>OY757018.1:24517879-25989469 GCA_963580285.1 Lucinisca nassula
GTGTTGACGGGGACGTTAAACCTCAAATCAAACAAACAAACCAGTTTAACGCGCGTTTCAAGATTTTATTCGGACTGCTCATAACCACGTGAGGCGGTACAACCAGGCCGGGAACACTACCGACGCATCTAGACAGGACCGTTTGATCACGCTAACGCATTTGCGCCAACGGTTCCAGTAGGCAACCTTGACTGCTAGAAGCTTCTATGATTCGGGTGAGATGATTGGGAATCGTCTCCGAAAAGATCGAAGAAAGATCCGAGCGTCGTATATGGGACGCATCACGAAAACACGCCTATATAATTTTCACCCCCTTGAACCCCACTTTTATATAGTAAAACTGGGGTTTACAGGGGTAAACCTTATTTTTCTTATTTCTGCTCTAAAATATAGATTGTGGGGGTTCTAACGAGTATCCACAATCTGTATTTTGAGCAGGAATAAGAAAAATATCACAATTTTTCATCTTAAAATCTTCATTTTTTCGGCTATAAAGGTTACAATGTATTGGTATAGGCATGCTTTCGCAATCGAATTCTTCTTAGACGCCATCGTGATTCTAGGATGTTGTGGTGTCTCCGCCATTTAAGATTGTGTCGACTGGGCTGGAATTATAGGTTATTGACTTTATATTGTGAAATATTCGGCCCAAGTTCATATGGCGAAGGACGCACGAGCTTGCGAGTGCGTCTCCGCCATATGAACGAGGGCCGAATATTTCACAATATAAAGTCAATAACCTTTTTATTATATATCCAAAACTTTAACTCTTTTAAAACTCAGGACTGCCTGGCATAGAAATCTGAATGTAAAATGATAATATATACTTTTAAGTAGCTTAAAATAGAAAATAATGCAGCTCGTTTGATGTCTTCCTATACATTGCCAAAACCACGTTAACGTCGTTTGATGTGACGTCATTAAAAACATCGACGTTTGCCAACGCAGAACGCCATTTTTTTCCGGAGTTTCCGTTTAGTTTCTTTCAAAGTACTCCTGATTTACTGAAAGAAAGTTTTGTAAATCTTTACAGATTGCAGGTAGGTCATATTTGTTACCATAAAATGCGCTTTGTGCTATGTGTCACAGCCTGCATTCGTTTTATTTCTTCGTTCTCTCAGTCGATTCGCACGACAAGATGGCTGCCGAGTGCCATGATTCAAAACTAGGAAATTTGAAAGTAGTCCTATTATGCACGAGACTCCTTATCTCCGGGCAATATCAACTTGACTACGGGCAATATGGAAAAATATTGACCGGTATCTTCTGTACAAAGTAAACGGGACATTTTCTGGATATATAATAATAACGTGCTATTCAAGCGATGAATCACGATTTAATTTATCACGAGCGGATGGGCAAATTCGTGTCTATATGTGTACAGGGAAGAGGAATTCAAACGCCCAGCGGAAGTTATCCCATTCATGCTTCAGAATGGCCAAAATGCGTTATTCCAACTCCTGTAGCTATGTTGTGACTAACTTTATGAGCCACAATAACGTGCAACGTTTACTATGGCCAACAATGTCCCCAGACCCCAGAGCTTTACCCCATCGTTCATTTGTGAAATGACATGCTCTGTGAACTGGATTAAAGTGAGCCTCACCGTCTCGGTCTGGCCAAGATGATTTTTTGTTTGTTTAGAAGGCCCAGTCAACACTATTTAGGTCCTTTTTGAGCATGTCAGTTTACCTATTCACACCTTTCATGGCAAAGCTTATACATGTACGCAAGTGGTTAACCAATACAGTGCATATTCTTTCACCAGAAACCTTGACTCAACGGAAGGGAGAGAATGACCGCAGAAAATATGAATCTCCACGAAAGAATGTTGCTGACCCCAGCAGGTATCTATCCTGTGTCCTCCTGATCACCAATCAGACGAGCATCCGGTTTCGCTACCGAGGCCGGCCCAGACCTAGATAAAATTCAGAGGTAAGACAATGTCAAGACATCTGGAGCTTAACCCGGAGGCAGTGGCATCACGAAAACACGCCTATATAATTTTGACCCCCTCGAACCCCACCTCGATATAGTAAAACTGGGTTTACAAGGGTTAATCTTATTTTTCTTATTTCTGCTCTTACATGTAGATAGCGGGTACTCGTTATAACCGCCTCGATGAGGTGGTTCTAACGAGTACCCTGTTACGAAAACACACCTATACACATTCATCGCCACCTTTATCGCCGAAAAAATGAAAATTTTAAGATGAAAAATTGTGATATTTTTCTTATTTCTGCTCAAAATATAGTTGTGGGTACTCGTTAGAACCGCCTCGTTGAGGCGGTTATAACGAGTACTCACAGCCTATATTTTAGAGCAGAAATAAGAAAAATAAGTTCCACCCCTGCAAACCCCAGTTTTACTATATAAAAGTGGGGTTCGATTGAGTCAAAATTATATAGGCGTGTTTTCGTGATGCACAATCTATATTTTGAGCAGAAATAAGAAAATTATCGCAATTTTTCATCTTAAAAGTTTCATTGTTTTTTCGGCGATAAAAGTTACAATGTATTTGTATAGGCGTGTTTCTTAATGGATAACCTTGGCTTTCGTTGTGTCTTGTAACATGCTGCTGCATCGGTGGTTGGGCCGTTGAATACTAAAAAAATGATTTGTCTCCGCCCAAGCTGCAGAAGCAGACTTTATATATCTGGAACAGGTATGTTATCTGTAACAGGTACATGTGTATATCCGGATAAGAAGGTTTTTGCTTGGAGTTGCCAACTCCTATATGGATTGTCGACCAGGGCTTGAGGACCATTTACCCTGGGTATCGCTACACAGATTCAGTTAACGGCTAGGGAAAAGCTAACGCAAGTGTCTTTATTTACTGTTTACTGTTTCCGTAGGGAACTGTGGAGCCCGGACGGCTCATATCTCCCCCTCTATAATCTTCTCTAAAACTGTGACTTCCGGTGTGATAAATGTGATCACTTGTAGATTTCTTCTGGATGCAAATTAAGATTTACTATTTTTTTTTTTTTTTTTTTTTTTTTTTTTGGTTTGGGTTTTACGGCCCTTTCAAGATTTACTATTATATGTAAATCTCTTTTTTGAATATATAAAAGAATCTAGTGTTTTATCTAGTAGTAAAGTCTTGAAACTGATGATTTACTTTAGTATATACCACTTGTATCAAAACGTTGATGTATTAGATGTTTATCTAGTAAAGTCTTGAAACTGGTGACTGTTTTAGCGAGTAGGGTATATTTGCAACACACAACATGATGTCGCTCGTGGGAGCAGTCGTTCGCCGGAACAAAGTGTCCGTGGTGGGGACACTGGAAATTAGCAGTTGTAGATACAGAAAACCATAAAATTTGGGTTATCTTTGCCTATTAATTTAAATGTATCGTGTTCTATTCTCTTCATTTGGGTCAAGCGAATAACAGTCGTCGTTTATTAAAAGCTATTTATTTTTATGACTGTTATGAAATTTGATAACGCCTCGCATTTTTGTTGAATAGTTGGCGTGTCATACTAAGTTATTTAAAAGACTTTCAAGGGGCGTAACAAATCAAAACAAACAAAAAAATCAACGCTCTGCATATTTTGCAATAGTTTGGTTAATCACTTTAATTTTGATTAAAGGATTTCAATTAAAAAATATATAAAAATATGCCTAACATAAAGTTTTATGAATCTATTCCAGTTTGTATTGGTGACAAAATATTTGCTGGTAATAAACCTTTTCATAGTTGAAATTATTTTGATACTAATAGTAAGTTGCGGTCCTCCGCGAACGGCCCCGCTAGGAGGGAACTAAAGGGAGAACTGACAGCACTAGGATATCAAGGGGAGACAAACGCGATTTCTTTGCTCAATCTAATGTCACAGGAAATGAGGGACGCGGTTTTCAATTTCTTTGAGAAAACAAACTACCTGGACAAAATATAGGGGAAAGCTAAGGGCGCAGACTAAATTTATTGCACTGTTACGAGCGACACACCCCGTACGAGGTTACACACAAACATGCCTGAAACCAAAACCGTTACAGACCCGATTTCAGAAACAATAAATGATTTAACCGCACCTTAGACGCTACCAACCAAAAAGGAGCGTAGTGATCAAAGGCCGGCCGTCTCACGGCAAAAATGTGAACAAAGTCAACGGTAGGCACTGTGGTTTGCGGCCTCGGCTTTGCACTTAGGAGTGCCTAACGGTGACAGCGATCCCTGGATCACTGTGAGAAGACCATATCAGAACGGGGCATGGACCCACCACAAGGAAAATCCATAGCCCCGACCCACCCTCCAAAGGGATGCGGCAAGCGAGAGGTTAAGACGAGGTGTAGCGTTGTGGTTGCGGCCCACTGGCTTTGCACTTATGACCGCTGCACCAAAATCCTAGCTGATCGGGAGCCACACTGCCCGAAATAGGATCACACGAGAACACGCCGGAACTGGGCATGGATCCATCACAAGGAAAATCCATCGCCCGGCCTCTCCGGAGGGGGGAAGGCAAACGGGAAATCAGGACGAGATGTAACGCTTGGGTTTGTGGTCTTAGGACTTTGGCACTGAGCAGCGTTGCATCAAAATCCTGGCAGATCGAGAGCCACACAACCCAAAGGAGAACGGCACACCAACACACTAGCAAACAAAAGGCTCTCCTTCAGGAATGCACATAGATTAGTGGGACAGAAATAAGAAACAATAGGCCTTATCACATCTCTTTGTTTTTCTTTTTTTTCGCTTTCGAATAAAGGATGTACATTATAAGGTTACCCAAACGGAATGATCTGGGGGCCACAAAAGGACCCTTTTATAAACACCTGACTAGCAGAAAAATCACAGGAAGGCTCTCTCTAAGCACACATGGTATTGCTTCTGTCCCTCCCTTGACAAATGAATACGGTCCCTATAATAGTGCCTGTGGAGGCGGCCATCGCTGTCCCAACTTTGCCTTCGGAAAATATGAAACGCTGTCCCACAAGTCAACATCATAGCTCGCCACGCGCATACCACCATGGCCGAAAAACCGAACCTCGCCTGGTACATCAAACAGCCCTCGGTACTGCCCTTGTCGTTTAACATAAGAATCACCAAAAAACAGCAAATCGCGCCATGACCGTAATTAAAACGGACGGTCAAGACGACCATATATTTATACAGATAAGGGAAATAAACTAACTAACTAGGGCATGACTTAGCGCGACCCTGAAGGAGGGCATCAACACACAACCACCCACGCAAAACTAAAACAACACACATCCACCCCCGCAATGCTCATTTAGGTAGATAAAGCGATAGTTGTAGAATAGTTGTAGAGTAGGAATCCCGTAGAGAGGAAAGTATAGGAAAAGAGAGATCAAAAACCTGGAGATAGAAGAAGAAGAAGAAGAGTTTAGTTCCCAAAAAGCGATTTCAAACATTGTAACTAACTGCATTGCTAACGAGATCGGCACACGATATCTCGGGCCCTCAAACGACTAGGTAGGAATACAATTCCTCCTATGGTGCCTTCCTTCACGTAGGATGCGATAATGCCATGTAAACATGGCGACTCAGAATGACCCACTTACGGTCCCACAGAATATGACATCCTACGTGGAGGAGGGCACCACATTTTTCTAACTTTAACAAAAAATGCAGAAAAGGAGATTGACCTACATCAACATCCTCCGCGATAGAGGTCACCCACAAACTAAAATAAACAAGAACTTGGGCCCGAGACGGCGGAGGCCGTCACACTATACTATATGTTGTATGTACAGAATAAACAAAAATCACAAAATATAATCTACAAGCACAACCTTGCAGGTACAAAAACTGTCCTACCCAGCATAAGAGAGCGGGTGGGCTTGCCCCAAAACGGACAACACCATCTTTAAAGCACAAGAAAAACAAACACGACAGGTCCGTGGCGGGGCGAGCACATCCGCCCGCATATATACTCAATAAGCTGGGGGCACAGACCAAATAATGTAAAAATGTACATACGTTACAACAATATGCAAAAATCAAACAAAAAGAAAAAAAAAACAACAAAAATACCAATATCAAAATTGATTAAAAAAAGCGTAGACGACATCCATAGACATGGTGCTGGCGTGAGGGTGTAGATGCGGCTGAAGCTACAAGCTAGAAGAAAGAAATGGATGGACTCTACAATTTTGTGGTGCAAATAAGCACCACAAAATGGCTAAAAAACTTTGTCTCGAATCCCCTGATTGAATATAAGGTGCATAACACGTAACATGGAAACGTGTATAGCAATCTTTAGAAACGTCTTCCAAATCGCAATGAAACTTTCAAACAAAATTAACTACTAAACGATCCGCTTAATGATAAGTTCAAACTCGGAGCCTACCCTGTTACACAAAACAACCCACACCCCTTTGCGGCAAACCGCAAAAACCCAAGGCACAGCACTGCTATAACTTAAACGCAGTGCAATCTCGCAGCCAAACCTTTAGAATGGAGTTCCAAATTACTACAACTAAACTATGTTGCACAAAAACAAAGGCTCACATTGGAACTGTGCAACATATCCACAGCCCTTGAAATATGAAGCACGCTTAGCCCAGAAACTCCTACATTTAAAGATGCCCTTTAGCGACAGGACACATGTACTCCTGAAGCAAACGGGAAGACAAAATATAAGCCCCACCGAGACCTGGAAAGGTCACGGCACCGTTTCACAAACCTCTCAGGATGGAGCTCGGCGATTGGCTACAGGGCAAGGGGATGCCCGTGGGCTCGGAGACACCTGAGACGTGAGACGACAAACATGAACGGACGGGGCTGGAGCCGAGCGATGGTCTCCCTGTTCACCGGCAACGGGGAATAGGGGTACCACCGAACGGCTACGGTGTAGTGCCAGCATGGATTCGTTCCCTGGGACCCCACCAGCTGACGACCCGCGACAGGGGGAAACTGGAAAACAACAATAATCCGCGAATGAAGTCACCTCACTCCCAATCGGCTAGCTGATAACTGTCAAGCAGACAGGAGTCATCATATTGGCAGCCTAGTGAAAAGAGCAGTACCTCCAACTAATCCCAGCTGGCGAACTGGGGGTAGCCCCTATGTGCCCTTGGCGCCCGGTTACCTTAAAAACATCCGTCAGTCATCTATTTATTTTGCATCAGGACAAAGAAGAAGAACAACGTTGAATTCGAAGGGATGTTTTTTATTGTATCGTGATCCCAAATGAATATCAAAGGAGTCAGTAAAATGTCCATTTAAAGAAGCATTTAACCCAGCTAATTAAAAATCAATTAGTCCTTACAAAAGAAACATTCTGACTAAAAGACAAAAATTATTCTATTGTGGAAGCAGGCTACAAACCGCATACAAATCCATGCACTTTCCACTTGTCTGGAGCAAAATAATCCGTAAACAAAATTTGCCGCATGACGTTAAATTAAACTGGAAATTTCTTCTGACGTAACGTCAACTTTCAACGTCATTTTCCACGTTTTACGCTGATACTCGTAACCGCTGATACTCGTTTTCAGCATTTCTTTTAGGGCTACTGATGAGGCCTTGATGGCCGAAACAAGCTTGTCTGGCCCAAACAAAAAATGGATTCTGCTATTTTCGTTTTTGAATGCGTTCATGGTTCATGGTTCTCAAAGGGCATCCCTTTTAGCCTTATTTAATACACATGATTTAAAGCAAACTAGACATTTGAACAATTTCCTGCAATTGTTTTTAGCGATTGGTGGATTCCATACATGGACTCCTTTAATAGATTGTTCCCAGCAAGGACAATTTATATAGGTATGTTTAATAGACTGTTCCCACCAAGGACACTTTCTGTAGGTATGTTTTATAGACTGTTCCAAGCACAGACACTATTGTAGGTATGTTTATAGACTGTTCCCAGCCCGGACAATTATATAGGTATGTTAAATAGACTGTTCCCAGCAAGGACACTTTTCGTAGTTATGGTTAGTAGACATTTTCCAGCACGGACACTTTCTAAAGCTATCATTAAAAGACTGGTCCCAGCATGGACACTTTCTGTAGGTATATTTAAAAGACTGTTCCCACGACAGACACTTTCTGTAGTAAGCTTCATAGTCTGTTCCCAGCAAGGACACTTTCTGTAGCTATGTTTAATAGACTGTTCCCATCAAGGACACTTTCTGTAGGTATGTTTAATAGATTGTTCCCAGCACGGATACTTCTGTTGGTATGTTTAATAGACTGTTTCCAACAAGGACACTTTCTATACGTATGTTTAATAAGAAGTTCCCACCAAGCACACTTTCTGTAGCTATGTTTAATAGACTGTTACCAGCATGGACACTTTTTGTAGCTATGTTTAATAGGCTGTTTCCAGCACGGACACTTCTGTATATATGTTTAATAGACTGTTTCAATCAAGGTCTCTTTCTATACGTATGTTTAATAAACTGTTCCCACCAAGGACACTTTCTGTAGCTATGTTTAATAGAATGTTTCCAACAAGGACACTTTCTGTAGCCATTTTTAACAGACTGTTCCCACCAAGGACACTTCATGTAGCTATGTTTAATAGACTGTTCCCAGCATGGACACTTTTTGTAGCTATGTTTAATAGGCTGTTTCCAGCACGGACACATCTGTATATATGTTTAATAGACTGTTTCCAACAAGGACTCTTTCTATACGTATGTTTAATCAACTGTTCCCACCAAGGACACTTTCTGTAGCTATGTTTAATAGAATGTCCCCCACCAAGGACACTTTCTGTAGCCGTTTTTAACAGACTGTTCCCACCAAGGACACTTCATGTAGCTATGTTTAATAGACTGTTCCCAGCATGGACACTTTTTGTAGCTATGTTAAATAGAATGTTCCCACCAAGGACACTTTCTGTAGCCATTTTTAACAGACTGTTCCCACCAAGGACACTTCATGTTGCTATGTTTAATAGACTGTTCCCAGCATGGACACTTTTTGTAGCTATGTTTAATAGGCTGTTTCCAGCACGGACACTTCTGTTTATATGTTTAATAGAGTGTTTCCAACAAGGTCTCTTTCTATACGTATGTTTAATAAACTATTCCCACCAAGGACACTTTCTGTAGCTATGTTTAATAGAATGTCCCCACCAAGGACACTTTCTGTAGCCGTTTTTATCAGACTGTTCCCACCAAGGACACTTCATGTAGCTATGTTTAATAGACTGTTCCCAGCATGGACACTTTTTGAAGCTATGTTTAATAGGCTGTTTCCAGCACGGACACTTCTGTATATATGTTTAATAGACTGTTTCCAACAAGGACTCTTTCTATATGTATGTTTAATCAACTGTTCCCACCAAGGACACTTTCTGTAGCTATGTTTAATAGAATGTCCCCACCAAGGACACTTTCTGTAGCCGTTTTTAACAGACTGTTCCCATCAAGGACACTTCATGTAGCTATGTTTAATAGACTGTTCCCAGAATGGACACTTTTTGTAGCTATGTTTAATAGAATGTTCCCACCAAGGACACTTTCTGTAGCCATTTTAACAGACTGTTCCCACCAAGGACACTTCATGTTGCTATGTTTAATAGACTGTTCCCAGCATGGACACTTTTTGTCGCTATGTTTAATAGGCTGTTTCCAGCACGGACACCTCTGTATATATGTTTAATAGACTGTTTCCAACAAGGTCTCTTTCTATACGTATGTTTAATGAACTGTTCCCACCAAGGACACTTTCTGTAGCTATGTTTAATAGAATGTCCCCACCAAGGACACTTTCTGTAGCCGTTTTTAACAGCCTGTTCCCACCAAGGACACTTAATGTAGCTATGTTTAATAGACTGTTCCCAGCATGGACACCTTTTGTAGCTATGTTTAATAGGCTGTTTCCAGCACGGACACCTCTGTATATACGTTTAATAGACTGTTTCCAATAAGGACTCTTTCTATACGTATGTTTAATAAACTGTTCCCACCAAGGACACTTTCTGTAGCTATGTTTAATAGAATGTCCCCACCAAGGACACTTTCTGTAGCCATGTTTAATAGACTGTTGGCACCAAGGACACTTTCTGTAATTATGTTTAATAGACTGTTCCCGACAAGGATACTTTCTGTAGCTATGAATATTAGTCTTCCCAGCACGGACACTTCTGAAGGTATGTTCAATAGACGGACGGACACTCCTGTAGGTATGTTTAATAGACTGTTCCCACCAAGGACACTGTCTGAACCTATGTCAATTAGACTGTTCCCATCACGGAAACTTTCTGGAGCTATGATTTATAGACTGTTCCCAGCACGTACACTTCTGTAGGTATGTTTAATAGACTGTTCCCAGCACGGACAGTTTCTGAAGCTATGTTCAATACACTGTTCCCACCAAAGACACTTGTTTCATATGTCGGGGGCTGGCAAAACATATATGTGACGGGACACACGAGGGAACCTCGAATCTATGTCCACTTGTGGGGCATTAACGCAAAGGAAATTCTAAGATACTTAGAATCCTTTACAATATTTATATGGAACAAGTCTAATATTTATAAACAACACTGGTTACATAATTTTACAAAGACAAACTTAAAGGGACAGTTGACTCGCAATCTATTCCACTTAGGTTAAGACAGAATGAAAATTAGTCTGGGCCCAATTAAATTTCTGTCTTAATACAAGTGGAATACACTTGAATCACACTTGAATTACACATGAAGTACACACACTCATTCACACCCTCGCATACTTAACATAATGTTCTTTCTCCCTTCCTGTTGATGATAAGGACCTGATGAGTGTTTATGGCACCATAATGTTTTATATTAACTTTATATTAACCAGTATATTCACAGTAATGACTGTTTCACCAACCAGTTTTTACCTCTGTGTTATACCGTGGCGATTACATCTATAGCTGCTCACCGCCGAATAAAATGTAGTAACAGGGGTGGGGGACACATAAACCCCTTTACATCATTCTATACTCATCATCCATATCATCACTGCCTCATATCACTGATGCCTCATATCACTGATGCCTCGTATCACCGTTGTCTTATATCAACGATGCCTCATATTAACGATGCCTTATATCAACAATGCCTCATATCAATGATTGACGTCAGGTGAGCGATTCAGGACCAATGGTCCTGTTGTGTTTAATAGACTATTCCCAGCACGGACACTTCTTAAAGTATGTTTAATAGACTGTTCCCAGCACGGACACTTATTTAGGTATGTATAATAGACTGTTCCCACCACAGACACTTCTTTAGGTATGTTTAATAGACTGTTCCTACCAAGGGCACTTTCTGTAGTTATGTTTAATAGACTGTTCCCAGCATGGACACTTCTTTAGGTATGTTTAATAGACTGTTCCCACCAAGGACACTTTCTGTAGTTATGTTTGATAAACTATTCCCAACACGGACACTTCTTTAGGTATTTTTAATGGACTGTTCCCACCAAGGACACTTCTTTAGGTATGCTTTATAGACTGTTCCCAGCACGGACACTTCTTTAGGTCTGTTTAATAGACTGTTCCCACCAAGGACTCTTTCTCTTCCTACGACGGACACTGCTGTAGGTATGTTTAATAGACGGTTCCCATCACAGACACTGCTGTAGTTATGTGTAGGAGAAAGTCCAAATAAGTGTACATTCCTGAAAACGGAGCTGATGCCATCCATAAAAAATTGTTTGCTTGCTGTCCTCCGACCAACCCACTATTTTTCACTTAGACTCCAAAAATTTTATTGAGATCTGGAGAGATTATTCATTTGAGCATAAACCTTTTTACTTAGAAAAATCTTAAGGATTCAATGTTTATGTTCCCACCAAGGACACTTTCTGCAGCTCTGTTTAATAGACTGTTCCAAGCATGAACACTTTCTCTTGCTATGTTTAATAGACTGTTCCCACCAGGAACACTTTCTGTAGCCATGTTTAATAGACTGTTGTCACCAAGGACCCTTTTTGTAGTTATTATCTCACCTGAGCCGAAAGCTCATTGGTGAGCTTATAGGGTGGTCAGAGTTTGTCTGTCGTGTGCCTGTGTGTCCACATTTTTAAATGTCTTCTCCTCTGGAACCGCTGGGCTGATTGACGTCAGGTGAGCGATTCAGGACCAATGGTCCTGTGGTGTTTAATAGACTATTCCCGGCATGGACACTTCTTAAAGTATGTTTAATAGACTGTTCCCAGCACGGACACTTATTTAGGTATGTTAAATAGACTGTTCCCAGCACAGACACTTCTTTAGGTATGTTTAATAGACTGTTCCTACCAAGGACACTTTCTGTAGTTATGTTTAATAGACTTTTCCCAGCACGGACACTTCTTTAGGTATGTTTAATAGACTGTTCCCACCAAGGACACTTTCTGTAGTTATGTTTAATAGACTGTTCCCAACACGGACACTTCTTTAGGTATTCTTAATGGACTGTTCCCACCAAGGACACTTCTTTAGGTATGTTTAATAGACTGTTCCCAGCACAGACAGTTCTTTAGGCATGTTAAATAGACTTCCTACCAAGGACACTTTCTGTAGTTATGTTTAATAGACTGTTCCCAGCATGGACACTTCTTTAGGTTTGTTAAATAGACTGTTCCCACCAAGGACACTTTCTGTAGTTATGTTTAATAGACTGTTCCAAACACGGACACTTCTTTAGGTATTTTTAATTGACTGTTCCCACCAAGGACACTTCTTTAGGTATGCTTTATAGACTGTTCCCAGCACGGACACTTCTTTAGGTCTGTTTGATAGACTGTTCCCACCAAGGACACTTTCTGTAGTTATGTTTAATAGACTGTTCTCGACAAGGATACTTTCTCTTCCCACGACGGACACTGCTGTAGGTATGTTTAATAGACGGTTCCCATCAAAGACTCTGCTGTAGTTATGTGTAGGAGAAAGTCCAAATAAGTGTACATTCCTGAAAACGGAGCTGAGGCCATCCATAAAAAAAATGTTTGCTTGCTGTCCCCCGAACAACCCACTATTTTTCACCCAGACTCCAAAAAATTTATTGAGATCTGGTAAGATTATTTTTTTGAGCACAAACTTTTTTACATAGAAAAATCTTAAGGATTCATGTTTATGTTCCCATCAAGGACACTTTCTGTAGCTATGTTTAATAGACTGTTCCAAGCATGGACACTAACTGTTGCGATGTTTAATAGACTGTTCCCACCAAGGACACTTTCTGTAGCTATGTTTAATAGAATGTTCTCACCAAGGACACTTTCTAATAGACTGTTGCCACCAAGGACACTTTTTGTAGTTATTAGCTCACCTGAGCCGAAGGCTCATTGGTGAGCTAATAGGGTGGTAAGAGTTTGTCTTCCGTGTGTCTGTGTGTCCACATTTTTAAATGTCTTCTCCTCTGGAACCACTGGGCTGATTACGTCAGGTGAGCGATTCAGGACCAATGGTCCTGTGGTGTTTAATAGACTATTCCCAGCACGGACACTTCTTAAAGTATGTTAAATAGACTGTTTCCAGCACGGACACTTATTTAGGTATGTTTAATAGACTGTTCCCAGCACAGACACTTCTTTAGGTATGTTTAATAGACTTCCTACCAAGGACACTTTCTGCATTTATGTTTAATAGACTGTTCCCAGCATGGACACTTCTTTAGGTATGTTAAATAGACTGTTCCCACCAAGGACACTTTCTGTAGTTATGTTTAATAGACTGTTCCCAACACGGACACTTATTTAGGTATTTTTAATGGACTGTTCCCACCAAGGACACTTCTTTAGGTATGCTTTATAGACTGTTCCCAGCACGGACACTTCTTTAGGTCTGTTAAATTGACTGTTCCCACCAAGGACACTTTCTGTAGTTATGTTTAATAGACTGTTCCCGACAAGGATACTTTCTCTTCCTACGACGGACACTGCTTTAGGTATGTTTAATAGACGGTTCCCATCACAGACACTGTTGAAGTTATGTGTAGGAGAAAGTCCAAATAAGTGTACATTCCTGAAAACGGAGCTGAGGCCATCCATAAAAAAATGTCTGCTTGCTGTCCCCCGAACAACCCACTATTTTTCACCCAGACTCCAAAAATTTTATTGAGATCTGGTAAGATTATTTTTTTGAGCACAAACTTTTTTACTTAGAAAAATCTTAAGGATTCATGTTTATGTTCCCACCAAGGACACTTTCTGTAGCTATGTTTAATAGACTGTTCCAAGCATGGACACTTACTGTTGCTATGTTTAATAGACTGTTCCCACCAAGGACACTTTCTGTAGCTATGTTTAATAGAATGTTCCCACAAAGGACACTTTCTGTAGCCATGTTTAATAGACTGTTTCCACCAAGGACACTTTTTGTAGTTATTAGCTCACCTGAGCCGAAGGCTCATTGGTGAGCTAATAGAGTGGTCAGAGTTTGTCTGTCGTGTGTCCGTGGGTCCACATTTTTAAATGTCTTTTCCTCTGGAACCGCTGGGCTGATTAACGTCAGGTGAGCGATTCAGGACCAATGGTCCTGTGGTGTTTAATAGACTATTCCCAGCACGGACACTTCTTAAAGTATGTTTAATAGACTGTTTCCAGCACGGACACTTATTAAGGTATTTTTAATAGACTGTTACCAGCACAGACACTTCTTTAGGTATGTTTGATAGGCTTCCTACCAAGGACACTTTCTGTAGTTATGTTTAATAGACTGTTCCCAGCATGGACACTTCTTTAGGTATGTTTAATAGACTGTTCCCACCAAGGACACTTTCTGTATTTATGTTTAATAGACTGTTCCCAACACGGACACTTCTTTAGGTATTTTTAATGGACTGTTCCCACCAAGGACACTTCTTTATGTATGCTTTATAGACTGTTCCCAACACGGACACTTCTTTAGGTCTGTTTAATAGACTGTTCCCACCAAGGACACTTTCTGTAGTTATGTTTAATAGACTGTTCCCGACAAGGATACTTCCTCTTCCTACGACGCACACAGTTGTTGGTATGTTTAATAGACGGTTCCCATCACAGACACTGCTGTAGTTATGTGTAGGAGAAAGTCCAAATAAGTGTACATTCCTGAATACGGAGCTGAGGCCATCCATAAAAAAATTTTTGCTTGCTGTCCCCCGAACAAACCACTATTTTTCACCCAGACTCCAAAAATGTTATTGAGATCTGGTATGGCCCCCGCCCATAGGGGCTTGAAGAAATATATGGGCTGCATGATGCTTCCACGCAGAGCTGAATCCGGCCCGCACACTAGAACGGGTAAACCGCTTAAAGGAGCTAAGCCTGTCCAGGAACCACGGTGCGAGGCGGGCCGTCCATGCTAATAAACCCTATTGGTTTCATTGGGTGGCAGGGCTTGAGATGTCATTTCATCTCAATGTCGGGTAAAAGTCCCACAAAATTGGAAGCAACGTCTCCAAAATGACCTTTACAGTGTTGACGGGGACGTTAAACCTCAAATCAAACAAAAACAAAATTGAGATCTGGTAAGATTATTTTTTGAGCACAAACTTTTTTACTTAGAAAAATCTTAAGGATTCATGTTTATGTTCCCACCAAGGACACTTTCTGTAGCTATGTTTAATAGACTGTTCTAAGCATGGACACTTACTGTTGCTATGTTTAATAGACTTTTCCAACCAAGGACACTTTATGTAGCTATGTTTAATAGAATGTTCCCACCAAGGACACTTTCTGTAGCCATGTTTAATAGACTGTTGCCACCTTGGACACTTTTTGTAGTTATTAGCTCACCTGAGCCGAAGGCTCATTGGTGAGCTTATAGGGTGGTCAGAGTTTGTCTGTCGTGTGTCTGTGTGTCAACATTTTTAAATGTCTTCTCCTCTGGAACCGCTGGGCTGACTGACGTCAGGTGAGCGATTCAGGACCAATGGTCCTGTGGTGTTTAATAGACTATTCCCAGCACGGACACTTCTTAAAGTATGTTTAATAGACTGTTCCAAGCAGGGACACTTATTTAGGTATGTTTAATAGACTGTTCCCATCATAGACACTTCTTTAGGTATGTTTAATAGACTGTTCCTACCACGGACACTTTCTGTAGTTATGTTTAATAGACTGTTTCCAGCACGGACACTTCTTAAGGTATGTTTAATAGACTGTTCCCACCAAGGCCACTTTCTGTAGTTATGTTTAATAGACTGTTCCCAACACGGACACTTCTTTAGGTATTTTTAATGGACTGTTCCCACCAAGGACACTTCTTTAGGTATGCTTTATAGACTGTTCCCGGCACGGACACTCCTTTAGGTCTGTTTAATAGACTGTTCCCACCAAGGGCACTTTCTGTAGTTATGTTTAATAGACTGTTCCCGACAAGGACACTTTCTCTTCCTACGACGGACGCTGCTGTAGGTATGTTTAATAGACGGTTCCAAGTTGGATCCAATTCTGTTCATCCATTTAAGAGAATCAGCAGTTTAAAATTTTTCATGATGTCGGCCTTTATCACCTTGTTATGCATTGGAATGGAACCATTTGAATAAATCTGATACAGGTTGATGTAAGGATCTTTCTGACCAAGTTTGATCAAATTCCGTTCATCCATTAATGAGAATCAGCAATTTGATGTTTTTCACGATGTCAGCCATTATGACCTACTTATGCATCGGAGTGGAACCATTCGAATAAATCTGATACAGATTGATGTAAGGATACTTCTGACCATGTTTAATCATATTCTGTTCATCCGTTCACGAGAATCAGCGGTTTGAAGTTTTCCCGATATCGACCATTTTGACCTACTTATGCATCGGAGTGGAACCATTTGAATATATCTAATACTGGTTGATGCATGGATGCTTCTGACCATGTCTGATCAAATCCCTTTCACCAGTTCACGAGAATTAGCAGTTTGAAGTTTTTTCCATTATGACCTACTTATGCATCGAGGCGGAACCATTTGAACAAATCTGAGAAATGCTGATATCAGAATGCTTCAGATCAAGTTTGGTCAAAATCTGAGCATTGGTTTTCGAGGAGATGCCATTTGAACAAAATATATGTCGTAAATATAAAGTAGGTCACCGTGACCGAATTCCACTACAGAGTTTTTGTATATAAATTTAAGAACCTGGTGCCCATCGAAGCTCAATACCAAAAATCAGCCAATTATACCATGCGGTTCTAGAGAAAAGTCGATTTAGTTGTTTTTGCTATTTTTAGTAACGGCGGCCATCTTGGATTGTCGATCCGGATAATTTTCGCAAACTTGTAAGTCTCGAGTCTGATCATGCTGCATATAAAATTTGAGAGTCGTAGGTGCAGTGGTTTCGGAGAAGAAGTCGTTTGAACAAGTGTTTACGGACGACGGACGGACGGACGGACAGACAAAAAGTGATCACAATAGCTACACTGAGACTTCGTCTCAGTGAGCTAAAAATAACAAAACAACTAAATTGACTTTGTATCCGAAAAAGCTTGGTATAGTTGACTCAAAATTGGTATGAGACATCGTTGGGACCTTGGTTCTCAAGATTATTCATATCATCCAAATCTGTAGTGAAATTAGGTCACAGTGACATAGTTTGTATTTACGAAGTGTATTTTGTTCAAACAACAGCTCTTCTAAACTGATGTCCAAACTTGACCTGAAGCATCCTGGCATCAACCTTTCTCAGTTTTATTCAAATGAGCCCTCTCCAATGAATAAGTAGGTCATTATGGCCGCCATCTTGAAATAACTTTACATGGCTTTTTCTCATGAACAGACCAAACTTGGTCAGAAGCATCCTTATTTGGACCAGTCTCAAATTTATGCAAATGGTTCACTTTACTGCATAAGTAGGTCAAAATGGCTGTCATCTTGAAAAAAATAAAATGGCTTTTTCTCATGAACAGATAAACAGAATTTGATGAAACTTGGTCAGAAGCATCCATATAATTATGGACCAGTCTCAAATTTATGCAAATTTATCCAGTGCATAAGTAGGTCAAAATGGCTGACATCATAAAAAACTTCAAACAACTTCTCATGAACCTTTGATTGGAATTTGATCAAACTTGGTCATTAGCATCCTGACATGGATTTTTCTCAGATTTGTTCAACTGTTTCTGCTCCAGTTCATAAGCAGGTCATATTATGGCTGACATGATGGAAATTTTCAAACGGATTTTTCTCATGGATTTTGATCACACTCGGTCAGATACATCCTGACAACGACCTTGTTCAGATTCGTTCACCTGGTTCCACTATGTAGGTCATAATGGCCAATTGTGGAAAACTTCAAATTGTTTATTCTGAGGAAGTGTTGAACAGACTTGTACTCAGGTTAGCGATACAGGACCATAATGGTCCTCTTGTTGTTTTTTATTGCACCCCTTACTCTTTTAGTGCAGTATGGTCACGAAACAGTGACAGAATTAATTGAACACCCTATAAACTATATTATAGTCTTGTTCCTTATGATAAACCACATATACTGACATAGATCTTGGTTCCCAATGGGTCACCCGTGGGCATGTCCTACCCCTTCATTTCATAAAATGTGCAATAACTCGGAAACTGCTTATGATCCCCACCCATAAACAATGTATTCTTGTTTCTTATGGTAAGATGCATTTAACGACATTGACCTTGGATACACCGGGGTCCCGTGAGGCATGACCCACCCCTCTTATCATGGAAGTCCTTATATAAGAAACCGTTCGGATCCTCAACCTTAAATCATATATTTTCCAGTTCCTTAAGACGCATTCAATGACACGGACCTTAGGTCCCTCTAGGCTCTTCCGAGCCTGATCAGCCTGGCAGAGGGCATGCCTATCCTTTCTTCAGACAATGCGTTCTCTCGGAGTCAGAAAATGTTGCGATATTGTGGGCGGGATTTAGCCCGTTGTTTTATTGTTTTACAACTTCATGTCCATACGTGCTAACGTGAAGCACAAAAAAGCAAAACTACAAATGGCATTTGCACTCTGTCAATGATAAACGTCGAATAGCACGTAATACAGGCTACAGTATATAATTGCAACACGCAACACTATGACCTTGTCCGGAACAGTCCTTCGTGGGCGCACACTGTCCGTGTTGGGGACATTGCAGTTACACTTATAGAATATCAACATTGCAGCCTGAATCGCTCACCTGACGTCAATCATTGATATGAGGCATTGTTGATATAAGGCATCGTTATAGTAGGGTGACAATCATGACTCAGTTTTGGTTGAGGTGGTCATAAGAGTACAAAAAGAATGACATATACCAAAATGTTCGTCATACCCTATAGTTTATGGAATGACCGGGATCATGTGGCTGACATTGGTGCGAGCTGATAAATCCAAGATGGCGTCCAAGATGGCCGCCATATTGATAAAAGGAGGGTGCGGTAACTTGAACTGTTGCAGGATCAGGTAGGAAAAAACTACAAAAATATCATTGCACTAATCCATTCCCTAATCTGAAGGGGCATTTTAAAACAAAGTAATGTGGGTTTGAAATTATCAAGATCAAATTCATATACAAGGTCAAAGGTCATTTTAATAAAAAAAAAACCTGTATTCTCCAACTCATTTTAATATATACACTAACTCATAAGCCAAAAAATCCGTTTTTTTTTTATATCGTTTATGCATTATATGGTTATGGCATTTGATTTCTAAGTACTGGGCTAAAACATGTACTGTTTATGTTCCCATGGAAACAGCCACGACGTTGGCCCATTATAATACCATACTATGAAAATTTTAAGCTCAGATAACCTATTCAGGCCTAATGGCTAAAACTGCTGAAAATTTGTATGAACATATATAGAGGATCTTACACGAGTGATCATTTCATATGAAATTTATGAAACGAGCCTCCAGCGAAATGACCACGAGTGTAAGATTCTGTTTATCATATGACCACTTTAAATTGGATTTTATCACCTTTGAATTTGACAATTTTTCCACAAAAAATGCATTGTTGACATGGACGTCGTCATGACGTCACTTAATCCCGCCAAAGTGTTATTATACGTGTGGTCATACGATTTTTATTACACGTCGTATGATAAATAGAGGTTATTAGATGTTAAAGGTGTGCCTCTAAGTCATATTGGCACCGAGGGCAGTCCATAAACGTTGTTAGTGCCCTAAGCTTAGTTTCTATTGTTTTAAATGCATTGAACAATTACTGCAAAGCGATACGCCATAAATATACAACAATTATAAGGTGTGTTAGGCTAGTTTCCTGAAAAAAAAAAACAAAAAAACAACGGAGTGACAACCCAAAATAATGAAAGAAAAAAAGAAAAAGAAAAAACATGCAATTAATCCTGATTGTCTGTAAAAAAACCCCAAAAAAACCCAAAACAAACAAACAAAAACAAACGGTTATCTCCGTAGCGGGCACTATAAGACTGGACTTGTGAAAGTAACCGCTGTGCATCTACCGCAGAATAGCAACTTGCACGTCAATGAAACAAAAACTCAGAGATCCCACTCCCGCAAAATCTTACGTGAATCACGCAAAGAAAAAAAAAATCACGCACGATTTTTTTCCGTCGGGCGAAATTGCGCGCGTACGAAACTGACTGGGCCGAATCGGCCATTTTTTCCCGTCGTGTATCATTTGTAATATGCACTAAACACCCCTATTGATCTCATTTTATATCGAGAAAAAAACGTGATATAATGGGTAACAATTTACTTTATTCATGATCAAAACATAGTGTATGTACATTAAAATTCATATAATAAGACCACCTTTGGGACTGTGCACTTTTGAACAGTCCCATCTAGACCACCTTTGGGACTGTTCAAAAGTGGTCTTAAAGACCACTTTTGAACAATTCCAAAGATGGTCTCTGACCAGAGTACACTCTATGCAGACAACACAAATACAGAAAACTGAAACTTTCCAAAATAATCTTTTTAAAGCAGAATTAGTCTCAATTTTTGGTGGTCTTAATTAGCGAAAGTTTACTGTATATTTATTTGAACGGAATCAATGAGCAGAAATTTAACAGAAAACATTATGACAACACAGCCGTGTGATATAGTGCATTTATTTATATCTCCCAGATACAGTGAGTGATTGTTTTAATTTTACGTCTCACCAACAGCTAAGGTCATGCGAAGACGGAACCTCGGTTTTAAGACTCATCCGAAAGCCTGGAGAAGCCCGGAGATCGATCCTGGATCCTGCGATCCCTGGTTTACAAGGCGAAAAGCATAGCCACTGCACCACGGAGGCTTCTATCTCCCAGATACAAGGTAGCTACTTTTCTAATAAAAATCCGTGATATTTCCCTTTCATGGGTTGTATGTGCCCGTCTCACAGAAGCGGTTCTAACGGGTACCCACAACATATGTCTTGTTGCAGAAACATGGAAAATAATGTATACCCCGTAAACCCCAGTTTTCTCTATTATAAAGTGGGGTTTGAGATAGGAGGATCATTTCATAGACTTGTTCACGTGGTGAAATGCAAAGTTTGGGAAATTGAAGGAACCAGTGTAGCTGTTCAGACAATGATAAACCAGTCTCATTGATTCCATTGTGGAATATTGAAAATATTTGAGGGTCACTGATGAGGCCTTAGTGGCCTAAACTAGCTAGTTTGGCCAAGAAAACGTGTACACTCCATATTTTCCAGTTCTGTGGTGTAGTCCTTGCTTCCAAAGGATAACCCTTTTATAGAACATATTTAACGTCACTACAGCTGGTGTCTGAGATTGTGTGGCGGCCGAAAAATGTCTCCCTGTCCTTCATCATAGTGTAGTTTATATTTTCTTGTCCTTTGGGATCATTGATCCCATGTGAACGGGAGGTCACGGGTTCGATCCCGGGCCGCGACATACCAAAGTCGTTAGAAATGGTACTAGCTGCTCCTCGCTTGGCACTCAGATTTACGGGGTAGGGCTAGGACTGGTCGACCCAGTGTTAGGGTAATGTGACTGGGTGTGGTATCATGTAAAGTGTCTGGGACATGATACTTCAGTGAGGCAGCACTATAAAAGTGAGCATCGAGCTCCCTGTCGCAACCACACACCGTCGTGATATGGCTTTTGGAGCACGATTACATCACGTGGACAAGTCCGTGAAATGAACAGCCCTCTAACCCCAGTTTATACAGAGAAAACAGGGTTTTACGGGGACGTAAATTATTTTTTCTTGTTTCTTCTTCCAGACATAAGTTCTGGGTACTCAATAAGTCGGTTCTAACCTGCACCCACAACCTATGTTTGGAGTATAAATTAGGATAACACACCTATACAACTACAAAGTTATTTTTTTTCGCCGAAAAAATGAAGATTTCATGATTAAAAAGTGTGGGTACACGTTAGAACCGCCTCATCGATGCGGTTCTAACGTGTACCCACACTTTTTCACCGAGGCGGTTCTAACGAGTATCCACAATCTATATTTTAGAGCAAAAATAAGAAAATAAGGTTTACCCCTGTTAACCCCAGTTTTACTATGTAAAAATGGGGTTCAATGGGGTAAAAATTATATAGGCGTGTTTTCGTGATGGATAAGAAAAAATATCACGGGTTTTCATCAGAAAAGTAGCCATTTTCAGAGATGTACGGATGCACAGGCTATCTTAAAATAAAATAAATTGCGTGTCCCTTCCAGGCTTCCGTAGTTTACCCTTGTGTGACATAGTGCATTCTTTCATATCTCCGAAAAAGCTACATTTCCGACGAAAATTTGTGATATTTTTTCTTATTTTTACTCCAAACATAGGTTGTGGATGCTTCATTGCGGCGGTTCTAACGAGTTCCCACAACCTAGGAGCTGAAATAAGCAAAATAATGTATACCCCTGTGAACTCCAGTTTTCTCTCTATAAAGTGGGCTTTACATCCCGAAAGGACGCCAATATATGTTTCACCCCCTTGAACCCCACTTTTATATAGTAAAACTAGGTTTTACAGGGGTAAACCTTACTTTTCGTATTTCTGCTCTAAAACAATCTATATTTTGAGCAGAAATAAAAAAAAAATATCATAATTTTTTATCTAAACAATTTCGAGTTTTCGGAGGTAAAGTTTACAATGTATTTGTATAGACGTGTTACGAGATGAAACCGAAGCCTATCTGGTGCTTATGCACGGCTAAATAATTTTTAGTAGGTACAGTCGAACTTCGATGGCTCGAATCCCTTTGGGACCATGAAAATTTGTTCGAGACAGGGGATGTTCGAGCCAATGAGATTACTTCCAAGAGGCATAACGAGATACGTTTGGACATATTTTCGGTGTTCTGTAATGAAAATGTATGCTGTGTGTACTCATTAGAATCGCCTCACCGAGGCAATTCTAATGAGTACACACAGCATACATTTGCAAGAAAAAAGTCGAAAATCTCTTTAATTTTCTCGCACCATGTCTTATGTAGAGGACTTCCCTAGGAGCTCAAGAACGGGTTCGACTCAGTCATGGTAAACGAGCCATGGGTGTTCGAGCCATCGAAGTTCTACTGTATATGGCAAAGCAGCGCGACTAAAGTATTTTAGATGAAATATGGTAGGCACAATATGAAGCGCCACGCACCACGCGTGCATAAATCATGAAATATATTCATGCGCGATTTCTGGGGAATTATTCGCCGTGCAGTAGGCCGCTATAAGTCTGATTTTCATGCAGTTTGCCTAAAACGCGCCAAATAGTGTCATATATGTTTTTCTTGGCAATCGCATTGTTGTGGATATCTGTACTGTCGGGAGTTACGAGTACCATTGACCTGTGAGGAAGTTTCATTATTTTTCTCAGAAAGAAATGCAGAAGTAACGGAGATCAGTTTTCCGCTGAAATTCGCTGCATTGCTAAAATTGTGGCCAGTATCTTTGCTTTTCACAATTTTATCGAGCTAGCATCCCAGCAGGCACACGTCGCTAGGGCAACGTCAAATCAACGTCGGTGCATCGACGTTGATGTGACGTTGCATAAAGGTCATGACGTTGCATCGGCGTTGATGTGGAGTCGCAATTACGTCATGTGCCTGCTGGGATGGGTATGCGTGATTTTCCTGTAGGGCATACCGATATACGTCGTAAATATCAGCAGCAGTTCAGAAGTTATACGAATATCCACAACATTGTGCCGAGCCAAACGCCGAAGCTTTAACGGTATGTTAAATCTATGTTTAGTTTTATTTATTTATTTTTTTTTTGTATGCTTGTATGTTTTGGAGGGGTTTTCTCCCTAGTATACCCCAACTTTATGATGCCCAATCTGGATTCATTTTAGATTCCTCCGTGGTGTAGTGATTATGCCTCTCGCTTTATAAATCAGGAATCGCAGTTCTCAAGAATTCGAATGAGTCTACATGATAGTGTAGGTTTTTTTTTTTCTTGTCCTATGGGATCATTGATTCCATTCTAGAATTTTGAAAATATTTGAGGGTCACTGATGAGGCCTAATTGGCCGAAACTAGCTAATCTGGCCTAGAAAAAAATGTACACTTCATATTTTCTAGTTTTGTGGTGTATTCCTTGCTTCCAAAGGATAACCCTTTTATAGAATATATTTTAAATCGAGGTCCTGTCTTCGTATACCCTAGATGTTGGTGAGACGTAAAACTCGGACACTCGCTCATTCAGGATCCATTTGGGCTTTTTATAGAACCCTTTTATAGAACATATTTATTAACGTCGGGTCACTTGTTCGACCCATAGCTTTTGACTACCGGTTGTTGTAAAACCGTAGTCCCGTCTCCATATGACATAAGTTGTTCAGGGGACGCAAAATTTAAGACAGGTTTAACCATATCTTCATTATCAGGGCGAACTCTTAGACAAGAACTTGGCGGGTTATCCGTGATGATGAACCGTGATGAATTGGTATTGCAAGCATGTTCATGTTGTATAGGAAGAATTTTGTTTAAGAAGAGTTCATTTTGGAACGATGCCGTTTCCGTTTAAGAAATCCGTTTATAACTATATGCACTTGTAAATAACGTGATTTTGATTTGCGAGTACTGCATTACATAGGTTGTTAAGTTTGGGTATTTGGTCGTCACACGTTATAACGCCATCAACGTCGCAAAAGCGGTACTAACGTTACGTATACCAAATACGGAAATGATTTTAGCTTAGTATTGGTCGACAAACAGTGCATGTCCGTTCATGCTTTTGGCTACAGCAAACAGTGTTCTCTATCAAATGTTGATACGCGTTGTGCAGAATAGATACAACTCTTCCTGTTTTTAGTTTGTAGCTGTTGTTAATTTAATGAATTTGTGAA
Source organism: Lucinisca nassula (assembly GCA_963580285.1). NCBI lineage: Eukaryota > Metazoa > Mollusca > Bivalvia > Lucinida > Lucinidae > Lucinisca > Lucinisca nassula. The sequence goes on from OY757018.1 coordinate 24,542,974, forward strand.
CAACTATATTTGTGAGCCGTGTCGCGGAGAAGGATATGAAATTGAGTTGTTTTATTTTTGTTTTAAAAAATTAACGTAATTGGCGAATGTCCAGGTAGCGCAAAGGCGAAGTCTGTTCAATTGCCTCTTACACGTGCTGATGCAGTGAGCACGAATTTGATGAGTATTGTGCTCAGTTATAGTGAGCATTTATTGATTTCTGTAGTGCTCAGTAAGAGAGCATAAATTTTAAATATAATTCTTGTTTCAAGCACTGGGTGCTGACATTTTGTTGCACAGTCAAGCTGAGGTCTGCTGCGCGGTTATTTTAGTTGATTAAATGTATCGTTGTTTCCAGGCATTCTATGCTGGGATGTGGAGCGACCTGCTGCTCACTAGTCTATATGAGCAGGTGCTAGACCACACGACGGGCCAAAGGGTAGTAGAGCCCGCGCAGATGCGGGCAAACCCAGATCGCGGACCGTCCAGGCCACAGTTCCTGGAGAATCATATTTACTGGGGTGAGACGTGGTGGCGAACATCGGTTTCTCAAAGGTCCAGAGATTGGAGTCTAGTTAACCAATAAAATGTCGTCGACATAAATAATTGAATTGTGTTAACTAAAATGTGGTCAACATATATAGTTGATATTGATATAGTCTAGCTCGTTTTCCTCAATCCGGTATACAAGATGACGTAAGTCCTCCTAAAGTGGACATATATTTTTTTCTGCAAATGGAGGCAATGATCAGGAATCGATACAAGTAACCCACAGCTCCCATCAGAAACACCAAAGGGAAAAGAAACACACACATGAAACAGCAGATCCTAATGGAAACATCAATAGCGGAAAGCCAAAAGGACAGTTACTTTCCCACAAAACGGCCAATAGGCTATCCAAAATAAAATAATATAAGCGACACAAACACCCAAAGACAAACCATAACAAAAATTAACCGCGACAGAAGAACCGCCTTGGAAAGGTCAGCGGAAACGAATTCCACTGGGGGGGGGGGGGGGGGGGGGTGTGCAAACCTACATGTAACAATGCGTGTTTTCATAATAAGAGGGATGTTCATTTCATGGACTTCTTAACATGGAGTTGCCCCCATCATTCTTTGTTTACATGCGTATTCATTATACAGGCTGGCTATCGCAACGCTTTGTTCTGTTTGATTTGAGGTTTAACGTCCCCGTCAACACGGTTAAGGTCATTTTGGAGATGTTGCTTCCAATTTTGTGGGACTTTTACCCGACATTGAGATGAAATGACATCTCAAGCCCTGTCGCCCAATTAAAGCAATAGGCTTTATAAGCATGCACGGTCCGACTCACACCGCTTTACCCGGGCAAGCTTATAAGAATCTTATATGGGTGTGGTGGGTGGATGGAAAAATCCGTCCCGAGGGACACTGTCCGGCATCACGAGGCTTGCCGAGTGATGCCGGACAGTGATCCCGAGGGACGGATTTTTCTATCCACCCCTCACACCCATATTGGATTCTTTTTCTTGCATACCTTCCATTTCTATTGCGAATTTTTAATGCTGCTGTCACTTCGGTTACCGACGTCCGCCATTTTGTGATGACACAACAGGAATGTTTAGTGACGTCACGCATGACGACGCCGCGCATGAGGTTGTAATCAACCAGTGCATTTATCAAACACGCGATTATATTCGATTTGGGGTCGGAACACCAGGGTCAGAACATAAATTTCTATCCCAGGGTAAAATCATGGATTTCCTTGTCTGGTGTGCAAGAATAGATCCTCTGAGCGGTTTACTATCACAATGCAAACTGAGTTCATCACGAAAACACGCCTATATCATTTTGACCTCTTTGAACCCCAATTTTGTACAGTAAAACTGGGATTTACAGGGGTGAACCATATTGTTTTTTTTGTGTTTTTTTTTCCTCGCTCTAAAATATATATTGTGGGTACTCGTTAGAACCTTGAGCAGAAATAAGAAAAATATCATAATTTTTCCTCTTTAAAGTTTCATTTTTTCGGTGGTAAAGTTTACAATGTATTTGTATAGACGGGTTTTCGTAATGTTTAAGAGATTTGCACATTACAAATACACGCCTATCGAAATACATGTACATTGTAAATTTTACCGCCGAAAAAAAAGCGAAAAGTTTCCCATGAAATATTGTGATATGTTTTCTTATTCAAGTCTACTCAAAATATAGACTGAAGGCACTTGTTATAAACGCATCAATCTATATTTTAGAGCAGAAATAAGATAAATAAGGTTTACCCCTATAAACCCCAGTTTTACCATCTGAAGGTGGGGTTCAAAGGATTAGAATTATAAAGGCGTGCTTTCGTGGTGATGACATGACTTGAAATCTTGTTTTCAGGTAAGCAAAATTGTGAGAAGAAAAAGGTTAAATCTGAGGAACAAAATAATTAAGAAATGAAATTTATTTTTCTGCAGTTCATGGAAGTATGAACGCAGTGGGTCGCGTGCAAAGTAATGTAAACTTTGCTAGCGACCCACTGTCGTTCATACTTTCATCAAAAGCAGAAAAAATATTTTTTTTTTATATATTTACATTATTTGCCCCTCACCACTGGACGAAAAAAATGCTTGTAGGGCAAATTTTTAAAGCTGAAAAACATTTACACGCTGTTTTTCTACAAAGAGCGGGGCAGCGTTGACGTCATCAACGCCCATAGAGAACAATGGTTTATAATGACGTCACTTAACGTCACTGAAAATCATGTGATTCGATGCGTTCATGGAAGTATGAACGCAATTGTTTTCTATAGGTTTACATTAGACTTTACACTTGAAATGTAAATATCAAAGCATAAACAACGATGTCCATTTCATTTGACATAGTGGGCACTGTTGATAGCAATTCGTATTTTGAATAAGCTACAGTGTAAAGTTATCGCCCATTTTGGGTAGATTATATCCAGAGAGAATGTCGTTGGCCTTTATTCTGTCAACCACAGATATAGAGCGCCATGGATCGTTTCCTATTCGGCTTCGACTGAGAGATAATCCCCGCTGAGAGTCTTTACTGAATGTAGAAATAGCATTTTTCAAATGCTTTAAATCTATTCCCATTGCCTGCAATATCAATGTGCATGTTTCTAAAGGCTTCGATATGACATCTTCGTATTTCACTGATCGTATAAGTTGATCACGTGATATTGCATCACGGGCAACAATCATGTGGTTAGCCCACATGTGCGTAAACAGTCCGACTGCGCTTGTATTGACAGGAATGTCTGGTAATCTCCTGAGCTTGCATACCAAATGATGTCTGAATAATTTTCTAAAGAAATGCGTTTTAGAGAAAACAGTTTCATTATCAACGCATAAACGTAAAACCACTGTATAAGGAGTAGCTGCCAAAGCTCCCAACCAAGACGATAAAGTTTCTCGACAGTTTCGGTACATAAACATTTGTTTTATCTTTGGAAAACGGTTTGAAATATCCGGCATCTGAGATGCACATTGGGACCGTGACTTAATGACTATTCTCTCTATGCCTGGACGTGGCTTACAAAGGAGTCGTATTGTAGATTTAAGTAAGTGATCATATTCTTTCGCTGAAACATGTCCAAGTTGTTGTAAATAATAAACATTCCATGTTGCGTCTGGCTCCGACATAACTTGCGTTCCCGGAACCGATTCAAGAGCCTGACAAAGAAGAGTTGAGCCACACCGTCCTGTATGGGACAACACCAAGGTCGGTAATAAGGGATCTCCAGTCCTCTCAGCCAGAGCATGAAATGCTTCTATCGGCATTCTAACAATATTTTTACTTCTATTGAACTGAGCATGAAATATAAACGGACTTTCTTCAGAACTGTAAATGTTAATTTGTTCCGCAGTTTCCACAAATATGGCTTCGTATTTGGTAACACAGTAAAGTGAAATGTTTGGTTTGAGCACATATTCCGGGTCAACACGGGTTAAATGCAAATAAACAAAATCAACAGGTGATGACATGAGAAACATATCAAGTTTTCTTTTCCACACTATACGTCCATATCTCGCGTGCTTGACAGATGCTGAAGAACCTTTGGATAATAGTTTATCGAGTCCATAATTGAAAACACACGATATCATGTATATCAAGTAATGCAATATATAGACTGTCACGGCTATAAGGAACCTAGCTGTATCCTGCAAACGTCTCAACTTAAAATAAATCGAATGCATATTGTTTTCCTAATTTTCGTAAAACTAAAATGGACAGCGTTCTTCTGGGGTTATTTAAGTGTAGACAAATAAATATATCTACAAAAAAGCAACCAAAACAGTCCGTGTTTTTTCGTGCGAAATGTTTATCATTTTCATTACTATTTCATTGTAGCATGTGTTTTATTACAGTATTAACAAAGAAGCGTTCACTTCTAACTGATTTCAACGCCAAGTAAGTCCACTTAAAGTTGTCTAAAATGAGGGATGATCATTTAGTTCGTATCTTTTAGGATACTAGGAAAGGATATTCTTGCACACCAGACAAGGAAATCCGGGATTTTACCCTGGGATAGAAATTAATGTTCTTACTCTGGTGTTCCCACCCCAAATCGAATATAATCGCGTGTTTGATAAATGCACTGGTTGATTACGACCATGTGTGCGCCTACGTTAAGGTTGACGTCATGCACGATCCGTGACGTCACTTTACATTCCTGCAGTGTCAACACAATATGGCGGACGTGGGTAACCGAAGTGACTGCAGCATTGAAATTCCGCGCTAAGAAATTGAAGGTATGCAAGAAAAAAAATCCAATATGGATGTGAGGGGTGGATAGAAAAATCCGTCCCTCGGGATCACTGTCCGGCATCACTCGGCAAGCCTCGTGATGCCGGACAGTGACCCTTGGGACGGATTTTTCTATCTACCCCTCAGACCCATATACGATTCTTATATTCCACGAATTCCGTATGGCGCATGTCAATCAAATATGTGAGCTGCATTTTTATTATATTAAAGCTGATGTTGTGACGTCAAATATTTGTGTGTGTGTGTTTGTGTGTGTGTCATTTCCTCAACTGTAAAGATATATTACGGCAGTATAAAGGGCATTTTATACATCTTTCTTTCTTTCTTTCTACTAATACTGCGTCGGTCACATTTGACCATTACCGCAGGTGTACATTACATACACTACAGGTTTGCAGGATAAATCATGTAATTACAGGGGATGGTTCTCCTTGCACAAGGGGCCTCCAGTTAACGTCCCGATCCGAAGAACGGTGCACTTTATGACATTCATCCCTGCAAATGGTGCCAATGGAGCGTGTTCGGACACCGAAATTTTATCGCCGCTGCCGGGGATCGAACCGGGATCTCTAGCATCAGAGGCAGGGCACTAACCACTGAGCTATCTGAGATGCTTTAATAAAAATTAACAGCAACTGAACCAAATGGAGTATCTTTACCAAATAATATGTGAAATACATATATTGCAAAAAGTTTGTCAGTTTTCAATTGAGCCCCGCCAAGCGAATTTGTGTCTTCGAGCATTCCGTCATGACAAATTTTAACTGCGCATGCCCAGCCATTCAGAGGGGTCAGGGATATGGCTTTCTGTCTGAAGGTTCCTCTTGATTCACTGCTTGTATGAGCGAGCAACGAAGTTTCTGGCGAGACTGCGCGGATGCGTAGGCTCGCCTGAACCTTCGCTGCTCGCATAGGCTATAAGTACCAAAATCGCTTGACGGGGCCCAATTATCGATTGTGTTATATAGTTTTTTATAATGTTAGAAGCCTTTTGCTATAAATTTAAATGTTATTTAAAAGCGTTGTTCTCTAATTACAGCATTTATCTCAAATTGGGCATGTATGAACAACTTGGCGTATTATAGATGACATTAATAGCCATTCCAGCAGGCACATTGCGTAATTGTGACGTCACATCAACGTCGGTGCAACGTCACATCTACGTCTGAGCAACGTCGTGACGTTGCACTGACGTTTAATTGACGTTGCCCTAGCGACGTGTGTCTGTTGGGCATTGTCTTCGGGCTTAGAAGTCTCTCTAGCTTTCAGTTTCATTAGCAGTGATGCGTCAAAATTATCTGAACAGTTCGCAGAAATTGAATTTGCTGTTTAGTGTTTAAGGACACATGAAAAACGCCACCCATAACCGTGTTTACGACGTCCTCAACCTATAATGCAAATACGTAATGCTGACATCACATATTTGGCGTAGTTTTCTTCGCATTGCTTCTAAGCCATGTTACATTATACCAGAATATTATACAAAATGGTTGAAATACACTCATAAATGAAGATTCAGTGGAAAAATATTTGAACTTAATGATCACCCCCTATATATCCCAATTTTTAGATAGGTCTGTATTTATCTATATATATATATATGACGCGTCATTATGCTCCTAAACATGCACATAATAATTTAACGCATGCTAATTAATGCATAGACATGGGCAGTTTACAGACATAGGCAGTTTAACATTAAAAAGTTAAGTCCTACATTTAAATCGTGACCGATTTGCAGTTTTGCCTATTGCTGCAGATTATATGCTTTAATAAGCATGCGATCGGTGGTGAATACAAGTGTCTTACAATAATTACAATATCATCACGTGAACAAGTCCGTGAAATGAACACCCCCTTAAACCCCACATTATATAGAGAAAACTGGGGTTTGCGGGGGTATAGATTATTTTTCTTATTTCGGCTCCAAGACATTGGCTGTGGGTACTCGTTAGAACCGCCTAAATGAGGCGGTTCTAACGAGCACACACAACCTATGTTTTAAGTATAAATAAGAAAAATATAACGGATTTTCACCAGAAAAAGTAGCCATTTTGGAGATAAGAAAAATGCACTATGCCGCACGGGTGTGTTATCGTAATGATCTCAAAAGTTGAAGGCTCCAAGGTTAAATTTGGTGCGGCCTTGTCCGTGTATCCGATTGTGAAATTAGAAAATGATTCATTCTACTAATGTAAAATCTAATGCACAACATGAGCACAAAACAAGCCAAATCGGCTTATTGTCCTAATAGACAGAGACATGACGCCCCCCCCCACACACACACACACCACACACCCACTTTCTTTTGTCTCGGTAAGTGTTGTTGTACTTAATGGCCACAAAGCGGTTCAATGTGATCAGTGTGAAATGTGGATACATGTTCCTTCATTTCAGATGCGGAATATGGCACTTTGATAAACTCAAACTGCCACTGGATTTTTCCAAAATGCGAGGTGTGCAACTTTTCAGACTCCTTCTTCAACGAATATATAGAACTGAGTTGGCCAAACAGATTTGAACCTCTGTAAAAGGATAAGAATGATAAATATTCGACTGCTGATAAAAATAAGCCAAATTTGTAAAAGGTTTGAAACCTTGCAGTATAAACATAAATGGATTGAGAGGAAAAATTCTCGAACTTTAAGCTTTCCTTGATACGTTTCAACCGCATTCAAGGCTATTCAAGAAACAAAAACTGACAGTTCATTTACCGCATCAGAGCTTTTTCCCGATACTTCTCAGTACAGTGTCTATAGAAAAGAAAGGAACTCTCATGGCGGTGGGATGATGTTGCTCATTCACAGAGGCATCCCTCACATGCCTTTCATGGAACTGGAAAACAACACCGAATCGGTATGGGTTAAGGTTTTTGCAAATAAAACCTCTCACATCTTAGCAAGTTTGCATCGACCATCAAATGGTACGGTCGAAAACTTCCAGTTGTTTAAAGATCAGATGGATTGCATTAATTGGCAGCATATGGGTAAAAATATTCCGGCTGTACATGTTCTAGGTGACCACAACTTCAGAGACATTATTTGGCCTGACACGCTCAACAAACAAGGCACAATTCTGAGTTAATATGAGGCATCGTTGATATAAGACAACGGTGATACGAGGCATCAGTGATATGAGGCATCAGTGATATGAGGCAGTGATGATATGGATGATGAGTATAGAATGATGTAAAGGGGTTTATGTGTCCCCCACCCCTGTTACTACATTTTATTCGGCGATGAGCAGCTATAGATGTAATCGCCACGGTATAACACAGAGGCAAAAACTGGTTGGTGAAACAGTCATTACTGTGAATATACTGGTTAATATAAAGTTTATATAAAACATTATGGTGCCATAAACACTCAACAGGTCCTTATCATCAACAGGAAGGGAGAAATAACATTATGTTAAGTATGTGAGGGTGTGAATGAGTGTGTGTACTTCATGTGTTATTCAAGTGTGATCCAAGTATATTCCACTTGTATTAAGACAGAAATTTAATTGGGCCCAGACTAATTTTCATTCTGTCTTAACCTAAGTGGAATAGATTGCGAGTCAACTGTCCCTTTAAGTTTGTCTTTGTAAAATTATGTAACCTGTGTTGTTTATAAATATTAGGCTTATTCCATATAAATATTGTAAAGGATTCTAAGTATCTTAGAATTTCCTTTGCGTTAATGCCCCACAAGTGGACATAGATTCGAGGTTCCCTCGTGTTGTCCCGTCACATATACGTTTTGCCAGCCCCCGACATATGAAACAAGTGTCTTTGGTGGGAACAGTGTATTGAACATAGCTTCAGAAACTGTCCGTGCTGGGAACAGTCTATTAAACATACCTACAGAAGTGTACGTGCTGGGAACAGTCTATAAATCATAGCTCCAGAAAGTTTCCGTGATGGGAACAGTCTACCTGACATAGGTTCAGACAGTGTCCTTGGTGGAAACAGTCTATTAAACATAACTACAGGAGTGTCCGTCCGTCTATTGAACATACCTTCAGAAGTGCCCGTGCTGCGAAGAGACTAATATTCATAGCTACAGAAAGTATCCTTGTCGGGAACAGTCTATTAAACATAATTACAGAAAGTGTCCTTGGTGCCAACAGTCTTTTAAACATTGCTACAGAAAGTGTCCTTGGTGGGGACATTCTATTAAACATAGCTACAGAAAGTGTCCTTGGTGGGAACAGTTTATTAAACATACGTATAGAAAGAGTCCTTGTTGGAAATAGTCTATTAAACATATATACAGAAGTGTCCGTGCTGGAAACAGCCTATTAAACATAGCTACAAAAGGTGTCCATTCTGGGAACAACCATTTTAAACATAGCTACATGAAGTGTCCTTGGTGGGAACAGTCTGTTAAAAACGGCTTCAGAAAGAGTCCTTTGTGGGGACATTCTATTAAACATAGCTACAGAAAGTGTCCTTGGTGGGAACAGTTTATTAAACATACGTATAGAACGAGTCCTTGTTTGAAACAGTCTATTAAACATATATACCGAAGTGTCCGTGCTGGAAACAGCCTATTGAACATAGCTACAAAATGTGTCCATGTTGGGAACAGTCTATTAAACATAGCTACATGAAGTGTCCTTGGTGGGAACAGTCTGTTAAAAATGGCTATAGAAAGTGTCCTTGGTGGGAACATTCTATTAAACATAGCTACAAAAAGTGTCCATGCTAGGAACTTTCTATTAAACATAGCTACATGAAGTGTCCTTGGGGGGGACCAGTCTGTTAAAAACGGCTACAGAAAGTGTCCTTTGTGGGGACATTCTATTAAACAGAGCTACAGAAAGTGTCCTTGGTGGGAACAGTTTATTAAACATACGTATAGAAAGAGTCCTTGTTGGATACAGTCTATTTAACATATATACAAAAGTGTCCGTGCTGGAAACAGCCTATTAAACATAGCTACAAAAAGTGTCCATGCTTGGAACAGTCTATTAAACATAGCTTCATGAAGTGTCCTTGGTGGGAACAGTCTGTTAAAAACGGCTACAGAAAGTGTCCTTTGTGGGGACATTCTATTAAACATAGCTACAGAAAGTGTCCTTGGTGGGAACAATTTATTAAACATACGTATAGAAAGAGTCCTTGTTGGAAACAGTCTATTAAACATATATATAGAAGTGTCCGTGCTGGAAACAGCCTTTTAAACATAGCTACAAAAAGTGTCCATGCTGGGAACAGTCTATTAAACATAGCTACATGAAGTGTCCTTGGTGGGAACAATCTGTTAAAAATGGCTTCAGAAAGTGTCCTTGGTGGGAACATTCTATTAAACATAGCTGCAAAAAGTGTCCATGCTGGGAACAGTCTAACAAACATAGCTACATGAAGTGTCCTTGGGGTGGAACAGTCTGTTAAAACGGCCACAGAAAGTGTCCTTTGTGGGGACATTCTATAAAACATAGCTACAGAAAGTGACCTTGGTGGGAACAGTTTATTAAACATTCGTATAGAAAGAGTCCTTGTTGGAAACAGTCTATTAAACATATATACAGAAGTGTCCGTACTGGAAACAGCCTATTAAACATAGCTACAAAAAGTGTCCATGCTGGGAACAGTCTATTAAATATAGCTACATGAAGTGTCCTTGGTGGGAACAGTCTGTTAAAAACGGCTACAGAAAGTGTACTCGGTGGGGACATTCTATTAAATATAGCTACAGAAAGTGTCCTTGGTGGGAACAGTTATTAAACAAACGTATAGAAAGAGTCCTTGTTGGAAACAGTCTATTAAACATATATACAGAAGTGTCCGTGCTGGAAACAGCCTTTTAAACATAGCTACAAAAAGTGCCCATGCTGGGAACAGTCTATTAAACATAGCTACATGAAGTGTCCTTGGTGGGAACAACCTGTTAAAATTGGCTTCAGAAAGTGTCCTTGGTGGGAACATTCTATTAAACATAGCTACAAAAAGTGTCCATGCTTGGAACAGTCTATTAAACATAGCTACATGAAGTGTCCTTGGTGGGAACAGTCTTTTAAAAACGGCTACAGAAAGTGTTCTTGGTGGGGACATTCTATTAAACATAGCTACAGAAAGTGTCCTTGGTGGGAACAGTTTATTAAACATACGTATAGAAAGAGTCCTTGTTGGAAACAGTCTATTAAACATATATACAGAAGTGTCCGTGCTGGAAACAGCCTTTTAAACATAGCTACAAAAAGTGTCCATGCTGGGAACAGTCTATTAAACATAGCTACATGAAGTGTCCTTGGTTGGAACAGTCTGTTAAAAATGGCTACAGAAAGTGTCCTTGGTAGGATTATTCTATTAAACATAGCTACAAAAAGTGTCCATGCTGGGAACATTCTATTAAACATAGGTTCATGAAGTGTCCTTGGTGGGAACAGTCTGTTAAAAACGGCTACAGAAAGTGTCCTTGGCGGGGACATTCTATTAAACATAGCTACAGAAAGTGTCCTTGGTGGGAACAGTTTATTAAACATACGTATAGAAAGAGTCCTTGTTGGAAACAGTCTATTAAACATATATACAGAAGTGTCCGTGCTGGAAACAGCCTTTTAAACATAGCTACAAAAAGTGTCCATGCTGGGAACAGTCTATTAATCATAGCTACATGAAGTGTCCTTGGTGGGAACAATCTGTTAAAAATGGCTTCAGAAAGTGTCCTTGGTGGGAACATTCTATTAAACATAGCTACAAAAAGTGTCCATGCTGGGAACAGTCTAACAAACATAGCTACATGAAGTGTCCTTGGGGGGAACAGTCTGTTAAAAACGGCCACAGAAAGTGTCCTTTGTGGGGACATTCTATTAAACATAGCTACAGAAAGTGTCCTTGGTGGGAACAGTTTATTAAACATACGTATAGAAAGAGTCCTTGTTGGAAACAGTCTATTAAACGTATATACAGAAGTGTCCGTGCTGGAAACAGCCTATTAAACATAGCTACAAAAAGTGTCAATGCTGGGAACAGTCTATTAAACATAGCTACATGAAGTTTCCTTGGTGGGAACAGTCTGTTAAAAACGGCTACAGAAAGTGTCCTTTGTGGGGACATTCTATTAAACATAGCTACAGAAAGTGTCCTTGGTGGGAACAATTTATTAAACAAACGTATAGAAAGAGTCCTTGTTAGAAACAGTCTATTAAACATATATACAGAAGTGTCCGTGCTGGAAACAGCCTTTTAAACATAGCTACAAAAAGTGTCCATGCTGGGAACAGTCTATTAAACATACCTACATGAAGTGTCCTTGGTGGGAACAATCTGTTAAAAATGGCTACAAAAAAGTGTCCATGCTGGGAACATTCTATTAAACATAGCTACATGAAGCGTCCTTGGTGGGAACAGTCTGTTAAAAACGGCTACATAAAGTGTCCTTGGTGGGGACATTCTATTAAACATAGCTACAGAAAGTGTCCTTGGTGGGAACAGTTTATTAAACATTCGTATAGAAAGAGTCCTTGTTGAAAACAGTCTATTAAACATATATACAGAAGTGTCCGTGCTGGAAACAGCCTATTAAACATAGCTACAAAAAGTGTCCATGCTGGGAACAGTCTATTAAACATAGCTACATGAAGTGTCCTTGGTTGGAACAGTCTGTTGAAAATGGCTACAGAAAGTGTCCTTGGTGGGATTATTCTATTAAACATAGCTACAAAAAGTGTCCTTGGTGGGAACATTCTATTAAAAATAGCTACATGAAGTGTCCTTGGTGGGAAGAGTCTGTTAAAAACGGCTACAGAAAGTGTCCTTGGTGGGGACATTCTATTAAACATAGCTACAGAAAGCGTCCTTGGTGGGAACAGTTTATTAAACATACGTATAGAAAGAGTCTTTGTTGGAAACAGTCTATTAAACATATATACAGAAGTGTCCGTGCTGGAAACAGCCTATTAAACATACCTACAAAAAGTGTCCATGCTGGGAACAGTCTATTAAACATAACTACATGAAGTGTCCTTGGTGGGAACAGTCTGTTAAAAACGGCTACAGAAAGTGTCCTTGGTGGGGACATTCTATTAAACATACGTATAGAAAGAGTCCTTGTTGGAAACAGTCTATTAAACATATATACAGAAGTGTCCGTGCTGGAAACAGCCTTTTAAACATAGCTACAAAAAGTGTCCATGCTGGGAACAGTCTATTAAACATAGCTACATGAAGTGTCCTTGGTTGGAACAGTCTGTTAAAAATGGCTACAGAAAGTGTCCTTGGTAGGATTATTCTATTAAACATAGCTACAAAAAGTGTCCATGCTGGGAACATTCTATTAAACATAGGTTCATGAAGTGTCCTTGGTGGGAACAGTCTGTTAAAAACGGCTACAGAAAGTGTCCTTGGCGGGGACATTCTATTAAACATAGCTACAGAAAGTGTCCTTGGTGGGAACAGTTTATTAAACATACGTATAGAAAGAGTCCTTGTTGGAAACAGTCTATTAAACATATATACAGAAGTGTCCGTGCTGGAAACAGCCTTTTAAACATAGCTACAAAAAGTGTCCATGCTGGGAACAGTCTATTAATCATAGCTACATGAAGTGTCCTTGGTGGGAACAATCTGTTAAAAATGGCTTCAGAAAGTGTCCTTGGTGGGAACATTCTATTAAACATAGCTACAAAAAGTGTCCATGCTGGGAACAGTCTAACAAACATAGCTACATGAAGTGTCCTTGGGGGGAACAGTCTGTTAAAAACGGCCACAGAAAGTGTCCTTTGTGGGGACATTCTATTAAACATAGCTACAGAAAGTGTCCTTGGTGGGAACAGTTTATTAAACATACGTATAGAAAGAGTCCTTGTTGGATACAGTCTATTAAACGTATATACAGAAGTGTCCGTGCTGGAAACAGCCTATTAAACATAGCTACAAAAAGTGTCAATGCTGGGAACAGTCTATTAAACATAGCTACATGAAGTTTCCTTGGTGGGAACAGTCTGTTAAAAACGGCTACAGAAAGTGTCCTTTGTGGGGACATTCTATTAAACATAGCTACAGAAAGTGTCCTTGGTGGGAACAATTTATTAAACAAACGTATAGAAAGAGTCCTTGTTAGAAACAGTCTATTAAACATATATACAGAAGTGTCCGTGCTGGAAACAGCCTTTTAAACATAGCTACAAAAAGTGTCCATGCTGGGAACAGTCTATTAAACATACCTACATGAAGTGTCCTTGGTGGGAACAATCTGTTAAAAATGGCTACAAAAAAGTGTCCATGCTGGGAACATTCTATTAAACATAGCTACATGAAGCGTCCTTGGTGGGAACAGTCTGTTAAAAACGGCTACATAAAGTGTCCTTGGTGGGGACATTCTATTAAACATAGCTACAGAAAGTGTCCTTGGTGGGAACAGTTTATTAAACATTCGTATAGAAAGAGTCCTTGTTGAAAACAGTCTATTAAACATATATACAGAAGTGTCCGTGCTGGAAACAGCCTATTAAACATAGCTACAAAAAGTGTCCATGCTGGGAACAGTCTATTAAACATAGCTACATGAAGTGTCCTTGGTTGGAACAGTCTGTTGAAAATGGCTACAGAAAGTGTCCTTGGTGGGATTATTCTATTAAACATAGCTACAAAAAGTGTCCTTGGTGGGAACATTCTATTAAACATAGCTACATGAAGTGTCCTTGGTGGGAAGAGTCTGTTAAAAACGGCTACAGAAAGTGTCCTTGGTGGGGACATTCTATTAAACATAGCTACAGAAAGCGTCCTTGGTGGGAACAGTTTATTAAACATACGTATAGAAAGAGTCTTTGTTGGAAACAGTCTATTAAACATATATACAGAAGTGTCCGTGCTGGAAACAGCCTATTAAACATACCTACAAAAAGTGTCCATGCTGGGAACAGTCTATTAAACATAACTACATGAAGTGTCCTTGGTGGGAACAGTCTGTTAAAAACGGCTACAGAAAGTGTCCTTGGTGGGGACATTCTATTAAACATACGTATAGAAAGAGTCCTTGTTGGAAACAGTCTATTAAACATATATACAGAAGTGTCCGTGCTGGAAACAGCCTTTTAAACATAGCTACAAAAAGTGTCCATGCTGGGAACAGTCTATTAAACATAGCTACATGAAGTGTCCTTGGTGGGAACAATCTGTTAAAAATGGCTTCAGAAAGTGTCCTTGGTGGGGACATTCTATTAAACATAGCTACAGAAAATGTCCTTGGTGGGAACAGTTTATTAAACAAACGTATAGAAAGAGTCCTTGTTGGAAACTGTCTATTAAACATATATACAGAAGTGTCCGTGCTGGAAACAGCCTTTTAAACATAGCTACAAAAAGTGTCCATGCTGGGAACAGTCTATTAAACATAGCTACATGAAGTGTCCTTGGTGGGAACAATCTGTTAAAAATGGCTTCAGAAAGTGTCCTTGGTGGGGACATTCTATTAAACATAGCTACAGAAAATGTCCTTGGTGGGAACAGTTTATTAAACAAACGTATAGAAAGAGTCCTTGTTGGAAACTGTCTATTAAACATATATACAGAAGTGTCCGTGCTGGAAACAGCCTATTAAACATAGCTACAGAAAGTGTCCTTGGTGGGAACAGTTTATTAAACATACGTATAGAAAGAGTCCTTGTTGGAAACAGTCTATTAAACATATATACAGAAGTGTCCGTGCTGGAAACAGCCTTTTAAACATAGCTACAAAAAGTGTCCATGCTGGGAACAGTCTATTAAACATAGCTACATGAAGTGTCCTTGGTGGGAACAATCTGTTAAAAATGGCTTCAGAAAGTGTCCTTGGTGGGGACATTCTATTAAACATAGCTACAGAAAATGTCCTTGGTGGGAACAGTTTATTAAACAAACGTATAGAAAGAGTCCTTGTTGGAAACTGTCTATTAAACATATATACAGAAGTGTCCGTGCTGGAAACAGCCTTTTAAACATAGCTACAAAAAGTGTCCATGCTGGGAACAGTCTATTAAACATACCTACATGAAGTGTCCTTGGTGGGAACAATCTGTTAAAAATGGCTTCAGAAAGTGTCTTTGGTGGGAACATTCTATTAAACATAGCTACAAAAAGTGTCCATGCTGGGAACAGTCTAACAAACATAGCAACAAGAAGTGTCCTTTGGGGGGGGGACAGTCTGTTAAAAACGGCCACAGAAAGTGTCCTTTGTGGGGACATTCTATTAAACATAGCTACAGAAAGTGTCCTTGGTGGGAACAGTTTATTAAACATATATACAGAAGTGTCCGTTCTGGAAACAGTCTATTAAACATAGCTACAAAAAGTGTCCATGCTGGGAACAGTCTATTAAACATAGCTACATGAAGTGTCCATGCTGGGAACAGTCTATTAAACATAGCTACATGAAGTGTCCTTGGTGGGAACAGTCTGTTGAAAACGGCTACAGAAAGTGTCCTTGGTGGGGACATTCTATTAAACATAGCTACAGAAAGTGTCCTTGGTGGGAACAGTTTATTAAACAAACGTACAGAAAGAGTCCTTGTTGGAAACAGTCTATTAAACATATATACAGAAGTGTCCGTGCTGGAAACAGCCTTTTAAACATAGCTACAAAAAGTGTCCATGCTGGGAACAGTCTATTAAACATACCTACATGAAGTGTCCTTGGTGGGAACAATCTGTTAAAAATGTCTTCAGAAAGTGTCCTTGGTGGGAACATTCTATTAAACATAGCTATAGAAAAAACATAGTATAGAAAGAGTCCTTGTTGGAAACAGTCTATTAAACATATATACAGAAGTGTCCGTGCTGGAAACAGCCTTTTAAACATAGCTACAAAAAGTGTCCATGCTGGGAACAGTCTATTAAACATAGCTACATGAAGTGTCCTTGGTGGGAACAGTCTGTTAAAAACGGCTACAGAAAGTGTCCTTGGTGGGGACATTCTATTAAACATAGCTACAGAAAGTGTCCTTGGTGGGAACAGTTTATTAAACAAACGTACAGAAAGAGTCCTTGTTGGAAACAGTCTATTAAACATACATACAGAAGTGTCCGTGCTGGAAACAGCCTTTTAAACATAGCTACAAAAAGTGTCCATGCTGGGAACAGTCTATTAAACATACCTACATGAAGTGTCCTTGGTGGGAACAATTTGTTAAAAATGGCTTCAGAAAGTGTCCTTTGTGGGAACATTCTATTAAACATAGCTATAGAAAAAACATACGTATAGAAAGAGTCCTTGTTGGAAACAGTCTATTAAACATTTATACAGAAGTGTCCGTGCTGGAAACAGCCTTTTAAACATAGCTACATGAAGGGTCCTTGGTTGGGACAGTCTGTTAAAAATGGCTACAGAAAGTGTCCTTGGTGGGATTATTCTATTAAACATAGCTACAAAAAGTGTCCATGCTGGGAACATTCTATTAAACATAGCTACATGAAGTGTCCTTGGTGGGAACAGTCTGTAAAAAACGGCTACAGAAAGTGTCCTTGGTGGGAACAGTCTGTTAAAAATGGCTACAGAAAGTGTCCTTGGTGGGAACATTCTATTAAACATAGCTACAAAAAGTGTCCATGCTGGGAACAGTCTATTAAACATATCTACATGAAGTGTCCTTGGTGGGAACAGTCTGTTAAAAATGGCTACAGAAAATGTCCTTGGTGGGAACATTCTATTAAACATAGCTACAAAAAGTGTCCATGCTGGGAACTTTCTATTAAACATAGCTACATGAAGTGTCCTTGGGGGAACAGTCTGTTAAAAACGGCTACAGAAAGTGTCCTTTGTGGGGACATTCTATTAAACATAGCTACAGAAAGTGTCCTTGGTGGGAACAGTTTATTAAACATACGTATAGAAAGAGTCCTTGTTGGAAACAGTCTATTAAACATATATACAGAAGTGTCCGTGCTGGAAACAGCCTATTAAACATAGCTACACAAAGTGTTCATGCTGGGAACAGTCTATTAAACATAGCTACATGAAGTGTCCTTGGTGGGAACAGTCTGTTAAAAATGGCTACAGAAAGTGTCCTTGGTGGGAACATTCTATTAAACATAGCTACAAAAAGTGTCCATGCTGGGAACAGTCTATTAAACATAGCTACATGAAGTGTCCTTGTTGGGAACAGTCTGTTAAAAACGGCTACAGAAAGTGTCCTTGGTGGGGACATTCTATTAAACATAGCTACAGAAAGTGTCCTTGGTGGGAACAGTTTATTAAACATACGTATAGAAAGAGTCCTTGTTGAAAACAGTCTATTAAACATATATACAGAAGTGTCCGTGCTGGAAACAGCCTATTAAACATAGCTACAAAAAGTGTCCATGCTGGGAACAGTCTATTAAACAAAGCTACATGAAGTGTCCTTGGTGGGAACAGTCTGTTAAAAATGGCAACAGAAAGTGTCCTTGGTGGGAACATTTTATTAAACATAGCTACAAAAAGTGTCCATGCTGGGAACATTCTATTAAACATAGCTACATGAAGTGTCCTTGGTAGGAACAGTCTGTTAAAAACGGCTACAGAAAGTGTCCTTGGTGGGGACATTCTATTAAACATAGCTACAGAAAGTGTCCTTGGTGGGAACAGTTTATTAAACATACGTATAGAAAGAGTCCTTGTTTGAAACAGTCTATTAAACATATACACAGAAGTGTCCGTGCTGGAAACAGCCTATTAAACATAGCTACAAAAAGTGTCCATGCTGGGAACAGTCTATTAAACATAGCTACATGAAGTGTCCTTTGTGGGAACAGTCTGTTAAAAACGGCTACAGAAACTGTCCTTGGTGGGACATTCTATTAAACATAGCTACAGAAAGTGTCCTTGGTGGGAACAGTTTATTAAACATACGTATAGAAAGAGTCCTTGTTGGAAACAGTCTATTAAACATATATACAGAAGTGTCCGTGCTGGAAACAGCCTATTAAACATAGCTACATGAAGTGTCCATGCTGGGAACAGTCTATTAAACATAGCTACATGAAGTGTCCTTGGTGGGAACAGTCTGTTGAAAACGGCTACAGAAAGTGTCCTTGGTGGGGACATTCTATTAAACATAGCTACAGAAAGTGTCCTTGGTGGGAACAGTTTATTAAACAAACGTACAGAAAGAGTCCTTGTTGGAAACAGTCTATTAAACATATATACAGAAGTGTCCGTGCTGGAAACAGCCTTTTAAACATAGCTACAAAAAGTGTCCATGCTGGGAACAGTCTATTAAACATACCTACATGAAGTGTCCTTGGTGGGAACAATTTGTTAAAAATGGCTTCAGAAAGTGTCCTTTGTGGGAACATTCTATTAAACATAGCTATAGAAAAAACATACGTATAGAAAGAGTCCTTGTTGGAAACAGTCTATTAAACATTTATACAGAAGTGTCCGTGCTGGAAACAGCCTTTTAAACATAGCTACATGAAGGGTCCTTGGTTGGGACAGTCTGTTAAAAATGGCTACAGAAAGTGTCCTTGGTGGGATTATTCTATTAAACATAGCTACAAAAAGTGTCCATGCTGGGAACATTCTATTAAACATAGCTACATGAAGTGTCCTTGGTGGGAACAGTCTGTAAAAAACGGCTACAGAAAGTGTCCTTGGTGGGAACAGTCTGTTAAAAATGGCTACAGAAAGTGTCCTTGGTGGGAACATTCTATTAAACATAGCTACAAAAAGTGTCCATGCTGGGAACAGTCTATTAAACATATCTACATGAAGTGTCCTTGGTGGGAACAGTCTGTTAAAAATGGCTACAGAAAATGTCCTTGGTGGGAACATTCTATTAAACATAGCTACAAAAAGTGTCCATGCTGGGAACTTTCTATTAAACATAGCTACATGAAGTGTCCTTGGGGGAACAGTCTGTTAAAAACGGCTACAGAAAGTGTCCTTTGTGGGGACATTCTATTAAACATAGCTACAGAAAGTGTCCTTGGTGGGAACAGTTTATTAAACATACGTATAGAAAGAGTCCTTGTTGGAAACAGTCTATTAAACATATATACAGAAGTGTCCGTGCTGGAAACAGCCTATTAAACATAGCTACACAAAGTGTTCATGCTGGGAACAGTCTATTAAACATAGCTACATGAAGTGTCCTTGGTGGGAACAGTCTGTTAAAAATGGCTACAGAAAGTGTCCTTGGTGGGAACATTCTATTAAACATAGCTACAAAAAGTGTCCATGCTGGGAACAGTCTATTAAACATAGCTACATGAAGTGTCCTTGTTGGGAACAGTCTGTTAAAAACGGCTACAGAAAGTGTCCTTGGTGGGGACATTCTATTAAACATAGCTACAGAAAGTGTCCTTGGTGGGAACAGTTTATTAAACAAACGTACAGAAAGAGTCCTTGTTGGAAACAGTCTATTAAACATATATACAGAAGTGTCCGTGCTGGAAACAGCCTTTTAAACATAGCTACAAAAAGTGTCCATGCTGGGAACAGTCTATTAAACATACCTACATGAAGTGTCCTTGGTGGGAACAATTTGTTAAAAATGGCTTCAGAAAGTGTCCTTTGTGGGAACATTCTATTAAACATAGCTATAGAAAAAACATACGTATAGAAAGAGTCCTTGTTGGAAACAGTCTATTAAACATTTATACAGAAGTGTCCGTGCTGGAAACAGCCTTTTAAACATAGCTACATGAAGGGTCCTTGGTTGGGACAGTCTGTTAAAAATGGCTACAGAAAGTGTCCTTGGTGGGATTATTCTATTAAACATAGCTACAAAAAGTGTCCATGCTGGGAACATTCTATTAAACATAGCTACATGAAGTGTCCTTGGTGGGAACAGTCTGTAAAAAACGGCTACAGAAAGTGTCCTTGGTGGGAACAGTCTGTTAAAAATGGCTACAGAAAGTGTCCTTGGTGGGAACATTCTATTAAACATAGCTACAAAAAGTGTCCATGCTGGGAACAGTCTATTAAACATATCTACATGAAGTGTCCTTGGTGGGAACAGTCTGTTAAAAATGGCTACAGAAAATGTCCTTGGTGGGAACATTCTATTAAACATAGCTACAAAAAGTGTCCATGCTGGGAACTTTCTATTAAACATAGCTACATGAAGTGTCCTTGGGGGAACAGTCTGTTAAAAACGGCTACAGAAAGTGTCCTTTGTGGGGACATTCTATTAAACATAGCTACAGAAAGTGTCCTTGGTGGGAACAGTTTATTAAACATACGTATAGAAAGAGTCCTTGTTGGAAACAGTCTATTAAACATATATACAGAAGTGTCCGTGCTGGAAACAGCCTATTAAACATAGCTACACAAAGTGTTCATGCTGGGAACAGTCTATTAAACATAGCTACATGAAGTGTCCTTGGTGGGAACAGTCTGTTAAAAATGGCTACAGAAAGTGTCCTTGGTGGGAACATTCTATTAAACATAGCTACAAAAAGTGTCCATGCTGGGAACAGTCTATTAAACATAGCTACATGAAGTGTCCTTGTTGGGAACAGTCTGTTAAAAACGGCTACAGAAAGTGTCCTTGGTGGGGACATTCTATTAAACATAGCTACAGAAAGTGTCCTTGGTGGGAACAGTTTATTAAACATACGTATAGAAAGAGTCCTTGTTGAAAACAGTCTATTAAACATATATACAGAAGTGTCCGTGCTGGAAACAGCCTATTAAACATAGCTACAAAAAGTGTCCATGCTGGGAACAGTCTATTAAACAAAGCTACATGAAGTGTCCTTGGTGGGAACAGTCTGTTAAAAATGGCAACAGAAAGTGTCCTTGGTGGGAACATTTTATTAAACATAGCTACAAAAAGTGTCCATGCTGGGAACATTCTATTAAACATAGCTACATGAAGTGTCCTTGGTAGGAACAGTCTGTTAAAAACGGCTACAGAAAGTGTCCTTGGTGGGGACATTCTATTAAACATAGCTACAGAAAGTGTCCTTGGTGGGAACAGTTTATTAAACATACGTATAGAAAGAGTCCTTGTTTGAAACAGTCTATTAAACATATACACAGAAGTGTCCGTGCTGGAAACAGCCTATTAAACATAGCTACAAAAAGTGTCCATGCTGGGAACAGTCTATTAAACATAGCTACATGAAGTGTCCTTTGTGGGAACAGTCTGTTAAAAACGGCTACAGAAACTGTCCTTGGTGGGACATTCTATTAAACATAGCTACAGAAAGTGTCCTTGGTGGGAACAGTTTATTAAACATACGTATAGAAAGAGTCCTTGTTGGAAACAGTCTATTAAACATATATACAGAAGTGTCCGTGCTGGAAACAGCCTATTAAACATAGCTACAAAAAGTGTCCATGCTGGGAACAGTCTATTAAACATAGCTACATGAAGTGTCCTTGGTGGGAACAATCTGTTAAAAATGGCTTCAGAAAGTGTCCTTGGTGGGAACATTCTATTAAACATAGCTACAAAAAGTGTCCATGCTGGGAACAGTCTATTAAACATAGCTACATGAAGTGTTCTTGGTGGCAACAGTCTGTTAAAAACGGCTACAGAAAGTGTCCTTGGTGGGGACATTCTATTATACATAGCTACAGAAAGTGTCCATGCTGGGAACAGTTTATTAAACATGCGTATAGAAAGAGTCCTTGTTGGAAACAGTCTATTAAACATATATACAGAAGTGTCCGTGCTGGAAACAGCCTATTAAACATAGCTACAAAAAGTGTCCATGCTGGGAAAAGTGTATTAATCATAGCTATTGAAGTGTCCTTGGTGGGAACAGTCTGTTAAAAATGGCTACAGAAAGTGTCCTTGGTGGGATTATTCTATTAAACATAGCTACAAAAAGTGTCCATGCTGGGAACATTCTATTAAACATAGCTACATGAAGTGTCCTTGGTGGGAACAGACTGTTAAAAACGGCTACAGAAAGTGTCCTTGGTGGGGACATTCTATTAAACATAGCTACAGAAAGTGTCCTTGGTGGGAACAGTTTATTAAACATACGTATAGAAAGAGTCCTTGTTGGAAACAGTCTATTAAACATATAAACAGAAGTGTCCGTGCTGGAAACAGCCTATTAAACATACCTACAAAAACGTGTCCATGCTGGGAACAGTCTATTAAACATAGCTACATGAAGTGTCCTTGGTGGGAACAGTCTGTTTAAAACGGCTACAGAAAGTGTCCTTGGTGGGGACATTCTATTAAACATAGCTACAGAAAGTGTCCTTGGTGGGAACAGTTTATTAAACATACGTATAGAAAGAGTCCTTGTTGGAAACAGTCTATTAAACATATATACAGAAGTGTCCGTGCTGGAAACAGCCTATTAAACATAGCTACAAAAAGTGTCCATGCTGGGAACAGTCTATTAAACATAGCTACATGAAGTGTCCTTGGTGGGAACAATCTGTTATAAATGGCTACAAAAAGTGTCCTTGGTGGGAACATTCTATTAAACATAGCTACAGAAAGTGTCCTTGGTGAGAACAGTCTATTAAACATAGCAACAGTAAATGTCCATGCTTGGAACAGTCTATTAAACATAGCTACACAAAGTGTGCTTGGTGGGAACTTCTTATTAAACATACGTATAGAAAGTGTCCTTGTTTGAAACAGTCTATTAAACATACCAACAGAAGTATCTGTGCTGCAAACAATCTATTAAAATACATTCAGAAAGTGTCCTTGGTGTGAACAGTCTATTAACCATATCTACAGAAATGTTCGTGCTGGGAACAATCTATCAAACATACCTACAGAAAGTGTCCTTGATGGGAACAGTCTATTAAACATAGCTACAGAAAGTGTCCGTGCTGGGAACAGACTATGAAGCGTACTACAGAAAGTGTCCGTGGTGGGAACAGTCTTTTAAATATACCTACAGAAAGTGTCCATGCTGGGACCAGTCTTTTAATGATAGCTTTAGAAAGTGTCCGTACTGGAAAATGTCTACTAACCATAACTACGAAAAGTGTCCTTGGTGGGAACAGTCTATTTAACATACCTATTTATACCGCAATGAGGCATTCTAGTAACCTAATAAAGGGGGTCGAATAACTGCACACTATAATCGCTAGTGACCTATAATACCTTCTACTGACCTATAATACGTCTAGTGACCGTTTATAGACCGGACCTACTTTTCAGGTCACTAATTTACAACTGTAAACAATAACATGCAACCTTTTATACATGGGAAAACAACGCTACAGCAAGTTAAAATCTTTTTAGCATTTATTTGAACAGTTTTTCAGAAATTTCAGCTAAATTCTTACCTTCTCGGTCTTTCCTGGTTTGAATAGCCCGTTGGAATAACTGCGCACTGCTACTGCAGTTGCGTCTCAACCTCGAAAATAATTTCTAAAGCTAAAATGAACTATTTATTTGCAGATTTTCATACAGAATGTAAAGCGCTGAGAAACTTTTATTCGAGCGTCCATGTTGTTTCCTGCGTCTTTGTGGCGCGATGACGTCAGAAACTTTGCACTAGTTGACGTCACGTTATACTACGTGTGCGCGCCATGGCACCGAATGTCGTTTAACATGCCTCACTGTCTGCTCTCTTTTTTGCTTAAATTTGCTAAATTATTGCAAAACCCCTTGGTTGTTTTGAATTGCGGTATAAACTAAATACATGATTAGTGTCTTTAATAATAAAATATAATCGGTTCGTCGCGACAATTTTATAGGGGCTCGCTAAAGCTCGCCCCTATAAAATTGTCTAAGGCTCACCGATAATATTTTATTATTAAAGACACTAACCATGTATTTACTATATAATTGTCCGGGCTGGGAACAGTCTATAAACATACCTACAGAAGTGTCTGTGCTTGGAACAGTCTACAAAACATACCTACAGAAAGTGTCCTTGGTGGGAACAGTCTATTAAACATACCTATATAAATTGTCCTTGCTGTTAACAATCTATTAAAGGAGTCCATGTATAGAATCCAACAATCGCTAAAAACAATTGCAGGAAATTGTTCAAATGTCTAGTTTGCTTTAAATCATGTGTATTAAATAAGGCTAAAAGGGATGCCCTTTGAGAACCATGAACGCATTCAAAAACGAAAATAGCAGAATCCATTTGTTGTTTGGGTCAGAC
Source organism: Lucinisca nassula (assembly GCA_963580285.1). Taxonomy (NCBI): domain Eukaryota; kingdom Metazoa; phylum Mollusca; class Bivalvia; order Lucinida; family Lucinidae; genus Lucinisca; species Lucinisca nassula. Next base: position 24,567,697 of record OY757018.1, read on the forward strand.
AAGCTTGTTTCGGCCATCAAGGCCTCATCAGTAGCCCTAAAAGAAATGCTGAAAACGAGTATCAGCGGTTACGAGTATCAGCGTAAAACGTGGAAAATGACGTTAAAAGTTGACGTTTCGTCAGAAGAAATTTCCAGTTTAATTTAACGTCATGCGGCAAATTTTGATTACGGATTATTTTGCTCCAGACAAGTGGAAAGTGCATGGATTTGTATGCGGTTTGTAGCCTGCTTCCACAATAGAATATTTTTTGTCTTTTAGTCAGAATGTTTCTTTTGTAAGGACTAATTGATTCTTAATTAGTTGGGTTAAATGCTTCTTTAAATGGACATTTTACTGACTCCTTTGATATTCATTTGGGATCACGATACAATAAAAAACGTCCCTTCGAATTAAACGTTGTTCTTCTTCTTTGTCCTGATGCAAAATAAATAGATGACTTGACGGATGTTTTAAGTTAACCGGGCGCCAAGGGCACATAGGGGCTACCCCCAGTTCGCCAGCTGGGATTAGTTGTAGGTCTTTTCCCTAGGCTGCCAATATGCTGACTCCTGTATGCTTGACAGTTATCAGCTAGCCGATTGGGAGTTAGGTGACTTCTTTCGCGGAGGACCGCAACTTACTATTAGTATCAGACGAAATGACAGACAGTGTAGACCCTGGTCATATTGCTCCTGATCAGGGTCTGCGCTGTTTGGTTAGGACTGTCTGTCCCAATATTTGGGATCTTTGCGGTAAAACAATGATGTGCAGAATCTGACAATTTTGATACATAAACAGGAGAAGAGTTTATAGTGCATAATATGCTTTGGCGTTATATTAAACATCTCAAGGAGTTCCTGAAGATTGGGACACCTTGAAGGCTTGTGCAATTCTTCTGAAGTTATGATTTGATAAAGATATGAAAATTTGTTTCATGACACGGCAAGGAGTGGCAGACAGTGAGGACCCTGACCAGACTGCTCCTGATCTGGGTCTGCACTGTTTGGGTAGGACTGTCTGTCCCAATACTTAGGATAATGATGATATCACCCAGATATCATTTACACTGGGTTTTCCAGTTTTTTTTTTTTTTGTTTCATGCCTCTGTCGTTTGGAATTCTTTCCTTGATTGTCTACTTGGTTTATCCATTATTATAATATGCCTCTTTATGTGCTCCTACGTGGGGCGAAAAATAAAACTTTATGTTAGGCATATTTTTATGTATTTTTAATTGAAATCCTTTAATCAAAATTAAAGTGATTAACCAAACTATTGCAAAATATGCAGAGTGTTGATTTTTTTGTTTGTTTTGATTTGTTACGCCCCTTGAAAGTCTTAAAAATAACTTAGTATGACACGCCACAACACGGACAGTGTGCGCCCACGAAGGACTGTTCCGGACAAGGTCATAGTGTTGCGTGTTGCAATTATATACTGTAGGTTTTAGCAGTGACAATTTCTTCTGTTAAACTATTCCATGGATCTACAACTCTGTAGCAGAAGCTGCTTTGTTTCAACTGTGTTTAACCAGTTTTTTTTACTATGACCTCTTGTTATGTGTGTCCTTTTATTATCAATTGTGAAAAAGTCCTCCCAGTTTATGTCATAATGACCATTTAAAAGTTTAAACACTTGGATTAAATCACCTCTTGTACGTCTGTATTTTAAAGTGGGTAAATTCAATTCTTTTAATCTATCAGTGTAACTTAAATATACTAGATCTGGGACCAGCTTTGTCCCCCTCCTTTGTATGTTTTCTATCATTTGTATATGCTTATTCAGGCTGGGATTCCACACTGAGTCTCCATAGTCTACTATAGGTCTTACAACTGTTTTGTATATAGTCAAAAATGTATTTTTGTCCATGTATGAGAAAGTTCTTTTAACAAGTCCCAAAAGTCTGTTAGCTTTGTTTACAACAATACTTATATGTTCGTCGAATTTCATGTTTTGCTGGAAAGTTATCCCTAGGTCCTTTTCAGAGGTGACCACTTTTAAATTGAAACTGTTTCCATGACGATCATTCATGTCGTATATAAAATGTGGATTTTGTTTCCCTATATGCATAACCTTGCACTTTTGTACATTAAAGAAAAGTAACCATTTAGATGCCCAAATACAGAGCTTATATAAATCATCCTGTAAATCTTCAAGATCTCTCAAGTGTTGAATATCTTGAAATAGCTTTGCATCATCAGCAAAAAGAACACAGTGTGACTTTACTTGACTAGGAACACAGATCCCTGCGGTACTCCAGAGGTCACTTTGGTCCATTTTGATGATTTTCCATTTAAAGTTACCCGTTGTTGTTGATCCGTTAAAAAGTTTGTTATCCATGTGTGTATGTTGCCACCAAATCCTAGACATTTTAACTTCTTAAGTAGCCTCTTATGAGGCACAGAGTCAAAAGCTTTCTGAGTTTTATAGATTCGTGGTGTAGTAGTAAAGCCACTCGCCTCATAAACCATGGGTCGTGCGTTCGATTCCGGACTTCCTAAACAATGGGCCGTGAGTTCAGTTATGGGGATCCCAAAACTGTCAGATAAGTCATGAAATCGATGTCTCGTGTCCATATGACCTTAGTTGTTGGTGGGACGTAAAATTCAAACACGCAATATCTTTTATATGTTATGTCCCTATACTGGAAGTGTTACGTTTATTTGTGTAATCATTACGATAACACACTCAGGGCGACATAGTGCAACCTTTCCAATATATGCAAAGCGTTCAGTTAATTTTAGATAAAAATGTTATATTTGCCTTATTTCTACTCAAACATAGCTTGTTGGTACTCGTTAGAACCGCGGTTCTTACGAGTACCCACAACCTATGTCTTGACGCAGAAATATGGAAAAATAATAAAGGCACTGCCTTTTGAGCAAACACACTCATTTACACCCCCTATCTATCTTCATATACTGAGTTATCTATCTTCATATACTGAGTCATATTTGGAATAAGGAATTGTGTGTGTGTGTGTGGGGGGGGGGGGAGTTGTTGGATGAGTCCTTAAAACTATTAACAATCTGATCAACAGGTATACTAAAACGCATACCGTTGAGTCCAAATCTATACTGTACGGTCTTTGAACTCCTATGGCGGTCTTTGAAGTCATATGCGGTCTTGGCATCAACCGCAGATGAGGGAATACTATATTATGAATAGTTCTGGTGGGGGGGGGGGGGGGGGAGTGGGGACAATGCTTTAGGGCGTCACTATAGGCCTGGTACCTACGGTATTGTGTGTAATTTACTTTTGATGCATTTGTTTGAGTTGAAACTGCTACAGGGGTCGAGTATTTATCTTTATTGAGATACACTATATCAGAGTGTATCTTATGGAGGACTTAATTAGTTAATCTTGGTGCAGATCATCACAAATACCAGTAGTGCTAGCGTGATTATTTACAATTAGCTCAGTGGTTAGTGCACCTGCCTCTGCTGCTAGAGACCCTCGGTTCCACTCCAGCCAGTAAAATACAGTTTGGTATTTGAACATCATTTTAGGGATGAATGCCACATAGTGCACCGTCCTTCGGCTCGGGACATTAACTGAGCAGAAAGAATCATCCCCTCTGCAGGTTAAAGATCATTACCGTGAAGTAGGTGTGTGTCCTGCAAATCTCAAGTGTATGTACACCTGCAAGTAATAGTCAAGTGTGACCTAATGCAGTAAGGAGATAGATAGATTGATTCCTAATTAAGACCACCTTTGTGACTCTTCAAAAGTGGTCGTTAAGACCACGTTTGAACAGTTCTAAAGGTGCTCTCTGACCAGAGGACGCTGTATGCAGAAAATACAATGACAGAATAACTGTAGCTCACTAAATAGGCCTTTTTAAGCAGGATAAGACTTAATTTTAGGTGATCGTAATAGCTGAATTTTACTTATAAACCACTTACAATGGATGCAGAGCTTCCTGACCAACAGGGGCTAACCAGACCTGGGCACAGGCCTGATTACCTCGATTGCCCCAGCTGTATCCGGTGTCCCTCAAGGTGTCATGCTAAGACCTTTGTTGTTCTGCCGTGCATAAATGACCTGTCACAGAATGCTAGTCCTGAAGTTCACCTCTTTGCTAATGACAGCCTTTTATATCACGAGGTCTGAAGCATGACTGATACTGCATAATTTAGAGGGATCTTGACAGACTATAGCAATGCCTATAATGGAATATGGACTGGCAAAGACTTCTCACTCCAACCAAATGTGCGACAGTCAGGTAACAAAAAGGAGAATATAAGTGAAGGCAATGGTCAGGAAACCTGGCCGAAGATTTGGAGCAACTGAATGTATAGATACACAGTCATGAAACGTCAATCTCAAAGACTTTAAAGTACTTGTGCATCATTCATTTCAGAAACATGTCATGGGAAACCATTTTGATGCCACCTGTAAAAAGGCAAACAGCAGCCAAGGGAGATAACCAGCTGGTCTGAAGATGTTGAATCATGATGGTAGAGACCATGATTAGACTTATCCTGGACTAGGTCCATCAGTTTGGGACCCACATATAGTATCCAGCAGCTTGAGATGGTGCAACGGCGAGCAGCTTAGTTTGTCAGAGATGACTACCACACAACCAGCATTACCTCCCAAGTGATACAGCACCTTGGCCGGCAAACTCATTAGCATTGGCATCAAGTCGTCAATGCTGGTCATGATCTACATGTATCTCTGGGCTAAATGGACATTCATGCTTGCAGGTTCTCCGACCCAAAAGCGGCGACCAGTAGCGGATACTCCCCAGAGTATAGGGACCGACATCTTATGTCAACTCTCCTTCGTCGACAGAGGCATTATACTTAAGGCCAACTTCCACAGAATATTGTCACTTCTGGGATCCCTGAGGGCTTCCAAAATGGATCTTCTCCGACTACATAAAAACTGTATTAAAAAGTTTTTGATATGTTCTGTTGTGAGGCAAAGGTGACGGAATTCCAACTGATATTGACTTACAGTTGAGCAAGGCCTGCTGTCCTTGCAGCAGGTAGGGGTAGCGGGGGAACATTGTTTGCTTCTTCTGTTTGTACACTTTTATTCATTTTCCCCTTTCTCCCTCTTTCCCACACCTCTCTTCTCCTCTACTAACTCTACTATCTCTGAAGTCCCTTTGTCTGAGAGACGACTCCAAATGATCCACCAGGTTTGATGTGTCATTAAACCCCAACTATTGTTGAGCCTTCCCGCCGCTATGCACATAACCTTAGTATGATGATGTTCCAGTGTTGGTCCTGTGTGCACTGAACATGGGAAGAAATTAGATAGGGTGACCCAGTAAGTTTGCAGCATCGACACTAAAGTATCCTGAAGCACTAGCATTATGCCATGTATTGAGGGCTCATCATCATTTTGTAAATCTTGGGAAGGTAGAAATGCACAGATAGTCAGGTAGCTCATTGTGTCTCTTACTATTCCAAGGGCTTTATTCTACACCTCTGAGTGTTTGTGAAAAGTTTTAATTGCTTGGCCGGACGAGAAGCGCTTTCCTCCCAACCGAAAGTTCTGGCAAATGCTCCGGTAACTCGGTGGGGACCGATCGCGGGTGCTGGATTTACCGGCAAACCTTTTCGGCTCAGTGCGTAACGTAGTTTCGAAACTTTCCCGCGACCAAACTTCAGCGTTTGACGCAACGGTCTCTCGAAGGTAGAAATTCGCAGGTAGCCAAATATACTTTTCCAGGGCTTTATTTTATTCCGAGTAATAATTTGTGAAAGTTGTACTTTCTTGGCTAGACGAGAAGCGCTTTCCACCCTAACGAGAATCTCCGGTAAATGCTTCGGTAAATGCTCCGGTAACTCGTTGCTGAGCGCGGTGCTAGGTTTTAACCGGCTAACATTTTCGGCTCAGTGCGGTACGTTTCAGTTTCATTGAACGCGCGACGCAGTTTTGAAACTTTCCCGCGATCAAACTTCAGCGTTTGATGCAGCGGGTTCAAAAATAGCTTTTTAAAATTATTTCGACGCTTTTTGTGTTCCTTTTTTAATGGGACTTGACTCATTTTGGTTTTGAGAAGCAATTTTTGGATGTGAATACAATTCTCAAGAACTCTGTAAAGATGGCGGATTATCGCGAGAAATTGAACGAGATTCCAGGCGAGATTTGGGTGCCGAAGTATGTATGTATTCCAGCCTCTCTACAGTAAAGCAAACACTTCATGTGTTTGCTATTATTCTAGTGATGAAAGGGAAGCTAATGTGGGACGTTAGTTTGCAGAGCTCTCAGAAGAGTTGTTAGTACTCGCACAGAACGTTAACAAGTCCGTGAAATGGACACACCTATAAATTCCACTTCTTATATAGAAAACTGGGGTTTATAGGGGTATACATTCTTCTTGTTTCGGCTCCAAGACATAGGTTGTGGGTACTCGTTAGAATCGCCTCTTCGATGCGGTCCCACAACCTCGTTATAACCTCTTCGAGGGGGTTCTTACGAGTACCTACAACCTATGTCTTGACGGAGAAATAAGGAAACATAATGTATAGCTCTGTAAACCCCAGTTTGCTCCAATAACTGTGGTTTACGGGTGAGTTCATTTCACGGACTTGTCAATATGATGGCTAGTGTGAAACGCTTGGTGCATTGCTCTCAGAAGAGTTGCTAGTACTGCCACAGAACACGACATCACGTTAACAAGACCGTGAAATGGACACCCCCTCTAAACCCCACTTTTTATAGAGAAAACTGGGGTTTCCAGTGGTATATATTCTTCTTATTTCTGCTCCAGGACATAGGTTGTGGGTACTAGTTAGAACCGCCTTAACCTAGGTTTGGAGTAAAAATATGAAAAATATAACACAATTTCATCAGAAAAATCACCTCTATTTGAGATATGAAAAATACACGAATGTGTTGCAAAGCGAATGTGTTGATATAATCGTAATGTACGTGTACGTTTGACAACTGTCCTTACATGTTGTAAACTGACCTGTTCGACTTACATGTTAACAGGATTATTAAGTCTTCATTAAGCTTACACGCACCCCCACCCCCTTTCGGTCCGTCCATGCTTATAAACCCTATTGGTTTCATTGGGCGACAGGGCTAGAGATGTCATTTCATCTCAATGTCGGGTAAAAGTCCCACAAAATTGGAAGCAACTTCTCCAAAATGACCTTAATTGTGTTGACGGGGACGTTAAACCTCAAATCAAACAAACAAACAACCGGCCCCGATTTCACACACACACACACACACACACACACACACACACACACACACACACACACACACACACACACACACACACACACACACACACACACACACACACACACACACACACACACAATAGTTTTTCTTTTTTCATATTTTTTCTCTGTACAGTGATTGTGCGAGGCGGTTCTAACGAGTAATCACAATTTATGTCCTAAGCAGTAGTAAGAAACATTATATACAACCCTGTAAAGCCCAATTTTACCAAACGAGAGTGGGGTTTAAGGGGATAAAGGTTATATAGGCGCGGAGGTGGGCGAAAACCGGAGTACCCGGAGAAAAACCACCTGACATTCCGTTGCAGAACTTGGCGTCTCACATGTGACCCGAGTGGGGCTCGAATCCACAGCGGTGAGATACTTAATGAATAAGAGTCAGCGTTCGTATCCACTAGGGCACGGAGGCCCGTTCGAACCCATGCTTGAGTCCCTAGGAAAAGTAGAACACGGGTCGTTGGTTTAACACGGTTTACTCGAACCCGTGCTTGAGTCTTAGGAATAATAGCTTCACGGATCGTTCGTTTAACACGGTTGACTCGAACCCTTGCTTGAGACCCTAGGAATAATAGAATACGCATCGTTCGTTTAACATCGTTGACTCGAAGAACACGTGCTTGAGTCCCTAGGAATAACAGAACACGGATCGTTCGTTTAACACGGTTGAGTTGAACCCGTGCTTGAGTCCCTGGGAATAATAGAATAACGATCGTTTGTTTAACACGGCTGACTCTTACCCGTGCTTGAGTCCCTAGGAATAAAATAATACGGATCGTTCGTTTAACACGGTTGAGTCGAACCCGTGCTTGAGTCCCTGGGAATAATAGAATAACGATCGTTAGTTTAACACGGCTGACTCCAACCCGTGCTTGAGTGCCTCATATTTAGGAAAAATGTTCTTCATCATAACGATAACGAATCCGTGCCACATAGTGCATTCGATCATATCTCCAAAATGGCTACTTGTCCGATGAAAATTTGCGATATTTTTCATATTTTAACTCCAACCTATATTTTGGAATAGAAATAATGAAACTGATGTATACCCAGTAAATCCCATTTTTCTCTATATAAAGTGGGCTTTAGATGTTTGTTCATTTCACGGATTTGTTGACATGATGGTACTAAGATAATGTGCGCTGTGCAAACTCATTAGAATCGTCTCGACCATGCGATTCTAATGAGTACAAACAACACACATTTTTATAAATTTAGACCATCGAAAAAATAGTCCTGAAATATACATCAGGTTAACAATTCCGTGAATTGAACACTCCTTGAAACCCGACGTTATATGGGCCCCGTCAAGCGATTTTGGTACTTATCGCCTATGCGAGCAGCGAAGGTTCAGGCGAGCCTGCGCATCCGCGCAGTCTCGCCACAACCTTCGCTGATCGCTCATACATGCAGTGAATCAAGAGGAACCGTCAGACAGAAAGCCATATCCCTGGCCCCTCTGAATGGCTGGGCATGCGCAGTTAAAATTTGTCATGACGGAATGCTCGAAGGCACAAATTCGCTTGGCGGGGCTCAATTATAGAGAATATTGGGACATTTTCCTCGATTTTGCTCGAAAACATAGCTTGTAGGTACTCTTTAGAAGCGCCTCATTGAGGTGGTTCTAACGTGCACCAACAATCTGTATTTGGACTAGAAATAAAAAAAAAACTTTTCTTCTTAAAAAAGCCTATTTATAAAGATATGAGAGGAGACATTTTACATTACATTTTACATTACAAAACCGTTAGAACATTACGACAACACGCCTATTCAAATATATTGACAATTTTTCCACTATAAAAATTTTCAGATAAAAAATTCTGATTCTTTTCTTATTTCTTCTCAATATATATATAGCTTGTGGGTATTCGTAGGCGGTTCTAACAAGTACCCACAATCTATGTTTTTGAGCAGAAATAAGTAAACTAATATGTACTCTGCAAACCCTAGTTTTTTCTATATAAAAGCGGTGAATTATATATGTGCTTTCGTGGTCAGCCCACCGAGGCTAAAGAAGCCTCCGTGGTCGAGTGGTTACGCTACTCGCCTTGTAAACCAGGGGTCGCAGGTTCGATCCCGGGCTTCCTCAGACTTTCGGATGAGTCTTTAAACCGAGGTCCCGTCTCCGTATGACCTTAGCTGTTGGTGGCACGTAAAACTGAAACACTCACTCCACCGAGACTATGTCTGCTGTATTGGCCGGAGACCGAAGGGCCAATACGAAATTACTACATGTATTGTACTAGCGATACATGTATATTATGGCCACTGAATGCCAAGGACAACGATTTTATTTGTTGATGTCTACAAAAGAATTAAATACAAAAGGGATCAATCAAAATAATCCGTGTTTAGGCTATTTATTAGTTTGACCAATGTTGACATTGTATATTAAACATAGAACTGGCCATTAGTTTATGGAACTTGTACATGTTGGTTGGCGATTTTACCGTAGGCTGTGTCTATTCCAAACGGGGTAAGTTATTTGTTTGTTTGTATTGGAGTTTTAACGGCCCAGTCAATACTATTTAGGTCATTTTTGAGCCAGTCAGTTTTCCCCGGGCAGGCTTGTCTACGTAAGCGGTTAACCAGTACAGTGTACATTCTTTCGCCAGAAACGGACAGCTGCCCTTCTTGAATCAGCGGAAAGGAGAGAATAACCGTAGAAAAGATTTCATGATCAATATCCACGACTGGATATTGCCGACCCCGGCAGGTATCGAACCCGCGTTCTCCTGATCACCAGTCAGACGCACAGCCGACTGAGCTACCGAGGTTGGCAAATGGGGTAAGTACCATCACGTGAACAAGTCCGTGAAATTAACACCCCCTAAACCCCACTTTATACAGAGACAACTGGGGTTTACGGGGGTACACACGTATACATTTTATTTCCTAATTTTGCTCCAAGACATAGGCTGTGGGTACCCGTTAGAACCGCCTCAAGGAGGCGGTTCTAACGAGTACCACAAACCTATGTTTGCAGTATAAATAAGAAAAATATTACAGATTTTCATCAGAAAAGTAGCCATTTGGGAGATGTGAAAAATGTTCTATGTCGTAATGTTTTGCAACAAACAGATTATGAGTTGTTGTTAGAACCGCCTCAGTGAGGGTATATATTTTTTCTTAAAAAACAAGCCAAGATATGTAGGTATAAGAGGAACTTCTAACGAATTACGATAACCTCTGTTTTCGATCATAAAAACTGATCCAAATACCGAATGCATTTTATAATATGTTGTGCTTTGTTTTGTTTGATTTGAGGTTTAACGTCCCCGTCAACACTGTAAAGGTCATTTTGGAGACGATGCTTCCAATTTTTACTTTTACCCGACATTGAGATGAAATGACATCTCAAGCCCTGTCGCCCATGAAACCAATACGGTTTATAAGCATGGACGGGCCGACTCGCACCGCTTTGCCTGGGCAAGCTTAGATCCTCAAAGCGGTTTACCAATACTTGTGTGCGGGTCGGTTTCAGCCCTACGTGGAAGCATCATGCAGCCCATATATTTCTTCAAGCCCCGATGGGCGGAGGCCGTAATATGTTGTGCGATCAAGATATTATCTTGTGCCCAAAAGCCAATATGTTGTCGGACAACATAATATATCTCGTGCGGATAACATAATATCTTGTGCGAACAAGATATTATATTGTGCGCACAAGAATATAATCTTGTGCAGACAACATTATATATCTTGTGCGGAAAACATAATATCTTATGCGTCTATTAAAATTGTGCTACATGTAACAAGACAATATGTTGTGCGAAGAAGATATTAAGTTGTGTGAACAAGATATTATCTTGTGCGCACAAGATATTATGTTTTCCGCACAAGATATTAAGTTGTGCGATCAAGATAATGTCTTGTACGCACATGATATTATGTTGTCTATACAAGATCTATGTTGTGCGAACAAGATAATATGTTTTGCGATCAAGATTATAACCAGTAATATCATGTGCGCACAAAATATTATGTTGTGCAAACAAGATAATAAATTGTGCGCACAAGATATTATGTTGTCCGCACAAGATATATGTTGTGCAAACAAGATAAAATCTTGTGCGCACTGTTGTGCAAACAAGATAAAATCTTGTGCGCACAAGATATTAAGTTGTGCGTACAAGATACATGTCTATACAAATAAATAGTAAATTTTTGCGCTGAAAATTTTATGATGAAAAAAGTTTTCTCTTTACGAAGTGGGGTTGTAGAGGGTCTTCGTTTCACGGACTTGTTAGCGTGATGTGAAAAGACACATGTTGCCTGGTATGACAAGCGAAGATGCAGATAAGCCTGCGTATCCAAGCATTGTCCAGAGGCTTCATTGGTGGCGCATTGAGTGGGTTAACGGTGGAGACGCTGATACCACATTACGAAAACATGCCTATATAATTTTTGGTTTGGGTTTTACGGCCCTTTCAAGATTACTTCACTCATATCCAGCCGACCGTTAATCAGAGGTGGGCGAAAACAGGAGTACCCGGAGAAAAACCACCTGACCTTCCGTTGCAGAACTTGGCGTCTCACATGTGACCCGAGCGAGACTTAATGTTTAAGAGTTAGCGGTCTTATTCACTAGGCCACGGAGGCCCGTACATTTTATCAATATTTTTCCTATTTCTGCTCTAAAATATAGATTGTGGGTACTCAATTGTGGCTTCTGGTCTGGGTCTACACTTTCAGCATACATCACGCAACATGCCTATACATTTTAACCCCCTTGAACCCCACTTTTATCTGGTAAAATGGGGATTACAATGGTAAACCTAATTTTTCTTATTTCTGCTCTAAAATATAGATTATGGGTACTCGTTAGAACCGCCTCGATGAGGCGGTTCTAACGTGTACCCGCAAGCTATATTTTGAGCAAAAATAAGAGACAAATCACATTTTTTTCAGCATAAAATCTTCAACGCAAAAATTTACTATTTATTTGTGTAGGCCTGTTTTCATAATGATCAGTTAGCATGTCATTGAAATTTACATCCTCGTAAACCCCACTTGATGTGGAGAAAACTGAGGTTTATAGGGGTATACTTTTTTTTCTGCTCTAAGATGGGCGGTTCTAACCATGACCCACGACCTATGTACATAAATTAGGCGGTTCTAACGAGCACCAGCTACCGTATAAAGATTTTTCATTATGAGATATAGAGGATCTTACACTAGTGTTCATTTCTAATAAAATTTATGAAACAAGCATGCGGCGAGTTTCATTAATTTCATGAAATCATCTCGTGTTTAAGATTACATTTATCATAAAACAATTTAAAATCGGTAAAAAAACATTTAGTCAAAGAAAAAAGGATTATAACGGACGCCGTCATGGCGCGTGCCTTTTGTGCCAGTAACCATGCGGTTTACATATACGGCCAGATCAAACCAGCGGCGTTATATGATTTGCGCATTTTTATCTCCAAAACTGTTGATTTTCTGATTACAATTTGTGAAAGTTTTCTAACTTCTGCCCAAACAAATCATCACGTGAACAAGTCCGTCAAATGAACACATCCTAAATCCACTTTAAGAAGAGAAAAATGGGGTTTACGGGGGTATATATTATTTTTCTTATTTTTGCTCCAAGACATAGGTTGTGGGTACTCGTTAGAACCGCCTCTATGAGGCGGTTCTAACGAGCACCCACAACCTATGTTTGCACTGTTTATAAGAAAAATATAACGGATTTTCATCAGAAAAATAGCCATATTGGAGATGTGAAAAATGCACTATGTCGCACGGCAGTGTATATCGTAATGGAATGTAGGTGCTCGTTAAAAGTGCTCGCTTGAACAACCCTAAGTGAGGCGGTCCGAAAGAGAACCGTCAAGCTAACAAGTCCCTGAAACGAAGACCCCTGTAAACCCCACTTTATAGAGAGAAAAGTAGGGTTTACGGGGTATATATTATCTGCCTTATTTTTGCTGAAAAAAAAAATAACATCGATTGTGGGTACTCATAAGAACCGCCTCATTGAGCTTATCCTAACGAGCACCCACAATCTATGTTGAAAGCAGAAATAAGAATCATGTTGTCATTTTTACCCCAACATTGTCATTTCTGACACCATATTGGACGCCATTACGAGTCACACGGACATGTTTTCCGAATGACATACCTATAACCTATGATTTGGAGCAAAATAAGAGGAATGCCAAAATCCCCTGAAAACCCCAGATTTCTCTCTTTATATAAGGGGTTTAACGCGAACTTGTTAACCCGTATCCTGCTAAATAACTAAATTTGGCCGCACTCATCATGTGAACAAGTCCGTGAAATGAAGACCCCCCTAAACCCCACTTTATATAGAGAAAACTGGGGTTTAAGGGGGTCTTCATTATTTTTCTTATTTCTGCTCCAAGACATAGGTTGTGGGTACTCGTTAGAACCGCCTCAATGAGGCGGTTCTAACGAGCACACACAACCTTTGTTATGAGCAGTTATAAGAAAAATATGATAGATTTTATCAGACAAGTAGCCATTTTGGAGATGTGAAAATGCACTGTCATACGGGTGTGTTATCGTAATGCATATCTTACTATCCACCAATCAAGTTACTTGATATAATGTATTCGTTCAGTTCACAATCTGCATGGCAAACATTGTAGATCCTGATCAGATGCCTTCTGAAGCAATTGATCTGGATCTACACTGTTTGCAAAAGTAGGTTAATGTGACGGCATTGGTGATCTATCTGTTTCAAATATGGCTTATTTACAGTAAAATTTCTATATTAAGACCACCTTTGGGACTGTTCAAAAGTGGTCTTTAAAACCACTTTTGAACAGTCCCAAAGGTGGTCCCTGACCAGAGAACATCGTGTGCAGAAAACATGAATAAAGAATAACTGCTCCCTTCTAAATATGCTTTTTAAAGCAGAATTAGACTTAATTTTAGGTGGTCTTAATAGCGGAATTTTACTATATTTTGTTATTCCATTTGGGGTCGATTGTTTAGGTCGATTGTTTATCACGAGCTGCATGTTCTTTCATGTCATTGGCACCCGACTATCTCGGATTATGTTTGCGCCCCCGCCCATCGGGCTTGGGAGAAATAGATTGGGCGTTTTTTTTTTTTTTTTTTTTTTTGTTTGATTGGATGTTTAACGCCCCGTCAACACTTTATAGGTCATTTTGGAGACGTTGCTTCCAATTCTGTGGGACTTTTACCCAACATTGAGATGACATGACATCTGAAGCCCTGCCGCCCAATGAAACCAATAGGGTTTATAAGCATGGGCGGTCCGACTCGCGCTGCTTTGCCCAAACAGGCTGAGATCCTCTAAGCGGTTTACGAGTACTCGTGTGCGGTCGGTTTCAGCTCTGCGTGGAAGCATCATGCAGCCGATCTATTTCTTCAAGCCCCGATGGGCGGGGGCCGCAAATAGACTGGGCTGCATGGTGCTTCCACGCAGAGCTTAAACCGACTGAACTTGAGTACTGATGAACCGTTTAGGTCTCAGCCTGCCGAGGAAAAGTTAAGCGCGTCGAACCGCTCCTTAAACCTTAGCGGTTTCTTTTGGCGTTAGGGCTTGGGATGTCATTTCAGCTCAACGTCGGGTAAAAGTCCCACCAAATCGGAAGCAACGTGTCAAAAATGACCCAAATAGTGTTGACGTAAATCCAACTCAAACAAACAAAATATTACGATAACGTACCCGTGCGACCTAATTCATTTTTTTTCACATCAACAAAATTACTACTTTTCTTATGAAAATGTATGATGTATTTCTTATTGTATTTGCAAACATAGGCTTGGGGTACTCGTTACAGCCATCTCATTGCGGCGGTTCAAACGAGTACCCACAACCTATGTATTGGAGCAGAATTAAGAAAACAGTGTCAACCCACCCCTCAACCCCATTTTCTCTATGTCAAGGAGATCCGCTACTGTGGTTACAAGGTAAAACGTAAACAGTTTCTGCAATCAAAGGGATGTAACTCTATGAACAATAGGCCGCCTTCACAAGTTTTCGAACTCATCCAAGCTTTTATCCCTGACTTACTTACATGTAAGTTTCAAGAAGATACAATAAACAGTGAAGGGGCTTTGGTGATGACAAGGTCAAAAATAGACATTTACTGCAAACAAAGAGACAAGCTCTATGATAAATAAGCCGACCTAACCAGTTAAGCTTCTATCCCTGACGTACTTATTTCAACGGTTCGTTGCAAGAAGATTTTCTGCAATCAAAGGTACATAACTCTATGATAAATAGGCCCACCTCACCACCAGCTTTCAAACTCCGCCGAGCTTTTATCCCTGTCTTACTTACATGAAAGTTTAAAGCAGATCCGATTAAAACTGAAGACAAGGTAAAAATAGTTTTTTTTCGCAATCAACGGCACGTAACTCTATGATTAATAGGCTGACCTCATCGGTTTTCGAACCCTTGCGAGATTTTATCCATGACTTACTTATATGCAAGTTTCTAGAAGATCCGATAAAAACTAAAAGGGATATGGTGATGACAAGGTAAAAAATTATCATTTTCGGCAATCAAAGGGACGTAACTCTATCATAAAGATGCCAACCTCACCAGTTTTCGACCTCATCCGAGCTTTTTTCCCTGACTTTCTTATTTGTAAGTTTCAAGAAGAGAGGATCAAAACTGAAGGGGCTACTGTGATGACAAGGTCAAAAATAAACATTTTCAGCAAAGAAGGTGACATAACTCGGTGATAAATCGACCGACATCGCAAGTTTTCGAACTATTCCGACCTTTAACCCCTGACTTACATAAAAGTAAAATGATGATCCGATTAAAACTGATGAAAACTGAAAGAGCTACAGTGATGACAAGGTCAAAAACAGGCATTTTCTGCAATAAAAGGGACTTAACTCCATGATCAGTAGGTTGACCTCATCAAGTATCGAACTCATCCTAGCTTTTATCACTGTCTTACTTACATGTAAGGCTCAAGAAGATCCGATGACAACTGAAGGAGCTACGGTGATGACAAGATCAAAAGTAAACATTTTCTGCTATCAAACAGAGGTAACTCTATGATAAATAGCCCGACCTCACAAGTTTTTGAACTCATTCGAGTTTTTATCCCTGATTTACTGATATATAATTTGCAAGAAAATTCAGCAAATTCAGCAAAGTAGGGGGCATAACTCCGTGACTAATCGACCCACATAGCTAGTTTTCGAACGCGTCCGAGCTTTTAACCCTGCCTTACTTACATGTAAGTTTCAGGAAGTTTCAGTTTCACGATGATGACAAGATCCAAAATAGACAATTTCAGCAATCAAAGGGAAGTAACTCTATGACAAATGGGCCGTCTTAGCTGGTTTTCGAACTCATCTGAGTTTTATCCCCAGCCCCTTACATATACGTTTCAGAAAGACCCGATCTAAACTGAAGCCGCGGGTGCTTCGGTGGTGATAAGCAGTTTCCATGTTTAAGTCTGTCTGACATTATGTTTGCCATAGCAACAAAGTTTTCATTCAATTTCAATAAAAGCTTTATGCCGTCAATGCCCCTCCAAAGGCATGCTACAGATGAGAAATGATTGAGATCAGCCTACAGGCTGCAGAGATATATTTGGTCAAAGGTGCTGACGGACAAACAACGGATGGCGGACGGTGGACGACCCCCAGTAGTACATGGCCCAGGTGAACTAAAAGAGGGTTAAAGGACCATATTCACTTCCTTCCGAAATATAAATCAACAAATCATCACGAAAACACGCCTATACAATTTTGACCCCCTTGGACCCCACTTGATAAAGTAAAACTGGGGTTTACAGGGGTAAACCTTATTTTTCTTATTTCTGCTCTAAAACATAGATTGTGGGTACTCGTTAGAACCGCCTCGATGAGGCGGTTCTAACGAGTGCCCACAATCTATGTTTTGAGCAGAAATATGAAAAATATCGCAATTTTTCATCTTTTTTTTTTCGGCGGTAAAATTTAAACTATATTTGTATAGGCGTGTTTTCCTAATGTGGTTTTATGACGTAAGAGACAACTCGTCAACAGTTTCATCGTTGATTCAACGTGTCTGCTATGGCTTCGTGCTTGCGAAAAGCACGTGGGAGCGGGGATGTAGCCAGATCTTCAGACAGCTCTAAGTATGACAGTTTCATTAAAATGATATCAAGGTATTCCTTTGAATGAAATTACGTTAAACGGTTAAAACGAAGACTATGTTCTATCTATTTATTATGTTATAAATGAATCTGTGAAGTTGTTTTTATTGTCCATAAGATTTTTATCTGTTACGGATTTCCGTTGTTTGTGTGCGTGTGTATGTGTGCATGGCGAGCAACTCCAACTGCAAAATGAATAATGGCCGATGTCCTCACCAAAACAATGCATCATGGCGATTGTCATGTTGTATTTAATGTAGGGGCGGTGGCATGACATTACGAAACACGCCTATAAAATACATTGTAACCTTTATCGCCGAAAAAAAAAAATGAAAATTTTATGATGAAAAATTTAAATATGTTTTCTTATTTCTGCCTAAAATATAGATTGTGGGTCGAGGCGGTTCTAACGAGTACCCACAATCTATATTTTGGAGCAGAAATAAGAAAAATAAGGTTGACCCCTGTAAACATCAGTTTTACTTTATAAAAGTGGGGTTCAAGGGGGTCGAAATTATATAGGCATGTTTTTGTGATGTACATTCCAAAACAAAGTGAAATTCGTCCTCAAGCTTCATGCATGAGGTACAAAGTCTATTTTCTATCGGGATAGAATGTGGTTTTGCCCACCTTCCTGTTTCAATTTCAAGTCTATGTGACGTTAGACGTAAACGTGAAAGTGCAACTCTAAATTTACTTATTGTTACTGTATCTAAATAACATTTATAACCAAATAATAAATTTCTATAAAATAAAGCTCGAGAAGATTCATTCAATCGAGAGTTCCAATTTTGAATAAAATTATCTGATAGTCGCTGTTTAACAACAGACAGAAA
Source organism: Lucinisca nassula (assembly GCA_963580285.1). NCBI lineage: Eukaryota > Metazoa > Mollusca > Bivalvia > Lucinida > Lucinidae > Lucinisca > Lucinisca nassula. The sequence goes on from OY757018.1 coordinate 24,585,833, forward strand.
GATTTTCACATCACCTACATTCTGCTGAGTTCAGGTCTCCATAAAACCAAGATTACCTAACAGATCTCTCAATAGTGTTGCCCAAGATATTTTATTAGCCCAATGTAAGCATTCATTATATAACGAATCGTATACAAATTTCACAAACTTTGTATCACTGCATTGTAAAATTTTTATCCAATATTTAGTAATGTTAAAAAATCTTTTATTTTGGAAACTGCATCTCCCCCAGCTCACCATTAACGATTGTGTGCATTGTTAAACTGATAAACGTTTTTTTGCAGAATAGCATATGAACGCGTTCTATGTGCATTGCCTTAGCAAATCCCCATACTTCAGAGCTATAATTCAAAGTAGGAGTTATAAGTTTGTCAAAAAGATCCAAGTAATGGCTAAGTGTTAAATTAACAAATTTATTCAAATAGCTGGTCATGGTAAAAATAGCTTTCTGAGCCTGACCTGACAGTGTAGCCTGTGCTTCGGAAAATGAACCTCCAGGCTTGAAAACGATTCCTAAGTAAGTATCAAAATTATATAGGCGTGTTTTCGTGATTGCGTTTAGGGGGCGCCGCAAGTGACCATTAAACATGATTTCACTAAGTTCAGGTGCACTTGTGGTGGTGGTGTGAGTAGTATAGCGGCTCCTTTGTAGTTTCCAGAGCAAATGACAAATCTGAGCAAAAGTGAAAATGTAGATAATCGGTCAGGGCGATCGGTGCGGTCACCTTACAGGCGATCTAGATAGAGCGCAGACGAACCTATAACGCTGTATTTCAAAAATATGATCGATACGAAATTTATGGAACCCGGAAAGGGACAATTCTGTCCCAATATCTAGCAGAACAGAATTTAAAACAATAAAATTAGAGTGGAGAGGAAAACAAGAAATATGTCGTTTCTTTTTTCTTTTCCACTCCGAAAAAGTAGGGTGGAATTTAAAACAATCAGATTAGATTGAAACAGTTCCATCTTGAAAAGTAGGGTGGACTTAAAAACAAAAATATGTCGAATAAACGACACTTTTCTTGTTTTCATTTCCACTCTGAAAAAGTAGCGTGGAATTTAAAACAATAAAGATCTCGTTTTTTTTTCAACATAATATGCCGTTTGAACGGTATAATCCTAGCCCTTTCATTGGCTGGTGATATCGTGAAGAAAACCTGTAAAATATTCTAGTTATAGATGGGAACATCCCAAAAGCCACTTATTAGGAACTGACAAGGATAGATAAGTCAAGGACGGTTAGAGTGTTGCTCTTTTGGCCACATATTTGGGGGGGGGGGGGGGGGGGGTTACGGCCCTTTCAAGATTATTTCACTCATATCGAGCCGATCTTTAATCAGAGGTGGGCGAAAACCGGAGTACTCGGAGAAAAACCACCTGACCTTCCGTTGCAGGCCACAGTTTAGTGAGACAGAAATGTGCACGGGTGGGTGCGAGTTAGTAAGAAAGACAAGTGTGCGGGTGGGTGCTTGGTTAGTTAGAAAGATAAATTTGCAGTGAGGCGTTCGGTTGGTTAGAGAGTGACAGAGAAGTGGGCGGATGGTTATTTAGACAGAGAAGTGAACTAGTAGGTTGATAGAGAAGTTAGGAAAAGAAGTGTGAGATGGTGTTGTTAGCCAATTTGGAAGAGAAATTGGCGGGTGGTTGGTTAGTTAGAAAGGGGGAAGGGGAAGGGGAGTGGGCGTGTGGTTGGTAGTTAGAAAGAGCTACAGAGAAGTGTTTGATTAGAGAATGAGAGATGATTCGCAAAAGATAGAATGAGAAAAAGAATATGACGAATTCGTTAAAGGTAGAATGTGAAACAACTTACAAATGTGTCGAGTTAGAAAAGTTAGTTAGGGAGACGTGTGATATTAAGAGTCTTCTGTTTCTAGTGAGAGGAAAGTGACAGAGAAAGATAAGTTAAATAGAGAAAACGCGAAGCCGTGTGATGGACGCTTAGCATCAGGAAAACAAGCCTATGGTATTTTGACCCCCCTCAAACCCCACTTAAATATAGTAAAACTGGGGTTTACAGAGGTAAACATTTTTCTGCTCATAAACGTAGATTGTGGGAACTTGATAGAACCGCCTCGACGAGACCGTGCAATCTATGTTTTGAGCAGACTTAAGAAAAAAGTGCAATGTTTCATTTGAAATTTTCCATTTTTTTTTTTGGCCGAGAAATTTATTATGTATTAGTTTGATTCCATAAGGCGTTAGAGAGACTGGTAGTAGAAAATGAAAAGTATTATCACGAATCATGTACCTCTGTAACCAGTGTCATTTACAGCCTTACAAGACTCTTGATATTACTCCATCCACCTTTTTGCTACGACTCTCTAACTCTCTAGAGAGACGTAGCAGAACCTTCTACATAATACTAAATAGAAATAGTTATCAGCGGTGAGAATATAGTTGAGAAAATAAGAAAAGATAAGTTTATCTACTATTAACGGCTCCTCACCGAGGAAACCGCTTGAAACGAAAGCATTACACTTTCGTTCTTCACGCAGTAGAATTTCCTGCGTGGTTCTAAATCCAGGCATCTGCAGGACTTGAACCGGGAAAGAGTCGATCATAGTCCCGCCTTGTGCCGGATAATATAATAAATGCTGCAAATATATTTTATGTTTGAACTGAAAAATAAATGAAGATGGTAGAATGCGTTTTTTTCAATAAAAGTAACCCATATTGGTTCATTTATATAAGCCTTAAGTCTATAGTCTGCTTGCGTCATATATTTTAATTATTTGCCAATTATTTAAGCTAATAATTAATAAACTAACAATATATTATCCTACTCAAAGCATTTTCTATAAAGATCAGTTCTAAAATGCCAATGCAAATTGTTCATGAGTAGAGGATTAGATTATGCCCCTTTTAATGGTATTTATAGAATAAAACATACACAAAAGCTTATTTAAACTTATTCGGATTGAATGACTCGTGTCGCGCCTGTGCCCATCGAGGCATGGAGAAATAGATTCCTCCATGCAGAGCTTAAACCGACCGGGCTTGAGTACTGGAAAACCACTTTGGCCTATGAGTAAGCCTGCCCAGGAAAGGTTATAAGGGTCGGACCGCTCCTTAAACCCCAGTCGTTTATATGGGCACTAGGGCTCGAGATGTCATTTTATCTTAATGTCGGGGAAAACATGAAGGCAAGTATCCGGAATCGATACAATTAACCCACACCTCCCATCAGAGACACAAAAGGGAAAGAAACACGAACATAAAATAACTAGACCCTAATGGAAACATCAATAGCGGAAAGCCAAAAGGACAGTTACTTTCCCACAAAATTGCCAATTGGCTATCCGAAACAAAATAATATAAGCGTTACACACACTCAAACACAAGTCATAACAAAAATAAACCGCGACAGAAGAACAACAATGTACCACAAGATCGGAAGCAACAGCTCCAAAATGGCCTAAATAGTCCTGACGGGGACATAAAACCTCAACTCAAACAAAATATATGACTTGTGTTGCGTCATGGGAAACCCTGTTTTGTTATTTGTGAATAACAAATGCTAAGATTAGTCTGCTCATCCTCGTAGTTATTTTAGCCTTTTAGAATTTTTTTCGCTGCTTCGAGAGTACACGTCCTCAAGTTTATATACCTAACATTTCAAAACCAGACCTAGTCTGTGTTCCTAGGCAGGCGGGTAACATGGACATTTACCTCGAAGTTTGGTTATCCCGTAGCAGAGTTCTAAAAGATAACCAACTATAAGTAACTGTTACCGGTAACTTAAGGGGAATGGGAACACCTTCAGAGGAGGCAACTCCTGCAAAAGTATTTTTGTCTCCCGTGTCAATAGGAGTCAACCCTTAAAGGAAAGAATTGCTCCTGATGAGCAAATTCATTCCTTTAAGAGTAGACCCCTTTTTTCAGTGGGACAGGGCTTATAGAAAAGCGAACAGGAAGTCCCGAAAGTTGTCAGTAATATGGTATATTGAGCCTCCCCCACCCCTAAAAAAAAAAAAAAAAAAATACACCCCTAAAAAAAAAAACAAAAAAACACCTATATGTTTAGACTAACAAAAGTGGGTTTGGCCTTTAAACCCACCACCCCAAACCCACTTTTAGGCTAACCTGCCCGAAAAAAAAAAAAAAAAAAAAAAACACACCTAAAAAAAAAAAAACACACCCCTAAAAAAAAAACAAAAAAAAAACACACACCCCCCCTAAAAAAAAAAAAAAAAAAGAGGAAGGGAGTACTGTGGCAAAGTGATGAAAGGGGGTGAAAAAAAAAAAAAAAAAAAAAAAACACACCCCTAAAAAAAAGCACCTCTGGGTCCCCCTAAAAAAAAAAAACACCTCGAGAAAACAAAAACACACCTCGAGAAAAAAAAAATGCTTTTTCTCCTAACACAAAAATAAAAAAAAAAGTGAAGGGAGTACAGTGCAAAAATGATGGAGGGGTGGGGTGAAAAAAAAGTGAAGGGAGTACAGTGCAAAAAATGGCTGAGGGGGGTGAGAAAAAAAACACACCTCGAAAAAAGATAAAATGAAAAAAGTGAAAAAATATAGAGAAAGTAAAACTCCGATAAAGTGAAACAGAACTTACCTTAATCTTCAATTTCTCTTTTTTTATTGTCTATATCCCTAGTTTGAGAATTTATCTTAATTTCACTCTTTGCCAACAATGATTCAAATTTTTCTATTTCATTTATCACTTTCACAAAATCACGTCTGTTTAACTCAGAAGCCATTTTAGAAGTATCTCATTTTTTGTTTTGTATTTGTTTACCCGTCTCCATTTCGTATCTAAACAGATATTTATCGCAACTATGCAGATGTTTACGCGTCTCCATTACGTTCCTAAGCAGATGTTTATTGAAATGTTTATCGCCTCAAAGCAAATGTTTTCTGCAACCATGCGGTTGTTTATCGTCTCTATGCAAGGCTATGCAATATTTTTTTTTATCAGTGATACAGCAAAGAAGTTTCTAAATAGCTGTAACTTATACTATATATATTTTCGTAAGCATATAACATTTCTCCATACTGCGTTTACCCAAAATATCTGGACACCTCCGCAATTTCTTTAACTAACTTTACCATCTTCAAATTTGGACATGTCCATTTGTCCTTTCCTAACCTGTCAACCAACCAACATGGTAGACCCTGATGAGACATCTTCCAAGTCATATCTGGGTTTACACAGTTTAGTCAGGCATCACTGTCCCAATATTTAGGGTCAGTATGGTATTTTTCAACCTAATACTCTTATCAGAGGAATTTCTAAACCCCATTCATAAAACTAAGTATTAAATATATAATAAGTAAATAAAATATTGATACGGTGATGTCAATCGATAGCTAAAAATCACATTATTTCTTACTGTCATTCCCTATTCAGAATATTTCAATAACTATTCAGTGGAAGCATTAATCAAATTATTGGATCAATACACATTATAGCAGGAAAAAATGTACCTTTCTCGAAACCACAAATAAGAGAAAGTGTGCCTTCAGCCAGTCTGACTACTACAGTAAGGCAGATTGAACGCATATGATTGATGTCATGTGAAAAAGGTATCTTTTAGCATTTATGAATAGGGAAGACCCTGACCAGACAACGCAGTCTGGCGAGAATGTTTTCTTTTATCACAGGAAATCAATGGCTCTGGATGAATCTATTTAGACAAAAACAAATACTTTTTTAATCAGCCAGTGCCTATGTGCAGGTTGGTCTGGGTCTGCACGTAAAAAAATGTGTGGTGTACATTCTTTCATATTTCGGGTAATAAAGGTCTGAAAGTCGTAATCAAAGTACAGAAAGGTCTGAAAATCGTAATCAAAGTACAGAAAGGTCTGAAAGTCGTAATCAAAGTACAGAAAGGTCTGAAAGTTAATCAAAGTACAGAAAGGACCGTGTATGCGTAGCTTTTAACAAATGCATATTTAGTTTATGTGAGAGTTAAAAATAGGTGGGAGGGGGGTCGTTTACTATTATAATTTTATTAAATGAAATCAAGCTTCTCCTATTTTTTTTTTTACCTCAGCTAAAGCCTGGGCCTTGCCTTCTTGAAAAAGTTTTTTTCTTTCCGTCTCACTTAATCCTGTTTGTTTTGAATGTATGCTATCTTTCAGTTTATTATATTTGTCTAATTCATCTAAAATCAATTTAAATTCATTTTCAGATATTTCCCCATCTGTCAAAGCCTTGGAAATCAAGTCTTTAATACTATTCAACTTACTATCAGCAATAGTTTTAATCTCATAATGTTTTTGTGTTTTTGTGTGTAATTTGCGTCTCACTAACTTAACACAAACACCCAAAGATCCACACACAACAGCAGCAATTTCTAATGGCAACATAATTGGAACAGTTAAACCAACACCAGCCATAATAACAGCCGTTGATATTAGGCCAGTATCAATACTATCAGTAATATTAATTCCCCGTTTATACTTTTTATATAAAGCTTTGCGAGTATCTCTCTCTTTTATTAATTGTTTTTCTATTTCTGATATCTTCTGTAATCTATAATTTTGTCCGTCTTCACTAGACAAGTCAGGATATAAATTCGGGGCTGTGGGTTGCTTCATTTTTATATATATTTTTTGAATTCAATTAAGCAACACTATTAACTACAGTTCCATTAGCCCCCAAACTTATAAAATTAATAACACTTCCAGCTTCAACAAAAAATGGTTTATCAAAATTATCATGTTTTCTTGGTATTGTTGTACGCAAAGTAATCTCACACCCCCTCATAACCACCCCATCCACCAACACACCAACTCGCACTTCACCACTTGACCTTTCACTCGACAGGCTAATACCTGTAATATGACCACGTCTCATCATAACATATCCAACTTTTGGCTCTCTACCTGCATTTCCAAATGAAAACACCTCACCTCTAATTAAAGGGCCTTTTGATTCAGCACTTATTGTAATGTCTTCATTTGTATAAGCGTTTTGTAATCTACTATTTAAATCTGTAAATCTTCTATGCAAATCATTAACACGTAAAGTCAAATTATTCTTATCTGTTGTAAACTTTTTAACACCAAATATACTCATTTTTATACAATAATTATATAATTTCTAACACACAATTAATTGGCAATCCATTGTTGTTTATATTTTCTCCATTCTCATCACAAACGCTTATACTTAATTCTGAAATATCACCATGTGTTAATTGTTTATATTCCGGATTACTAAAACGTGTATGAACAATATCACCAAACGATTTATTCTCAACAGAAACAACACCAAGAATATTACTAGGAGCACCATCTAAGAAATTGTAAGCACTGTTTATCTGCTCAAGATGAACATATAGTTGTTTATAAGGTGCACAATTTAACGGTATTTCTCCCTCAAATGTTTGATTTGCGTTAAATCGTCTTTTATTTCCGAGGCCTAACATCTCTTTTAATCCTTTGCTTATTTTTAAATCAACGGTCGATGTCAAAAACACTATGCCATTTGTTTCATTTACAGATAATACAATATTATTACTTTGAAATATATCTGCTATTTGTTGGAAACTGTAAAATCCTGAAGCTAAACGTATTGCTTTATCTGTTCCTTTTTGGATGTATTCATCAATTAAGTTATACCAACCTATGGTATAAGTAAAACTCTTCAATCCAATTCTCTTATTTCCACATTTATTATCTATATATTGTTGTAAATATATTGTTTTATTAATATCGGAAATTGTGTGATACATTTTTTTATGTATAAAAATGATACCAAAAGAATTCAAGTACAATCCCAATGCATCATATAACCACAATACTAAATATACCAAAAAGAATATTGAACTTGTAAAACAAACAATTTATGTTAACAAAGATGACCATTTTCCAGTAACGTTTCTCAACTTATTTCAAAAATATCAAAATCCAACATTACACACCAATGAACCGTGGAATACATGGCTTCATTCATCATTTGACTGGTGGCAATGTCAATTAAATTTTGCCGTCTGGTGTGCCACTGCAGGATGTGGAGTAAGTTATCAAGACCATTTACAAAACACTTCAGGATTAACTAAAACAGTATATACATTTCATGTTTATTATTGTATTGCTCGTATTTTGAAAGAACTTAAAACACCTTTACCGACAGATGCATCATTCTGTTATTACAAAAACCCATACGACAAAGCAACATACCAAAAGTTATGCAATGAATTCGATGTTTCACCTAGCACGGATTGGAGGCAAAAACTGGAAAGTAGTTCTAAATGTAGTGGTCTCGGGAGTTACACACAATATTTTAAACCAGATGGAAAATACAGACAAGATCATCAAAGTGATGGGCCATTCTTTAATCCAAATGATAAAATAGAACATACAGTAGATATAAGTGAGGCATGGACACTGTTTATATTAGACAAATCAAAAGGATTAACAAAACCAGGTGTTGAACGAATTAACGAAAGCATTAGAACGCTTGTATGGGTACTATTAGGAGCACAATCCCAAACACGTGTAGAAATACTAAAAATAGGCACAGGATTTGATGCTAAACAATTCTTAGCAAATGTTCAAGATGCAATTAACAGTCCAATCGATTTGCCTACTCAAATATCAAAATATCAAAATGTATTGAAATACGCAAGAAGTAAAGTTGATTACACATATGGACTTGGTCTCTATATGTCTCCCAGTGATATGATATTACAAATTGGCACTATCGCTGGATATAATAATAAAATTGTAATTGCAACATCGGAGTGCTCGCTTGGTTTCAATAATGATGTAAATGTTAAACCTGTTGCACCTACTACACAATCTGCAACTATACAAGGCACACCAACAAAGAAATCTCTACCAGAACCTGTTGAAAAGAAACAAACAAAGAAATCTATACCAGAACCTGTTGAAAATAAAGAATCAACACAACACGAAGACAACAAAACAGCATTAATAGTAGGAAGTATTGTAATAGGTATTGTTGCACTCACTATCTATGAGATTTACTAATATACTCTCTTGCAGCTGTATACAATAACCCCACAACAAGGAGAAGCAATGCCCAGAGATGTTCACCAAACCAGTTAACCACTTTTCCAGTAGTAGACAACAGCCAAGACACAATGGAACCAATAATACCCGGTAGCGCTGCTGCTGCTTTTCCCGCTAGATTAGCTAATAGTTTACCAAGTTTTTTTACCCATTCTTTTACTCCGCCCTGTGATGAAGGTGGTTTAGGGGTTATAGACCCACCACCAGTAGTAGGAATAATTGCCTCAACAATAACGCCAATAATCATTCCAAAAGCAGTTAAAATACTAACAATTGTAATCCCTTGTTCTCTGAATAATGTTTTAATTCTCTCGCCTAATGTTGTGTCTTCTTTTAATACTCTGTTTATAGTTTCTTTTATCCTGTTTATCTGACTACGTAATGCTTCTTTGTTTTCACTAGCAGCCTCAAGTCTTAAAGTTCTATCATCTTCCAATTTTTTTAATTCCTTACTTATCCTCTCTACATCTTCAACTTCTTCAGCTTCTTGCAGTTTTCTTTTTTCTTTTGCTATATCTTTATCAATGTCTGTCAGCTTTGCTAAGTTATTTGTGAGTTCACCACGGAAAGTTTGTAGTTTCTCATCTAGAGCTTCCAGTTCTCTGAATGTTTTACCTTCTGTTTGTGTGGGTGCATTTTTGACTTCAGGCAGCTCTAAATACAAGTCAGTAAATGATGTTTCTAATGATTTTACAGCTGTGTCTACACCAATTATTGTATCGTTTAGTTCAGTGGTACTTGATAAATCTTTAAGTGGTATATGTTCTTCAACATTCTGTAAGTCATTTCGCGTGCTTTCTAGAACTTTTCTTGTCTTCTGAGATATCTTTGTCTTACTTTGATAATCTGGTAAATTTAAATACTGTCTGATTGCCTGTGTTCCACCTTTACCTACTACACGGTTGTATTCATTTGCTAAAGAACCCAAAGAAAGAAATGTTGCTGGACCTTGCTTTGCAGTAATTCTGATTTCTTTGTCACCGACAACCCAATATAAAATTTTACCATCCTCTGTCAACTTAAACTGATCATAATCCTTTTTGTCTGGTACCATTTTGTATCGCTTTTCTATTTCATCATAAAATGTCTTCACAAGTCTCTGCTTCTGTCCTTCAAGTACGGATTCTCGTAGTCGCCCTCTTAAGTCAGAAAGCTGATCACTCTGATTTAGAATAATCCTCTGATCAACATCATCTGGAGCCATAGGTAATTTGTCATAAATATCATCTTCATCTTCATCTTTATTTTTATCAACTCTATTATCGTAATCAAAATCAAATCCTTCCGCCATTTTTAATTATTAAATTTTTCCTTAAAAAAATGGCGACCTATGGAAATAAATTAAACCCTTTCAGAAAAATAAGAGAACCACGTGGGGTAAGAGGAATCCGTCAAAGTGTAGTGATAACCAATAATCCGTCAACTATTGATCAAAATCAACAATTGTTAGTGAGATTCCCCAATCTCTCCGGAAATGATGTTATTGTTCCCGGAACAGTCAAATTAGCATTTGAAATTGAGTTAGATTCTAGAGATGTAAATGCCACTATATTTCCAAATATAGGAAGAGCAATAATTAAGAAAACAACAATTCGTATCTCTGGCAATGAAGTTATGTCAATTGATGATAGTGACATCTATCATTGTTATACTGATCTCTGGAAGACTCCTACAGAACGAATAAATATGGTATACCAAGGCATTGGCAAACCAAACATGTTGAAACATAGAGTTGGGGCAGACAACGCAGCGGCAGATAAAGAAGATCAAGCCATTGCAAAAGCATATGGAAACAGGTTTTGCATCCCACTTGATTTTGAATTATTGGAAACCCATATGCCTTTTTATCAAGCAGGACTCGGCGATAGACTTGAATATGAACTTACATTCAATGATTATAATAAAGTAATTCATTCAACCGATGCAGCTTCATCTTATATAATCAAAAATATTTGTTTGGAATTTGATACTGTTTCTGATACTTACTTAGCAAGAGAAATAAGACAGCAAGTTGATGGTAAAATGGTTATTTTGTATGACCGAATACTAAGACACAGAAAAATACCAAAAAATAAATCTGATACACTATGGAATATTAATTTAAATGTCCCAGCTAGAAGTATGAAAGGGATTCTATTGTTATTTGAAGATCCTGAAAGGACAAGTACAGAACACTATTACAATCCAGAAATAACAAAAGTAGAAATGACAATAGAAGGAATCCCAAATCAATTATACAGTCAAGGAATGAAAGCATATCAACAGTGGGACGAGATAAATAAATTCTTTGCGTTAAATTCAAAAAGAAATAGAGAAACAAGTATGGTCATTAAAGATTTATATTTTACTGATACAACGTTAGAGAAATATCTAACGACCAATTATGCATTATGGTTAGATTTACGTTCAACGGATGATAATACACTTCACGGTTCAGGAAGAAGAATTGAAAATGCATCAGAAGGCATCACAATACAAATAACGAAAGAAGCAGGAGCAAATGCACCAATAAATGTTTATCTATTTGTAATACAGGATGCACAAATTAATTTTGAAGATGGTAGATTTAAAGAAGCCAATTATTAATCAATTAAAATGGAATTACCTAAATATCCACACAGTGCAATTATTTGTGGCCAAACTGGCTGTGGAAAGACTGAATTTGTTTTAGACTTACTTGAAGATGAATATAAAGGTATATTTAGTTATATTGTTATACTTTGCCCAACCATTCAATGGAACAAGGCATACAAAAATCGTGATTGGATTGGTGATGTTAGAAAACCAAAAACAAAAAATATTATAATCGTAAACCCTGTAATGAAAGATGGAACAGAGAAACTTCAAGAACTGTTACGTTTGTTTTTTTAATAAGTTTGCAGGTAAACCAACCCTGTACATCATTGATGACTGCAGTGCCACAAAAGAACTAACAAAGAAAAAAGACATGTTATCCGAACTAGCATTTTCTGGTAGACACGCAGAACAATCGATATGGGTTATATCGCAGAGATACAATTCAGTTTTAAAAGATTTAAGAGAACAAACAAAATGGTTATGTATTTTCTACACAAAAGATAGAGATAGTTTTGAAAATTGTTTGAGAGAGAATGATGTTATTCCTACACTGGAAGACCGACAAAGAATAAAGGAAGAACTAAAAAAAAAGAAACATCGTAAATTAATTTTGAAAACCGACCAACCTACTGATTATTGGGTGGTTGATTAAGTAATGCTTAAGTAATGCTTTAGTAATGCTATAGTAATGCTTTAGTAATGCTTAAGTAATGCTTTAGTAATGCTTAAAAAATAAGCAATAAAAAAGATGCTTCTTGAAACACTAACAATTATAACAAACACTGCAGTCTTATCAATAGTTGGATATATAATATTTAATTATTTTAAAATTAAAAATAAACTATATAAAATGAACGCCGAAGAATTATTAAAAGATGTTGAGTTACCAGAACAAAAAGATGACCATGAAGACAAAAAACGTGAAAGATTATCAGCCCTTGTTGCTGGTGGAGGAAGCAAACAATATCTTGGTAAAGACTTACAAATGTCAGACATTGATACAATGACACCAGAACAAATAGAAAAACTATACCGTAGATACGAAGCAAGACTTGGTGCAAGTATGACTAAGACGTTGGGGAATTCTTTTATAAATTTGTATGTTATGGGTGTGTCAAAGTATCTCAATGTTACTAACCCACCTAAATTAATACAAGACTTAGAGGAAGACCCTTTTATCAATCATGCTTTGACAAGTACTTGTTGTGAATTGTATTATAGATATGGAATGTATCTTGCTCCTTTTACTGCAATGTTAACAACAGCGAGACATATTGATTTCACTGATAAAAAAAATGAAAATATTGACTTAAAAAAAGATGAATGAAATTGTTGAAATTGAAGAAAAACCTAAAATAAAAAACCCAAAAAGAGTATCTGCTGGTAAAAAAGGTGCAGAAGCAAAAAGATTAAAAGCTGAATTAAAAAGAAAAGAAATGGAAACAATGAAAAAAGAAAACATACAATTAAAATCTAAAACAAAAGATGATTTAAAAATAACAAAAGATGATAATGATGAATTAAAAATAACAAAAGATGATGAAGTTCAACGTGTAAATATATACAAAAATTATATACCTTTATGTCTTGTAGTAGGGGTTGTTGGATTGGGATTATATATATATACTGCTAAATCTAATAAACAAGTTACTACACCAGAACCTGTTCCAAAGAGAAAGGAAAAGAAAGAAATAGATCCATTTGAGTTTAAGTAATCAAAAAAATTCTTATAAAAATGGCAACACAAATTGATGGAAAACAAATAGTAAACATGTTATATCATGCCGGAGTGGAAACAGTATTAACAGTAGGGTATGCGGAATTAGGAAGAAAACTATTGAAAAGACCACCACCAAAAGTAGATTTAAATATGGCCGATATTGGAATGTTATCTATTGATATATTACTTGCAATGGCAACAAGAGATATGTTGATTAAACACAATATTATTCCTGCTGATATTATGAAGTAAAAAATGGCGAGTGCAGTGGTGATGATGCTTGGTGGAGCAGTAGTAAATGCCTTTGCTTTTTCGGGTAGTAATTATTTGTTTTCACATATTGGAAAAGATGCAGATAAAGAGAGAAAAAGACATGATAAGGCAATGGAACAATTAGAAGCAGCAAAAACTAAATGGAGTAGAGAAAGAACACAAAGATTAGATTTTCTAAATAAACAATTTCAAAAAGAACATCATGCAGAACAAACATACGAAGATGTTGACCAAGCAATGAAACAATATTATTATATTACAGGTAAAGATTTACAGGCATTACCTTCTGAACCAAAGTTGAGTGATTATTATACCCCATCAGAAGACCAGAAAAATAGAGAGATTGCATTTGTTGTTGGTGGTATGGCATTAACTGGATTTGTTGCATGGAAATTAAATTAAATATAAACCATAAGGTTCTGTATCTATTCCATTATCACATATATATCTTTTATCATCAAAAGGGGATAATCCTATTTTAATCATTTCATTCAAGTATATTTTATGTTTTTTGTGCACTAAATTAAACATTGTTTTATGAATTACTTTTTTATTTTTTAAACATACCTCATATGATTCTGTATTTATTTCTTTTTTAGTTGTTTTATTAACTCCTTTCGCAAGACATTTAAATTTAATAACAGAATCTTCCAAATATTCATATCCATACATTTTACTTCTTATACCTATAAACTTTGTCATTATATTTCCTCCTAATTCATCTTTAAATTTTCCAATTACTTTCTTGTTATCATTTGAATACAGAGAATGATCTTTTGGGTAATTAGAAGTATCTAAATGATCTTTTATTTTGTCTAAATCAGAATAAAGATCCTCTGTGAATATATTTAATACAAATGCATCGGTGTCGCTATATAAAAGTTCATTATTAGGAAAATATTTCTCAATAATTTTATAGTAAAACTTATACATTACTAATTTTGAATAATCTAAAACACACATTCCTAAATAGATTGGTTTATTAAAATACATTGATTTATAATTAAATAATACAGCTTTAAAATCATTATTAAAATCTATAATATCTTTAAAATTATCTAATGAAGCTAATCTTTTTAGTTTTTCAGGAGCATTTACTAATTCTACTCTACATCTATTAGAAATATCTTCCATTGTTTTTCCGTAAAATGAGTTGTTCATTAATTTCCAAAAATCTTTTTCAAAATCATTTTCTGCTTTTGTTCTCATCTCTGTATTAAAATCAATATAAGATTTTAACCAAGCTTTATGATTAAAAGATATTATACTATGAATTCTAGTTACTTTTATTCCAAGAGAAATATAATATTTAAGAATATCATAATGCACTATATATTCTTTTTTGTCATGAAGGTCTAATATTAATTTTTCAACTTTACCCAATCGATCATTATGCTGTTTTAAGAAATCTCTTGAATAATCTGATATTTCTTCTTCATCTATTTTCCTTTTTATAGGCATAGGAGGAAATTTTCTTAATTTGATTTTCGTTATATCATCATATTCTAAATCCACTTTAAAAACCATTCCAACATCTTCGTTACATTTATCTAAGTAATAATTTATATTTTGGCTTTTTACTTCTTCCCATTTAAAATTTTTATATGGAAGTTTTTCTGACATCCCAACGCCATATAAGTTATTAGCATCGGTATACCATAGATAATTCGGATTTTTTATTTCTTTATTTTCATTTGTATATTTATTATTTACCTCGGCATATCTTGAACCTAATACTCCAGAAAATCCACCTCTTATTCCTTCTCTCCACATATCTAACATATCCTTTTCATAAATTAAATCTAATTCTATTCCGGTATATTTTAATCCTGCATTCCATGATAATCCAGGCGCAGAATAACAATAAGCTGGATCTATTTCATAATGTTTTAAACATATATTTCTAAAATTTTCAAATACATCAGTAAGTATTAAAACATCAAGTTTCTGATAAAGCATTAAATAATCTTCAAATGTTTTACAGTATTTATTGAATATTTTTATGCCCCCGGAATCTAAGATTCTGGGGGGGCATATAGTTTTTGGTCTGTCCGTCTGTTTGTCTGTTTGTCCGTTTGTCTGTTTGTCCGTTTGTCCGTTTCTCCGTCTGCAAAAACTTTAACATTGGGCATAACTTTTGAATGGTAAGTGATACAGCTTTCATACTTCACATGTGCATTCCTTGTCACAAGACCTTTCAAGAGGTACCATAAATTTTGACCTCGTGACCTTCACCTTGAGATTTGACCTACTTTTGGCCTCATTTTTAAAAACTTTAACATTGGCCATAACTTTTGATTGGTAAGTGATAGAGCTTTCATATTTCACATGTGCATTCCTTGTCACAAGACCTTTCTATTGGTACTATAATTTTTGACCTCATGACCTTGACCTTGGCATATGACCTACTTTTTTAAAAACTTTAACATTGGCCATAACTTTTGATTGGTAAGTGATAGAGCTTTCATATTTCACATGTGCATTCCTTGTCACAAGACCTTTCTATTGGTACTATAATTTTTGACCTCATGACCTTGACCTTGGCATTTGACCTACTTTTTAAAAACTTTAACATTGGCCGTAACGTTTGATTGGTAAATGGTAGAGCTTTCATATTTCACATGTGCATTTCTTGTCACAAGACCTTTCTATTGGTACTATAATTTTTGACCTCATGACCTTGACCTTGGCATTTGACCTACTTTTTAAAAACTTTAACCTTGGCCGTAACGTTTGATTGGTAAATGGTAGAGCTTTCATATTTCACATGTGCATTCCTTGTCACAAGACCTTTCTAATGGTACCATAATTTTTGACCTCATGACCTTGACCTTGATGTTTGACCTACTTTTTAAAAACTTTAACATTGGCCATAACTTTTGATTGGTAAATGGTAGGGCTTTCATATTTCACATGTGCATTCCTTGTCACAAGACCTTTCTAGTGGTACTATAATTTTTGACCTTGTGACTTTGACCTTGATGTTTGACCTACTTTTTAAAAACTTTAATATAGTCCATAACTTTTGATTGGTAAGTGATAGAGCTTTCATATTTCACATGTGTATTCTTTCTCACAAGACCTTTCCAGTGGTACCATAATTTTTTACCTCGTGACCTTGTGGCCTCAACCATGACATAATTTAGTGATGGGGCTTTCATATTGCACAGGCGCTGTCCGGGGGCATCGGTGTTTCACAAACACATCTTGTTTTTCCATGTTCATACTCTTTATCCGAAATATCTTTTTGATATAGTACAGAATAAAATTCTTCCTTATCTGGGAATTCTTCTAGTTTTAATTTTTCAAAAGAATAAAAAAAATCATAAGGGAATACACCTTTAAAACTTCTTTCACCATTTTCATGATATTTTAAATCCTCAAATAAACATTCATTCGATAATTCTCTTTTAAGTATTTTATATTGTTCATCTTTAAATGTTTTTGATAAATTATCTATACTACTTAATAGGAATCTAAAACTGTCTTTAAAAACTAACTTAAAATATTGATCACCATAAGTTATTGATATATAATTTTCACTATCCTTTGGTAATACTTTTACTTTTTTGTATTCTGTTTCATGTTTTAATGATTCTTCTGTTATAAAATGAAAATCATATCCACTTCCATTATGAAAAAAGATTGGGAATTGTTTTCCATCCCTTGATTCTAATCTATTACAACTGGAGCAAGAAATTCCTCTGAATTTCCCAGATAGATGATTATGTTCAATTATCTTTTCTTCTTTTTCTAAATACTTATTACATAAATAACAGTTATCCGAAAGTTCTTCTTTTTCTCCTTTAAAATTCTTTTTTCCATTGTGATAAGCCCATTTAATTTTATCATTATAAAACAAACATGTTTCAATAAAATCTTTTTCTGCAGTTTCACTTGGTGTATAATTTATATTTTTATTTGGTATGATTTCAGGATATTGAGAAACTAATTGTAAATTAAACGAAACTATCTTTTGTTCTTGTAAATTGATTGTATTATCTTTAAAGGTTAATTTAATACTTTCTCTTTTTATCTTTTGTTTTAATCTCTCACTTAGTTTCTTAATTTTTACTTCATTTACTTCACAATACTTTTTTATTTCATAATCACTTACTTCTATAGGTCTTCCATCCTCAATCCATTTATCAAATATTTTATCTATTAAATTATTGAAATACTTTTCAATGTATTTTTCTTTAATTTTATCCAAATATCTTTTAGTTTGTTGATCGACTATTCTATTATGAATATAATTATGATAAATTCTTTTAGATTTTTTTTTAGATAGCTCTATTGGATATATATCACGTAAGTTTTTTTCTTGAATTGATTTTTCAAAGTCATATTCTACAGGATCAAAAAGTTCATTTTCAATCCCAAATACGTTGATAGCTATATCTTCATTTTGTTTTTCAAATCTTTCAATTGAAACAATACTTACTGGAGATTTAATATTATCCATATTTAACCATTCTAAAAAAGGTTTATAAATTGTGGCTCTTGCGGGGTATTTATTCATATATTTAAATACATCTGATAATGAAGTATTTTCTTCTGATTTCTCTTTATATAATATTCCAGCAATTACACTATAAGCAAAACAATTATCGTCCTTATTTTGAATATTTAATAGACTATTAAATTTTATTCCTAAATCAAAATAAGAAGATCCATTCAAACTTTTAACTCTGACTACTTTTACTTCTGTGTTTTCTATTTCATTAAATATTAACCCGGATTCTTTTCCTTGATGTTCTTCTTCCCATGCTTTATACTTTTCAATAATAGAATTATAAACTTCATTAAATTCGTTTTGTGCTTGAAGTTTTATAAATCCACTATTAAAATGTCTTTCTATTTTTTCATCCATGGCAAAAGGTTTTGAGTAAATAGTTTTTATTATTAAATTAAATTTTACATTTGGAAATGATAAGACTAATCTTTTAACGTCTGGTTTGATCTTCTTGAAATAATCATTTATATTAATTCCACTTTTTTGAATAACTTCTGTAATATAATTCTTCGGAGTTTTCTTGGGTCCCATTTATAAAGGATAAATTTTTATTAGGTATATTTTTTATAATTTATTTTCTAAGTAATACTCGTGTGGATAATTAGGATTTCTAAGTAGAAATTCTTGATAAGCTTGTTTATACTTATCTTTATTATTCATATAATACATTCGTTTTATAGGTTTATTACATTGTTTACATGCACATTTAACTCCAAATGGTTTGTCTTTTGCTTTGTGATATTCACTTAATAATTTATACTCATTACATTTTGTACAAATTTTTCCTTCTGTCATTTTTTAAGATAAATATTTTTATTATATTAAAAATGGAGCATCCAAAAATTTATTGTTTACGTTGTAAAAAGCATACTGAAAATGATTCAGTGAAACAAGTAACAACAACTAATAATAGACAAATGTTAAAAGGTAAATGTTCTGAGTGTGGATCTAACAAAAATAGATTTATATCTGATAGAGAAAAAATAACAAATAAACTAGCAGATGAATTACATCATAGAGTTATAAAATCTTTTCCTAAAAGACGTGTTTATGTCGATTCAGTAGATCAAACATGGGCAGTTGATTTGATAGATATGCAACAATATTCAAAACAAAATAAACACTATAAATATTTATTAGCTGTTATAGATGTTTATAGTAAATATGGTTGGTTAATTCCGTTGAAAAATAAAACAGGAGTAACAGTAAGTGAAGCATTTAAAACATTATTTAAAGAAAGAAAACCGATGTTCATCTGGTCAGATAAAGGATCTGAATTTTATAATCGACAAGTAAAAGAATTGTTAAAAGATAATAATATAAAGTTATATTCAACTGAGAATGAAGAAAAATCTAGTGTAGTAGAACGATGGATAGGCACTATGAAACAACATATGTATAAATATTTTACTGCAAATGAAACTACTAAATATTATGATATATTAGATAAATTAGTTGAAAATTATAATAATACAGTACATTCTTCTATTAAAATGACACCTGTTGAAGCGAGTAAAGTAGAAAATGAATTAACAGTGTATAAAAATTTATATCCAGAAAATGATGAGAAAATTAAAAAACCTAAATTCAAAGTTGGGGATAGAGTTAGAATAGCAAAAAAGAAAGGTAAATTTGAAAAGGGTTATACTACTCGTTGGACTAGAGAAATATTTGTAATTGAAAAAGTTTTAAATACAAATCCTGTTACTTATAAAATAAATGATTTAAAAGGCGAAGAAATAAAAGGTAGTTTTTATGAACAAGAATTACAGATTACTGAGTTTTAGATATTTTTTTATTATATACACAAACCCTCATTTTTTTATTTTTGTGTTATTTTTTTTTCTCTTTCTCACCCCCTCAGCCATTTTTTGCACTGTACTCCCTTCACTTTTTTTTTCACCCCACCCCTCCATCATTTTTGCACTGTACTCCCTTCACTTTTTTTATTTTTTGTGTTAGGAGAAAAAGCATTTTTTTTTTTTCTCGAGGTGTGTTTTTGTTTTCTCGATGTGTTTTTTTTTTAGGGGGACCCAGAGGTGCTTTTTTTTAGGGGTGTGTTTTTTTTTTTTTTTCACCCCCCTTTCATCACTTTGCCACAGTACTCCCTTCCTCTTTTTTTTTTTTTTTTAGGGGGTGTGTTTTTTTTTTTTAGGGGTGTGTTTTTTTTTTTTTTTTTAGGGGTGTGTTTTTTTTTTTTTTTTTTCGGGCAGGTTAGCCTAAAAGTGGGTTTGGGGTGGTGGGTTTAAAGGCCAAACCCACTTTTATTAGTCTAAACCTATAGGTGTTTTTTTTTTTTTTTTTTTTTTAGGGGTGTATTTTTTTTTTTTTTTATGTGTGGGAGAGGCTCAATATACCATATTACTGTTGTCTCCCTTTGAAAAAGGGCGGAAAAAATCTGCCAGGTGTTCCCTTCCCCCTTTAAATACACTGTCAGCGATAGTCACGTGTGAAATGGCGGGAAGCTTCTGTTCTCAGTAAGTTTGGGTCATAATCGAGAAACAATCGACCCAAAGTGACTTTAGCGAAGAGGAATTCAAATAATTTGAACGAATATGTAACCTTTGATTGTGGACGAATTTGCATGTATCAATAGAATTTTTAACCCTTGTTCTGCTGAGTCCGGATATGCCTTTTCTTTGAAACAATGAAGATCCAGATCAGATGGCTTCTGAAGAAGCCATCTGATCAGGATCTACATTGTTTGTCATTCAGATTGTGAATTTGTTGTAATAATTTGCTACAGGTAATCTGATTGGTTGATAATCGGTAGTGGGTGTGGCATATATTAATATTCAGCAGGACAAGGGTTAACAATTCAGTAATACTGTTAAAACTGACATATGCCACAATGCCTATGTTATAAAGATGTCATTTTCTATTTCAGTGCCATGGGCAGTTTGGAATAAACCATGTACATCTTATATGTAGAAAAAGTGCTCTGATCGACACACAAATTAACAGGAAACGACTAGATCGGTGTCAAGAAGTGGATGGACTTTGCTTAAGTTCGGTAGTCGATCATAAGCGATGGTCGATTAAGCATCAATCTTCGAAACTGATTGTAATATTATAACACTGTCATTTTGGTCGATTGTTTATCGACCCAAAGTTATAAAGCGGAAATAAATCTTCAGTACTGTGGACCACGTGACTATCACTCCCGACAAACGGCTGTTTATAGAAAATAGCCTGGAAATTCTTATCGTGTTGCATAAGAAGGTTATCTATAAAACCTGGACTGGAATCATTGGTTGAACTTCGCAAACAGTGTAAGCCAAGATCAGACACCGTAGAACGCTGTGTCTGATTAGGATCTGCACTGTTTGTTTAAAATAAACTGGAATTTAATAGTTAAACGAACCAGTTTATGTCTTAGTCCACGATTATTTTCCCTGCCTACACTCGGAGATAATCGACGTAGCAGTACTTTTAGCGCTTTGATTTCTACATAATTTTGGTTAACAACAGAATCAGCCGAACGTGCTATTAATCACACATACAAGTTAAATTAATCAAAGAAAAATGACCAACTACGTGTATGTATCTGTGCTAATTTACATTAACCCTTATCTTGCTGAATATTCAGTTTAGCCACACCCATTTCCGACTTTGAACCAATCAGATTATTCATGTAATGTAGTCTTACAAATCCATAAACTTCATGTCAAACAGTGTAGATCCTGATCAGATGGCTTCTCCAGAAGCCATCTGATCTTGATCTACACTGTTTCCAAAGATAGGGGTTGTCTTGAACAGAATGATAAGAGTTAAAAGAGAGATCCTCCAGTGAAACGATTGTCTTGGGTAAGGACAGTTTACGAAACAATAAAGGCTGCAGATAAAAATGAAGAGTAACAGATTATTTAAGCCTCTTTTAACAATGGTAATGGTGTTAACACTGTCTGTGTTGGCGTTTCATATTTGCTTGATGCACTCAAATACATATCACGTACTTATGACTAAGTTAAAACGCAATGTAAGTCATCATACTTACCATGTACTTGTAACTAAGTTCAAAAGTAATGTAAGTGAGCATATAAATAGGGACATCAATGCGATTGCAGAGAATAATGCGGTTAATACGGACATACCTCATTATGACATATATGGTAACGTCATCTCCAATACCACATTGTCGAAATCACCCAAACGACAGCCTAGCTGTGAGAGCTGTTTTAAACACAATTTTAGATATCTGATAGAGAATAATGCTGTGTGTAAGCTCTTTCCTGGACAAGAAAAAATTGAACTTTTGATTTTAGTGACGTCCAATCCCAGGAATTCTGACCAGAGGCGAGCATTGCGTGACACGTGGTTAACGCATAGCCATAATAACACTGGTAAGGTAAGATATTTATTTCTGTTTGGAAAAGTCCATGAAGTGAGCATCCAAAATGAAATTGTGCTAGAAAGCAAAGTATTTACAGATATTCTGCAAGAGGATTTCATTGATACATATGCAAATCTGACATACAAAACTATTATGGGATTCAGATGGGCAGCGACAAAGTGTCAAACAGCGAAATTCATTCTAAAGACAGACGACGATATGTTTATAAACGTACCCGCTCTCTTAAAAGTAGCCCAGTCAAATTCTGCGCAACTCCAGACTCACATTGTCGGTGCTTGCAAATTACGTCCTAAACCTATTCGCAGTGAAAAATCCAAATGGTACACTTCTATGGAAAGCTTTCCAGGAAAGTTCTTTGATGCCGGCTACTGTCCCGGAACAGGCTATCTAACAAGCCTGAATGTTGTCAGGAAGATCTATGAAGTGTCTCCTAATGTACCTTTCTTCCATTTAGAAGATGTGTATGTCGCATTTTGTGTCCAAAAACTTGGATATCGGCTACGGGAGATTCCAGGGTTTCGTTTAAAGCTAAATGTTAAGACGCCTGTGTGCGATTACAAGAAAGCTGTGACGTCACATAATATAACTGCGGAATCCTTGAGAACTATTTGGAATGCCAAATGTCCTTGAAACTGCCGGTGTGCTCAGTCAGTATTCGACATGCTTTATGTTAACGTACGAAACTGTCCTATTAAGGTAACACAACCGCGTGTTCTAAGTAAAAAGGGGTTCTTCGCGCCTGCGCGCTAAGAGAAATCTAAAATCAGTCTGTATACAAACTTGATCCGAAAACAATTTCTACAGACTGCATAAACAAGAAGCCCGAATACAACCCTCCAAAATGATGACTGCAGAAAGGAGAAGTGTTTATGTTTCGCAAAGCGAAGACTCAGATCAGACAAGCGCAGTCTGATCTAAGCCTTTGCTTTGCGCACATTATCGAAGGACAGTAGTACGTGACGCGACCCATAAGATGTGTTGTACATGAACATTTGTCATGTTATTTTTCCACTTTATGAGCATATCTCTCAATGATTTACATGTATTACTACTTGATATATGACTGCCGACATTCCCTAAAACTTAGTGAGCTCTACGGTAGAGAATCTGACCATAAAAAGAATATAACACTACATACTATCAGCCGACTTTGCTCTGACTCGCAGTTCTGCCAAACATGTTCCCGGAAGTTGTTTACCGGAGCTAAACCGGAAATCGTACCTTGTTACGGTGTTAAGAGTTAAGCAGAAGAAAAGTCTAATGTATGGTTAGAAAAGAACAGGAACGGGCCTAATAAACCGAACGGACTTGCAAGAAAAACAAAACCCTAAACGATGCTTATTTATCAGTATTTCTCCGTTTTTTTTACATAAAAAAGACTACACTCAGAACAGAATCAGAATTGTTGCTGGTGGCACGTCAAATGACATTCCTACACCAGGACTGAATAGAATAGAATAGAAAATAGAACATACTAATACCTACCATAATACTGATTATCTATCTATCTATCTATCTATCTATCTATCTATCTATCTATCTATCTATCTATCTATCTATCTATCTATCTATCTATCTATCTATCTATCTATCTATCTATCTATTTTACGAGCCTCCGTGGTGTAGTGGTTACGCTACTCGCCTTGTAAACCAGGGATCGTAGGATCGATCCCGGGTTTCTCCAGAATTTCGGATGAGTCTTTAAACCAAGGTCCCGTCTCCGTATGACCTTAGATGTTGGTGAGACGTAAACTCAAACACTGTCTCTATCTATCTATCTATCTATCTATCTATCTATCTATCTATCTATCTATCTATCTATCTATCTATCTATCTATCTATCTATCTATCTATCTATCAGAACTCTTGATAGGTCATTTTTATAACTATTTACAAGCATATGCCAGCAGTTAGAATGACCGAGGAGAGGCTATTTGACTGTGGGAATGTTCTAGATAAAAGGCACGGATCCCTACAGCACTTACGCAATTGTAAGATTCCCATTGTGGTAATCATCCTAAGTATAGATTCCATATTTATTAAAAGAATGTGAAAGAGTGCAGGGCATTTAAATAGAATACCAGGTTTATTGCAGTATGTTTCCTCTGGCTTTCTTTGCCGGATCATTACAGGGTCACTGATGAGGCTTTATTAGCCGAAACTACGTAGTATGACCCATCTTCTTTCTTATGAATGTTTTCATTGCTCTTAAAGGAACTCATTTTTGATTTTTATTTGCCTTCACTGCAGCTGGTGTTGTGCCGTGTGGCGGCCGTAAAACGTCTCCCCGTACATCAACCATAGTGCAGTTTATATTTTACTTTTGGTCCTTTGAGATCAGCGTGAATATTCTGTGAAATCAGAAATAAATTATTGGTTTAGACTCATATTCAAGACAGGTTTTTAATTATTTGGACCCCATTTTGATTTATATCAGTCTCTGAATCGACTGCCTATTCGAAATTCGCAAAATTGCAGTATGTTTCCTCTGGCATTCTTTGCCGGATCATTACAGGGTCACTGATGAGGCTTTATTAGCCGAAACTACGTAGTATGACCCATCTTCTTTCTTATGAATGTTTTCATTGCTCTTAAAGGAACACATTTTTGATTTTTATTATATCAAGTTTATCAGGCAAGGCTTTGACAACGCTTGTGGAATCGCGAGGCTTGCCGAGCGATTCTACATGCGTTCTCTAAGCCGAGCCTGATAAACTTGATATCAAATTGTATTCTATTTATAAGTTAATCCCCTTGTACACTCTTACAGTTTTTTTTTCCATTTTTCCAGTAGTCCATTTCATAGAAATGAAATATCACGCTGACCTGATAAAGCACACTTGTCCTGAGATAGCATATCTTTCTTTATCAGTTCAGTATGTTACAATGCAATTAATATAGGGATAACTGATAAACTAAGGTCTCATCTTCAACTGGTGCATTGTAAATGGTTTTACTGGTCATCACAAGATTTTTGTTAGTTTACTGGTCATCACAACATTCCTGTTAGTTTACTGGTCAT
This sequence comes from Lucinisca nassula, assembly GCA_963580285.1. Classification (NCBI taxonomy): domain Eukaryota; kingdom Metazoa; phylum Mollusca; class Bivalvia; order Lucinida; family Lucinidae; genus Lucinisca; species Lucinisca nassula. The sequence continues at coordinate 24,611,286 of OY757018.1, forward strand.
CACAACATTCCTGCCAGTTTACTGGTCATCACAACATTCCTTTCAGTTTACTGGTCATTACATCATTCCTGCCAGTTTACTGGTCATCACAACATTCCTGTTGGTTTACTAGTCATCACAACATTCCTGTTAGTTTAGTGGTCATCACAACATTCCTGTTAGTTTACTGGTCATCACAACTTTCCTGTTAGTTTACTGGTCATCACAGAGCTCCATACTCTTTTTGCAGTATACCATTAATATAAGTTCGTCTGGAGGGCCAGGTACTACGCAAATTAGCTGGTCCTACTTAATAATTATTAAAATGGACCTATGGATAGGTGGTTGATAACACCACTTGGAGGGCAGCAAGTCCAAATTGATGGTCATCCCAGTAAATTAAGCATTTTGTTGAAGCTACTTGTGGCCCGAAATTGCATGCAGGTCCATCTTGCAGCTGGTCTCTGCTCTCTGCAACATTTCGGAGTAGAATGAATGACTAATACAAAGAATTCCTGGTTATAGAGATTAAACGCGAAAGCATGCGTAGGGTTTTCCTAGAAATGAAAACAAATTTTCTATAAAAAGACTGCTAAAGTATAGATGGTTTTCATTTGGGTCTAGTTAATTCATGCTCATGTTTCTTTCCTTTTGGTGCCTCTGATAGGAGGTGTTGGTTAATTGCTGATGCCTAATCGAACAGTCACACAAGCTAAATTAACAGCAGAAAACAACACAATAATGCCATGAAAGAAAGCATTCCCTCATATGGGTTAATTTTCCTGATCATATCCTGGTTGCTTGAAGCAAAATGACATGTCAAGTACCATCAGAGTAGCATTTAACCACTCCATGACTGACCTGTAGCCTGAATGATGTGTGAGCTTCTCTGTTTTAGCAGCGGCCTTCAGACTTACTGCCATTCTAAGCGTCGTTAGATTAATAACTTTTACTTTGTTAGTGGCGGGTAGCAAATACAGTAAAAGAGACTGAAGGCAGTGATCAGGAATAGATACAATTACCTCACAGCTCCCATCCAATATACCTAAGGGAAATCAAAATAACATAAAACAGCCCCACCATAACGAAAAGGTCACAAGCAGGAAGCCTAAATGACAGTTACTTTCCCACAAAATGACCAAAATGGCTATCCAAAGTAAAAAGATTATAACAGTAAGAATATGCCAAGACGGACTATACAATAATAAACCGCAACAGAAGAACACACTTCTCTTGGATCGGTCAGAAAAAAGTTAGAAAGGTAGTTTGGGTGATAAATTGATTTTACGTAACTTATTAATCGGAATTTTGCTGAAAAAATATCACTGTTTTAATGCATAACTTTTCAAAGCAATTTTATTCAGCCCTTCATTAACACTTGGCACAGGTTTCCTCTCTCCCTTTCTACATCTACTGCAATCGCTTAGCATTCAGTGCCATACATTCTAAAGATTTTATGATACTGTTTTGTTAATCACAGCAGATTGACTGTACACCAGAATTAATCAAAGCGCCAAAGGCACTGAAATGACAGATTGTATGAGAAAATCAAAACACTGTGAAAACTAAGAGACAGCCTTTCTAAAAAGATCTTAAAATTTAAAAAAGTAGTTCTGCAAATTCCATTGTATGATATGTCTATACACCGGTGGTATCATGAAATACCATTCGATGTTTCAAATTGTGGAGAGAAACTATTTACGTTTTCAAAAGCAAACATTAAAATTCAAGTTTTAACAATACTACTGTCAATTAAGTACATTTTTGTCTAGTCGGTTGTGGATACCTCCCCGCAAAAGATACTCTATTTTTCACAAAAAGATCGGAGGAGAAAGACTGGTCAGTTCAGTACATGAATTCTATTGGCTTGAAGACATTTTTGAGTAAGAACAGCACTATAATAAAAATAAAAAATGAGTTCCTTTAAGAGCAATGAAAACATTCATAAGAAAGAAAATGAGTCATACTACGTAGTTTCGGCTAATAAAGCCTCATCAGTGACCCTATAATGATCCGGCAAAGAAAGCCAGAGGAAACATTCTGCAATTTTGCGAATTTCGAATAGGCAGTCGATTCAAAGACTGACATAAATCAAAATGGGTCCGAATAATTAAAAGCCTGTCTAGAATATGAGTCTAAACCAATAATTTATTTTTGATTTCTCAGAATATTCACGCTGATCTCAAAGGACCAAATGTAAAATATAAACTGCACTATGGTTGATGTACGGGGAGACGTTTTACGGCCGCCACACGGCACAACACCAGCTGCAGTGAAGGCAAATAAAAATAAAAAATGAGTTCCTTTAAGAGCAATGAAAACATTCATAAGAAAGAAAATGAGTCATACTACGTAGTTTCGGCTAATAAAGCCTCATCAGTGACCCTATAATGATCCGGCAAAGAAAGCCAGAGGAAACATTCTGCAATTTTGCGAAAACCCGCGCGTAATCCTGCTGGATTAGATATCCCGGATTCTGAGCGTAAACAAATAAATGGAACCACGTGAGGCCGACGCACTTGAGTGATGTAACCTCTCGCTGTTCAGTTAACGTCTCAGCAATGATCTTGAATGTTCTTAATGTCGCTAGCTACATGCAATAGCTCGACATACCATTTCGCGTATTCCATCCGATATGTCATGCTCTATTACGCACGCGTCGCCTCGGCATACCTTACACCTATATGTCGAAACATCCCGAAACGACAATCGGCGTGATTCACGCTGAAGTGCGATGTGTCACTGAAACGCATATCACGCGAGTCGCTTGGACGCCAGTATACATGTACGTATTTCATGCACCTGCGTAGTGTTCCGTACTGTGTCGACGTCTAAATTTTGGTCACGACAGGGACGTCTAGCTCTCAAAAGTGCATCGCATAAGGGCGACGAACAGTGTCAGTGCTTTTTAGTCGGTAGTTTAAACCCTTTGTTTATCTACAGGTACAGTGTAGCAGATGCCGGCTGAAATCTGCTTCGCATATGCGTCTGTCGGATGAATCGATCTTGACGTACTGACGTCTGTCTTCCGCTACGTCGACGTCCACTAGCGTCTTCTGTTGATAGTAAGATGTCGCTCCAACAGACAAATAGATCACACACATGTGGCACCCAAAATCAGAGTCAACGCCATCCGCTTTCCGACCAGCTTCTAATTGTCCATTAGAAGCCTCCTTGGTGTCGTGGTTATGCTACTCGCCTTGTAAACCAGGGATCGCAGGATCGATCCCGGACTTCTCCAGACTTTCGGATGTGTCTATAAACCGAGGTATCGTCTCCGTATGACCTTAACTGTTGGTGGGACGTAAAACTCAAATACTCACTCACTCTAACTGTCCAGGATTTAATGAAAAATGTTGCAATACGTTCTCACTTGATGCTTTTTGAGAACAAAATACAATTTCTTCTTTTCTAGGCACGACCTTACATCACACATCAAAAGTTTGATCCTGAACATGTGGTTTCTATCAGTGCTGGTGTGAAGGTGGTACACAGGATCGTTGGCCCCCGCCCATCGGGGCTTAAAGAAATAGATGGGCTGCATGATGCTTCCACGAAGAGCTGAAACCGACCCGCACACGAGTACTGGTAATCTGCTTAGAGGATCTAAGCCTGCCCAGGCAAAGAGGTGCGAGTCGGACCCTCCATGCATATAAACCCTATTGGTTTCATTGGGCGGCAGGGCTTGAGATGTCATTTCATCTCAGTGGGGGGTAAAAGTCCCACAAAATTGGAAGCAACGTCTCCAAAATGACCTGTACAATGTTGACGGGGACGTTAAACCTCAAATCAAACAAAACAAAACACAGGATCGTGGCCGGATTGGTAACCATACCAATGGTTGATTTACAGAAAACACTTACATGTACCCAAGACTGACAAACGACCAGGCTATGTTTGGGTTGATTGATTTAACCTTTTTAGCTTAAGGGCATGGTGCCTAAGCGTGTTGTAATCATGCAATCGTTTGGTTTAAAATCAAAGCACCCAAAGTGTTGGTGGGATGTAGGTTGGTGTAAAAGTCCTGGGCTGAGATTAAACTGTTTAATTTAACTCTGAAATTCCAAACAGATAGTGAAGATTTTGATAAGAAGCGCGTTCTGCAGCGTCCGAACTTGGTCTACTCTGTTTGCCAAGCTCACCCTATGATTCCAGGATGATCCTCTTCACTCTTATGGAATACCCTGATCTCACTGCGGCTATTTTCTGCAAGAAAAAGGTTATTCTGAGAAGTCAGTGATAGTCACGTAGACGTTAGCTCTGAATCGCTTTTTTATTAGTAACTTCGGGTCGAATGCCAAACAATCAACCCAAACATAGCCGGGTCGTTTGTCAGTCTTGGGTACATGTAAGTGTTTTCTGTAAAATCTGCACTTGAATAAAATGTTCGATGTGGCAAACAATGTAGACTAAGATCAAACGCCACAGAACACGGTGCTGATCTTGTTCTACATTTTTTGCATCAGTTACTAACATGCGTTAAGTTTAAACGGATCAGTCCAAGTCCTCATTCATGACCAGCCTGCATTTAGAGATAATCGGCATGAGTGTTGTCAGTGCTTTGATTTATTCACTGCCTTGAGTTTTTGGAGTGTACTCTTCCATCACTGAAGTTGGGCTCGTCCATTCTGCTAAATATGGCACCAAGAATTATATCACAGGACCTACACTGTTTGCATAGGTATCTGTACCATATTCCAGGGTTGAAAGGGACAGCCTTTCTCCCAAAGTCTGATATACACCTAGTAAGTTGTAACTGACCTAGACTTGACCTCGGATGTCGGAAAACACATTGATATTCTGGTTTGCAGCTGACCGGCTGGTCTTTAAGGTATAAATATTGACAGCACTGTTAGAGAAGAGTGTAAAACCTGAGCAGACGTCTGAGCAGGTGCCGCATTGATCTAGGTATACAGTCTCGCATGATGCAGCTGATTCATATGAAATGCTGAATCTATTCTCTCAGAAAAGGTAAGATAAAATCGTAAAGTCGTCTGCTTCAAAAGTTTGTATTGCAATTATAGGATGTACAATTTTGATAACTGTGCCTAACCGGACTACATTTTTGTGCGGACTCATATTTATTTGGCGGTCAAAGCCGGAAGAAAGTCGTAAGAAAGCCGGAACTACTTTACGACACGCTGGATAGCTAGAAATGACATAATGGATCTGTCATTAAAATGTCATAAAGTCCAAAATGCAACGAAAACGTCTCGATTTGACATTATCGTAGTTCTAAAGTGACACCAAGCTTCTGTGGCATCGTGGGTTCGATCTCCGGGCTTGCCAAACCAAATGCCTAAAAAGTGGTACTAGACGTTCCCTGGACTGACGCTCGCATCATCAGGGGTAGTACTAATCCTATTATTTTATCTTTTTGCAGCGTTTTTCGGCGATAACTTCTTTATTTTAGACTTTTATCAGCATATTCAGCCAGAAGGTTGTAGAGGAGAAGCTCCGCCAACTTCTCGAACACGAGTCCGCCTCCAGAATTATATGAGCTCCGCCAAGCGAATTTATGTCTTCGAGCATTCCGTCATGACAAATTTTAACTGCGCATGCTCAGCCATTCAGAGGGGCCAGGAATATGGTTTTCTGTCTGAAGGTTCCTCTTGATTCACTGCTAGTATGAGCGAGCAGCGAAGGTTCTGGCGAGACTGCGCGAATGCGCAGGCTCGCCTGAACCTTCGCTGCTCGCATAGGCGATAAGTACCAAAATCGCTTGACGGGGCCCATATACATTTTGCTCTGATCAGATAGACTTTTTACGATTTCTGAATTTTTGGATAAAATCTAAGTCCAATTCTATCACTCAAATTATCGAAATGTAAACAAATACAGTCAAACTTCAATGACTCGAACACCTTTGGGACCACGAAAAAATATGTTCGAGACAGGGGTAGTTCGAGCCACTGAGGTTACTGTCAGGAGGCATAACGAGATACTTTTAGACATCTTTTCGGTGTTCTAAAATGAAAATGTATGCTGGGTGTACTCATTAGAATCGCCTCATCGAGGCGATTCTAATGAGTACACACAGCATACATTTACAAGATAAAAGACTAAAATCTCCTTAATTATCCCCCACTATTTCGTATGAAGAGGATTTCGCTAGGGGCTCAAGAATGGATTCGACACATCCATGGTAAACGAGACATCGGTGTTCGAGCCATCGAAGTTCTACTGTAAGTAGCTTATTTAAAACGATATCTATATATGGATAAATCTCGAGCAGCCAACGAAGAGACTAACGGAAGGGATACTGAACAAAGCATTAGAGTGCACATAGTCAAAAGAATGAAATACGTTGTTTTAGTTAGCAGACCTTTAGTTCAAACAATACAGATCTTCGACTTTCATTTATCATTGTTAAAATATTAAAAATGCAACCCCATCCAATGCGATTTTCTGTTTGAATCTCGAATGTGCACATCGTGAGCATACAGGATGTTTGAAATACCCACATGATTATCCTTCAGTCAAGATTTAAACAGACGACAAATCGACAAATCACACCATCAAGGCAGAGCTTGTGGAAATAGAAAATTTCGCACAAAATTGAAATTGTTGAACTTTCCATCTAATTAAAGATCTGGTAAGATAACTTAGGTGCATGAAACCTTGTAGCTTCTCCTCTACAACTTTTTGGCTGAATGTGTTGATCAAAAATTTTAAATAATGAAGTTATCGCCGAAAAACGCGACAAAAAATCGACTTTAGGAAACTGAATGAAGGCAGGTAAGTATTTGTTACACAAACTGGATAATTGTTTAGTGACAATAAAAGCTCTGCAGAGCTTATGTTACTTGTTTCTTATATGGGCCCCGTCAAGCGATTTGGTACTTATCGCCTATGCGAACAGCGAAGGTTCAGGCGAGCCTGCGCATCCGCGCACTCTCGCCAGAACCTTCTCTGCTCGCTCATACAAGCAGTGAATCAAGAAGAACCTTCAGACAGAAAACCATATCCCTGGCCACTCTGAATTTCTGGGCATGCGCAGTTAAAATTTGTCATGACGGAATGCTCGAAGACACAAATTCGCTTGGCGGGGCTCATATGCGACGTTAATTGAAGATCTATGTGAGCTACTGTGCTGCGTTATTTCATTCCAAGGGTCATTAAAGAAATTATTTAGTTGCTGAAACATCACGAAACTCGCCTTCATGTATATAGTTCTGACCCCCTTGAACCCCACTTTTATATAGTAAAACTGGGGTTTACAGGGGTAAACCTTATTTTTTTTATTTTTGCTCTAAAATATAGATGAGGCGGTTCTAACGAGTGCCCACAATCTATATTTTGAGTTTTTCTCTAAAACATAGATTGTGGGTACTCGTTAGAATCGAGGCGGTTCTAACGAGTGCCCACAATCTATATTTTGAGCAGAAATATGAAAAATATCGCAATTTTTCATCTGAAAATTTTCATTTTTTCGGCGATAAAGGTGGCACTGTATTTGTATAGGCGTGTTTGCGTAATGTAATGGCCAAATGTGACCGACTCAGTATAGAAAGAAAGATAGATAGATAGATAGATAGATAGATAGATAGATAGATAGATAGATAGGTAGATAGATAGATAGGCTGCATGCTATGCTCGCCCTTAGGCTAAGCCTGTTTACATATTACCTCGTGTTCAAATGGTTATGAGCTCCAACACATGGCGTCTCTCACCGCTATGCGTTCGAGCTCGTTCTGGTAACAGTTCTGCAACAGAAGGCCATGTGTGACATCGCTTTTCGATGGTTACATCGGTTTGCACCCACGGTTGACTAACTTTCGTCGCATGTCAGAAACAAGTAAAGATAGATAGATATGTTATGCTGCATGTTGTATTCGCCTTTAGGATAAATAGGAGAGGAGGCAATGATCAGGAATCGATACAATTAACACACAGTTCGCATCAGAGACACCAAAGGCAAAGAAGCACAAACATTTTGGTTTGGGTTTTACGGCCCTTTCAAGATTATTTCACTCATATCGAGCCGATCGTTAATCAGAGGTGGGAGAAAACCGGAGTACCCGGAGAAAAACCACCTGACCTTCCGTTGCAGAACTTGGCGTCTCACACGTGGCCCGAGCGAGGCTCGAACCCACGGCGGTGAGAGACCTAATGACTAAGAGTCAGCGCTCTTATCCACTAGGCCACGGGGCCCGTCGAAGCGCAAACATGAAACAACCAGACAGGACAGTTACTTTCTCACAAAATGGCCAATTGGCTATTCAAAACAAAATACTATAAGCGATACACACACTCAAAGACAAACCATAACAAAATAAACCCCGACAGAAGAACTGCCTTCGAACAGTCAGTGAAACCAATTCCATTGGGTGGGGGAGGGGGTTCATAAATTGATTTTGCGTGGCCACACTCCTCGCCCGTACTTCCGTCGCGATTGAGACAAATAATTTGTTCAGTTCGCATGAAGGCCCCCTAACTCATCAGTGCAACATCTCCGTGAACACAAAAAATCACACACCCACAGAGATGAAACAACAGTGAGCACTCGAAGGCAAGAAACCATTGAAATGCTGGAGCAAAAGAAGACCAACAGTTAGACTCCGATGGGCCCGACCAGAGACAGAGTATCAGACACCAACCAACATTACATAAAATTAGAAACACTAATTCTCAGTAAGCCTTTGCGCTGGAACCGTCATAGAATCTGAGGCCTGATCAACCGGCGTGCAATTAAAGAGGGAGGCAAAGTTGTCAACCGTGATTGGATTAACTACCATGCATGCAGTATGTCGTATAACATTTATGTTGTACCCTATCTTTTTATATCGAAGAATGATTTTACGAAATTGGGTGCTGAAGTCATTGTATTTGTATATTTTTCTGAATTTATATACTTAGTCACCATAAGATTCGGGTTCCGATAAACCTTGTTGCAGAAGAGATTTAAGTCCAACATTGAATTTTGATATTAAATCGGAATGACGTCTATAAAATTTTGAAAAGTCTTTGCGTAGTTTATGATACCGACAACCCTGATTAAGATGTTTAGCAGTTAACAATTTATTACGAGTTTTGAAGTCTGTTACCCTAAATAGACACTCTGGCAAATCGAATTAATTTGTGAAATATAAACGCCATAGGATGCCGCACGAGGAACATCACCATCCAAGAAAAGAAAATTTTCAATATCAAAATCAAAATAAGCCTATCGTCTGTCCTCAATGTAGATTGTCGGTGCTCGTAAGCGGCTCTAACGAGTACCCAGAAATTGTAACGCCTTTCTTATTTCTGCCTTCAATGTAGATTGTGGGTGCTAACGATTATCCAAAATGCATGTTTTGAGCAAAACTAATGCAGATAATGTATATCCCGGTAAACCCCACATTTTGCCATATAAAGTAGGGTTTAGAGGGGTCTTCGTTTCACGGAATTGTTATCGTGATGAGTTTAATCGTCAAATAGTTGGTGAAAAAGGATATAAACATTAGCATCTGATGTTTATCCAATATCTTAACAGGTCGTGTAATGTACACCCAACTTATAATAGAGACAACTGAGTTTGGCAGTGTTATACATTACTTTTCTTATTTCTGCTCTAAGACATAAGCTGTGGGTACTCGTAAGAACCACATGAATGAGGAGGTTCCGTCGAGCACACATGACCTATATTTGTAGGTATCATAAATAAGAAACAAGAAAGTACATGACAATAACATGTCCGTGAAACGAAGACCCCTCTGATTCCCACTTTATAAAGAGAACAATAGGGTGAGTGTTCGAGTCCCACCAACATCTAAGGTCATGCGGAGACAGGACCTCGGTTTAAAGTCTCTTCCGATAGTCTGGAGAAGCCCCGGATCGATCCTGCGATACCTGGTTTACAAGGCGAGTAGCGTAACCACTATACCACGGAGGCTTCTAGAGAAACAAGAGCACCGCAAGCGGGTGCCAACGCTCGTCTGCAGTTTCTTTTAGAAAACAAAAGTTCTAAGTAAAATCAAATTGCAAGATGGAGTTATAAAACTTGTAGGGAATGTAGCTATTGTGATGGTGAGTATGTGTATGAAGTTTCATGAAGGTAGGCCAAATACTTTTGGAAATATGGTCAAGGTTAAGTTTTTTGGTTAATTTTTCGAAAAATAGGTCAAAGTTCAAAGGTCAAGGTCACAGGTCAAAAAGCGTGGTATGACTGAAAAGATCTTGTCCCAAGGAACATTCATGTGAAGTTGGAAGGCTCTGTTGTGAATAGTATTGAAATAAGAGACAAAAACAATTTAAAAAAAAAACGGAGAGAAAAGGGGAGATAATTCAATCAAATTGCAAGATGGAGTTATAAAACTTGTAGGGAATGTAGCTCTTGTGATGGTGAGTATGTGTATGAAGTTTCATGAAGGTAGGCCAAATACTTTTGGAAATATGGTCAAGGTTAAGGTTTTCGGTTAAATTTTCGAAAAATAGGTCAAAGTTCAAAGGTCAAGGTCACAGATCAAAAAGTGTGGTATCACTGAAAAGGTCTTGTCCCAAGGAACATTCATGTGAAGTTTGAAGGCTCTGTTGGGTTCGAACCCGTGACCTCCCGTTCCCCGGAGTGGACACTCTACCAACTGAGCTATCGTCGGGGCCGGTGCGAGAGAGAGAGAGAGAGAGAGAGAGAGAGAGAGAGAGTTTCCGCGTGACAGATGGCTAAATGGGTGATATACAAGCGCGGCAAGTTAAATACATTGTCAGGGGCTTGAAGAAATAGATGGGCTGCATGATGCTTCACCGCAGGCCTGAAATCCGACCGCTCACGAGTACTGGTAAACCACTTAGAGGATCAAAGCCTGCTCAGGCAAAGCGTTGAGAGTCGGACCGCCCATAAACCCTATTGGTTTCATTGGGCGACAGGGCTGGAGAATGCATTTAATCTCACTGTCAGGTAAAAGTCCCACAAAATTGGAAGCAACGTCTCCAAAATGACCTATACAGTGTTGACGGGGACGTTAAACCTCAAATCAAACAAACAAATACATTTTCAATATTTAAGTTAAATAGCGAATCATACAGTGTGTGAGGATTGATTACTCTCAGAAATAAAGGCTGTAGACATTTGTTAGAATCGCCTCACCGATTGTTTGAATATAAATTCAGTGCACACCAATCTCATTTCTAACAGAGCACACCTACATGTATATAGGCAATACTAAAATTGTTACTGATCATGTAATTTCGTATTGGCCCAGCTACCGGTCCTCGGTCAGCTGAATTGGCCTCGGCCTTCGGCCTCGGGCCAATACAGCAGACCTCGGACCTGTAACTTGGCCAATACGAAATTACTTGACTAATGGCATCATATTATTGCCTATATACATGCAGGTATGCTATGTTAGAAATAACGATAAAATGCGTTACGGGCATTTAACGACACTTTGAATGAACGAATCTTCCACGGTCTTCGCTCAAGATAACAAAAATTGGTGTGCACTGAATTTATATGCAAACAATCGGTGAGGCGATTCTAACAAATGTCTACAGCCCTTGTTTCTGGAAGTAATCAATCTAGGGAAAAAAAACCTTTTATTTTATACTCTGTAGTGTATCAATGCATATCTGAAACAAATAAAAATGATACTGTGAAAAAATATGATATTTTCAGTGCGAAAAATAATATGACCATGTTATTTTCACAGTAGCAGCCCGAACAACTTTTTCTCACCAAAAGTCACATTATGTGGCTTGAAAATGTGTAATCATTTTGGTCTGCAAACTAAATGGCAAATAGTTTGGCTTCAGATCAGAGGGCATCTTCAAGTGTCATCTGATCTGGATCTTAACCGTTGCAAAAGTGGGGGTTGCTGTGTCCAGCAGGAAAAGGGTTTACATGTATATAACTAAGCTATGATAGAATATATGACATTTAGAGGCTAACTGGTCTGGATAAACTCGGTTTGCAAAGAAGTGGGCTGCTATGTTCGGCGAGACAGGGTTAACCCTTTTATAGAACATATTTAACATGTATTTATATAACTAAATGATGTTGACAGAAAATATGTATTAAAACTTATTCTGTTAAAAATATGAATAAATCTATAAATAATGTGGATTTCACACCTATTACATGTATTGATACACATCTATACCAAAATAATGATTAAAATGACTTTTCGCACCCTTTTATGGGTGTGACAAGCCGGTTTAATCATTATTAAACTGACTTGTCACAACCATAAAACGACCAATTGTATGGCTTGAAATAATGTTTCTATTTAGATACGCAAATTAAATAGCAAGGAGTATGGGTCCGGACTGGATGGATCCTTCGAGGCCATTTGGTTTGGATCTACCTTGTTTGCAAAAGCCGGAGTTGTTGTATTCAGCAGGATAAGATATAACATGAATACAAATCAGTATTGATATAATACGTGCAGTATAATTCAATTAATAAAATATGAATACAACTATTTATTAATTAGTGCAGGTATATTCTGTATATATTGATGCAAATTTATAACAAAATGAGTAATGTATAAACCCTATGTTTCCCCATTTGGTTACACGGTATTGAATTCGCTCTATGGAGCTGTCATAGGTACACTCGATTAAACATAGACTGAGGTAATTAAACACTAGCTACTGTCCTGCAGATTAAACTGACTCGCCACAACTATTTATGGCCACCAATCAAATATATGCCTTGAAATAATGTATTAAGTTGGATTTGCAACCTAAATGGCAAACAGTATGGGTCCAGACCGGATGACATCTTCAGAGGTCTACACTGTCGGCTGAAGTGGTTAGCGAGATAAGTATTAACATGTATATATCAAAATATTGACAGAATATATGTATTATAATTCAATTAATAAAAGAAATAAAATGATAAATAATGTGAAATTTTGAAAACTAGTATATGTATATTTTAAATTTTGATACTTATCCATATCAAAATATTGTGTAATTTAGTAATCTGGTACATATATACTCTCTATGTGCTGATGTATATCTATACCAAAATTAGTAGGATACGCATACTATACCGCTCTTATTTGCTTATCGGTATGGATGTGCATTTTGGATTAAAATCAAAAGCTGGGAAATATAAAGGTACAGTAGAACTTCGATAACTCAAATTGGGATGACTCGTGAACCACGGATAATTCAAACACGCCGTTGGGGCCTTAGAGAATCTCCATATCTCCAGATATCTATGTATTTTGGATAGTTCGGGAGGTTTTTCCTGATCTTATCATGAAAACGTGTATTATGTGTGTTCGTTGGAATCGCCTCCGTGAGGCGATATTAATGCATACTCATAACACACCTTTACTTCATAGAATAAAACATTTATTGAAGCGATCCCCATCATGCCGCATAACCTTGAGCCAGTATTAACATTCAGTGGTTCGAGCCACCCCTATTTCGAACAGATTTCTTGGTCCAAAAGTATTCGGGTTATTGGAGTTCGACTGTATATGTATTTAGACATGTATATGTATGTATGTATATTTGTATATAACTACATTTCCAACGTAAAGTCTAAAGTAAACCTATAGAAAACAATGTAGTTCATACTTCCACGAACGCATCGAGTCACGTGATTTTCAATGGCGTCAAGTGACGTCATTCTAAACCACGGTTCTCTATGGGCGTTGGTGAGGTCCCCACCGCTCCGATCTTTGTAGAAAAAAAGCGTATATATGTCTTTAAGCTCTAAAAAAGTACCCTGTACGCATCGTACACTGGTGAGGGGCAAAGAATGCAAATATAAAAATAAACTTGTTTTTTTCTGCTTTTCATGGGGGTGTGGGCGGCGGCGGGTCGCTAGCAAAGTTTGCATGGGCACCCCCGGGGTTCGCTTGTTTTGCACGCGACCCGCTGCGTTCGTGCTTTCATGGACCGCTGAAGAATAAAATCTATTTCCTAAATACATATGTGGACATATGTGTATTTGAGTATATGTATGTACATTCGTGTATGCGTGGGTGTACATATGTGTGTATATGTTTTTGTATGTCCATGTCTATGTTTAACTTTTTGCGTGTACGTAGGTATCCACGTCTATGTGTATGTATACGATATGTGTGTACGTAAAAAGAGGATATTGCATGGGTGTTCATGTATTGTTGATCCTGTCAGGTGAAACGAGGAGGTGGGTATTAGATTCAAAGCCTTTCCTAGCACCTGTTCCCTTTCCTCGGCGCGCTTGATGAGTTTGACCATGCATGGGCACAGATGCAAGATTGTCCTGTTTATTTTATATCGTTCAAAATGTGTAATATAAAAAAGGATCGGTATTCTGCTGTGGACATACGCGACGTAGTTAAAGTTTTCGTACGCTTGACGGAACGCGGAATATCTAAATAATTTGCATGGTTTGTCCTTTTGTGAATTGCTGGGTTCGGTACATGGTACTCTCGCGCTTTCGGACGCAACGCCATATGATGCACATACACCTTTTGGCCCTTGTCTTGCTGAATATTCGTTTGAGCCGCGCCCGTTTCTGTCTGTCGGCCGGCCAGGTTGCTTGATGTGGTTTGTTGCAGCAGGTTCGTGAGCTGAGTGCCAGGCAGTGTGGGTCCTGATCAGATGGCTTCTTCAGAAGCCATCTGATCTGGATCTACACTGTTTGCAAGGGTAGGGCAGCAAGATGAGGGTTAGGTGTGCTGTGTTTATAAAAGGCTAACTAATTGTACGTCACATCTATGTACCTCTCATTTACGTATATATTCACTGGTTTACTCGTGTATTTCAGAGACTTTCGGATGAGTCTTTAAACCGAGGTCCCGTCTCCGTATGACCTTTGCTGTTGGTGGGACGTAAAACTAAAACTCACTCACTCACTCGTGTATTTCAGCAAAGGATTTGATTGTCAAACATGGTAAGGAAAAGTGAACTTTGACAATATCTCTATGAAATGACTTGTGGAAATATAAAGGTCACATACCTTCGTGTATGGTCATTATGTACCAAAGTGGAAGCACGTGTTTTCTTATTTGTTATATTATTCCTTTTTTAGTATTTTGTTTGTTTCTTCTCTATATTTCATAAAAACTGCTAGCAGTCTGGAAGCAAAACTACATGCATTGTGGCACTTTTTGTTCTGTGCTGTTTTTTTTTCTTCTTTTTTATGCTGGTTTTTATATATCCTTTAATAGAGTATGGCGTTGCATAATCAGATTAAAATATCACCTCGAATGTAAGAGGATTGCATGATCCACAAAAGCGCAAGGATATATTTCATTACTTACGGAAGAAACAATTTCACATTTGCTGCCTTCAAGAAACATATTTCACTGAAAATTTGGAACCATATATTCGCGCAGAATGGGGTGGGAATATATATTGTAGCTCCTATACATCAAACGCTAAAGGAGTGTGTATTTTGTTTAATAATAATTTGGAATATAGAGTCTTAAAATCCAAAACGGATGGTGACGGTAATTTTATCTTGTTGGATTTAGAAATTGAGGGAAAACGCTTAACTTTAGTTAACATATACGGGCCAAACGAAGACTCACCCGAATTTTTTAGAAATATAGCTAACAATATAGAAGAAATAGGTAATGAGACATGTATCTTATGTGGAGATTTTAATGTAATTCAAGACCAGAATCTTGACTCTTTTAATTATTTACATGTAAATAATCCTAGGCAAAGGAATGTATTTCATCAATAAAAGAAGAATTTGACTTATGAATATGAAAGGAAATATACATGGCGAAAACTAAATCCACTTAAACAAGCACGGCTGGATTACTTCTTAGTTACACAAAACTTCATGCCCAGCATTCTAAGTCATACAATCCTACCGAGTTACAGATCGGATCATTCAACTATTGTTATCGCTTTTCAAAATAAATGATTTTAAGAGAGGACGCGGTTTATGGAAATTTAACAATAGCCTATTAAAAGATAATGATTACATTAAGGAAGTTAAAAACTGTATTAAAGACTTAAAACAACACTATATGATTCCGGTGTATAATTTAGAATACATTTCAAGCAATGAAACTGATTTTCAGTTAACAATTTCTGATCAACTTTTTTAAACACTTTATTAATGGAAATACGTGGCAAAACAATTTCTTATTCATCATACAAGAAAAGAAAAAAATCAACAAAAGGAAGAGCAGTCAGAAAAAGAAATCGAACAGATGGAAGAATTAGAACATATTGATACCGAAATGATAAAAAATAAAAAGTTAGAACTTGAACATTTACGAAAAGAAAAAATACAAGGTGTAATGATTAGGGCAAAAATAAAATGGGCAGAGGAAGGTGAAAAACCAACAAAATACTTTTGCAGTTTAGAATCTAGAAATTATATTAATAAAACAATACCAAAAATTCAAACAGATGACGGTAATATAATACATGAGCAACAAGACATTCTAAAAGAAATAAAAAAAACTTCTATTCTGATCTATACAAAAGAAAAGAGAAAAGTCAAGAAACAGATTATAAAGAAATTTTAAACACTCTTGATCATCCTGTTTTGACACAACTAGATAATTCAAAAATAGAAGGAGTTATTACGGAAGATGAAATAGGACTTGTACTGAAAAATATGAAAAATAACAAAAGTCCGGGATCAGATGGATTCACGGTGGAGTTTTTTAAATTACTCTTCAAAGATTTAAAAACGTTTATAAAACGTGCGATAAATGAAAGTTATTCAGTGGGCAAATTTTCTATTACACAAAGACAAGGTATTATAACATGCATACCAAAGGGAGATAAACCAAGGCATTTTCTAAAAAACTGGCGCCCAATTACTTTGCTAGACGTCATTTACAAAGTTGCATCCGGATGTATTGCTAACAGGTTAAAGTCTGTATTATCAAAACTTATATCTTCTGACCAAACAGGATTCATCAGTGGCCGTTATATAGGGGAAAATACGCGACTTATATATGACATAATGGATCACGTAGATACGGAACATTTACCGGGACTACTTTTAATTGTAGATTTTGTAGCGTAATTGTAGCGTTTGATTCTATATCATGGGAGTTCATTGATAATGTTTTAGATTTTTTCAGTTTTGGTCCGTCAATTAAAAAATAGATTTCTGTTCTTTACAATGACACAGTGTCCGCTATAGTTAAAAGTGGTTTTCTGTCAGACTTTTTCAACATCGGCAGAGGCTGCAGACAAGGCGATCCTTCTTCTCCCTATATATTTTTATTATGTGCGGAAGTCTTGTCGTTGATGTTAAAACAAAATACTGCAATTAACGGGATAAAGATTGGAGATGTTGAGTACTTATTATCTCAGTTTGACTATTATACTAGATGGGTCACAACAATCGTTAGAAACAGCTATTTCAATTTTAATGCTTTTGCAAGAATGTCGGGCTTGAAAGTGAATAATTCAAAAACAAGAGCGGTATGGATAGGATGCAGAAAGTTTAGTGGGGAAACCTTTAATCATCGACTAAAACTTAATTGGAATCAAACAGATTTTGAAATACTAGGAATAAAATTTTCTTGCAATCTCGACACAATGACTGAAATCAATTATAACAAAAACATCAAACAGATTGATGTCGAACTGAAACAGTGGTCTAAAAGAAAATTAACTCCATTCGGGCGCATAACAGTTTTAAAAACACTAACTATATCTAAATGAAATCACCTATTCATAGCTCTACCGGATCCAAAAGATGAATTAATAAATACATTACAAAAGAAATTTTTTCACTTTATTTGGCAGTCAGGAACAGATAGAGTCAAAAGAGAACTATTAATGCAAAACTATGAAACCGGAGGGCTAAAAATGATAAACCTAAGAAATTATATTTATGCACTGAAATCAACATGGATAAGACGGTTAATAAAAAATGAATCAAAATATAAAACAATCGTTGAAACAAAATATACGAAAGTTGAAGACTTAATTAACAGGGGCCTAGACTTCGCCCGAACCTTAAAAACAAGTAGAAGTAATACATTCTGGAATAATGTACTAGGAGCATGGCTATTTGTATGTGAAAAACAAATTCCTACCAAATTTGAGGACATATTGTCAACGAACTTATGGAATAATAAAGAATTAAAAATTAATAATAAAGTAATTTTCTATCGACATTGGTATGATAAACACATTCACTATATTAAAGACCTATTCAATGATGATGGAAACCTCATGAACTACGATCAGTTCACCCAAAGGTATGAGGTGCAAACTAATTTTATACAGTTTTATGGTATTAGAGCAGCGGTAGAACTCTTTATTAGAAATAAAGAAATTGCTATAAATAATATCATACTAACAAATAATTATCTACCATTTGTAATAAAAGTATTAATGAAAAGTGAACGAGGAAGTAGGGATATGTATGAGCTAATCAACAAAAAGAATATCGTCCCAAGTAGCCAAGTTAAGTGGAACGCAATATTTGAACAAAGTCATTTAAATTGGTTGCAACTGTACAATGTCCCCGCAAAATGTTGTAATAATACCAAATTACATTGGTTTCAATATAGGCTACTTCATCGAATTTTAGCAACAAATGATTTCTTATTTAAGTGTAACATTAAACAAGATAATTTATGTACATTTTGCAAACGCTTTCCAGAAAAGCTGGAACACATATTTTGGCATTGCACCATAATAATGGAATTTTGGGAACGTATTGAATTGTGGTTATATATACGAAAGAAGTAACTATCTACTTAATATAGACATGCAACGGGCCATCCTAGGCGTAACAACTGTAAATGAAAATAATAATCCGATTAATTACATATTGATATTAACTAGATATTACATTTATAAATGCCGTATAAATGGTAATCGGCCAAGTTTAGCAGAATGGATAAAAGAAGTCACCTTTTTGATACACATCGAAAAAATGATAGCGATCAAAACTGATCGCTTTCCAATATTTATAAAAAACTGGGGAAAATGGTTAAATTCATTTGAAGCGTAGTCCTTATCAACCGAACGGGCCGAACCTACTTCAGTAGTCTGGGCCCAAAAATACGTATACACTCCATACCATTCAATTCTACGGTGCATTCTTGGCTGCCAAAGGATAACCTTTAGAACATGTTATCCTCAGTTCATGAATTGCACGAGTTTGTTTTATTGGCCCCTTTTGCGCCAGATGGAGTCTTCCTCTTTGTGTGCGGCGGGAGTTAATTTAAAATTTAATGGTGTCAGGTTGTGTTTTCTTTGAAAGTTGTTTGGAGGGTGACTAAACTTTTGGCAGGCAGTGGGGGCCCTGATCAGACGCCTGTGGCGTCTGATCTGGGCCTGCACTGTTTACCTGGGTGCCCGTTTTGGGCTTCTGGTACTAGATGGGTTAATGGGAAGAGTTCATAATTTCTTGATATGGCCAGCAGGCATATGACATCGGATCGACGTGTGTTTGTGGTCATGGCATTACTGTGGCGTAGCATCCGCGTAAGTGGGGCGTACAGAGAAAAAAAAACATATCTTGCTGGTTAAAGCTAGCTATTTTAACTAAGAAATACTTGTACACTTACTAACTTCAGTTATGTGGTATTTTTTTTTTTTTTTTTTTTTTTTTTTTGGGGGGGGGGGGGTGGGGGGTGGGGTTTGGGGTTTAACGTCCCCGTCAGCGCTGTGCGTTGCCCCCAACTTATACATCAGCGTCAGTGCGACATTTTGGCGGTTCGCCTGCGGCGATTCGACGTTGCCATGGTGACGTGTGCCTGCTGGGTGGTATCACTTTAAAAATCTTAGGTTGACGAATCGCAATAAAACGATAATAATAATAGACCAGCATCGTGTTTGTGCACGTGAAAACTACACTAAATCCTATCCATGTACCAACTCTCTAACGATGTTTACTCAAGCCCTCAGAGAAATCCGTCATACAGTAACTGAACAAAACAACTCCCCAGAGCTGTAATGAAATTCATTGCGCTTTTGTGGACGTAATGCTACACTTTATATGTCTCATCACGAAAAAACGCCTATACAATTTCGACCCCCATGAAGCCCACTTTTATACAGTAAAACTGGGATTTACAGGGGTAATCTTTTTGTTCTTCCCTATCTCTGCTCTGGGAATGGATTGTGGGCGCTCGTTGGAGCCGCCACGATGAGGCGGTTCTTGCGTGCGCCCGCGGTCTATGTTTCGGATGGGGATACGAAGAATATCACAATTTTTCATCTTGAAAATTTTGCCTTTTCGTCAGTAAAGTTTGCAGTGTATTTGAATAGGCGTTTTTCCTTTTTTTTTTTTTTTTTTTTTCGTGATGATGCCGCCATTGTATATCGCATGAAAGCATCCAGAAATGGATATTAGTTAAGAGCACACTCTATAGAAATTACTATTTTGTATGCTGTATGATATTTGAACATGCTAGTGGAAAAAAATAAATAAAAAAAAGTCACGTTATGTTATTGATAAAAAAAACAACTACAACCACCTTTTAAACTGTAAAAATGCTGTTTTTCAAAATGGCGATCTGTTTATGTTTTGGAACTGACAGTTGTGACGTCATATATGACCAGCCTTGTCCAAATTGTGACGTACGATACGACTGATCAGTTACCATTAATATCCGTATAAAATTTGAAAATAAAAAGAAAATTTACTTTTTTTCGGCGGATCCCAAAAATATTTCATCTCGTATGTTGAAAACAGCTGAATTGTCACTCGTGCTTCGCACTCGTGCGAATTTGGATGATGTCAACACACTGGATGAAATATTTTTGGTATCCACCTCAAATAAGTTAATATCCCCATTTATTACATATTACACTACTGGTACATGTATTGAGATTTTTTATAGCGGCAAACTATTTGCAACGGCAAAATGCAAGGGATTGGTTGGTTGATTTGAGGTTTAACGTCCCCGTCAACACTGTAGAGTTCATTTTGGAGACGTTGCTTCCAATTTTGTGGGACTTTTAACCGACATTAAGATGAAATGACATCTCAAGCCCTGTCACCCAATGAAACCAATAGGGTTTATTAGCATGGACGGTCCGCCTCGCACCGCGGTTCCTGGACAGGCTTAGATCCTCTAAGCGGTTTACCAGTACTAGTGTGCGAGCCGGATTCAGCTCTGCGTGGAAGGCTCATGCAGCCCATATATTTCTTCAAGCCTCTATGGGCGGTGACCTCAAAATGCAAGGGAACGTGTACTGTCGTTATTATGAGGGTCCTCTGTATTTGTGCTAGAAATAGTAAAACAAAAATGTAATGTTATTTGTGCTAGAAATAGTAAAACAAAAATGTAATGTTTCATCAGAAGATGACGTTGTGGCGATTGTCTTACTTTGGTTCAAGCAAAGAATGTGTCGGTACCAGAAAAACTTCATTGAGGTTGTTCTTACATGTAATTGTACCAACATACTTGTTTGTGAGCACAAAATATGACAAATAACCCGATCAAAATATACTCAAAGGGGAATGGATACTCCTGGCAAATTGTTCGGCCATTTTTCAAAGGGACATAACTTTCGGGACTTCCTCTTCGCTTTTCTATATACTCTGTTCCACAGTAAAAGGGGCCAAATATGTTCTATAAAAGGGTTATCCTTTGGAAGCAAGGAATACACCACAGAACTGAAAAATATGGAGTGTACATGTTTGCTTGGCCAGACTAGCTAGTTTCGGCCAATTAGGCCTTATCAGTGACCCTCGGATATTTTCAAAATTCCACAATGGAAGGACAAGAAAATATAATCTACACTATGATGTAGGGCAAGGAGACGTTTTACCGCCGCCACACATTCCCACACACCAGCTGTAGTGAAGTCAAATATGTTCTATAAAAGGGTTATCCTTTGGAAGCAAGGAATACACCACAGAACTGAAAAATATGGAGTGTATATGTTTTCTGGGCCAGACTAGCTGGTTTCGTGTCGGCCAATTAAGCCTCATCAGTGACCCTCAGATATTTTCAAAATTCCACAATGGAATCAATGATCCCAAAGGACAAGAAAATATAATCTACACTATGATGTAGGGCCTTAAAGGAAAGAATTTACTCCTCAGAAGCAAATTCTTTCCTTTTATAGTCGACCCCTATTGACATGGGAGACAAAAATACATTTGCAGGAGTTGCCTCCCCTGAAGGTGTATCCATTCCCATTAAATAAACCACACGTTTCTGGCTATAAAGTTGTGTTGATAACAGTACGCATTACACAAACTGGGGTCAACTGTGAAAAACTAACGACGTCTTTAGTTAATATATCATTAAAACTTTTATCAATAAATATGACAAATGTATTAAAATGTGTGCAGAAAAAATGTTAGCAGCTTTCGCAAATGCAAAAGCTGCTCACATTTACCTTCAGCAAATATACCAAGATTTTAGATACTGTACTTGCCAGAACAGCTAAGAGTATGACCACTAACGCGCTCACTAAGCTAACCAGGCTTTGAACAACTGGCCCAGCTTCCCAGCAGGCACATGACATAATTGTGACGTCACATCAACGTCGGAAAAACGTCATGACGTTTATGCAATGTCATATCTACGTCGATGCAACGTCCTGACGTTGCACCGACGTTGATTTGGCGTTGCCCTAGCGACATGTGCCTGCTGCACAAAGTATCACTAAATGACATCGTATCTGAAAATAGTTCGGCTAGAAACCATACAGAAGTCAAATAAATAAATAAATAAATAAATAAACGGACATAAGGGCAAATGAATGAAAAGACATACGAACATACAAATGAACGAAAGATTGAATTCATGAATCAGTGAATGAATTCAATTCAGAAAGAGACCATGTATAACCGGTTGGTTATTTATAATTGCATATATTTTTAGCTCACCTGTCACGTAGTGACAAGGTGAGCTTTTGTGATCACTTTTTGTCCGTCGTCCGTCGTGCGTCCGTGCGTGCGTCCGTCCGTCCGTGCGTCCGTAAACAATTTCAAATAAGTATATCTCTAATACCCCATGGTCAATCTTGATCAAATTTCATGAGAAGCATCATCAGGTACATTGTAGGGGGAAAGGCTGCATCAGGGTTTTGGGCTGATCAGATTGGAATTCTGGTTGCCATGGCAACATATAGCTCCCATAGACTTACAATGGGAAAAAATTAAAATATCTTCTTCTCTGAAACCACAGGGCCCAGAGCTTAGATATTAAGCATGTATTAACGGCCAGTGGTCACATATATAATTCCTGCCAATCATGCCCCTGCGGTCCACATTGGCCGCGCCCCGGCGCCCCTTCGCTCACATAGACTCATAATGGAACAAAAAGCTTCAAAAATCTTCTTCTCGGAAACCACAGGGCCCAGAGTTAAGATATTTAGCATGTAACAATGGCAAGTGGTCACCTACATAATTCCTGCCAATCATTTCCCTGAGGTCCAAACGGGCCACGCCCCGGGGCCCTTTAGCTCCTATAGACTCATAATGGAAAAAAGCTTCAAAAATCTTCTTCTCTGAAACCACAGGGCCCAGAGTTAAGATATTTGGCATGTAGCAACGGAAAGTGGTCACCTACATAATTCCTGCCATTCATGCCCCTGGGGTCCAAATTGGCCACACCCCGGGGCCCCTTAGCTCCCAAAGACTCGTAATGAAAAAAAGCTTCAAAATCGTCTTCTCTGAAACCACAGGGCCCAAAGCTTAGATATTTAGCATGTAGCAACGGCCAGTGGCCACCTACATAATTCCTGCCAATCATGCCCCTGGGTTCCAAATGGGCCACGCCCCGGGGCCCCTTCACTCCCATAGACTCATAATGGAACAAAAAGCTTCAAAAATCTTCTTCTCGGAAACCACAGGGCCTAGAGCTTAGATATTTAGCAGGTAGCAACGGCAAGTGGTCACCTATATAATTCCTGCCAATCATGCCCCTGGGGTCCAAACAGGCCACGCCCCGGGGCCCTTTAGCTCCTATTGACTCATAATGGAAAAAAGCTTCAAAAATCTTCTTCTCTGAAACCACAGGGCCCAGAATTGAGGTATTTGGCATGTAGCAACGGCAAGTGGTCACCTACATAAATCCTGCCAATCATGCCCCTAGGGTCCAAATGAGCCACGCCCCGGGGCCCCTTAGCTCACATAGACTCATAATGGGAACAAAAAGCTTCAAAAATCTTCAGAAACCACAGGGCACAGAGCTTCGATATTTAGCATGTAGCAATGGTAAGTTGTCACCTACATAATTCCTGCCAATCATGCCCCTGCGGTTCAAACGGGCCACACCCGGGGCCCTTTAGCTCCTATAGACTCATAATGGAAAAAAGCTTCAAAAATCTTCTTCTCTAAAACCACAGGGCCCAGAGCTGAGATATTTGGCATGTAGCAACGACAAGTGGTCACCTACATAATTCCTGCCAATCATGCCCCTGGGGTCCAAACAGGCCACCCCCCCCCCCGGGGCCCTTTAGCTCCTATAGACTAATAATGAAAAAAAGCTTAAAAAATCTTCTTCTCTGAAACCACAGGGCCCAGAGCTGAGGTATTTGTCATGTTGCAACGGCAAGTGGTCACCTACATAAATCCTGCCAATCATGCCCCTAGGGTCCAAATGGGCCACGGCACGGGGCCCCTTAGCTCACATAGACTCATAGTTGAAAAAAAAAGCTTCAAAAATCTTCTTCTCTGAAACCACAGGGCCCAGAGTTAAGATATTTAGCATGTACCAACGGCAAGTGGTCACCTACATTATTCCTGCCAATCATGCCCCTGGGGTCCAAATGGGCAACGCGCCGGGGCCCTTTTGCTCCCATAGACTCATAATAAAAAAATATTTAAAAAAAGCTTAAAAAATCTTCTTCTCTGAAACAACATTACCCAGAGCTTAGATATTTAGCAGGTAGCAACGGCAAGTGGTCACCTACATAATTCCTGTCAATCATGCCCCTGGGGTCCAAAAGGGCCACGCCCCAAAGACTCGTAATGAAAAAAAACTTCAAAAATCTTCTTCTCTGAAACCACAGGGCCCAGAGCTTAGATATTTAGCATGTAGCAATGGCAAGTGGTCACCTACATAAATCCTGCCAATCATGCCCGTGGAGTCCAAATGGGCCACGCCCCGGGGCCCCTTAGCTCCCATAGACTCATAATGGAAAAAAGCTTCAAAAATCTTCTTCTCTGAAACCACAGGGCCTAGAGCTTAGATATTTAACATGTAGCAATGACAAGTGGTCACCTACATAAATCCTGCCAATCATGCCCCTGGGGTCCAAATAGGCCACACCCTGGGACCCCCTTAGCTCCCATAGACTCATTATGGAAAAAAAACTTCAAAAATCTTCTTCTTTGAAACCACAGTGCCCAGAGCTTAGATATTTAGCATGTAGCAACAGCAAGTGGTCACCTGCATATTTCCTGCTAATCATGCCCCTGGGGGTCCAAATGGGCCAAGCCCCGGAGCCCCTTAGCTCCCATAGACTCATAATGGAACAAAAAGCTTCAAAAATCTTTTTCTCAGAAACTGTGAAGCACAGAACTTAGATATTTAGTATCTAGCAACATAAAATAGCCTTCTACATAAATCCTGCTAACCCTGCCCCTGGGGTCAAAATTGGCCACGCCCGAGCTCATCACCTCCAATAGACTTATAATGGAAATAAAAAACTTAAAAAATCTTCTTCTATGAAACCATAAGGCCCAGAGCTTAGAATTTTAGTATGTAGCAACATCAAGTGGCCACCTACATAAATCCTGCCAGTTATGCCCCTGGGGTCCAAATTGGCCCTACCCCAGGGTACTTTAGCTTCCATAGACTTACAATTGGAGAAACTTCAAAAATCTTCTTCTCTGAAACCACAGGGCCCTTATAATGAAAAAAAAAAAAGAAAAAAAAAAAAACAAACTTAAAATGGGGAAAAAAAATCTTCTAAAATCTTCTTCTCTGAAACCATAAGTCCCAGAGCTTAGGTATTTAGCATGTAGCAATGTCGAGTGGTCGCCTACATGAATCCTACCAATCATGCCCCTGGGGTCCAAATCCTGTGGCCCCTTAACTCCAACAAACTTATTATGGAAAAAAGCTTCAAACATCTTCTTTGAAACCATGAAGTACAGACCTTAGATATTTAGTATATAGCAACACAATATGGTCGCCTACATAAATCCTGCCAACCGTGCCCTTTGGGTCAAAATTGGCCAAGCCCCAGGGCTCATTAGCTTCTATAGACTTATACTGGAAAAAACTTAAAAATAATCTTTTTCTCCAAAACCATAAGGCACAGATTTTGTTTGATTTGAGGTTTTACATCCCCGACAACACTGTATAGGTCATTTTGGAGATGTCTCTTCCAATTTTGTGGGCCTTTTACCAGACATTGAGATGAAATTACATCTCAAGCCCTGCCGCCCAATGAAACCGGTAGGGTTTATAAGCATGGACACCGCTTTGCCTGAGCTTAGATATTTAGTATGTAGCAATGTCAAGTGGTCTCCTACATAAATGATTTACTTGTACACAGGTGAGCGATATAGGGCCATTGGGCCCTCTTGTTTTTATTTTTTTCTGCTCAAAACGAGTGTGGCTAGTCATTAGAACCGCCTCGACTGCAATGGTATATTCTTTCGAAGATTCTTTGTCTGTGTAGCCTCAGTTGGGTACGGAAAGGGAAGGGACATGTATTTTCTTTTTAATATGTTGTGCGAGCAAGATTTTAGCTTGTGTGCACAAGGTATTATGTTGTGTGCACAAGGTAATATTTTGTGTGCACAAGATATTATCTTTTGTGGACAACATGAAACATCTTGTGCGGACAACATAATATCATCTGCGCACAAGGAATAATCTTGTGTGCACAACATAACATCGTGTTCACACAACATAGATCTTGTGCAGACAACATAACATCTTATGCGTCTGATTAAAATGTGCTAACAAGATAATATGTTGTGCGGACAAGATATTAATTTGTGTGTGTGTGTGTGTGTGTGTGTGTGTGTGTGTGTGTGTGTGTGTGTGTGTGTGTGTGTGTGTGTGTGTGTGTGTGTGTGTGAATTCGGGTTTAACGTCGCTTTCAACAATTTTTCAGTCATATCACGACGGTGTCTGGTTGCGAGATATTAATTTGTGCAAACAAGATAATTTGCTGTGCGCAGATACTTACATGTGCACACACGATATTTAAATAACTTGTACACACAAGATAATATCTTGTGTTTACAATATATTATGGTGTACGCATAATATAATAATAGTTTGTGCGCAAAAGATATTATGTTGTCCGCACAAGATCTATGTTGTACAAATAAGATAATATCTTATGCACATAAGATATTAAGTTGTGCAAACAAGATATTATCTTGTACGCACAAGATAATAACTAGTGCGCACAAAACAGTATGTTGTTCGCACAAGATAATATCGCACAATATCTTATCTTGTTCGCACAACATATTAAAATAAATTGCATGTCCCTTCCAGGGTTCTGTAGTTGGGCCACACGAAGTGGAAAGCGAAAAGATTTCTTTGAGCATGCGCATCAAGCTCGCAAAAACAGATCAGTTTGCAAAACAGAAGTGAATGCAATGATCACGAACAGATACAATTACCCCCAAACCCCCATCCAAGACACCAAAGGGAAAGAAACACCAACATCAAACAAATACATGTACCATATTGAAAGCGTTAGAATCCGAAAGCCAAAATGACAGCTACTCTCCCACAAGATGGTCAAAATGGCCAAATATTATCAGCACATACATGCAGAGGCAAATTATAAAAAATAATAAACCACAACAGAAGAACCACCTTGGTACGGTCAGTAAAACATTTTACTGGGGTCTGAAATAAATTTTTAGTGGCCTCAATCCTCACCCTTGGTTCCGTCGTGGTTTAGACAAGTAATTTGTTCAGTCGGCATGAAAGAGCTCTAAGTCACCAGTGCAACATCTCAGAGAATATAAGAATCTTCTATGGGTGTGAGGGGTGGATTGAAAAATCCGTCCCGAGCGACACTGTCCGGCATCGTGCGGCTTGCCGAGTGATGCCGGACAGTGATCCCGAGGAACGAATTGTTCTATCCACCCCTCACACCCATATTGGATTCTTTTTCTTGCATACCTTCCATTTCTATTGCGAATTTTTAATGCTACTGTCACTTCGGTTACCGACGTCCGCCATTTTGCGATGACACAACAGGAATGTTTAGTGACGTCACGCATGACGCCGCCGCACATGAGGTTGTAATCAACCAGTGCATTTATCAAACACGCTGGAATATTTTATATTGGGTCGGAACACCAGGGTCAGAACATAAATTTCTATCCCAGGGTAAAATCACGGATTTCCTTGTCTGGTGTGCAAGAACATAAAATCTAAGCGAATACAGAGATGAAACAATGGTGAGGACTCGACAGCACGAAATAACTGAAACCAACAGTCGGACTCGGGTGGACCCGACCTGGTACAGAAAATCAGACAGGAAACGACATTACTTATAAAAGTTGAAGTAAATTCCACAATCTGTATTTTGAGATTTGGTTTTGAGATTTGATCTTTCAAATTTATTTGGAAATTGACCGGGCCTTTGCAAACCGTGTTGGCCCCGATCAGACGCCGCGTTATGCGGCTTCTGATCTGGGCCTTCATTTTTTTGCAAATGACCCGTTTTGGAGTTTACCGCATAAACTGGGTTAACAAACCCGCGTAATGAACAGCCTTAAATGATACGTCGTATAGAGGACAGTAAGGTTTGACAAGCTTAGTTTAACCCTTATCTTGCTGTTCACGACAACCCCTATCTTTGCAAACAGTGCAGATCCAGATCAGATGGCTTCTGAAGAAGCCATCTGATCAGGATCTACACTGTTTGGCATTCAATTTATGAATTTGAAGCAAAAAAAATACATCAGGTAATTTGATTGGTTGATAGACAGAAATGGGTGTGGCTTAAATGAATATTCAGCAAGAGAAGGGTTAAACAGAATATCGTAGAATATTTTCCTTATTCTCAGTTACCTTTTATTGCGTGTACATGTTAGAACCGCTTCATGTCGGCAAGCCCCGGCCCATAGGGGCTTGAAGAAATATATGGGCTGCATGATGCTTCCACGCAGAGCTGAATCCGGCCCGTACACTAGTACTGGTAAACCGCTTAGAGGATCTAAGCCTGTCCAGGAACTGCGGTGCGAGGCGGACCGTCCATGCTAATAAACCCTATTGGTTTTATTGGGCGACAGGGCTTGAGATTGAGATGTCATTTCCTCTCAATGTCGGGTAAAAGTCCCACAAAATTGGAAGCAACGTCTCCAAAATGACCTTTACAGTGTTGACGGGGACGTTAAACCTCAAATCAAACAAACAAAAAGCTTCATGTCGGGCCTCCGTGGCCTCGTGGATAATATCGCTGACTCTTAATCATTAGGTCTCTCACCGCTGTGGTTCGAGCCAGGGTCTGGCCACATGTGTGATGCCTAATTCTGCAACGGAAAGTCAGGTGGTTTCCTCCGGGCAATCCGGTTTTCGTCCACCTCGCAATGTAGATCTGCTATGAGTGAAATAATCTTGAAATGGCCATGAAAAAGCAACAACAAAACAACAACAACAACAAAGAACCGCTTCAATGAGGCGGTTCTAACGAACACCAAATATCTATGTTGGTAGGTTAAATAGGAAACATATATTAACAGCAATTTTAAATCAGAAAAATACAATTTTTGAGGTCATTTAAGTGTTTACTATGTCACACTGGGGTGTACTCCTCTAGATAGTATGTTGGAAGACTTAAATCTTTAAGTTCTGCCGAAGAGTTAAAAATCCTGAATCCGAAGTGTTCTAGCATTGTCTTACATTCTCGTTGAATAACTTTTAAGATGTTTTCAGGTAAATTTGATCGCCACCAGAAGGCATTGTCACTGGCTCTCGATCCGGGAACTTTTATTTTTCTTCCTGCTTGGATGTCGTTCACTTTTACTCTGTTAAGAAGCGATACCTCTGAACTTACATAATCCATGCCTATAAAATTTGATAATTGTTCCGTCTTGTATAGTACATCACTTTTTATATCTTCATAAAACACGAATTTGAATCTATCTGGGTAATTTTGTAACAATTCTTTTCCTTCTAAAAGATCCCAAGTCATTTTTCTACAAAGTGCTCTTGAGTTTTTTGTATAATCCTTTGCAGGATACCCTTTTGAATTTATACGAGAATTTATCACTGCACGTGGATCTCGAAATAGCTGAACTATTTTTAGATCGGGGAAAGTCCGAAGAAGAGGCTCCAAAGAACCCACGGTCATTCGGAGAACCTTGGTGATCTTGTGTTTTGATTTCTTGCATATTTCTTCCTCCTTTCTGATACATTCGCCTTTTGGTCTTCTCAGCTTCAGACAAATACGATAAGGATCCCAGCTAGGACCTGTCCAGAAGAAAAAAAAACATCAACAAAAATAACAAGATGGCTTCCCTAAAAAAGGAAACAAATAACGTGGAAGGCAAAAGTGGGATCTTATGGATAGTTGCAGTATGGCATCCATTTGATAGTTGCCTATTATTGATCTATGTTTTTTTTTTCTATTTTCAGTACCCACTGAAAATTTCCTGCGTTCATGATTCGTTGGTGACATTTTGAACCAACAAAACCTATATCACGTAGTGGAAAAGTTAAATTAAAAGCAAAAGTCATGGGAAGCGTCATGGCGTTACGCGCCAGTAAAAATGTATTGATGTTTGTTTGTATTGGAGTTTAACGGCCCAGTCAACACTATCTAGGTCATTTTAAGCCGGTCAGTTTACCTATCCACACGTTTCCTTTGCAGGCTTATACGTAGGCGGTTAACCAGTACAGTGCACATTCTTTCGCCAGAAACTGACCACTGTCCTTCTTGAATCAGCGGAAGGGAGAGAATGACTGTAGAAAATATTTCATGATCAATCTCCACGAACGAATGTTGCCGACCCCGGCAGGTATCGAACCCGCGTCCTCCTGATCACCAGTGGAGCGCTGTGGTGCAGTGGTAAAGCATCGGATTTGAGATCGAGAGGTAGCCGGTTCGATCCTCACAAGCGCCACGTGTTGTTTCCTTGAACAAGAAACTTTATCAACAGTGCTTAGTACTGGTTCCTACCCAGGAAAAGAGGGCCACATGGAAGATTAGTACTAGAACCAAATGTGTTACCCTCTATAAATTAGGTCGATTATTATTATTATTATTATTATTATTATTATTATTATTATTATCAGTCAGACGCGCATCCGACTGAGCTACCGAGGCCGGCCTAAAATGTATTGATACACGTGTTATCATATAACTTTCATGATATGACGTTATTCATAAAACATGTGTTATAGTTTATCAACGACCTTTGAGAGTTCAACGTTCAAGCGTGACAAGACTAATCCATGTTTTAGGGGAAGCAGGTTTCGGATTTCGTTTTTTCACAGAATTTTGAAATTATAAATAAGCTTTTGATAATGCCATTATGTAGAAGTCGTGGCCAAGTGGTTAATATAATGCAGTGCGATCATCAGTAAAACTATAGCGCCCTGTATAAAATCCCAACTGAAGGCCATTTACCTCAAACGCGGACTAGTCCAAAATTAAAAGTGCAGTCACGTCTCACTGCGATTTGAATGACTATAATAGCACACGACTCTATATAATAAGCATGCTGATAAACGTGTTTGGGTTCCGTACCTGATAAAGTAGGAAGTCCGGCGATTTCTTTAACAGTAAGCGTATCAAAATGGCTAAAATCACACCGGTAAATCTTCTCCATAATTCCTAGAAGAAGGCAACATATGGACATATTCCTGAAACAAAATGAATAAATAAATATATAAATAAATAAAAGCAGTAAACTACATATTAACACATTTTGTTAAAATTTTCCCTGATTAAATCAAATTTAATGTCGGGTCAACATGTCTATGTGCTGTGATATGACTGTATGTTGATTATTACATTAACTAGTTCCTATAATGAAAACGCCAGAAAACGTAACTACACCTTAATATACCTTAAACGTAGGCTTGAACACTCTAAGGGTTTCGTCCTTGCTTCCAAATGATTACCCTTTAAACAGACAATTTCAAAATAGAAGTGAAGGCAATGATCAGGAATCGATACAATTAACCCACAGCTCCCATCAGAGACACCAAGGGAAATAAACACTACCATGAAACAACTAGACCCTAATGGAAACATCACCAGAGGGTGGGTGGGGACTTAAATCGATTTTACGTGGCCACAATTTTCGCCCTTACTCCCGTCGCGATTTAGAAAAATAATTTGTTCGGTCCGCATGAAGTTCTTAAATCTACATGACTATCACTGATTTATAGGAAATCCAGGAACTTATCAATAGAAAATAGCAGCGCTGAAATCCAAAAAAGCAGTTACTTCCCATAAAATGGCCTATTGGCTATTCAAAACAAAATAATATAAGCGATATAATAAACACTCAAAGACAGACCATAACAAAATAAACCGTTTAACTTTATTTTCCTTAATTCTGACCACAATATAGTCTTTAGGTGCTCGTGAAGAGGAGGTTCTAGCAAACACAAACATTCTATATAATAACAAGTAGATGAAAACAACTTGTCTTTTAAACACCTATTCCTAGACCTATGTAAAACAACAATACATGAGACAAATCACACGAAAACCTGTCTTATGCGGCCAATAAGGATACAAACTGGCCTGCTCAGCTACACAGACTAGAAATAGCATCACGTGAACACGTCCGTGAAATGAATGCCCACTAAACCCCAATTTATATAGAGAAAACTGGGGTTTACGGGGGTATATATTATTTTTTCTTATTTCTGCTCTAAGACGTAGGTTGTGGGTAATCGTTAGAACCGCATCAATGAGGCGGTTCTAACGAGTACCCACAACCTATGTTTGAAGTATGAATAAGAAACAATGTCACCGTTTTTCGTCAGAATAGTAGCCATTTTTGCAGATGCACTATGTCGCACGGGTGTGTGAAATATTATATAGGATGAAATCAAATCTTTGGGTCTATCATTACGCTAACACATCCGTGCGACATAGTGCATTTTTGCACATCTCCAAAAAGGCTACTTTTCAGATGAAAATCCATGATATTTTTCTTATTTATATTGCAAACATGGGTTGTGGGTGCTCGTTAGAACCGCCTCATTGAGGCGGTTCTAACGAGTACCCACAACCTATGTTTTGGAGTAAAGATAAGAAAAATAATGATTACACCCCGTAAACCCCAGTGGGGTGCAAGGGGGTGTTCATTTCACGGACTTGTTCATGTGATGAGCATGCCTATGGTTGGTCATTGACGGCATGCATTACATGCTTTTCGCAAATCTATTTGCTTGCTATGGCATCTGAAAGAATGGTTTTCTTGTATTGAAAAAATACACGTTTGCAACATTGAAAAAGACAGGTGTATGGCTCGTTGTATTGGATCAGATTTTGTAGCGTTGCATTTAGAAAGAAAGATAATATTACACAAAGTTCTGGTCTTGTAACTTGTGTTGCTATACTGAGAAAGAAAAGTGGACACATTTGGTCGATCATGATCTCAGTCCTTCATGCCATCGAGTGATCATTGGTCAATTTACGAGTACATATCGGCATACAAATATCGATCAAAGAGGTCTTTATCAAAATTGTGTAAATGCAAAGTGTGGTAAGCAGACATTTTGTTGGCACATGTAAAGCTTACTAACCGTGGTGAAGTGGGTAAAGCTCTGATCTTTTTGTTAACACCAGCCGCTGTCTGATCGCTGAAAAAGACATATGTTACTATTTCTTCCAGTAGCTCAAACTTCAACAACAAATAGATAGAACTTACTCTTTTAAAACAATTTCGGCAACATTTTAAAACTTTTATGCTTTCTTGTCACCAGGATGTCAAAACCGTGACCATTACGAAAAAGCACATATTCAAATAATTGGTAAAATTTTACCACCCAAAATGATTTTTTTTTCAGATAAAATTCCTGATATTTTTCTTAGTTCTGTTCAAAACATAGAATGTATACATATAGGTACTCGTCATTGAGATGGTTCTAACGAGTACCCACAATCTATGCTTTTGAGCAGTGCAAAGTAAAAATTGGATTTGATGGGGTCAAAATTATATCTGCGTGTTTTCGTGATGCAGTTTTTTTAACGTTTCATTTTCCTTAAAAAAGGGGGAAAAAGCAACAAAACAAAACAAAAAACAACAACAACATTCCATTTTTCTAAAGAAAATATGCAAATTGCACGGTTCGTCAATGTTGGGAGTTAAGGCCAAATTTGGTAAGTGCCATAAAATCAACCCGACTTTTTATCCGTCAAGTTTATGTTCTTTTAAAAATGTTTGATTTTGTTGGTCGCCGGCTGTACAGAGCTGCAAAAGCTGGTAATTTGTTTGTTTCAGTTATAAACATGGATTTTTGTGCTCGTTCTTACGATTTCCCACTTTATATGTTCTTGATTAAATATAAGGATATATTGCATACCCGTATAAGCCGCACTTTTCGCTATGTACTGTGGAGGTTATAGGGCATCATGTTGACAAGCTCGTGTAATGAACACCTCTCTACACTCCAGTTAAAATAGAGAAAATGGCTAGTTGCCTTATGAAAATCCGTGATATTTTTCTTTTTTATACTGCAAACATAGGGTGCGGGTGCCCACAGCATATGTCTTGGAGAAGAAATACAAAAATAATGTATACCCACGTAATCCCCGGTTTTGTCTATGTAAAGTTGGATTTAGGGGGGGGGGGGGTCATTCCACGGACTTGTTAACGTGATAAATATAAAATATGGCTGTGCACTGTGCACTTTTCGCACTTGGCCCTCCATATGTACCTAAAAGTGGATGTACCTGCAACTGTCTGTGATGCTGTTACAAGCAAGATTTGGATTTTTGTAGTACTCCCAGACGCTTGCCTTCCACAGTGGTTCATAGAAGAAAAATGCGTCTTTCCTAGAACGAAATACATCAATAACGATAACTCATGATCAATCGTGTCCTCATTACGAAAATACGCCTATTAAAATGCATTGTTAACTTTTCCGCAGAAAAAACGAAAATGTTCAGATGAAAAATTGTGATATGTTTCTTATTTCTGCTCAATATATAGATTGTGGGTACCCATTAGAACCGCCTCATCGAGGCGGTTCTAACGAGTACCCACAATCTATATTTTAGAGCAGAAATAAGAAAAATAAGGTTTTCCCCTGTATTCCCCAGTTTTACTATATAAAAGTGGGGTCCAAGGGGGGGGGGGGTCAAAATTATATAGGCGTGTTTTTGTGATGTAAAATTACATCTTTCACATCTCCAGAACTAGTGTTTTTCAAATAAAAATGCTTTATATTTTTCTAAATCTACTCCGAACATAAATTGTTGGTGCTCATCTACGACAATAATGTTTAGCCCTGTAAAATTGAAGTGAAGGCAATGATCAGGAATCGATACAATTAACCCACACCTACCATCAGAGACACCAAAGGGAAAAAGAAATAGAAACATGAAATAAATAGACCCTAATTGAAAGATCAAGAAAATGGCCAGTTGTAAATCCCACTTTTCTGCACCATGCAACCCAATCTTTTTCTCCAAGCCCCGATGATCGGGGGCTTCAAAACGCCGATGGAACTGTATGTTCTATCAATAATTTGAGCCGGGGAACAGCGTTTCCTACAATTTACATGTGCGGCTGAGGATAACTAAGGGCCCAATGGTCCTTCATGTAGCAAGAGAAGTCTCTGGTCAGACTATTATATATGCGCATGCTGATATGACTTTTCGCTGGGCGCACATGTGAATTGTAGGTAATGATGTGCCCCGGCTGAATTATTTTCATCAACGCATCTGTCCTTCTGTTTATTTTATCCCTTTTCCTCAACGAGTTTAATAAAGTCAATACTACATGTACATGAGCACGAATGCAAGATCTTTAAATCATATGGCATTTAATACGCATTAATTCACGATTTTTGTACAAAATTGTCAATATTCCGCAGAGCTGATACCGACTGCACATGAGTCCTTGTAAGCCGTTTAGATGGCCCAGGCCGGCCCAGGCAAAGTGGTGCGAGGCGGATCGCCCCTGAATATAAACCTATTGGTTTGTTTGGGCGGTAGGGCTTGAGATATGATTTCATCTGTCCTACAAAATTGGAAGCAACGTCTCTAAAACGACCTATTAAATAGTTTTGACGGGGACGTAAAACGTCAAATTAAAATACCAAATACACGTGGATTCCTCGTGCTCAAGATTTATGAATGAAAACACCGTAGATCTACTGATGCTGGTATCTTTTAATAGCACACGATTTAGGAAAATAAAGTACACCTTGGTTAAGAATAGACCCACATTCTGTCAATCCTGGGAGGTTTATAGTACTAAATAATGAGAAATAAAATTATTTTGGATTTAGAAAATGCCTGTATCGCATTACTGTGACCGTCGTCATAACAGAAATGAAGGTAATGATCAGGAATCTATACACTTAACCCGCAGCTCCTATCAGAGATACCAATGGGACAGAAACATGAAATAACTAGATCTAACGAGTACCCACAATCTATATTTACGAGCAGAAATAAGAAAAATAGGGTATACCCCGGAAACCCCAGTTGTACTATATAAAAGTGGGGTTCAAGGGGGTCATCATTATATAGGCGTGTTTTCGTGATGACAGTTGAATTCACACACTCGGGTGACTTGGTTTACCTTTTTGTTAATGGTATATTCCTAAGGCAGGTACAAACGATAGCTCCGCCTAGTCATTTTTATCTGCGACTAATATACAGACGTGCCTTTTGGTCATGAGTATTCGCGTTGTAGAAGGGAGCTAAATCAATCGGGGCAGGCCAATCTACAAACATCGATGACGCTGCAGATGAATACTACCGTGGTATCGGGACGTTTTGTGCTTGAGACGTTTCGTCCCAACCGGTCTTTAAACCGGGAGGATTCGTCCTAGGACGCAACTGTTCCCATTCCACAATTATTCCGCCTATATAGTTCTGACCTCCCCCCCCACTTGAACCCTACTTTTATACAGTAAAACTGGGGTTTACAGGGGTCAACCTTATTTTTCTCATTCGTGTTCTAAGGACGCAACTGTTCCCATCTCACAATTATTCCATCTCGAAAACACGCCTATATAGTTCTGACTCCTCCCCCCCCCTTGAACCCCACTTTTATACAGAAAAAAATGGGGTTTACAGGGGTCAACCTTATTTTTCTTATTTCTGCCTTAAAGTATAGATTGTGGGTACTCGTTAGAACCGTCTTGATAAGGCGTTTCTAACGTGTGCCCACATTTGATATTTTGAGCAGAAATAAGAAAATATATCGCAATTTTTCATCTTAAAATTTTCGTGTTTTTTTTTTTTTTTTTTTTTTTTTTCGACGGTAACATATTTGTATAGGCGTTTTTTCGTAATTCTAGGTGTCTATAGTGGCGATAGGAAACGGAGAATCAAGTGTCAACCATTTTATTGATACACTGTTAACTGAGGAGCTGGTAAAAGATAAAATTAAGAAACTATGTACGGCAGATACTGATTGGTTTGTTTCTAAATCCCCATTGGATATACTTTTAATCATAAAGATAGCATTTACAGATTTATTAAGTAAGAAATATAAACATTTTTGTTCTAAAAACCGACAATAATAATAATAATAATAATAATAATAATAATAATAATAATAATTATAATAATAAAACAATGTTGGAAACTAAACAGTCCCTTAACACCAGTTGTGGTTTATGCTTTGGAAGCAAGAAATACACCGAAGAAATGAAAATTGTCTAGTGTACAGATTCTGGGCCAGATTACCAATTCTGGGTGAGTGACCATATTTCGGCGGTCAATTTGAAAATGAGGTTGGTTGTCAATTTGACTACTGAAGTTTATAATGGTCAATGATATCGTGAACAAAATGCAAGGATATTATCTGGCATACTGTAAGTGTACATAAACAGTGGAACCGCTCCTACTGGTCATCTCTCATCAACAGCCAACTCCCTATAGCTAGCATTCAGGCTTTGAATTCACGAAAATGAAAATGCAATACATGTATATACATCTACAAATCAACGACACAGGCGTCACCTACCTACAACAGTATATTTTATACCTTCTCAAAAGTGGCTGTAGTAGAAAGGTTGGAATATATGGCGTACATAGCTCCAGATAAGAGTTATCAGGGATACTTAAGGGATAATTTACCATATTTCTTGTCGGCCCCCGCCCATCGGGGCTTGAATAAATATATGGGCTGCATGATGCGTCCACGCAGAGCTGAACCCAACCTGCACTTGAGTACTGGTAAACCGCTTAGAGGATCTAAGCCTGCCCAGTAAAAGCGGTGCGAGTCCATGCTTATAAACCCTATTGGTTTCATTGGGCGGCAGGGCTTCAGATGTCATTTCATCTCAATGTCGGGTAAAAATCCGACAAAATTGGAAGCAACGTCTCCACAATGACCTTTACAGTGTTGACGGGGACGCTAAACCTCAAATCAATAATCAAAAATCATATTTCTCGATGAGGCGGTTCTAACGAGTACCCACAATCAATATTTTGAACAGAAATAAGAAAAATATCA
Organism: Lucinisca nassula; assembly: GCA_963580285.1. Taxonomy (NCBI): domain Eukaryota; kingdom Metazoa; phylum Mollusca; class Bivalvia; order Lucinida; family Lucinidae; genus Lucinisca; species Lucinisca nassula. The sequence continues at coordinate 24,649,690 of OY757018.1, forward strand.
CACTTTTATATCTTAAAATGTTTGTTTTTCCGGCGGTAAAGTTTACAATGTATTTGCATAGGCGGGTTTTCGTAATGGTTTTATATTACTGAGAAATAAATATAAAAACAGATATCCCAAATTATCATCATTGCACCGCCTTATTTGGAGTTCTGTACGCACACTATCTGTTAACTTCTACCTGAACCCAAACAAGCTTCCAGTGAATCTGGACCCGCTGTTCATGTAAGCGTTTATGAGAAGGTTGTACTTCTTTGGTTCCTTCGGCTCTTTCCCTATGACGGGCAGTGTATTTACTGGCACTGGTGCATGTAGTGTTGTGGTCAGGTTGGCTGCGGTCGAGTTAACAGTTTTTTCGAGTGTCCGTTCGTCCGATTGCCGAACAACATTTATGCGTAAAGTGTCTTTATAGGAGTGTCCTAAAAGAAAGAAAAATAGGAATATGCTCAGCGAACGATCGGATAAGATATAATAAAAAAGTGCTTGCTGATTGCTTAATTATGAATGTCTTAATGCATTTACCTTTTTCGAGATTGGATACAGACTGGCATGTTGAAACAGGCTACTTGGTTAATAGAGATGATTACTGTTAATATAATATAATATAATATAATATAATATAATATAATATAATATAATATAATATAATATAATATAATATAATATAATATGGGCCCCGTCAAGCGATTTTGGTACTTATCGCCTATGCGAGCAGCGAAGGTTCAGGCGAGCCTGCGCATCAGCGCAGTCTCGCCAGAACCTTCGCTGCTCGCTCATACAAGCAGTGAATCAAGAGGAACCTTCAGACAGAAAGCCATATCCCTGGCCCCTCTGAATGGCTGGGCATGCGCAGTTAAATTTTGTCATGACGGAATGCTCGAAGACACAAATTCGCATGGCGGGGCTCATATAATATAATATAATATAATATAATATAATATAATATAATATAATATAATATAATATAATATATATAGATTATTCATTCTCCTAGTTGAAATATGGGATTTATAAACCGAGGGAGGTAAAACAATCCGATAAAGAAACGAGTGCGAAGCACGAGTTTCTTTAACGGATTGTTTTACCTCCCGAGGTTTATAAATCCCATATTTCAAATAGGAGAAATGTATAATCTGTATATTACATGCACTTCCATAGACTTTTAGGAGAGTTTGGATCTTGAATTTTGGATCTGAATGCCCGTTCAGTTGACTGTTTACAGCTCATGTAAACGGTTCAATCAGCGAAGTGTTACAGAATCTGGGTGGAAGAACAACTGGATGGGCGCCATTTTGAAAGCGCTTTCTACAGTTTTGAACAAAAATAGAAGAAACAAAGTGTTTCAGTGATAAAACAAGTAAAACGTTAGATTAAATAAAGCAAAACTTACATCCTAATCAATGGTCATATCCATGTTTTCTTTTGTTTCAGCGTTGCATCCGACTCAAACCATTACGATAACACTCCCGTAAGACATAGTGCATTTTTTCAATCTCCAAAATGGCTACTTTTCGAATGAAAATCCATGATATCTTTCTTATTTATACTGCAAACATAGGTTATGGGTGCTCGTTAGAACCGCCTCATTGAGGCGGTTCTAACGAGTACCCACAACCTATGTCTTGGAGTGAAAATAAGAAAAATAATGTTTACCCCCGTAAACCCCAGTTTCCTCTATACAAAGTGGGGTGTAAGGGGGTGTTCATTTCACGGACTTGTTCACGTGATGGTCAAGCATTCTGAACGTCTGTTGATATTTCTTAGACGCCATTACAATGACGTCATGAATAACGTCGCCGTGATTGAAACTTTCCCGCGTTTGAATAGAACAATTTCACTGCAAAGCGGTATCTCGTATCTTTGTACATGAAGTAGTTCCAGCTGAAGGGATTTATTTCCCCGGCTAAGAGGAAATATTTCTTCTTAGCAAAAAGGAAAATACCAAGTTTATGTCTGGTAGAATTTATGGTATTTCTCTGTAATGCATGTAATATAATATAATATAATATAATATTATATACAATCTCCTACTATATCGTGCTCGATTCTCAGAAGTCTTCTCTCTTCACACAATTCCTTTTAAATTATGTGCATATATTCAGGGATGACAATTTTAATGTCTTTTGGCACCAAGTCAGTAAGGAAACCTGGTGGATTTTACAGAATGTTTCAGCCTTGTTGAGACATTGAGTCAACGGTGTGTGCCTGCCTACTATTTCATGTCTTCTGGTCGAGCCTCTAAACAGATATAAAAAAAACACTTACATTTTGTGTGTGTTTCAGGTGGGGGATGTTTGTCCATCGCCCCAAAGTAACATGTATTCATGCAAAAGCCCTTGCACAGCGTACACGCGTATGTCTACTTGACTACCACTGAACCTGAAGTTAAACCGCGCAAAAAGCGTTTTACTCCGTTATTTAGTATCTACAGTCTAACTTCGATAACTCGAACACCTTCGGGACCATGCAATTTTGTTCGAAATAGGGGTAGTTCGTGTATTGAGTGTTACTGATATGGCTAGCTTAGATATAATAGGGATGACCTGCGGATATATTTTCGACTTTTTATAAAATAACTGTATGCTGTGTGTACTCATTAGAATCGCCTCAATGAGGCGATTCTAATGAGTACATACAGCATACTTTATTAAAATTAAAATGAAACAAACTTCCATAAATTGTCCTAAACACATAGATAACTGGAGCTATAGGAACAATTCTCTAGGGTCCCAAGAGTGAGTTCGAATTAGCCATAGTAAACGAATGGTCCGTATTCGAGTAATCGAAGTTTCACTGTATATCGTGGTATTCTCGTCGCTATGACGCCAGAGGTTTACTGTTAAACGTGGTCCGTGTAATGAGCAACCTCTAAGCCCCACTTTATACAGAGAAAAGTGGGTTTTACAGGGCTATATATTATTTTCTTTATTTCTGCTCCAAGACAAAGGTTGTGGGCACTCGTTAGAACAGCCTCAATGAGGCAGGCCTATGTCTGCAGTATAAATAAGGAAAATATCAGGGATTTTTCATCAGAGAATAGCCATTACTGAGATATGACAAAATGCACTATGCCAAACTGATGTGTTACATTATCGTAATGAGACCCAAATCAGACGCCATAGAAAACGACGTCTCATCTGATGCTGCAACCTTTTTTGTTTGTTTCTTATTTTTCTGTTGGGCGTGAGGGTCGATTGTTGTCCATCTCCCCAAAACTAAGAATTAAACCTCTTCCGCGCTAAAGTCCACGTGTCTACCACTGATTCGTCCCAGACAAAGGGTATCATAAGAAAACAGCAGCGTTAGGTCAGCGTGTTGCGTTATAGAATCATCTATAGAATCTGGAGTGGAATCATGAGTTAGGCTTGGCAAACAGTGTAGACCCAGATCAGACGCCGCATTCTGCGGCGTCTGATCTGGGTCTTCACTGTTTGCTTACAGTTCAGGGTTTTAAGGGTCGGAGACCGCAGAATGCAGCGTCTGATCAGGGTCTACACTGTTTGCTTACATCACAGAAAAGTAAGGGTTAAAGGAAATTTTAACTCTCTTAGTACCGTTCAGAATGATTTTTTCAGTCTACATGCAAATTCAATCGACCCACTGGTGCTGTAAGTGCTTTGATTATTTTGTTCTCTGTGACAATCTCGGGCCCAAGTGTAGTATAAGACTAAAATAGTTCCTATCCAGATGTGTATCAATACGCGACAATCTCAAGATAACTGGGTATTCATACGCGACAAATGAATACCAAGACAATCCACGAACTGTTAAGGAATATGGAACGAACATATTTAAAAATGTAACAACAATGCTGGCATGACACTATTTTATTCTGATGCATGTAGAAGGCGGATAGAGATAAACAGTTTGACTCGGTCGACAAGGTTGACAGGGTTGACAGGTAAACAGGGTTACAGTTAGACAAGGTTGGCAGGTTGACAGGCAGACAGTGGACGGTAGACCTGTCAACCATGTCGACCTGTCAAGCCCGTCGACCATGTCAACCTGTCGACCTATCAGCTTGTCAGCCGTGTCGACCATGTCTATCTGTGAACCTTTCGCCCTGTCAGTCCTGTAAGAATCTTATACGGGTGTGAGGGGTGGACTGAAAAATCCGTCCTGAGGGTCACTGTCCGGTATCACGAGGCTTGTCGAGTGATGCCGGACCTGAGTGAGGCCGAGTGATGCCGGACAGTGATCCCGAGGGACGGATGTTTTTATCCACCTCTCACACCCATATAGGATTCTTTTTCTTGCACACCTTCCATTTCTTAGCTCGGATTGTAATGCTGCAGTCACTTCGGTTACCGACGTCTGCCATATTGTGATCACACTACAACAAGAATGTTTAGTGACGTCAAGTAATGTGATGTGACGTCAACCTTAACGACGGCGCATACAAGGTCGTATTCAACCTGTGCATTTGTCAAACACGCGATTATATTCAATTTTTGGTCGGAACACTAGGGTCGGAACATAAATTTCTATCCCAGTGTAAAATTACGGATTTCCTTGTCTGGTGGGCAAGAATATTTTAGTCTGTTCTATTTTATTATTTTTTTGTCTTGTTGCCTTTACCCAGGGGGAACAACCTACGTCATAGCAGAGATGTCGTACCCATTTCAGAAGCGGCCATATTGGTGTAAATAGGGAAATAAAATGCTTCAAACTAGATATGTACATTACGAGTCTTCAGAGAACATACTTCAGCTGGTAACGAACAATATTTGCATCCCATCAGTGAGATAATTCCACCCTGAAACATTGAAAAGGCTTCGATAGCTTCGCCACAAGATTTGGATCGGCGCTGTAAACAATGGTAGTTCCGACATCATTGCCAAATCAGCTTGTGTCGAATTATTTAAAGAAAAGGTCACATTTCTGAGACAGATTTCAGTACGTTTGGTTCTTTTATGACCTAATGCACCGACTGAGCCTACTTGTTGTGGCAAATGCCTTCTGTGTAGCCAACGACGGCAAACCTACGAATGGTTATGGCGTCACTGCTCTGACGTAGGTTGTTCCCCCTGTTACCTGTCATTACAATGATGACGGCAGTGGAAACTATTAGCACAAACCCAAAGCGTTTAATTCTCTTCTTCAGCGGCATTTTAAGGACGAGCACTCCTGTAAGAAAAGTAGACATCACGAAAAAACGCCTATACACTTTTGACCCCCAGGAACCGCACTTTTCTGCAGTAAAACTGGGGTAAACTTATTTTTTTTTCTTATTTCTGCGCTAAACTATAGATTGTGGGTATTGAGGCGGTTCTAACGTGAACACACAATTTATATTTTGAGCAGAAATAAGAAGATTTATAACAATTTTTTATTTTAACCCTTCACTTGCTGAATATTCAGTTTAGCCACACCCATTTCTGACTTTGAACCAATCAGATTACTTGATGTAATTTATTCCTACAAATTCATAAATTGAATGTAAAACAGTGTAGATCCTGATCAGATGGCTTCTTCAGAAGCCATCTGATCTGGATCTACACTGTTTCCAAAGATAGGGGTTGTCGTGAACAGCATGATAAGAGTTAAAATGTTCGGTTTTATCGGTGTTGAAATTTACAATCTATTTGTATAGGCATGTATTCGTAATGGTGAAACTCGGTAACTCCAACATGGATAGTTCACTGACCTCCGTTCCCATCAACACTATTTACATCATTTTGGAGACGTTGCTTCGTGATTTGTGGGACTTTTACGCGACATTGAGATGAAATGACATCTCAAGTCCTGTCGCCCAATGAAACCAATAGGGTTTATAAGCATGGACGGTCCTACTCGCGCAGCTTTGCCTGGGCAAGCTTAGGTCCTCTAAGTTGTTTACCAGTACACGTGTGCGGTCGGTTTCAGCTCTGCGTGAAAGCATCATGCATCCCAAATATTTCTTAAAGCCCCGATGGGCGGGGTCAAAAAATTTGAATTAAACCTCGATAACGAAAACCTGAATGGCTGGTTCCCCATGTCTTATTCGATCTATGTCCCCGTCAGCACTATCTAGGTCATTTTGGAGACGTTGCTGCCAATATTGCGGAACTTTTACCTGACATTGAGATGAGCGGACATCTCAGTTCCTACCGCCCAAACAAACCACAATGACGGTCCGACAAGCACCACCTTGCCTGGGCAGGCTTAGACATTCTAAGACATGCAGGTCTAATCATGTCATGTAAAGGGGCCTTAAGCCGTTTACCAGTACTCATGTGCGGTCGGTTTCAGCTCTTCGTATTTCTCCGAGACCAAATAGCCATATATATTAGAACAACATTGATTTTTTGGCATTCATTTTCGACTCCAAGCCATTTAGATTGGATTGGTGATACCGCTGTTTAATCTCGTCCATGTCATCATGACTTAACTGGGAAATCCCTGCCGATACGGCTGCACACCATATACATGTATTTAGGCAGAATTATAATCTTTGTACAAAGAATGTTTACTCTGTTTGTGTTGAGGCTTTACGTCCCCGTCAACAATATTTTGGTCATTTTGGAGACGATGCTCCCAACTTGCTGGATTTCGAAACCTATATTATCATGCTTAGAAGTGATAATGATGATGAATACGCTGTACGCGAATGTTCTATTACACATTGCCGCATAGTTCTCTGAAGCTAAAAGTCCAATAAAAAATAAGGATTTTATTTTTATTTATTCCTTATTCCATATTCCTTATTCTCAATTGATACTCGCTTGATTTCGAAACCTATACCATTATGCTGATAATATACGTGCTATACGCTAATGTTCTGTTGCACCTCGTCGCAAAGATCTATGAAGCTGAAAATCGAATAAGGGGTAAGGAAAATTTTGATTTTAGAAATAGATCAGCTCTAACTGTGATTATTTGAATAATACATCACAGTTTGGAGGTCAGCAGTAAAGTAGATCAAATCACGAGCGCGTAGCGCGCGTGATTTTTCTACTTACAACTGATCGACAAATTGTGATTTATTATTCAACAAATCACGAACTAGAGCTGATCTATTTCGATTCTAACAGGCTGAAAGTCGGCAATAATGATGTTGTTTCCTTCAAAACTCTTTCTATTCGCCATTGTTAGAAGAAATCCCGCTAAAATTATCGACTGAAACACATGCATTTATATCCTTTTCTAACGTTTTCTACGCGAGAAAATGACGTTACACCGTCCAACGTCAAGGAAATCGACTAGTGACGTACTTATGACGTCACTCGTCACGCTCTTCCTTGTCGTGATTTGTTGTAGAATAAAAATTGCCTATACAGTAGGGCGGCATCTAAGGTCGTTGCTATGATTCTATTCGCAATCTGCTTCCGCCGGTTGGGACTATATTTTGTCAAAAAATATAATGAAGAAAATCACAAGAACTTCCGGTAATTTATAGGCCATTATATTTTGTTAAGAGATGTAGATTGGAGAAAAATGAAGGGCAGTTAATGAGAATCATCTTTTCTGAGGTCTATAGAAAAGGGTAGAGAGTGTGAAGGCTTAAACCGACTTAGCAGACGCCGCGAAACAACGGCCCCTCAAGTTAATGACGTCCAAGTACTTTGATACACATGTTGGAAAAAAATGGCACAAAAAAATGCTCCCCTCCAGATTAAGATTATTTTTCGCACATTTGTCAAGTACATATCAGTCAGTCTTAAGGACTGAGTGGGAGTTGTCGCGAGTGTGTTACATTTAGAAAATCCTTGTTCAACTGAGAGCCAATTCTGCTTGGGTTTACGAAGATTACGCATGCGCGTTTCGATATCTTATCAAGTCATTTTTTTCTCGCATGCTTCAGGATTACGGGGGGACATTGTTTAATATGCCTTCAAGTCTGATGAGTTGAATTATTTTGGTAATCTAACCATACTATAGAGAGAGAGAGAGAGAGAGAGAGAGAGAGATAGAGATAGAGAGACCCAGCCAGCAGAGTATGTCGGACCAACGTCGAGCCGACAGCGATACAGCGTGTCTGTCCGGGCCCGACGTTGGCCCACTATTTTGTGCTAGCAAGAGAGAGAGAGAGAGAGAGAGAGAGAGAGAGAGAGAGAGAGAGAGAGAGAGAAAGAGGAGAGAGAGAGAGAGAGAGAGAGAGAGAGAGAGAGAGAGAGAGAGAGGGAGAGAGAGAAATCAAAATGATGAAAGTTTACAGATACGCGTAAGGAATGCACCATGAACCGAAAGAAATGACATCGAGAGAGAGAGAGAGAGAGAGAGAGAGAGAGAGAGAGAGAGAGAGAGAGAGAGAGAGAGAGAGAGAGAGAGAGAGACCAATCTGTCATTTAAAAAAAAAATCAGTAGTATGCGGACTTTGATTTAATCGATCAGATTTACTGACGTCATTAAATATGACATAATTTAAATTAAATGACAAATTCTTCGTAGAGCCACCAAACAACAACTACGATGAGATTCAAACTGTAAAAGGGAACCGCCTTCAGATCGCTTTTAAACTGAGTACATAATTTTCAACCAATCAGAATTCAAGCTGGTCTAAAGAGCGAACCTGTCACATACAAAATAGTGACACGAACCACAGTTTGCAAATGTTATATCGTCTAATAATTAATCATTTTAATTCATCATTAAAATTTGTCAATTATTATTCCTGTATTTCATTTAGTTGAAGTTTCATTTTGATAACTGGTTGAAATTAATAATAAAGAGTTTTCTAAATGAATATTTAATTTGATCTTATCTCATCTTCAAAATAACTTGAAACATGAATCTAAAGATTCATGAGTTCTACAAAACCAAACATAATGCATACAGAATGCATGGTGAAGTATTTGGTGACTCTAGCATATAACTAATAACATATCATATATGTTAATTTTAAATTAAGTAATGATTAATGAATTATTCATTAATATTCACCAAACCGCCAACCCAAAGGCCCAAATTAGCAATACAAAGAAAACCATAAAGCAATAAAGTAAATAACAAAATCAAATAAATAAATAAATAAATAAATAAATAAATAAATAAATAAATAAATAAAAATAAATAAAATAAATAAATCAATAATAATAGGCTCAAAAATATATGAAATATATATTCACAAAACAATAAACTGATATATTTCATACGAGTAATTATTATCAGTACATCTTGCCAAAACGATTAGTATATTGAACCAGAAAATCCCCATCTTTGCAGACAGTGCAGAATCAAGTCATATGGTTTCATTAGAATCCATCTGACCAGACTCAACAGTTTCCCTCGTGCTGTCTTAAAAACGAACGTACGCACTATACCAAGCAACCTGACCGACTGCTAATCAGAAATGGGTGTGGCCAAATTAATCCATTCAGCAGGACACACAAAAATGGGGCTTTTCTTTTCATGTGTCTGATATTCTGATAACAAAGCATGTGTAAAGAACAAAGCATGAAATAAAGCAGTTAATAATCAAAAAAAAAAAAAAAAAATAAGCGAAATAGAAATAACCCATATATTACTCCATACACACTTGAAAAAAAAAAAAAAAAAAAAAAATGCTTTGAATTGAATTAATTTCTAGAATTTATGCCGTCAAGCAATATAAAACCTAATCAGCAGAGCTTGATCCGGCAATACACTGTTTGCCACTATTTCATTCTTTTGTAACCAGAGCATATATGGGTTAACATTGAAAGCAAAAAGCAAACAAAATGAAACTGAAGCAGAATGATTGTACACCCTGAGCACCGGCAATAGCATTGTTGTCCATGTTTACTCATATACATATAGGCAGACATACCTATGTTGTTTGAGATTTACGTCTCACCAACAGCGTAGGTCATACGAAGACGGGAACTCGGTATAAAGACTCATTCGAAAGTCCAAAGAAGCCTGTGATCGAACCTGCGAACCGTGGTTTACAATGCAGAAGGCACAACCACTACACCAAAGGCTCCTACATCGATATATGCATATATACATACCCATAAACACACACATATATATGTATATACATATATACATACATATGCATACCTACATATAGTGTAACTGCCACATGATCCAAATTACATGTGTGTACTCAAACTTCAAGTACCACCAACAGTTAAGGTCATACTGAGATATGAGACAAGTACCATAACCATTTCCCATTGTGGCTTCCAAAACGCTGCAGAGCCAGAAAGATCAGTATAAAACAATGTCTGTCAATCTAGTTTTTTATTCCCTAGATTGCAACTAGGCCATAGATTACATTCAAATATGGACAGCTATTGCAGGTCTCAGAATATACCAAAAACTAAACAATTAACAGCATACACAGAAAAAACAAAACGCCACATTTGTCTTACCAGATAACTTGTAGGAAATACTTCAAAAATCTGAAAAATAACATATTTCCATTACTACTTTAAAGTGGAAATAACCATGAGAAAGAAATGTCTCAGTCTATTTAAACCCTCCAAATTAAGGTGAAGTCCTTCATCTAACCTTGCAAATAAATAACGTCTATATGTGCCAAATCTTACCACAGCTTTATACGAGCATATAAACTTAAAACCTAAGTCAACACTCATTCTCACACGCAAGTGCCTGTTAACGTCTTTGATCATAGAATCTGTTACAGCATGATCACATGGTCTTGGTAATATTGATGAAACAATTATACGAATTGAGGGTTTACATTTTCGTATATTTGCTATGAGATTTCCAAAATCAGAAATTATGTGGTCAAATTTGTCTCTTCTTCCAATATTATTCGTACCAATATGAACTATTAAAATTTCATAAATATTCCAATTAATGTCTTCTTTCTGTAATAAGACCGAAAGCTTAGCAATGGTAGCTCCTGGAAAGGACTTCATTGTAACCCCTTGTATTGGTGGAATATCTTTAATTATTGAATCCCCTAGAATCAAAACTTTCATACATTCTGAAAAAAAATCTATATGAAACTGAAAATATACGAGATACTAAACCCCTTTCAAACCTGAAATGTGGCGTAAATTCTTATGCAAACAGTGTAGATCCAGAAGTGACGTCCCATGATGAGCTGCCCTTTCGAGATATACACTGCTAAACAATATGTTTTAATGACATACAAACGGCCTACCTCTTCAGAAATGAAATGTCTCATATAATTCTCTCCCAATATCAGAACGTTTGTAATAACATAATAAATGAAAACATTGTCAAGTTTATCAACAGCTCATACAATGTAGTTTAACTATGGGAAAACAAACATTCTGTTATGTATATAACCTACATGTACAATGGCATATATATACAATTTACATTCAATTATGCTCCCTTGTCTGTCCCTTCATTCTAGATGTATGTGATAACTCGATAAATGAAAACACTTTATCGAAAGTTACCAACCACACATATACTGTAGTGAAACCTAGAATAAAGGAATAAAAGTCCATATAAATATACATGTAGTGTACAAAAATGTCTCTGGAAATCAATTTTCTCATTTTTTCTAAATTCTAAAAGACCCTGATAACCCGATAAATGGAAACACTTCATCGAAAGTTATCAGCCACACATATAAAGTAGTGGATCTGCAAAAAAAAAAAAAAAAATGAATAAATACATGATAAATGAGGTAATATGAATAGAAACATATATACAACATAGCCATTGAAATCAATTTCCTCCTTCCTTCCTATGTATTGAGAACCCGATAAATGAAAACACTTTATCGAAAGTAATCAACCACACATTTGATTGTAGTGGAACCTAGAAAGAAGATGAAAGAGAAAAAATAAATATCTATACATATATATATTACTTTACATATATATTAAAGAGTTTCAACCCATCATAACAGTGGACTCTTCCAATATTATATGCTGCATAAGTCCATTTGTCATTTAAGGGGTGTCAGGACTATTTCTATTTTTATTATTCCAATTTTGACAATCCTGTTAGCAAACAGTGCAGAACCTAATGAGACGCCGGGCCTGCCCTGCTTGCCAGGCCACCCTTTTGGGGTTTCCCCACCTATGATGGGTTAAAAGGCACATTAAAATATTCAAGCCATCTGGCATGAAACTTTAGAACTGTCACAGAATAAACACATATCTTCAATCTGAATCTGACCAGAAATTATTGCTGTAAATGACAAGTCATATCTTTAAAAACTTGAATTTTGTCTTCTTATGTAAATGTTAAATATTCTTTATATGCTTCAGAGCGCCAGTCTCCTAATAACTGAATTTTGTCGGCGTCAATATATTTACTAAAAGCTAATGTGGCACCTCCACGTCTAAATGAATGAGTAGAGAAATAATCAGGATCCAATCCAATTTTAGAAATGCACTCCTTTAACTTAACTTGAAACATGCTATATGTAACTGGTATGTTTGTATTTAATAGAAATAAAGGAGAATCAGAAGTAGCCGGAATCATTCGGCACATGCTTCTGAATGCTTTAACGGGACAAAGCTTTGAATCTTTAATGGCAACTAAAGGAGTTTGTAAAATTCTTTCTCCAGATTGAAGTGTTTTACTCCAAAAAATATTAACTATTATCATGTTTTTTAATTCTATTATATCACCTCTGAGAACAAATTTCTTTTCAGCTAAATCTCTTTTAGTTGTAGGAACCAGATTTGATTTGCGAGCTAATAAGAAAAAGGCGAATAAAAATAAACACCAAAAAACAATGTCATTTGTTGATGAAAAATTTATAACTTCTGAAATCTTAATAAGAATATCAGTAGTCATGCATGCTGCTTTTTTAACACAATATGGATTTAATCTGGCTATTCCCTTTAAGGATAATTGTTTGTTTGAATTGAGGTTTAACGTCCCCGTCAACACTGTAAAGGTCATTTTGGAGACGTTGCTTCCAATTTTGTGGGACTTTTACCCGACATTGAGATGAAATGACATCTCAAGCCCTGTCGCCCAATGAAACCAATAGGGTTTATTAGCATGGACGGTCTGCCTCGCACCGCGGTTCCTGGACAGGCTTAGATCCTCTAAGCGGTTTACCAGTACTAGTGTGCGGGCCGGATTCAGCTCTGCGTGGAAGCATCGTGCAGCCCATATATTTCTTCAAGCCCCTATGGGCGGGGGCGGTCTTTAAGGATAAATTCAGAACAAATTTATTAATATGCTCCACAGAGTGTCCCAAAAGCAAATGCATAGTTTTTATACCATTTATATAATTTCTGATAGAATGTGTGGACTTAAAAGTTCTACTCAAAAATTGAGCATATAACTGCAAAGTTTCAGTACTAGCGGGCAAATATTTCAAGTCAAAATAAAAGCAAAACAAAAGGAATGATTCCCACTGTATTCTAAGATTTCTCCTGGAGCCAGTAGCATAAGCCGCTTTGTTAGATGATTTAAGATCTTCTTTCAATCTGTACAGTTGATCATCTGAAAACAAAATTTACCAATTATTTAAAATTTTAAAATGACTTTCTTCTACGAGATATTCTTTCAAATGAAAACCTTTGGTCAGATCCAGAAAGGAAATAGAGTGTCTAATATCTTCATGCCACCTGGAAAGATGATCACAGATCCTGTTTTCCATGCTTGTCAAATGCACTGTCCTCAATTCAAATTCATACACAGCTGCCAGAAAGGATATTTCTCTCAAAAACTCTTGAAGAATTTCACATTTTGTTTTCCCTGTATTTATTACAGTACAAACTGCCTCATTATCACAAAAAAACAATAATCCTCAGGCCTTTAAAGTAAGATCCCCATAATCTTAAGCAAACTATTATTGATAGCATTTCTAAAGCTGAAATATGCAAATTCTTTTGTGTAATTTCTTCAGGGAAAACAGAATGGAAATAAGCACCCTTCCAAAATCCACCACATCCAAAAACACAACTGTCTGATGAAAATACTTCATCCGGTGACGACCATTCTTCATATGATATCAACGAAACACCATTGTATAATGGTAAAAAATCTCGCAACCATAATAAATCTTTTTTAACATAATCTGGAATTTTGTGTTTCACTGATTTTGTACACTTTTTATTGATTGTTCTCAACCAAAGAAGCAATCTGGAAATAAAAATTCTGCTGGGCTTCACACAGGATGCAACAAAATTTAATTTCCCTATTAAAGATTGTATTTGCTTTAAAGAGGCTGTATCATAATCTAGCCAAAGTTTAATTAACTCTTTTATTTCTTGTAATCTCTCTTCTGTGACTTCCATAGTCATGGAATCTGTATTGAAAAATATACCTAAGAATATCATGGTTTTTGAGGGTGGAGAAGCTTTCTCCTGTGCTTCTTCAAGTCCACATTTTGATAGGACTACACCCAGAGTATCATATGCAAACTGAGTATTTGACTTTGTTTCTGCCCCTGCAAGATCATCCAAATAATTGAGGATAATTACACCAAGTTTGAATAAGATAAAAACAACAGCATTTGTCACAGACTGACAAATCGAGGCTGCGTTCCGGAGCCCCATTGTTAAAACACAATCACAAAATATGTGCTTGTTCCAAACATAAGCTACTAAACTATAGGAAGATGGACATATAGGCAATTGTCTATAGGCACGACGTAGATCTTTCTTAAATAATAAACACCCTCCACCTTTACATTTTATAAGCTGGACAAAGTCATCTACTTTTGGAAAAATTAAATCTGTAGACTCCCCTAAATACTCCTCTTTACTAATAAAATCATTCACTGCATGAGACTTTGGGAAGCTTAAATCTACAATAACTCTTCTCTCTGTGGAATCCTTTTTTGGAACAGAATTTAATGGGGAAATAATCAAATTTGTCGAAAATGGATTTTTTTTTAAAAGGACCCAAAATAGCATGATTTTCACTTTCTTTTTGCAGATATTTTATCATATCTTGAGGGAAATCTACCGCCCCTTTATGATTCCTATATTTCCAAATTTCAGATAACACAGGAAATTCATTTACATCACCTCTAAAATCCAAAGGAAAGCCAAACTCTAAAAATTCACAAATTCTCTTATTTTTATAATCAAACAGCATTTCTCTGAAATAATTAACATTTATCTTAGTATCTAGCGGAATTCTGCAACCTTCAAAATTATATTTACCTGAATGTTTAATTATATCATGTAACATAATTTACTTTTCTATATCTTTCAAAGGGATATTTTAACAACTGAACAAACTCGACAACCTTCAGAATGACTACAGATATATTCTGATAGAGCATGTTGCTTTAATGTTATCTCAATGTCATTTTTTGCTAAATTTTGATTATTTTTTACAAAATTTTCATTTTTTCTAAATTCTTCAAAATTATTCTTATTTTTTAAATCATGGATACAAAATTCTGGTAGAAATATGTCCAATAAAGGATTCCCTAAATTTCTTTGACATTTAAGTCATGAAGGAATATGAGGACAGGCAGATGAGCATTCTGGTTGTTCTAATTTCTTATTATCTTTCTGCCAACAGGTGGCACAAATATGTTGAGCTAAATGTAGTCTGCCTTTAAGATTTAGAGTATGTGTGGTTTTATGTTGACATTTGTTCCTTTGATATAATGCACACCACCAAACATCAGAATCTCCCTTCTTTTCTGTTTGTTTTTTTCATTTTTTTATCATTCTTTTGAAAAAAGGATTTTGATTACTCAATCTACTTTTTGGTACATGTTTATTCAAAATTGCACCCTCAACATACTGAAAATCATCCTTCCAGGTCATATTGCCTAATTTTATTTCTCTAAGAACTGCGGCATAACAAGTCTTAATAATTGAAAACTCATAAGAAGTGCTGAGATACATTAATTTTTTCAGTAAATGTAACCTACCAGTTCTTTCGACCTTATCAGTACGACCATCAGTGATTATTTCCAGCTCACCAGCTATGAACAGATTCAAATCTAACTTATCAAATGAAAGACCCGAACTCACATAATCGAACCGAAGGTGAGCCTGAGGATATCTCTGACGAAATCGTACTGAATCTGATGATTTAGCATATATTCCTGATTTTATTTTTTTCTTCCCATCTTTCTTAAAAGAAACCTCATCAGAATCTGACTCTGAATAGGAATATTCAGACTCAGTACCCGATAAGATGTGGTCTTTATCCTCTTTCTTAGACTGACCATGTCCGGTCCTGATACCTGAAATTGAGCCAGGGTTCGCTGTATTTACCGCCTCGTCCTCACTACATGTAGAATCAGGAATATTAGCTTCATCATTGCTCTCTAACCCTAAAATTTTCAGTTCTCTCAAGACACGTTTTCTCAAAGATCTATCTTTTCTGAGCGATGTAATGTCAATGTCATCATACGCACATAGTGATTTAGAATGAGACTGAGAGCGTCGTTCGCCCTTTATTTTTGTGTCACTAACCACTTTACTTTTTGAAGCAGCAAAAGTTTGTGCTTTACCTCTTAGTTTAGCCACCTGCTTCCTTTTCTCAGCCAATTCCCTCCGTAGATCGTCAGACTGTTTCTTCTGTAAGAGAGCGGCTTCTTCTCGTTCCAGTACTCTTAGTTCAGCTTTCATTTGTTGAATATTTGAGGTCTCCTCTAATTTCTCAATATCTGCCAGTACTTTCGTTTTCAACGACTGCGGAGTAGTGACGACTTCCGGTTTCATTTCTGAGGCGCCAGCAGGGAAATCAAGAGAGCCATATTGACAACCTAATTCTTCTTCTTCTTCCTCCAGTAATTCATCATGATCGTCTCGCTCGTCGAGATGAACGCCCTCGTGCATTTTTCTGTAGTTGACCCTAGCCGTTCGACCAGACGTACGGGGCATATCTTTTGGCCTAGCACCATTCTCGGACATTTTTGCAAGACTACCGAAATGCCGAATAACACCGTAAGTGAAATAATACAACAAAAGAGTCAAGATCTCTTTGAACAAAGATGGTCACGTTCTCGTAAAATGTTAATCATTCATATTTGGCATTTATACCACAAAACTGAGCTCTGATAGAGAATAAAATATCAGGACGTTAGAATATGGCTACAGTGAAAGCACACATCATCCTGAATAAAAGTATATTGACAACAGTCCCAGAACAAAGAAATTGAGACGTAAAAAACAAATTCTTCGTAGAGCCACCAAACAACAACTACGGTGAGATTCAAACTGTAAAAGGGAACTGACTGACAGATGTTTTTAAGGTAACCGGGCGCCATGGGCACATAGGGGACCGCCTTCAGATCGCTTTTATACTGAGTACATAATTTTCAACCAATCAGAATTCAAGCTGGTCTAAAGAGCGAACCTGTCACATACAAAATAGTGACACGAACCACAGTTTGCAAATGTTATATCGTCTAATAATTAATCATTTTAATTCATCATTTTAATTTTCTAAATATTCATTTAGAAAACTCTTTATTATTAATTTCAACCAGTTATCAAAATGAAACTTCAACTAAATGAAATACAGGAATAATAATTTAATATGATTTCGTCACACCAAACTGTCTACACAGCTGTGTCATGCTGGTGTAAATATACTGTACATTCAGTGTATTGACATATATTGTTGATGTAAATTATAAACAAACACGGTTGAAAGGTGAATTGTTCAGTGAAGAAGATGAGTATGGTACCACAAGACTTGTATTCCACTCGCTTTTCATTCGTTGTTATCGAATACAGGGGAATTCTGTGAGTTTCACTTAAAACTTTAGCCAAACCTGCCATTTTTGGAGAGGAAAAAATGCTTATTGTACACACGTTTCGACCGGAAGTGGGTAGAAAAAATGGCACAAAAAATGCTCCCTCGCCGATTTTAGCACAAATTTCAAGGTGACCAGATTAATGTATGCCGGAATTGATGATATAGGTGAGCATTATCGCGAGGAATATTATAATAGTCTATTTTTGGTTTTCCCGATGGTACCGACATGGTTGAAAATTCGCCATTTTCAAACCCTTGGTCTGCCCACACAAAAATGCTAATTCAGGTTTTAGTCTTTATATTGAATACAGCAATATTTATATATATCGCTTTTATCTTTGTCAAAGATAATAAATAAACGACAATCACGCAATTTGATGCCAAAATAGTTAGTCGAATGGGAGCATCAAATTCGAAAGTAGTCCCATCGAATCGACGCACGAGAATTTTGTTTTTAAATCTACCTACGCAGGCCACTCTGATGCCCTACTGATATAGGCGCGCTGTGTTAGAATATTTTCTTATTCCTTATTCGCAGTGAAACTTTCTGGATTTCGAAACCTATACCATGATGCTTAGATAAATGTGTCATACGCAAATGTTCTGTCTGCTATCCGCGACGCAAAGTTTTATGAAGCTGAAAATGGAATAAGGAATAAGGCAAATTTAGTTTTATTCCTTATTCGGAAATGATTCTTGCTGCATTTCGAAACCTATGAAGT
Organism: Lucinisca nassula; assembly: GCA_963580285.1. Lineage (NCBI taxonomy): Eukaryota > Metazoa > Mollusca > Bivalvia > Lucinida > Lucinidae > Lucinisca > Lucinisca nassula. The sequence goes on from OY757018.1 coordinate 24,667,968, forward strand.
AAAAGTGCTGATGCATCACGTGAACAAGTCCATGAGATGAAGACCCCCTAAACCCCACTTTATATAGAGAAAACTGGGTTTTAGGGGGTATACAGTATTGTTCTTATTTCTGCTCCAAGACATAGGTTGTGGGTACTCGTTAGAACCGCCTCAATGAGGCGGTTCTAACGAGCACCCACAGCCTATGTTTGCCGTATAAATATGAAAAAATATCACGGATTTTCATCAGAAAAGTAGCCATTTTGGAGGTGTGAAAAGTGCCTATGTTGCACGGGTGTGTTATCGTAATGAATGTGCCATACGCAAATGTTCTGTTACACCGCGACGCAAAGTTCTATGAAGCTGAAAATCAAATTAAAAAAAATGTAGGTTTATTTCTGCTGTCCTTATTCGGAGTATTATATTCCGAAATTGATGATCTTAAGGTAACTGGTCTTTTTTGAGCATATTTACGTAAAGTCGTCTTATTGTTGATGGGGCCAAAAATGGACCTTTACTGATATGACCCTATATAAACAATCAGTTTGAAAATATAAATAAGGAATAAGGAAAACGGTATAATTAGTTTGTTTGATTCGATGTTTAACGTATAGGTCATAGGTCATTTTGGAGATGTTGCTTCCAATCTTGTGGGACTTTTACCCGACACTGAGATCAGGGTTAAAAGATCCAGATCAGACGGCTTCTGAGTCTGATCGGGATCTACATTGTTTGAAATTAAATTTGTAAATTTGCAGGAATAAATTACATAAGTAATCTGATTGGTTCAAAGTCAAGAACGGGTGTGGTCAGAAAAACAAAATAAAATAAATAATAATAATAATAATAATAATAATAATAAATAAAGAAATAATAAGTTTGTTACATGTAATGACAACAGATTTGCCCGTTGTTGTCTTCTGGTTTGTTTTTGTTTTCGACTTTTGTTGATTATCTTTATGTCACTGTGCCGCCATGAAACAGTATGTTTGCACAACGTTTTTGCTTCTCATTGTGTTATCATATTGTATAACCTGAGAGAAAAAAAAATGATTTTTGATTTAAGCATGGACCGTCCGACTCGCACCGCTTTGCCTGGGCAGGCTTAGATCCTCCAAGCGGTTTACCAGTACTCGTGTGCGGGTCGGATTCAGCTCTGTGTGAATGGAAGCATAATGAGCCCATCCATTTCTTCAAGCCCCGATGGGCGGGGACCGGGAAAAAGGTATAAGGAAAAGGGAATAAGGAATAAGGAGTACGAAAGGAACCAATTTAACACTCGTCCTAAACCCCACCTTATATAGAGAAAATTGGGGTTTACGTGAATATACATTATTTTTCTTATTTCTGTTCCAAGACATAGGTTGTGGGTACTTGTAAGAACCGCCTCACGAGCACCCACAACATATGCTAGCGGTATAAATAAGACAAATATCACGGATTTTCAACAGAAAAGTAGCCATTTTGGAGATATGAAAACATAAACTTTTTCGCACGGGTGTAAAGTGCCGATTAATGCGAAATTGTACCTCGAAGATATGATTTTATCATATGACGTCGCGTCTGAGAGTGTAATAACGCCATGTATTATTTTCGATAATCCACTAGTGGATTAAATATGCAAATTAGCTAGATACGTCCCGTAACGTTACATGTACGGCGTCCTTAACGACGTCGCGTTTACTAATGGCGGAATATTGACATTTTTATTAAACAATCGTGAATAAAATGCGTTTTAAATGTCATATGATAAATAGAATCTTGCATTCGTGCTCATGCATTATCGAATTTATTAAACTCGTTGAGGAAAAGGGATAAAATGCTCGGCAGAGCCTCGCATTTTATCCCTTTTCTTCAACTCGTTTTATAAATTCAATAATACATGAGCACTCATGTAAGATCCTCTATATAGTTACTTTAAAAAGAAAAAAAAAAAAAAAAAAAAAAACGCTATCCTACAGTTCTGCCAAAGCTTAGTTGCATGCAAATCGCGGGTTCGATACCTCGTCGGCAACATTCTTCGTGGATATAGATTGTGGGTACACGTTAGAACCGCTCCGTGGGGTTCACGGGGGTCGAAATTATATAGTCGTGTTTTCATGGTGGCACCCACAATCTATAAACAGAAATACAATTCCAACGATCTTGATGCCTCATTGACATTGATTTGAACTCGTGTTTGAGACCCTAAGATAAACTTACCATTTGCTGTCCCCGCCCATCGGGTCTTGAAGAAATAGATTGTGTTGCATGATGCTTCAACAGGTTATGCGACAATCGAAGGGATTGATTTATAAAAAATCTACTTCAGGAAATCAAAAGTATGCAAGAAAAAGAATCGTACATGTGTGTTAAGGGTAGATAGATTAATCTGTTTCTGGGGACCACTGTCGGGCATCACTCGACAAGCCTCGTGATGCGGGACAGTGACACTCGGAGCGTATTTTTCTATACACCCCTCACACCTATGTAAGATTCTTATATCATTTATCTTATACGATCTTAGGATGACACATCTGTGTGGTATAATAGTGCCTTTAATGGTTGTAAAAATTCAACTCTTGTTATGAAACGAAATGTAATTCTTATATCTGCCTCAAACATGGATACAAACATAAATTGTGGGTGCTCGTTAGAAACGCCTTATTATTATTAGTATTATTATAATTATTATTATTATTATTAACACAGAGGATCTTACACGAGTGGTCATTTCAGATAAAAATTTATGAAACGAGCCTTCGGCGAGTTTCATAAATTTCATATGAAATTACCACGAGTGTAAGATTCTGTGTATTAAATGCTCACATTAAATTGTATTTTATCGCATTTAAATTTGACAATTTGTTCCACGAAATGCATGATTGACATGGACGTCGTTATGACGTTACTTAATCCCGCCAAAGTGTTATTACACGGGTGATCATACGATTTTTATTACTAGACGTTATCCACTGCTTATCAATAACGTCATTTGATGAAATGATAATAATAATAATAATAATAATAATAATAATCGGCCTAATTTATAGAGGGTAACCCATTTAGTACTAGTACTACTCTTCCATGTGACCCTCTTTCCCTGGGTAGAAACCAGTACTAAACAATGTGGATACAGTCTCTTGCTCAAGGAAACAACACTTGGCGCTTTCGGGGATCGAACCGACTACCTCTCGATCGCAAATCCGATGCTTTACAACTGCACCACAGCGCTCTCGATGAGGCTCTAACGTGTACACACAGTCTACATCTTGGAGCAGTATTAAGAAAAAATATTTTTAACCCCGTAAACCCCAGATTTGGGTTTGTAGGGGTGTTTTACACAGATTGTTTTAAACTTAATATACTTACACAAATGTACTACAGCACTGAAGGTATCCAAAACATGGCCAGAAAGTCTTGAGCAATTACAATCTAATTCATTCACGGTCAAACTACATTTAAGTCCTTTCTTATAATATGTAATTATAGAAAAGCACGAAAGCTAAATTAAGCCGCGTCATATATAATGACGAGTCGCGTCACGAAAAAAAAAAAAAAAAAAAAAAAAAGAATAATTATACTAGCATGAACATCTATCCATTTCACTAGAGAGGTTTGCAGCATCCGTCTATTTTGCAGAAAAAGGGCGAGCTTTGATCAGACTACGCCTCTTCGAAGGCTGGTTTACTTTTATTTGTCCTTATAGTGTTATTTTTGCAGTGATTTGTTGTGATTTGCCGTGATGTGGCGCCAATTTCCCTATAATAAGACCACAATATAAAATAAGTTTTAAACGCCAATATTCAATATTTATCCAACAAAAGCCTCTGAAAGGTCTAAAAATCGTGTCCAAACAAGCTTTATTTTCCATCAAGATCATCACAAAAACACGCCTATATAATTTTGACCCCCTTCAACCCCACTTTTTTTTAGTAAAACTGGAGTTTCCGGGGGTACACCTTATTTTTCTTATTTCTGCTCTAAAATATGGATTGTGGGTACTCGTTAGAACCGCCTCGATGAGGCGGTTCTAACGAGTACCCACAATATATATTTTAGAGCAGAAATAAGAAACAAAATCGAGGCGATGAGGCGGTTCTAACGAGTACCCACAATCTATATTTTAGAGCAGAAATAAGAAAATCGAGGAGGTTCTAACGAGTACCCACAACCTATATTTTGAGCAGAAATAAGAAAAAATATCAATCTATATTTTGAGCAGAAATAAGAAAAATATCAATCTATATTTTGAGCAGAAATAAGAAAAATATCACAATAACTCATCTTAAAATTTCATTTTTTTCGGCGTTAAAGATTACAATGTATTGGTATAGGCGTGTTCTCGTAATGACAGTCGCTCCTAAAACGTGAGCACGCTGAGTGGTATGTAACGATTTTACAAATAGCCGCCTCGTCTTATCCTATTACAAAAACAACCAACTAATTGCGTATACAGTCTAGCATTTGTGCCTGGCTCGTATCACATGTGAGATGCCAAGTTCTGCAATGTAAGTTGTTTTTTATCTCCGGGTTCTCCGGTTTTCGCCCACCTCTGATTAACGATTGGCTCGATATATGTGAAATATCTTGAAAGGGTCGTGAAACCAACAAAAAAAAAAAAAAAAAATCATCATAAAATTTTCATTTTCTTCGGCGATAAAGGTGACAATGTTTTTGTATATGCGTGTTTGCGTAATGAACCTTCACTGGCTAAAACACAATTTTTTCGTTTACCATGAATAATTAGAACTCTGTCTGAAGTCGCTATGTTGCATTTTTTCACAACTCCAAAATGGCTACTTTTCTGATGAATTTTTTTCTTATTCATATTCCGAGTGAGTGAGTGTTTGAGTTTTACGTCTCACCAACAGCTAGGTCATACGGAGACGGGGACTCGGTTTAAAGACTCATCCGAAAATTTGGAGAAGCCCGGGATCGATCCTGCGATCCCTGTTTACAAGGCGAGTAGCATAACCACAATACTACGGAGGCTTCTATTCATATTCCGAACATACTTTATGGGTGCTCGTTAGAGCCGCCTCATCGAGGCGGTTCTAATGTGTACCCACAACCTATGTCTTGGATCAGAAACAAGTAGAATAATGAATCACCATTCGAATCCCAGTTTTCTCTAAATGAAGTTGGGTTTGGGGGTCTCGGGGGCGGGGGAGGGTACTCATTTCACAGACTGTTCCAAAATCTCCAGATATCCAAATATTTAGGATGCTTTATCGAGAGGAAGACATTATTTTTATAAATATATGTTGGGTGTACTCATTAGAATCACCACGATGGTGGGCCGGCCTCGGGGTAGCTCAGTCGGATACGAGCCTGACTTGTGATCAGTAGGACGCGGGTTCGATATATGTCGGGGTCGGCAACATTTTTTCGTGGAGACTGCAACCATGAAATCTTTTCTACGCACATTTTCTTGCTTCTGCTGATTCAAGAAGGGAAGTTGTCAATTTCTGGCGAAAGAATTGCACTGTACTGGTTAACCGCTTACGTATAAGCCTGCTCAAGAAAAGTGTTGATAGGTAAACTGACCGGCTCCCAAATGACCTAAAATAGTGTTGACTGGGCCGTTAAACTCTAAAATAAACTACACAAAACCTCGATGGGGCGATTCTAATGAGTACAAAGAACATACATTTATTTCAGAGAAGAGAGAAATCTAATCCCATTTCGGACCCTGATCTAGCGCTATTTCAACTCTCAGTGTCTCGAAATACGTACCCCACTATCTTGAACAAATTTTTACTGTCCCAAAGGTGTTCGAACCATTCAAATTCGAGTGTCCCACCATTGGTTAAATTCTTTTGGAGTTTCACAGCCCAGTCAACATCATCTTCAGATGACGATGGTGATGGTGATGATGATGGCGTCGACGACGTCGACGACGATGATGATGATGATCATAAGACGACTTTGTTGTTGTTGATGATGATGATGATGATGATGATGACGATGATCACGACGACGATGTCTATGATGATGATGATGATGAGGATGATGATCACGACGACGACGATGATGATGATGGTGATAATGCTGCTGCTGCTGCTGCTGCTGCTGATGATGATGATGATGTAACTTGATGATGATGATGATGATGATGATAATGTTGATGATGATGATGATGATGATGATGATGATGATGATGATGATGATGATGATGATGATGATGATGATGATGAAGATGATGATAATGATGATTATGATCACGACGACGACGACGACGATGATGGTGATGATGATGATGATGTAACTTCTACGTTGGAATTTTTCATAAATCTCTGTGCATTGTGTGTGTTAAGGTGTGAGTGAAATATGCGGTGGAAGTTAAGATCGTTTATACAAACCAATTTAGAAGCCTCCGTGGTGTACATGTAGTGGTTACGCTACTCGCCTTCTAAACCAGGGATCGCAGGATCGATCCCGGGCTTCTCCAGACTTTCGGATGAGTCTTTAAACCGAGGTCCCGTCTCCGTATGACCTTAGCTGTTGGTGGGACGCAAAACTCAAACACTCACTCACTCATACAAACCAATTTTCCCTTGATCTTCACCAAGGACTGAATGTATTAACTCTTATTTTGCTGTTCATGACAACCCTTTTCTTTGCAAACAGTGTAGATCCAGATCAAATGGCTTCTGAAGAAGCCATTTGATCAGGATCTACACTGTTTGGCATTCAGTTTATGAATTTGCAGCAATATATGATATCAAGTAATTTGATTGGTTGATGGACAGAAATGGGTGCGGCTAAAATGAATATTCAGCAGGATAAGGGTTAAATTCGACATGACAAAACACAGAGAACATTACAATACGATAACACATCCGTGTTCTAACATGGAGTCTGTCATATTGCCAGAACAAAAATTTTTCCGTGGAAAAATGTTCATGGCTATTTTTCCTTAATTTCACTTAAAGCCAAGGTTGTCGGGTCACACGTGAGACGCCAAGTTCTGCCAGTGCAACAGAATGTCTTGTGTTTTTTTCTCTGCCGGGTAATCCCGTTTTTTGCCAACCTCTGATTGACGATCGAAATAATCTTGTAAGGGCCGAAATCACACACACACACACACACACACACACACACACACACACACACACACACACACACACACACACACACACACACACACACACACACACACACACACACACACACACACACACACACACACACACAGAGGAAAAGCATAGGTTGTGGATGCTCGTTAGAACCGCCTTTTTAACGGGTATCCACAACCTTTGTCTTGGAGCAGAAATCAGAAAAAATGTAGACCCCTTCTATCTGCTCACGGCCCCCGCACTTCGGGGCTTGAAGAAATTGAGCTGAAACCGACCCGCACACGAGTAATGATAAACCGCTTAGAGGATCTAAGCCTGCCCAGGCAAAGCGGTGCGAGTCGGTCCGTCTATGCTTATAAACCCCATTGGTTTCATTGGGCGGCAGGGCTTGAGATGTCGTTTCATCTCAATGTCGGGTAAAAGTCCCAAAAATTGGAAGCAACGTCTCCAAAATGACCTTTACAGTGCCGACGGGAACGTTTAACCTCAAATCAACTAACAACCTTCCATTTGCTACATAAATCAATTTGACAACGGCATTTGTCAGATGAGTCTGCAATGTTTGGCCCCTTTGATATGCCTACGTCTGTAATTCTGTAATGCTACATCAAATTCAATTGTCAGCCTCGATAGCGCAGTGGTTAGCGCGTTCGACTCATGATCGAGAGGTTGTGCGTTCGAATCCGCCACCGGTATCGAGGTGTGTCCTTGGGCAAGTCACGTAATGACACTGCCCCACTCCACCCAGGTGTAAATGGGTAGCAGTGGTGTAAAAGCCCCTGCCTCTCTCTTGCGCGCGCGTGAAAACACCCGGAATGAGTGTTCGAGAGCGATTCTATAAGCTTAAAGCTTTCATCGCAATCGAACTAAAATAAATTAGTGTAAACTATAAACTAAATTCAATGAAAGATCAAGATTCAATTTTAAAATGATTCAATTTTAATTTGAATTTAATAAATGTAGTTTTGATAAAATTTTACATTTTGTGCGAACTTTGTAAAATTTTTTTTTCTGAGATTTTGCGGCAACTCTTTAGACCGGTTCTATTGTGTTCGTAGCAGACAAAGAGACCTGTAGGGAAGAAATTACGCTCGTATAACTATCCGGTTACCGTTGACCTTCTCTGTGAAACTAATTGGTTTATTCATAATACATGTACAGTAAAATCCCTATATTCTTGAAAGACCACCTTTTAACAGTCCCAAAGACGGTCTATCTTCTGCACAAAACACACGAAAGATTAATTTAAACCTGTATTTGTTTTCATTAGAGTTTATCGGCCCAGGCAACACTATTTCGGTCATATTGAGCCGGTCAGTTTACCTATCCACACCTTCCCTGGGCAGGCTTACACGTAAGCGGTTTACCAGTTAAGTGCACATTCTTTCGCAAGAAACTGACAACTGTCCTTCTTGAATCAGTAGAAGGGAGAGAATGACCATAGAAAAGAATTCACAATCAATCTCCACGGAAGAATGTTGCCGACACCGGAAGGTATCGAACCTGAGTCCTCCTGATAACGAGCCAGACGCGCACAAGACTGAGCTTCCAAGGCCGGCCAAACCTTTAAATATGACTTTTAAAGAAAAAATAGTCTTCATTTTTCCTGGATGTCACTGTGTTACTTAAGCAACAATTCGCCTACCTGTATGAGCGCCTTCATTCTATATTTGGTAAGCATTATGATAACATATTCGTGAAACATATAGAGGATCTTACATGAGTGCTCATGTTTTATTGAATTTATTAAACGAGCTGAGGAAAAGGGATAAAATGCGAGGCTTTGCCGAGCATTTTATCCCTTTTCCTCAACGAGTTTAATAAATTTCAATAATACATGACCACGAATGCAAGATTCTATTTATCATTTGACATTTAAAACGTATTTTAGTCACGATTGTTTACAAAAATATCAATATTCCGCCATTAGTAAACGCGACGTGGTTAAGGACGCCGTACATGTAACGTTACGGGACGTATGAAGCTAATTTGCATATTTAATCCACTAGTGGATTATCGAAAATATTACATGGCGTTATTACACTCTCAGGCGCGACGTTATATGATAAAGTGTATTCTTTCATATCTCCAAAACGGAAACTTTTTCTGATGAAAATTTGTTATATTTTTTATTTGTACTCCAAACATAGGTTGTTGGTGATCGTTAGAACCGCCTCAATTAGGCGGATCCAACGAGTACTCACAACCTTTGTCCAAGATCAAAATAAGAAAAATAATATATACCCGTGTAAACCCCAGTTTTCTCTACATAAAGTGAAGTTTAGAGGGGTATTCGTTACACGGACTTGTAAACATGATAAGATTACAGAAAGATAAGAAACAGTATTTTATTCAAGAATTGGAGATTGGCGAACTAGAATACGCACATTAGATAGCGTTGCAATACGTGGCGTTCCACATGTGAGCCTAGCCTGGCAAGCAGGCCCTGCAATTAAGTCATTCATATTAACAAGGTATATAACTGCAGTAAACCTGTAGAAATATATAATATTATTTGCCCCTTAACTAAAATACAGGTGTCAAATCAGACATTACGTGAGAACTTTATATTAGTGTAAATGTTTTGCAGTGTTTTATGAAACTGCTCTATTTAAGTGAGCCTTGTAATGCTGTAACACGATAAAGGCATAAAGATTGTTGGGACTCTTTAGACACGCCTCATTGGGCCGTTCTAACGAGTATTCATTAACTTTGTTTTGAGCAAACATAAACATTTCGAAAACAATCCTATAATTTTGACCCCCCTTAAACCCCACTTTTATATTGTAAAACTATAGTAGGGTTGCCAAGGGTATACATTATTTTCTTACTAGTTTCTACTCAAAGCATAGATTATGAATACTCGTTAAAAACAAATCAATTAGCCGGTTCTAACGAGTACCAACACTCTATGTTGTGAGCAGAAACTCAAAACATAGATTGTGGGTACTCGTTAGAAACACCTCATTGAGGCGACCCTAACGAGTACCAATAATTTATGTTTCAGGCAGCAAAAAAAAAATAAAAAAATATCAGATTTTTTATCTGTAAATTTTCATTTTTGGTGGTTAAATTTTCAATGCATTTGAATAGGCATTGGATTAGTCGGTTTTCCTTATTGAATATAATCGTTACCATTTAATACCCACATTTTCTCTATAAAAACTGTTTTTAAGGGTGATCATTGCATTTTAGGTTTAACGTTATGCTAAACGATTGCTCAGTTTACATTGAAATAACTCTTCCGTATGGCATAGTGCATTCCCACATACCCCACAAACGAATACTTTTCTGATGAATAATTGTGATGTTTTTCTTATTTGTACTCCAAACATAGGTTGTTGGTGTTTGTTAGAACCGCCTCACTGAGGCGGTTCTAACGAGTACCCACAACCTATCTGTTCTAGCAATTAAAAGACCCCTTTAAACCAGTTTTCTCCATTTATTATTGACGTCACGTCTGAGAGTGTAATAAGGTCATGTAATATATTCCGTAATCCACTAGAAGTTTAAATATGCAAATTAGTTAGATACGCCCGATAACGTAACACTTACGACGTCCTTTACGACGTCGCGTTTACTGATGGCGGAACACTGACATTTTTTGCAAAGAAATCGTGAATAAAACGAGTTAAATGTCATGTGATAAAAAGAATCTTGCATTCGTGCTCATGTATAATGCAATTTATTAAACTCGTTGAGGAAAAGAGATAAAATGCGAGGCTTTATTAAATGCTCGGCAAAGCCTCGCATTTTATCTCGTTGCCTCAACTCGTAGCACTCATGTAGGATCCTCTGTATAAAGTGGGGTCTACAGGGATGTTCTTTACACGACTTGTTAACATGGTGGTCAGAAAGCGATTGAGGTCTTCAAACGCATTATTAACCCTTTATTGCTGAATATTCATTTAAGCCACACCCATTTCTGTCTATCAACCAATCAAATTACTTGATGTAATTTATTGCTACAAATTCATAAACTGAATGCCAAACAGTGAAGATCCTGATCAGATGGCTTCTTCAGAAGCCATCTGATCTGGATCTACACTGTTTGCAAAGATAGGGGTTTTCGTGAAAAGCAAGATAAGGGTCAAGGATTAGTACGGTGTTAATCATTGTTCAAAATCGTTAAACGTTTTGCTAAAAATATTTTTTTCAATAATGAGCATGTTTGCAATATATCGTTTTTCAAATGTGGGCATATTTGCAAATATTAGTTCTCAGCGTTTGTCAATACCATCAATTCCAAATGTTTTATGTCTAAAATTGATACTCGCGTACTTCTGTTCATTAGGTCGTAAATCGATTAAAAGGTACATGTATAAGTGTTTGTTACCAAGATTTAAAAAACTCAATGCTATCTTTGATAGCAGTAGGTAGTAAACTGGTCTATTTAGGGTCAATGACGTCAAAAGGTGGCCACCGAGATGGAAGTATTGGATATGGAAGTATGATAGTATATGGAAGTATGACCTTCTCTGACCCTCGGTGACCTTTGTGAGGGGGTGACGCGTTTAGTTTGACCGAACGCGCTGGACCAATGAGAGGTAGCGTCACACCCCTAGGGCATGGTGTCTCCCACCAAATTCTCCAGGTATTAGACTTCCTGCCCTGCCTTAGCTCGGGGTGGGGGGGGGGGTTGCTCAATTCCCACTTGGCACATGGCGTATGTGGTCTTTGTGCCCACTGGGAAGAGCTAAAGTAAGTACCGCCCGTTTGCCGTTGGTGGCGCCCATTTAGCCGGAAGAAGGGATCATAGAGGTTTAGAGTTAGCTCGAGTTCAGTGCTTCAGGTGCCAAACTCACCTCTTTGGTCTGGATTTCGGCCTAGACGGGTTGTCGTGCGATCCGGCACGGTCAACCGGCTGGTCTTGCCAAGCCCTAGGAACAACCGTTAACTTTCTCTTCTTTGTATTTTGTATCGTCCTGAATACAGACCGTTCTTTTCACAACCTATCCATTCCTAGAAGGTGGCGGCTAAACGGACCAATCGTGCAACTCCTTGCCAGTATGAGCATATCTTCAGTGTATCTCTAACACGTGTGGGGTAAGAATTCCCCTCTCTAAAAGTATTCCACTGAAGGGCTCCGGGGTGGGTGGAGGATGAATGTGCATTCTTTTCATCATGAGAAAAGAAGAAAAACAAACTAAACAGGACAAATCTGGCATTCATTACGAAAACATGCCGATACAAATACACTGTAAATTTTGCCGCCGTAATATAGATTGTGAGTACTCAATAAAACCGCCTCGACGAAGCGGTTCTAACGAGTACCCAAAATCTATATTTTGAGCAGAAATAAGAAAAAATAACAATTTTTCATCTTAAAACTTCCTTATTTGGCGCTAAAGTTTTTGTTTGATTTGAGGTTTAACGTCCTCGTCAACACTGTAAAGGTGATTTTGGAGACGTTGCTTCCAATTTTGTGGGACTTTTACCCGACAATGAGATGAAATGACATCTCAAGCCCTGTCGCCCAATGAAACTAGTTGGATTTATAAACTTGGACGGGCCGACTCGAGCCGCTTTGCCTAGGCAGGCTTAAATCATCTAAGCGGTTTACGGGTCATGTACTCGTGGGCGGGTCGGTTTCAGCCCTGCGTGGAAGCATCATGCAGCTCATCTATTTATTCAAGCCCTGATGGGCGGGGGCCGGGCGCTTAAGCTTGCAATGCATTTGGATAGGCGTGTTTTTGTAATGTTGTGGCCCAGAAAATATAAAAAGTAAGGTAGAGCAAACCAGTTGCTCGTTAAAGTGAACAAAAAGTCTCATTTTGAGAATTACCTTTCACAACCTGAAGGTTCGAGTGTACCCTTGTTACAACGCATAATGTAGTAATGTAGTAATTTCTTCATTTTGAAATTTTTACTACATTATGCGTTGGCATAGTCGACGCGAAATGAAATAAAATGTCGTTTTTACTTCATTATGCGTCGATACTAAGAGGTTTGAGCAAAATGAAAGAATTATTTCATTTTGCGGCGATGGGTGGCATACTTAATTTTACTTCATTATGCGTCAACAGTTTGTTTGTTTGATTTGAGGTTTAACGTTCCCGTCAAGACTATTTAGGTCATTTTGGAGACATTGCTTCAAATTTTATGGGACTTTTACCCGATATTGAGATGAAATGACATCTCAATCGCTGCCGTCCAATTAAAAGCAATAGGGTTTATATGCATGGATGGGCCGACTCGCAGCAGTTTTCCTGGACAGGCTTAGACCTTCTAAGCAGATTACGAGGACTCATGTACGGGCGGTATCAGCTCTGCGTGGAAGCATCGTGCAGCCCATCTATTTATACCCCCGGCATACGAAGTATGCAAGGGGGTATATAGTTTTTGTCCATTCTGTCTGTCTGTCTGTCTGTCTGTCTGTCTTTTGTTTGATTTGTTTGATTTGAGGTTTAACGTCCCCGTCAACACTATTTAGGTCATTTTGGAGACGTTGCTTCCAATTTCATGGGACTTTTACCCGACATTGAGATGCCGCCCAATAAACCTTTTTCTTTGTGATTTTGACCTTCAGTGTGCTTTTGTGGAAGACCGTCTTTTGGACTGTTCAACTGTGGTCTTAAAGACCACTTTTGAACCGTCTCAAATGTGGTCTAAATTGTAGGAATTTAACTGTATTGCTTCCTAAGTCTTTTCGAAGACAGCTATGTTCTACCATCATTACTTCATTATGCGTCGATATGGTGCATATCAACGCGAAATGAAATAATTTTTTTTACTTCATTTCGCGTCGACTATGTCAACGCATAATGTAGTAAAAAAAATCAAAATGTAGTAATTACTACATTACTACATTATGCGTTGTAACATACCCTCTTACCTCGCTCAATACAGTAGAACCTCGATGGTTGGAACACGGATAATTCGTTAACTATGGCTAATTCAAACTCACTCTTGGGTCCCTTGAGAATGGCTCCTACAGTTCCAGATATTCATGGGTTTAAGTTAATTTATGGAAGTTTGTTTCATTTCAGCAAGAACAGGTATGTTGTGTGTACTCATTAGAATCGCCTCATTGAGGCGATTCTACTGAGTACACACAGCATACGTTTATTTGATAAAACGTCGAAAATACATCCTTAGGTCATCCCCATTATGTCCAATGTCCTGGTAGTATGAGTAACCCTCAGTAATTCGAACCACCCCTATCTCGAACAGAAATCATGGTCCTAAGATGTTCGAATTATCGAAGTTCGACTGTACCTCAAAACGGGTAATTTGTTGCCCTGAGTGGTGTGGTTGGAGCAAGACCGAGAAACTTGAGGGCACTAGGTCCCCAGGAGTAACTGCTGTTAAACAATTTTAAAGTAAAACGGGATGATCAACTGAAAGATACAAACACCTCTAAAACTGTTGCATGTACGTACGGTCTCATATATTAGAGTCAATGTCGACATATATATACCAAAATTGAGGCGGTTCTAACGAGCACCCACAACATTTGTTTGGAGTATAAATAAGAAAAAATGGGCCAGCGCACGACGGAACATAAAATAAGACATGTGCGCCCACCGAAGACTCAGATCAGCATATAGCCTAGTCAGAGACTTCTCTTGCTGCATAAAGCCTCCGTGGTGCAGTGGTTGCGCTACTCGCCTTGTAAACCAGGGATTGCAGGATCGATCCCGGGCTTCTCCAGACTTTCGGATGAGTCTTTAAACCGAGGTCCCGTCTCCGTATGACCTTAGCTGTTGGTGGGACGTAAAACTAAAACTCACTCACTCACTCTCTTGCTGCATGAAGTAGCATTGGGCCCTTAGCTATCCTTAGAGCGCACAACGAAGACTCTGATCAGACTGCGCGGATGCGCAGGCTGATCTGAGTCTTCGTTGGACGCACATGTCTTATTGTAGGTTTTGTCATACGCTGGCTTATGAGCTGGCGCATGACAAAACCTACAATAAGATCCGTGCTATGGTCGAAAACTCAGTTCCGCCGTCCCTTCAGGTCAGTCTGGTCGGAGCGTTCTCTTGTTGTCTTATGGATAGCCCAGAGGCTATAGAAGGGTCATGCGAACAGCGAAGACTTTGATCAAACTACGCGGGTGCGCAGGCCGATCTTATTCTTAGCTGGTAGCCCAGGTCTTATTGTAGATTTTGTCGTGCGCTGGCTCAACATAACAAATTTTCATCGGAAAAGTAGCTATTTTGGATAAGTGGAGTATAAATAAGAAACAATCCCATTTTTTCGACGGCAAAGTAGCCATCTTGGAGGTATGAAGGAATGACCTATAACACACAGGTTTTATTTGTTTGGTTTGAGGTTAAACGTCCCCGTCAACACCGTAAAGGTCATTTTGGAGACGTTGCTTCCAATTTTGTAGGACTTTTACCCGACATTGAGATGAAATGACATCTCAAGCCCTGTCGCCCAATGAAACCAATAGGGTTTATTAGCATTGACGGTCCGCCTCGCACCGCGGTTCCTGGACAGGCTTAGATCCTCTAAGCGGTTTACCAGTATTAGTGTGCAGGCCTTATTCAACTCTGCGTGGAACCATCATGCAGCCCATATATTTCTTCAAGCCCCTATGGGCGGGGACTGATAACACACAGGTGTGTCATCGAAATTTCTTTTACTTTTAATCACAAATCATTCAATTAAATAGAGTCATATGCATAAGCGCACACACACGCGCGTTCGCGCTCATGCACAATCACGCAAACCCTTTTTCAGCAAAGGGGAATACTGCGATATCGCGAGAAAATGACAAGATATCATACTGAGATACCATACTGAGATACTGAATAGAATAACTGTGTACGAATCCATTTTAATCGATGAGGCACAATTACCACATATGCCCGTAACTTATACATTTTTTTTTGTTTGTTTCCTTTTTAGTTGGGGTTATGTTCAAAATATTGATTCGCATTGAATGTGATTGCAAACTTGTTCAGTCGATACGTCGATATTGATCTGAAGTCGGTTTGAATAGTAGAACATTATACGTTACGCAATGTTACGGAATGCTTTCTCAGCAACTTTTTAAAAATAACTGACTTCACAGGAAAACATGGCAGGTCAGTTTTTTTAAATTAATATATGTGAGTGAGTGAGTGAGTTTTAGTTTTACGTCCCACCAACAGCTAAGGTCATACGGAGTCGGGACCTCGGTTTAAAGACCCATCCGAAAGTCTGGAGGAGCCCGGGATTGATCCCGCGATCCCTGGTTTACAAGGCGAGTAGCGTAACCACTGCACCACGGAGGCTTCTAAAATTAATATATGTATTGTGCATAATTTTTTCTTTGCCTTTTTGTTTCTTTTTTTTTTTTGCGTATCGTCGAAGACAACAGCTAGTGGCGTGCTTGCATAAGCACACTTCGATTGTTTGACAACTCGGGTCGATTGTTTGTTAATCGACCCAAATTTGAAAGTACTTCCAGGGTGATATATTACTGTTGTCTACATGATTATGAATGACAAATTAATGTATAGTTAAACAGCGTAGAATACCAATCTGAACAATTGTTGACTGTTTTGTCATTACGAAAACACGCCTATACATATACAAATGCATTACACTTTACTGCCGAAAAAGTGAAAATTTTTAAGATGAAAAAGTGTGATATTTTTTTTTATTTCTGTTCAAAATAAAGATTGTGGGTACTCGTTAGAACCGCCTCATCGAGGCGGTTCTAACGAGTACCCACAATCTATATTTAAGAGCAGAAATAAGAAAAATTAGGTTTACCCCTGTAAACCCCAGTTTTACTATATAAAATTGGGGTTCAAGGGGACCAGCATTATATAGGCGTGTTTTCGTGATATTATTTTCTTGTTTGTGCTGCAAATATAGATTTTGGGGGCTCGTAAGATGATGCGGTTCTTACGAGTACTCAAGTTTGACGCTTGGAATCGACAATAGAAAATTTTAGTACTCTTGCGACCTATGCGTAACGTTTGTTTGTTTTGGAGTTTAACGCCCCAGTCAACACTATTTAGGTCATTTTGGAGCCGGTCAGTTTATCTATCCACCCGTTTCCTAGGCAGGCTTATAAATAAGCGGTTTACCAGTACAGTGCACATTCGTTTGCCAGAAACTCATTACATTCATTATCCTTGTGATACAGCACATTTAAGGCAATTTTTCTAATAAAAATTTGTGATATTTTTTTTATTTATACACCAAACAATGGCTTAGGGTGCTCAATAGAACCGTCTCATTGAGGCGGTTCTAACGAGTACCCACAACCTATGTCTTGAAGCAGAAATAAGGAATATATTGTTTACCCCCGTAAACCCAAGTTTGCTCTGTATAAAGTGGGGTTTAAGGGGGTTCTTTATTTCACGGACTTGTTCGCGTGATGTGACAACTGCCCTTCTTGAATTGGCAGAAGGGAAAGAATGACCGTAGAAAAGATTTAATGATCAATTAAGGCGTAACTATACCAAATTTAGTAACACAGAGGCCTTTCTGATATTTAATCTTCACCAGTGTGTCCACGAAAGAATATTGCCGAACCTGGCAGGTATCGAACCCGCGTCCTCCTGATCACCAGTCAGAAGCGCATCCGACTGAGCTACCGAGGCCGGCGCGATCTGCGTATGCGTATAAAGCAATGCTTTGAGCAAATTCGAGGGAAATAATTATCTCGAGGAGCATGCTGTGCACCCTATATTTACTTAAAATGTTACCTGTCCCTTGCCTACACCATGTGCTCGCTACCCGGGTAGCACATTGTGCTGGTTGGGTAGATACTGGTCGTCCGAGGGTATATGTACACAATATGCTCCTAATGACAAAATTTCTTGTAATATTATTTGTTTGTATTATAGATTGACGCCCCCGTTAATAATTTTTCAGCCATTTTGTGGGATCTGTACTTACTTGAAATGACACCCAAGTTATGACATAAATCGTACCATTTACCGACCCAGTATACATCTAACTTTATGTAAAGACGGTCCGACCCATACATGTACGTACCACTTTGCCTGGGCAGTCTGAAACCGTCTAAACGATAATGCAATGCTCCACTTGGATGGTAAATGCTACAATATTTTAAAGTGCAGGACTTGAATGTTATTTATCTTATGTCGGGTAAAATTCTCATAGGGTCAGAGGTCACGTCTTCAAAATGACATAACCATTGTTGGAGAGTTAAAAACCTCAATACAAGAAATAACAAAGACGTCGATCAAGAAATGAATGTTATATTTCTGCTGTTCATAAAAGGATGGACGCAGTGGGTCGCCTGCAAAGTGAATGGACCCTGAAGGGTTTATGTAAACCTTGCTACCGACCTACTGGCGTTCGTATTTTCATGAACAGCAGAAAAAATAAGTTTATATCTTATTTTTATATTCTTTGCGCCTCATCACATGGCGAAAAAAACAACAACATTTACAGTCCGTTTTTATACAAAGAGCAGACGGCACCCGCCCATCCGGGCTTGAAGAAATAGATGGGCTGCATGATGCTTCCACGCAGAGCTGAAACCGTCCGCACACTAGTCCTGGTAAACTGCTTAAAGGATCTAAGCCTGTCCAGGAACCGCGGTGCATAAATCCTATTGGTTCTATTGGACGACAGGGCTTGATATGTCATTTCATCTCAATGTCGTGTAAAGGTCCCACAAAATTGGAACCAACGTCTCCAAAATGACCTATACTGTGTTGACGGGGACGTTAAACCTCAAATCAAACAACAACAAAAACAACAACAACAACAACAAAACACAAAGTGCAGAACAGCGTTGACGTCGCCAGCGCCCAATCAGATCGTAGAGAACTATGGTTTAGACTGACGTCACATGGCGTCACTGAAAATAATGTCACTCGATGCGTTCATGGGAGTATGAACAGCAACATTATGCTTCACGCTGGACGTATAAATACACAAATGAGCAACGCTACAAAATGCTACTCTTATTCTGCTGTTCTCGACAACCCATATCTTTGGAAACAGTTTAGATCCAGATCAGATGGCTTCTGAAGAAGCAGCCATCTGATCAGGATCTACACTGTTTGACATTCAATTTATGAATTTGTAGGAATAAACTACATCAAGTAATCTGATTGGTTCAAAGTCAGAAATGGGTGTGGCTAATCCGACTATTCAGCGAGAGAAGGGTTAACAATTGGATGGTAGCATATTGTGCAGGAGGATACAGAATATGCTCATTATCGGTGCATATTCTGTAGGGAGCATATTGTGGCTCTACAGAGCTCATATCAATGACCTGCAAAACAAACAGACAAACAAACAAACAAATCACTCTAGTACACGTAATTTCTATTTATCAAAGCATAATTGTTTCAGGACGACAAAAACTTGGAGATCTTATTCGCAGCATTGATTTTACCAAGGTCAAGGGCGGTGCCAGGGGCCCCGATCACCCATTAACAAAGTTGGAGGAACTGCGAGACAAGTCGAAAGATAACGTTACATTTGAGGAGCTTAAGGTATGCTTTAGATTTTTTTAAGTTTGGTTTTACGGTCGTCAATCAGAGGCGAGCGAAAACCGAAGTACCCGGAGAGAAAACACCTGTCATTCCTTCCGTTGCAGAACTTGGCGTCCCATATACGGCCCGAGCGAGGCTCGAATCACTAGATATGCTTTAGAACGCTGTAATCGTCAGTAATCATCGAATGCCAATAGAACTTAAGTGAATCGAACACCGATATCTCAACGGTATTGAGATGTTATCATTCATTTCTAATCTTTTGATATCTATAGCTACAGTAAAATTCCTACAGTAAGACCACCGTTGGGACTGTTCAAAAGTCGTCTTTAAGATCACTTTTGAACAGACCCAAAGGTGGTTTCTTAATTGGAGACACTGTAGGCAGCAAACACAAAGAAAGAATAGCTGAAACCTTCTCAATAAGCTTTTAAAAGCAGATTAAGTCTTACATTTAGATGGTCTTCATAGCGGAACTTTACTGTATATACGAGTATTTGAACATAATTTCACATAATGTATGTCATTTATGAAACTTGCCAAAGGGTATTGCAACAAAGCGCGCCTGTATGTATAGCCGATAGTAAAGTAAAGTGATTTCACTGGGCGGAAGAGCGTGCACAGTGACTTCATTAAAAGCCGCCGTTTTCTGACGTCACTCGTAGACTCTTTGACGTAAGACGTATTTTCTCGCGTTAAATGTGTATGCGTGAAATATAGTCATTAATGTCGGTGTAATTTCTTGTTACAACGGCGAAAGTTTGTGAGACTTTGAAAGAAATAACATTTTTGGTCGATTTAAGTTCACCTGTCATGTAGTGACAAGGTGAGCTTGTTTTTAAACATCTCCTCCTAAGCAACAGATTGGATTTTGTCCAAACTTCACTGGCATGATCCTTAGTTGGTCCTCTGTCAAAGTTGTTCAAATGGTTCCGGTACATTAAAACCAGAAGGCACAGGTCTTTGATATTTTGTATGAAGCTTCATCTAGTGAACCTCTACCAAGATGTTTAAATAACCCGTCTCTAAAAATGTAATTTCTTGATTTTCCATGGAAAGCCACGGGTTTCCATAGAATTTGCCTTGGAATTTTCAAGAACAGGCTGACTTTCCGTTAAATTCCACGGAGTAAGCAGACAACATTTTTTCTTACTTTTTTTATCATGGATGTCTGTGTAATCCAATAATTGTCTTCGGAAAGAAGGAAATCAGTGACAACTTTCCACAGATTTATGAAGTATGTGCCATGGAAAATTGAACTCAGTCAATTCTGAAGACAGAAAAATAATGGCAAAATACGAGAGCCAATCGAAGGGATAGAAAGTGGTGTCACTTGGAAATTTTAAGACCAGATGAGAACATAGATTATAAAGCCAACTCCCAGCAGAATTTTTTGCCATGGATACAGATTGTATCCATTATAACAGACGTCTCTTTATTGCTTTGGGACCAAAATTTCAGTTCTTTATAGCCTAATAATCTGTAAGGAACAGTCAGTCAGTATACGACATTTGTGAATGAAAATTGTGAAATAGACATACATGTGCTAGTTTTGTTTTGTGTTTTACATGTAAATTGAATATTCTAAAAGTCATACATATAGTGCATCAGAATCAGAATCAGAATCAGAATCAGAATTGTTACTGGTGACACGTCAAATGACATTCATACACCAGGACCTGTGATGTGGGAAGTTAGTCCCTAGCTCTAACCAAAGAGGTAAATTTAGCTACACAATCATCAGCACCTTCAGCTGTCGAAATAATCGAATCGGGAAGGGCATTCCAATCTCTTATGGTTCTGGGGAAGAACGACGCTTTATAAATGTCAGTTCTTGCGCTAAGGGTCTGAAACGCCAACGAATGGTGATTTCTACATTGTCTAGCTGGGGGAACAAGGTCATCTGTTGGAATGCTGGCAGCACCCTTTAGACCTTTGTATAAAAGGATTAGCCTACTGTCTTTTCTCCTTTTCTTGAGAGACTCCCATTTTAATTTTCCAAGTATTCCAGTCATGCTCCCAGTTTCAAAGCAGAAATTGCCTGTTACAAATCTAGCAGCTCTATTCTGAACTTTCTCAATTTCATCGTTAAGGACCACTCTACTGGGGACCCAGATACAACTACCAAATTCCAAGATTGGGCGAACAAGACCTCTATATGCTGCCTCTTTTACATCCTGAGGGCAATGATGAAGATTTCGCCTCAGGAAACCAAGCGTTCTATTTGCCTTAGTACACATGTTGCTAATATGAGTATTCCATCTCAAGTTGTGTGAGATTGTCACTCCAAGGTATTTAATGGAGTCCACATTCTCGAGGACCGTTCCCTCTAAGGTGTAAGAAGCCTCAACTTTATTAGATCTCTTCCTAGTTATCTGCATAATATTGCATTTAACTGGCTGAAATCTCATGCCCCATTTACGTGCCCAATATCCTAATCTATCTATGTCAGCCTGAAGTTTCAATGAGTCATCTGAATCTCTAATTTCTCGGTAACAAACACAGTCATCTGCGAACAGTCTTATTTCTGAGTCAATGTCAGTGGAAATATCATTGATGTACAGGGAGAACAAAAGTGGACCAAGAACGGTCCCTTGCGGGACTCCAGACAAAACTGGAGCCCACTCCAAAGATTCACCATTAACAACAACCCGCTGTTTTCTGTAGCAAAGAAAGGAATCTATCCATTTGAGGGTCTTTCCCCCAATTCCATAACCAAATAACTTAGATTTAAGTAGTTCATGAGGAGGGGTGTCAAAAGCCTTCTCGAAGTCCAGAATAAATGTGTCCACCTGCCCCCCTTTGTCCAA
This sequence comes from Lucinisca nassula, assembly GCA_963580285.1. Classification (NCBI taxonomy): domain Eukaryota; kingdom Metazoa; phylum Mollusca; class Bivalvia; order Lucinida; family Lucinidae; genus Lucinisca; species Lucinisca nassula. Next base: position 24,690,243 of record OY757018.1, read on the forward strand.
GATTTTTGCCCAGTCATTAATAACTGTGCTTAGCTGAGTTTCACAACTGTGCCTTTTCCTAAATGCATGTTGTCTGTCTGACAAAAGTTTATGTTCGTCCAAGTGGGCCATGATGTTCGAGCAGACTATATGTTCCAGTAATTTACACAGAACACAAGTCAGAGACACAGGGCGATAATTACGGGCAAGAGCCCTATCTCCTTTTTTAAAGAGTGGACAGATGTTTGCTAAGAGCCATTCTTTGGGGATTTCACCCGTATCAAGAGACTGTTGAAACAAGTGTGCAAAAACTGGACCCAACTCATTTGCTAGTTCCTTCCGGACTCTAGGATGAAGCTCATCAGGTCCTAAGGCCTTACTGGGGTTTAAGCCTTGAAGTAATTTTATTAGGGGCGGGATACCTTGCGTGTCTTTCTTCTGGCTATTAATATATCTATAGAAGTCTCTGGGATTTGCCTTTACATCGCCTACCAAGTTATTCACATACAAATCATGCTGATTTTTTATATTAAACTTGATTTCACGTCTCAAGTTTTCAAATTTTGTCCGGAGTTTACCACTTCCCGTCTTTTTTGCCTTTGCATGAATCTTATTCCTTCTGCGAATTTTCCTTCTTATCTCTGGAGTGATCCAGATACAGTCCTACTAGTTTTTGAGGGGATATGATTTTCGGCCGAAGTATGAATGAAAGAAGTTATCAAATCAAAATTCTCCTGTACAGACCGAGCATCTGAATAACCATTAAAGTAATTCTCCTCTGCAAATCTGAGTGCATCCTTCCTCATAGTTTCATAGTCACCTTTCTGATATGAGTACACCTTCCTCCGAGGTTTCTTTATTGGTGGGATGTGAATTTTTAAATATCCGGAGGCAACATCGTGGTCACTTAGTTTATCTGGGGAATGAATGTCTTCGAATTGGCCTGGCTAAGTCGTAAGGATCAGATCCAATGTGTTCTTATCACGAGTTGGGAAGTTAACAATTTGTTCAAGACCATGATCCTTCATAATGTCAATTAATATTTGTCCTTCCGACTGGCTCAGCATTGTTCCTTGTTTGCTGAGCCTGTCGGGCCAAGCAATGTCTCTGAAGTTGAGGTCACCTAGAACATGTACAGCCGGGAGTCTTTTACCCATATGCTGCAATTTAATGCAATCCAGTTGGTCTTTAAGCAACTGGAAGTTTTCGATTGTACCATTTGGTGGTCGATACCAACTTGCTACGAAGTGGAAAGTTTTATTTGCAAAAACCTTAACCCAGACCGATTCGGTGTCATTTTCAAGTTCCATGAATGGCATCTGAGGGATGTCTCTATGAATGAGCAACATCACCCCGCCGCCATTAGAGTTCCTATCTTTTCTGTACACACAGTACTGACAATTTTCAGGGAAAAGCTCAGATGTAGTAATTGAACTGTCAATCTTTGTTTCCTGAATAGCAACAATATGAGGTTGAGATGTATCGAGGAAAGCTAAAAGTTCAAGAATTTTCCCTCATATTCCATTTATGTTTATACTGCAAAGTTTCAAACCTTTCACAAAATTTGACTTAGTTTCATCAGCAGTCGAAGATTTGCCTCTCTTATCCTCTGAAAGAGGTTCAAACCTGTTTGGCTTACTCAGTTTGCATGGAAATGTCATGACAGCTGTTAGTGGTTTGAACATCAGGTTATATATCACTTTCACTATTTCAGTTTTGTTTGTTTGTATTTCGGTTTAATGCCTAGTCAACGATATTTAGGTCATTTTTGACCCGGTCAGTATACCTAACCACACTTTTCCTGGGCAGCCATATACGTAAGCGGTTAACCAGTACAATTCACATCCTTTCGCCAGAAACTGACAACTGCCCTTCTTGAATCAGTGGAAGGCAGAGAATGACCATAGAAAATCACTATTTCAGTAGATTATAAGCAAATTGTAAATCGCCAGAAACTGACAACTGCCCTTCTTGAATCAGCCGAAGGGAGAGAATGACCATAGAAAATCACTATTTCAGTAGATTATAAGCAAATTGTAAAGCTGAATTACATGTTCTATTGTAATTATTGTTGTTTTTGGACAGAGATACCTTGATTTATTTTACATCAATGTCAAAGTTGGTCACAAAGTTTTTTGAAGTCAAAACTATTTGTTTTTCAGACATTGTTGCAGCCAGTGATCTGTAAATCGGTAGATGCAGATGGCTAAATGCGTACATGCAATATTACATGAGTATTTAAGGTCAATGTCATTCTTTGACCTTAGCACAAGATTATTAAGATATGAAAACAAACGTTTTTCCTCAGAACTTAACCCAATTTCATACATGTATATGAAAACTCTGAGATGCAAATGAATTAATATGGGTTTGGTCATATACATGTACCAAGTATGGCCACAATGCCAACATAAGGTAAAAACGCTTCAGAAATAGTTTAGAACCAGTGGGCAGATTATTATAAGACTTGGTATGTATGATAGTTTGTTCAAATGATGACGTCAGGTTGACCTTGACCAGAACCGAAATAAAATGCATGGTCAGCACGAGAACATTTAACACGGGCTTCAAGGATTTATGAGGGATTTTCAGTGGAAATCCGCGACTTTCTCTGGAAAACATGGATTTTGGTGGCATGTTTCTACGGATTCTGTCCGAATACACCATTTAATCTATAGAAAGGCCATGAGATTCTACAGAATCTTATACATCCATGGATTTCTATCAGTTCCATGGAATCCGTGGATTCCAAGTAAGTTGTATTGGAATTTTGCGACTTTCTTCCGCAGAATGTCGTGGGTTTTTTTTTACATCATTTCATCTCGACTGCTTTGCCGCTAGTTTCCACGGAATTCCATGGATTTACTAAACAATTCTGTCCGAATACTCCGTGAAACTAACTCCACGGAATTCTGCCAATATCCATGGCATATCTAGAGAAGTGTATAGCCTTTGGCTACTATGGTCCCGCCCAAAGACCCACCTGTTTTTACATAGACTTACTGATGTATATAGGGAAAACCTTAAAAGTCTGCCTGTCTTAAACCAGAAAGCCGAAGGTCCATGTCTTTGATTTTTGGAATGAAGTTGATGTAGTGGACCTCTACCACGATCATTCAATTCATAGCATTGGGGCTAAAAATGACCCCTACTCTGGGCCCACATGATTTACATAGACTTAAATAGGGAAACCTTTATTTTTTTCATGTCTGAAACCAGAAGTCCCAGGTCTCTGATATTTGTCATGAAGCTTCATCTAGAAGACCTCTACCAAGATTATTCAAATTATAGCATTGAGGCCAAAAATGGCCCCGCCACGGGGCCTACATGCTTTTCATAGACTTATAAAGGGAAAACCTTTAAAAATCGTCTTGTCTGAAACCAGAAGGCCAAAGTCTTTGATATTTGGTATGAAGTTTCATCTAGTGAACCTCTTAATGGGTGTTCAATTATAGCATTTGGGCCAAAAATGACCCTGCCCCATGGCACACATATTTTACATAGACTAGTAGGAAAACCTTGACAAATCTACTTGTCTGAAACCAGAAAGCTCAGGTATTTGATATTTGGCATGAAGCTTCATCTAGTGGACGTCTACCAAGATTGTTCAAATTATAGCCTTTAGTCCACAAATGGCCCCGCCCCAGGGCCCAAATGTTTTACACAGTTTTATAAAGGGGGGATATTTTAAAAATTATGTTTTCTGTAACCAGACGGCCAAGTGCTTTGATATTTGGTATAGAGCTTCATCTGGTGGACCTCTACCACGATTGTTCAAATTATTGCCTTGGGTCCAAAAATGACCCCACCCTATGACGCATATGATTTACACAGACTTGAACAGGGAAATCTCTTTTGGTAGTAAATTTTTTAATATAAATGTTTTCGTTGGGTCGCCACGAGTGTCAGATTCTGTTTTTATTGTAATCCCAGGATGCTTATAAGGCGTTTGAGAAGAAAGTGTGTGTGAAAGATTTTCCTGAAGCAGACAAGCCAGGATGTGGAGTAGCATGTACAACAGTGGAGACCCTGACAGAAGTTGTTGAGTAAGTTTACCATTCATATATGCTAAAATCCTTGGCTTACGCTGGCTCGGTAATTCTAAACATAATAAATGTTTACATCACGAAAATACGCCTATATAATTTTGACACCCTTCAAACCCACTTTATATAGTAAAACTGGGGTTTAAGGGGTTATAATTTTTTTTTGTTTTTTTCATATTTCTACTCAAAAACATTCAAATGGGATGTCATTTCATCTCAGTGTCGGGTAAAAGTCCCACAACATTGGAAGCAACGTCACCAAAATGACTAACTAGTGTTAATGGGGATGTGACACCTCAAACCAAACAAACAAACACATTGAATAAATTCAACACGTGAACAAGTCCGTGAAATAAAGACCCCCCTAAACCCCACTTTATATAGAGAAAACTGGGGTTTACAGGGGTAAACATTATTTTCCTTATTTCTTGTCCAAGACATAGGTTGTGGGTACTCGTTAGAACCGCCTCACTGAGGCGGTTCTTACGAGCACCCAAAACCTATGTTTGGAGTATAAATAAGAAACATATCAAAGATTTTCATAAGAAAAGTAGCCATTTTGAAGATGTAAAAAATGCACTATGTCGCACGGGTGTGTTTTCGTAATGTTGAGATAGTATTGTTAACATTATGCTATTGCTTAATACACAGGTCATTTATGGGGAAAACAGAAGTTCATCAGAACCTTTGAAAGAAGTTCGCTTTCACCTCCTGATGTCATTATTACAAGCGGGTCCGAATTCTTCACACGTCACTTTGATGTACTATTGGACTGATGAATCCAGCGGTCTTGAGAGTTATATCAGGGTAAAGCAAGTTTGTTAGGGAGCCACCGACCATCGTGGCTACGAGAAATAGATCGGTCTGCATGGTGTTTCCACAAAGTTGCTTCTTTATACATTGTTGACAATGACATAATTTTCAAAGTCAGCTCAGAACAAGTGCAAAATATGACTTCTGTCAGTCAAATGGATAGTGTGTTTATCTAAAAGCGGGTTTTAACAAAACTTGTATATGTGTATCATTGAAACATACTTTCATGTATACGAGTATTATATTTTGACCTTGACACACTTTCAGAACAAAAATCATTACGACTACACACCCGTGCGACATAGTGTATTTTTTTCACATCTCAAAAATGGCTACTTTTCTGAAGAAAACACACGATATTTTTCTTATTTATGCTGCAAACACATATTGTGGGTGCTCATTCGAATCGCCTCATTGGGGCGATTCTAACGGGTACATACAACCTAAGTCGCTTCTAGCGAGTACCCACAACCTATGTGTTGGCGCAGAAATAAGAAAACATAATGTATACCCCCGTAAACCACACTTTTCGATATATAAAATGGGGTTTAGAGGTGTTAATTTCACGCGCCATGATGGAAACAAAGATCACATTTATTATTATAGCCCCGCTTCGAAAAAGTTCGGCTATTCCGGATTTGCCTTGTCCTTCCGTCATTTCTTCCTTCCGTCCGTCCCTCCGTCCGTCATTCTGTCCGACTTCATCTGATAAAGGTTTCGTTACACTTTTCTCAATAACTACAGTACAATTCCTATATTAAGACCACCTTATGGACTGTTCAAAAGTGGTCTTTAAGACCACTTTTGAACAGTCCCAAAGGTGGTCCCTGACCAGAGGACATTGTATACACAGGAAACACAAAGAGAAATAAGTGTAATCTACTAAATAAGCTTTTAAAAGCAGAACTAGTCTTAATTTTATGTGGTCTTAATAGCGGAATTTCACTGAATTAAGGTTACAAAGTTGAAATTTGGAACACACATGGACAGTGTATTGATGTATCGTGTATACCGGAAACAGGGCCAAGGGCACTTGGAATAGGTTTTACAAAAGATTTTTCCCCGCACTAAAGTACTGGTAAACCGCTTAGAATGTCTAAGCCTGCCCTGGCAAAGTGGTGCGAATCGGCCCGTCCATGCATATACACCATATTATATTGGTTTCATTTGGTGGCAGGGAAAGAGATGTTATTTGATCTGAAAGTCGGGTAAAAGTCACGCAAAATTGGAAGCAGCGTTTCCAAAATGACCTAAATAGTGTTGTCGGGGACGTTAAACCCCGAATCAAACAAACAAACAAACAGTATTTTTTTCTCAGATAAAATTTTCTTCACACTTATCTCAACAACTGTTTGGGTTACAAAGTTGAAAGCTGGTACACAAATGGACAGCGGGTTAATGTGTCGTGTTTACCGGATTCAGGGACAAGGGCTCATAACTATTGTAGTTGCAGCCCTTGATATGTTTTACAATTTTACCTTTACAGAAAAGTTTTCGATGCAAATTTCCCAGGAACTGTGAAAGCTATACTGTTGAAACTTAGTACACTCATGGACAGTGGGCTGATGTATCATGTATGATAGATTCAGATGCAAAGGCCTATACATGTACCACCAGGAGTTACATGCCGTCATAGATTTTACAATTTGCCATTAATGAAACGTTTTCGTCGCATTTTTCACAAAACCTATAAAGGTTATAAAGTTGAAACCTGGTACAGAAATGAACAGTGGAATGCTGTATGGTATATATCTGAAACAGGGCCAAGGGCCCATAACTCTTGAAGTAACATCCCTTGATAGGTTTTACAAAAATAAACTCCCAGATAAAATTCTCGTCACATCTTTCACAACACAACTGTTTGGGTTACAAAGTTGAAAGGTGGTACACACATATGCAGTGGGTTGATGTATCGAGTACATCAGATTCAGGGCCAAGGGCCCATAACTCTTGGAGTTACAACCCTTTATATGTTTACCAGAATCGGGGCTTACGGCCCAGACACATTGAGTTAAATCCTTTGATAGGTTTTAACCCTTATTCTGCTGTTCATGACAACCCATGCTATTGCAAACTGTGTAGGTCCAGATCAGATTGCTTCTGAAGAAACCATCTGATCAGGATCTACCCTGTTTGACATTCAGTTTGTGAATTTGTACGAATTTAAACATCAAGTAATCTGATTGGTTAAAAGTCAGAAATGGGTATGGCTACACTGAATATTCAGCAGAATAAGGGTTAAGTTGCCATGTTACCATCTCTTACAGTTTTGCACTTGGTATGTATGCATTCAAACTATTTCAACACTATGGGTCTTTCTCCTCTCATAGTGATGCAACGGGGCTATAGTGAGATCCTCTGACAGCTCTAGTTTAAAATATAAACAACAAATGTTCCTTGTAACATTGTTACATAGGCATGTGGATGTAACGATCCAAATAGTGTTGACAGATTGTAAAATGGTGTACTTTTTATTACATGGTATGCTACATGAATGATTGAAATAATGTTGATGAGTAGTAAGAACTTCATATGACCAATATGTTGTTGAATTGGTAGTAAATGTATTGATTGGGCTATGATACATTTTAAGCTTTTACAGTTAGATTTTTACACGTTTTTACCATTCAACATTATCTATAAACTTACACAGTGCATCAAATAGAGATACTTACATTGGAGCCTGTTCAAATCTTAGACATTTCAAACTTGACTTTCCAAGTATTCATTACCTAGATGTTTAGACCATATTTGGCGGGAAAAGCAAGTACAAGTTTGCATGGAATCCAAGTTGAATCAATAAAACATCAGTCATATAAGTGGATGTTTTTGTTTATGTCAATTATATGGGCAGTTTGACCATTCTTTAGGTACACAGTACCCTGCTGATGTTCTGCAGATGTTGAAATACGTTTAACATTCAGTGAATGCTAGACATTTCATACAAACAGAAACTATGTTAACGTGAAAACAAAAGCGTGGGGAATGCTCTGTCAGAAACATATAAAACGTCCAGCTTGATAATATCAAATCAGTCGGGTTCTTGCCAGTGTTCAGTCGGCATAGAGTTGGGCTAGACCTAGACCACAGCTCAACCTGTCTCAAAGCTTTCGATTTTAGTCAAGCTTTCGTTTGACTAAAATGCTTTCGATATGCTTTAACATGCAACATTAAGTTTAAAAGACCATTTAAAATGGTTAGAAAACAATAAAGAAACAATGAAAAACTGTTCATAGTTGATTTTATTTGTGAAGTACAAACTTTCATAAAATGTAAAACTATATGATCACGGTTAAACCGTGTGCTTCGTCATATTCTCTATTAAAATTTATTCTTATATAGAAACAATACACACTGGCGTACAAAAATGAACATTGCGATGTTACACTTCAATAATACTTGTCTTAAAATGTTACTTTTAGAGGCTGGAGGAAAAGGGTGATCTAGCCCAACTACTTAAAGCGATGAAGATAACATTCAGATACCCGCAAAACAGGGAAATGGGTGAAGAATTTTATTCTAGCACGTTACGAGAGCGGCTTGCGGAAATCTTTAATATGATTGGGTAAGAACTTGACATTGCTTGTCTTAAGCTTCATTCGCGAATTGACTCTGAAATACTGCCATGTTTACCAATATCCCAACTAGCACTAAACAGTGGGCCAACGTCGGACCGATAGGGATACAACTGTTTGCCAAGCCCAACCCATGATTCCAGATAAACCTTTTACGCAACACGCGGACCTCACTTCGATAAAATTCTATAAATAAGTTACATGGATTTCCTACAAATCAGTGATACATGCAGTCACGTGGTCTCCAGCACTAATGGAGGTATTGTCCTTATAATCTTGATTCGATTGATAAAAAATCGACCCAAAACTGACTTCTATCAACACATTTTTTTATAAAATAACAACCACAGTATGATGTTTGCAATCGTATATCAAGGGTTCTATACTAATATTGTGATTTATCATTAGGTAAAAGGTCCATGTTGAATAATGGCGTTCAACATTGTATCAAAAATCACAAATATTAGGTTAAAATTGTAATATCTTTTTATTTTTGCTTTCAAAATAGATTGTGGGCGGTTCTAACGAGTACCCACAATCTATGTTGTTGAGCAAAACTAAGGAAGATAGTGTATTTCCCCGTCAACCTCATTGGTCTCTATAAAAAGTGGGGTTTAGAAGGTCTTCGTTTCACGGAACTATTATCGTGATGTGTCGTAGGTTGTCCTGGAAACCTGATAAAAACCATAAAATGCGAAATTATAAGTTAAAATCACTTCTTTCTAGCATGTCTGGTCAAGCAACTTATTGTCTCGTAGTCATTTCCCAGATGTCGCTCGTTTCCAATGGATGCCATTGAGTATATCTAATATGTTCTGCATAAGAGCGAATTTCAAATTTTTCGGGGCCAGATATAGACTAGCTAGTTTTTCGGCCAATAAGGTCTCATCAGTGACCCTCAGATATGATTAGACTTCCACAATGGAGTCAATGGTTCGATAGATTTTGAGAAATTTAATTGACCTTCAAGCAGCGTGATACTTGTAGCTCAGTGGTAAGTGCACTTGCCTCTGATGCTAGAGGCCCCCGGTGTCATGACAGGCAGCGGTGATAAAAGTCCTTGTCCGATCACGCTCCAGTGGCATCATTTTCGGGAAGGAATGTCACAAAGTGCACCGTCCTTCAGATCGGGACGTTAACTGGAGGCATAGAGAATCCCTACCGTAACTACATGATTACTGTGTAGGCTGTCATCTTGCAAATCTGGAGTATATGTAATGTACTTCTGCGAGTAATTGTCAAATGTGACTGATCGCAGTAACAGTAGATATAGATAGATATATAGATAGATAGATAGATAGATAGATAGATAGATAGATAGATAGATAGATAGATAGAAAGATAGATAGATAGAGAGATAGATAGATAGATAGATAGATAGATAGATAGATAGATAGATAGATAGATAGATAGATAGATAGATAGATAGATAGATAGATAGATAGATAGATAGATAGATAGGAGTAGATAGACCTGCGAGTAATTGTCAAATATGATCGCAGTAACAGTGGATAGATAGATGGATAGATAGATAGATAGATAGATAGATAGATAGATAGATAGATAGATAGATAGATAGATAGATAGATAGATAGATAGATAGATAGATAGATAGATAGATAGATAGATAGATAGATAGTCAGTCAGTCAGTCAGTCAGTCAGACAGACAGACAGACAGATCGATCGATCGATAGACAAACGTTGCGGTTAATTGGTTTACATTGCGTATTCCGTTGTCAGTATTTGAACAGTATATAAAGAGAGAATAGCCTTAGAAAATATGTACATATATGATGCTGCCAGATTCTAGGATAGAGCCCATTGAGTCAGACATGCATGTCAGTAAGCCATAGGGCCTGTCATTTGTATTTTATTATTATATCCTTTCAGACTTGATCAGTATGATATGGTACATAAAGAATTTTTGGATGTCTATCAACACTACCTTGCTCAGATGCCGGCTGTTTCAGTAACATTTGCTCGGGCATTGTTAGGTCTTGTGAGGGACATGGTTCGGAGATTTGCTGATGAGAATCCGTATTTGGTATGCTTACATTAGTTTGTCTTAACGGTTAAACGTCAATGCCTGGAACACCAATGGCTCGTTTTACCATGACTGAGTCGAACACGTTTTCAAGTCCCTAAGAAATTCTTCTCGTTGCTGCTGATATCAAACATCATTACTATTAACACACCCGTGCGACATTGTGCATTTTTCAGATCTCTATAATTGCTACTGTTCTGATGATAATTCCTTGATATTTTTCTCATTAATACTCCGAACATAGGTTGTGGGCGCTCGTTAGAACCGCCTCAAGGCGGTTCCAACGAGTACCCACAACCTATGTCTTGAAGCAGAAATAAGAAAAATAAAGTATACCCCCGTAAACCCCATATTTCCTTATAGAAAATGCGGTTTAGAGGGGTGTTCATTTCACGGAGATGTTAACGTGATGTTTTTTATTATTATTTTATTTCATTACGATGAAACATCCGTGCGACCAAGCCACTCTTTAATACTACCAAAACGAAATATTTGCTGATAAAACTTGTCATATTAATTATTCTTATTTATACTCAAAACATAGATTGTGGGTGCTCATTGGGGCGATTCTTACGAGTACCCACAATCTATGTCCTTGAGCAGAAATAAAAACAACAATGTATATCCCATTAAAACCCATATTTTCTCTATATAAAGTCGGGTTTAGATGGGTGTTCATTTCACCGACTTGCTTACACGGTGTTATCACAAAAATGCATGAGGCGATTATAATGAGTAAAAACAACATACATTTATTTCATAGACGATCGAAAAGAACCCCTAAGATATCCATTTATGCTTCAAGGAATATCTCTGTAACTATCCCTCGGTGGCTCGAACTATCCCTACTTATGCCCTCTAAAAAGGGTAACTACTCTAAAAGCGAAGATTTTGATTCTGAGGGTAGGTGTGTGCAAAATTGTTTCTATTTAGGGTAGACCCTATCAACAAGGGAGATAATGTATTTTAAAATACATGTAGTTTCCTCCCCTAAAGCTGTATCTCTTCTCATTTCTTTATAAATTTCAGGAATTAAAGGATGTAGATTGTTTTAAGAAACATCTAACTGTTCTACAAGATATGGTGTGTAACAAAGGTTACAAGTATGATGGCCCTTGTGACGATGCTGCAAAAGCAGTGGTGGAATGTATTATGAAGGCTGTCATGTACGATATCATTCTTGTGGTAATACACGCGTACAAACACAAACAAACACACATGGCATGCACACACTCTAAAGAATACTGTCACCAGCAATATCAGTTTGTGGAACTTTATATTGACTAAAACAGAATCGAATTTTGATTACAATCATATCTTATTAGCCTTCTTGGCAGATGAGGTTTGGTTGAATGGCCCTTTCAGGATTATTTCACTTATATCGAACCGATCGTTAATCAAAGGTTGGAGAAAACTGGGGTATCCGGAGAAAAAAAACACTTGAACTTCCGTTGCACAACTTGGCTTCTCACATGTGACCCGAGCCAGAATCAAACCACAGCGATGAAAGACCTATATGTAATGATTACGTCAGTCACTAGGCCACGGAGGCCCGTAACTTAGTAATAGTATATTAACTTGAACATATTTACTTTGCTTTAGGTTTCGAATCATAAAACAAAATGAATGAATGAATGAATGAATGAATCTATTCATAACAATCCCGCAATACTCTGATCAGTTGTAGAATTATGCAAACTGTTTATTGCAGAATAAAATCACATTCCTTTCCATTGTCTATAGAGGTGTGTAGTGTTAAAATTCATTTCTCACACATCTGACAAGAATATCCCTTTTGAATGATTTCCCTTATTTCTTTGACTCACCCTAGGGTTTATAAGCTGTCTCAAGCTATCAATCATTGCTTAATCTAGGAAAACATGTACAGTGGACGGCCCCGCCCATCGGGGCTGGAAGGAATATATGGGCTGCATGTTGCTTCCACGCAGAGCTGAAACCGACACGCACACTAGGGTCAAAGCCTGCCCAGGCAAAGCGGTACGAGTCCATGCTTATAAACCCTATTGGTTTCATTTGGCGACAGGGCTTGAGATGTAATTTCATCTCAATGTCGGGTAAAAGTCCCACAAAATTGGAAGCAGACGGGCCTCCGTGGCCTAGTGGATAAGAGCGCTGACTCTTAGTCATTAGGTCTCTCACCGCCGTAGGTTCGAGCCTCGCTCGGGCCACTTGGAGACGCCAAGCTCTGCAACGGAAGGTCAGGTGGTTTTTCTCCGGGTACTCCGGTTTTCGCCCACCTCTGATTAACGATCGGCTCGATGTGAGTGAAATAATCTTGAAAGAGCCGTAAAACCCAAACCAAAAAAAAAAAAAAAAAAATTGGAAGCAACGTCTCCAAAATGACCTTGACAGTGTTGACAGGGACGTTAAACCCCAAATCAAACAAACAAACAAACATTGCAGTTGAACGTTTTACTACCAGTCTTCCCTTGTATGTTTTGTTACCCATGCAAACAGGGAAGCACCTTCCCAGCAGGCACTCAACGTTGAACTAACGTTGAAACAACGACTAACGTTGAAACAACAAAACGTTGTTTCAGCGTTAGTTCAACGTTGAGTCAACGTTTTGTGCCTGCAGGGTTTACTTTGTTCCCCTTCAAAGTACACTTTAAAAGGCACTGATTCATGTACTTGAACAATTTGAAATGAAATGGACATTCAGTATGTCATCATAGTCCTGTCAAAAGTCAAGGGAAAAAGTCTTGAAATGTATCTGCACTGTTGCAGTTTTCAGAAAACAACAACTGATTTCTAATTTCAAAATTATCACTGCATGCAAACGAATATATTGAAGCTCACTGGAAAACAATGTTTACTTTCTTTAGAAGGTAAGAATAATGAAGCTGAGGCGGCACATTTTTGATCTGTTACATTTGTGTGAAGGAGCCATTTTCCATCTGTTTTTTTTTTCTTTATTCTTGAGCAGTCTGATAGCAATAGATCTTTACCATTAACAGCGCATTCTTTAAAGGAGATATGTGAGAAAAATAAACATTGATGGGGTTGAGACCTCGACAGAAAGTCTCATGCTAGTTTTCAGTTTATATAAGTCTCATGCTCGGCAAAGCCTCGCATGGGACTTAAATGAACTGAAAACTTGCCTGAGTTTTCCTTATCTCGGTCTCAATCAAAGATTCTATTGACTAGGATAACACAACGTGCATCAAAGTGCATTTTTCACATGTCCAAATGGCTACTCCGTGAAATTGTTCTTATTTATACTGCAAACATAGGTTGACGGTGATCCTTAGAACCGCCTCATCGAGCTAAGGATCACCGTCAACCTATGTTTGCAGTCGAGGCGGTTCTAACGAGTACCTACAACCTGCGTCTTGGAGTAGAAGTAAGAAAAAATTATCTTTACCCAGTAAATATGTTCTATAAAAGGGTTATCCTTTGGAAGCAAGGAATACACCACAGACTGAAAAATATGGAGTGTACATGTTTTCTGGGCCAGACTAGCTAGTTTCGGCCAATTAGGCCTCATCAGTGACCCTCAGATATTTTCGAAATTCCACAATGGAAACAATGATCCCAAAGGACAAGAAAATATAATCTACACTATGATGTTGGGCAGGGAGACGTTTTACCGCCGCCACACATTCCCACACACCAGCTGTAGTGAAGTTAAATATGTTCTATAAAAGGGTTATCCTTTGGAAGCAAGGAATACACCACAGACTGAAAAATATGGAGTGTACATGTTTTCTGGGCCAGACTAGCTAGTTTCGGCCAATTAGGCCTCATCAGTGACCCTCAGATATTTTCGAAATTCCACAATGGAAACAATGATCCCAAAGGACAAGAAAATATAATCTACACTATGATGTAGGGCAGGGAGACGTTTTACCGCCGCCACACATTCCCACACTCCAGCTGTAGTGAAGTTAAATATGTTCTATAAAAGGGTTATCCTTTGGAAGCAAGGAATACTCTATATATGAAGTGGGGTTTAGTGGGATGTTCATTTTACGAACTTGTTCACATGATGTATTCTCACGTGTCAACGTCATATTTTCAATACGCAGAGAAGAAGAACTGGTTACAGACCTGTTTGACCACATAATGGATTTCCTGGTTAAGATACGCAAAAATGAACATGGGAGAAAAGAGGGAGGAGACATTATAGGCAAAGTCCGACTCTATCTAATCAGAGAAATAGGAGACAGACAGGTAAAACAATGTGCAATATTCCATTCTGGCCTAAAATGATGATGATGATGATGATGATGATGATGATGATGATGATGATTCAATATTGAACGACGCGTAAACCCTCTTTGTTGGTCCCAAGCGTCAAACTATTGCTGATCAAATTAAATGTATGTGGGTGGTGCCAGAGAGTTGTCGGTAGGACGATCAGTACTGCATGTGGTATGTGGAATCAGCCATCCCCTAACATGCAAAATCCTGAATACATCATCATTTTCACGAGACGTTGCACTAATTATCATTGTAAACCCCAATTTAAATAGGAACAACTGGCGGTTACAAGGGTTTACATTATTTTCCATATTTTTTCTAAAAAGTACTTTTGAGGCAGTAGAAATTATGAAAACATCTTCTTCTGAAAAAAAATGCTATAAGTTCAACACATCACGATAACAAGTCCGTGTAATTAAAATACACCTGAACCCCACTTTATACAAGGGAAAACCAGGTTTACGGGGTATAAATTATTTTCGTAATGCTTGCTCAACGACCTAGAGTGAGGGTACAAGTTTGAACCGTCTCGAAAAGATATAGATTTGGAATAAAAATAATACCCGTGTCACACAGGCACGAGTTTGGCTGCGAGTTATCCCGAGTTAACAACTCGTAGCATGTCTTAGTAATGACGCAATATGTCGGCGGTTGCCGTACGCATCTCGCCTCAACTCGCAACAACTTGTAGCATACGAGAATGTTAAACGGTTCGGGACAACTCGTAGTCAAAGTGTGCAGTATAAATCTCGAAGTAATGTCGTAGGATCTCGTGCGAGTTTAGTCTGATGTTAGCCTCTAAGACCTGCTACACATTACATGTACTACGAGTTGTTGCCGGGCTTCTCCAGACTTTGGGATGAGTCTTTAAACCGAGGTCCCGTCTCCGTATGACCTTAGCTGTTGGTGGGACGTAAAACTCAAACAATCTTTCACGAATTGGCTAAGACCTTCCGACAGTTGTTTGACTTAGTAAGAGTTTGCCAAGTTACGGCGAGATTACTTGCTACTTGTATAAAAGCAATAAATACAATTTTCCCCGTTTATGTCGTAGACATATCGTTAGGGACTCGTAGAACAGTTTGGGGAACAAATAAGAAAAATAAATCACAAAGTTTCATCCGAGAAGTCACCGTTTTTCAGATATGAGGAATGCAGAATTTCGCACGGATGTGTCCGCCTAATGCCCGACCTTCTAAAACCATGTTATATATCTGTTCTCTTCCAGCTTCCTGTGAAGCCTCTGTTTAAAAGTTGTTTAAATATGATTCTGGTGATGTTAGAGAGAGAAGTAACCGATGCTGCGCAACTAATGGCAAGCGATGTTATCAACATTTTCATCGAAGAAGCAAGCCCTAGGTAAGGATATAAAATACATTTATCATATGACGTCGCGTCTGAGAGTGTAATAACGTCATGTAATATTTTCGACAATCCACTAGTGGATTAAATATGCAAATTAGCTAGATACGTCCCGTAACGTTACATGTACGACGTCCTTAACGACGTCGCATTTACTAACGGCGGAATACTGGTATTTTTGTAAACAATCGTGAATAAAATGCGTTTTAAATGTCATATGATAAATAGAATCTTGCATTCGTGCTCATGTATTATTGAATTTATTAAACTCGTTGAAGAAAAGGGATAAAATGCTCGGCAAAGCCTCGCATTTTATCCCTTTTCCTCAACTCGTTTAATAAATTTAATAATGCATGAGCACTCATGTAAGATCCTCTATTAACAACCCCGTTACATTATTTATCCATACTATATGAAACTATCGGACTGTGTTTTAGTCACCATCTACTTCACCATAGTGGAACATATAGAGGATCTTACATGAGTGCTCATGTATTGTTGAATTTATTAAACGAGTTGAGGAAAAGGGATAAAATGCGAGGCTTTGCCGAGCATTTTATCCCTTTTCCTCAACGAGTTTAATAAATTCAATAATACATGAACACGAATGCAAGATTCTATTTATCATATGACATCAAAAGGTATTAAATGCACGATTTTTCAATAAATATGTCAATATTCCGCCATTAGTAAACACAACGTCGTTAATGACGTCGTACGGGTAACGTTACGGGACATATATAACTAATTTGCATATTTAATCCACTAGTGGATTATAGAATTTATTACATGACGTTATTACACTCTCAGACGCGACGTCATATGATAAGTATGTTTATTTCCTATGTGGCCATAATACTGTTCGGTCGTGCACACATATTGTCTTGAAGATAGCCTATTAACGACCGATTGGGCCCCGCCAATCGTGGCTAAGAGAAATAGACTGGGCTTCATGATGCTTCCACGCAGAGCTTAAACCGATGGCTCATGCATAATGGTAAACCGCTAAGAAGGTCTAACCTTGTCCAGACAAAGTGGTGCGAGTCGGACGGTCCATGTTTATACATTGGGTGACAGGGCTTAAGTTGTCAGTTCATCTCTATGTCAGGTAAATGCCACACAAAATCAGAAGCAACGTCTTCTAAATGATCTGAATAGTGTTGACATGGACGGGACGTTTGAACCTCAAATCAAACAAACAAACAAACAAAACAAAACGGCCACTTACACCACCGAGCGTGGTTTCCCACCACACCTTGCCTTTTACAAAACATATTAATACACATGAATTTAGAATGTATGTGTTCCTTTCTACCATTATTTTTATTGAATTGCAGCATTGTTCCTGCTACAACCGATATTTAAAGCCCCGAACACCTTCTTGAAAATAGTTCTTGCATAAAACCCTATGGAAATAGCTGTTTGAAGCTATTCTTGTATGTGCTAGAGGCCCTATCAAAACAAAAAAAAACAGAAAGAAAGAAAAAAAGCATGTTCAAATCATGAAGACCACGTGCTGTTTGATCACAAGTTTTGATATCACATTACCACAACACACCCGTGCAACATTGTGCATTTTAATGGCTACTTTTCTGATGAAAATCCGTGAGATTTTTCTTATTTATACTGCAAACATACGTTGTGGCTGCTCGTTACAACCACCTTATTGAGGCGGTTCTAACGAATATTAACAACCTACGTCTTGGAGCAGAAATAAGAAAAATAAGGTATACCCCCGTAACCTTCTGTTTTCTCTATATAAAGTGGGATTTAGGGGGTGTTCATTTTTCGGACTTGTAATTTCTTGTTCTTTGGGATCATTGATTCCGTTGTAGAATTTTGAGAGTGTTTCGGTGTCACTGATGAGGTCTAATTGTCCGAAACTGGCTAGTCTGGCCCGGAGTACATGCACACATCAAATTTTTCAGTTCAGTTGTGTATTCTTTGCTTCCAAAGGATAACCCTTTGATAGAACATATTGTTCAAGCGATGACAAGATCTGCCTTGCTTTATTTACATTGCGTTGAGCAACCTAAAGTTGTCGCCCTGAACGTAGCATTTTGAAAATTTACGATGACAACAGATCGTCATTTAGGAACTGACTTCATTGGTAACAATGTTCTGAACTACGGTCGCATTCGAAAGGTATATATGGTGCTTTTGGGAGCTTTCGTCACAATTTGCCATTGGAATCGTAATGCAAGTACATCGATCATCAATGATTATTCATACATTAACAATTTCGGGTCCCGAGGAAGCTGTTTGAAGACGAGGCAACTAGGCATCGTGTTCAAACAGCTTCCTCGGGACCCGGCATATGTTAATGCTTGCACACGAGACCCATCACGCCTAGCGGCCTTGTGTTCAAACAGCTTCATCTGGACCCGCCAAATGTCAATGAATGATAAATTATTGTCGGCTTTGGGGAGCTTTCGTCACAACTTGCCATTGGAATCAAAATGCAAGAACAGCGATCATCCATGGTTGTTCATGCATTATCTTTTGCCGGGTCCCGAGAAAGCTGTTTGACGACGAGGCCATTAGTCCTCGTGTTCAAACAGTTTCCTTGGGACCCGGCAAATGAAAATGCATCAAAGCATTTAGATTTGTTGGGTCAAGAGGAAGCTATTTGAACACGAGACCCATTACGCCTAGTGGCATCGTGTTCTAACAGCTTCATCGGGACCCAGTTAATGTTAATGCTTGAAAAACCATGATTGGCTTTGGGGAGCTTTCGTCACAGCTTGCCATCGGAATCGTAATGCAGGAACATCGATCATCCATGGTTTTCATGCATTAACATTTGCCGGCCGCAGGTCCCAAGAAAGCTGTTTTGCGACGACGCAACTAGACCTCGTGTTCAATCAGCTTCGTCTGGACCCGGCAAATGTAAATGCATGAAAACATTAACATATGCCGGGTCCCGAGGAAGCTGTTTGTACACGAGACCCATCACGCCTAGTGGCCTCGTGTTCAAACAGCTTCTTCGGGACCTGGCAAATATTAATGCATGAAAGCCCATGCTCGGCTTTGGGAAGCTTTCTTCACAACTTGCCATTGGAATCGTAACGCAAGAACATCGATCATCCATGGTTTTTCATGCATTAACTTTTGCCGGGTCCCGAGGAAGCTGTTTGAATACGAGGCTGGTGGCATGAAAGCATTAACAAATGCCGATTCCCGAGAAAGTTGTTTGTACAGGAGACCCATCACGCCTAGTGGCCTCGTGTTCAAGCAGCTTCTTCAGGACCTGGCAAATGTTAATGCATGAACACCAATGGTCCGCTTTGAAGAGCTTT
Source organism: Lucinisca nassula (assembly GCA_963580285.1). Taxonomy (NCBI): domain Eukaryota; kingdom Metazoa; phylum Mollusca; class Bivalvia; order Lucinida; family Lucinidae; genus Lucinisca; species Lucinisca nassula. The sequence continues at coordinate 24,709,586 of OY757018.1, forward strand.
CGGCATGATCCAAAATATATGAATATCTACAGTAGCGGGAAAGATTTCCTTGCATAACGAAGACACGCCTATTCAAATATACTGGAAAAAAAAACTCCACAAAAAATGAAATTTTTCATATAAAAATTCTGGTATTTTTCATTTTTTGTGCTAAAAACATAGTTTGTGGGCAATCATTAGAACCGTCTCAGCAAAGGGGCTCTAACGAGTACCCACAATCTATGTTTTCGAGCAGAGATAAGAAGAAAAAGAATAACGTATTCCAATGTAAACCCCAGTGTTTCAATATAAAATTTGGGTTTCTAACTGTTGATTTTCTTTTGCTCCAGCAATTCTGTCGTTGTATTTTGTCGAGTCCTCAACCTTGTTTCATCTCTGTAGTTGTTTTATTTGAATGTTCTCGGAGATGTTACACTGATGAGTTAGGAAGCCTTAATGCGAACTAAACAAAATTAGTGTATACCGCGACAGAGGTATGGGTGAGGATTATGGCCATGTAAAATCGATTTAACCCCCCCCCCCCAAGTGGAATTCTTTCCACTGACCGTTCCAAGGCGGTTCTTCTGTGGCGGTTTATTTATGTTGTTGTTTGTTACTTACTGTGTGTATCACTTGGGTCTTTTTATTTTGGGTGGCCATTTGGCCATTTGTGGGAAAGTAACTGTCCTTTTGGGCTTCCTTTGTTTAAGTTTCCATTATGGTCTGGTCGCTTTATGTTTGTGTTTCTTTCCCTTTGGTGTCTTTGATCGGTGGAGTAAGTTAATTGTATCGATTCCTGATCTTTGTTTTACTTCTACTTTTTAAGGGGTAAAAAATATATAGACTTGTTTGCGTGATGGGGATCAAGAATGAGTCGGAAACAGCTGTGGTAATCGAGCCATCTGTGTATAGGCCACATAATTTTCATTGTATTTTGTTCTTATAAATTACGAAAACACGCGTATACTAATACAGTGTATATTTTACTGCCGACAAAAACAATTTTGAGATGAAAAATAGCGATATTTTTCTTATTTCTGCTCAAAACATAGACTGTTGGCACTCGCTAGAACCGCCTCGATGAGGCGGTTCTAGCGAGCACCAACAATCTATGGTTTAGAGCAGAATCATCGAGGCGGTTCTAACGAGTACCAACAATCTATGGTGTTGAGCAGAAATGAGAAAACTCAAAACATAGATTGTGGGCACTCGTTAGAACTGCCACTATAAAAATGTTGGGTTTAAGGGGGTCAAAATAATATGGGTGTGTTCTCGTGATGAGATCGTTTTATCGTGATATGACGAGAAGTCTAGTGCCGCACCTGCGTATGTAATGCGACGTTTGATTGGATAGCGTCAAGCGAATTTGTGTCTTCGAGCATTCCGTCATGACAAATTTTAACTGCGCATGCCCAGCCATTCAGAGGGGCCAGGGATATGGCTTTCTGTCTGAAGGTTCCTCTTGATTCACTGCTTGTATGAGCGAACAGCGAAGGTTCTGGCGAGACTGCGCGGATGCGCAGTCTCGCCTGAACCTTCGCTGCTCGCATAGGCGATAAGTACCAAAATCGCTTGACGGGGCCCATTTAATGTCGCTTCTCACTGGGTACCATTTGGTATTACGCAGCTCACAGTGTCTTCGTAATGTGCTTTTCTCTAGCTCTGAAGAAGTACAACAGATACTGCTGTTCATTAGAAGCATTGTATTGTCTGGAAAGCGAGATCTTATCATTTACATCAAAGGCATGTTGACGGTAGTACAGGAACAAGACTTTTTTGAGTGGGAGGTTAGTATTCGTCATTACGAAAACACGCCTATACAAATACAATTAAAATTTTACAATCTAAAAACGATTTTTTTAGATGAAAAATTGTGATATTTTTGTTATTTCTGGTCAAAATAAAGATTGTGGGTACTCATTAGAACCTCCTCGAGGAGCCGGTTCTAACGAGTACCCATAATCTATATTTAAGAGCAGAAATAATAAAAATAATGTTTACCCCTGCACACCCCAGTTTTTCTGTATAAAAGTGGGGTTCAAGGGGATCAGAATTATATAGGCGTGTTTTCATGATGTGTTCCTGTTTCACATGCTAGGGTGTTCATCTAATGGCTTTCCATAGCGTGTCCATCATTACGAAGACGCTTATTCAAATACAGTGAAAATCTGCTATTAAGACCACCTAAAATTAGGACTAATTCTGCTATAAAATCTTATTTTAAAGGGTACACTTAATTTTTCTTTTTGTTTTCTGCCTATAATGTTCTTTAGTCAGGTACCACCTTTGGGACTGTTCAAAAGTGGTCTGTAAGACCACTTTTGACAGTCCCAAAGGTGGTCTTAATATAGGAATTGTACTATATATTGATAAACAGTAATAATTTTCTAAAAAAATTTTTTTATTTTTTTCTGCTCACAAATAGATTGCGGAAACTTGTCAGAGCCTCCTCGCCGAGGCCGTTCTATCGAGTATCCACAATCTATATATTTATCAGAAATAAGAAGAAATGTATACCTATGTAAACCCCAGTTGTACTTTATAAAAGGGGATTTTAAATGGGGCAAAATTATTTAGGCGTGTTTTTATGATGATGCCAATTACTGTGACTGTTTCTTTCACTTCAAGCAAAAGGGTTATGATGCTCGAAGAAAGCCATTATCAAAGTTCAGGGTCAACCACATCATGTCAAAAAGTCATGTGATGAATATTCCTTTAAACCACACTTAATATAGAGGAAAACGGGGTTTGGAAGGGCGTACATTGTGGTGCGCGGGAAAAACGTCAAAGAAAAAAAGTCACGGAAGAAAAGTCACGTATATATATATTTTTATGGTGCCACTTAAAAATAGTGGGGTATTGTCAATTAGTTCATTGTTTATGTACCTTGCTCAAAGGTTTGAATATTAGTCATGTCTGCCTTCTTTGTTGAGAATACCCCTGTAAACCCCTCATTTTAAATAGAGAACTGGGGTTTACAGGTGATTCATAACATTCCTTATTTTTGCTCAAAATTAAATATTGTGGGTACCTGCTAGAAACATCAAAAAGAGGCGGTCTATTCGGCACTCACAATCAATATTTTGGGTACAAATAAGAAAAAAAAAATAGTTTTCATCGGAAAAATGCTACTTTAAGCGAAGTCGCAATTTAATCACATACACGTGTCATCGTAATCTAAAGACTCTTATGGATCTTAATAGATGGGAAACTCTGTCTGTCCTCGTTAGTCATCATCAATACTTTGGACTCACCAATCAGTACCCCACATAACAATAATAATTTTCCTCTTTTAGGATCAAAAACATAGAGTGCGCGTAAAAGTTAGAACCACCTCACTGAGGGTGTCCTATCAACGACCCATTGTATATATTTAGGCTAAAAAAAGAAAAAAATATCAAAAGATTCCGTCTGACTTATGAGAGATCTCGAGACAGGAAAGATGCCTTTTTAGAACACGGACATGTTACCGTACTGTGAAGACTCTTAATGGATCAACATATTGACATTGTCAACACCTTTAATCATACTTTTTAATCAGTTACTCACACAACAGTAATGCAAACCTGATTTCGTGACTTTTTTCAGTGACTTTCATTCAACCCCAAACTGTGACTTTTTTCCGTGACGTTTTCCCTGTGACTTTAATCCTAAAAACTACATTGTTTCTTCTTATATTTGCTCAAAAAGGTAGATTGTATGTACTTGTTGGAACCGCCTCAAAAAGTACATTACAAAAACACGCCTATACAAATACATTGTCAACTTTACCGCCGGAAAAACTAAACTTTTATGCAGAAAAATTGTGATATTTTCCTTATTTCTGCTCAAAATATTGATTGTTGGTACTCGTTAGAACCGCCTCATCGAGGCGGTTCTAACGATTACCAACAATCTATATTTTAGAGCAGAAATTAGAAAAATAAGGTTTACCCATGTAAACTCCAGTTTTACTATATAAAAGTGGGTTCAAAGTGGTCAAAATTATATAGGCATGTTTACGTGAAGATGTGTTTGCAGCAAAAATAAGGAAAAGTAAAAGTTTTAACTGAAAATGCTAGTTCTACATATAAGAATAACGCTATTTTAGAACACACCAGCGGGATGTGTTTATCATTACCAAAACCACCCATAGGAAGGATAACAAGTCAAATACACGATCAAGTACAATAAAAAGTAGAAGTAAAACAAAGATCAGGAATTGATACAATTAACTTACTCCACCCATAAAAGACACCGAAGGGAAAGAAATACAAACATTAAGCGACCAGACCATAATGGAAACCTAAACAAAGGAAGGCCATAAGGACAGTTACTTTCCCACAAAATGGCCATATGGCCATCCAAAATTAAAAGACACAAGTGATACACACAGTAAGTAACAAACAACAACATAAATAAATCGCCACAGAAGAGCCGCCTTGGAACGGTCAGTTGAAGATTTCCACTGGGGGCTTAAATCGATTTTACGTGGCCACAATCCTCGCCCTTACTTCCGTCGCGATTTAGACAAAGAATTTGTTCAGTCCGCATGAAGGCCTTCTAACTCATCAGTGCAACATCTCCGTGAACACAAAAATCAAAGAACCACAGAGGTGAGACAACGGTGAGGACTTGACAGCAAGAAACCACTGAAATGCTGGAGCAAAAGAAAACCAACAGTTAGACTCCGATGGGCCCGACCAGAGACAGAGCATCAGGCACCAACCAACATTACCTTGCATTAGATCTCTCTAATTCTCAATAAGCCTTTACGTTGGAGCCGTCATAGAATCTGAGGCCTGACCCACCGGCGTGCAATTAAAGAGGGAAGCAAAGTTGCCAACCGTGATTGGGTTAACTACCATGCATGCAGTCTGTCGTATAATATCCATGCTGTACCCAATCTTTTTATATCGAAGAACGACCCTACGAAATCGGGTGCTGAAGTCATTGCGGCCACACATTTTTCCGAACCTACACACCAAGCCACCACAAAACCCTTAGAGGTCAAAGGTACAAAAAGAGTCCGAAACTTAAACACGGTCATTGGCTTTCTTATTTCTGGATGGATTTTGAAATTACTCAGCAGAGCTGGTAACCATCTTAAGACAATGTGTTGCGCGCAAAGCACAGGTCTGTACCTCCAAAGCCAAGGCCGTGGTTAAGAGGCCAAAGGTCTACAAAATTATGTCTGATATATAAACACGGTCAACAACGTTCTTACTTTGGATGGTGTTGAAATTTCGTGGCAGAGGTGTTAACCACCATGAGTCGATATGTCGCGCGCAAAACCCAGGTCTGTAGCTCTAAGATCAAGGTCGTACTTCCAAGTCAAACATCAAAGTCGTACTTAGAGGTCAAAGGTCCAAAATGGATTCAAAATCCATACATGGTCAATAACTTTTTTTATTTCTTGATGGATTTTGAAATTACTAGGCAGAAATGTTGACCATCATGAGATGATATGCCTTGCGCAGGTCCCAGGTTGGTACATATACATCAAAGGTACATGTAAAGGTCATACGTAGAGGTGAAAGGTAAAGAAAGGTAAAGTTATTCTGAAAATATTTGGTAGAAATGTTAACCATCATCATGTTAACCGCAAGACCCAGATTGGTACCGCCAAGGTCAAGGTCATACTTAGAGTCAAAGGTAAAGAAAAGTGTGTTTTTCTTGTTGTTCCTGGGTGGACTTGGAAATGAGACAATTTGTTGCACACAAGACCTAAGTCCGTACCTGTAACGTCAAAGTCATACTTAGCAGTCAAGGGTCAAATACTAACATCAACATATTTTCAGGCGGGGGGCGGGGCATCCGTGTTATATGGACGCATTTCTAGTTTTGGATATAAAAAAGTTGTTAGACAAACATGGTTTCTGCTTTGGACCCTAATAATAGCGATAAACAGGTTGTACAGCACAACAAAACCATAGCATGAAGTTAACACGTTCGTGTACACAATAACTTTGTAAATCTCCTTCGTGTAGAAATCAAAGCACTGTGAGTACTGGTAGTTCGACTATCTCTGAGTGTAGGCTGGGACTTTCGTTTAACCCAGTTCAATTTGTTAAGCACAATGTATCGACCCTGATCAGACGCTGCATTTTGCGGCGTTTGACCTTTAACATCCTGTACTGTTAGCAAAAAATGCAGACCCTGATCACTAGCCGCGTTCTACGGCGTCTGATCTGAGTCTACACTGTTTGCCAAGTTCTAAAGCGAAATGAAAGTTTCTGCGCCGAAAGTCAACGTTGTTGGTATCCCTGAGTCAAGCCGAATATGGTGCGGTGTCCTGAAAGATCATCTATTGTGATTGTTGAGGCTGAAAGTGTACATGAAATAAATAAATCTAGCTGTGCTTCGTTGAGTAGTATATCACAATGTGTAGGTCACCTGTAAAGTAGATCAAATCAAGCGCGTTCAGCGCGAGTGATTAGTCTACTAACGACAGACCTTTCCTTTCCATTGCCTAAATAGGAGCGTTGTGTTAAAATATATATGCGCGCTGTGTTAGAATAAATAATTTTATCATGATAACCATGAGGCGTCCTGTGAGGCGGTTCTAACGAGCACCAACAACCTATGTTTGTAGTATAAATAAGTTTCATCAGAAAAGTAGCCATTTTGGAGATTAGCAATATGCACTATGTCGCACGGGTATGTTTTCGTAATTATCTAATGTGACTGTTGAGGCTGAAAGTGGACAAGAAATAAATAAATCTAGCTGTGCATCGTTGAGTAATATATCATATTTGTAGGTCAGCCATAAAATAGATTAAATCAAGAGCGCACAGCGCGAGTCTAGTAGCGACAGACCTTTCCTTTCCATTGCCTAATTTGGTGCGCTGTGGTAAAATATATTGGCGCGCTGTGTTAGAATAAATACTTTTATCAATATAACCATGCGTTATTTGTGTTTCACATAAGGACTACGTTGAACAGGCGAAACGTATCTTAGAGGCCATTGGTGAAGTATCTATCAAAAGTATACGAGACGACGGGTGTCTCGATCGTACAGTAATGGAGTACAGAGACTTCAGTGAGGATTATCTGGGTATATTAAGGTATAAAGAACTTCCAACATGTTTGCAAAGTTAAAAGAATGTAAGACGCACAAAATGTAGATGAGTACTTAAAAAATAGAAAAAAAAAAAGAAATACAGTCGCAGTTCAAGCAGTAGTAGTTACATACGCCGTAACGTTACACGTATAACATCCTTAGCGAGGTCGCGTTTGCGTTTACTAGGTATGGAATAGTGACATTTTTATAAACAAAATCGTGAATAAAAGGCGTTTTAAATGTCCTATGATAAAATTGTTCTTATTATCTTACATTCGTGCTCATATGTTATTATATTTATTAAACGAGTTAAGGTAAAGGCATAAAATGCTCATGTTTTATTGAAATTATTAAACGACTTAACGAAATGGGATAAAATGGTCGGCGAAGCCTCGCATTTTATCCCTTTTCCCACTCGTTTAATAAATTAACTCATACATGAACACTCATGTTAGATTCTCTATTAAATGACTGACGTTGCTGTGATTGAGTTGTTATATACAGCTGTCGAGAATTTCTTTTTTTAATCTGCGACGTAGCTTGAAAGAATTAAAAACATAGTACACTACGGCAGGAAAAAATATCAAAATATAAGTATCGAAGTACATGGAAAATATTTAGGTCGCATGGCGCCATTTCTGTACATTTAATGTGATCTCTATGTAATGTATGTAAAGGATAATTTTGAACATATGGAAGATGCGATTCGAGTGAGACTGTACAGACAAAATACAAGTACATGTACTTAACCTACAGCAGCCTCGGGCTAATTGATCATACATACATATTGCTTAATCACTTAATGATGGAGGAGATTCTTATTTCAGATAAAATGTTGAAGACAGAAGACCGAGAATAAATTCGATCAGACGCACTGCTTGTGTAGAAGAAGCCTTTTTTGAATAAAACAAATAATGTGTTCATTTGAATCATAAATGAGTAACGACTTAGAAGAATCAACATCATGCTCAGATGTACATTAGCTGAAATATCTTGTACCGGGAACCCTGAAACGCTTACCCTGGCAAATAGTGCAGGCCAAGATCAGTCGCCGCAGAACGCGGCATCTGATCAGGGCCTACACTATTTGCAAAATGTACAGCTAATTTCCAAATACATTCTGAAGATAACACAACCTGTCAGCCCCTAAGTTTCGAAATGAACTCTTGCTACAGTGGCGATTTAGTTTTTGTTGTCCACGGAAACGGATGCAAAACTCTTTTCAACGATTTGAAAACGCAGCGTTTAGACCACGCTTAAACGATCGTTTACATTTTCAGCCAATCAGATCATCGTTTCTGAAACGTTTCAAGCGTTTCGTATATCAACCAATCACATTAGCGTTCGGAAAACGCTGTCATGGAAACCGATTATTATCCAGTTCTTTTTTCGTTAACCAATAAAAATCCCGCAGACTCACTTTAATGATAATAATAATAGTGATAATGAATAATAATGAATAAAAATAAAAGTAAATAATAATAATAATAATAATAAATATTATTATTATTATTATTATTATTATTATTTATTATTATTATTTTGATTATTTTTATTATGAAACAGAAAATAGATAAAAAATAATAGCGAAATGATTTTAAGGTGAAGAGGATCTCCTGCAATAAACACCAAATTGTGTTTGACAGAAAGAAAATGTTTCCGGATTCTGTAGCTCAGTCGGATGCGCGTTTAACTGTTGATCCAGATTCGCGGGTGCAATGCTTGCAGGTGAAAAACAAACTACATAAGAACCTTTCATACATGGACAAAATATTAACCGAGAAGACTCTGTTTTCTATAGTTTTCGAATGCTTTTTGTGAGGGAATTTATTGTTCTCACCCATTACGTACGGCCGCTATATTTTAGGAAAAAAAAATATATATACAATGAATTTGACATTTAACATGATTTTTCAGTATATGTGATCTCAATAATTATCCGTCATCAAATTAACATTCGATGACAGATGTCTTCTTCAATCATCACGAAAACATGCCTTTATAAATTTTACTCTCTTAAAACCACTTTTGTATTGAAAAACTTGGCTTGACAGGGTTAATTATTTTACATTATTTCTACTCAAATATAGACTGTTGGTAAACGTTAAACCCGCATCGCCAAGGCGGTTCTAACGAGTACCCACAATCTATGTTTTGAGTAGAAATTTGGACAAAAATATCAGAACTTTTATCCCAAAATTTACAACTTTGTTGTAGAGTAGAAGTTTTCAATTTATTTGATTAGGCTTGTTTTCGTAATGGAACAAAAATAAATTTATCAGTTTGCCAAAAATTATTTAAAAATTCCAATCGGTTAAGTCACTATCACCAATTTTCACAAACGGGTTACGGACGGACAGACAGACTGACAGACTGACAGAATGACCGAATGACAGAATGACACGGTGATTTTAGGGCACTCTTAGAAATCAACCGACTTCAGTCGGTTGCTTTTTCTGCGGGTCGTGCAATATACTAAGCCACGAAATCAATTTATATCTGAAACAAATAAAAATCATCGCTTCACCTCATTACAAAAACACGCACTTTCGTATTTGAAAATTTTACCAAAAATCTGAGAAAAGTATTATATTTTTAAATTTCTGCTCAAAGCATAGATTGTGAGAACTCGTTAGAGTCGCCTCGGTGAGGCGGTTCTAACGAGCAACCACCATCTATGTTATATGCAGAATTAAGAAGAAATATCACAATAACACACCCGTGCGACATAGTGGATTTTTTTTTCAGATCTCCAAAATGGCTACTTTTCTAATGAAAATCCGTGATATTTTTCATTTATGCTGCAAATATAGGTTGTGGGTGCTCGTTAGAACCGCCTCAATGCGAAGGTTCTAACGAGTACCCACAACCTATGTCTTGGAGCAGAAATAAGAAAAAATAATGTATACCCCCGTTCACCCCCATTTTCTCGATATAAAGTGAGGTTTAAGGGGGTGTTCATTTAACGGACTTTTTCACGCGATGATGTAAACCCATGTAAATTCCAGTTATATTATATAAAGGTTTGGTTTAAGGGCTCAAAATAATACAGGCTTGTTTTCATGATGTCGTGAAAACACAGTATGTTCATATTGTGAACAATAAATATGATCGCGATATCTTCACAGTGGCAGCCCTGACTACTTTTTCAATATTCTTTTTTCATAAATGCCAAACAAATTTTGTCTAAAACATCAGAATTTTCACTCACGCTTCGCACTCGTGAAAATTCTTATATTTTGAATATACGCCACCTTAAACACTATTTTATTTTTGAGGCATTGATTCCCATTTTGAGTGTGTGTGTTTTTTTACCATACATTGAGATGAAATGACATCTCAAGCCCTGTCGCCCAAACAAATAAAAATGGTTTATATGTAGGGACGGCAAGCCTCGAACCACTTTGGCTGGTCAGGCATAGATGCTGTAAGCGGTTTTTCATATTTCATTACTGGTCATTGAAGAAATATATGGGCTGCGTGATGCTTCCACGCAGAGCTGAATCCGGTACGCACACTAGTACCGGTAGACGACTTAGAGAATCTAAGCCTGTCCAGGAACCACGGTGCGAGGCGGACCGCGCATGATAATAAACCCTATTGGTTTCATTGGGCGACAGGGCTTGAGATGTCATTTAATATATAAGGAGGAAGACTCCGTTTGGTACAGACATGGTTAAACGCACACTTTTCTTTTGTCAGCAAAACTGAAATTATGCCTGATATCCAGTCAAGTCTGGCGAAAATGTTCCTCACCTGCTTGCAAGATGACACCATGATCAAGGTCCGGTACGCCGCATCAAGTGTTAGCACAAACTGGATGGATTTGTCTGTGAGTAGCGTTTTGATAAGATAATACTGATTTTACCGTTAAGTTCTACGAATGGTCAATACCAATCTATTTTATTAAGTTACATTTCAAAGTAATACGAGCTGTACCTTTTGCATGAAGTTTTGTACGTTCGAATTAATCCTACTGATATAATTAAAATTCGCTTTACAGAAAGAGAAGAATCTTAGATCAGATCTGCTGAAGAAGTGTGAAAACATGCTAAAGGACAGTTCACTGGACTGGAAGAACCCTTACTTGATTGAATTTGTGGGAAATATGGTAAACGTCCTTGCAAATTCATATGAAGGGTAAGTTTAAACATCACGTGAACAAGTCCGTAAAACGAAGACCCCCTAAACCCCACTTTATATAGAGAAAACCGGGGTTTACGGGGTATACATTATTTTTCTTATTTCTGTTCCAAGACATAGGTTGTTGGTACTTGTTAGAACCGCCTCACTGAGGCGGTTCTAACGAGCACCATCAACCTATGTTTTGAACAATAACAACAAAAATAACAAGAATTTTCATTAGAAAAGTAGCCATTTTGGAGATGTGAAAAATGCACGGGTAATTTATCGTAATGATAAAGAAATCATATGTAGGACGCGAGTTTCCCCAAACCAGTTTTCTGGAAACTGACCCGATAATCTACTACTATTTAAGTATCCTAACAGTTATTATGAAGGGTATGAATAATAACAATAATTATTTGTTGCAAAGAACATGAAAAAAGAAGTAAAGGTAATGCCGATCAGGAATCGCTGCAATTAACCCTCACCTCCCATCAGAGACACCAAAGGGTAAGTAACAGGTTAAGTTCTTAAAACAGCACTTGTAACAGGTTTATAAGAACCAACATGACAACGTTATCCCAAAACATACATTAAGTTACATATTAGTTTATTAGTTTATAATAATTAATTTAATAAATTAATAAATCAACTACTTTATAAAATATCGGTGCGGAGCTGCTTGCACGCGTATATGGCGCCAAATTTAGATGTGAGAATGGTCAAAGTACAGTTGCTCTTGAAACGAAATATATGAAGAGAGATGGTTACTTTAAACGTAACAAACACGGAGCATATAAATTTCTCGCCGCTGAGAAAGGCAAAATGGCTTACCAACCTTTTTAGTAGATTTTACGGGCCTTTAAAGATTATTTCACTTATTCCCGGAGTACTCGAAAAACAAAACAACATCTGATCTTCCCCGAGCGAGGTGCGAATCACAGCGTTGAGAGACATAATAATGAAGAGTCAGCGTTCCTTCTCATTAGGCATTGAAGGCCGATCTAGCAACAGGAAGGTACCCATATTTTGGAGAACCTTTTCCCCCGTATGATGATTCAGGACTCACTGCTGTGCCAGGGTTTCTGTCATGCGGGTTTAATTTGTTCTGATAGTTTGCACTGGATTTCTGGAGTGTGTTGAATTTTCGTAAATGAATGCCATTCTAGTTCTTGTAAAAATTCAAATGTGTTAATTCGCAAGTGGATGTTACACGAGGAGAATTCAATTGCAATTAATGAAACGAGCCTTTGTCGAGTTTCATAACATTCACATAAAATGGATAACGAGTGTACGATTCTGTTTATCATATAACGATTTTAAATTGGATTTTCTCGCCGAAGAAGTTCAAAGGAAACGTATAGTTGTATTACGTCTACTGAGCGCATAAAAGTACTCTTCAAAATAATAAGGAACGCCAGTTACGAAAACAGTTGTTTAAATTGTATTCTTTTCTGTATTTAAGCAAGTTCACCAACATCAAATATCAGTATCACAAATGGTAACATAACAGAGTTAAAACTGGTTATCAAGTTAAACGAAAAGAAGGACGATTCTTTCTTGACTAAACGTCCTTTAACTACATGTATCAACAAGGCAAAGACCAAAGTAACAGAAAATACAATGGAGAAACTGTCCGCTTTGAACAGTGGTAAAATAGAAGTGAAGGCAATGATCAGGAATCGATACAATTAACACACATCTCCGATCAGAGACACAAGATGGAAAGAAGAAACAAACAAACCCTAATGAAAACACAAATAGCAGAAAGCCAAAAGGACAGTTACTTTTCCACAAAATGGCCAATTGGCTATCCAAAACAAAAACTACAAGCGGTACACACTCTCAAAGACAAACCATTATAAAATAAATATATAAATAAATAAATAAAATCAATAAATAAACCGATACAGGAGAACAGCCTGGAACGTTCATTGAAACGAACTGCAATGGTGGGGTAGGGGGGGGGGGGGGGCGCTTTAATCGATTTCACGCGGCGACAATCCTCACAATTTCTTCGGTAGCGATTTAGACAGATAATTTGTTAAGTCCGCATGAAGGCCTCCTAACACATCATCGCAACATCTCCGAGAACACAAAAATTTAACAACCACAGAGATGAAACAACGATGAGGACTCGCTAGCAAGAAACCACTGAAATGCTAGAGCAAAAGAAAACCAGTCGTAAGACTCTGATAGTCCCAGCCAGAGACCGAGCATCAAGCACCAACCAACATTACATAAAATTAAAATCTCTCTAATTCTCAGTAAGCCTTAGACGGCTAAACTTAGACGGCAAAATCCAGTCTATCAGACATAAAGTCGCTTTTTAAAATATAATCTGCAACTGTGTCCAACAATCTAAAGGCCCCCATTTATATTAACATGCTGTTATGTTCTAAACAAAACATTGCTCAAGACGTAAGTAACCTTTTAGCTCGCCTTACGAAAGTAAGGGGGAGCTATTGTAGTACCTACGGCGTCCGGCGTCGGCGTCAGCGTCAGCGACAAATCCCGTTGGATGATTTCTTTTCTTTATTTGTTTCTTTCTAAAAACACAAAAAAACAGATAATAATTACTTGGAAGTTTGTAGATTTTCCTTTATCAAATATATATTTCTCTTTTTTTCGTATTCGCATGTATGTACCAACTTGTTTTAAGCAAGCACCTAAGGGATCATCAAAATGTGCTTGCTTAAGACAGGCGCTTGCTTAATACCGGTGAGTTTTAATGCATTTGCCTTTTTCAGGAACTAAATGCATGGTTGCTTAAGACAGGTTGGTTGCTTAATAGAGGTGGCTACTATGACAGGTTTTACTGTTTTGCTAATATCTATTTATTTTGGATATCCTTCTGACCATTTTGGGGGAAAATAATCGCCCTTTTGTATTTCCGGTGGTGATGTTTATTTCATGTTCGTGTTTATGTCCCTTTGGTGTCACCGGGAGTAGACTGAGTCCTGTGAATGTGGTTCTCCCTTGAAGTTTCTTTCTGGTTTGCCGGTAAAAATTTTTTAGTTCTATGTTGTAGACCTTGCTTCCAAAGAATTAGCCCTATCTTCCGTCACTCCAATAATAAATGCAATAAATAATAATAATGATAATAATAATATTAATAATAATATAAAATGATAACAATTTTATTATTATTATTATTATTATTATTATTATTATTATTATTATTGTCAGGAAACATGTCTCTATAATTCCATTTCCCTTGGAAAACACTTTTATACATAAAAACTGGGGTTTACATGGGTAAATCTTATTTTTGTTATTTATGGAATAAAATATAGATTGTGGGTACTCGTTAGAATCGCCTCGATGAGGCGGTTCTAACCGGTACCCATAATCTAGATTTTGAGTAGAAATATTACAATTATCTCAAATTTTCATCCCAAAATTTTCATTTTAATTTTTTCATCGTTAAAATTCACAGTGCATTTGTATAGGCGTGTTTTCGTAATGATTATTATTATTTATAATAATACCTTAACTATTACGGTAGACTATTACATTTCGGATAGAATATACAAAGCTGAAGCCAAGTAGGCCAGCTTAGAGTATTTTCCAACCAAACCACTGAGTAAAATCTAACAATAGCGTTAGTAGCTAAGTAAATAAAAATCAAAAATGAGTAAACCGTTTTGTCTTCATGTGTTTTTTTATGTTATGATTTCAATAAATAAATGGATTACCAATGTTACTCTATTTTCTGAAGAAGGCTATAATCTGCAGAAAGAATCTATGTTAATTTCATGTGATTTCTTCACTGATTTATACAGATACATTTGCGATTGTTTAGAGAATAAACTTTTCAAGTTTACTTAATGATATTTTTTCAGGAATGGGAAAACTGTTGGCACCGAAGATAACAAGTTATTCATATCAATCTTTAATACTGCCGGTGATGGTGGAAAGTCAGTTACCAAACACTGGTATCAAGCTGGGCACGCAGACAGATCGAATGTGAAAATGAACATTTGGAGAATGGCGTTGAAGAATTATGTGGAACTGGTAACATTATGAAAGCACGCCTATTCAAACACATTGTAATCTTTACCACCGAACAAAACAGAAACATAAGATGAAAACTGTTGATGGTTTTCATATTTCTGCTCAAAATATAAATTGAGGCGGTTCTAACGAATACCCACAATCTATATTTAGTGCAGAAATAAGAAAAATATGGTTTACACCAGTTTTACTATAACAATGTGGAGTTCAATGGGGGTCAAAATTATATAGACGTGTTTTCCTGATGAATTATAAATTCTTATCAAACTACGAAACACATTTGTGATGCAGCGTTTTATTATTTTAGTACTAAAAAGCTAACAAACCAGACAGAAACACTGTACGCAAATAAGAGCTGGTGTGTGGGAATGTATTGCTTCCAAAGGATAACCCTTTTATAGAACGTATTCGAAATTTTCGTATGGCAGATGAGTATAACACAACACATTAATACATTCACCATTTGTTATACAGTAAAATTCCACAATTAAGACCACCTAAAATTAACACAAATTTTGCTTTTAAAAGCATATTTAGAGGGTTTCAATTACAGTTTCTTCGTGTTTTGTACATCCAGTATGCTCTGGTGTGAGACCACCTTTGGGACTGTTCAAAAGTGGTCTTAAATACCACTTTTGAACAGGCCCAAAGATGGTCTTTATATTGGAAATTTACTGTATAAAGGTGGTAAATTGATAGGTACTAGCAAGAAAAGTACTGGGACCCAATCAAGTAATAATAACATCGGGTAACGGGCAAAGTAAGACAATCCCATATCCCTCCGGGGTTCAGTTTTAATTTGCTCACGATCCAGTTTCACACCTTAATGAGGGCTCAAATGTCTTTTGGGATCATCGATTTCATTGCGGAATTTCAAAAATGTATAAGGTCACTGATGAGGCCTAATCTGCCAAAATCAGCTAGTCTGGCCCAGAAAACAACAGGACCATGAGGTGCTGATCTCTCCTCTAAACCCTAAGTATCATTTGTTCACTGTTTTCTTTATCTGAGCCACCATGATCATTGGTATTTACAACTAGTTAAGTTAAACTGGGCTCATAATTTGAACAAACATGAAGCCACATACCAAAATAGAAGTGAAGGCAATGATCAGGAATCGATACAATTAACCCACAGCTCCCATCAGAGACACAGTTGGAAGACCTTTTTTTTGGGCGTTTCTGGAGGAGATTTTTCAATATTTTTTACAATATTTGGGCATGGTGGCCATTATGTTCATGTGACCTGAGCAATTTTGACAGATTTTTCTTTCGCCATTTAAGTTTAACTAAAATTGGGCCAGTTGAGGAAAAATACCCTTGAAATGTTAATAAACCTGCAATTCAAGTGACCTAGGGCACGGTGGCCAAATGACCTTAGGCTTTGGCATTGATATACATGTAATTTTATATTGTTTCTACTCTCATATATGAGGCCACAATGGTTTAAAAATAGCTTGTTTTACGTTTTTTTCATTGAAAAGCCTAAGGTGCCAAATTTGACACTGCCGTTAAATAACTCAAGGTCAACATTGGGTCATAGTTGAACAAACTAGGGAGTACTTAGTATTTTATGCTACGTATAAGGTTTCTTAGAATTTTACCGAAATCAGGTGGATATGGCAGATACCAAAATGAAGTTTTACCCGAGGGTTTTAAAGGTCCCACTGGGTGCGCCAAGGCCATACCCCTCCACTTCATGAAGGGTCCAATATCTCAGAAACCGTTCAGTTTCAGCCCCTTAACTACATATATTCTTGTTTATTATGATATGATGCATTCCTGCGGGGTGCGCAAGGGCCATGCCATAGTCCCTCCACTTCATAAAAGGTCATGTATCTCCGAAACCATTCAGATTGCCACCGCTAAACTATATATACACTTGTTCCTTCTGAACAATTCATTGATTAACATCAGCCCGGGATGAAACGGAGCCTTTACCCACACTCTCCACTTCATAAAAGGCCTAATACCTCAAACAATTTTCAGATCCCAATTCCATAACCATATATATTCTTGTTCCTTATGAGAAAAACACGTTCATTGAGACCAGACTGGGAGTCTCCCGGGGTGGGCCGGGGCCAAGCCTCACCCATCCACTTCATAAAAGGCCATATATCTGTGAAACAGTTTAGAGCCCCATCCCTAAACCATATATATTCATGTTCCTTATTATAAGATGAGCTGGGACCATGCCTAATAAAAGTTTGGGTGTTTGGACATAACGCTGTTCAATCTTTAAAGGATTCATCGACCCAAGCGACGTCACTTGGTTACTACTTGACGTTACATAAACCGTGTTTCTCATCAATATTATTTGATAATTGGACCGGGACCATGCCTAACCCTCCACGTCATAAAAGGCCACATATATAAGTAACCATTAAGATCCCCCCATATAAATCATATTTATTTTTGTTCCTTATAAATAGACCGTTTCTGTCGGACCAAATAAGGGTACCCCGCGGGTCCGCAGCGATCATGTCTCATTCCTTCGCTTCATAAAAAGGCCTTATATCTCAGAAATGCGGTTCGTCTGTCGCGGTTTATTTTTGTTATAGTTTCGTCTCTGAATGCATGTATCGCTTATATCATTTCGTTTTGGTAGACAATTGGCCTTTTTGTGGGGAAGTAACTGCTCATTCGATGTTTCTATTAGAGTCTAGTTATTTCATAATTATGTTTCTTTCCCTTTGGTGTCTCCGATGGGAGGTGTCGGTTAATTCCTGATCATGGCCCTCACATCTATTTTTTATAATCTTGTTAGAAATATGGCTGCCAGTGGGCAGTGCCATCCTGAGATCTGGTGAGAATAGTTGGCCATAACCCTATTGTCTACAGAACATTTCACTTACACTGTTCGTGAGCCTATGTGTTTCTTCGTTAATGAACATTAACCTTTGCATATATACTTGCTCGGATGTGATCCAACATTGAAAAAGGAAAAGATTGCGCAGAGCTTTCCTATTTACAGTGGAACAGCGTCATTGACGTCAGAACGTCCCAATAGTATAATTATCAAATCATATTGATGAGAAACACAGTTTAGGTAAACGTTAAGTAGCACCGATGACGTCGCTTGCGTCGATGAATCCTTTAAAGATTGGACAGCATTATGTCCAAATACCAAGTTCTGAAATTCGTCGATATTGTATCTGTTTCTATCTTTTCTTTTCCTGGTCACAAGAATATGCATATAACGCTTTAGAAGAATTTAATACACATAAAAATTCTTTTTAGTTTAAGACTTTTGGTTTATGTTGCAATATGTAAACCTGGAACGTTCTACAGGTACTCAATTTTGAATTTGACAATAACAATAAAATAGAAATGAAGGCAATGATCAGGAATCGATACATTTAACCCACACTTTTCATTATAGACCCAAAGTGAAAGAAACACAAAAAATGAAATAACTAGACCCTAATGGAAACATCAATAGCGGAAAGCCGAAATGTCAGTTACTTACCCACAAAATGGTCAGTTGGCTATCCGAAACAAAACGGTATAGGCGATACACACATTAGAAGAAAAACTATAACAAAATAAATCGAGACAGAAGGACCGCCTTGGAACGGTCAGTAAAAAGAATTTCACTAAGAGTCTTAAAGGCATTTATTCTTGTAACAGAAGGACACACCGTGTGTTCATAATTGTTTTATTGTCGCATGTGATATACTGACTATAACATATCAAAGGCGGTCCTTAATAGGGTGATTAGTAGTAGAAGTAAAACAAAGATCAGGAATTGATACAATTAACTTACTCCACCCATAAAAGACACCAAAGGGAAAGAAATACAAACCTTAAGCGACCAGACAATAATGGAAACCTAAACAAAGGAAGGCCATAAGGACAGTTACTTTCCCACAAAATGGCCATATGGCCATCCAAAATGAAAAACACAAGTGATACACACAGTAAGTAACAAACAACAACATAAATAAATCGCCACAGAAGAGCCGCCTTGGAACGGTCAGTGGAAGATTTCCACTGGGGGGGGGGGGCTTAAATCGATTTTCGTGACCACAATCCTCGCCCTTACTTCCGTCGCGATTTAGACAAATAATTTGTTCAGTCCGCATGAAGGCCTCCTAACTCACCAGTGCAACATCTCCGTGAACACAAAAATCAAAGAACCACAGAGGTGAGACAACGGTGAGGACTCGACAGCAAGAAACCACTGAAATGCTGGAGCAAAAGAAAACCAACAGTTAGACCCCGATGGGCCCGACCAGAGACAGAGCATCAGGCACCAACCAACATTACCTTGAATTAGATCTCTCTAATTCTCAATAAGCCTTTATGTTGGAGCCGTCATAGAATCTGAGGCCTGACCCACCGGCGTGCAATTAAAGAGGGAAGCAAAGTTGCCAACCGTGATTGGGTTAACTACCATGCATGCAGTCTGTCGTATAATATCCATGTTGTACCCAGTCTTTTTATATCGAAGAATGATTTTACGAAATTGGGTGCTGAAGTCATTGCGGTTATATATTTTTCTGAATTTATATACTAAGTCACCATAAAATTCGGGTTCTTGTTGTATCTCCTGACTGCGGCACTTAAGGGGAAAATCAATAACGTACACCAGTCAACAGTTTGTAAATTATTGATTTCCCCAAAGTAGGCCCCTTACCTGTTGAAGACAGAGGACTTCTCTTCAGTCAGATCTGAGGGCTACATAATATTATGTAATGAAATGATACTCCTCAATAATCAAGAATAAATGCCTTTAAATCGATTTTACGCGGTTGCAGTCCTCGCCTTTACTTAGAGTAAGGCGTGATAATAACCAAACTGTCACTGGAACAGATGTACGTTGGCTGCAAAACATTGCAAATATTATTTACTAGTATCTTGCTTCACATTTTCGGTTGTTGTTCAATTTTGTAAAATACCAATTCTTAAGAACCTTACTTAACACGACCGTGTGGACCCTCTTTGCAGCATCAGACCTCGGCAACGTTAATCTGCATTGAACCAGTGATTCCAAACATTTTAAGATGGGCAAAGATAGCTGTGAAGGAAAAACATGAAGACATGACTTGCTGCACCATTGATATTCTTACAACCATTGGACAAACGCCTCCGCCTGAGTTTAAGAGCTACATAGCAGATATATTAGACTTAGTATTGACATCAAAACATTGCCAGGATCTCTACCGTAAGTCATCATTTCTATGTGCATTTCTTTACGTCCATGATTCACTTTTACTTACGAGGGCTGTTCGGGAAGTTCGTATAATTTGTTCATAACTTCTCTAAACAATAACCAAATGGAACAAAAATTAGACCAAGATAAAGATTTATCTATGCACAATATACGAGGGTAGGCTGAAAAGTTCTGAGCCTGACCAAGATCCAATGGTTTGTCCATGCTTAAAGTGCCTTATTTTTCAACATAGTCTCCCTTCCTGTCCACACACTTCCTCCAGCGATGCTGGAGTCCTTGGATCCCAGTGGTATAGAAGGTCTCATCTTGGTTCCTGAAAAACTCCTCCACAGCAGCTATCATCTCCTCGTCTGACCGATAATGCTGCCCAGCCAAGTCCTTTTTCATGTTTGGAAACAGGAAATAATCTGATGGAGCTAGATAGGGTGAATACGGAGGGTGATCGACAAGTGTGAAGCCACAGTAATGCACAGCAGCCATTGCTTAAGAGCAGGCCTGATGGAACAAGACCCCTTTTGTCAATTTTCCGGGTCGTTTAGCCTGAATTGCTTTTCGCAATTGTTTTAGCAGATGTTGCAGAATCTCAAACCCCAACAGATCGATGTCTAGCAGCGTAGAGTTAGCCCGATGCGCCGGTGTGTTATCCTGGTGTAGAATGTTCCGGTCTAGAGGTCTAATCGGGTCTTCCGTCACAAGGAGTCAACGTCACAACGTCGCCTGTTGACGCCATCTTTTTCTTACTCTTTCAATGAAAGCGCTAACCAAACTTGATGTTTTGAAGCTATGACGTTAGTTTTTTCCTTAATGACGTTGGCCGGACATCGTAAAGGAGTACAGAGTTTTCGCGTCGTTTTTATCATATTCCAAGCGACGATGGCAAAACCTATTGCAATAGCAAATTGTACGGTTTTTGCGTCATTTTTGGCGTGTTGCAACCTCGATTACCTGCGTTACCAAGGAAACATGTATTATAGACATAGCGAAAATATTCGGCATTTAGCATCAGGGAGCTTTTCTAATAACATTTATCTTTCATATTTGAAAAAATAAGCAGAATATCTTGATATTTGAAGTTTTTATGAAAAAATTATACGAACTACCCGAACAGCCCTCGTATTTTGACGAATAACAACCTTCTATCGATATTATAATGTTATCTATCAAGTAATTTCGTATTGGCCCAGGTACAGGTCCGAGGTCTGCTGCATTGGCCCGAAGCCGAAGGCCGAGGGCCAATGCAGCTGACCGAGGACCTGTAACTTGGTTAATGCGAAATTACTTGATGAATGACAATTTTATTAATTGACACAATTAAAAAAAAACATGATTATTGATTTTTGACCTCACTTGACCTCAGTTAACAATTGGTTGACCTGGTGTTAATGCGGATGAGCTCCGATCAATACAGGATTGTCAAGAAATAAAATACAGTAAAATTACTATATTAAGATCACCTTTGGGACTGTTCAAAAATGGCCTTTATGGTCACTTTTGAACAGTCCCGAAGATGGTCCCTGGCCAGAAGACACTTTTTACAGAAAACACAACGAAGGAATAACTGCACCTTTTAACATTTTAAACCAGAATAAGTCTTAAGTTTTGATGGTCTTAATAGCGGAATTTCACTATATATATAGCTTAATTAGTGATCATAAATAATTAAATAGGTGTCTGATTAATGTGTATTAAAAGTTTAACAACACAAAGTACACTTTTGGCGAACAATGCTGACAGTGATTCGATTTGATGCCGTCTGTTGTAGGTTTGCACTGTTTGTTATCGTCCTGGTATTTTGGTCGTTAGTTTCTGATGGGTTAATTAAATACTAACCTATGAATGATGGCTAATTGTTTGGCGTTTTACGGCCCATTCAACATTATTTAGGTCACATAATCCGGTTAGTTAGCATAACCACACTTTGCATGAAAGGCTTATACATAAGCGATCAACCAGCACAATGTACGTTCTTTCGTCAAACACTGATATCAGCCATTCTTGTATAAGCGAAGGGAAGGGAGGACGTGAGCAAAAATGCATGATCAGTCACCACGAAGTAATGATGCCGGCCGAGCAGGTGTCGAACCCGCGAGTTTTTGATCATCCGTCAGACACGCACTAGTTGGAGCTCAAGAGGTCGGCCCTTTGACAAATTGTTTGACATGTTCATTGACATGCTAAACTCGTTCGGCGAAAGAGCATTATTTACAATATTATTTCACCTTGCAAACTTTTCATGAAATTCTCCAAGGTTGCGAATGTTTGTTTTTATGCCTTCGGGAAGCAAATTATTGCAATACTGAAAGCCCCGTTTGCAGGCTCGTATAAGGTCACATATACGCCGGCTGATTCAGTTTACCTGTTCTGGTATATTGGTTCCAGTGTGTCCACAAAATAGAATGAAGCAATGATCAGCAATTACAATTAACCTCTAAGTAGAAGTAAAACAAAGATCAGGAATTGATACAATTAACTTACTCCATCTAATCCTCCCATCAGATACACCAAAGGGAGAGAAACAAACATGAAATAACTAAACCCTTATGGAAACACCACAGCGGAAAGCCATGAGGACAGATACTTTCCCACAAAATGGCCAATTATATCGGACCGCACAATCACTACAACCGCCACAGTCAATTGGTTCTAAGAAGCGAATGCAATTCAGGCGAATACGCACCCGAGCAGATTAATTAAAATTATTTACTAATATCACTTATAATTCAAAAATTATTCTTTTGTTTAACATCATTTCTTCAAACCCAACAAGTTTGAATTTGTGACATATCATATTACTCCACTGAGTCTGTCCATCCAAGTTGTTAATAGCCATCAATGCTTGATCGTCTCAGGTCCACCGGCAATTTTCTTTCTTTCAACGAGTGAATAGTACTGTATTGGATTACAACCGTCACTTCCGTTTTAAGTGAACTCATTTTTCTTTTAACATTATTTGATTGACACATGAACTTTATTTACACCTGTCAAACGCACAGACTCTATGAAGACACCTACCTGTTTTTAGCAAGCCTGCAGTCAGTTGACGAAAACGGAAATGCATATTAAATACTCGATTTATAAAACATTCATCTGTCTTAAACGCAATTTACATTTTGCCCCGATACAGGGTGACACGCATTCATATATTGATTGCAGACTTTGTAAAGGAGTTATACCCTCACAATCCTGACGCAATCCACCAGAAATTGAAAGACATCTTTTCAAGTCTGGATCGTTTTACCGCAAAAGAGATAAACAATATCCCATGGATTCTTCATACAGTTTCAGAGCATCACCCAGAGGTATGTTAAGCCTTAAAGAGACTGTCACGACAGCTGATAGACGAGATATTTACTCTGAAAGATACAGTGACGATACTTTGATTTAAGCGTTTCAATTTAATGATTACGATAACACACTTGTGTTACATATGAAAGATTTATATCTCTAAAACGGTCATTTCTCTGATGAAAATATAGTATATTTTTTCTTATTCAAACCCCAATTATAGGTTGTGGCTGCTCGTTAGAACCGTCTCATTGAGGCAGTTCTAAGGAATACCCACAACCTCTTTCTTGGGACAGGAATATGAAAACCTCGCAAAAAGACACCTATATAATTTTGAACCGCTTGAACCCCACTTTATATAGTGAAACTGGCGTTTACAGTGATAAATCTGGGTACTCGTTAAAACCGCATCGATGAGGTGGTTCTAACTTGTACTCACAATCTATACTTTGAGAAGATATAAAAAAGAACAATTTTTCATCTGAAAATTTTCATGTTTTCGGCGGTAAAATTTACATTGCATTTGAATAGGCGTGTTTTCGTATTTATCTCTATAAAACCCAGTTGTCTCCATATTATGTTGAGTTTAGGGGGAATGATTGTTCATTACATGGTCATATCAATGTGATGGTTGATTGTAGCTCACCTGGGCCAAAGACGGCAGGGTAGATTATAGAATTTAGTAAAATCGTCGTCCGTCCACATCTTTGATCATTAATATACTGAGAGGCAAAAGTAAGTATACAGGTTACTGAACGCTGATTTGCGCCCCAATGTCTCCCTCTATACATACGTATGTGGCATCATAAATAAGAACAACCACTTTCACATAATTTGCAGCATTTTCTGTTAAAATTGATTAAAGGATAATGAAATTGCGTCACTTGAAATGGACATGGGGTCTAATCCGATTTTTGTCTTGAGTGGTTTCCCTTTAAACATGTATTTCGGTTATGTGTGATTCAATAAATGATTTTTCGTGCAACAGATTCAAAGAAGGGGAACTGATTGGTAAGAATATGTCCCATTTTTAAATTATACACAAGGTAAATTGCATCATTTTTTGTCCAAGGAAAAGTCATTTTCGCCTTTTACGTTCTTCCTTTGATTAAATGCTTTCTGTTTCTTTGACATTTTTATTGGGGATTAACTTTTATTTGAGCAATTTTAGAGGGATCACTATGGAGTAAGCATAAAAATGCCGAGGAAAGCAAAAGTTTTGCGAAAATTTCAAATGAATATCTCTTACACGATTTGAGAAAAAGACTCATTTAATTCACTATGATTTTAATTGAAAGGGAGGTAATCCGGAACACGCAGAAATTCTAGTTGAGTTTTAAGCTGTTTGTTTGGGTTTAATGGCAAGGTAATAATGGCGTTTTATCGATGAACATTCGTGCATGACTTTTGCGGTGTGCATAGATTTAAATGTCATGTACAACACGAGATTTTGTTGGAAGTATTGATTATCAATGAAGGGCAATAACTCCATCATGGATGATTGAAACAGGAAAAGAATTTGGAGTTAACAAACTTAGACGTTTGGGAAAAACGGACATAGGCATGTTTTATTACAGACAGCAATGCAAGATCCGGTATTCAAAATCAAATCCTGTATACTTTTTATTGCATCTCAGTATATTTCCGAAAGGTGCAGGCTGATCTCAATCATCTTTAGCAGGCCTTTGGTTGGGATTGATGACATAAGCGTTATATCAAAATTGAATGAAAAATGTGGTTGCTATGACAACCACAAGGTCCGATAGACTTACAATCGGACAAGTGAGTGAGTGTTTGAGTTTTACGTCCCACCAACAGCTAAGGTCATACGGAGATGGGACATCGGTTTAAAGACTCATCCGAAAGTCTGGCGAAGTCCAGGATCGATCCTGCGACCCCTGGTTTACAAGGCGAGTTGCGTAACCACTACAGCACGGAGGCTTCTACAATCGGAAAAAGGCTTGTCATCACCGTAGCGCCTTCAATTTTGATTGAATCTTTCTCAAACTTACATATTGGTGGGCTGAGTATAAAAGTTCGGATGAGTAAAAAATACTGGCAAGTTCAATTTATTTATAAAAGTGTTGTGTCCCTTTGAGTGACGAAAATGCATATTTCGGCCTTGTCATCACCGTAGCCCCTTCGGTTTGAAAACTTATTTATCTTCAGTGCAGCTGGTGCTGTGCCGTGTGGCGGCCGTAAAAAAGTCTCCCCGTACATCCATCATAGTGCAGATTATATTTTCTAGTCCTTTGGGATCATTGTGTTCATTTAGAATCATTTTAAAAATAGAGTTCTGCTTAAGCCGGTGCTAGAGGGCGTTGCCGGTGTTGCACATTTCAGAACTGGTCATGAACAGACTCATCTGTGGCGATTTATTTATGTTGTTGTTTGTTACTTACTGTGTGTATCACTTATGTCTTTTAATTTTGGATGGCCATATGGCCATTTTGTGGGAAAGTAACTGTCCATATGGCCTTCCTTTGTTTAGGTTTCCATTATGGTCTGGTCGCTTAATGTTTGTATTTCTTTCCCTTTGGTGTCTTTTATGGATGGAGTAAGTTAATTGTATCAATTCCTGATCTTTGTTTTACTTCTACTTTTCAATAAAACCGAGTCTGCTATTTTCGTTTATTTGGTGTATTCTTTGCTTCCAAAGGATCTAACTATTCAGAACTTATTTACATATAAGTGGACTGGGATAAAAGCTTTTGTTGGGTTCGGAAACTGGCAAAGTCAACGTATTAGATATAGAATAATGTCCCCTCGATTGCTGAAAAAAACATATTTAGTTCAGTTTTAATCTGGTCTTCCTGCAGAATGGGGATAAAAAAACTCGGAAGAATTAAAAAACTGGCGAGTCTGCTTTTTCGTCATGGAGTTATGCCTTTGGGTTGCTGAAAATGGCTATTTTGGATCTTGTCATCAGCACATGAACGTGAGATTTAATCGGATCTTCCTGAAACTAAAATACAAGTAGGCATAGGATAAAACCTTGTATGAGTTCAAAAACTGGCTAGGTCAGTTTGTTACACATGGAATAAAGTCCCGTTTATTAATGAAAAAAACAACAACACAACAACGTATTTTCGAGCTTGCCATCAGCATATGTCCTTCAGTGGTGATCAGCCGTTCCTTAAATTTGCATAATTTTTATGCAGTTTGTGAATTAATATGGTTCATTACGTAAAGTAATTTGACTGGTGGGTAGTCAGCTTAAACTGTTTATTCAGCGGAATAATATATAGAGGATCTTACACGAGTGGTCATTTCATATGATATTCATTAAACGAGCCTTTGGCGAGTTTCATAAACATCATATGAAATGACCACGAGTGTAAGATTCTCTTTATCATATGACTACTTTAAATTGGATTTTATCGCCTTTCAATTTGATAATTTTTCTATGAAAAATGCATTGTTGACATGGACGTCGTCATGACGTTACTTAATCCCGCCAAAGTGTTATTACACATGTGGTCATACGATTTTTATTACACGACGTTATCCACTGCTTATCAACGACGTCATATGATAAAATGTTATTAATCAAGTAATTTTGTATTGGCCCAGGTACAGGTCCGAGGTCTGCTGTATTGGCACGAGGCCGAAGGCCGAGGCCAATACAGCTGACCGAGGACCTGTAACTGGGCCGATACGAAATTACTTGATTAATGACAATTTTATTAATTGACGGAATTAAAAACATGATTTATGATTTTTGAATATAGATTGATTTTGTGTAATATAGGATAATCAATTAATAATGGTTAATAATGGCGTTACCTGCCTTTCATTACGACAACACGCCTATACAAATACATTGACTATTTAACCGCCGAAAAATCGAAAATTTTATGATGAAAAATTGTGATAGTTTTCTTATTTCTGCTCAAGAAAGAAATAAGAAAAATATGGTGTACCCCTGTAAACCCCAGTTTTACTATATAAAGTTGGGGTTTAAGGGGGTCAAAATAATATAGGCGTGTTTTCGTGATGTGATGGCTTAATAATGTCTGCTTTCGACATCGACATTAACAGCAGCATAACGCCGTCATTATTATTATTATTATTATATTATTGAACAAAATTTATATAGCACTTTTATCATATGCACATACGTTCAAAAGTGCTTTACATAAAATTCATGTTAAAATACACAAACACATAAGACTAATCTACAAATGGAAAATAAATCTTTAAAATAGTATATTGCAGTTTGGTTTGATAAAAACGTTTGATTTTTGTGTTAAGTGTGCAAGTAAAACAGTTGTTCATGTAAAACTAAGTACCATGAAACATTAAGGCATAAAACCACTCTATTTTTAAAGTTCAGCTATACTCTGAAACTAACATGGATACATTAATGCCATTATTGTACATATATTTGCATAAATAAGTGTGTCTTAAGTAACGTATTGAAAAGCAAAAAGTGTAATGAATTTCCGTACACCAGGTGGGAGAGCGTTCCACAGTTTTGAGCAATTATCGCAAAATTAAGATCACCATACGACACAGAGCGGCTTCTTGGCACTTTAAGAGTAAGAGAGCTATTTTGTGACCCCAATTCTCTACGTGACTTGTACACATGTAGAAAGAAACTCTTTTATATATACTGGGGATTGGTCATGCAGTGCTTTATATGTGTCAGTAAGAATTTTAAACTGGACTCTATATTGTACAGGTAGCGTATGAAGTTCTTTCAGTATAGGGGTTATATGACTGTAGTGAGATATCCTGGTAACAACACGTGCAGCTGTGTTTTGAGCATTCTTTGTTTAAGATGGTCTTTGGCACACCACTCAACAATGCATTGCAGTAGTCTTATCTCGATGTAACAAGATACTTCAGAAGGGATTTGGTTGCGTCCGTAGTAAAGTATTGTCTGATATGACCAGTTTGCAACATTTGCCCAAAACAGGGTTTGCAGATGGAATTTACATGCTGCCCCATGTCCATCCTTGAAATTAAGCAAAGCACCCAGATTTCTGACACATGATGAAGGCCTGATTCTTGAGTCACTAACAGCCACGGAGATGTCGTTAACCAAGCCTGCATTATGTCCAGATGCGAACACGATAACTTCTGTTTTGTCTGTGTTTAGTTTCAACATGTCGCCCTGCAGCCAAGATAGAATTTCCTAAACCCATGTGTCAACCCGACTGATTGCCTCAGCTCTTGTAACCTGATCCGTCGGGTTGAAAGACAGGTATAATTGTGAATCGGCTGCATAAATATGATACTCCAATCCATGCGTTTTACAGATAGCACCGACTGGTGTCTTTTCGTGGTATTTCAGCACTTTTCTGAAACTTATGTATTTAGGTTAGGGGGTAAAAAACTGGATGAATTCAAACACTGGCTTAATCGACCTCGGCTGTTCAATCACAGAGGTATGTCCCCTTAATTGCAGAAAATGTCTGTTTTAGTTGCACTGATGAGTTAGGAGGCCTTCATGCGGACTGAACAAATTATTTGTCTAAATCGCGACGGAAGTAAGGCCGAGGATTGTGGCCACGTAAAATCGATTTAAGCCCCCAGTGGAAATATTTCCACTGACCGTTCCAAGGCGGTTCTTCTGTGGTGATTTATTTATGTTGTTGTTTGTTACTTACTGTGTGTATCACTTGTGTCTTCTTATTTTGGATGGACATACGGCCATTTTATGGGAAAGTAACTGTCCTTATGGCCTTCCTTTGTTTAGGTTTCCATTATGGTTTGGTCGCTTAATGTTTGTGTTTCTTTCCCTTTGGTGTCTTTGATGGGTGGAGTAAGTTAATTGTATCGATTCCTGATCTTTGTTTTACTTCTACTTTGATCATATCTGCCAGATCGTCCTGAAATACATATCCTACATATAAAGGGACATTTGATAAAAGCTGGCTTGCATTTGAAAAAAATGCTATGTCTGTGTATTAGTCTGAGTTATGTCCATTTGATTGCTGAATGTGCCTATGCTTGTCCTGCCATTAGTTGTGATGGGATCATCCTGAAACTCGCATATAAGTTGCACATAAACAGAACCCTAAACAAATTGAAAAGAAATGGATTGAATTGTCTGAGCGTTTTATGTCACTGTATGCTGAATAAGCTTATTATCCATCTTGTTATCTGTTCTTTATGAAACTGGCACAGAATGTTGACCGTGACAATGGGTGTTGTCAACTGGCCAAAGCATGACTTTCGGCCATTTGTTTATCAGTCTGTCCATCCTTCTATTCCTCCATTAGCTCATTTATCTAAGCATATCTCTGCATTCTGATCTTAATCTGTAGTAATCCACAAGTCCGTAGATTGATGGCCTAGTCAGTCTTTTCACACTTTGCTCTTACATGGTCCTTGACTGCTAAAAACAGTTAAGGAGTAAGCCTGTTTCGATTTGATTGGATATTACTGCATATCTAGAGGACATGGATAATGATTTGAGAAAAGTTTGCTTTCAAAAAAGTTTAAAAAATGACAACAGTCTAGTACATGGTGTTATTTCCCTTGATTGCTAAAGCTGCCTATGATTAATCTTCATTATCATATGACGTCGGGTCTGAGAGTGTAATAACGCCATGAAATATTTTCGATAATCCACTAGTGGATTAAATATGCAAATTAGCTAGATACGTCCCGTAACGTTACATGTACGACGTCCTTAACAACGTCGCCTTTACTAACAGCGGAATAGTGATATTTTTGTAAACAACCGTGAATAAAATGCGTTTTAAATGTCATATGATAAATAGAATCTTGCATTCGTGCTCATGTATTATTGAATCTATTAAACTCGTTGAGGAAAAGGGATAAAATGCTCGGCAAATCCTCGCATTTTATCCCTTTTTTTCAACTCGTTTAAATAAATTCATTAATACATGAACACTCATGTAAGATCCTCTATTTTCTGCATAGCGCAATCGGTTTTAAATTGATTTTCTTTCAACTTGCAGATGATATCACAGATATGTTAACAGTTATTTCCTCAAGATTAGTGAAATAACCCTGACCTAATTAACCCTGACCTAATTGTAAGCAAAGATGAGCACTAAGGACTAACATTGTCCTCTTATTTTCTTGTGGAATGTTTACTTCGAATATTTCCTATAAGAAGGAAAGGTAAAGTTTTGCATTGGCAATTGGCCTTACAAAAGTACTTTGCTTCTTGGCAGGTTTTTACAAAGAGTCATATTGAGAGCATGTTCGATCGAGCCAAGAAGGGTGGCGCACAGGAACATTCACTGATGCTAATGGTTATCAAGAACATCTCAGACAAATGTCCTAAAAAGCTTATGGATTTTTTCCCAAGCTTGTGTGATGGGTCAATATTCAAGGACGACACCTTAAACGTGAGATGCGATGTTATTGCTGCTCTGGCGGGAGTTAATGAGGTAAACAGAAAAAACAACAGCATTTACATACGGACCCTGACATTATGAAAACACGCCCTATACAAATATACCGAAAATACCAAAAACTGAAAAAATATGTTTTAGATATTTCTGCTCAAAACAAATGTTGTGGGTACACGTTGGAACCGCCTCGGCGTGGCGGATCTATCGAGTATCCACAATCTATGGTTTTATCAGAAATAAGAAACCTGATGTTCACACAAGCAAATCCCAGTTTCACAATATAAAAATGGGGTGTAAGGGGGTCAATATTATATAGGCGTGTATTCGTGTTGAAGTTGAAATTTCACCTCAACTAAGAAGCACATTTGCCCTGCTTATAAATATTAAAATAGCAACAATACTTATCAGCGGTCAACCGTCGTTTACTACCGAATTTTGATGCAGTAGTATAGCATGTATAAGCAATACAAAGTCCTTCCAGATCAGCTGACCATAAACAGTTCTGACAAATATTCCACAACATCTAAACTTGTTGCCTGAGACTGAAAGATCTAGATATGCAAAACAGATGTTGATGTTTTCGAACTTTTAATGCTCAACTTATGTGGAATAATTGCTAATACATGTACATATGGCAACTGCGACGAGATTATCTTGTATGTTATTCCGATACTAAACTTTTCAAAAGCAACCATTACAATTAAATATGTTCTATAAAATGGTTATCCTTTGGAAGCAAGGAATACACCACAGAAGTGAAAAATATTGAGTGTACATGTTTTCTGGGCCAGACAAGCTAGTTTCGGCCAATTAGGCCTCATCAGTGACCCTAAGATATTTTCAAAACCAGTGCTTCAGCTGAAGTGCACGACCCGCCGGATGCTTTTAGCTTTATGAGTGTTACCATATATGGGTATGGCGGTCATTTTGGTCATGTGACCTGGACCTAAAACGGTTCCCCCAATAAATGCGCCTTATCGTAAGGAGCAAAAATATATCTTATACTTTAGTACTGTATTCCAAATCGTTTGCAATACTGTATTCCAAATCGTTTGCAGGATAAAATGCATTCTTACTTTTCCAATACAAAACATGTGTCAAAGTTTGACCTAGGCACAAAGAATGTCAAGGTCAACCCAGGGTCACCATTTTAGCACTTTATGATGGGCCTACGTCCCAGATGCTATTTATTAAGTTTCGTGGAAATCTGCCCAGTGGTTCTGGAGAAGACTATTTTTGAAGGTTTTTTTACCATATATGGCTTGGCGGCCATTTTGGTCATGTGACCTGGACCCCATGAGCAAATTTTGGTTTTACCCATCCCATAGAGGCTCCATATGAAATTTGACTTCAATCGGCCCAACGGTTTCCGAGGAGAAGCAGTTCGAAAATTTATCACATTTTTCGCCTCGGCGAGGCTATACTAAATGGAATGTAATATTTGGCAAGTTCATTGGTTAGACCTCATTGATATCTATCAGTATGCCAAAAACTATTTAAAAATTCCAATCGGTTAAGTCACTATCACCAATTTTCGCATACGGGTTACGGACGGACAGACTGACAGAATGACAGGGTGATTTAAGGGCACTCTTAGAAAATCAACCGACTTCAGTCGGTCGCTTTTTCTGCGGGTCGTGCAATTGTCTTCAATATATTGATATATGTGGTTTTCGGTTACTCCTAGGGACATCACGTGCGTAAGTCCATGCGTAAACCCCGTTTTGTGTAAGAAAAATCTGGGGTTTATGGGGTTATATAACATTTTTTCTTATTTCTCCTCCAACGTATCGGTTGCGGGTACTCATTAGGACCGCCTCATTGAGGCGGTTCTAACGAGCACCCACTGCCCATAGTTGCAGTATATATAGGAAAAAATTCACGGATTTTCGTCAGAAAAGTAGCCATTTTGGAAATATGAAAAACAATGCATTATGTCGCATGAGTGTGTAATCGAAATGACGAGTTCGAATCAGACATGGTACAATGTAAATGAGCTATCAGTGTTCGTGTGATTACCTTCTCCAACAGGAATAAAACCTGGTGGTGGTGTGGGTGGGGTAAATGTTACTCGTGGAGCCCGTGTCGTTGTGATGACTGAAAATAGAAAGAAAAAAGAAAGAAATGAGCTGAAACATTGGAAAAGGCTTTTTTGATTTCTTTGACTTATATTCTTCAAATGTTCGTGCCAAATAAGTTTAAATGCAAACCTTCGCTCTCGTGAGACCGCGCTTTAGCGCTGGATCGACGGAGATTTTGCGGGTCAACTAATGCAAGAAGAACTCTCACTCATAAGCTTGCAATACGTTTTTTTTTTACTTTTTTGTATTGGTTTTACGGCCCTCTCAAGATTGCTTTACTTATTTCGACATCACAAAAACACGCCTATATAATTCTGACCCCCTTGAACCCCACTTTTATATAGCAAAACTGGGGATTACAAGCGTAAAAAATTATATTATTTTTCTTATTTCTGCTCAAAGTATAGATTGTGGGTACACGTTAGAACCGCCTCTATGGTACTCATAGGGGCGATTCTAACGTGTACCCGCAATCTATATTTTGAGCAAAAATAAGACAAATAATATAATTCTTCACCTTTAAATTTTCGTTTTTCGGCAGAATGTACAGTATATTTGTATAGGCGTGTTTCATAGGCGTAATGGAGGTGGGCGAAAATCAGAGTACCCGGAAGAAAACCCACCTGGCCTTCCGTTGTAGTTTGGAATCTCACATGTGACACGAACAAGGGTCGAACCACAGCGGTGAGAGACCTAATGATTAAAAGTCAGCGATCTTATCCTGAAGGCCACGGAGGCCCGTAGAAGCTGGCTATAGAAATTGATTAAATGGTATTCTTGGCAACGAAAATGTCTTATTACCATGTTGTACAGAGTAACCGGACTGCTTAGTACTATAATTTCTGTAAATTATTTCTAATAGTTTCATTTCAACGATGGTATTTCGTTTCGTTCCGCATCTCCCTCTGTATATATATGCATGATGATGATGATGATGATGATCCTGGACATGATGATGATGATGATATCATCGATGACGAAGACGGTGATGACGATGAATGTATAAAACAATTTGCAGGTGTACGTACCTCTGCAGATCATTTCTCTTAAACCAGCTTCTATACTCCGTAGCGTGTTGAAGTCTGCCACTGGGTAATATTTTCTCTGGTTGCTTGCTATTTGTCTCAGCTCTTTTTCAAACACATTGTTTCCAACACCAACTGCGATCATTCGAATGCCTTCCTCTTTCGCTAACTGCGCTTGTCTGATTGTCTCAGCAGGATTTACCGAAGTACCGTCTGTTATTACAATGGCTATTTTTGGAACGTTCTGACGCGTAAATAGTTGCGCACGGAATGTGTCTCTTACTCTTTGGATTCCCTTAGCAGTGTTTGTAGTTATTCCTGTCGGATGTTGTAACATACTTCCCGTTGCTTTGAGAACTATTTTTCGCCTGAAAGGCGTCAATGGAATATGACTGTCTACATCGGAACTATACACGGTAATGCCGACATTAATTGTCAGTGGTGAAATGTCAAAGTCTTGTATCATTCTCGTTACGAATGAACGTGCCTGATTCCACTCTCGTATGTCTATCGAATCGGAACCATCTAACAGGAACACGATGTCTGCTGGGTTGGCACAGTCATTTACTGAAAACAGGATGTTGAAATGTAAATATTCTGACTCCAGAATTGGCATTCAGTTAGCCAAAAATGACTAGTTTTTAAATATTGATAAAACCAAAACAAGCGCACTAAAATTCTTTTTTTTCTTTTTTTTTTACTAAAATTACACATTTATCTGCTCCTTTGTTGTATTTCATGGACGTACATGTAATTAGATTTAAGAACATTTAATTTATAAATTAGAAAGTAACCCTCACGAAAACATGCCTATATAATTTTGACCCCCTTGAACTCCACTTTTATATTGTAAACATGGGGTTTGCAGGAGTAAACCTGATTTTTATTATTCTGTTCTAAAATATAGATTGTGGGTACTCGTTAGCACCGCCTCGATGAGGCGGTTCTAACGAATACCCATTATCTATATTTGGAGCAGAAATAAGAAAAATGTCAAAATATTTCTAAAATTTTCGTCTTTTTTCGGTGGTAAAGTTTACAATGTATTTGAATAGGCGTACATGTATGTTCGCAAAATCAAGGAATGTGCATTTTTGCATTTTCCTTTTACTTCTTAACCCCATATAACTGACTCCGAAGAACACGGTCATTAACTTCCTTTAATGGCAGTAATCAACGTATAAAATTTAGTGTAATGATATTACATACGTGTATTAAATGCACTTCCGTGCAGATATTCGTGAATCGGTGTTTGAGATGATGCAGTCTGTTTCTTGCGATAACGCGGAAGGGAGAGAATGACCGTAGAAAAGATTCCATGATCAACTATACATTTTCACCAGTTCAACATATGCATGTACGCTTGTGTTTTCTTACATATCTGTTGACAAATTAGGGTTATTTTTCTGCCACAAACATATACATTGTTGGTGCCCGATAGAAACCTCGTCACCGAGGCAGTTTGGATTGGGATGATCAATGTTTGAAAGCACTAATGGAGAAAAGGATGTATCCCGTTGTACGAATTTTTTGTTGTCTAAGAGCCAGCGCATGACAAAAACTACAAGAAGGCATTAGCGACCAGCGAAGACTCAGATAAGCCTGTGCAGTCTGATCAGCGTCTTCGTTGATCGCATACGCCTACTATAGGCTAATAGAAGCTTCTGTCGTGTGTGTGTTCTGTGGTGTAGTGGCTAATCTACTTGCCTGATAAAC
Source organism: Lucinisca nassula (assembly GCA_963580285.1). NCBI lineage: Eukaryota > Metazoa > Mollusca > Bivalvia > Lucinida > Lucinidae > Lucinisca > Lucinisca nassula. The sequence goes on from OY757018.1 coordinate 24,745,368, forward strand.
CAGGGATTGCAGGATCGATCCCGGGCTTCTTCAGACTTTCGGATGAGTCTTTAAACCGAGGTCGCGTCTCCATATGGCCTTATCTGTTGGTGGGACGTCAAACCGAAACACACCCACTCACTATTGGCGAATATCTATTCAAAGAGACATAGGCAAAAGGTCTTGTCATAGTTGATGGCATCTTCGCAAACCAAGAGTACTAAGTCCACTACGTTCCTTACGCACGCGTAAGGAACGTAGTGGACTTAGTACTCTTGGCTTGCGAAGATGAGTGGATGGGTATGCATGTTGATTTCAGTCTCTTCTTGTCGCATCGGTCTTATTGTAGGTTTTGTCATGCGCCGGCTCAAAATAGTAAATTATCTGCAGAACTATCAATATTATGATTTGTTTCAAGTCAGCCGAAATCTTTCACTAGTGAACGTAAATGTCTATTTATGGAAAGTTTTCGTTCAGAAGGCGACACGTGTGCTTTGTAGTACTTACTCTGAGACATAGTCCTGCATACCAACAGCGCTAGGAAATATGGTAAGATAAGGGCGTTTCTGGCCTTCATTCTGAAACTGAAAAAAAAAAAAAAAAAAAAAAAAAACCGTAGTTACCCTTAATATTCGGACAACTCAACCCATTACCATACTTGTTCTGAAAGCTGAACGAGTGAAATGTACTCCCCGACGCTGTGTCTAAAATATCTAGCTGCAGTCCCTGATGATGGTCGTCTGAGTTCACACTGTTTGCACTGTTTGCTCAGGCCAGTCTGTCCGAATACATACAGTAAATAACGTATTCACAGTAAATAAAGTATTTAAATTATTTACAGCAAATAAAGTATTCAACATGACCTGTCATCACGAAAATACGCCTATATTGTTTTGACCCTCTTGAACCCCACTTTTATATAGTAAAACTGGGGTTTAGAGGGGTAAACCCCATTTTTCTTATTTCTGCTCTAAAATATAGATTGTGGGTACTCGATAGAACCTCTATGAGGCGGTTCTAACGAGTGCCCACAATCTACATGTATATTTTGAGCAGAAGTAAGAAAATATCACAATTTTTCATCTTAAAATGTTCATTTTTCGATGATAAAGGTTTCACTATATTAGAATAGACATGTTTTCGTAATGGATATGGGAAGTTAGCCCTTAGCTCTCACCAAAGAGGTCAACCTTTCATACACTATTCTTTCACCTTCTGCTAAGTGGAAGGGCACGTCCCATTACGCAAACACGCCTGTACAAATGCATTGCCACCTTTATCGCCGAAAAAAACGAAAATTTTATGATGAAAAATTGTGATATTTTGCTTATCTCTGCTCAAAATATAGATTGGAGGCACTCGTTAGAACCGCCTCATCGAGGCGGTTCTAATCTAACGAGTACCCACAATCTATATTTAGGGCCCCGCACTGAAAGTGTGGGTGCCCTATAGTAATCACTCTGTCCGTCCGTCTGTCTGTCTGTCTGTCTGTCTGTCTGTCCGTCCACAAATTTCTGATAGCGCTGCCGGGGCCCTAGTCAGTTTCACTGACAGCTCTAGTTTAGAGCAGAAATAAGAAAAATAAGGTTTACCCCCGGTAACCCCAGTTTTACTATATAAAGGTGGGATTCAAGGGGGTCGAAATAAAATAGGTGTGTTTTCGTGATGCGAGGTAAGAATCATCCTTTGTAAATGTCAGTTCTTGCAGCAGTGGTCTGAAAAACCAAAGTATTATTTCTACAACGCCCAACTAAGGGGAACAAAATAATCTGTTGGAATGCTGTCATCACTGTTTAGACCTTTCTATAATAGTACAAGCCTACCGTCTCTTCTCCTTTTCTTGAGAGACTCCCAGCTTAATTTTCCTAGTGTTCCAGTCGTACTCACAGTTTCAAAGCAGTAAAATTAATGATAGGTACAAATCTAGCAGTTCTATTCTGGACTTTTTTTTTCATTTCAGATCCCAAAAACAAGTACCATATTCATAGATTGGGCGAATAAGTCCTTTATATGCTGCCTATTTTACATTCTGAGGACACTGATGAAGACCTCGCCCAAGACACCCAAGCATTCTATTTTAATTAGTACACATGTTTCTAATATGTGTATTCCATCTTAAATCATGTGTGATTGTCACACTAAGGTATTTAATGGAATCCACATACTCGACGACCGTTCCCTCTTATGTGTACGTACATATAGCCTCGGTTTTATTGGTCCTCTTCCTAGCTATCTGCAATGGGCTGAACTCTTATGCCCCATTTTCTTGCCCATTTTATCGATATCATTCTGAAGTCGGACTTCAGTCGAATTGGATCCCTGGTGACTTCGAAGTTTCACCATTAACAACAACTTGTTGTTTTCTACAACAAAGAACGGAACCTATCCATTTGAGACTCTTCCACCCAATTCCATAGCCAAACAATTTGGTCTTAAATAGTTTACATGTATTGCAGGTGTTGTGTGGTGTGTATGTGTCTGTGTGTGTGGTGTGTGTGTGTGTGTGTGTGGGGGGGGGTCAGTAATAACGTTTTTCAGTGCTCAAATGATTTTGACAAATATCCATTTTCCTTAATACACGTTGCCTGTCTGACAAACTTTTATGTTTATCCAAGTATGGCCATGAAGTTTGAGTAGACTATATGTTCAAACAATTTACATGGAACAAAAGTCATGGACAAAGGGCGATATTATGTACAAGAGCCCTATGTCCTTTTAAAAGAGCGGGTAAATGTTTGCCAGAAGCCATTCTTGTGGGGATTTTTGCAAATACCGGACCTAGCTTATTTTTTAGTTCCTTTCCCAGCAGGCACACGTCGCTATGGCAACGTCAACTCAACATCAGTGCAATGTCACGACGTTGCACCGACGTAGATGTGACGTTGCATAATCGACATGACGTTGTATCTATCACAAGTGGTGGGATTTGACGGAATATTAAAATTTATGAGACAGGAAATTGTGAGAAAATTATGCTGTTTTCTGCATGAAAATTATGCTGTTTTTCTGATTGCAGAAAACCTTACAAAGCGTTTTGTTTGTAACTGCCATGCGAAATATGCATTGATATGCAGAATATAGTTGTATATATTTTGAATCGTAATTCCATGCAAACTTGATACATGTGTACGGAAAATTGAAGGCACAGATCGGGAGTTGATACAATTAACACCATTACGAAAATACGCCTATAGAAATACAGTAAAACTTCGATGGCTCGAACACCGATGGCTCGTTTACCATGGCTGAGTCGAACCCGTTCTTGAGTCCCGAGGGAATTTCTCCACATAAGAAAAAGGGAGGGTAATTAAGGTTTTTTTTTTCCTATTCTCTTGTAAATGTATGCTGTGTGTACTCATTAGAATCGCCTCTATGAGGCGATTCTAATGAGTGCACACAGCATACATTTTTGTTATAAAACATCGAAAAGATGTCCCAAAATTAAGGATGTTATGCTTCATTGCGGTAACTCTCAGTGGCTCGAACTACCCATGTCTCGAACAGATTTTCATGGTCCCAAAAGTGTTCGAGCCATTGAAGTTCTACTGTACATCGTAAACTTTACAGCCGAAAAAACGAAACTTTTAAGATGAAAAAATGTGATATTTTTCTTATTTCTGCTCAAAATATAGGTTGTGGGTACTCGTTAGAGCCACAATCTATATTTTAGAGCATGAATACGAAAAATAAGGTTTACCCCTGTAAAGCCAAGTTTTACTACATAAAAGCGGGGTTCAATTGGGTCAATATTATAAAGACGTGTTTTCGTGATGCAAACAGCAACGGCATTATAATCGAAACATTACAGGAAGAAAGCGTATATGACAGTTTTTTTTCCAAAAAACGACCAACAGCTTTCCGAAATAAAACTAGAATTGTGCAGTCGATGGCATACCATCGCATTTCCCCACACTTCCATTCGATTTGATATGTTACACGACCAAGTTCTGAAAACTTCGATTTTTTACACCCCCAGGCCCCCTGGCCACGCCCCGAGGGATGCGATCAAAATACCAATAGATTAATGCACTTCCCAGGCCTAAGATATTTCAGTTCCCCGTGTTTCAAGTGACTACCTCTAGCGATCTAGTAGGAGTATTCCGGTAATCGTTATGGAGGGAGAACGTTTGTTTTACCTCTGGGGACCTCCGCATTGACCCGAGATGTCAAATGTTGATTGCAAGCTATTCTTCTCATATTGCCGTTCGATTTGATATGTTGCACTGAGATCATGTACTGAAAAGTTTGATTTTGAACCCCCAGGGACCCACCCCCCTGGATCCGCCCTGAGGGTGGGATAAAAATTCCGAAAGTGCCATGCACTCCTCAGACCAAAGATCTATCGGTTCCAAAAGCTTCAAATTTCTATCTCTAGCGGTCTAGGAGTTATCCGGAAATCGTATGGAAGGGAAATGCTTTTTTGACCTCTGGTGACCTCCACATTGACCCCATTGGTAAAATTCAAATTGTTATTTATTCTATTCACCATTCCGTTCGATTTGATATGTGACATGACCATGTTATTAAAACTTTGATTTTTACCCCCATGGCCCCTCCCCTGGCCCCGCCCCCATAAGTGTCTTGTTTTGTTATGAACCGTTTTTTACTGTAAAACAGGTATTACGTTCACAAGTAGAGAGACGGTAAACATTATTCTCATGATTTATGCTTAAATTGTGGGTACTCGTTTGAACAGCCTCAATGTGGCGGTTCTAATGAGTACCAACAATTTATGTTTGGACTGTAAACAAGAAAAATAATAAAAATAAATAATCATAAAATAAAGTCAGTTTTAGAGCCAAAAAAGAGTGCCGCTTCTTACCACCAGATAAGGAAATCCAGGACTCAACCCTGGAATAGAAATTCTTATCCTACCCAGGTTATTCTACCTAGGATAGGATAAAAACCGAGAATTTTCAAATATTTGATGTCTTCAGGTTGAATAGGAGCACACGTACGCTGTTGTTAAAATTAATGCCACTCCACGTACAGTGACGCCAAAAACACTGCATTATTTTTTATCAAAATATGGCTGGTGTCGACAATCGAAGTGACTGCATTACGTAAAAATAGGATGAACCCCGTGAAGATTCTACCTTTGTCGTGCTCAAAAGTGGTATGCTTGGGCGTTCTTCATCTGAACGTTTCATCATGTTAAAAAGTCCGTACATGTATAAATAATACACTTGTGAACTCCGAATACACGCTCACATAGAAATAAAAGGGTTTCAAGAGTTTGTATTGTTGTTGTCTTTATTGTTATTATTATTTTAATATAAGCTTGAAATCATCGAGAAAGTATTTTAACGTAAGGCTGGTCTAACGAGCGCTCACAAAATTATCATCATGAAAAGACGCCTATATAATTTTGACCCCTTTGAACCCCAAGTTTAAATAGTAAAACTGGGGTTTACAGGGGTAAAGCTTATATGTCTTATTTCTGGTCTAAATAGAGATTGAAATCTATAATTTGAGCAGAAACAAGAAAAATATCAATATTTTTCATCTTAAAATTTTCGTTTTCTGGCGGTAAAATTCACAATGTATTTATATGTGTGTGATTTCGAAATGGTTTTCAGCAGAAACAAGAAAAAAAAACAGAAAAAATCCACTATTAAGACTCGTTGAAACTAATACAGTTTTTATCTAAAAAAATTAATTCACGTTTCAGCATTACTTCCCATTACGATAACACACCCGTGCGACATAGTGCATTTTTTCACATCTCCAAAATGGCTACTTTTCGGATGAAAATCCATCATATTTTCGTTATTTATACTGCTAACATAGGTTATGGGTGCTCGTTAGAACCGCCTCAATGAGGCGGTTCTAACGAGTACCCACAACCTATGTCTTGGAGTAAAAATAAGAAAAATAATGTTTACCCCCGTAAACCCCAGTTTTCTCTTTACAAAGTGGGGTGTAAGGGGGTGTTCATTTCACGGACTTGTTCACGTGATGCTTATATTTTTTTCATAAAAAAAATGTCAGTCTTGGAATTATGAAATCATTACGACAACACTTCCGGGAGACATAGTGTTTTCTTTCATATCTCCTAAAATGGTTTATTGCCCCCGCCCATAGGGGCTTGAAGAAATATATGGGCTGCATGATGCTTCCACGCAGAGCTGAATCCGGCCCGCACACTAGTACTGGTAACCGCTTAGAGGATCTAAGCCTGTCCAGGAACCGCGGTGCGAGGCGGACCGTCCATGCTAATAAACTCTACTGGTTTCATTGGTCGACAGGGCTTGAGACGTCATTTCATCTCAATGTCGGGTAAAAGTCCCACAAAATTGGAAGCAACGTCTCCAAAATGACCTTTACAGTGTTGACGGGGACGTTAAACCTCAAATCAAACAAACAAAAATCCTAAAATGGTTTACTTTTTTGATGAAAATTTGTAAAAGTTGTCTTATTTATACTTCGGAAATAGATCGTGGGTGCACGTTAGAACCGCCTCAATGAGGCGGTTCTAACGAGTACCCACAACCTATTTGTTAGAGCAGAGATAAGAAACATAATGTATACAATTGTAAACCCCAGTTTCTCTATATAAAATGGGGATTAGAGGGATGTCCATTACATGGACTTGTAAACATCATTAAATGCCGCATGTCACATGGTTGTTTTATCGTAAACTAAACACGATGCCAATAATTATTCGGATAAATCATGTGAATTTGTTTTGACTGAAACTTCAAGCCATTTTCATAATGGTAACAACGCCATACAATGCTATGCTTGATGTTGGAGCCAGTACATTTAGTGACATATCTGCTAGAAACATAGATTTATCGAAAAAAAAAAATATTATGAACATTCGTTTTAGCTGCGTATACATTATCATTTTCACTATTTGTCTGGGATACATAGATTGTTTTTGTGCACTCATCGAGTGCACAAAATCAATGTATGTATCCCAGACAAATAGTGAAAATGATAAATTAAATGTATACCCTCCGTAACCATCTTTTCTTTATTTTATCATATGAAGTCGCGTCTGAGAATGAAATAACGCCATGTAATAAGTGTTGATGCTTCGGCCTTTAACGACATGTAAACCCTTGTGGGTCATTTTGTGCCGTCTCCAAGAGAAACGGAGAAAAGATATAAAAGAGATAGTAGAGGAGATGAAAATGAGTGACAGAGGAGAAAGAGAGGAATGAATGAAGAGTAGAAACAAAAGAAATTATCCCCCGCCCCCTCTACACTTACCAGGCCTTCCCCAACTGTAAACCATTATCAGTTGGACGCCCAAGTTGCGCAAGGTACACGACATCTTTGCTTGTAAAGTAGAAGTAAAACAAAGATCAGGAATTGATACAATTAACTTACTCCACCCATAAAAGACACCAAAGGGAAAGAAATACAAACATTAAGCGACCAGACCATAATGGAACCTAAACAAAGGAAGGCCATAAGGACAGTTACTTTCCCACAAAATGGCCATATGGCCATCCAAAACCAAAAGACACAAGTGATACACACAGTAAGTAACAAACAACAACATAAATAAATCGCTACAGAAGAGCCGCCTTGGAATGGTCAGTGGAAGATTTCCACTGGGGGGCTTAAATCGATTTTACGTGGCCACAATCCTCGCCCTTACTTCCGTCGCGATTTAGACAAATAATTTGTTCAGTCCGCATGAAGGCCTCCTAACTCATCAGTGCAACATCTCCGTGAACACAAAAATCAAAGAACCACAGAGGTGAGACAACGGTGAGGACTCGACAGCAAGAAACCACTGAAATGCTGGAGCAAAAGAAAACCAACAGTTAGACTCCGATGAGCCCGACCAGAGACAGAGCATCAGGCACCAACCGACATTATCTCTCTAATTTTCAATAAGCCTTTACGTTGGAGCCGTCATAGAATCTGAGGCCTGACCCACCGGCGTGCAATTAAAGAGGGAAGCAAAGTTGTCAACCGTGATTGGGTTAACTACCATGCATGCAGTCTGTCGTATAATATCCATGTTGTACCCAATCTTTTTATATTGAAGAATGATTTTACGAAATTGGGTGCTGAAGTCATTGCGGTTATATATTTTTTTCTGAAATATATGCTAAGTCACCATAAAATTCGGGTTCCGATAGACGTTGTTGCAGAAGAGATTTAAGTCCAATATTGAATTTTGAAATTAAATCAGAATGGCGTCTATAAAATTTTGAAAAGGCTTTGCGTAGTTTATGGTACCGATAACCCTGATTAAGGAGTTTAGCCGTTAATAATTTATTACGAGTGTTGAAGTCAGTTACATGAGTACACACTCTAGCAAATCGAATTAATTGCGAAATATAAACGCCATAGGATGGCGCACGAGGAACATCACCATCCAAAAAAGGAAAATTTACAATCTCAAAATCAAAGTCATCGCGTTTATCATAAATTTTGCACGAAACAAATCCATCTACAATAGATAGATGTAAATCCAAAAACGGGGCCTCGGTATCAGAAGAATTTGCTTTGTTTAACTGAAGTTCTAGGGGGTAAATCTGACTGATCAAACCATCAAAATAGGTATTATCAATATTTAATAAATCATCTAAATATCTAGAAGTAGAGCTGAAAGCTTCAATAATTTCAGATTGGTTATCAATGGAAAGCGACAAAATGAAGTCTCTTTCATAACAATACAAGAACGTATAACAATCGTGAATAAAATGCGTTTTAAATGTCATATGAAACATTAAGATCTTGCATACGTGCTCATGTATTGAAAGCCTCGCATTTTATCCCCTTTCCTCAAGTGTTTTAATAAATGCAATAATGCGCAAACAATCATGTAATATCTTTTACTCACTGACTTCATTACAACCACATTTTATATCGAGAGTTCCATCACGAAAACAAGCCTATATAATTTTGAACCCCTTGGCCCCCACTTTTATATAGTAAAACAGGGGTAAACCTCATTTTTCTTATTTCTGCTCTAAAATAGAGACTGTGGGTACTCGTTAGAACCGCCTCTATATTGTGTGCAGAAATAAGAAAAAATATCACATTTTCATCTTTTTTTTTTTCTTTTTTTTTTTCTTTTTTTTTTTTTAATTTTTCGGTGATAAAGGTTACAGTGTATTAGTGTTTTCGGAATGATTTGATTTTTTAGTTTCGTGATGTAAGTTTGCGATATCTTACCTTTTCTTCTTTTAACTTTTGAATAAATAATTTTGGTTTTCTGTAAATCCAAATAAATATGGAATTATGTCATCTTAGGCTGAATTCCCTCTGTACGGATCCACTTATTTTTAAATAATATTCTTGATATCAAAAGTGCGAAACTGAAAAATACAAAACTAAAGCATGAAGCCTCTCAGCGGTGTTTCAGGGTTGCTTCACTTGAGTGTTACTGGTAAAATAATGTCATGTGACAATGAATAATGTCCGGTATACATGAAACGGTACGTGGGCGCATTTTTCATTTATATAAAAAAGCGCTGCAGTGACACGGACAATACGAATGGCCTAGGGCTCCTGTCTTGTTTGTTACATAAAGATGATCATTTTTATGAGCAAAAGACCTCTAAAGTTGCAATAAGCAAGGTAAAAGTCAATGAGTATTGACGCTGCTCGTGTTTGACATGTTGAAAGAATGCATTAACGTTGTTAAATAAAGCATTTTCGTGTTCTTGACCCGGAAGGCGCTTAACTGTAGTTAACGTCATAATTTACAAACCTAAGGTGCCAGTGTTAATAAGTTAACATTATTTCTGAATGAACTATAGCCACTAGTAGGGTTACTGGGACAGAGTGCCTATAACATACATGTATTATGCTTTGTCACTCATTTACGAAACCCGGTTAGGGACATTCAATTTTGTTTTAATATGTTGCGCGAGCAAGATATAAAGTTGTGCGAACCAGATATTAGCTTGTGCGGACAACATATTATCTTGTTATTTTTTGTAAATTCTACATAAGAAACCTATGTTGTGGGTACCCAGGCGTGTTGGTTCTAATGAATACCCACAACATAAGTTTATGTGGAAAATAAGCAAAAATATCCTTCAGTTATTGCCAAATACGCAACTTATCTGTAGTTTGAAACGTTGGAATTGAAGGGAAAATATCACGAAAAGACACCTATATAACTCTGACCTCCTTGAATCCCACTTTCATATAGTAAAACTGGGGTTTACAAGGGGAAACCTTATTTCTGCTATTAAACATAGAATGTGGGTACTTGTTAGCACGATTCGATGAGGCGGTTCTTAAGTTACATATTCCTACAATCTATATTTTGAGCAGGTATAAGAAACAAAATCACAATTTTTCATTTTAAAATTTTCGTTTCTTTTTTTTGTTTTCGGCGTTAACATTTACAATGTATTTGTACGAGATGTATTAAAACTTGTTTTGAAACAAAAATCAAGTACTGGTTTAACCTTCAGTCTCATCGAGGCGGTTCTAACGGGTACCCACAATCTATATTTTAGAGCAGAAATAAGAAAAATAAGTATACCCCCGGAAACCCTAGTTTTACTAAATAAAAGTGGGGTTCAAAGGAGTCAAAATTATAAAGGCGTGTTTTCGTGACATACGCGATGATGATATTTCAATGCTGAAACAGTGCTATTTCCACATATGATGCCTATATATGCCTAAAAATCAAATTTTCAGTCACTTAATGTAACTTTCATTTTTACATACAAACTAAGTGCAGAAACTGGGTTATCAATCTTTCATTATTTAAAATTATTTTAAATTCTTTTAGAATACAATATAGAAATAACAAAAACTTGCAAACTAATTTTAGCCTAAAATGTGCAGCTTTGTTCTCAATTATTCTACGAAATAAAGTTTAAGGCATATAAATACGGAACCCGAGAAGGGACATGATTTTTTTTTTATTTTATAAGTTGTGCGCACAAGATATCTTGTGCGGACAAAATATTATCTTGCTCGGACAAGATATTATCTTGTCCGCACCACATATTATCTTGAGCGCACAAGATATTATCTTATCCGCACAACATACTATGTTGTGCAGACAAGATATTATCTTGTCCGCACAAGATATTAAGTTGTGCAAACAAGATATTATCTTGTCCGCACAACTTCCCAAGATTTATGTTGTGCAAACAAGATAATATCTTGTGCGAACAAGATATTACGTTGTCCGCACAAGGTAATATGTTGTTCGAACAAGATCATATGTTGTCCGCACAAGATAATTTTTTGTGCGCACAAGATAATATGTTGTCCGAACATGATAAAATCTTGTCCGCACAAGATATTATCTTGTTCGCACAACATATTATCTTGTGCAGACAAGATATTATCTTGTCCGCACAAGATATTAAGTTGTGCAAACAAGATATTATCTTGTCCGCACAAGATAATATCTTGTCTGCACAACATAGATCTTGTGCGAACAAGATATTATTTTGTCCGCACAAGATATTATCTTGTGCGCAAAAGATATTATCTTGTCCGCACAAGATAATATCTTGTTCGCACAACTTCCCAAGATCTATGTTGTGCAAACAAGATAATATCTTTGGCGAACAAGATATTATGTTGTCCGCACAAGGTAATTTGTTGTGCGAACAAGATCATATGTTGTCCGCACAAGATAATTTTTTGTGCGCACAAGATAATATGTTGTCCGAACAAGATAAAATCTTGTCCGCACAAGATATTATCTTGTGCACACAACTTATAAAAAATCATGTCCCTTCCCAGGTTCCAACTTATAGATTTTATGATATTCAGAACTATGACATAGAACCAGTGCTTCAGCTGAAGTACACGACCCGCCGGATGCTTTTAGCTTTATGAGTGTTACCATATATGGGTATGGCGGCAATTTTGGTCATGTGACCTGGACCTTAAACGGTTCCCCCAATAAATGCGCCTTATCGTAAGGAGCAAAAATATATCTTATACTTTAGTACTGTATTCTGAATCGTTTGCAGGATAAAATGCATTCTCACTTTTCCAATACAAAAGCATATGTGTCAAAATTTGACCTAGGCACAAAGAAGGTCAAGGTCAACCCAGGGTCACCATTTTAGCAATTTATGATGGACCTACGTCCCAGATGCTATTTATCAAGTTTCGTGGAAATCTGCCCAGTGGTTCTGGAGAAGACTATTTTGAAGTGTTTTTATCATATATGGCTTGGCGGCAATTTTGGTCATGTGACCTGGACCCCATGAGCAAATTTTGGTTTCCTCCATCCCATAGACTTCAATCGGCCCAACGGTTTCCGAGGAGAAGCAGTTCGAAAATTTTCATATTTTTCGCCTCGGCGAGCTATACTGAATGGAATGTAATATTTTGCAAGTTCATTGGTTAGATCTCATTGATATCTATCAGTATGCAAAAAAAAATTGTTTAAATATTCCAAGCGGTTAAGTCACTATCACCAATTTTCACAAACGGGTTACGAACGGACAGACAGACAGACCATATATGGCTTGGCGGCCATTTCGGTCTTGTGACCTGGACCCCATGAGCAAATTTTGGTTTCCCCCATCCCATAGAGGCTCCATATGAAATTTGACTTCAATCGGCCCAACAGTTTCCGAGGAGAAGCAGTTGGAAAAATTTTCACATTTTTCGCCTCGGCGAGGCTATACTAAATGGAATGTAATATTTTGCAAGTTCATTGGTTAGATCTCATTGATATCTATCAGTATGCCAAAAATTGTTTAAATATTCCAAGTGGTTAAGTCACTATCACCAATTCTCACAAACGGGTTACGGACGGACAGACAGACAGACCATATATGGCTTGGCGGCCATTTCGGTCTTGTGACCTGGACCCCATGAGCAAATTTTGGTTTCTCCCATCCCATAGAGGCGCCTTATGAAATTTGACTTCAATCGGCCCAACGGTTTCTGAGGAGAAGCGGTTCGAAAATTTTTCACATTTTTCGCCTCGGCGAGGCTATACTCAATGGAATGTAATATTTCGCAAGTTCATTGGTTAGATCTCATTGATATCTATCAGTATGCCAAAAATTGTTTAAATATTCCAAGCGGTTAAGTCACTATCACAAATTTTCACAAACGGGTTACGGACGGACAGACTGACAGAATGACAGAATGACACGGTGATTTTAGGGCACTCTTAGAAAATCAACCGACTTCAGTCGGTCGCTTTTTCTGCAGGTTGTGCAATTCCACAATGGAATCAATGATCCCAAAGGACAAGAAAATATAATCTACAATAAGAAGTCCATTTTTAATTTCAGCCGACTGCATCTGATGTTAAGTGTCTGTGTGTGGTGGTAAATGTGTCCCGAAAGCGTTGTTTGTATTTGTAGAGTCCACAGACTCCATTTACATCTCGATAACAAGTCCATGAAACGAATACCCCCTAAACCCCACTTGATATAGATAAAAGTGGGGTTTACGAGGGTATACATTATCTGCCTTATTTTTGCTCAAAAACATATATTGTGGGTACTCGTTAGAACCACCTCATTGAGGCGGTTCTAACGAGTACCCACAATCTATGTTGGAGGAAGAAATAATAAAGATGTTATCATTTTACCTAATATTTATCTTTTTCTGACACCATGTTGGACGCCCTTATTTCGTACGGACATGTTTTCCTAATGAAGACTATTAATTATTAAATATTAATGGAGCCTAAGTGCAAATATATGGCAAACTCCAGTACATGCTGCAAAACAAGAAATATCGAGATCATATTGTATGTATTTTGTTGTTGTTGTTGTTTTTTTTTTCAAACGTTTCCAAACGCATCGATCGCAGTAACAGTATAATCTTAGTTTCAGTTCACTGCAGCTGATATTACTTGCCGTGTGTTGGCCGCAGCACGTTTTCTGACAGTGTAGTTGGTTTTGTGTCTAGTTCAATGAGTCCATTTAATCAAAGTAATCATGATTAATCGTGCTTCATGAACCAGACTTGATAGTTTCACTAAATTTTGTCAGAATGTTGATAGTGGATAGTGCCACTTTAAAAATACAACATTAATTATGATACGACGTGCATAAACTTAATATTTAATGTTCTAATCTTGACAAAAGAGGTAAAAATAGTATATTAATTTTTAACGTTACTCTGTTTTATGATTGTGATTGGGAATAATAGAGAACTCGTAACAGTAGCCAAGTTGAGGCGATTCCAACGAGCACCAACAATCTATGTATGCGGCAGAATAAAATAACACACATCAAGAAAACACGCCTATATAATTTTGCACCCGCTCGAACCCCACGTTTAAATAGAAAAACTGGGATTTACAGGGGTAAACATTATTTTTCTTATTCCTGCCCTAAAATATAACTCGAGTACTCACAATCTATATTTTGAGCAGAAATAAGAAAAATATCACAATTTTTCATCTAAACATTTAGTTTCAAAGGCGGTAAAATTTACAATGTATTTGTATAGGCATGTTTTCGTGATGATACTCACACTTCCATGAACAAAATATCATTCTTAATATCATTCTTAATATTATAATGTTAGTAATCAAGTATTTTCGAATTGGCCCAGGTACAGGTCCGAGGTCTGCTGTATTGGCACGAGGACCTGTAACTGGGCCAATACGAAATTACTTGATTAATGACAATTTTATTAATTGACGCAATTAAAAACATGATTTATGAGTTTTTAATATTGGTTGACCTTGTGAAATATAGGATAATCAATTAATAACATTAGTTATAGCTTTTTTTATCATGTGTATCATTTTTTTTTCTTAAATTAAAAAAAAAACACATGAAGAAATATTATGTTTCATGATAAATGATGATTTATTTATATTTTATAGAAAGTAGGACAGCAGGCAGTAGATTATCTGATGAAATATGCCTTGTTCTCTGGCCCACCAATAGTTCAAATTGCCTTGGCTGCAGTGGGTTCCATGGCTCAAACACATCCAGACCATGTCAAGCCATATAAGGCTAAACTTGAGAAGCTGAAGAAGACGTCGAAAATACCAGAAGTGAAAGAATTTGTTAATGACGTGTTACAGATACTTGACGGAAAAACGTAGGTATACAGACGTGAGTTTGTTTGTGTGTTTTGATGCTTTATAACAGAGTAGAAGGAATAAAAAAGATCAGATATCGATACAATTAATTGATGCTTATTTAACGTCACTTCAGCTGTTGTCTGGGATTGTGTGGCGGCCGTAAAAAGTCTCCCTGCCCTACATCATAGTGTAGTTTATATTTTCTTGTCCTTCGGGATCATTGATTCCATTGTGGAATTTTGAGAATATCTGAGGGTCACTGATGAGGCCTAAATGGCCGAAACTAGCTAGTCTGGCCCCGAAAACATGTACACTCCATATTTTCCAGTTCTGTGGTGTAGTCCTTGCTTCCAAAGGATAACCCTTTCTAGAACTTATTTATAGCAAAACGGAAATGATCGGGAATAGAAACAATTATCTCACAACTTTAATCCGATACACCAAAGGGAATGAACAACATCATCATAATTAAACCATTACAAGAGGAAAGAAAAAATGACAGTTTCTTTTCCACAGAAAAGCCAAACGGTTACAAAAACAAAATATGTCAGGAAGCCTTCATACGGACTTAACAAAATTAGTGTATACCGCGACAGAGGTAAGGGCGAGGATTATGGCCATGTAAAATCGATTTAAACCCCCTGTGGAATTCTTTCCACTGACCGTTCCAAGGCGGGTTTTCTGTGGCGGTTGATTTATGTTGTTGTTTGTTACTACTCACTGTGTGTATCACTTGTGTTTTTTATTTTGCATGGCCATTGGGCCATTTTGTGGGAAAGTAACTGTCCTTATAGCCATCGTTTGTTTAGGTTTCCATTATGGTCTGGTCGCTTCATGTTTGTGTTTATTTCCCTTTGGTGTCTTTGATGGGTGGATTAAGTTAATTGTATCGATTCCTGATCTTTGATTTACTTCTACTTTACTATATATATTTGCAGTACATACATGTAAAGAAAAACAATGCGCTATCAAGATCATGTTGAACTTGACAGCTTAACTTTTACACTTTTCCTCGGTAGCCTCAGGCCTTCAAGATGCTTAACCTTTACCCCGCTGTAGGCGACAAGCCCTATCTTTGCAAACAGTGTAGATCCAGATCAGATGGCTTCTGAAGAAGCCATCTGATCAGGATCTACACTGTTTGACATTCAGTTTACGAATTTGTAGCAATAAATTACAGCAAGTACTTTGATTGGTTGATATAACGAAATGGGTGTGGCTTAGATGAATATTCAGCAGGTTAAAGGTTAACATCATAGCTCCAGTGGACAACTGATCATAATAAAGGGACAGTTTTCTTTATAACGTGGTAGAAACACATGTTGTGGGTACCTTTTAGAATTGACTTAATAAGGCGATTCAAGTAAGTACCCACAGTTTAGTTTAATACAGAACTTAGAAAGATATCTACAACTTATTCTCAAAACCCTCTTGCATGGAGTTACGAGGACTGTTCAAATATGAATGCAACTAAGCACATAAAAATGATTCCGTGATAGATTTCGATGACAAATTTATTTTGTCCCCTCAAAGTATTCCCCTTTAACAGATATACAAACTTTCAGTCTTCTGATCCAATCATTGAATGCATTTTGGTAGTCTTTTCGAGGTATACTATGAAGACACTGGAATATTGCAGAACCGATGTGTTTGCGCTGTACAAATTTTCGACCAGAAAGGATTTTTTTCAGCCGCGGGAACAAAAAAGGCCCCCGGGGCAAGGTCAGGGAAATACGGGGGTGAGGGAGTTCAACAACCTTTTCCTGCTTCAGATAGTCTTGCACAATGAACACCTTGTGCGATGACGCATTGTCATGTAGCAATCTGACATTGGCCAAACCAGTTGCGGGTCTTCGTTCTTTGAAATGTTTCGTCAATTTTCGAAGAACTTTATTCTTGTAAAACTTCGCATTTACAGATTTGCCTTTAGGCACAGCATCCTGAATAGCAGGGCCTAGATTTGAAAAGAATAGGGCATACACTACCTCCTTGACGCTCATGGTCCGCTTTGCAATGCATGGTCTTTTGCAATACTTTGTGGCCCATATTTTGTTATGAATCTTTCGTTTTGGCTCACAAAAGTGAACCCATGTCTCGTCACCTGTGACGACATTAGCGAAAGACCGTGCATTGTAATTTGGAAACTTTTTTAAGCTCCTTCTTGGCACACTGAACGCGTGTCTTTTTCTGCTCATCTGTCAACAGATGGGGAATCCATCTAGCACAGATATTTCTCATTTTCAAATCCCGTTTCAGAATTGTATGAGCTGCTCCCAATGAGATGCCAACCATACTAGCTATTTGTTTAGTGGCGTATCGTGCATCGGTAGCAACTATTTCTTTCACTCTAGCAACCATCTTGGCAGATGTTGCTCTTTTCGGGCGACGATCATGTGGTGCAGCCCACAGCTGAATTTCTTACACCAACGAAAATCTGTCGGAAAAGACATTTCATTATGCCCATAAACCGAACATATTTCATTAAAAATGCCTTTGCACCGTATACCAAGAATACAACGATTCTTAATATAGTACCGTATTTCAACGGCGTACTCTGACCTTCTTCCAAACATGTTTTGTATAAGTATACAAAAGTAGACAGTGTTTATCGAACGATATACATGGCTAAAGTGGACGGATTTTAACAGGTTTGTTATCAATGTACAGGTAAAATGTTTTTCTACGCTGTGATATTTATTTCAAGGTGATTTTCGCATTAGTGCACGAGGAAACGTTCTACTTGCATTCATATTTGAACAGTACACGTATCTATAATGTACAGAGCATTGTTTCGGAAGCAAACAGTGACAACAGCCTTAAGACAAAAAGAAAATCACAAACTATCTCGCGATCAAGCTTCTTGTGAAATGAGAGATGTACGTATCATGGAGAGACGTAACTATGCTTGTTATTCCAAAGTTTTAACTTAGTAAGCTATTCCTAACGCCCAGATAGATAGGATGATTTATGTTCCTTGTAGGTAGGGTGATATATGTTCCTAGTAGGTAACTATGTTGCACTTACCCTCAATGTAATTATCGTAAATTTCAATCTAGATTTTCGATTAAGTTCATATAGTAACATTTCGAGCAACTGATGTCTACAAATTCTGTCGTTTAATTATCGCTTCTTTGGCACAATACTGCAATATTGAGTATTTTAATTACTTAGTCATGTTAACAGTAGAAGTGAAGGTTATACCATAACGTTATACCTTCCATAACAAATACCAAAGGGAATAGCAGTTACATAGGGCATCAGCGCAATACTTAAACACTACAGCATAAATAAAATAGAAGAGAAGGCAGTAATCAGGAATCGATACAGTTAACCCATACCTCCAATCAGAGACACAAAAGGGAAATAAACACAAACATTAAATAACTAGACCCTAATGGAAACATCAATAGCGGAAAGCCAAAAGGACAGTTACTTTCCCACAAGATGGCCAATTTGCTATCCAAAACAAAGATATTTATAAGCGATACACACACTCAAAGACAAAACATAACAAAAATACACCGCGACAGAAGAACCGCCTTGGAACGGTCAGTGAAAAGAATTTCACTGTGTGTAGCGGGGTTGGACGTGCTTAAAATTGATTTTACGTGGCCGCAAACCTCGCCCATTGAATCCGTCGTGTTTTAGACATACAAATAATTTGTTCAGTCCGCATGAAGGCCTTCTAACTCATCAGTGCAATATCTCCGAGTTGCACCATATAGACCATGTCTCGCCGAAGACGTTTAATTTCATTTAGACTGTTGCAGTCATTTACATGACCAAACAATTTGGCAAACCGATTTGCTCATTTCGACAGTTTCTGCATTTTTACAAAACATTTACATGTTACTGGAGAAGAACTAAATAAGCTTTTAGCTTCCGTTCTAATCCTTTATTTGTCATGACTTTGTTTGCAATGTTTATGTGTTTGAGAAAAACTAAAAATACGTTTAAGCTAAACTAAACCGAATTAATTGCGATATATAAGCATGGTAGGATGCCGTACGAGGATCGTGCCCACCCAAGAGAGGAGAATGTACAATCTCAAAATCAGAATATTGGCGTTTATTACAAATTTTGCAGGAAAAATATCGAAAACAGATAACTGTTAACCAAAACCAGGATCTGTTGTTTCATGTTTGTGTTTCTTTACCTTTGGTGTCTCTGATGGGAGCTGTGGGTGAATTGTATCGATTGCTGATCATTGCCTTCACTTCTATTTTGTTGTCTACACATTAGAATAGCTTCATCGAAAAAAAGGTATTTTCTTTGTACTCATAAGAATATCTTCATCGAGGCGATTCTAATGAGGATTACAACATACATTTATTTTACCGAAGACTGAATTATTATTATCAGTATACATTTTATTTATTTATTCAAAATTTCATGACATGAATACATACATCTGTACAACTCTCTGTGATGGTGTTCTGTGCATTGTCTCTCTATTTTTCTTTCCCTAACAGAACATTCAAAGGTGCAGACCCAAATTTGCTGTGCCAATATTTAGCAGTCAAGGTCCTGCATCTGATTTGCATTTCGTTTCGGTAAGTCAGAGTAGTGGGAGTCTTGGCTCCTGAACCGGGTGACACAAGCTCTACTGTACCATCCATCTCGGTCACGCTGACCGATACACTCTGACCACTGCAAAAACTTATGCATATGCTTTTCATGTTCGAGCAAAGCCTCAAACAACAAAATAAACAAATTTGCATCGAATCTTATTCCCATACTTACGGTTTAAGGTAAAAAGGGTAAATGTATAGAAAATGTTTCTGCTTCTTCGCAACGTGTCAACTTGTGCTAAAGTAAGCGCCTCTGCTAGATCTATTTGTATGACTTTCGTGCCAACGTCAACTTCTGATCCTGTCCGGGATCCATGGTGTACTTCATACCCCAACGGCCATGCCCTCTAATTGTTTAACTTATCAAAGGGGTCTTTCGGACATTCGGATATTTAAATGTGACGAGTGTTTTAAAAAAAACACCAACAATTGAACATTCTAAACAACGTGAGTATACAGGTGTTTGCTGTATTTGTAGCCTTCACATGTATCGCATCAAAACCATCACGGTGAACACTGGTGTACGTCGGAGTAACAGGCTTCTACCTCTCTTCATCTTCTTCTTCTTCTTCTTCTTCTTCTTCTTCTTCTTCTTCTTCAATACTTAGTGTTATATATATGCTACATAATTTGACAACCGATAAAGATGGTAAATGTACATATGTAACAGATATGTTTTTGCTTACAACATCTTAAAGGAGAGGATAAATATAGGCTGAGCCTACATCCAATCATTTGACATTTGTATGTATATTTGTTGTACAGATGTATGTATTCATGTCATGAAATTTTGAATAAATAAATCAGTATACATCCTTACCGGCATTATGGCTAAACTCCAGGGGCATAAACTACCCGTCTCAAACAAATGTTTATAGCCCCGTAGGTGTTTGAGTCTTTGACGATCGACTGTACATGTAATTTATTCTTGTTTTACAGCCCCTAATCTTTGCCTTGGATACGACGTGCGTGAATTCTGTTGATAAATGACGTTTCCGTTAGACATATATTGAAGCATATGGTCTGACCGAAGGATGATTACGACAAGTTAAAGACAGTTTGCCGAGATGTAATATGAGCCTCGCCAAGCGAATTTGTGTCTTCGAGCATTCCGTCATGACAAATTTTAACTGCGCATGCCCAGCCATTCAGAGGGGCCAGGGATATGGCTTTCTGTCCGAAGGTTCCTCTTGATTCACTGCTTGTATGAGCGAGCAGCAAAGGTTCTGGCGAGACTGCGCGGATGCGCAGGCTCGCCTGAACCTTCGCTGCTCGCATAGGCGATAAGTACCAAAATCGCTTGACGGGGCCCATATAATTATATCTGATTTAAAGCACTATGTGAAATTTAAGGATGAAAGTACAAAGACTGAATTAACAACCAACAACTGGCGTTTTGACAGGTTTTTATTTTCGACTAGTTTCGGTCATTCAATGACCTTTTCCAAGACATATTTGAAACCTAATTCATACAAACAAACATCGATCATTTAAATTCGATATCACAGAACGTATCTGAGTGGTTTGCAAATGGGTATATGTTGTTGCATTATATGTGAAACTGGAGTTACTGTGAAAACCACCGACCTGAAAGGGACAGATACTGCTCCGTCACATGCTGATGCCGGAATTTGACCAGAGTTGCGGTTTATTTTTGTTATGGTTTGTCTTTGAGTGTTTGTATCGCTTATACTATTTTGTTTTGGATAGCCAATTGGCCATTTTGTGGGAAAGTAACTGTCCTTTTGGCTTTCCGCCATTGGTGTTTCCATTAGGGTCTTTTGTTTCATGTTTGTGTTTCTTTCCCTTTGGTGTCTTTGATGGTAGCTGTGGGTTAATTGTATCGATTCCTCATCATTGCCTTCACTTCTATTTTTCATAATTCAATGAAAAGAGTGGCGTGAAAATAAGTGAGACTCTGTAATATAGTATATAAATAAACATTTTAGCCTTGCGTAAAAACGAATTCATATGAGCCGTGACAGAACAAAACATACAAGAAGATCTAATAGCTAGCAAAGATGCAAATCAACCTGTTGTGAAGCAACCCTCTGCACGAAGAAATTTTTGCTTATCGTCCTTTGGATAGTCCAGAGGCTACCGAGGGCTCATGAGGATAACAAAGACTATAATATAATGCGTAAATTAGCTGATTGATCATAACATTCGCTGTCCGAACAAGTGCTCTTGCAGGTGTGTTTTCGGGGACTGGAAATGGGGAGGGTTTGGTTTTACGACCCATTTAATATCATTTTACCCGTTTGGAGACGATCAATAATCAGAGGTGGGCGAATACCATAGTACCCGGAGAAAAGACACCTGACCTTCCGTTGCAAAAAATTGCATCTCACATGTGACCCGAGCCAGGTTAGAATCAGATTTGGTTGCAATATGTCGCATAAATGATGCATCCGTGAAAGCGTGAACTGTTCTAAGTGGCTACCGTTTTAAGATGACCATGGAACTGCTTTCAAGGCAGTTATGCATCACATACTAAAAACACCGCTTATTGTCACTTCTTATCTGTATATCTTATAAAACAGAATCTGGGCATTTTCATAGCAACCCCTCCTTTCTATTCAATCGAAATCTACATTGAATAAAGAAATAAAGGTTTTAACGACACTTCCAAAGTTATGATGACTTTGAATTGCAAAGTAAAGTGTTGACTTCTAGACAAGCATTTTTGCTTACTGTCAGATCTTGAATTCTATGATATTGTCTGTACTTTATATTTTGAATGTAAATAATTGAAATAAATACTGTTTAAACCAAAGTAAAGTGTTGTAAACAAAGTGGTTTGGTAAATATATTAATAATTCTGATACATTTTCCCCGCACAGAATCAGAACAGTAATGCAGGCAGAAGGGGGCAGAATAAATTATTGAAACAAATTTAAATAATATTACGAAAACACACCTAAACAACTGCACTGTAAACTTTACTGCTAAAAACACGACAAATTGTGATATGTTTTCTTTATTTCTTCTCAAAGTATAGATTATTGGTACTCGATAGTACCACCTCGGTAAGGCGGTTCTAACGAGTACCCACAATCTATATTTTAGAGCAGAAAAAAGCAAAATAAGGTTTATCTCTGTAAACCCCAGTTTTACTATATAAAATTGGGGTTCAAGGGGGTATAAATTTATAAGTGTGTTTTCGTGAGGGGAATCAATTTCACATTTTCTGATTTAAATAAGCAAACTGATTAATAAATGGATTGCTTATTTGGGAAAATAAAGTTCTACTAAGCGGACTGCTTGCAAAAAATCAGTATCCTATTTCGTACATTGGTTTCTTCTTTGAAAAAGTTTTCCAAATTGGTATTTATATAGTTTTCTATTACGCAGTTGTCTTATTCTGGAAATCAGTGCTCCAAAATCGTAAATGTTTAGGTATAATGAGACTAGAAAAATTTGTTCCACGTAGCAATGATTCAGTATCTAGCAGTCTGTATCCTAATGCATGGAGGACTTCACCACATGCATTATTTACTCTTTGAACATCAACCCATGGCATGTGTTTTCGCCACCAAAATGCATTATCAGCTTCTCTATCCGCATTGTACTTATGAAATGGTTTTTCGGGTGGCAAGAGGTTAACATGAATACTGACTAGCTTATTGTCTTTTGATGGCATGTAAGTCATGTTCAAGAATTTGTATAAATGTTTTAATCGCACATGCAGATTGGACAATAAATCTTCATAATATAAAATTATGAGCCGATCTGGGAATTTCTGCTTCAAACGTTCCACGTCTTGCAAATCTTGATACATCTTTTGACATAAATTTCGTTCCAAGGTATCATTTTGCCTGTATCCGTAGACAAGATAACTTCGCGTGAAAAGACGAGAATGAATAATGGCACGTGGATCACGGACTAGATGTACTATTTTTAATCGTGGATACATTTCAAGTAGTGGTTCCATAGCACCAACAGACAGTCGAATGACTTTTGTAACCCTACTCGTCTTGTTGCGACAAACACTTTCCAGTCGTCGTAAACACTCTGTTTTGCCCTTGAAAGAATCAGAGCATTGTCGAAAAAGGTTCCAGCTTGGTCCTGAAAACAAAATCAGGCAATGCAAGGTAAATATTTAGCATTACAAAGAGTATAATGGAATGCTCAGATCGCCGGTGGGTCACTGATCGAGGGCCAGTCCCAATATTGTTGGCATGGCGTGTCCTCACCCTTGGGTCATGTTGGCTTTTCTTAGTTTTCCGAATTGATTCATTGATGAGTTAGAAAACCACCAGTAATTTCACTGGCCATTCCATCTCGATGCTTTCGTTTTGGTTCTTTCGTGTTTAATGTTTGTTATGTTGGTGATTCTGATTCTTTATCCTATTATGTGTGTTGCTCCTTTTTAGTTACGTTTGGATTATTTGAGACACCACCTCTATGTTGATAAGCTGCTGACTCGGTTAACCAGGTCTCTGGTTTGTTTACTGTCCGATTTATTTCAGTTGTGATATTGTGGGGAAACTGACTTTATCAGTTCCTGATCGCTTCTCTATTCAATTTCCACAAAAGAGAACGATTCATTGATTCATTGATGAGTTGGAAAACCACCAGTAATTTCACTGGCCATTCCATCTCGATGCTCAGTACTATCCCACAATAAGGACTGATGTTTCTTTTTCTTCTTTTTTTTCTGGAAGTGCAGCGATTGTTTTATTATTATCGTGTTATTAGATTTCTATTGAAAGTTAATTTGTGGGAATCGAACATGCCGTTTTATATTATTCTTTCCTTTCTACTATGGTTGGTTTCATGTGGGATCCTATTATTTCACTGCTGCCATTTGCAGACTGTACTCTGAAGCTGATATACATTCCAAGTTGGCTGTTAGAATTAGGCTCAAAACTTTCATATGATTCAGCGTTTTTGTCATTTTCGAAAACGTGTTATATATTTACCAGCGAATAGTTATGTTTAAGCGCCGAATTATGTTACACAATCGGCATTGTATTTGACAAATTATCGGGCCCTTTGTGATCTGCAACGCAATCGGCCCCATCACATGATCAAGTCCGTGAAATGAACACCCACCTAAACCCCAGATTATATAGAGAAAACTGGGGTTTAAGGGGGTATACATTATTTTTCCTATTTCTGCTCCAAGACATAGGTTTTGGGTACTCGTTAGAACCACCTCAATGAGGCGGTTCTAACGAGCAACCACAACCTATGTTTGCAGTATAAATAAGAAAACTATCACGGATGTTCAACAGAAAAGTAGCCATTTTGGAGGTGTGAAAAATGCACTATGTTACACGGGTGTGTAATCGTAATGCACTATTTAGAAATCGGCCCTCGATCTGAGTCCTTAATCTATACTTCATTGTCAACGTTGCCTGTTGGAAAATTCTTGATTTCTGAAATCTTATTTGTGTAACGTACCCCATTTATGAAAGAAGAAAATCAAAGATATTTATCCGAGTGATGCCAGAGATGATGAGAAACAGTCGATTTCATTTAGATTATTCTGATGAATACACTGACAGGATGATAATTGTATCATTTTGTATTGGGCTAACAATTACTCCATCGTAAATTTATAAACTTGGATCGTGTCCTTTTATTTTTATCATCATTTCAATATCAAACTAGCTTATATCTGGACCTATAAAAGTGAGCATTGAGGTCCCTGTCGCAACCAGACACCGTCGTGATCTGACTGAAAAATTGTTAAAAGCGACGTTAAATCCGAATTCACACACACACACGCACACACATATCTGGACCAAAATGCTGGTATAACAGGAAATTTGCATGTTGTTTTGCACATTTGTGAGTTTTAAGCTGTTGCAAATTATACCCGGCTTGGGTTTTGGGCTAAGCTGGAATATTTCGAGTCCATGGTTACCCTGAATGCCACGCTTCAGAGAAGAAACAGGTACTTGGTTGTGTGCACTCCATGAAATTGATACCATTTTACGTATTCTTCTGCGCTACTGGCGCCATGACTTTGATTTTGTACCAAAGGTGCCTTACATAAGGAACAAAACCATGTCAATAATAGTGTCATTTTCAATGTTAAATGCAAATACCTGTAAATAAGTATATCATATAACTTATATTTAGCTTGAAATATAGTACTGAATTTTTGGAGGATTCGCAGATCGTACTACACGAAATGGATTCACATTTAAGATGTTTTCAAAAAGTATTTACATCCATTCTCAATAAGGTCCTACTCTGTAAGAGGTGGAGGGAGCAAATTATTTCCTTTAGGAAAAGAATACGAGTCGACTGATTTTTCATTGTGTTGGGGGGGGGGGGGGGGAAAGGGGTGGATGAGCATGCAAAGAGACGAACAGGAAATCATTACCAACTTTGTAAAAATTGCGGAATATATGACTAATGTGTCGAAATCCCTTAACGTTTCGTAACTCGATTCACATGCCTACGCAACTGAGCATATGTAATAAAGCTTTAAATACTGAATAAATAGTTTATCTTACACGAGTAGTAAAATCCGATTAGAAATTGTTATATGATAAACAGAATCTTACGTTCGTGGTCATTTCATATGAAGTTTATGAAACTCGCGAAAGGCTCCTTTCATATAACAATTTCAAATCGGATTTTATCGCCGAAGAAATTAAAATGAAACCATACTGTTGTCACGGACGGCAGCATGATGTTACGCGCCAGTACCCATGTGTGATTACACGTGTGGTCATATAATTTTTATTACATGATTTTATTCAATACATAACAACGACGTTATTTGATAATTATGAATTAACGATAGCATCAAGGATACAATCGGGCCAATATCACTCGATATCGACATGCATGTTTGTTACTGCACGATTTTGTGGATGTCTTTGAATTTTACCGTAAGGTGTCGTTGCATCTTATGACGCCTGGCGGCAATAACGTCACAAAATCGCTACGCAAAAATAAACGATAACATCACAGGTACAAAAAGAAGTGAAGGCAATGATCAGGAATCGATACAATTAACCCTCAGCTCCCATCGAGACACCAAAGGGAAAGAAACACAAACATGAAACAACTAGACCCTAAATGAAACATCAACAGCGGAAAGCCAAAAGGACTTCCCACAAAATGGCCAATTGGCTATCCAAAGCAAAATATTATGAGCAATACACACACTCAAAGACAAGCCATAACAAAATAAACTACGACAGAAGAACCGCCTTGGAACGTTCAGTGACACGAATTCCAATGGGGGGCTTGTATCGATTTTACGTGGCCACAATCCTCG
The DNA here is from genome assembly GCA_963580285.1 of Lucinisca nassula. Lineage (NCBI taxonomy): Eukaryota > Metazoa > Mollusca > Bivalvia > Lucinida > Lucinidae > Lucinisca > Lucinisca nassula. The sequence goes on from OY757018.1 coordinate 24,772,129, forward strand.
CCAAAAATTTGTTCAGTCCACATAAAGGCGTCCTAACTCCTCAGTGCAACATATTCGTGAACACAAAAATCAATTAACCACAGAGATGACACAACGGTGAAGACTCGGCAGCAAGAAACCACTGAAATGCTGGAGCAAAAGAAAACCAACAGTAAGATTCCGATAGGCCCAACCAGAGATAGAGCATCAGGCATCAACCAACATTACATAAAATTAGATTCTCCGTGAAATGAAAAGCCTCCTAAATGTTCTATAAATACGTAATCCCTTGGAAGCAAGGACCTTAGCACAGAACTGAAATCGATGGGGCATACAAGATTTTCCTAGACCAGACTAGCTAGTTTTGGCAAATTGGGCATCATCAGAGACCCTCGATTTTTTTTTAATTTCGTAGTGAAATCAATAATTACAAAGGAATGAAAGTATTACCCACACTAAATAAAAATTAAAAATGAGTTTATGACTTTATATAGAGAAAACTGAGGTTTACGGGGATATATATTATTTGTATTATTTCTGCACCAAGACATAGGTTTTGTGTATTAGTGAGAACGGTGTCAATGAGGCGGTTCTATCGAGCACCAACAACCGACGTTTTCAGTATAAATAAGAAACAAATATCAGGGATTTTTTTCGGAAAAGTAAACATTTTTTTAGATGTGAAAAATGCACTTTCTTACATGCTTTTCAATGAAATATAGAGATTTCTCAGTGAAATCGAAATCGATATTGTCACGGTTTCAAACAGTGAAATACGGTTTTGTTTTATTTTCACTGTTTGTGAATTCGATGTATAATCGAAAGCTAGCACATATTTTCTGTTTGTTAGATGTCAATTAGCTAGACTTTATAAGTGTGTGTAAGAAATTACGTCACACACGTTTTCATGTCATTCGGACGTTGATGACGTCACTTTTTGACCTACGCAACGTAAATAATGCACTCGACGCCAGACGAGCGTAACAACTGCGGACATTATTTGAATGCAAATTTCAAGCGAACCATTTGATAAAGTAACATTCCAAGCTGTTTTTCAGGTGCAAACTTTATTTTACACCCAATATTATACCCAGTAAACATGCTGAACACCTCCAAATCACCGCGAAATCGCCCTGGAAAACGTTTGTTCTCTGTGGTGATGGCTGACTCTTTCAACTTATGTTACAAATTACAGTTAAAAGCATGAAAGAAACAGAAAATTTGATATTTTTTTCGTTGTAAGATTAATTTTTTATTTCACTCATGAACACCAAAAGTGGTATTTTCATTCGCGGCTATGCCACTCGTGAAAATACGTCTTTTTGTGTTCATTCGGTGTAATAAACATCGATTCTACACTGAAAATATAAAATATTCTCTATATGTGGCACGGATGTGTTATCGTAATGATATCCTTGAGATTCAATCGTGCTGATATCACTCGATATCGGCATGCTTGTTTATTAGTGCACTCTTATGTTGATATCTTCGAAGTGTACCGTAAGATGGCGTTGCCTGTGGAGGAAATAACGTCACACCCAAATTTGGCTACGCAAAATTAGGGGTACGATCGTGCTGATGTCACTCGATATCTGCATGTTTGTTTGTTATTGCACTCTTATGTGGATGTCTTCGAACTTTACCGTTATGAGATGTTGCATATGGTGAAGTCTTACGGCAATATTGTCACATTAAACCTTTGCTAAGCACGCCTACATATTCTGACAAAATGCATATTTGAGGCTAAAACTACTTGATATGTCGCAATGTTTTTTTTCTAAAATTAAAAGGTTGTTTGGCACGATATTGATAAATACTGTCTTTAGTTTCAACATCGAATGACCGGAAAGCTCGTGTCCTATGATATCTAAATTTCGGGTCAATATTCACCAATATCAGTGCAATATTACAGAGGATCTTACATGAGTGCTCATGTATTATTGAATTTATTACGCTCGTTGAGGAAAAAAGATAAAATGCTCGGAGAAGCCTCGCATTTCATCCCTTTTCAGCAACGAGTTTGCTAAATTCACTAATGCAGGAGCACGGATGCAAGATTCTACTTATCGTATGACATTTAAAAATCATTTTATTCACGATTGTATTACAAAAATGTAAATACTCCGCCATTACTAACGCGACGTCCTTAAGAACGTCGTACATGTAACATTTGGGGCGTAACTAACTAATTTGCATACTGAATCAACTAGTTTATTACCGAATTTATTACATGGCGTCATTGCATTCTCAGAGACGACGTCATGCGATAAAGTATGCTATTGCATTCTTTATTCAAACCATACTGCTGTATATTTACCGGAAAACGATGTATGATCATGTACTCTTGGCTGCATCGTATTCTTGATATTCACTAAGCGACAGGAGTAAATTGATGATAACACATAAAGCATCAAATCATGTGGCTGAGCAGACCTGAAAAAGATCACATAGTATAACAAGAGCGCCGCAAAGCGGGACAATATACGCCCGTTACCATTTTACAAAGATAGCAATTCTGTAATAGCTAGATAAGTGAGTGAGTGAATGTTTGAGTTTTACGTCCCACCAACAGCTAAGGTCGTACGGATACGGGACCTCGGTTTAAAGACTCATCCGAAAGTCTGGAGAAGCCCGGGATCGATCCTGCTATCCCTGGTTTACAAAGCGAGTAGCGTAACCACTACACCACGGAGGCTTCTAAATAGTAGCTGGATAAAGGTACATGCATGAAATATGTGGACTTTTACGAATGTACGCTCGTAAGCCCAATGGAAGCCATGACTAAATGTGTATCAAGTAAAAAAAAATCAGAGTGCAACTGATTGATAGAGGGTCAATTTGACAGTGCTTAAACAATAACCCTTTGACTCTGGCGAATGCAAAGATTAAAAAATAATAATAAAACTGAAATGACTAAGAAAATTAGAAAGGCAAAGATATCATATTTGCACATGACTGGTTGTCTTGATCTCATACATTGCTATGAAGCTTCATCCGGATATTTCATTCGGTTAGCTAGTTATGGTGCACAGAAAGGTAGTCTGAAAATGAAACCTAATCAAAGGGAAATAATAACTAAAAGTAAGGAAGGGAGAGAAATCACTATTGTATGCGACATGCCATCCAGACCTCATTCACATTGCTATGAAGCTTCATAGCTTTGGTGTGCACAAGAATAGTCTTAAAAATCTATTCAAAGTGTAGTATTTCAGACACTAGAAAGGGATCACTTTTGTACGTGCCGCATTGTCCTCATACGCATCACTTTAAAGTTTTGTCAAAATATTCCGTACGGTTACCTAGCTATGACAGGTAGTCTGAAAATATCTAATCAAAGGAGAGTAACCACGAAAGTAAGAAAGGGAGAGTAAGATGTGACATATAGCATCCTTTACCTTTATTATAACTGAGCAATAACCTGCTATCAAAAGGTACTAGTTAAAAGATAATACACGTTTTCCTTTGAAACAAAATTGCAGTACTGTTCGAGGCAAAAGGTGTCATTTGACAACAAACTTTCATTAATAGGATGCTATATGACAAACAGAACTTTTGTTTTCAAACGAATAAACAATTGCTTGATGACAAAATGTGTTATACACAAGAAGGGCTAATAAACCTTCTGAGTCAAACGTATGTACGCATTAAGAACCTACCATTCAGACGCTAACTGCTGCATCAAGAAGTATCGTTAGAATAAAGAGCCGGATTTTTCATCAAGTTTTCAAACCTGTTAATGCGTTTTGCCATAGCAACAGATAAGGTGCGTATTTTGTGATAGCTGAAGGACAGTTTTCCTTATTTCTGCATATAAACCAATGTTGTGGAGGCGGTTCTAATGAATACCAACAACAGAGGTTTTTATTGAGAACTGGCAAAAACTATCCTTCAGTTATCCTAAAATCAAACCTTATCTGTTCCTCGAAAGTATGGAATGCTCTGAGCTCCTACCTTTAATGGACGATATAGGAATTGTGTTCTTTCTTATGCATGTGAACGAATTTGTTGCAAACTTAAACTGTGTCAGGTTAACTTTATTAAAGAAGGAAATCATGACAGATTTACATTGTAAAGAATGTAGACCAAGCCATATTAAACTTTGTTATAAATCTAATCATGTTCATTGACTTCAACCGGTTTACCTTGGGAATCCTGGGATTATGTCCTCGGTTTCTTTAGCTCTAAAGGGTAGAAAATTATTCACTTCTTCAGTAGTAACATGTCTGAAAGTGAAACCAGAAACATAAAAAAAATAATCTACCTCACTCCAGCACTTACCTTTGCCCTATTAATATTTAAGCCAGCGCATGACAAAACCTACAATACGACATGTGCGCCAAACGAAGACTCAGATCAGCCTGCGCATCCACGCAGTCTTAGCAGAGTCTTTGTTGTGCGCTCTAAGGCTAGCTAAGGGCCCAATGTCCCTTCATGCAATAAGAGAAGTCTCTGGTTAGTCTATATGGATGCGTAGGCTGATCTGAGTCTTCGCTGGGCGCACATGGCTCTCTGTAGGTTTTGTCGTGCGCTGGCTCATCTGTCAGTATTTCCCATTCTGTACTTCAACTATGAATTGAGGGTGCTCGTTACAACCGCCACATTTAGGTTTTGAACAGAGGTAAATAATAGATACACTTGCAACCCTCATTACACGAGTGATGAACAATTAAGGTTTACTTACACTTTATAAAAATGTATTTTTCTGCCCCACCACCACCCTCAACCCACTTCAAAAATAGGTTTGGTGTACGCGTTAGATCTGTCTATAAGAGCTTCCACCATTTGTAATTTAGGCGATTTCACCAAGCACCCAATCGTGTTTAGTGTTAACGAGTACAAACAAGAAAAAATATGAAACAACCCATTGCAGATGTGCACAGTCCGTCTGGCAGCGAAGGCTTTCGTAAAATCATTCTGATGCTCTGTCTCTGGTCGGGCCCATCGGAGTCTAACTGTTGGTTTTCTTTTGCTCCAGCATTTCAGTGGTTTCTTGCTGTCGAGTCCTCACCGTTGTCTCACCTCTGTGGTTCTTTGATTTTTTGTGTTCACGGAGATGTTGCACTGATGAGTAAGGAGGCCTTCATGCGGACTGAACAAATTATTTTTCTAAATCGCGACGGAAGTAAGGGCGAGGATTGTGGCCACGTAAAATCGATTTAAGCCCCCCCCCCCTTCCCCCCCCGTGGAAATCTTTCCTCTGACCGTTCCAAGGCGGTTCTTCTGTGGCGGTTTATTTATGGTGTTGTTTGTTACTTACTGTGTGTATCATTTGTGTCTTTTTATTTTGGATGGCCATATGGCCATTTTGTGGGAAATTAACTGTCCTTATGGCCTTCCTTTGTTTAGGTTTCCATTATGGTCTTGTCGCTTAATGTTTGTGTTTCTTTCCCTTTGGTGTCTTTGATGGGTGGAGTAAGTTAATTGTATCGATTCCTGATTTTGTTTTACTTCTATTTCGATATAAAAAGATTGGGTACAACATGGATGTTATACGACAGACTGCATGCATGGTAGTTAACCCAATCACGGTTGGCAACTTTGCTTCCCTCTTTAATTGCACGCCGGTGGGTCAGGCCTCAGATTCTATCACGGCTCCAACGTAAAGGCTTATTGAGAATTAGAGAGATCTAATTCTTGGTAATGTTGGTTGGTGCCTGATGCTCTGTCTCTGGTTGGGCCCATCGGAGTCTAACTGTTGGTTTTCTTTTGCTCCAGCATTTCAGTGGTTTCTTGCTGTCGAGTCCTCATCGTTGTCTCACCTCTGTGGTTCTTTGATTTTTTTGTGTTCACGGAGATGTTGCACTGATGAGTTAGGAGGCCTTCACGCGGACTGAACAAATTATTTGTCTAAATCGCGACGGAAGTAAGGGCGAGGATTGTGGCCACGTAAAATCGATTTAAGCCCCCCAGTGGAAATCTTTCCACTGACCGTTCCAAGGCGGTTCTTCTGTGGCGATTTATTTATGGTGTTGTTTGTTACTTACTGTGTGTATCATTTGTGTCTTTTTTTTTATTTTGGATGGCCATATGGCCATTTTGTGGGAAATTAACTGTCCTTATGGCCTTCCTTTGTTTAGGTTTCCATTATGGTCTTGTCGCTTAATGTGTGTATTTCTTTCCCTTTGGTGTCTTTGATGGGTGGAGTAAGTTAATTGTATCGATTCCTGATCTTTGTTTTACTTCTACTTTGACAGTCTGTACATGTGTCTGCTGTCAAAGACTTCAATCGGTTATCCCGCACCCCACACAAATTCACCGGATGCGCTGTCTGCTCTTTACCCGTGTTACTCTGGCATTGCCTCTGTCTGTCTGTTGGTTCAATTCCGAAGAAGCTATTCAGTTAAAACAGATCTTCACATTTACAAAAGGTAAGACTGATATGCCTTAAAATCAATCCTTGATTTGAGACTTAACGTCACCGTCAACACTGTATAGGTCATTTTGGAGACGTTGCTTCCAATTTTGTGGAATTTTTACCCTACATTGTGATGTAATGACATCTCAAGCCCGGTCGCCCAATGAAACCAATAGGGTTTATAAACATGGACGGTCCGACTTACACCTGGACAGGCTTAGATCCTCTAAGCGGTTTACCAATACTTGGGTGCGGTTCGGCTTCAGCTCTGCGTGGAAGCATCATGCAGCCAATTTATTTGTTCAAACCCCGATGGGCGGGGACGGAAAAAAATTAACCCTCAAATGGATTTTAAAAGAACGCTGCTAAATCAGCATATACTTCTGATACGATAGCTTCTCTTGGTCTTCAGTGTTTAACATTCAGTTGGTGCATGTACAGGAATAAATTACATAACGTGATTTCATTGGTTGAAAGTCCAAAATGGGTGTAGCAAAATTAATGTAATCAGCAGAACAAGATTGAACAATTCAAGAAACCCATTGGACATACTAACCACAAGCTTCATTAACTCAACGTGTGTCGACATTTTGCGCTATATTTATCAACAAATGACTGCAAAGAACATGTGTCAAACAGTATGCAATTTGGATAGGAACTTTTATCAGTATGGGTCACTTAGAAGACGATAAGCAAACAGAACTGCGCTTTTCCAGGTAAGCTGAACTAAATGCCACGTGTATCACTAAACAAACTACAGCGCTGATACAGCAACCCCTTATTCGCCTACAAATATAAGTCCACTCGAATATCATACCTGCTTGTTACGTTATGTTGTTTTTCAGTCATTTGATATGGGTTATTATCAAGGTTTGCTTACAGTGACAGTTCATTGGTAAATCCATATCCCATGTTATTGTTTCGTACATATGTATATGAAAGGTGTATTGAAAATGAAGTCAGGAGTTTTACATTAATTATAACAACAACAGTTGGGGCTACTCTCTGTGTTCCATGACTACATGTTGATCCAGTAATCCTAGCTTTTAGGCCCCAATGCCTAGAGGCTCCATATTAACTTTAATTTTAATCCACCAAGCTAAGTACTTTGAAGTGTTGATGAACTTTCAATCCTAGTAACCTTGCTCTAAAGTCACAGATGACATTGATCTTTGTGGTTCTTAGAGGTTCATATAAGGCTTACTTTCATATAATACAGCTGATTTGGATGAATCCGTTAATTTGACAGGTTCCCATTCAGAAGACCCAAGGGCTAAATTTGATCGTGTCGTAAACTAGGTCAATGTCATCCCAGGGCTATCATTTACATACCGTTTATAGGACTCAAGTTCTTGTTGCTTGGAGCCAAGTTTCAGGGCCGTTTGACTTACGGTTCTGGAGAGGAATATTTTAAAGTAGTTTACCATATATGGGAACGGCGGTCATCTTAGTCACATGGCAAAAATTAATTATATAAACTTTTGTTCACGCAAAGCGCGGAAGTTACGCATAAAATTTGGCTTCAAATGGTGAAGTGGCATTTTAGGAGATGTTTGGAAGTTGGACGGACGCCGATTGCCGATGATGGACGACAACGGACCATTGGTATTTTGCTCAAGTGTGCTTAATTAAATAAACTATTACATGTAGTATCTGTGTTCAAGTTGAAATGACGTCATTGGATAGGTTACTGAAAATAATGAATATCCCTGTAAATCGCTTTTCCCCTACATAGAGTGGTGTTTTCAGTGGTGTTCATCAAGCGGGCTTGAAAAAAATTATTTGTCTAAATCGCGACGGAAATAAGGGCGAGAATTTTGGCCGCGTAAAAAAGATTTAAGCCCCCAGTGGAATTCGTTTCACTGACCGTTCCAAGGCGGTTCTTCTGTCGCTGTTTATTTAGTTATGGTTTGTCTTTGAGTGTGTGTGTGTAGCTTTGGATAGCCTATTTGCCATTTTGTGGGAAAGTAACTGTCCTTTATGTCTTTCCGCTATTGATGTTTTCATTTGGGTCTAGTTGTTTCATGTTTGTGTTTCTTTCTCTTTGGTGTCTCTGATGGCAGCTGTGTCCTAATTGTATCGATTCCTGATCATTTCCTTCACTTCTATTTTGCTATGTGATTATGTTACGGTTTATGAAAAGAATATAGTGAGAATTAGACAATTACAGTCGAACTTCAATGGCTCGAACACCTTTGGGGCCTCGAAAATCTGTTCGAGACAGGGATAGTTCGAGCCACTGAGGGTTACTGCCAGGAGGCATAACGAGATACTTTTTGACATCTTTTCGGTGTTCTATAATGAATATGTATGCTGTGTGTACTCATTAGAATCGCCTCATCGAGGCGATTCTAATGAGTACACACAGCATACACTTGCAAGATAAAAGACTATAATCTCCTTAATTATCCCCCACTATTTCTTATGTAGAGGATTTTGCTAGGGACTCAAGAATGTGTTCGACTCATCCATGGTAAACGAGCCATCGGTGTTCGAGCCATCGAAGTTGTACTGTACCTGCAATTTCCGTTCGTACTGCTACAGCAAATATCTGGAGGTTTGTAATAATGCCACGTAGCAAATTTCAGCAGGGGCTCGTAGAAATAAAACGAGTCCGACCGGAAACCCAGAAGGCGCCCGGTGAACCTAGATCCGCTGTTCATATAGGCGCTTAATAAAACGTCGTAACTTCCTCTGCCTGAGATGTTTGCATCTGTAAAAGGGATTGAACTCGCATTTTAATTTAAATATATACTCGTATACAGGTTAAACAGTTTGGGGCAGAAAAGTCAATTCACAGACGTGTTTGCAATTTAGAGACGGCATGCGCAACGTTGTGTCTTCTACTCTATGTCTTAGAAGCCTCCGTGGTGTAGTGGTTACGCTACTCGCCTTGTAAACCAGGGGTCGCAAGATCGATCCCGGGCTTCTCCAGACTTTCGGATGAGTCTTTAAACCGAGGTTCCGTCTCCGTATTACCTTAGCTGTTGGTGGGACGTAAAACTCAAACACTCACTCATTCTACTCTTTGTCTTGTTATCCATGCAAACTGGGTTGTCACACATTACGAAAACCCGCCTATTCAAATACATTGTAAACTTAATCGCCGAAAAAAACGAAAATTTTAAGATGAAAAATTGTTGTAAACCCCAGTTTTACAGTATAAAAGTGGGGTTAAAAATTATATAGGCGTGGTTTCGTGATGGGTATAGACAGCTGTGATTCCCTATATATACATGTTTAACTGTCATAATGTCAAGTCCGTGATTCCATATCTATTTAGAGGTTTTACGCTCGTACATGAGTATTCATGTATTATTGAATTTATTAAACGAATTGATGAAAAGGGATAAAATGCGAGGCTTCACCGAGCATTTTATCACTTTGCCTCAACAAGTTTAATAAATTCTATAATACATGAACACGAATGCAATATTCTATTTATCATTTGACATTTAAAACACATTCTATTCACGATTTTTAACGATAATGTCAATATTCCGCCATTAGTAAACGCGACGTCGTTAAGGACGCAATACATGTAACGTTACGGGGCGTATCTAACTAATTTGCATATTTAATCCACTAGTGGATTACGGAATTTATTACATGGCGTTGTTACATTCTCAGACGCGACGTCATATGATAAACATAAATAACTTTCATGATGCCAAGTCCTTGATCAACGTTTAATGATCTGGGCATTCAGTATGTCGTCACAGTTTCAGTGGAAATTTGAAAGAAATTGAGAGAATGTATTTAAACAGTGTAGTTTTCAGAAATCAACGTCTGGTTCTAAGTTCAAACGTGCACTCAGTGGCCATAAATGAGTTAACTGTTTGACGTTGTGATGTATGTAACTTCATATCCAGATCAAATTACTTAAAACTAAAATATCCAATGCATGTTATGTTTACAAGATGGTACTATTTATTATTAATCAATAACAAATAATAGCCTTTTTCTTGTAATCTTGCCATCCATAGCTCTGGTATATTCTTCATTTATAGTACCGTGGTTTTAAAAATTTCTTCAAAACGCTGTGCTGGCTCAAAGAATTCTTCTCATTCTGAATGATTAGGTTCTCTCTTTTAATCTATATAATTTTGGCTACTCTGGTGACTTTTTATTATGATGGACAGTTGAGAAACCAAATATATTTACATTTCCCATTGAATTAATACATTATTAGAAGTGTGTGTGTATGTGTGTGTGTGTGGGGGGGGGGGTAATTTTTCCCCTGAGAGAAAAAATAGTTGCTATAGAAACATTAAGTAAGTAGGTTGCATAGTTTATATCTAAATTACAGGCACACCCTTCAGTGTTTTAATAACAATCATTGAAAAGAAGTATCTTTCTTTCATAAAGGAAATGTAGTTATCCACGGTGGATAAACTTCTAGATGGGTGTTAGTCTTTATGAGGTACGCATAGAGTTTGACAAATTTATTGGACACAGTTATACAAGAAATGAAGTCTTTTGTAAGAATATAGTCCGAAATGGTGCTTTTAATTAACATTCATTTTAAGAAAATTTTACAATATATTTTTAAGTTGTTTTATGGAGCCCAAAGAGTGCACGGCTGTTCAAATACGCCCATTTTTTCCTGGATCTCCTTGCTGCTTCAATCCCCTAAGATGTATTCAAACCAACAGGTATTGCTAGAAACTATGATTCAATATCCCTCAAATCAGATATCTTCTGTCTGTTTTCTAAATGTCTATCACCAAAATTATTTGCTTCGATTTTATGTTCCATCAGAAAGCATGCTAGATTTCCCATAATGTATTGTCTGTCGGTAATATCGTATACACAATCAGATTGGTGTCCAGTAATTTGTCAACATTTCAACCAGTTTATATCTTAAAAGATAAAAAATTGATAATATTATAACTCTTTTCAAACACCTACCCTGATTTATCAAAATAAAGGTGCTAACCTGTATCATATCGGTATTTTAAAACTCATTGAAGCAGGGTTTGGCAAGATTGAACTGCATGATGATTCCGCGCAGAGCTGAAACTTACCGTGCTTAGAAGGCTTGAGCCTGCCCAGGAAACGTGGTGCGAGTCGGACCGTTACTTAAGCCCTAGCGGATTCTTTGAAATGTCATTTCGTCTCATTGTCGGGTAAAAGACCCACCAATCGGGTGCAACGTCCAAGAAAGGGCCTGAATAATGTTGATGAGTACGTTAAACGTCCACACAAACAAAACACACATTTAAGTGAGTGAGTGTTTGAGTTTTACGTCCTACCAACAGCTTAGGTCATACGGAGAAGGGGCCTCGGTGTAAAGACTCATCCGAAAGTTTGGAGAAGTCCTGGTTCGATCCCTGGTTCGATCCTGCGACCCCTGGTTTACAGGGCGAGTAACGTAACAACTATACCACGGGGGCTTCTTCACACATTTAAGTAATAAGGTATATTCCGGTGCCGTGATTCGTATTTTTCTAGCATCCGTTACCAATATATGAGCTGCTGAACTCGAAAACCTGTCTTCAGACATGCGCAACGAAGACTCAGATTAGCCTGTGCTTCTGTGCTTGCCAATCAGTGTCTTCGCAGAGCCCTCTTTAGATGGTTTGATCTAAAGCTTCTTCACGTGTTCTGGGAAGGATTTATTGTTAGTAAGATGTGAAGACGGGTTTATATATATAAGCCCCCCACCCCCCCCCCCCCCCCCCCACCCCCGGTGGATGGAATCCGTTTCACTGACCGTTCCAATGCGGTTCTTCTGTCGCGGTTTATTTTTGTTATGGTTTGTCTGAAGTTTGGGGGCCTCCATGCGGACTGAACAAATTATTTGTCTAAATGGCGGCGGCAGTAAGGGCGAGGATTGTGGCCACGTAAAATCGATTTAAGCCCCCCCACCCCCCCCCCCCCCCCCCCCAGTTGAATTTGTTTTCGCTGACTGTTCCTAGGCGGTTCTTCTGTCGCGGTTTAGTTTTGTTATTGTTTGTCTTTGGGTGTTTGTGTCGCTTATATTATATATTGGATAGCTTATTGGCCATTTTGTGGGAAAGTAACTGTCCTTTTGGCTTTCCGCTATCGATCTTTCCATTAGGTCCGTTGTTTCATGTTTTTGTTTCTTTCCCTTTGGTGTCTCTGATGAGAGCTGTGGGTTGATTGTATCGATTCCTCCACTTATATTTTATGCCTTCATTTTGCGTACAGAAGAACTGTCTTTTCGGACAGAAGATCTATATTCTTGCCAGCCCACGACAAAAGTTAACCTAATGCCTGGGCGACCAGTGGCGACTCAGATCAGCCTGTGCATCCAGTCAGTCTAGTCAGCGTCTTCGCCGTTTTGGCCTTTGGTTAGCGCCGAGACTATAGAAGGCTCATACGAGCTGCGAAGACTCTGATCAGACTGCGCAGATGCGCAGTCTGACCAGAGTCTTCGCAGATCGCATAAGCCTCATTGTAGGTTGTAGGAGGCTTTCATAAGGAGTTAGGAGTTTGTATCGTTTATAGTTTTTGTTTTGGATAGCCAATCGGCCATTTTGTGGGAAAGTGACTCTCCTTCTGGCTTTCAGCTATTAGTGTTACCATTAGGTCTAGTTATTTTTTAGGTCTGTGTTTCTTTCCCTTCGGTGTCTCTGATGGGAGCTCTGGGTTAATTGTATCGATTCTTGATCATTGCCTTCACTTCTATTTTGGGCACTGGCCATGCATTCTCATATTTTTATACTCACCTTTTTCTATTAAGTCTCTCAACAGTACTGGATTACCAGGTTTCCTTGCGACACGGAGCGGTGTGGAAAATGTTGACCCTGCAAATACATACATCACTTTAACATGTTTGTGTTTTATGTACCCTTGTGAAATCCACTTGATATATAGCGAAAAGAGTTATTTACAAGGGTATATGAAAGTTTCTGATTTTAGCTCAAAAACGTATACTGCCGGTAGTCTTTAGAACCGTCTTCGTTTGTTTCTTTGATTTTGAGTTTAACGGCCCAGTCAACACTGTTTCAGGTTATTTTTGAATCGGGCAGTTACCCTATCTACACCTTTTCTTTGCAGGCATATTTTTCACTTCTGTGGTGTACTCCTTGCTTCCAAAAGATAACCCTTTTATAGAACATATTATACGTAAGCGTAGTACCGCCTTGATGAGGTGGTAATAACGACCATCTACAATGTATGTTTGAAGCTGAATTAAAAAAAGATATTACTATTCTATATCGAAAAAGTCTAGTTTTGGAGGCAAGACGGAATGCCTTTTGTCACACTTGTATTTTGGGGTGGTTGGGTAGGCAAAGGTGACGTGTATCTTGCGTCACTGGGGTGGGCGTCCAACTGCTATTGGCTTACAAGTGGAGCAAGGCCTGCTGTCCTTACAGCAGGTAAGGGAAGCAGTGGGGACTATTGTTATATCTTCTGTTTCCACACTTCCATTCATTTTCCTCTTTCTCTTCTGTCCCTCACTTTCATCTGCTCTACATTGTCTTCTATCTGTATTCTCCCTTTCTCTAGGAGACGACATGAAATTGACCATCAATGGTTGACGTATCGTACAATCAACCACACGCGTGTTTTGTGTTAATGAAATTAATCATTGTTATGATTTGAGCCTTCGCTGAACGCTCGAACCCATGTTTTCACAAGTCGCGGCCCTGTGTTAGCATTACGACAACACACCCGTGCGACATAGTGCATTTTTCACACCTCCAAAATGGCTACTTTTCGGATGAAAATCCGTAACATTTTTCTTATTTATGCTGCAAACATAGGTGGTGGGTGCTCGTTAGAACCGCCTCATTGAGGCGGTTCTAACGAGTACCCACAACCTATGTGTTGGGGCACAAATAAGAACAATTATGTATATCCCCTTAAACCACAGTTGTCTCTATATAAAGTTGGGTTTAGGGGGTTTTCATATCAAGAACTTGTTCACGTGATGATTATACATGAATGGCATCATGTTAAAACGTCCGTGTAATGAACATCCCCCGTATACCCCACTTTGTGTAGTAAAAACTGGTGTTTAGAGGGATGTACACTATTCTTCTAATTTCTCGTCCAAGACATGGGTTGCCGACCTCGGTACCTCATTCGGATACGCGTCTGACTGGTGATCAGGAGGACGCGGGTTCTATATCATCTGCCGGGGTCGGCAACATTCTTTCGTGGAGACTGATCTTGAAATCTTTTCTACGGCCATTCTCTCCCTTCCGCTGATTCAAGAAGGGCAGTTCTCGGTTTCTGGCGAAAGAGTGTACACTGTACTGGTTAACCGCTTACGTATTGGCCTGCTCGCCCCCGCCCGTCGGGGCTTGGAGAAATAGATTGGGCTGCATGTTGCTTCCACGCAGAGCTGAGTCTGACCACAGATGAGTACTGGTAAACTGCTTAGAAGGACTAAATATGTTCTATAAAAGGGTTAAGCGGTGTGAGTCAGGCCGTCAAATGTATATAAGCCTTCTGATTTCAATGGGCGGCAGGGCTTGAGATGGCATTTCATCTCAATGTCGGGTAAAAGTCCATCAAAATTGGAAGCAACGTCTCCAAAATGACATAAATAGTACTGACGAGGGCGTTAAACCTCAATTCAAACAAACAAACAAAACAACATATAAGCCTGCCCAGAAAAAGTGTTGATTATGACCTATATAGTGTTGACTGCGCCGTTAATTCAAACGAACAAACAAACAAACAAACAAATCAAGACATGGGATGTGGGTACTCGTTAGAATCGACTCATTGAGGCGGTTCTAACGAGCACCCACAACCTATGTTCGGGGTAAAAATAAGGAAAATATCAAAAATTATCGTCAGAAAAAAAAAACGTTTACGGGATATGAAAAAATACATGTACACTATACACACCGGTGTTTTATCGTAATGGGTCAATGGAAACGATTTAGTACAGAACACTAATATTCAATAAAATGAAAAAAAAAAAAAAAAAAAAAAGACTTGTCCGCTTAAAAGATCAAAACAAAATTTAAGCTTTATGTAAATCAAGTCAAGCATACGGACGTCTTGGAGGAAAATGAAACATTTAGCGAATTTGAAACGTTAAGCTGAATAGATACACCTATGGAGTGCCGTTTTACTATTTAATCCATATTTATAGATATCCATAATTCAATTTATGGATATCCATACGAATTATGGATATCCATAAGTCAGCCGAATAATGACTATCCATAATTCGAATTATAGATATCCATAATTCGAATTATAGATATCCATAAATCGAATTATGGATATCTATAAATCGGGCTGAAATATGGATATCCATAAATCACATAATGGATATCCATAATTCCCTGCAAATGCCTTTGGTTTCAGCCATTATTTATTGTATTTATTTGCCAAGACGAATTATGGATATTCATAAATGGACAGAATTATGGATATCCATAATTCGAATTAATGAGATCCATAATTCGAAATATGGATATCCATAAATCGATCTGATTTATAGATATCCAATTCAGATCGATTTATGGATATCCATAGTTCGAATTATGGATATCATTAAATCAAATTATGGATATCCATAAATAATTATTGATATCCAAAAATAATTAATCATGGATATCCATAATTCGAATTATGGATATCTATAAATAGGGAATAAATAGTAAAAGGGCGCCCCATATACACCTATTTTCCGCATTTTTTGTACAGGGGAAATTCTGTTCGATTCGCCATCCGTGAGGCATAGCGCATTTTTTCCTACCCCAAAAAACGGACATTTTTTTCTGATGAAAAGTTGTGCTATTTTTCTTAATTTTACTTAAAACATATGTTGAGGGTGCTCGACCTATGAAGAAGTAATAGAAACTAATGTATACTTCCGTGACGCCTGATCTGGGTGTACACTGTTTGCCAATGACCCCGTCCACCAGCCCAGTTTACATAGCGCTCTCACGTCACAGGGGCGTATATAAATAACCTTACGTGGATTTTGAACATGGCCATCTGTAGTTTAGTAACTTTGGGTCGATTGATAAACACGTGACCCAAGAAAATGAGTTTTTACGTTTTGCAGTAATTTGCAGAATTAAAACCATAGATTGATGCTATGTTCAGATTGTGGGTACTCGCTAGATGCGCCTAACATCACGAAAACATGCCAATATAATTTTGACCGCCTTGAACCCCAGTTTTATATAGTAAAACTGGGGTTCACAGGGGTAAATCTTATTTTTCTTATTTCTGCTCAATAATATAGAATATGGGTACTCGTTAGAACGGTTCTAACGAGTACCCACAATCTATATTTTTGAGCAGAAATAAGAAAAAATATTACACATGATTGTTCAGCTATAAAATTTCGGTTTTTCATAGGTAAAGAGTACAATGTATTTGTATAGGCGAGTTTTCGTAATGATGACGCCGTTCTATCGAGTACCAACAATCTAAGTTTGGAGCGTAAATTTGAACATTACGATAACACACCCGTGCGACATAGTGCATATTTCTCATATCAAAATGGCTATTTTTTCTGATGAAAATCCCTGACATTTATCTTAAAAATACTGCAAACATAGATCGTGGGTGCTCATTGAGGCGATTCTAATGAGTACCCACAACCTATGTCTTGGAGTAAAAATAAGAAAAATAATGTATACCCCCGTAAACCCCGTTTTCTCTATATAAAGTGGGATTTAGGCGAGGGGGGGTTCATTTCACGGACTAGTTCACGTGATGTGTCAGTTTTCACCTGACAATAAAGAGGTTCTAGAGTAACGAAACATATGCTTATACCACATGTTATTGTTTTGAGTTGTACATTAATACAAAAAACTTTCGGTTTTACGACTGACCTGTCACAGCAAAAAAAAAAAAAAAAATAATGAGATAAAATAAAAAAGGTATACTTACCATAAAAATACACTAGCGTCGTCGTCACACATAACAGGATGACAAATCCCCAGCAGAGACGTCCAGATCTCTTCCACCGCATCCACAAGTTCCTCATTGTCTACTTGAAGACCACATGCATCCCTTTGAAAATCTTTTGCACCGCCGCACATATCTTTATCAGTCCTCAGTTTTCATTTCTGCATAGATAAACAACCAGTCTACCGGGTATTTAACTCTTGTCCTGCTGTTCACGACAGCCCCTATCTTTGCAAACAGTGTAGATCCAGATCAGATAACTTCTGAAGAAACCTTATCCTGCTGTTCACGACAACCCCTATCTTTGCAAACCGTGTAGATCCAGATCAGATAGCTTCTGAAGAAGCCTTATCCTGCTGTTCACGACAACCCCTATCTTTGCAAACAGTGTAGATCCAGATCAGATAGCTTCTGAAGAAGCTTTATCCTGCTGTTCTAGACAACCCCTATCTTTGCAAACAGTGTAGATCCAGATCAGATAGCTTCTGAAGAAGCCTTATCCTGCTGTCCACGACAACCCCTATCTTTGCAAACAGTGTAGATCCAGATCAGATGGCTTCTGAAGAAGCCATCTGATCAGGATCTACACTGTTTGACATTCAGTTTATGAATTTGTAGGAATAAATTACATCAAGTAATCTGATTGGTTTAAAGTCAGAAATGGATGTGGCTAAACTGAATTTTCAGCAGGATAAGGGTTAACGTCTAAACAATGTCGCACCAACTTCGAACGTTGCGTTGACAATGATATGAGCCCGTCAAGCGATTTTGGTACTTATCGCCTATGCGAGCAGCGAAGGTTCAGGCGAGCCTGCGCATCCGCGCAGTCTCGCCAGAACCTTCGCTGCTCGCTCATACAAGCAGTGAATCAAGAGGAACCTTCAGACAGAAAGCCATATCCCTGGCCCCTCTGAATGGCTAGGCATGCGCAGTTAAAATTTGTCATGACGGAATGCTCGAAGACACAAATTCGCTTTGCGGGGCTCATATGACGCTGGCCTGCTGAAAACAAATCTTATTGTGCGTTATACTAAGCAGATAAGTCGAGTTTTACTGCGATGTGATTGCTATTTCCGTATTTACAACCTAATTAGCATTTTAAACGTATGTACTGTCTAACCTAGTATATGTTAAGATGACAGTGAAATCTTGCTAAACAGGTTGAAAAATTATTACTGTATATCATATAGACTGTCTTTTAGATAACATTTCGTCGTCCAAATTTCTATTATTTTCTTACTATCTTTTTCGATGATCAAGCGATTAATGTCAAATTGTCACAGATCGAAAATGACAATACAAAAAAAAAAAAAAAAAAAAAAAAAAATCAGATCAATCAGATATTAGTGATATCACAACCGACATCTTTCTTTTATACCGCGCATTACGACAACAAACCCGTGTGGCATAGTGCATTGTTTTCAGATCTCCAAAATGGCTACTTTTCTGATAAAAATCTGAAATATTTTTCTTATTTACATGTATACTGCAAACATAGGTTGTGGGTGCTCGTTAGAACCGCCTCATTGAGGCGGTTCAAACGAGTATTCACAACCTATGTTTTGGAGCAGAAACAAGGAAAATAATGTTTACCCCCGTAAACCCCAGTTTTCTCAATATAAAATGTTTTTTTTTTTTTTTTTTTGGGGGGGGGGGGGGTGGGGGTGTGGGGGTGGGGGAGGGGGGTGGGGGGGATGTTCAAATTCACAGACTTGTTACGTGATGAAATATGTACATGCTCTACCCATGCATCACGATAACATTTTCGTGGAATACTTCCACAGCTAAAAAAAAATTAAATAAATAAATAAATGAAATAAATAAAAATAATAATAAAAAAAAAAATAAAATAAAACAAACATGTTACTTTTCTGATAAAATTGCCATATTATTCTTATTTCAACTTACTTTTTTATTACTTTCAATGTACTTAAAGCACAGGTTGAATGTGTTCGTTAAGACCGCCTCGTTGGGGCGGTTCTAACGAGTATCAACAAAAAAAATCTTGGAGCAAAAGTAATAAAAATAATGTTTACCCCTGTAAACCCATGTTTTTCGGTTTGCCATGCATAGCTCCAGATAAGGCGATTTCTTGTCATCCGAAAAATTCTGAATAAGATGTTTTTCTTATTTCCACAGGAAAACGTGTGTTGGGGTATTAATTAGAAGCGCCTCAGCGAGGCGCTTCTAATGAATACCCACAACATACGTTTTCGGGCAGAAATTTGAAAAATGATATGTGGATACCCACTCTTATCTGGGGCTATGGACTTTGCGGACGAGTTCATTTCACGGACTTGTTCACGTGATGTAGTAAACAGAGTCATCGTTCCGAAAAGGTCGAGTTGTTATAAATCGACGTAGAAATAGGCTGAGCGAGTGAGTGTTTGATTTTTAAGTTCCACCAACAGCTAAGGTCATACGGAGACGGGACCTCGGTTTAAAGACTCATTCGAAAGTCTGGAGAAGCCCGGGATCGATCATGCGATCCCTGGTTTACAAGACGAGTAGCGTTACCACTACACCACGGAGGCTTCTAGAAAATGGCTGAACATGTTTCCAAATAGTGAAGAGCCAGGTCAGACCCCGTGTTCTGCAGCGTCTGATCTGGGCCTTCACAATTTGCCAATGCACGTAGTGTATTTGAACAATGATTAAACCGTTGTTTCACTGTGAGACGAAACATGAGTCGTCCCTTCTGGATCTACACTGTTTGCGTATCCGACTATAGGGTTGAAAGGATTTTTCAATGATGATAACGCGCGCCAACTCTTTGTGCATACGCCAATAAAAATACGTTTGTTTCTTTTATTGTATTACCAGTCATTGCGAATGTGTATTATGCAAATAAATCATTGTCAGTGTCAATGTAAAGCGTATTTCGCACCATTACTTGACCCCATGTACGATTTGCCTTTCTTTTCAAAATTTATGCAGAATAAAAAGATAAAATAAATAAATAAATAAATAGAAAAATAAATAAACATTTACCTGCGTATGCCTTATCCATCCAGATATTATGGTTATTTTGGTGTGATCACTACAAAGTCAGCCCTTAATGGATCATTACCGAACTATAACCTGCGCGTTTTATTTGGGTCAACATAGATTAGATGATAAATTGTTGTTTTAATTAAACAAGGGAAGTAACCAAAGTACAATGAAATTCCGCTATTTAGACCACCTAAAATAAGACTCTGCTTTAAAAGGCTGCACCTAAGCTTTCTATGTGTTTGCTGTCCGCAATGTCCTCTGGTCAGGGACCACCTTTGGGACTGTTCAAAAGTGGTCTTAAAGACCACTTTTGAACAGTCCCAAAGGTGGTCTTAATGTAGGAATTGTACTGTACATACAAATGTATCTATAAAAGTAGCGTTTAATACCTACACATTTTGAGCTCATTTTCAACATTTCATTCGTCCAATTCATGTTGTACTTTAAATTAAAGAATTTATGTTTAACGAGTGTCCGATTCGGTCAGTAAACTTTTGACCTTTTCACTCCATGCATCATCTAGACACGTCCGTACTTAAAAACAAGTTGGCTTCCTTCAAAAAAGGAATCCAATACGTGGGCTGGCAATTTTTCTAAACTTTGGGTTTTGGATTATTTTTAAAACACATAAGATCATCAGTTCACCAGCAGTTTATTTGTAGAACAAATAAATAAATACAAAAAATATTGAAACTATTTGTTGTCTAAAGTATTTTAATTGTCTGCAATTAAAAGAAAAACAAAGCATTTTTAGAATAGCTTATTGGTACTCTTATTTAGCAATAATAATCACATTGTTACAAAATCAATAATAAAGCATGTTTCGGTGAGAGATGTGCATTCATATACAATTTAAAAATGTTTTAGAAGTTGCTTCTAGATAATTCTTTAAACTGAATGACTTATTACATGCGAAGGTATTTTGATTTGATTTTAATGTTATAGACTAGATTTTGTCTTTACACAAAAGTATCTTTAGGCTAGATTTAACGTAATGTAAGTACTTATCAAAACTGGATCTGCCACGAAAAATGATTCACTTAAGTGGTTATAATAATGGCGAATAGGATTCTCGCGAAGATTAATATAAAAAATAGCCACCATTTTTTCTGTAATTTATGAGAAAAAAAAAACACAAACAAATGGCAGGAATATCTGCACATTATAAAATGCTAAAACTTGCTTAAATCAATGAAAACATTTCAATCGTTTAAACATTCATGTATTCGAAAGTGTTTCAAATTAAACTTAACTGCTCTGTACCGTTCAGTCCATTATATGACTTATTTTGTGCATCGTTTGAGAGCTGTTTCAAAGTCTGACTTAGGCTAAACTAATGTAAATGTTTATTTTACGTCAGTTTTCCTATGTGGTTGAGTAGTCTCAATGTATTAGTAGTATTAGTGCCTACGAATTCCCAAACCTTTTCTGCCCTTTGCTAAATGAATACTACATGTATCCAGCTTCAATCTCCATTTGTCTATTACATTATATTTATATACAGACGTCTCAAATCCGAAGATTTGGTTTCATATTTACCAAAAGCGTAGAACGGCGTCTCGGGTTAGAAGTCTTAGTTACATGTTTTACCTAAAGTTTTACATACAGTTACATGTTTTATTTACCCAAAGAAGTAGAAAGCTACACAGACTTCTATTTAAAAAACGGACGATTGTAGTTGGTGGCTGATTACGTGATTTGTCCGAGCGCTACTGTAGGTCAATGAATATACGTCACCGAATTGTAAAGCTGTCTGATGGTTTCTCTTCGTTTGTTTATATAGAAGCCTCCGTGGTCGAGTGGTTACGCTTCTCGCCTTGTGAACCAGGGGTCGAAGGTTCGATCCCGGGCTTCTCCAGACTTTCGGATGAGTCTATAAACCGAGGTCCCGCCTCCGTATGACCTTAGCTGTTGGTGGGACGTAAAACTGAAACACTCACTCACTCACTCGTTTGTTTATAGAAAAATACTCTGCAACACCGACAGGGATAAGAATCCAAATACCTACATGAATCTACTTTCACCTAATATGTATCATCGTAATAAATGCAGCTTATAATAAAGGAATGAAGTTTAACCGCATTCTGCTTTTTCTGATCGGTTTTATGCAGACCTTGTATTTTTCTGAAAAACAAAAAGTTTATTCCTTGACATTCCCATCACGTTACAAAGTTAAAGTAATATACACCCCTGCAAACATTACTTTATTGAGAGAAAATGTGGAGTGGGCAAGGGTTATTATTCCTCAAAACATTACGATAATACACCTGTGCGACACAGTGCATTCTTTCTTATTTATATTGCAAACATTGGTTGTGGGCACTCGTTAGGTCCACCTCTGCTAGGCGATTCTTACACACAACCTATGTCTTGGAGCAGAAATAAGAAAATAATTTGTACCCCTATAACCCCAGTTTTCTCTATATAAAGTGGGTTTGATGGAGTGTTCATTTCACGGACTTTTCATTTTTGTTATAGTGCGTACATTACACTAACACCCTTGCAGTGAGCACTGCTGTTAAGTAGAAGAGAAGGCAATGATTTATATAATAAAAAGTGGGGATTGCAGAGATAAGGATTAGTATTGTAACTCTACTAAAAAGAAAGTTTAGAATGGCTTCACTGAGGCGGTTCTAGCGGACCTCCAATGATCGAGAATAAGGCAAAGAAGACGAATTCTAAAACATGCCACTACATGTAGTTTTAAACCTGTATCAGAAATGTAAAGATTCAACACCTGTTTTTGGGTCGATTGTTTTACAATCGACCCAAAGTTACTAAGAGGCAAATCTAAAAATAATGCTGTTGCCCACGTGACAATCACTGATTTGGGGAAACTAATATTATCACTATAAATAGAAAACGTCGCGCTATTTTTGTCGATGTTACATGTAAGTCAGAGCTATCTATAGAGTCTGGTAAGGAATCGTGTGCTGGGTTTCGCAAACACTGAATACCCAGACCAGAATGTGGCGCGGAATGTGGCGTCTGCTCAGCCGGCTGCTCAGGACTACACTGTTTGCTTAAATACTGGCATTTAAGGATCAAACGAAATAGGTCAGGCCAATGCCAGGCTGCCTCCGTCATGAAAGGAAAGCACAAACAGTATCTTAATATAGCCCGCGCTCTCACGCGACGACTTTCGGAAAATACTATTAATAAAATTGTTAGAAAGAAATGGACGTTTGCACATATGTATGCTAAGCCGACCAAATATAAAAAGACAATATAACGTTACTTTTCACACTTCTGCTTATAACATATCTAAGAACCTAGGAATATTTTAGAGCAAAACTTTTAAAGGTGGTATCGTTATTAGACATACAGCATAGACCCAAATCGGAACGACAGTACATCGCGTCTGATCAGGACCAGCACTGTTCGCCATACATACAGCAACATTTTCATTTTAGAACATGATTCAGGTCCGTACGCAGACTATAAAATGTGGGGAGGGTGCGAATTCCGGGTAATTTGCAGAATGTGAAATTCTGCATGAATTTGAGATAATTTTCCAAATTAGGAGGGGTGGGTGGGGGTTGTCACTCCTGCGTACGGCCTGCACTAACAGGTAGAATGAACAAATTACTTTGTTTAAAAACATTGCACTGAATCACTGTTATTCAGTAGCTGGGATGCAGTGGTGGGACTGAGCGAGAAAATGCCAGAGAGGAGAAACTATGGCAGTGTGGATCCTGATCAGCAGAAGCATTCGATGGATCTACACTGTTTGCAAAGGAGAAGTTGGATAAAATGTTATATTACATGCATAACAGAGAAATACTATGATTTCTACCAGACATAATCTTGGTATTTTCCTTTTTGCTGAGAAGAAATATTTCCTCTTAGCCGGAGAAATAAATCTGATTCTCTTTAGCTGGAACTACTTTATGTACAAGATACAAGATACCGCTTTTGCAGTAAAACCGTTATATTCAAATGCGGGAAAGTTTCAGTCTCGTCGACGTCATTCATGACGTAATTGCAATGGTGTCTGGGAAGACATCAACAGACGTTCAGAATGAGTGACATTTGGGTCGGATGCAACTCTTAAACAAAAGAAAACATGGACATGCGTTTTATCACTGAAACACGTTGTTTCTTTTGTTTATGTTCAAAACTGTAGAAAGCGCTTTCAAAATGGCGGCCATCCAGTTTTTCTTCCACCCAGCTTCTGTAACACTACGCTGATTGAACCGTTAACATGAGCTGTAAACAGTCAACTGAACGGAAATTCAGACCCCAAATTCAAGATCCATTCGGTCCTTAAAGTCTATGGAAGTGCATGTAATATAGAGTATAGAGATTATTCATTTCTTCTTTTTGAAATGTGGTATTAATAAACATCGTGGGGGGGGGGGGGGGATAAAAATCCGTTATCGGATTGTTCTACATGTACCTCCCTCGGTATTTCAAACAGGAACAGGAGATATACGTGTACCTGTAATAACTTTTCAAGCACATATCAGTGTATATTGTCTTGCATATGAGGCTAAGCATTATCAAGGAAATATTATAAATCTGTTGAGATGATTGGATATATGTGTATACAGAAGGCGAATAAACACATTAACAAATGATACGTTAATAATTTGGAAAATATCACGAAAACACGCCTATATAATTTTAACCCCCTTGAACCCCACTTTTATATAGTAAAACTGGGGTTTCAGGGGGTTTTACCTTATTTTTCTTATTTCTGCTCTAAAATATAGATTGTGGGTACTCGTTAGAACCGCCTCGATGAGGCGGTTTTAACGAGTGCCCACAATCTATATTTGTGGCGGTTCTAACGAGTGCCCACAATCTATATTTTGAGCAGAAATAAGAAAAATATCACAATTTTTCATCTTAAAGCCTTCATTTTTTCGGCGATAAAAGTGGCAATGTATTTGTATAGGCGTGTTTGCGTAATGTCTTGAAGGAAAATGCTTCCAGTACAACACCAAGAACGTCATTTATTTATTTATTTATTTTTTTTTCACTGAATACTTTTCTTATAAAGAAGCGATTTAACGAGTACCCACAATCTATGTTATAAAGCAGTGTTGCTGTTGGTTGTTTTTATCCGCGTGACTATTGCTGGCGATGAACAAAACCCAGGCAGCAGTGTTTAGTCTCCTCCCTGTGCCATCAGAGGGCTGTGTAAAACGTAAAATCTAGACTGGACTCATGTACGGGGTATTGACTTATCAATCGACACAAAGAAAATCTGCACTGGGCTCGTGTACGAGGCATTCTCTAATACAGAAACTTCGCGCCTGCTGCTGTTTATTGTTGCTGACAATTAACAAAATCGCGGGACTGGTTGTTTATAGCACCTAAGAGGTGCAGTGTAAAAAGTAAATTCTGGGCTGTGCTCGTGCAGGGGGGGGGGGGGGGGGCTTTGGTAAATAGTGTATACCTGATCAGATGCCACATAACGCGGTGTCTGATCAGGTCTACTCCTACTCTGCTTGCTTTAAATACTGGAATTTAATGGTTCAACGAACAGATCAATTCTCAGTTCAGGATATATTTTCCCAACCTACACTCAGAGACGATCGACCCACCGGTACTCACAGTGCTTTGACTTAATATTTCCCCAACTAAGCTGTTACTGTTACGCAAACAATTCTGCAAATCAACCCAATACATCTTAAACAATTATGTAGACATAACTCTACATGGAAATGTACCTAGCTATATAAAAGCGGTGAGTTCAGTCCTTATTAGTTTTCTGTGTGTTCTTACGTTAGAAAGTCTTGCAAACTAATGTGATTTTTCAGGGCCATAAAAGAGTTGAAACCGACCCGCACACGAGTACTGGTAAACAACTTAGAGAATCTAATCCTGCCCAGGCAAAGCGGTGGGAGTCGGCCCATCCATGCTAATAAACTCTATTGGTTTCATTGGACGGCAGGGATTGAGATGAAGGTAAAAGTCCCGCAAATTAGAAGCAACGTCTCCAAAATGACCTTTATGGTGTTGACGGGAACGCTAAACCTTAAATCAACCAATCAATCATTCAATCAATCAATCAGGGCCATAAAATACTGTTGCTAAAATATTCCTTCTTTTCAGACCAAACATAGATTTAGATAATATGGATACTCGTTAGAATCGCCTCGACGAGGCAGTTTTAACAAATACATATCGATCTACTCAGTGCTATAGCAGTAGTAAAGAAGTTGCATTCACCCTTGCGAAACCTTGCATTTTTGAAAAGCCCCATGGATAAATCCAACGTATGTGCACTGAACTAATATTTTCAGGTTATTAACCCCAAAACGTTTCTGGAAATGACTACCCCCATTTGCCTAGCGTTCCATAAAGGGCACAAAGAAATATTGAACTAATTTGGCGAAAAGTAGAGACAGAAATTAGAAAAGTAGAGACAGAAATCAGCCTGCGCATATGCACAGTCCGGTCAGGGGTTTTGCTGCTTTTATCAAAATACATGCAGCGAGCAGACGACAATTCTTCCGACTGCCAGTGAAGCGCTTGGCATTAATGGGTTATTTACAGTTCAATGGGAAACCCGTTTTATTTATTAACACATTTACGCAGCTGGTCCCTGCTAATGATATAGCAGACTACCAAAGAAGAAGTAGCCATCTAGCGGAGATAACGACGAGGGAACCAGGTATGACTGACTCAGCAGTTTACCTTGCTGAACTCGGGTATTTCCAATACCGCGTCAGTGCTTATGCTATAAATAGACGTAATGGCTTCTGCTAGCTACCAATCGTTATGGTGTAGCCACCTAACGGAGACATTTACGACAAGGGAACCAATCTAGTGGAGGTAATAACGAAGGGGAACCAATCTAATAGGGAACCAATCTATTGATCCACGTGAAGCAAACGCTTGATTTCGTGCTTGATTTCGTGGCTGAGAAGCGTCTCGGAAACGTTGATGTTTTACCATAGACAATTTTCAATCTCGTCCATATTCTTACTGCGTGGGCCCGCAATAAACCCTTTAGCAATGGCAAACAGTGTAGATCCAGATCATATGGTTAAATCAAAGCACTGAGAGTACCGGTGAATCGATTTTCTCTGAGGGCAGGTCAAAGAAATACCCCGAGGCTCAGTGGATAAGATCATTAGGTCTCTCACCGCTGTGGGTTCGAGGCTGGCTTCGGTCACATGTGAGACGTCAAGTCAGGTCAGATGGTTTTTCCTCGGGTATTCCCGGATTTCGCCCATCTCTGATTTCGATCGGCCCGACAAGTCAGAGATGGTCATACGGACTTTAGCATTGAAAAACTTTTCTGCTTTTGGTGAACTGACAATCGACTCAAAAATAGTCGTCTTATTTGTTCCATTCTTGCGTACATGTACATGTAAACGAGCCTCCGTGGCCTAGTGGTTAAGAGCGCTGACTCTTGATCATTAGGTCTCTCACCGCTGTACGTGGTTCGAACATCGCTCGGGTCACATGTGAGACGCCAAGTTTTGCAACGGAAGGTCAGGTGGTTTTTCTCCGGGTACTCCGGTTTTCGTCCACCTCTGATTAACGATCCGCTCGATATGAGTGAAATAATCTTGAAAGGGCCGTAAAACCTTACCCCATCCCCCACATGTACATGTAAGAGAGTAATCTGTAAAATCTGGATTGGAATCATGATCAGACGCCACAGAACGCGGCGTCTGACCAGGGTCTTCACGGTTTGCATAATGTACAAGAACTTAAGGATATACTGAAACTGTCCAAGTCTCCGTTCATGACCGTTTTCCCAGCCTACACTCAGTGTCAATCGCCCAGTCAGTGCAATCAGTGCTTTGATTTATTTCAACCCTCAAGCCCCTCTCACCCTTGAGTGTCTGGAATGCACTATTCCATCACTGAAGTTGAGCACATCCATTTTTACTAAAAAGGGTGTCCAGGTGAATTGTAAGAAAATTATCCTGATAAAGTGGCTCAGAGCCATTACATAAGGATCTACACTGTTTGCATTAGTATCTGCACCGGGTTTAAGGGATGTAATGCCACGGTCACAACCCAGTAAGCATTCTACATAAATCTACAGCGGGCCGTTAGCGGCCCGTCAGGGTAGCTGACGGGCCGCTAACGGCCCGCTGTAGATTTCTGTAGAATGCTAGCAGGGAAATCACTATTCGAGCCCCGCCCGACTAGTTGGCGACTGATTTGGGGTGAAATCGTGCTGGAGCCCGGCCGGCGTCCCGTCGGATGTTGAGGCGTCGATGGTGGTCGGGAGGGGCCCGGTGAAATGTTAAATCGCATTTAAAATTCTCGCCGAATTCTCACCGACTTCTAGGTTGAATAAAAGTCGAGCAGAGCTCGTGCCGACGTCGGGACGATGTGGATAACATCGGCGAGCATCCGGTGGTCGAATAGAGCGGACCCCGTCCAATCAGATAATCCGGCAGTAATCGGCCGACGCCGTCTGGCGCCCGAAAGCCGCTCGACGAATTCTGTTTCGGCTGTCGCCGCTCGATCGCCGACCGGTTTCATGCCAGCGTCCCACTGATTGACGCTCAGCTATATAAGGGCCCGATCTCCGTTGCATACCGGTATCTAGCAGACCAATAGGGATAAGAGGCATCTTGTATCAACAGATTGAAGGATGTTCACCCACCAGCCGAGCTGACCCATTTGTTGTACATGCAGGAGAAGATGCAGGTTATATACCCCTGGGCAACTGGACCATTCCCATCGGGTGTGAACCGTCAGCGCCTGGCAACGGGCCATGCCCGGCAGAAAACTGGACGGACATCTGCGGAACATCGACTGATGCGCGGCTGGCTATAGTAACGATCCGGCGTACGGCAGGTACTCTGCAGATCACCGGCCGATTTCCGTCGGGCGTATACGTCGACGCTTCCCCGCAAAAATCTGTCAGAAACCGCCCGATTCCCGGCGGATGTCCCTCCAGGCCCCGCACGACATACATTTTGCCAAAACCGAGCGCTGAAAAAAATAACTAGTACATTCGACTAGTTTACCTAGTAAACACAGAGGGTCACCTAGTCGTCTGTCAGTTCACTGAGCATTCTTAGTCAATTTAACTAGTCTCTCTAGTAAGCGTAAATCAATAATCGTTGACAGGGCATCTGGTCAGTATGACTACCCTTTCTAGTCAGTTTTCCCGCCGAATGTTGATTGACAGCTTGCAGAATGTGTAGAGGAAGCGTTCCAGACGCCATCTTAACGTTTAGGAGAACATGCTCCAACATACAGTGGGTTGATTCTGATATTATTTCACCCAACATACAGTGGGTTGTTGTACTCACCTTGAGCACTTTGTTCTTACTGTTTGTAACTATGCAGGTAAGAAATATTCTTTTATTTCTTAAGCACCTAGTGGTTATAAGCAGCGTTATAATGCTTACAAGATAAACAACAAC
Organism: Lucinisca nassula; assembly: GCA_963580285.1. NCBI lineage: Eukaryota > Metazoa > Mollusca > Bivalvia > Lucinida > Lucinidae > Lucinisca > Lucinisca nassula. Next base: position 24,801,670 of record OY757018.1, read on the forward strand.
AACAACAATGTCAACATACAAATATACGTCCAGAAGCTCTAAAGTTGACATTTCCGTGAATCCGATTATAAATAATGGGGATTTTCTTTTCTGCAATATGAAAATATAACTCTGCAGGTAAGAAATATTCTTTTATTTCTTCTCTTATCTTCCTAAAGGCGCCTTTACACAGCATGTTTTTCCATATGTGTTTTGAGTACTAGTAATCAGTACTAAGAATCTAGTAATCTACGACTAAAGCAACTAGTATTCAGTACTAAGAATCTTGTAATCCTGACCATGCTTGCTAGTACTTTTGACAGTCACACCAGTACATTTGACTATTAAGCTAGTACATATGACTAGCTTAAACTAGTGAACTTTGACTAGATGAAGCTATTCAAATGTACTAGGCTAAGTAAAGCTAGTCAAGTTGACTAGTTTTTTCTAGTCAAAATGCTTGACTAGGTCTTCCTAGTCACATCGACTATTTTGCATAGTGCTTTTTTGGACAATCATATTGACTAGGTTCCTTGGTCGGCATGACTATTTTTTTTTCTCAGTGAGCCAGACATCCGCTTCTGACCCCTTCTCGAATTGGACAGCTCGGCCGACCACCACGTCTAGTATTGCTCGGCCGAAGTACGTCGAATTTGTGACCGAGGCATAAAGGATAACCTTTGCTGTTGCTTAATTATTTAGCACTACATAAAATATACATTGGAATCGAAATTTGTTTGTTTGTTTGATTTGAGGTTTAACGTCCCCGTCAACACTGTAAAGGTCATTTTGGAGACGTTGCTTCCAATTAGGTGGGACTTTTACCCGATATTGAGATGACATGTCATCTCAAGCCCTGCCGTCCAATGAAACCAATAGGGTTTATAAGCATGGACGGGCCGACTCGCACTGCTTTGTGTGGGCAGGCTTAGATCCTCTAAGCGGTTTACCAGTACTAGTTTGCGGGTCGGTTTCAGCTCTGCGTGGAAGCATCATGCAGCCCATATATTTCTTAAAGCCCCGATGGGCGGGGGCATCGAAATGGATAATTTAAAACGCTGAGCAGCCGGCTGAGCAGACGCCCCATTTCGTGGCGTCTGATCTGGGTATACAGTGTTTGCAACACGCAACTAAATATCGATAAAAAATCTCGATTTCTTTCAAATCAGTGATAGCCACGTGGACAACAGCACTATTTCATATTCTGTCACAAGTATCTTTGGGTCGATTGTAAAACAATCGACCCAAAAAGAAAGGAGTCTGTAAACATTCTAAAGATTCGAATACCTTGCAAAACTTGCTGTAATTTTCCCAAAACCTTAACAAAATTGTTTCACGATCCAGCAAGGAGTCCAAACAGTGCAGACACAATGGCAAACAGGTCAAATCTTGATCCGTCTCATCTGGTCATCACGCTAACAAGTCCGTGAAATGAGCACCCCCTTACACCCCACTTTGTATAGAGAAAACTGGGGTTTAGGGGGGTGGGGGGGGGTATACATTATTTTCTTTATTTCTGCTCATAGACATAGGTTGTGGGTACTCGTTAGGACCGCCTCATTGAGGCGGTTCTAACGAGCACCCACAATCTATGTTTTCAGTATAAATAAGAATAATATCAGAATTTTTCATCAGAAAATTGACCGTTTTGGAGATGTAAAAAAAGGCATTATGACGCACGGGTGTGTTATCGTAATAGTCTGCATTGTTTGCTTAATCTGTCTGTCCCAATACTTAGGATCATTACGGTATTTGCTTTTTGGGGGTGAATACCATAAATAGATTATATAGATTCTGTTGAAAACATCAGGATTTTCAACGAGTGCGAAGCACGAAAGCACGAATGGAATTGCTGGTGTTTTAGATAGTTTTGGTACACTATCGAAAAAAGTTTTTTTTTTTTTTTTTTAAGAATTATTAATTGTATATATTATCAATGACCAAAAAAAGAGTAATCTGAGCTGCTACTGTAAAGATAACATGGTCATTTTATTTTTAGCTCACCTGAGCCAAATGCTCGTGGTGAGCTTTTGTGGCCGCTCGATGACCGTCGTCCGTCGTGCGTCGTCCGTCTGTCAACACTTTATTTAAAAGACAATTCCTTCTAAACCAGTTACGGATTTTGAAATAATTTTACACTGAGAAACCTCTACCAATATTGCTTAAATAGTTTCGCTCCGCTGAACAAGATGGCCACCAGAGCTAAAAATATAAAGAAAATGGAAAAAAAATAAATAAAACGGCATTTCCGCCTAGGCCACTGGTCCAATTTCAAGATAATTTCACAGGAATATCCCCTTGGTGATCCTCTACCAAAATGGCACAAACCGTTCCGCTCGGATTAACAAGATGGTCACCGGAGCTAAAATTTGAAAAAATCTTCTTGTCTGTCAACAATATACTTAACTGATATCTCCTTCGGCCCCCGCCCATCGGTGCTTGAAGAAATATATGGGCTGCACGATGCTTCCACGCAGAGCTAAATCCGACCCGCACACGAGTACTGGTAAACCGCTTAGAGGATCTAAGCCTGCCCAGGCAAAGCGGTACGAGTCGGATCGTCCATGCATATAAACCCTATTGGTTTCACTGGGCGACAGGGCTTGAGAAGTCATTTCATCTCAACGTCGGATAAAAATCTCACAAAAATGGAAGCAACGTCCCCAAAATGACCTTTACAGTGTTGACGGGGACGTTAAACCTTAATCAAACAAACAAACAAACAAAAACTGACATCTCCTGCTATACCGGTGAGTAGTATGGGCATTACTTTAGCCCCACGAACTGCGCATGCGCAGCATTGGTATAACTTCCGGTGAAACGTAAGCGAAACGATTAGATGACGAAACTACCCTAAATATCGGACGAGTGTTCGAATGACGTAACTCACGGTAATTACGCCGTAAGTATCCTAAATTTTGAGGCGAAAGATGTTCCCGCGGATTGGCGAAGTTCGCCGTCCCCGATCTGGTCGGGGTGATCGGGGTCTACCCCGTTCGCTCGAGCGCTCCTATCCCAATATTTAGGGAGATACTACCCGGTATAGTATTGATGGGGCGCAAATTAATTCTCTCACCCGCAAAACAATTATCGCCTCGAAAACCGGAAAACAATGGAAGGTGTTGGAAGAGCGCGATTTGATGTGAGAAACTAGGAATGGACCGCGTCCCGGAAAAAAAAAGTTTGGTTTGTTCGATTTTAGGTTTAACGTCCCCGTCAACGCCGTATAGGTCATTTTGGGGGGCGTTGCTCCCAGTTGTGCGAGACCTTTACCGGACATATCTACAACATTTGAATCTCGGAGAATCTTTCTCGGCTATGGAATTTATACAGATATCGTGGGGGCGTAGCCAGAACAAAAATACTTTAACGCGAAACGAGGTCGAGGCGAAACTCTTGATACGGAAAGAATTTGCTCCGCTTCTGTCGCTACTATAAATTCGTAAAATTATCGCGAAAACGCGCCTATTTAATTTTGACTCCCTTAAACCCGGCTTTTATACCGTAAAATTTGGGGTATGTAGGGGGGTAAACCTTATTTTCCTTATTAAGACATAGGTTGTGGGTACTCGTTAGAACCGCCTCATCGAGGCGATTCTAACATATTTAAACCCAACTTTTATACAGTAAAATTTGGCTTTGCAGGGGTAAACATTATTTTCCTTATTACTGCTCCAAGACATAGTTGTGGGTACTCGTGAGAACCGCCTCGGCAAGGCTACTCTAACATATATCTTTAACATTTGTATCTCGGAGAATTTTTCTTGGCTATGTAATTTATACACCCATTTCCTATCAAGCTGATCAGATCAATGCTTAGTTTTGAGCAAAAGATTCGTACCGTTTAAATTATCGTTATAACGAGTTTGTCGTTATAACGAATTTCGGTATAAAGAGGGTTGACTGAGGGCATAGCGGAGACGGAGCGATAGATGCGCTCGATCAGGGTTAGCTCCGTTTTGGTAAGGGGCAGTCAGTCCGTTTTGTTTGTTTGTTTGTTTGATTTTGAGGTTTAACGTCCCCGTCAACACTGTATAGGTCATTTTGGAGACGTTGCTTCCAATTTTGTGGGACTTTTACCCGACATTGAGATGAAATGACATCTCTAGCCCTGTCGTCCAATGAAACCAATAGGGTTTATAAGCATGGACGGTCCGACTAGCACCGCTTCAAAATTTTATAGACGCCATTCTGATTTAATTTCAAAATTCAATATTGGACTTAAATCTCTTCTGCAACAAGGTCTATCGGAACCCGAATTTTATGGTGACTTAGTATATAAATTCAGAAAAATATATAACCGCAATGACTTCAGCACCCAATTTCGTAAAATCATTCTTCGATATAAAAAGATTGGGTACAACATGGATATTACACGACAGACTGCATGCATGGTAGTTAACCCAATCACGTTTGGCAACTTTGCTTCCCTCTTTAATTGCACGCCGGTGGGTCAGGCCTCAGATTCTATGACGGCTCCAACGTAAAGGCTTATTGAAAATTAAAGAGATAATGTTGGTTGGTGCCTGATGCTCTGTCTCTGGTCGGGCTCATCGGAGTCTAACTGTTGGTTTTCTTTTGCTCCAGCATTTCAGTGGTTTCTTGCTGTCGAGTCCTCACCGTTGTCTCACCTCTGTGGTTCTTTGATTTCTGTGTTCACGGGGATGTTGCACTGATGAGTTAGGAGGCCTTCATGCGGACTGAACAAATTTTTTGTCTAAATCGCGACGGAAGTAAGGGCGAGGATTGTGGCCACGTAAAATCGATTTAAGCCCCCCAGTGGAAATCTTCCACTGACCGTTCCAAGGCGGCTCTTCTGTGGCGATTTATTTATGTTGTTGTTTGTTACTTACTGTGTGTATCACTTGTGTCTTTTAATTTTGGATGGCCATATGGCCATTTTGTGGGAAAGTAACTGTCCATATGGCCTTCCTTTGTTTAGGTTTCCATTATGGTCTGGTCGCTTAATGTTTGTATTTCTTTCCCTTTGGTGTCTTTTATGGATGGAGTAAGTTAATTGTATCAATTCCTGATCTTTGTTTTACTTCTACTTTTTAGATCCTCTAAGCGGTTTACCAGTACTCGTGTGGGGTCGGACTCAGCTCTGCGTGGAAGCATCACGCAGCCCATCTATTTCTTCAAGCCCCGATGGGCGGGGGCGGTCAGTCAGTCCGTCGTTAACGCAAATTGTTGCGCATGTTAAGCGAAACGACGTTGTTTTAACGTTGTATGCACAGAATATCTGAGAGATGAAACACTTAGCTTAGCCGTATCCGATTAGAAATAATGTGGAAAAAAGAAAGCGATTTTCGCTAATCGAACATTTTCTCGAACGAGTTAAGAGGAGAGACACCGGGTATTGGTGGAGGTGGCTGTGGTGGTGTTGGTGGTGGTGGTGGTGGCTGTGGTGGTGGGTGGTGGTGGCTGTGGTGGTGGAAGTGGGTGGTGGTGGTGGTGGTGGTGGGTGGTGGTGGTGGTGGTGGTGGTGGTGGCTGTGGTGGTGGAAGTGGTGGTGGTAGTGGTGGTGGTGGTGTCTGTGGTTGTAGTGGTGGTGACTGTAGTGGTGTCTGTGGGACACCACTACAGCCACCATCACCACCACAGTGTCCCAGTGTCGCCTCTTAGTCGGCTGATCATGACACCGCACCAGCGCCTGACAGTCGTAATATCCTAAATGTTGGGATGGAAGACTGCTGCTGTCGTGCACTGGCACACGCCGTGCATGCAACGTTAAAACAACGTCGTTTCGCTTAACATGCGCAACAATTTGCGTTAACGACGGACTGACTGACCGCCCCCGCCCATCGGGGCTTGAAGAAATAGATGGGCTGCGTGATGCTTCCACGCAGAGCTGAGTCCGACCCCACATGAGTACTGGTAAACCGCTTAGAGGATCTAAGCCTGCCCAGGCAAAGCGGTGCTAGTCGGACCGTCCATGCTTATAAACCCTATTGGTTTCATTGGACGACAGGGCTAGAGATGTCATTTCATCTCAATGTCGGGTAAAAGTCCCACAAAATTGGAAGCAACGTCTCCAAAATGACCTATACAGTGTTGACGGGGACGTTAAACCTCAAAATCAAACAAACAAACAAACAAAACGGACTGACTGCCCCTTACCAAAACGGAGCTAACCCTGATCGAGCGCGTCTATCGCTCCGTCTCCGCTATGCCCTCAGTCAACCCTCTTTATACCGACATTCGTTATAACGACAAACTCGTTATAACGATAATTTAAACGGTACGAATCTTTTGCTCAAAACTAAGCATTGATCTGATCAGCTTGATAGGAAATGGGTGTATAAATTACATAGCCAAGAAAAATTCTCCGAGATACAAATGTTAAAGATATATGTTAGAGTAGCCTTGCCGAGGCGGTTCTCACGAGTACCCACAACTATGTCTTGGAGCAGTAATAAGGAAAATAATGTTTACCCCTGCAAAGCCAAATTTTACTGTATAAAAGTTGGGTTTAAATATGTTAGAATCGCCTCGATGAGGCGGTTCTAACGAGTACCCACAACCTATGTCTTAATAAGGAAAATAAGGTTTACCCCCCTACATACCCCAAATTTTACGGTATAAAAGCCGGGTTTAAGGGAGTCAAAATTAAATAGGCGCGTTTTCGCGATGATTTTACGAATTTATAGTAGCGACAGAAGCGGAGCAAATTCTTTCCGTATCAAGAGTTTCGCCTCGACCTCGTTTCGCGTTAAAGTATTTTTGTTCTGGCTACGCCCCCACTATATCTGTACAAATTCCATAGCCGAGAAAGATTCTCCGAGATTCAAATGTTGTAGATATGTCCGGTAAAGGTCTCGCACAACTGGGAGCAACGCCCCCCAAAATGACCTATACGGCGTTGACGGGGACGTTAAACCTAAAATCGAACAAACCAAACTTTTTTTTTTCCGGGACGCGGTCCATTCCTAGTTTCTCACATCAAATCGCGCTCTTCCAGCACCTTCCATTATTTTCCGGTTTTCGAGGCGATAATTGTTTTGCGGGTGAGAGAATTAATTTGCGCCCCATCAATACTATACCGGGTAGTATCTCCCTAAATATTGGGATAGGAGCGCTCGAGCGAACGGGGTAGACCCCGATCACCCCGACCAGATCGGGGACGGCGAACTTCGCCAATCCGCGGGAACATCTTTCGCCTCAAAATTTAGGATACTTACGACGTAATTACCGTGAGTTACGTCATTCGAACACTCGTCCGATAGTTAGGGTAGTTTCGTCATCTAATCGTTTCGCTTACGTTTCACCGGAAGTTATACCAATGCTGCGCATGCGCAGTTCGTGGGGCTAAAGTAATGCCCATACTACTCACCGGTATAGCAGGAGATGTCAGTTTTTGTTTGTTTGTTTGTTTGATTAAGGTTTAACGTCCCCGTCAACACTGTAAAGGTCATTTTGGAGACGCTCGAGCGAACGGGGTAGACCCCGATCACCCCGACCAGATCGGGGACGGCGAACTTCGCCAATCCGCGGGAACATCTTTCGCCTCAAAATTTAGGATACTTACGGCGTAATTACCGTGAGTTACGTCATTCGAACACTCGTCCGATATTTAGGGTAGTTTCGTCATCTAATCGTTTCACTTACGTTTCACCGGAAGTTATACAAATGCTGCGCATGCGCAGTTCGTGGGGCTAAAGTAATGCCCATACTACTCCGGTGAACGGTTTTAAAATAGTTTTTAAGGAATGCTCCTTAAGTGACCCAATACCAAAATTGCCTGAATGGTTCTGCTCCGTTGAACAAGATGACCACCAGAGCTAAACAAGAAGAAAAAAATGAAACTGGATGTGTGTGTGAACACTGATACCCCGGACAGCGCATGGGAAATATGAAAGCCCTATCACTAATCAATAAAAAGCTATGGCTGATGTCCAAGTTTTAAAAAGTAGGTCAAGATCAGAATGTCAAAAATTATGGTACCACTGGAAAGGCATTGTCATAAAAATTGCACACGTGAAATATAAAAGCCCTATCACTTACCAATCGAAAGTTATAGCCAATAGTAAAGTTTTTTAAAATATAGGTCAAAGGTCAAGGTCATACATGTAAGGTCAAAAAGTATGCTGCCGCTGAAAAGGTCTTTTGACAGGGAATGCACATTTGAATTATGAAAGTCCTATCTCTAACTAATCAAAAGTTATGGCCAATGTTACGGTTTATGAAAAGTAGGTCAAACGCCAAGGTCAAGGTCACAGGTCAAACGTCAATTACAAGGGCACGAGTTCAAAAATTATGGTACTACTGGAACGGTTTTGTGACAGGGAATGCACATGTGAAATATGAAAGCCCTAACATGACCGATCAAAAGTTATGGCCAATATTACTTTTTTTAAAGTAGGTCAAATGTCAAGGTCAATGTCACGAGGTCCAAAAATATGGTACCACTGGAAATGTCTTGTGACAAGGAATGCTCATGTGAAATATGAAAGCCCTACAAAAAATACCATTCGAACGTTATGCCCATTGTTAAGGTTTTTGCGGACAGACAAACAGACAAAGACACGGACAGACCAAAAAGTGTATGCCCCCGAATATTTGATTCCTGGGGCATAAAGAACCTTAAATCGTCATCTCCTCCAAGGCTACTGACCCAGTGTCAAAACTGGATCGCGCAGTCGATGGTATACCATCGCAAATACCCGTTTTTTTTCTAAGTGTATGCCCCCGAATATTTGATTCCTGGGGCATAAAGAACCTTAAATCGTCATCTCCTCCAAGGCTACTGGCCCAGTGTCAAAACTGGATCGCGCAGTCGATGGTATACCATCGCAAATACCCGTTTTTTTTTTCTATTTTTCTACTTTCTCACCTTTGAGGCCATGTTGGGGTCAAGGTCACACAAAAGTAGCCCACTGCCATTTATATACCATGTACTATCCACATGCAAAGTTTCAAAAGTTTAACTTCAGAGGAGATCCATTTACAAGAAACGTGACGTACGGACAGACAAACAGACGGACTGGCGACCACTCAACTCTGGTACGAAAACAATATACCCAAGCTTTCTTCGAAAAAGCCGGGGTATTATAATTTCACAGGAATATTCCTTGGATGACCCTCTACAAAAATTGCCAAATCCGTTTCGCTCGTAAGAACAAGATGGCCGCCAGATTTAATAAAAAAGAAAATATACTTAAAGAACATCTCCTCCGAAACCGGTGAACGGATTTTAAAATAATTTTACAGGAATGGCCTTCCTTGACCCTCAACCCCAATTGTCTAAATGGTTTCACTACGCACAACAAGATGGCCACCAGAGCTAAAATTAGAAAAAAAAAACTAGAAATGCGTCCATAGGACACGGATGCCCCCGCCTGAAAATATGTCTATGTTCGTATTCATCCATAGAAAATTATTGACCGTGTTTCAGTTTTGGACCCTTTATCACATTTGACCTCTAAGTATGACCTTGACCTTGGAGGTAAGGACCTTGGTTTTGTGTGAGGCAGATTGTCGATTGATGGCCAACATTTCTGCAAAGTAATTTCAAAATCCATCCAGAGATAAGAAAGTTATTGACTGTGTTTAAGTTTCGGACCATTTTTTTTTTTACCTTTGACCTCTAAGTATGACTTTGACCTTGGAGGTACGGATCTGGGTTTGCACGTGACACATCGTCTCATGATGGTTAACATTTCTTCAAAGTAATTTCTAAATTCATACAGAAATAAGTAATGTTATTGACTGCTTTTAAGTTTCGTACCTTTTTTTACCTTTGACCTCTAAATATGACCTTGACCTTGGAGGTACGGACCTGGGTTTTGCATGTGACACATCGTCTCATGATGGTTAACATTTCTACAAAGTAATTACAAAATCCATCCAGATATAAGAAAGTTATTGACTGTGTTTAAGTTTTGGGCCCTTTTTTGACCTTTGATCTCTAAGTATGACCTTGCCCTTGGAGGTATGGACCTGGGTTTTGCACGTGACACGTCGTCTCATGATGGTTAACATTTCTGCCAAGTAATTTTAAAATCCATCAATAAATAAGGAAGTTATTGACTGCGTTTCGGACGCACGGACGGACGGACGAACGGACGGACGGACAGGGGCAACGCTATATGCCCTTTCCACCATTCTTCGAATGGCGGGAGCATAAAAAATAAATAGAAAAACCTTAAATCTCCACCAACTTCAATCAAGGGATACAGATTTGAAGAAGGCATTTGATTTTTTTTCTGAATCCCTTTGTATGATACTTTTATCATATGTCGGCGCCTGAGAATGTATTAACGCCGTGTAATAAATTCGATGATCCACTGATGGATTAAAAAGGCAAATTAGTTAGACACGCCTCGTCGTAAGGTTACACGTACGACGTCCTTCACGTCGTCGCGTTTACTAATGGCGGAATATTGACGATTTTATAACAAAATCGTGTAAAGATGCGTTTTAAATGTCATATGATAAATAGAATCTTGCATTCGTGCTCATGTATTATTGAATTTATTGAACGAGTTGAGAAAAAGGAATAAAATGCTCGGCACAGCCTCGCATTTTATCCCTTTTCCTCAAATCGTTCAATAAATTCCATAATACATGAACACTCATGTAAGATCCTCTATGTATTTTGGACAATAAATATCTGTGTTAAAGATGTATGTATTATACAAAGGAATAATGTTTAAACCAAAGGGATTGAAAATATATATGAAGTGACACTGTTGTACAAGTGCATATGCATGCACATGATCACTTTGAAATAGTGAGCATGAAGTCAACTTGAAATCTCTGTCACTCAATTTTTTCTTTTATTTCAAGTTTAACGTCCCCGTCAGCACTATTTAAGTCATTTTGGAGACGTTGCTTCCAAATGTGTGGGACTTTTACCCGACATTGAGTTGAAATGACATCTAAAGCCCTGCTGCCCAATGAAACCAATAGGGTTCATATGCAAGGACGGTCCAACTCGCACCACTTTATCTGGGCAGGCTTAGACCTCCTAAGCATTGGATGATGTATTACGTATAAGCCTGCCCAGGAAGTGTGGTTAGATATTGACCGGCTCGATATGAGCTAAATAGTGTTGACTGGGCCGTTAAACTCTAAAGAACTCAATGGATTCGTTTCTTGTTTCTGTACTTCCGGTTTCAAAACTAACGTAATTTGAGTAAACGCATGGCAAATCTTGCAATAGGAAATGCGACCAGCGAAATCTCGGAACAGCCGGTGCCTCCGCGCATTCTGATTAGGGTATTTGCTGACAGCATGGGTCTTATACAATGTATATCCTCCTTACGCTCAAGCAGCTTTTAATGAAAACTTTCTCTGACAGAGATGAAGAAAATCAGAGAGAGGACATTCCTAGCAGGCACTCAACGTCTGTGCAACGTTGTTCCAGCGTCGATGCAACGTCAAGACGTTGCATCGACGTTGGTTCAACGTCATGACGTTGCATTGACGTTTGTACGACGGTGTCGTCTGTGCAACCCTCTACCAGCGTCGACGTCTGTGCAACGTCGTACATGTCTACATGTACCAACGTCGATGTACATGTCAGGTAATGACTTTGCTGTGACGTTGGTATGGCTTTACACAACTGAGTTATGTCAGATTCATCGGTTAGAGAGATGTTTTATTGAAAAATGACGGATGACGCTCTACGCAAGACGGGACAGTCACAGCAGGTCAGTATTGAGCATCCTGTACTCCAGTAAGTCAAAATAGTATATTCCTGGTTGGCCCGGATGTTCATTACTGATGTACGTGTTTAACATCCCCGTCAACACTCTATGCATGTCGGTCATTTTGGAGACGTTGCTTCCAGTTTTGCGGGATTTTACCAGGCATTGAGACGAAAGCCCTGTCGCCCGATGAAACCAATAGGGTTGATGAGCATGGTCGGTCCGACTCGCACCGCTTTGCCTGGGCAGGCTTAAATTCTCTAAGTGGTTTACCAGTACTCGTGTGCCGTTGGTTTCAGCTCTGCGTCGAAGCACCATGCAGCCCATCTATTTCTTCAAGCCCTGTAGGGCAAGGGCCAAGACTTGATGTGCGTACATGTATATATTTGGCCCCCGCCCACCGGGGTTTGAAGAAATAGAAGGGCTGTATGATGCTTCCACGCAGAGCTGAAACCGACCCGCACACGAGTACTGGTAAACAACTTAGAGGATCTAAGCCTGCCCAGGCAAAGCGGTGCGAGTTGGCCCGTCCATGCTTATTAACCGCATTGGTATCATTGGGCGGCAGGTCTTGAGATGTCATTTCATCTCAATGCTGGGTAAAAGTCCCACAAAATTGGAAGCAACGTCTCCAAAATGACCTTTACATTGTTGACGGGGACGTTAAACCTCAAATCAATCAATCAATCAATCAATCAAAACATGTATATATTGAGCTTGTCAGCCGTGAAAGTAGAAGCCCGAGAGCATTTTGTGTCTGTTTGTTTGTTTGAACAATAAAGACCTAGTCTAGGTCATATCAAGCATGTCTTTTTTTTCCGGGGCCGGCTTATATGTATGCACAATCGGTTACATGTAACCAGTACAGTGCACATTCTTTCTCCAGAAACCCACAACTGCCCTTTTTGAATCAGAGGAAAGAGAGAGAATGACCGTAGGAAATATTTCACGGCCAACCTCCACGGAAAGAATGTTACAAGTGGAAAATGGAAATATTAAATACTTCAGAATGTTAAAGCATAAAGCAAACCTGAGTGCAAGGCATTTTTTGCTGTTTCAGAGAAATCTTCTTTCTTATGAATGTTTTCATTGCTCTTAAAGGAACTTTTTTTTATTTTTTTTTTTTGCCTTCACTGCGGCTGGTGTTGTGCCGTGTGGCGGCCGTAAAACGTCTCCCTGTACATCAACCATAGTGCAGTTTGTGTTTTACATTTGGTCCTTTGAGATCAGCGTGAATATTCTGAGAAATCAGAGGTGGATTATTGGTTTAGACTCGTGTTCTGGACGGGTTTTTAACTATTTGGACCCCCCCCCCCCCCTTTTTGATTTATATCAGTCTTTGAATCGACTGCCTATTCAAAATTCGCAGGGTTGCGGTGTGTTTCCTCTGGCTTTCTTTGCCGGATCGTTACAGGGTCACTGATGGGGCTTTATTGGCCGAAACTACGTAGTATGACCCATCTTCTTTCTTATGAATGTTTTCATTTCTCTTAAAGGAAATCTTTTTTTATTTTTATTTGTAATTGATGTCAACCGGTTTAACAGACGGTTCACATTAAATGCCAAGCCTGATTTTCGCTGTAAACTACATTACAATAACATACATGTATCCATGCGACAAAGTGCATTCTTTCAAATCTCCAAAACGGTTAATTTAAATATGAAAATTCATTATATTTTTATTAACTCTACTTTAAACATAGGCTGTAGGTGCTCGTTAGGACCGCCTCAATGAGGCGGTTCTAACGAGTACCCACAGCCTATGTATTGGAACAGAAATAAAAAAAGTCATACACACCCCAGTAATCCCCAGTTTTCTCAATATAAAGTGGGGTTTAGAGAGGGGTTTATTTTGCTGACTTGCTAATCTGATGGAATTATGTTGGTCGGTTGATTTGAGGTTTAACGTCCCCGTCAACACCGTATAGCTCTTTTTGGAGACGTTGCTTCCAGTTTTGTGGGACTTTTACCCGACATTGAGATGAAATGACATCTCAAACCCTGTCGCCAAATGAAACCAAGATGGTTTATAAGCTTTTCCGCTTTTCCTGGGCAGGCTTAAATCCTCTAAGCGGTTTACCAGTACTCGTGTGCGGTCAGTTTCAGCTCTGCGTGGAAGCATCATGCAGCCCAGCTATTTCTTCAAGCCCCGATGGGCGGGGCCGTACGGAATAATGTACATGCCTGCTAAGCAATAAACCTTGTTATACCGCAAAAGTAGGCATTTGATTGGACTCTACAATGGCAGTTATTTTCAATGTATCCTTTGTTGAGCAAAAAAAAAAAAAAGTGGTCTCGCACTCGTCTTCGCTGAATTGCGATGTCCGCCATCTAGGTACGGCAATTTGAAATAAAAGCAAAATACCTTATTTCATGCACTGTGTTAATAAATAAATACAGTAAACTTGCTATATTAAGACCACCTTTGGGACTGTTCAAAAGTGGTCTTCATGACCACTTTTGAATAGTCCCAAAGGTTGTCCCATTGACCACTTCTGAACAGTCCGAAAGGTGGTCCCTGACCAGAGGACATTGTGCGAAGGAACTTCGAAGAGAGAATAACCGCACCCTGCTAAATAACGTTTTTTAAAGCAGAATTAGTCTTAATTTCAGATGGTCTTAATAGCGGAATTTTACTGTAAATAAATAAATACGTTTTAGGAGGAAAACAATTTCTTGCCCACCAGACAAGGAAAGCCGTGATTTTACCCTGGGATAGAAATTTATGTTCTGATCCTGCTGTTCCGACCCAAAATCGAATATAATCGCGTGTTTGAAAAATGCACTGGTTGATTACGACCTTGTATGCGCCGTTATTAAGGTTGACGTCACAGCACGTTACGTGACGTCACTAAACATTCCTGCAGTGTCAACACAATATGGCGGACGATGGTACACGAAGTGACTTCAGCATTACAATCCGCACTAAGAAGAAATGGAAGGTATGCAAGAAAAAGAATCCAATATTTGTGTGAGGGGTGGATAGAAAAATCCGTCCATCTGGATCATTGTCCGGCATCAATCGGCAAGCCTCGTGATTCCGGACAGTGTCCCTCGGGACGGATTTTTCCATTCACCCCTCACACCCATATAAGATTCTTTTAGTCCCCCGACATAAATGTAATTTAAATACCCATTTGACCTTGACCACTAAGTTTAGGTCAGCATACAAGCCGCTTTTAGCCAAAACTAACAGTTGTTAGGAGTTGTGACCTTAAAACAGGTCAAGATCACCAATTCTAATTTAATAATTAAATCTTTGGAAGGTTTTAAACTATATTGTACCAGGTTTGACCAACATTCATCAAGTTTTAAATGAGACATGGAGCAGACAAGCCAAAATTTGCCCAAAACTGACAATGTTGGGGACCCGTGACCTTGAAAATAAGATCAAGGTCATCGAAAATCTAATCAAATCGTTGGCAGTTTGCAATGATACGAGGACTGTTCAAATATGAATGCAACTAAGCACATAAAAAGGATTCCGTGATAGATTTCGATGAAAAATTTATTTTGTCCCCTCAAAGTATTCCCCCTTCAACAGATATACAAACTTTCAGTCTTCTGTTCCAATCATTGAATGCATTTTGGTAGTCTTTTCGAGGTATACTATGAAGGCACTGGAATATTGCAGAACCGAGGTGTTTGCGCTGTACATATTTTCGACCAGAAAGGTATTTTTTCAGCCGCGGGAACAAAACAAAAAGGTCACACGGGGCAAGATCAGGGTAATACGGGGGATGAGGGAGTTCAACAACCTTTTCCTGCTTCAGATAGTCTTGCACAATGAACGCCTTGTGCGATGACGCATTGTCATGTAGCAATCTGACATTGGCCAAACCAGTTGCGGGTCTTCGTTCTTTGAAATATTTCTTCAATTTTCGAAGAACTTTATTCTTGTAAAACTTCGCATTTACAGATTTGCCTTTAGGCACAGCAACCTGAATAGCAGGGCCCTGATTTGAAAAGAATATGGCATACATTTCCTTCTTGACGCTCATGGTCCGCTTTGCAATGCATAGTCTTTTGCAAAACTTTGTTGCCCATATTTTGTTCTGAATCTTTCGTTTTGGCTCAAAAAAGTGAACACGTCTTGTCACCTGTGACGACATTAGCGAAAGACCGTGCATTGTATTTTGGAAACTTTTTAAGCAACTTCTTGGCGCACTGAACGCGTCTCTTTTTCTCCTCATCTGTCAACAGATGGGGAATCAATCTAGCACAGATCTTTCTCATTTTCAAATCTCGTTTCAGAATTGCATGAGCTACTCCTAATGAGATGCCAACAATACTAGCTATTTGCCTAGTGGTGTATCGTGCATCGATAGCAACTATTTCTTTCACTCTAGCAACCATCTTGGCAGAAGTTGCTCTTTTCGGCCGACGATCATGTGGTGCATCTTCTGTTGAGCCTAGCCCACAGCTGAATTTCTTACACCAACGAAAAAATGTCGGAAAAGACAATTCATTATGCCCATAAACCGAACATATGTCATCAAAAATGTCGTTGCACCGTATACCAAGAATACAACGATTCTTAATATAGGACCGTATTTCAACGGCGTACTCTGACCTTGTTCCAACCATGTTTTGTATTAGTATACAAGAGTAGACAGTGTTTATCGAACGATATACATGGTTCACGGATTTTAACAGGTTTGGTATCAATGTATAGGTAAAATGTTTTTCTACGCTGTGATATTTATTTCCAGGTGATTTTCGCATTAGTGCATGAGAAAACGTTCTACTTGCATTCATATTTGAACAGTCCTCGTATATATTGTGCCAAGTGTGATCAAATTGCATCAATTGGTTCACGAGATATAGTGCAGACAAGCTAAACTTGACAGTTATTTTGGGGCCTGTGCCCTAGAAAATAAAACAAAGGTAATCAAAATGTAATCAAATCTTTGGTGGGTTGCAAAAATACATTGTGACAAGTTTGACCAAATTTCATTGATAGGGTGTAGACAAGCCATTTCTGGATCAAAATAGATATTTTATTTATTTACTTATCATTTTATTTCATTTATTTTTTATTTTTTTTATGGGGGTGGGGGGTGCGCCCTTGAAATTAAGGTCAAGGTCAACAAATCTTGCCAAACTTTTGCTAGGTTGCATTGAAGTATTGTACCACATTTGACAAAATTGCATCGATTATTTCTCTTCATATACATGTATATGTAAGCACTGACTGCACTGGTGGGTCCATTGTCTCTGCGTGTATTCTGGGAAAATTGTCCTGAACGAGGACTTAGACTGTTTCGTTTAACGCTTATTTCCTGTACTGCATGCACACAGTGTTGACCCTAATCAGATGTCGCAGGACGCGGCGTCTGATCAGGATCTAAGCTGTTTGCCAACACATGATTACAGTCCAGATTCTACAGACAAACCACTTTAGCAAAATTCTGACATCACAGCGATAAGAATAGCGCAGCTTTCTTACAAGCCGTTAATAGCCACGTGGAATTCAGAAATTAAAACCAAAACCAAAACCAGCACTATCTTAACTTTACTTTTTATCACAGTTTGAATTTCAAACCATTTAATATGTCTTCTTTCTTTATAGCTTTAAGTTGTGTCTGATTTTTAATGATGGGATAACCAAGCTTTGGATAAACGTTGTTACAAACCATATTTATCTGCCTTACAACTTCAAATGGCAAATATGTTGTCCACCATAATGCGTTATTTGTCTTTCTGTCCTTTTCTTTAACGTCATTCCGTTTTTCGGGATCGTTAGTGTGAACAGCATAAACGTGTCTGAAATTGTCAGCATCGTATCCCATTCCAACATAATCATAAAGTTTTCTAATACTGTCTAAATTCAGGGTTAAATCTTCGTAATGTATAAAACGAAATCGATCTGGAAATTTGTCTAGTAATGCTAATCCCTGATCGAAGTCTGCATTCATTTTATCACACAATGATTTAGCACTTTGACTTATTTCTCTGCTCCCCCTTGGGCTGCCCTTGAGCGGATGTCCTTTGGTATCAATGCGTGAATTTATAACTGCTCTGGGGTCTCGAAAGAGATGGAGCACTTTCAATCTAGGGTTATGTCTGAGGACCGTCTCCAAGCCGCCCACAGTCATCCTCAGAACCTTTGAAACTCTGTGTTTGGCTCTTCGACAAACGTACTCCAGGTCTGATAGACATTTTTCGAATGGTTTTCGCAAGAATTCGCAGTTCCGAAATGTATCCCAGCTATGTCCTGAAATAAACACATTAAATAACAGATCCGTGTGACACAATGCACTCCGTTATTTTCCAAAAAGCCGTTTTTTTTCTTTTTGAAAGGTATTATACTGGTTAAAGCGGTTTTGCGTTAAAATGGCTATTGCCAGTTAGCAATAGCGATTTTACTTTAAAATGGCTATTGTCAGTAAACTTGCAATAGCGAATATACGTTAAAATCGCTATTCACCATATTTGCATTATTTGCTGGCTCCCAGCTTGCACATTGTAAATATTGGAAAAACAGGTAACCAGACCCCCCTGACCTTTTAAGGTCAGGGGGGTCTGGTTACCTGTTTTTCCAAGACTGATATCAGTCTTGGAAAAACAGGTAACCAGACCCCCCTGACCTTAAAAGGTCAGGGGGGTCTGGTTACCTGTTTTTCCAAGACTGATAACCTTCAGACTAGGAACCAGCAGATAATGCAAATAAGGTGAATTGCCAGTTGGTTTGCAAAATTATTTCATTCCGGTTATTACTTTTGTATGAATGCAAAAGCCAGCGTTCATATGCTTGTTCTAGAGTAATGGGTCTTGTGTAACTCGGTTAAGATGCGAATCGTTGCTTTTTTTACCAAGCATATAAGAGCCCCGCCAAGCGAATTTGGGTCTTCGAGCATTCCGTCATGACAAGTTTTAACTGCGCATGACCAGCCATTCAGAGGGGCCAGGGATATGGCTTTCGGTCTGAAGGTTCCTCTTGATTCACTGCTTGTATGAGCGAGCAGCGAAGGTTCTGGCGAGACTGCGCGGATGCGCAGGCTCGCCTGAACCTTCGCTGCTCGCATAGGCGATAAGTACCAAAATCGCTTGACGAGGCCCATAAAACATATATTGTGGGTACATGTACTCGTTGGTTCCCAGAATCTATGTTTGGAGCACAAATATAAGAACTATCGGTAATGAATATTCCATTGCATTGAGTAGATGTGTTTCAATAATGTAAAGTTTTTAGCTATAGCGGTTTTACGTTAAAATGCCTATCACCAGTTAACTGGCACAAGACATTTTAACGAAAACCGCTATTGCTGGAAAAGCCATTCTAATGTAAAACCGCCATGGCCAGTTAAATGGCAATAGCCACTTCGTTTTTCATTTTTATGAAACATTGAGATACTTTATGAACCCTTTTCTTATTTATACTTCAAACATAGGTTTTGTATGCTTGTTAGAACCGCCTCTTGAGATAGAAATAATAAACAAGAGGGCCCAGAGGGCCCTGAATCGCTCACCTGAGTATCAGTGTCTCTAGTACATTTTTGGCCCAAGGGCTATAATTTGAAAAAAAAAAAAAAACTTGGTAGTGGTCCACTATATGAAGCTTCATACCAAATATCAAAGACCTGGGCCTTCTGGTTTCAGAAAAGAAAATTTTTAAAGGTTTCGCCTATATAAATCTATGTAAAACTAGCGGACCGTGGCGCGGGGACATTTTTGGTGCCAGGGCTGTAATTTGAACAATCTCAGTAGAGGTCCACTAGATAAAGCTTCACGCCAAATATCAAAGACCTGGGTCTTCTGGTTTCAGACGAGAACAGTTTTAAAGTTTTTTTTTTTCAATATAAGCCTATGTAAAACTAGTGGATACCGGCACAGAGACATTTTTGGTCCCAGGGTTATAATTTAAGCAATCTTGATAGAGGTCCACTAGATGAAGCTTCACACCAAATATCAAAGACCTGGGCCTTGCTGTTTCAGAGAAGAAGGTTTTCAAAGATTATCACTATATAAGTCTATATAAAACCAAAAGGCCCCGGGGCGGGGGCATTTGTGACCTGAGGGCTATAATTTGAACAAGCTTGGTAGAGATCCACTAGATGAAGCTCCATACCAAATATCAAAGCCATGGGCATTGCAGTTTCAGAGAAGAAGGTTTTTAAAGATTTCCCTATATAAGTCTTGTTAAACCAAAGGGTCATAGGGCGAGGGAATATTTGGCCCCAGGGCTATAATTTGAACAATCTTGATAGAGGTCCACTAGATGAAGTTTCACACCAAATATAAAAAAACCTAGGCCTAGTGGTTTCACAGAAGAAGTTTTTTTAAAATTTTCCCAAAATAAGTCTATGTAAAACCAAAGGGCCCCGGAGCGGGGGCATTTTGGGCCCCAGGGCTATAATTTGAGCAATCTTGGTAGAGGTCCACAAGATGAAGCTTCACACCAAATATCAAAGACCTGGGCATTGCGGTTTCAGAGAAGAAGAGTTTTTAAAGATTTTCCTTTTATAAGCCTATGTAAAACCAAAGGGCCCAAGGGCGGGGGCTTTTTGGACCCAGCACTATAATTTGAACAATCTTGGTAGAGGTCCACTAAATGAAGCTTCATACCACATAGCAAAGACCTGGGCCTTGCGGTTTCAGAGAAGAAGATTTTTAAAGATTTTCTCTATATAAGCCCATGTTAAACCAAAGGGCCCCGGGGCGGGGGCATTTTTGGCCCCAGCACTAAAATTTGAACGATCTTGGTAGGGGTCCACTAGATGAAGCTTCATACCAAACAGAAAAGACCTGGGCATTGCGGTTTCAGAGAAGAAGATTTTTAAAGATTTTCCCTATATAAGCCCATGTAAAACCAAAGGGCCCCGGAGTGGGGGCATTTTTGGCTTCAGCACTATAATTTGAACAATCTTGGTAGGGGTCGACTAGATGAAGCTTCATACCAAATATCAAAGACCTGGGCATTGCGGTTTCAGAGAAGAAGATTTTTAAAGATTTTCCCTATATAAGCCCATGTAAAACCAAAGGGCCCCGGAGCCCGGGCATTTTTGGCCTCAGCACTATAATTTGAACAATCTTGGTAGGGATCGACTAGATGAAGCTTCATACCAAATATCGAAGATATGGGCCTTGCGGTTTCAGAGACGAAGATTTTTTAAAGATTTTCCCCATATAAGCCCATGTAAAACCAAAGGGCCCCGGAGCGGGGCGTTTTTGGCCCCAGCACTATAATTTGAACAATCTTGGTAGGAGTCCAGTAGATGAAGCTTCATACCAAATAGCAAAGACCTCGGCCTTGCGGTTTCAGAGGAGAAGATTTTTAGAGATTTTCCCTATATAATCCTATGTAAAACAAATGTGCCCTGGGGCGGGGGCATTTTGGGCCCCAGAACTATAATTTGAACAATCTTGGTAGGGGTCCACTAGATGAAGCTTCATACCAAATATCAAAGACCTGGGCCCTGTGGTTTCAGAGTAGAAGATTTTTTAACTTTTCGGTGAAAAAAAAAATCTATTTTTTGGCTCCTGTGACCTAGATGTGCAACGGACCGGAACCATTTAAAAAACTTCGAAAGGGGACCACCTGTGAAGTTTGGTCAAAATCCGATAAATGGTTTAGAAGGAGATGTCGTTTGAAGAAAAAGTTTACGCACGGACGCGAGCACGCACGACGGACAAAACGTGATCCTGAAAGCTCACCTCGTCACTACGTGACAGGTGAGCTAAAAAGTGTGTACTGATTTTCTTCATATACAGTGAGATTGCATGGATATTTTGTTTGTTTCATTTGAGATTTAACGTTCCCGTCAACACTGTATAGGCCAATTTGGAGACGCTGCTTCAAATGTTGTGGGACTTTTACCCGACGTCGAAATGTAATGTCATCTCAAGCCCTGTCGCCCAATGAAACCAATAGGGTTTATAAGCATGGATGGCCCGACTCGCACCGTTTTGCCTGGGCAGGCTTAGATCCGCTATTCTGTTTACCAGTACTCGTGTGCGGTCGGTTTCATCTCTGTGTGGAAGCATCATGCAACCCATATATTTCTTCAAGCCCCGATGGGCAGGGGCCGATAAAGTAGGGTTTGAATGGATGTTCATTACATGGACTTGTCAACGTGATGAGCAATGAGATGTGAGCCGCATCGTATGAAGACATGCAGTTTGCATCAGATGTCAAACCCTGTTTTCTGGCAAAAGTAGAAAAAATATTTCAAATGACGTCTGTTGCCAAAAAAAATACCCAGCATGCAGAGCGTGAGGTAAGTCGGTTGGTGCATGTTAGTTCAACTCATTTGCTTCAGCATTTCGGTTATTTCATGCTGTCGAGTCCTCATTGTTGCTTGGTTTAAATAGCATTCTAAGTAAGGCATGAATATATAACATTACAAATACAAAATGTGACGGTAAGCTTGCAGTTTAAATGAATAAGTCTGACACGGGTCGCTTATATAGCCAATGGTTATATCCAGTGATATACTGAGTGATAAATCTACCTACCTACCTACCCATCCATCCATCCATCCATCCATCCATCCATCCATCCATCCATCCATCCATCCATCCAATCATCCATCCATCCATCCATCATTCCATCCATCCATCCATCCATCTATCTATCTATCTATCTATCTATCTATCTATCTATCTATCTATCTATCTATCTATCTATCTATCTATCTATCTATCTATCTATCTATCTATCTATCTATCTATCTATCTATCCATCCATCTATCTATCTATACTGAGTCGGTCAGATTGACCATTACCTCAGTTGATTGGGTGGCTAAATTTAGAATTTAGCTGAAAAAAAATAGAAGAGTCACTGGATGCGTCCTTAAAATTATTTACAATCTGCAGAACAGATGTATCCTAAAACGCATACCTCTGAGTCTCAATCTTATACTGTACTGACTTTGAACTCTTCTGCAGACTTGGCATTCATCACAGAGGATGGAAGGCTATTCCATTAGGGAATAATTCTAGGAAAGAAGGAGTTCTTTAGGGCATCGCTATAGGACTGGTACCTACGATATTATGAGTTGTTTCCTTTTTATGCCTTTGTTTTGGCTGACGATGATACTGGGGTAGAGTACCTATCTTTATTAATAGACACTTTATCAGAGTGTATCTTACAGAAGAAGGTTAAAGAGGACTGATCTCGAGGCCTCCAGGGACAGCCACTCTAGCTCATTAAGGATGTCATTGACGCAACTTCTATTTCGGCATCTCCTGCAGGTCCATCAAGCAGCTGTCCTCTGCACCTTCTCCACCTGCTGAATCTGAGTTTTAACATAGCGATGCCAAATGGGTGATGCATATTCAAGCTGAGGGTGAACCAATGTTTTATATGCAGCATCCTTTGTCTGCCTTGGTGCAAAAGCCAAATTACGTCTAAGGAATCATAAATTCCTTGACGTTAGACGGAGTAACATCTTTTTCACACAATCAAGTACATTATGCGAGAAGCGGTCTCGCCAGAACCCTCGCTGCTCGCTCATACAAGCAGTGAATCAAGAGGAACCTTCAGACAGAAACCCATATTCCTGGTCCCTCTGAATGGCTGGGCATGCGCAGTTAAAATTTGTCATGACGGAATGCTCGAAGGCACAAATTCGCTTGGCGGGGCTCATATGATACAGACAATCAGTAAGACAGATTCTGATAGTGTTATAGCTTGGTGGAAACAAGTCCCGAACAATACCTAGTAAGCTCCCTTACACACAGGCAACAACGCGTCAACGTCGCAGCTTCGTTGTTACATCTCTGAAATCGTTTGGTTCTCATTTTCAATGATGAGTTAAAAGCCTGAACAAATTAATTGTGTAAACCACGAGAGAACTATGACCGAGGGTTGTGGCCACGTAAAATCGAGTAAAGCCCACCCCGTCCCTCCAGTATATTGCTACTTACCCTTTCAGGCCTCCGCCCATCGGGGCTTGAAGAAATATATGGGCTGCACGATGCTTCCACGCAGAGCTAAATCCGACCCGCACACGAGTATAGGTAAACCGCTCAGAGGATCTAAGCCTGTCCAGGCAAAGCGGTGCGAGTCGCACCGTCCATGCTTATAAACCCCATTGGTTTCATTGGGCGACAGGGCTCGAGATGTCATTTTATCTCAATGTAGGGTAAAAGTCCCACAAAATTTGAAGCAACGTCTCCAAAATGACCTTTACAGTGTTGACGGGGACGTTAAACTTCAAATCAAACAAACAAACAAAACTTTGTACCCTCTCAAGGCGGTGTTTCTGTTGTGGTTTATTAATTTCATTGTTTGCCTTTGCATGTTTGTCATTTTTTGGGGGGTGGGGAGAAACTGTTCTTTTGGCTTTCTATCTATAATGTTTGAATACTGGTCCCGTGGCTTTATGAGTGTGCTGACTTGGATTGATGGTAAAAGTTAATTTTATCGAGTCCTGATCTTTGCATTCACTTCTATTTGAGCCGGAGCACAGCAGTTCCTACGATTTGTTTGTTTGATTTGAGGTTTAACGTCCCCGTCAACACTGTAAAGGTCATTTTGGAGACGTTGCTTCCAATTTTGTGGGACTTTTACCCGATATTGAGATGAAATGACATCTCAAGCCCTGTCGCCCAATGAAACCAATAGGGTTTATTAGCATGGACGGTTCGCCTCGCACCGCGGTTCCTGGACAGGCTTAGATCTTCAAAGCGGTTTGATGGTATAAGTTAATTGTATCGATTCCTGATCTTTGCATTCACTTCTATTTGAGCCGGAGCACCGCAGTTCCTACAATTTACATGTGCACCCAACGAA
This sequence comes from Lucinisca nassula, assembly GCA_963580285.1. Classification (NCBI taxonomy): domain Eukaryota; kingdom Metazoa; phylum Mollusca; class Bivalvia; order Lucinida; family Lucinidae; genus Lucinisca; species Lucinisca nassula. Next base: position 24,826,040 of record OY757018.1, read on the forward strand.
GACTCAGATCAGCCTGCGCATCCGCGCAGTCTGATCAGAGTCTTCGTTGTGTGCTCTAAGGATAGTTTAGGGCCCAATGCTCCTTCATGCAGCAAGAGAAGTCTCTGGTCAGACTCTATGGATGCGTAGGCTGATCTGATTCTTTGCTTGGCGCACTTGTTAAACGTGTACCCCGGCTCATTTTGCTTCGATCATTTGGGCGCATTAGACTTAAATCAGACTGTAAACACGTACCCGTACTCAGCGCATTAGACATTGTCCTGCTGAATAGATTGATTCTGTCACCCCCTTTTGATTGCTACAACTTTTGACGGTTAACCAATCAAACTAACGGTTCTAACGAGTACCGTACCCACAATCAATGTTTTTGATTCGTCTTTATGCACAGGTGGCCTGGTTGAGGTGGCTCTAACGAGTACCAACAATCTATGGTTCTGACATTAAATAAACACATAATGTATACCACTGAAATTCAACACGTTTCTCTACTCATAGTTGGCCTCTCTGGCTGAGGCGGCTTCAATAAGTACCCACAATGTATGTTTTTAATCGATACCAACAATCTATGTTTTTAACATTGAATAAAACATAATGCTTACCCATGCAAAACACAACTATCTATGTACAGTAGAACTTCGATGGCTCGAACACCGATGGCTCGTTTACCATGGATGAGTCGAACCCGTTCTTGAGCCCCTAGCGCAATCCTCTACATAAGAAACAGTGGGGGATAATTAAGGAGATTTTAGTCTTTTATCTTGCAAATGTATGCTGTGTGTACTCATTAGAATCGCCTCGATGAGGCGATTCTAATGAGTACACACAGCATACATATTCATTATCGAACACCGAAAAGATGTGTAAAAGTATCTCGTTATGCCTCCTGACAGTGACCTTCAGTGGCTCGAACTACCGCTGTCTCGAATAAAATTTCGAGGTCCCAAAGGGGTTCGAGCCATCGAAGTTCGACTGTATCTGTATATTAAGTGAGATTTACAAGAATATTCATTGACTTGGCGGATTATCGTGATGCTTCCGTGTCTGTACGAGGACACGTTGTGTCCAGGGACACCAACATAGTGCAAAGCCAAGACTCTAATCAGACTGCGCAACTGGTCTGTTGGTATGTTGTACTCCCTGAGATAGGCTTATAGGGTGTTCTGATGTCGTTTCGTCTGATCGCCAGGGCAGCGTTTACCTGCTGGTAGTTCTCCAAGCGTTCTGATAACATAGCATATCCATCTTAACCCATATATGACTTTGATTTGATTTGATTTGTTTGAGGTTTAACGTCCCCGTCAACACTGTAAAGGTCATTCTGGAGACGTTGCTTCCAATTTTGTGGGACTTTTACCCGACATTGAGATGAAATGACATCTCAAGCCCTGTCGCCCAATGAAACCAATAGGGTTTATTAGCATGGACGTTCCGCCTCGCACCGCGGTTCCTGGACAGGCTTAGATGCTCTAAGCGGTTTACCAGTACTAGTGTGCGGGCCGGATTCAGTTCTGCGTGAAAGCATCGTGTAGCCAATATATTTCATCAAACCCTTATGGGCGGGGGGGGGGGGGGGGGGGGCGGTCTGATAACATGGCATGTCAATCTTAACCCATATATGACAATGGCATCTCCCACTTAAAAAGTTTGGAATGCTCCATTTTAAGTTATAGGGGTGCCAGGATTGTCTTGTTACATGTAGCGGTACATTTTGTTGCAAAAATGTATGTACTGTCAGCAAACAGCGTAGACCCAGATCAGGCGCCGCGTTTTGCGGCGCCTGATCTGGGTCTAGACTGTTTGCCGATGCCCCATTAGAGTGCCGCTAGGTACATATTGGTAACTGCGCCAGTTTCAGAAGAGTATGTACACTCTGTATCCCTGCCCTATTCAGGACTTCCGGATCTGGTATCCTCACGTGCCACTTAATCTTTAAATGTTTTCTAAGACAGCTTGTATTTAGAGGCATGCCGTTAGAAAACTGTTCAAGTCGTATGCTTATAATAGTGTTAGCAGCACCACAGCTCTTTAGACTTTCAGCTTTGTGTCAAGTAGAAGTAAAACAAAGATCAGGAATCGATACAATTAACTTACTCCACCCATCAAAGACACCAAAGGGAAAGAAACACAAACATGAAGCGACCAGACAATAATGGAAACCTAAACAAAGGAAGGCCATAAGGACAGTTAAAATGGCCATCCAAAATAAAAAGACACAAGTGATACACACAGTAAGTAACAAACAACAACACAAATAAACCGCCACAGAAGAACCACCTTGGTACGGTCAGTGGAAAGAATTCCACTGGTGGGGGGGGGGGGGGGGGCTTAAATCGATTTAACCTGGCCATAATCCTCGCCCTTACCTCTGTCGCGGTATACACCAATTTTGTTTAGTCCGCATGAAGGCTTCCTAACTCATCCGTGTAACATCTCCCAGAACATACAAATAAAAAAACTACAGAGATGAAACAAGGTTGAGGACTCGACAGCATTCAACAACAGAATGAATTCAACTTCGATACCAAATACTGCCACGGAGTCGGCCAAATGCTAGGTGTTGGGCAGAACTTGTCTTGCACACCAGATAAGAAAATTCATAGTTTTAGCTTAGGATAAAAATTTCTGTTTCAACCCTGGTGTTCTTACCCCAAATCGAATATGCTCGCGTTGGATAAATGCACTGTTTGAATACGACCTCATATGCACCGTCGTTAAAGATGTCGTCGAAGCACATTACGTGAGGTCACTAAACATCACAACATGGTCAAGACAATATGGCGGACGTCGGCGACAGAGGTGACTGTATTATCAAAAATACTAGAAATGAAATCCGTCCCTCGGTATCACTGCCCGGTATCACTCGGCAAGCCTCGTGGTGCCGGACAGTGACCCTGGGACGGCTTTTTCCATCCTTCCCTCACACTCATATCAGATTCAAATATTCTTGCACACCAGACAATGAAATCCGTGATTTTACCCTGAGACAGAAATTAATGTTCTGACCCTGGAGTTCCGACTCAAAATCGAAATATAATCACGTGTTTGATAAATGCATTGGTTGAATACGACCTCTTAAGGTTGATATCACAGCACGTTACGTGACGTCACTAAACATTCCTGTAGTGTCATCACACTATGGCGGACATCGGCAACCGAAGTGACTGCAGCATTTAAAATCCGCGCTAAAAATGGAAGGTATGCAAGAAAAAGAATCCAATATGGGTGTGAGGGGTGGATAGAAAAATCCGTCCCTCGGGATCACTATCCGGCGTCACTCGGCAAGCCTCGTGATGGCGGACCGTGGCCCTTGGGACGGATTTGTCCATCCACCCCTCACACCCATATAAGATTATTATATCTACCACATGCAATCTTTGGCCTTTCACTCCTTGCAATGGTGGCCATGCGCTGGTTGATATACCACCTCATTTTTTTATGCTGATTGTGGGGCCATAACTTTCAACCGAGTCGGATATTTGATCTATACATGTGCATCTTCTTTTCTGTTAGAACACCCTTCGCCATACCATCAGCTAAGAAGAACTCGTCTAGCACCACTGTCTGCACCTTGGATTACGCTTGCGACCTTCTTAAGTTAAAAAGTTTCCCGTCAAAACGCTGCCCAATAGATAAACCATGTGACCATCCTTGAATGATAGAAAACATCAAGCGGAGCAGATTTGGCCTTGCGCGCGCGCAGCCTGATTAATAAAGATATTGAAGAATATTGTACACACTACTCCAAGAAACAAAGGGTGTGGATATTTGTTAAAATCGCCTTTTGCCGATGCGATGATATCAGATGCCCACAAGTTATAAAGGAAAAAATGCCTTTTATTACCTCATTTTAACCCATTGCATGCGGGAAACGTCTTAAGGGATACTTTGGTAAACAGTTCATGCCCAGATCAGACGCCACAGAACGTTTGATCATGGCATGCACTGATTGCTAACAGTAATATCCATCAAAAATAGAATAAAGACGAAAAAAATAGGTCTGACATCCCTTATATGACAAATGGATTTGTCAAACATATAGCAATGAAAGAATCCACTTGCATACAATGGATGAATGTTGTATTTTACTTGGATTCTTTTTAGCGCTGCTAATGATTTCTACAGGCAACATTTTAGGTAAAGAATATTGTCCCATAATAGCGGGGATCCCATTACAATAACAAATCTATGCCATTATTGCAAACACGCCTATACAAATACACTGCCACCTTTATCGCCGAAAAAATTAAAATTTTATGATGAAAAATTGTGATACATGTATTTTTCTTATTTCTGATCCAAATATAGATTGTGGGCACTCGTTAGAACCGCCTCATCGAGGCGGTTCTAACAAGTACCCACAATCTATATTTTAGAGCAGAAATAAGAAAAATAAGGTATACCCCCGGAAACCCCAGTTTTACTATATAAAAGTGGGGTTCAAGCGGGTCAAAATTATATAGGCGTGTTTTTATAATGTGACAAAGTGCATTCTTTCATACTCTAAAATTATTAATACTTCAAACATAGGTCGTTGGTGCTCGTTAGTACCGCCTCCCTGAGGCGGTTCTAACGAGTACCTACAACCTATATGTACTAGAGCAGAAACAAGAAAATAATAATGTATACCCCCGCAAACCATATACAAATTGAGTCTTAAGGGGTGTATATTTCTACCTGCATTTAGCTACCTGAAAATGACAATCTTGTTGTGACACCCGGCTGAACGAGATTCTTGACTTCAGTTAAATTACATCTGTAGATTTGATCAAGTATTTTCTGTGGAACTTCTATTGGCTGTGCTTTGCTGCAAAATAATGTACATTCTTGTATAAATATCTATGCGCATGGCTGTTTGAAGCCATTGTCAAATCGATCGAAAGCCGTGCACAAACAGCAGAAACATGTTCATATCATGAAATTCGCGTACTATTTGAACATGGATTTTGAACTTTTGATATCACAAGACTGGCCTTGCTTTGTTTGACCTAACAATATCGCCCTGAACGTAGCGTTTTAGGGTTCTATCATGACGTCAGATGGTTACTGCGTAACAACGTCATTGCAAACAACATTCTGAACTGGCCGCCATGTTGGTTCGCCGGTCGCATTTGAAGAGTTTATATGGAGCTTTTGGGCGTTCCGTCAAAATTTGCTGTCGGAATCGAAAGTTATGCAAGAACAACGATCATCCATGGTTATTTCATTGCATTACCATTTGTCGGAACACTCGGAAGATGTTTGAACATTCGGCCTGGCGGCCTCATGTTCACACAGTTTCCTCGGGACCCTTGGAATGTTAATGCATGAAAAACCATGGTTGATCCCAATACTGAACATTTATAGTGGCCCCACTCAAGCGGCTTAGTGAACAACATATTTTCAGTTTCGTCTTTTTTTTTCGAGTTTACGGCCCAGTCAAAACTATTTAGGTTATATCTTGCCGGTCAGTTAACCTAGCAACACTTTCTTGCAGGCTTATACATAAGCCGTTAACCAGTGCAGTGCCTATTCTTTCGCCATAGACTGACAACTGTCCTTCTTGAATCAGCAGAACGGAGAGAATGACCATAGAAAAGACTTCATGACAAATCTCCACAAAAAATTCTTGCCGACTCGGCCCTATTTTAAGTGAGCATGCATTCAGGTTCTCGCGAATGCAATAGCTTTAAAAGTGACATGCATTAAGCAAGCATCTGCCTTAAGCAAACATATTTTATTTATCCTATAGATGCTTGCTAATACAGATTGGGCTGTAATTGACTGATTTTGGTTTTATGACCTGTTCATCGTAAATCAGAGGTGGGCGATAATCGAGTGTCGAAACCAACCTTCCGTTGCAGAGCAGGCATGCAACCAAACAGATGTATTTTACGGGCCTTCGTGGTCTGATTATTAAGAGTGCTGACTGTCTTGCCGCCGTGGGTTCGAGCCTCTCGGGTAATATACGAGACGCCAAACACAACAACGAAAAGTAAAGCGGTTTTTCTCCGGCACCCACAGGTGAAGAAATACCCAAGTAACATCGTAATTTCAACATATAAATGACATTACACCTACAAGCTCGAACCCATTCATTGGGACTTTGAGAAATCGATTGTGCTACACGGTGCTTCGCGGCCCCCGCCCATAGGGGCTTGAAGAAATATAAGGGCTGCATGATGCTTCCTCGCAGAGCTCAATCCGGTCCGCACACTAGTACTGGTAAACCGCTTAGAGGATCTAAGCCTGTCCAGGAACCGCGGTGCGCGGCGGACCGTCCATGCTAATAAACCCTATTGGTTTCATTGGGCGAAAGGGCTTGAGATGTCATTTCATCTCAATGTCGGGTAAAAGTCCCACAGAATTGGAAGCAACGTCTCCAAAATGACCTTTACAGTGTTTATGGGGACGTTAAACCGCAAATCAAACAAACAAATACACGATGCTTCCACGCAGAGCTGATGCCGACTGAACTTGAGTACTCGTAAACCGCTTAGAATCTCTAAGCCTGCCCAGGAAAAGTGGTGCGAGTCAGACAATCAAACTAAGGACTCTGACTATGGCCTCTGACAGTGGAGAGATTATTCCACTGTGGGGAAGAAATGCCCTAGGAATCCATACAGCACATACACTATTGTGAGTTCTATTTTGATGCCTGTGGTGGTATGTATTTCCTCTCTGTTAAAAGAATATGGAAGAGTGTAGGTCATTTGCTAAGGTTCCATCCTCAACTGCTGTTTGTACAATGTTTCACTGGGCACTACAGTGTTCACGTGTTTAACCCTTATCTTGCTGTTCACAGCAACCCCTATCTTTTTGCAAACAGTGTAGATCCAGATCAGATGGCTTCTGAAGAAGCCATCTGATCAGGATCTACACTGTTTGGCATTCAGTTTATGAATTTGTAGCAATAAATTACATGAAGTAATTTGATTGGTTGATAGATAGAAATGGGTGTGGCTTAAATGAATATTCAGCAAGATAAGGGTTAAGTCACAGTCTTTTTGCAGTATATCATTAAAATTAGTTTCTATGAAGGACAATCGGCCCCGCCCATAGGGGCTTGAAGAAATATATGTGCTGCATGATGCTTCCACGCAGAGCTGAATCCGGCCCACACACTAGTACTGGTAAACCGCTGAGAGGATCTTAGCCTGTCCAGGAACCGCGGTGCGAGGCGGACCGTCCATGCTAATAAACCCTTTTGGTTTCATTGGGCGTCAGGACTTGAGATGTCATTTCATCGCAATGTCGGCTAAAAGTCCCACAAAATAGGAAGCAACGTCTCCAAAATGACCTTTACAGTGTTGACGGAGACGTTAAACCTTAAATCAAACAAACAAATCTATGAAGGACAAGCTGCTACACAAATCAGCTGGTCCTGCCCAATTTTTACTGGCCCTGGACCAACGGGCATGTGTAGACCGAATACTACATCACGAAAACGCGCCTATACAAATACATTGACTATTTTACCGCCTAAAAATAGAAAATTTTATTAAGAAAAATTGTGATATTTTTCTTATTTCTGCTCAAAATATATATTGTGGATACCCGTTGGAACCGCCTCGATGAGGCGGTTCTACATCGAGGCGGTTCTTACAAGTACCTACAATCTATATTTTAGAGCAGAAATAAGAAAAAAAAAGGTTTGCCGCTGTAAACCCCAGTTTTACTATATAAAAATGGTGTTCAAGAGGGTCAAAATTATATAGGCGTGTTTTCGTGATAACAACATAGCAGTATCAGTAGACAGATGCACAGACTTCAGTTTCTTTTCTTTGCTCATGAAGTTTTTCTCTAAACAGACATTAATTCTTAATGATTTACACTTCAATAAATCCTTGGCCTATCTGTGGAAAAACATTCATACAAGCTAAAGTAACCGATGAATTAAAACAGCATAATGCCGGCCTCGGTAGCTGAGTCGGATTTGCGTCTGACTGGTGATCAGGAGAACGCGGGTTCGATACCTGCCGGGGTCGGCAACATTCTTTCGTAGACATGCATCATGAAATCTTTTCTACGGTCATTCTCCCACTTCCGCTGATTCAAGAAGGGCATGGAATGCCTGGATAGGTAAACTGAACGGCTCAAAATTGACCTTTAATGGTGTTGACTGGGCCGTTAAACTCCAATACAAACAAACAAACAAAACAGCATAATAGTCAAATGAAAGAAAGCATTTCCTCATATGGGTTATTTTTCCAAATAATGTATTGGTAGCTACATGTATATACAATCGAACATCAATGGCTCGAACACCTTTGGGACCATGAAAATCTGTTCGAGACAGGGTTAGTTCGAGCCACTGAGGGCTAATGCCAGGAGTCATAACGACATACTTTAGGACATCGTTTTCTGTGTTCTATAATGAAAAATGTATGCTGTGTGTACTCATTAGAATCGCCTCATCGAGGCGATTCTAATGAGTGTGTGTGTGTGTGTGTGAATTCGGGTTAAACGTCGCTTTCAACAATTTTTCAGTCATATCACGACGGTGTCTGGTTGCGACAGGGAGCTCAATGCTCACGTTTATAGTGCTGCCTCACTGAAGTATCATGTCCCAGACACATTACATGATACCACACCCAGTCACATTATCCTGACACTGGATCGACCAGTCCTAGCTCTACCCCGTAAATCTGAGTGCCAAACGAGGAGCAGCTAGTACCATTTTTAACGACTTTGGTATGTCGCGGCCCGGGATCGAACCCGAGACCTCCCGTTCCCCGGAGCGGACACTCTACCAACTGAGCTATCGGGGCCGGTCGATTCTAATGAGTACACTCAGCATACATTTGCAAGGTAAAAGACGAAAATATCCTAATTTTTACCCTCCCTATTTCTTTTGTACAGAAATTCCATAGGGACTCAAGAACGGGTTCGACTCAGCCATGGTAAACGAGCCATCGGTGTTCGAGCCATCGAATTTCTACTGTACATCAAGAATAAACAACATGACGGGGACGTTAAACCTCAAATCAAACAAACAAACAATAATAAACCACGACAGAAAAAAGACGCATTAGAACGGCCAGTAAATGTTTTTCTCTGGTGCGAGAGAGGGGTGGGGTTGTAGGTGGGGTCGGGTGGGGGTGGGGTCGTATCAATTTTATGCGGTCACAATGCTCTCCCCTGGATTCGTCGTTGTTCAGGTATTCAAGAATTTCATGGGAAAATAGAAGTGCCGGCAATGATCAGGAATCGATACAATTAACCCACAGCTCCTATCAGAGATGCCAAAGTAACATAAACATGAAACAACTAGACCCTAATGGAAACATCAATAGCGCAAAACCAAAAGAACAGCGGTCACAATGCTCTCCCCTGGATTCGTCGTTGTTTAGGTATTCAAGAATTTCATGGGAAAATAGAAGTGAAGGCAATGATCAGAAATCGATACAATTAACCCACAGCTCCCATTTGAGATACCAAAGTAACACAAACATGAAACAACTAGACCCTAATGGAAACATCAATAGCAGAAAGCCAAAAGTACAGCTACTTTCCCACAAAATGGCCATTTGGCTATCCAAAACAAAATAAAACTAGCGATACACACACTCAGAGAAAAACCATAACAAAAATAAACCGCGACAGAAGAACCGCCTTGGAACGGTCAGCGAAATGAATTCCACTGGGTTGGGGGGGGGGGCTTAAATCGATTTTACGTGGCCACTTCCGTCTCGATATAAACTATGGTTTTGGCTCCGGCACAATAGGCCGCAAATAGTGTCGTCGTTGTTTCACGGCTCCACTATGATACATGTAACACACCTCAGCAAGAACTTGGTGGTACCAAGGCCTAGAAACTACACCCATTTGCTGAAGAGAAGTCTGTAGTACATGAACATATGTCTTACAGCCTCGAAGTCTGCTGTATGTGTAACAATGGGGCCAAGGCGGCAGGCTTCCTACACTACATTGGTTACCTAAAACTAAAAAAGACCATACAAATCACGGTTTATTTCCCTTTCTGAGCAGTAATATCCCATCTGCACCAGCATATGGAGTTTACGTTTCACAATTAATCGTTATGACAGAGCCTGTTCCAAGTATCAGGACTTTATGGAACGTGGGAAGGTGCTCACTACCAGGTTGGTATGCCAGGTGTATAAAAAAACCAAACTGGTATCAACACTAAAGAAGTTCTATGGGAGGCACCATGATCTTGTTGATCCGTACAATGTGGCCATTTCCAGAATTATTTCTGATGTGTTTGCCAATGGAAAGCCATAGGAAAAGACTTCCTCGTCGCAAAGGGGTTTGGGGACCCAACGGGCTGTTAGCTTGCGCATACCCAAGCGACCATGTAAAATTGTTGAAATGCTACTATGTGAAATGTGTAATGCATTCGCTATTTCTTCCACCTAAATTCGCCTATCGGAGTACACCAGATCCCGAACTTTATTACACATTTCCTCATCGGTGGGTAGTGATGGGCGTCCAGACCTGATTTCGTCTTCTAAAGACGCTCTACCGCGTTTGAATTCCCCAACCCAGAATTTAACTTGACAATATTTATATACATGTATAGGATTTGGTACTAAGTTATTTGGTTAATTTTTGGAATTCAGATGGGTACGAATTGCACACCCCTTGTGGCTGATTCGTTCGTATTTTGTTATGAAAGAGACATCATTAGATCCCTTTCCGTTGACGCCAAATCTGAAATTATTGAAGCTTTTAGCTCGACGATTACATATTTGGATAATTTATCAAATATTGACATTACCTAGTTCGATGGTTTGATTAGTCAAAGTTACCCTCCAGAACTTCTGTTAAATAAAGTAAATTCTTCAGATAAGAAAGCCCCGTTTATCTTTTTTATTTACATTTATCTATTGTAGATGGGTTTGTTTCCTGCAAAATTTATGATAAACATGATTATTTTGATATTGTAACGTATACGTATCCAACTTTGGGCGACCGCCGTATCCGATTTACCTGTAATAATGTTGGCGGCGAAATGTAAAGAAATATATAACGACACTTTAGGTTTTATTTCATAAAATAAATTTGTAAATAATGTCAAAAATTTTGCTGGAAAATTTCGAAACTTCATTTATTCACGAATATGCTGATATTATTTTCATATTTTTTGGACAAAAATTTGCTATACCTTTTGTTGATTGTTTTAGGTGCCTATCGAAATGATTAAAATATATAGTAAAATGTCTATTTCTCTCCTATGGTTTATTAACAAAACTTAAAAAAAAGAGATTTAAATACAATGTTTGAAAAAAGTTGCTGAAAAAAAAACGTAGTGGTGATAATAATGAACGATTTAGTTTTTGTTTCAATTAAATAGAATGAAAATTACTATGTCCTTTTGGCATTTTGTTAGCAGTGGTATTCTTTTTTTTTTTCTTCTAAAATTCTGATTCGGAAATTATCGGAAGACAGCGGAAAATATCGAGTTATAATTCGGGACCAGGTCTTAACACTTTTTGTACCGGAAACCCCTCAAGGGGTGATTGGCAAACAGTGCAGGCCAAGATCAGAACGCGGCGTCTGATCAGGATCTACAATGTTTGCAAAATGTTCAGCCATGCAGTTTTCAAATAAATCCGTAAAAAAAAACACAACTTGACGCCCCTAAATATTTAAATGAACTCCTGCTGTATAAAAGAAGGGAGATTCCATTTGGTACATAAAGGGTTAATAGCGACAATTATATTTTCTTTAATTTAATTTAATTATGATTGCAGTTTGTTTGGTAATTATGATGTCTCCTTTGTGTCTTGTTGTAGAACTGGGGTTAAAGTCGTTCACAGTACAGTAAAATCCTATATTAAGACCACTTTTTGAACTGTACAAAAGTGGTTTTTAAGAACATTTTTAAACAGTCTCAAAGATGGGCCCTGACCAGAGGATAATTAGTGCAGAAAACACGAAGAAAGATAAAGTGCAACCCTCACTAGTGCAGCCTTCAAAATAAGCTTTTTAAAGCAGATTTAGCCATAATTTTTCTTATTTCTGCTCCGAGTCATACATGTTGGGTACTCGTTACTTGCCGAGGCTGTTCTAATGAGTTCCCACAATCTATGTGTTTTGAAAATATCAGACTTTTTTTTTTTATCTCAGTGCAGATATTTATGTATATATAAATAGGCGTCTTCGTAATGTAGGGCATAAACAGGTTTTCTTTCGCATGATATTATATAATGTTTGCTTATAATTGGTGGACCAGTGAAGGCCCATATCAGATGCGGCATATGCTCTGGGTCTGGACTGTTCACGTATATCGTCACAAAGGGTCGTCAGTATAATATGGGTTATTGTTATACAGAACCATTGGTCTAGATCTGGTCTGAACTGTAATAATGATATATGAGCCTGCGCATGACAAACTTGTAAAAGGACCATTGCAACCAGCAAACCTGAGATGTGCACAGTCTGGTCAAAGTATTTGCTGTCTTTGCAACACGGGATGACTGGTCAGACTGAATGTAAATGCAGGTTGATCTGTGTCTTCGCTGGTTGTACTAATCTTATTGTAGGCTTTGACATGCACGGGCTCATATGTTTTGTGAAAGAACTCCTTTAACCCTTAAGATGCCAAGAAAAACTGCATCTGAAAATATTGTCATTTTATGTCGTCTGCTTCATACTTGCTAACATTCGAAAACATTTGGCACGCATGCAAACAGTGTAGATCCCGATCAGACGGCTCTTCAGGTAGCAGTCTGCAGGTTTTGCAATAAACCAGCTGACAACAAAGACGAGAATTGTTGTAACTGGCATCTTAAGGTTTAAGTAAATTTATGATTTTTATAATTCAGCCAAACTGTTAATTGCTTTATCCAGGACAAGCAATAATTGCCCCTCCGACTTTCTGAATTGTTAATAATGTTTCAAATATATTTCTCTGAGTATAATTCGCCTACTGGCAAACCGTGTTGACCCTGATGAGACGGTGCATTTTGAGCCTCATCTGGATCTACACTGTTTGCATAGGTATATGAACCGGTCTACAAGGTTGGAAGGTTTAAGCCATAAACTTCTGGGATCAGCAGCGTAAAGGCTCGCTCAACACTATTTTGGTCATATTGAACCTGTTACTTTATCTATCCATACTATGAGTAATGGTACCCATAACACATTTAGTAAAAAGCGCTTCTAGTGAATAGCCACAACATCTTTATAAAAATGGGTCTTCACTGTGTGTTCACTGTTTGTGAAAATTTTAAGACAATATTCAAACACACAAGAACATAAGACAATGTAAAATAAATGTTTTGAGTAATAGTGTCTGGTCAAGCAACTGGTCACCTAGATGATCGCGTCTCCCAAACGCATGTACACAATTATGGCTATGGAATAATAGATAAACTGAATAGGGACCTTAGGCACTTAGTTAACCGGATTAATTCGGCACGAGTGTTGAATTATAATAAAGATTGTTTTTTTTTTTTTTTTTTTGTTTTTTTTTTTTTCGTTCTTCTTTTCGCATTCTCTCCTTCCAAGGCTTGCTCAGCTACATCTAAATAACGAAAATGGGGGTTAGAGTCACTTTGATAAAAAAAACAAAACACGATAATGAGGAAACAATACCGGCAAAGATCAGGCTGTGCATCCGCATAGTCGGATCAGAGATTTTGTTGCTTGCGTTTAATGGATCAGATTTGCGTTTGATACAATAAGTGAAAAAAAAAAAACTTGCACAACCACGCAGCCTCAGTGTCAATTGTTTGTGCTACTTGTGTTCATAATTATGCATGCACTCAATACAGGCGAGGCGCAGTAGAATCAGGTTTATTATTATTATTATTATTATTATTATTATTATTATTATTATTATTGTTTGTTGCATGTGAGCCACGTTTGAGCACAAAAAAATGTTTCTACTTTTTGCTGAATATCATACATAGTATACAAACTATAATGCCCATATCATCCTGCGCAGCCCCACAGTCTGATCGAAGCTTTTAGGTGCTGCTTTGCGACTTCTATCCATGCACTTTGTCTCAATGTCAAATCACATACTCGTAAATAGTCAGTTTATTTTTTGTCACAGCGCCATTTGTTACAGCCTAAATAAAATACTGCAAAGTTCCGCCCACCCATTTTCATGTTATGCACAAGTCATTTGTAACCACTGCCTCCCCACCTACGGGGAATAGCGGGGACAACGACTTTTCACTTTTCACAGCCCTGCTAGAAGCCCTGCACTGCGGGGACCTCCTGAATGTCATTGCCCCGCCGTTAATAATAGTTACTTCCACTGGGCTATGTTTGCATAATATCAAAACCCCTGCATTAACCTGGCACTGGGGGGGGGGGGGGGGAGGGGGGAACACAGAGGGTAACTACCCCGCACATTAGCCCCGCTATTCCCCACCCATCTCCGTAGGTGGGGGTGGGGGGGGGTCAAATGACTAGTGCATTAGCATTGTATAAATAAATTATAATTTCCGATCGATCAATATTCTACCATCACGAAAACACGCCTATACAATTTTGACCCACATGAACCCCACCTTTATATAGTTAAACTGGGGTTTACATGGGTAACCCTTATTTATCTTATTTCTGCTCCACAATATAGTTTATGGGTACTCGTTAGAACCGCCTCAATTAGGCGGTTCGAACGAGCGCACACAATCTATATTTTGATTAGAAATAAGAAAACATATCTTATTTCTGCACCCCAATATAGATTGTGGGTACTCGTTAGAACCGCATCAATTAGGCGGTTCTAACGAGTGCACATAATCTATATTTGAGCAGAAATAAGATAAACAATTATTCATCTAAAAATGTTCGATTTTTCGCAGTAAAGTCTACAATGTATTTGTATAGGCGTGTTTTCATAATGACTAATTTTGACGGGATTCTTTACAACTGCTTACTCAAGCCCCCAGTTTTTATTGATAAAGCAGCGTCCAGGTGATGCGCAAATAAACAGGTAGCCTTCGTATTTATCCTCCCATCGGTAAATTCCGCTGGTCAATAAAGCAAGGTAATTCGTGAGGATTAGCAATCAGGAGAGAAAATTGGATTCTGCCCCTTGATCTCAGTGGACCTTCAAAGTTCCATATGTTTATTCAGACCTTCATTAACACTGAGCACAAGTTTCCTATCTCCTTTTCTAAATATCTTAACTGCAGTTGTTCAGCATACAGTGCTCTGATGCAAAGGTTATTATACCTTTTTATGACCACAGCAGATTGACTGTACATCAGGATTTTATTAAAATGTAAAAAAAAAATGTTAAGTACACCTGATGAAGACCATTGAAGGCTGAACCGGTGTTAAAATAAAAAATATTTGACATTCTGAAGTTGTTCCCTGAACTTCTTCGATCATTAAACATGCCCAAAACTCAAGGAAAACGCCGCTCATAACGAAAACACGGCTATATAATTTTGACCCCCTTGAACTACACTTTTATTAGTTAAACTGGGGTTTACGGGGGTAAACATTATTTTCACATTTCTGCTCGAAAAGATCGACGAGGCGGTTTAAACAAGTACCCTCAATCTATGTACTGTGCGGAAAAGTGAAAAATTTCAGAAGTTTTACTTGAAAATTGTCATTTATTGGTGGTAAAATTTTCTATATGGGCCCCGTCAAGCGATTTTGGTACTTATCGCCTATGCGAGCAGCGAAGGTTCAGGCGAGCCTGCGCATCCGCGCAGTCTCGCCAGAACCTTCGCTGCTCGCTCATACAAGCAGTGAATCAAGAGGAACCTTCAGACAGAAAGCCATATCCCTGGCCCCTCTGAATGGCAGGGCATGCGCAGTTAAAAGTTTGTCATGACGGAATGCTCGAAGACACAAATTCGCTTGGCGGGGCTCAATTATATTTGAATAGGCATATTTTCGTAATGTGATATTATCGTAGTTCTGACTCAACATTCAAACTGCCTTGGTGTGCTATTTATTTCAGCCTCAGGGTCATGAAAGGAATTATCTAGTTGCCGCGATGATAGACTCGTGTATGCTATGCTGTGCTCGCCCTTTGGCTAAGCATATTGTTAATAAAATACCATGTTGTGATTATGCTGTCACACTGTGGCATGTTTCATCGACCCTCATTAGATAATACCGTGGGCTTCGGAATTATAACGCCATGTGATATGAATATTCCGGATCACTATCATGGTAACATTTTGATATCGGAAATGCAAATATTGATTTGTCCCTAAGGTATACGTTACATATGTTTGACGATCTCATCAAAAAGTTCATAGAAATAAAGCTTAAAAATGCGAAAGTCCTTTATTTTCTGTAAAGTTCCTATATATAGGCCACCTTTAAGACTGTTCTAAAGTGGTCTACAAGTCAATCATCACGTGAACAAGTCCGTGAAATGAGCACCCCGTAAACCCTACTTTATGTAGAGAAATTTGGGGTGTACGGGGGTATACATTATGTTTCTTATTTCTGCTCCAGGGCATAGGTTGTGGGTACCCGTAACCTATATTAGCAGTACAAAAATACGAAAAAATTCACGAATGTTCATCAGCAAAAGAGCCATTTGAGACATATCGAAAACACGCCTATATAATTTTGACCCCCTTGAACCCCACTTTTATATAGTAAAAACTGGGGTTTACAGGGGTAAACCTTATTTTTCTCATTTCTGCACTAAAATATAGATTGTGGGTACTCGTTAGAACCGCCTCATACGAGTACCCGCAAATCTATATTTTGAGCTGAAATAAGGAAAATGTCACAAATTTTCATCCTAAAATTTTAGTTTTTTCGGCGAAAAAAATTACACTGTATGAATATAGGCATGCTTTCGTAATGGATATGTAAAATGCACTATGTCGCATAGATGTGTTATCTTAATGTTTTGAAAAGGTCCTAAAGATGGTCCCATACTAGGAGACACTTGGTAGAGAATATAAGAATCATATATGGAGGTGAGGGGTGGATGAAAAAATCCGTCCCGAGGGGCACTGTCCGGCATCACGAGGCTTGCCTCGTGATGCCGAACAGTGATCCCGATGGACGGATTTTTCTATCCTCCCCTCACACCCATATTGGATTTATTTATTTTTTTGCATACCTTCCATTTCTTAGCGCGGATTTTTAATGCTGCAGTCCCTTCGGTTACCAACGTCCGCCATTCTGTGTTGAATATTTAGTGACGTGACGTCACGTGCTGTGACGTCAACCTTGACGACAGTGCATACGAGGTCGTAATCAACCAGTGCATAAAATTTATCAAACACGCGATTATATTCGATTTGGGGTCGGAACACCCGGGTCAGAACACAAATTTCTATCCCAGGGTAAAATCGCGGATTTCCTTGTCTGGTGTGCAAGAAAAACAAGGAAAGAATTACTCAAACATTTTAAATACGTTTTCAAAAGGAGAAGAATTAGCCTTAATACGTATTAGCCGATCTTAATAGTGGAATTTAGGGGCAAAGGTGTTGTGTATGTTGCGTCACTGGGGCATCCAACTGATATTGGCTTACAGATGGGCAAGGCCTGCTATCCTTGCAGCAGGTATGGGTAGAGGGGGAGTTTTGTTATTCTTCTTCTTCAACACTTCCGTTCGTTTTCCTCTTTCCTTCATGCGCCTCACTTTCATCTGCTCTACTGTCTCATGTCTCCCTTTCTCTGAGAGATGACACAAAATGACCCACAAGGGTTTACGTAATAATCTACATGTATCAATTCCTGGTGGGCTTTATTTTATTTATTTATTTTTTTTTTATTTATTTATTTATTTGTGTTGTATAGAGCTTTCAGGATTATTTCAAGTATACGAGTCTAGCCCATCTTTAATCAGAGCTTGGCGGAAATAAGGTAACCGTTTTCCTAATTATTCTTATCGTGTGTTTGAGTTGAGGTTAAACGTCCCCGTCAACACAAAATAAGTCATTTTGGAGACACTGGGACTTTCACCCGACATTGAGATGAAATGACATCTCAAGCCCTGCCGCCCAATGAAACCATAGAGATCTAATTCAAGGTAATGTTGGTTGGTTCCTGATGCTCTGTCTCTGGTCGGGCCCATCGGAGTCTAACTGTTGGTTTTCTTTTGCTCCAGCATTTCAGTGGTTTCTTGCTGTCGAGTCCTCACCGTTGTCTCACCTCTGTGGTTCTTTGAATTTTTGTGTTCACGGAGATGTTGCACTGATGAGTTAGGAGGCCTTCATGCGGACTGAACAAATTATTTGTCTAAATCGCGACGGAAGTAAGGGCGAGGATTGTGACCACGTAAAATCGATTTAAGCCCCAAAGTGGAAATCATTCCACTGACCGTTCCAAGGCGGTTCTTCTGTGGCGAAGACTCAGGCCAGTTTGTGCGTCCCACACAGTCTGATCAGAGTCTTCACTATGCCATAGCTCAAGATAAGTCGCTTTTTACATCTTAAAATTAATGATATTTTTTCTCATTTCTGCATAACATACGTTGTGGGTATTAATTAGAAGCGCCTTGTTGAAAACAAATGTTTTGGGTATTCAATACATCACGAAAACACGCCTATAAACATTTGACCCCCTTAAACCCCACTTTTATATAGTAAAACTGAGGTTTGCAGGGGTCTAGATTATTTTTCTTATTTCTGCTCACAAACATAGATTGTGGGTACTCGTTAGAACCGCCTCGCGGAGGCGGTTCTAACGAGTGCCCACAATCTATATTTTGAGCAGAAATAAGAAAAATATCACAATTTTTCATCTTAAAATTTTAATTTTTTCGGCGATAAAGGTGACAATGTATTTGTATAGGCGTGTTTGCGTAATGGAAGCGTCTCATAACCAAAGACGCTTCTAATGCCCCTATTCCACACAGACCACGAATCACCACGAATTGATGATTTTTAGCATTCGTGAAATTTTGTAAATTTTTTGGTCCTGTTCGAGACGTTCTACGATAAAGGTACATGTACGATAGTGTAACGAAGATTCGTGGGATTCGACTGGATTTTGGTGGAATCGCACGAACATTGTCAAGAATTCACGATTTACAAAATTCGTTTGGGATGTTCTGCACGAATATCAGGAATCAGTTACGAATCAGATAAGAATACGCCAAATGCATGTACGAATCCAGTGCGAATAAAAATATATTCGTGATGATTCGCGACAATTCGTAAGATTTTCCTCCACCATTGGCCGGCTTCACCTGGAGCCAATGGCTACCTTTGGTTACTTTTGTTGACTTGACTTGATAGATTTTGTAAGGTAACCGGGCGCTAAAAGCACATAGGGGCTACCTATGTTGCTGTTCCATTTTCTTATATAACGCCTACAGCAATGGTCAAAGTTCGGCAAATCAATAAACAACCAATCAAAAACGAAGACTGCTTCATGTATCTCCATTTTAAAGAGTGCTCATGAGTGCGCATGCGTGAAAAACCGGACTTACCATTCCTCAAGGCACGGTATCATTGGCTTTACTGACATGAGCAGTTACTGATCACATGTCCTGCCAATAGTACCAGCAGTTTATGTTCACCTGATATCGTCGTTGCTATTTGACGTACGGTTTGTTTGTTTGTTTTGATTTGAGGTTTAACGTCCCCGTCAACACTGTAAAGGTCATTTTGGAGACGTCGCTATATGGATGGCATTTTAAACCAGGCTTTTTACTTTGCAGGCTGATTTGACATGTTGCATTGCCTTCATGCTCGAAGAACCTCCTTTCGGCTGTCATATCCCATGAACGTTATGAAAGATTCATACTTACTCAATGTCAATATCCGAGATCAGTTTTGGATCTAATTTTCTCTTCGGTATAGGCTTATTTCTGTTCATCTCCAAACGGTTTATTGTCCTGAAAAAGCACTACATGTCATCAAAAAGTCTAATTTATCATATGACGTCGCGTCTGAGAGTGTAATAACGCCATGTAATATTTTCGATAATCCACTAGTGGATTAAATATGCAAATTAGCCAGATACGCCCCGTAACGTTACATGTACGACGTGCTTAACAACGTCGCGTTTACTAATGGCGGAATATTGATATTTTTGTAATCATATGATAAATATAATCTTGCATTCTTGTTCATGTATTATTGAATTTATTAAACTCGTCGAGGAAAAGGGACTAGTTGATTCAGTATGCGAATTTGTTAGTTACGCCCGAAATGTTACATGTACGACGTCGCGTTTGTAATGGCGGAGTATTGACATTTTTGTAAAACAAATCGTGAATAAAATGATTTTTAAATGTCATACGATAAAAAGAATCTTGCATCCCTGCTCCTGCATTATTGAATTTATTAAACTCGTTGAGGAAAAGGGATGAAATGCGAGGCTTGTCCGAGCATTTTATCCCTTTTCCTCAACTCGTTTAATAAATTCAATAATACATGAACACTCATGTAAGATCCTCTATATAAATCATAGTTTACATAGAGGATCTTACACGAGTGGTCATTTCATATGAAATTTATGAAACGAGCCTGCGGCGAGTTTCATAAATTTCATATGAAATGACCACGAGTGTAAGATTCTCTTTATCATATGACTACTTTAAATTGGATTTTATCGCCTTCTAATTTGACATTTTTGTTACGAAAAGCATTGTTGACATGGACGTCGTCATGACGTTACATAATCCCGCCAAAGTGTTATTACACGTGTGGTCATACGATATTTATTACACGACGTTATCCACTGCTTATCAACGACGTTATATGATAAACTACAATAATGCACACGTACATACATACATGTATGTATGCTACAATATTGTCTTTCATATCTGCAGAACAAGCATTTTGAGAAGATTTTTTACTCTATTTGTTATTATTACTGACCCAAACTAGAATGTGAGTGCTCATTAAACCCGTCAGGTTGAGGCGATTCTAACGAGTACCCATAATCTATGTCTCTAAGCAAAAATATGTAAAATGATATTTGCTTTGAGCAAACCGCAGGAAAGCCCACAGGGTACACGGGTGCGTGGTCATGAATTTGTTTGTATTGGAGTTTAACGGCCCAGTAAACACTATGTAGGTCATTTTTGAGCCGGTCAGTTTACCTATCCACACTTTCCTGGGCAGGCTTATACGTAAGTGGTTAACCAGTAAAGTGCACATTCTTTCGCCAGAAACTGACAACTGCACTTCTTGAATCAGCGGAAGTGAGAGAATGACAGTAAAAAAGACTTCATGATCGATCTTCACGAAAGAATGTTGCCGACCCCGGCAGGTATCGAACCCGCGTCCTCCTGATCACCAGTCAGAAGCGCATCCGTGGCCATGAATATGTTGTCACTAAAGGCGTCTTATCATAAGGTACAATAATATATATACATTGTATGCTTTAGGGGTGGGTATCTGAACGGTTTCTGGGATACATCTAATAGAGATTTCATGAAGTTGAAGGGATGGGGCTGTAAGGTATGGTCCCGGTAGACCCCGGGGGCCACTTTGACACCGTTTGCAAAACTTCATATTGATATCTTTCCCATTCCAAAATTTCAGAATAGTTCCTGAGAACACGCCCGGACAAAATGTGGGCGGAAATTTGCATGCCCTACGGGACCCTTTGGTCCCGAAATTTTGAATCTTGAAACCCTCTTTTAACATATTCAAATCCATATCTATCATATCCCAAGATTTCGAAACAATCCGTCCCGGGGTTACTGAGAACTCGTCTGGACATAATTGGAAAGGAAGGAAAACGAACAAGAAGCAGTAAAATAATAATAAAATATTATAATCTACCGATTATAAAGTCAACCAACGAACTCCCATACTCAAATGAGCACCCGTGTGGACTCTGCATCTGAAATATGAGGTCTTATGAAAAGGAGACGGACCCCTGTTAGCTATCACCGATAAGGAATACGAATATATATGGTTTAGGGGAGTGGATCTGAATTGTTACTGAGATACCGGGCCTTTTATGAAGTACAGTGGGTGGTGGCCTGGCCCCAGCGCACCTCGGGGACAACCAAACTGCTGTCACTGAATGAGTCGTATCATATGAAACATGAATATATTAGATATAGGGTTGGGCATCTGAATGGGTTTTGAAATATTATGCCTTGTATGAAAAGGAGGGGGTGGGGCAAGGCCCCTTTGGCCCTAGAGGAGACTTCGAAACCCTCGACTAAATAAGTTTTATCATAAAAACAAGAATATATATGGTTAAGGGGTGGGGTGTTGAAAGGTTTCTGAGATATTAGACCTTTTATGATGTGGGGGGGGGGGGGGGGTCGAGAAATGTTCCCAGCGCATCCAAGGCATCCCCAAGTTGGAGTGGCTGATTGCGTCTGTTTTATAAGGATCATGAATACATATGGTTTAGGGGTGGGGTTCAGAACAGTTTCTGAGATATTAGGCCTTTATGACGTGGAGGGGATGGGGCATTGCCCCGGCGCATCCCAAGCAACCCCTAGGGTGGTGTCATTGAAGGCGTCTTATCATCAGGAAAAAGGAATATTTAATATAAAAAGTAGAAGTGAATGCAATGCTCAGGAATCGATACAATTAACCCACAGCTCCTACCAGAGACCCCAAATATAAGCCTACTTTAATTGAAGGGGTGGGGCCTAGTCATTCGGTTGGTGACACTGAATGCGTCTGACCATAGCTGACAAAAATAAACATGTATATGGTTTCGGAGTGGGGATCTGCAGGGTTTCTGAGATATTATGCTTTTCATGAAGTAGAGGGGGTGGGGCTAGGTACCGACGCAATACGGGGGATGCTTTGAAACCCTCTTGCAAAACTTCTTATTCTTTGCTGGCAGACAATATAGGGTACCTTTATTTTATTTGATAGTTAAATGATCCCATTATGTCTATTGACCTGGCGTCATGGTTAACCTGCAACAGGTCGAACTGTCCCTACCACAAACAATTGTTATGGTCCTAAAGGTAATCGAGTTATTGAAGTTCAGCTGTAGTTGCAAAATTTTTTGAGCCACTGGCGTTTGGCGGACAGTGTAGTGTCAGCCCCAACCGACATATACCAGCAAATACTGGTAAACCTCTTCGAAGTTCCAAAATAGAAGTGACGGCAAAGATCAGGAATCGATACAATTAACCCACAGCTCCCATCAGAGACACCAAAGAGAAAGAATCACAAACACGAAACAACAGACCCCAATGGAAACACCAATAGCGGAAAGCCAAAAAGATAGTTACTTTCCCACAAAATGGCCAATGGGCTATCCAAAATAAATTAATACGTGTATAAGCGACACAAATACCCAAAGACAAACCATAACAAAAATAAACCGCGACAGAAGAACCGCCTTGGAACGGTCAGGGGAAACGAATTCCAATGGGGGTGGGGGGAGGGGGGAGCTTAAATAGATTTTACGTGGCCACAATCCTCGCCCTTACTTCCGTCGCGATTAAAACAAATAATTTGTTCAGTCCGCATGAAGGCCCCCTAACTCATCAGTGCAACATCTCCGTGAACACAAAAAATCAAACAACCACAAAGATGAAACGACGGTGAGGCCTCGACAGCAAGAAACCACTGAAATACTGGAGCATTTAAGAAAACCAACAGTTAGACTCTGATGGGCCTGACCAGAGACAGAGCATCAGGTACCAGCCAACATAAGCCTGTACGCTGGAACCGTCATAGAATCTGAGGCCTGACCCACTGGCGTGCAATTAAAGAGGGAAGCAAAGTTGTCAACCGTGATTGGGTTAACTACCATGCATGCAAGTCTGTCGTATTCCATTTATGGTATACCCACCTTTTTATATCGAAGAGTGATTTTACGAAATTGGGTGCTGAAGTCATTGCGGTTATATATTTTTCTGAATTTGTATACTAAGTCACCATAAAATTCGGGTTTCGATAGACCTTGTTGCAGAAGAGATTTAAGTCCAATATTGATTTTTTAAATTAAATCAGAATGACGTCTATAAAATTTTGGAAAGCCTTTGCGTAGTTTATGGTTATTGAGAAGGTTTCAGTTATTCTGTCTATGTGTTTTCTACACCCAGTATCGCCTAATAAGAGACCACCTATGGGACTCATTACGATAACACACCCGTACGTCATAGTGCATTTTTCACAGCTCCAAAATGGCCAGTTTTCTCATCAAAATTCGCGATATTTTTCCTATTTATACTGCAAACATAGGTTGTGGGTGCTCGTTAGAACCGCCTCATTGAGGCGGTTCGTTATGAGGCGGTTCTAACGAGTACCCACAACATATTTCTTGGAGCAGAAATAAGAAAATAATGTTTACCCCCGTGCACCCCAGTGTTTATATATAAAGTGGGATTTGCGGTGGGGGTGTTCATTTTACGGACTTATTAACATGTCGTATTCAAAAGTGGTCCTTGAGGTCCCAATCTAGTCTTTATATAAACATTTCCCTGTACCTGCAAAAAGCTGACTTAATGCTACACATGGTCGTGTTCGTCCTGTAATAACTCCACAAACTGATGTGCCACAGTGGCTCATAGAAGTAGAAAGAGTCCTTGTGGAAGCCTAGCAGCCGCCCGGTAAACGTCGATCCGCTGTTCATGTAGGAATTCAGAAGAATATCGTAGGGTTCTGTGCTAGAACTTCTGACTATTTTTAACATTTGTATTGTAGCTGAAATTTAAATTGTCTATTTAAGAGAATGGGAACACCTTCAGGGGAGGCAACTCCTGCAAAAGTATTTTTGTCTCCCATGTCAATAGCGGTCAACTCTTAAAGGAAATATTTTGCTCCTTAGGAGCAAATTCTTTCCTTTAAGAGTTGACCCTATTTTCCGTGGGACATGGCTTAAAGAAAAGCAAAAATGGAGTTCCGAAAGTTGTCTCCCTTTGAAAAATGGCGGAAAAATCTTCCAGTTGATCCCATTCCCCTTAAGAAATTAATATGATTTTCCATCACGTTAAGAAGTCCGTGTAATGAACGCCCCTCTACACCCAACTGTATTTAGAGAAAAGTGGGGTTTATAGGGGTTTACATTATTTTTCTTATTTATATTCCTAGACATTATATGGGGGTACTCGTTAGAACCGCCTAAATGAGGCGGTTCTATCGAGCACACATGCATGTAACCTATATATGTTTGGTTTGTAAATAAGAAACATTATCACAATTTTTCATCAGTGGAAATATGATATAAGGCACCCGGATGTGTTATCGTGATGAATATGATTTTCAAACGTTCACTGAAGAATGAATAACATCGGGTCAAGAGCAAAATTTGAGTGAACCCCGAAACATCGTTCACGAGTAAAGATTAAGTGAACCCCGAAACATCGGGTCACGAGTAAAATGTAAGTGAACCCCGAAACATTGGGTCACGAGCAAAGTTAAAGTGAACCCCAAAACATTTGGTCACGAGCACAGATTAAGTGAACCCCGAAACATTGGGTCACGAGCAAAGTTTAAGTGTGCCCCGAAACATTGGGTCACGAGCAAAGATTAAGTGAACCCCGAAACATCGGGTCACGAGCAAAGTCGAAGTGAACCCCGAAACATCGGGTCACGGGCAACGATTAAGTGAACCCCGAAACATCGGGTCACGAGTAAAATGTAAGTGAACCCCGAAGCATTGGGTCACGAGTAAAGTTTAAGTGAACCCCGAAACATTGGGTC
This sequence comes from Lucinisca nassula, assembly GCA_963580285.1. Classification (NCBI taxonomy): domain Eukaryota; kingdom Metazoa; phylum Mollusca; class Bivalvia; order Lucinida; family Lucinidae; genus Lucinisca; species Lucinisca nassula. The sequence goes on from OY757018.1 coordinate 24,851,521, forward strand.
ACGAGCAAAGATTAAGTGAACCCCGAAACATTGGGTCAGGAACAAAGTTTAAGTGAACCCCGAAACATTGGGTCACGAGCAAAGATTAAGTGAACCCCGAAACATTGGGTCACGAGCAAAGTTTAAGTGAACCCCGAAACATCGGGTCACGAGCAAAGTCGAAGTGAACCCCGAAACGTCGGGTCACGAGCAAAAATTAAATGAACCCCGACACATCGGGTCACGAGTAAAATGTAAGTGAACCCCGAAACATATGGTTACGAGCAAAGTTTAAGTGAACCCCGAAACATTGGGTCACGAGCAAAGTTTAAGTGAACCCCGAAACATCGGGTCACGAGCAAAGTCGAAGTGAACCCCGAAACATCGGGTCACGGGCAACGATTAAGTGAACCCCGAAACATCGGGTCACGAGTAAAATGTAAGTGAACCCCGAAACATATGGTTACGAGCAAAGTTTAAGTGAACCCCGAAACATTGGGTCACGAGCAAAGTTTAAGTGAACCCCGAAACATTGGGTCACGAGCAAAGATTAAGTGAACCCCGAAACTTTGGGTCACGAGCGAAGTATAAGTGAACCCCGAAACATTGGGTCACGAGCAAAGATTAAGTGAACCCCGTAACATTGGGTCACGAGCAATGTATAAGTGAACCCTGAAACATCGGGTCACGAGCAAAGTTTAAGTGAACCCCAAAACATTGGGTCACGAGCAATGTATAAGTGAACCCTGAAACATCGGGTCACGAGCAAAGTTTAAGTGAACCCCGTAACATTGGGTCACGACCAATGTATAAGTGAACCCTGAAACATCGGGTCACGAGTAAAGTTTAAGTGAACCCCGAAACATTGGGTCACGAGCAAAGTTTAAGTGAACCCCGAAACATCGGGTCACGAGTAAAGTTTAAGTGAACCCCGAAACATCGGGTCACGAGCAATGTTTAAGTGAACCCCGAAACATCGGGTCACGAGCAATGTATAAGTGAACCCCAAAACATCGGGACACGAGCAAAGTTTAAGGTAATCCTGAAACATCGGGTCACGAGTAAAAGTCTAAGTGAAACCGAAGAAATTGACTTTATTATTTATATTGACATTATTTTCCATCCACTATGTCATCACGAAAACAAGCCTATATAACTTTGACCCCCTTTAACCCCACTTTTATATAGTAAAACTGGGGTTTACAGGGTTAAACCTTATTTTTCTTATTTCTGCTCTAAAATATAGATTGTGGGTAACCGTTGCACCCACAATCTATATTTTGAGTAGAAATAAGAAAAAATATCTCAATTTTTCATCTTAAAATTTTCTCTTTTTTCCACGGTAAGATTTGCAATGTATTTATATAGGCGTGTTTTCGAAATGTGACGATAAATTCTGGTTTGGGGGGCTAAAATTGAAACAAGAAAACAATTGCACAAACGAAGCAGTTGACGTCATAACGTCGTAATCGTCCAATCAAAATCAAGAGGACCAATGTATATTTTTGATAATTTGACCTTTCCATATAAACTTGTTTCCAGACAAATCAGTATCCAAGATACCGCATTCTAGAATCAAAGATGGCAGCCACTTTGGGCACGAATTCCTAATGTCTATTTCTAATTTGATTCAAAATACTGGCAAATCAGCTTAAACAGTCGGGAAAAATATTGTCTGGAACGATCAGATTTCTTTTTATGATACAAACATACATCACACATTGTATGTTTCATGTACCGCTAGAACGCTTACCGTTCGGGCTGCTTGGTGTTCCCGCGCAGAGCTGAAGCCCACTGAACATAAATAATAGTAAAGCGCGTAGAGGGTCTAAGCCTGCCCGGCCAAAGTGGTGCCAGTCGGCCTCTCCCTGTATATAAACCCTGGTGTTGTTTTTTTTTTTGTTATTGTTTTTGTGTGTATGTGTGTGTGTGTGGGGGGGGGGGGGGGGGCGGATGGCGATAGGGCTTGCGGAGTCAGTTCATCGCAAAAGTCCCACAACAGCGTCTCCAAAATGACCTAAACAGTGCTGACGGGGACGTAAAACCTCCTTAAAAAACAAACTTACCGTTGTCGGTGCTATTTCTGTCGGTGCTAATGCTGTCGGTGACATTACTGTCGCTCGGTTCACGCATAATGTAATTCTGTAATGTCTGATAGGAATAACCCGGTATTGCCGGACTATTTGTTACGCTGGAAGGCAGTACTGCAAAACGCCAAAGCAAAGAGAAAGTGCAAAAGCAAATACAGTGTACAACATCAGCCACGACAAGCAAAAAACGTGTCTTCGAGCATGTGCACAAAGCAAAGACTCTGGTCAGATTGCGCATGCGCGCAATCTGATCAGAGGCTTCGCTGTGCGCATTGACCCATCGCTTCTTTTTCTAGACGGTGAAGGCAGTAGGCCGAGTGGATGTGCAGCCTGACTGGAGTCTTCATTAAGGCTGAAATGATTAATCGTATAATCGATTAATCGATCGATAGATTCCACAAAAATGATTATCATTTCTGACTTGCTTTTAATCGATTACCTGATAGGTACAATTTACTACCCAAAGTTATGCCTAAAATAGCTGGATGAGTGGCTAACAGTGCAGACCCTGATGAGACGCCGCATTCCGCGGCGTCTCATCTGGGTCTACACTGTTTGCCCAGGCCTGTCTGTTCAAATATACATGTGGTAAAGTGCAACTTATGGTAAGAGTTATGCTCAGACAGAAAGCCAGACAGGTAAAATTATGATAAAAACCTTAGCGATTACTAATCGATTTTCGATGGCAATGACAGCACTGATAATCGATTATCTTTTCAGCTCCGATTAGCCAGTCCTAGTCTTCATTGTCGGAAGACTCATTTACACTTGTCGCCCTTCATAAAAGCTTATTACGTCAACATGTGCATCTGTTTTATACACACAAACATGTTAACGTAATGATAAAATAAGTCATTCAAATACATGCGATTATAACAAATAAATGCATGAAAGAAAAAGATAATGTACAATCTCAGTGACAATACCAAGAGTGCTATATAAATAGTGTCATAACATAGATTTCACACTACACTTCCTCAAAGTCTTTAGACTACACTTCCTCATAGTCTTTACACTACACTTCCTCATACATTTTTCACTACACTTCCTCATAGTCTTTACACTACACGTCCTCATATTCTTTAGAATACACTTCCTCATACATTTTTCACTACACTTCCTCATAGTCTTTACACTACACTTCCTCATAGTTTTTACACTACACTTTCTCATACATTTTTCACTACACTTCCTCATAGTCTTTACACTACACTTCCTCATAGTTTTTACACTACACTTCCTCATACATTTTTCACTACACTTCCTCATAGTCTTTACACTACACGTACGGATTGCGCAACCCTAGTGGTTGATTTGTTCCTGTTTTGTTATGAAAAAGACTTCATAATGTCCCTTATCGCTGAAAACCAATGTGAAATCATTGAAGCCTTTAGCTCAACGTCTAGATATTTGGGTGATTGATTAAATATTGACAATAAATGTACCTCTTTCGATGGTTTGATCAGTCAAATCCCCCCCCCCCCGACCCCGCCCAAGAACTTCAGTTAAATAAAGCAACTCCTTCTGATACCGAGGCCACGTTTTAGACTGACATCTCTCTACTGGAGATGGGTTTGTTTCCTGCAAAATTTATGATAAACGCGATAATTTTATGAGATTGTAAATTTTCCTTTCTTGGATGCTGATGTTCCTCGTGCGGCAGCGTATTGCTTTATATTTCACAATTAATTCGATTTGCCAGGGTGTCTAATCATGTAACTGACTTCAACACCCGTAATAAATATAACTGCTAAACTTCTAAATCAGGGTTATCGATATCATAAACTTCAAAATTTAACAGACGTCATTCCGATTTAATTTCAAAATTTAATGTTGGTTTTTGTTTATTTGATTTGAGGTTTAATGTCCCCGTCAACACTGTAAAGGTCATTTTGGAGACACCGTTTCCAATTTTGTGGGACTTTTACCCGACACTGAGCTGAAATGATACCTCATATTTTAACCTGCCACCCAATGAAACCAATAGGGTTTATATACATGGGCAGCCTGACTCGCACCACTTTGCCTGGGCAAGCTTAGATCCTCTAAACGATTTACCAGTACTCATGTACGGGTTGGTTTCAGCTCTGCGTGGAAGCATCATGCAGCCCACCTATTTCTTCCAGCCGCGACGGGCGGGGGCGGAATTTAATGTTAGACTTCAATCTCTTCTGCAACAAGGTCTATCGGAATTCGAATTTTATGTTGACTTAGTAACTATATAAATTCAGAAAAATATATTATTGCAATGATTTCAGCACCCAATTTCGTAAAATTATTCTTCGATATTAAAATATTGGGTACAACATAAATATTATACGACAGACTGATGCATGGTAGTTAACCTAATCACGGTTGACAACTTTGCTTCCCTCTTTAATTGCACGCCGGTTGGTCAGGCCTCATATTCTATGACGGTTCCAGCGTAAAGGCTTACTGGGAATTAGTATGGAACGCCCTGGCTGTCTTACGGGGATAAAATTCATTATGTTTGGTGGTTTTCCTATTATATGCTGGGATAAAAACAGTATATGTAGTGGTTAATCTAGTATATGTAGTAGAAACCTCATTATTTTCGGTGGTAAAACCTGTATATGCGGTGGTGTTTTTGTTATATGCGGTAGTATTTTTGTTATATGCTGTAGTATTTTTGTTATATGCGGTTGTATTTTTGTTATATGCGGTAGTATTTCTATTATATGCTGCGGTATTTTTATTATTTGCTGTAGTATTTTAATATATGCTGTAGTATTTTATTATACGTTGTGGATACTCATTATTTGCTGTAATATTTTTATTATATGCTGTGGTCACAGTTTGAATTGTCATATGCAGTAGATTCGTCTTTATCTTGGGTGCAAAATGTTATTATCATGATGAGATCATGCGTATGCATTCGTAACCTACCAGCCGAAAAAAAGGAGAAGGCGGCTAAGAGAGCTCACCGTTTGAATAGACCTCATTTTATAACTCAGTTTTTCTAGTTTGGTATACACCGGTACTCTATACTCTGTCATTGTGGCCTCCTCTATTAAGCAAGCAATCTGGTTTAAGCAAGCACGCCTTTTGTTCCCAAATATGTTCACCTGTATTAGCAAGCAATTGTATATGCAAGCAATTTTGATAATCCCATAGGTGCTTTTAGGTTGGAAGAGCACTGATCTTTATGCCCTTTCTGGAGATTTTTTTTTTTTTTGCATCATGTTGTTTTTAACTGATTCGTTGACTAGCTACTAGTCTGATAATAAAAATCTGATCGTTTTTTGGGGGGGTATTTTTATTATAAAAAAAAAATTATCACCTTCTTAGTGATGGCAAGTCTAATTGGTAGAGTCTCAAATCTTAGGATTAAAATTGAGCCAGAGAGACTAGACTAGCTAAATTTTTATACACTGTTCATTTTAGTGCAAAAGATTATTTTAATTCCAAATCATTCATTTTAAAGCCTAGTGGCTAGGCTAATTGATTGGCTACTGTCTTTTTTTTCTCAACTTATTGGCATATGTGCTAATTTTAAATCTGCAAATGCTCAATGAAAGCTGCTCAAAGGCCTTTTCTGTGTTGATCTGGACGCACACAACAAGTTGTACTTGACGGCCAAGCGTCGGATCCAGTCCCTGTTTTGTCCGGTGTCCCACAAGGTTCGGTACTTGGACCGGTCCTTTTCTTGATATTTATTGACGATCTTCCTGATAATATCAGGTCATCTGTTCGCTTGTTTGCTGATGATTGTGTTTTGTATAGGAATCTATATACTTCTTCTGACTGTCTTGTCTTACAAGATGACCTGGATAGCCTAGCACGTTGGGAGGCCGATTGGCAAATGAAGGTCAATGTGGCCAAATGTCATTCAATGAGGGTGTCACGGCACCCTCCAGACAAGCAGATTAAATTCAACTACTCATTACATCAGCATACTTTGGAACATGTCCAATCCGCAAAATATCTTGGTATCACCATTACTGATAATCTTGATTGGGGTCAACATATTTCTGAGATTACCTCTAAAGCAACTAGGTCATTAGGGTTTCTTAGACGCAATTTGGCTTTTGCACCTAGGCAAACAAAGGATGTTGCATACAAAATCTTGGTTAGACCTCAACTAGAGTATGCATCACCTGTTTGGCATCCCCATGTTAAAACTCAGGTTCAACAGGTTGAGAAGGTTCAGAGGACGGCTGCCCGATGGACCTGCAGGCGATGGCGGAACAGAAGTAGTGTGGGTGAAATGCTCGATGAGCTGGAGTGGCCATCGTTGGAGGCCCGTCGCGAGCAGTCCTCTTTAACCTTCTTTTATAAGATTCACTCTGACACGGTGTCTCTTAATAAAGTAATATACTTGACCCTTGTGACTACTTCAACTCAAACAAGGGCATCAAAACTAAACAACAGTCAATATCGTAGGTACCAGGCCTATAGTGATGCCCTGAAGAATTCTTTCTTCCCTAGAACTATTCCTCAGTGGAACAGTCTTCCCTCCTCTGTGGTAAATGCCAAAACTGCAGAGGAGTTCAAAGCCCGCATGGTGTAGATTGGGATCCAGAGGTGTGCGTTTTAGTACACCTCTGAAAGCAGATTGTAAATAGTTTTAAGAACTCATCCGGTGGGGTTTTTTTTTTTTTTTTTTTTTTTTTTTGCTAAATTCTAAATTTAGCGCACCACCCAACTGAGGTAATGGCCAAGTATGACCAACTCAGTTTATGAAGATAGATAGAAAAACTGGAAAGCCAAACAAATTAAATTCTCCATTTGGACTAGTTTTACAGCTGACAGAGTCGATCAAGCCATCAGTGGTTCTAGAAACTTTTAAACTGATTTATGCTTTCCAGCAACAGGACTTTTGTAATAACCAATAGCTGAGGATATTTTGGATTCGTGTTTGAGACTGATTACTGCAGTAGAGTTACTATAGTAGATACGTAAATCATACAATGCTTAACCCATTTAGTACCGGAAACCCCTAAAGGGGTACTTTGGCAAACAGTGCAGGCCCAGATCAGATGCCTCAGAATGCAGCGTCTGATCAGGGCCTACACTGTTTGCAAAAAGTTCAGCTATTTTCCTAATAGATTTGAAGAAAACACAACCTGACACCCCTAAATTTTGAAATGGACTCATGCTATATCTAAGGAGGAAGATTCCATTTGGTACAAAAAGGGTTTTTGCATTTCAAATAGGATAGATAACTCTTTCTGTATAATGCAACTGCAACAAAAGCACCACTGTACTTGGTACGGGGTTTTACCGCGGCAATTTATCTTCGGTACTTTTCGAGTAGTTCACGAAGGCATCCGATTGATCTCATCATGATAATAAAGTTTGCACCCAAGATAAAGATTTATCTACTGCACGTAATGACATTACCAGTGAATATAATGACGTGACTACCTCAAATAAAGAGAGAGTGTGAAAGGACCGAACATAGGAACAAAAGCACTCAATATAATGGAAAAAGCACTGCACCAACTGATGAAGACACCGAATAGCAAGAAATATCTACTATAGATAATGGAAAAAGCAGAACATATAATACTGAAACCACAGCATACAATAAAAATACTACAGCGTATACACCGCTTTACCACCGAAAATAATGAGGTTTCCACTACATATACTAGATTAGCCACTACATATACTGTTTTTATCACAGCATATAATAGGAAAACCACCAAACATAATGACTTTCATCCCCGTAAGACAGCCAGGGCATTCCATAAATTAGAGTTTCTAATTTTATGTAATGTTGGTTGGTGCCTGATGCTCTGTCTCTGGTCGGGCCCATCGGAGTATAACTGTTGGTTTTCTTTTGCTCCAGCTTTTCAGTGGTTTTTAGCTGTCGAGTCCTCACCCTTGTTTTTATCTATGTGGTTGTTTGATTTTATGTTCTCTGAGATGTTGCACTGAAGAGTTAGGAGGCCTTCATGCGGACAGATCACATTATTTGTCTCAATCGCGACTAAAGTAAGGGCGATGATTGCGACCGCGAAAAATCGATTTAAGCCCCCAAGTGGAATTCGATTTACTGACCGTTCCAAGGCGGTTCTTCTGTCGCGGTTAATTTTTGCTAAGGTTTTTCTTTAAGTGTGTGTATCACTTATATATCTTTTGTTTTGGGTAGCCAAATGGCCCTTTTGTGGGAAAGTGACTGTCCTTTTGGCTATCCGCTATTGGTGTTTCCATTAGGGTCTAGTTATTTCATTTTTGAGTTTCTTACCCTTTGGTATCTCTGGTGGGAGCTGTGGGTTAATCACGGCCCCGCCCATAGGGGCTTGAAGAAATATATCGGCTGCATGATGCTTCCACGCAGAGCTGATTCCGGCCCGCACATTAGTACTGGTAAACCGCTTAGAGGATCTAAGCCTGTCCAGGAACCGCAGTGCGAGGCGGACCGTCCATGCTAATAAACCCTGTTGGTTTCATTGGGCGCCAGGGCTTGAGATGTCATTTCATCTCAAGGTCGGGTAAAAGTCCCAAAAAATTGGAAGCAACGTCTCCAAAATGACCTTTACAGTGTTGACGGGGACGTTAAACCTCAAATCAAACAAACAAACTGTGGGTTAATTGCATGGATTCCTCATCATTGCCTTCACTTCTATTTTACATACCACTGAAAAGAAGTCTTTACAGGCTCAAAAAGAGCCATTCATCACGTGAACAAGTCCTTGAGATGAAGACCCCCCTAAACCCCACTTTATATAGAGAAAACTGGGGTTTAAGGGGGTATACATTATTTTTCTTATTTCTTCTCAAAGACATAGGTTGTGAGTACTCGTTAGAACTGCCTCATTGAGGCGGTTCTAACGAGTACCCACAACCTATGTTTGCAGTATTTATAAGAAAAATATCGAGGATTTTCATCAGAAAAGTAGCCATTTTGGAGATGTGAAAAAATACACTATGTCGCACGGGTTTGTTATCGTAATGGAATACGAATCGCTGTCACGATTCAAACATGTAAGTTCTATTGTATACGACTCATAAAATCGTTCACCTAACCGATTGGGTCTGGTCTATTTTCAACTTTAGTGGGCTCTGGTGTGTTTTTATTTGTTGTAAGTTTTATGAAAATAAAACGTATTTTAGACAAGTTGTTGCCCGTGATTAGATGCCACATTTGGCCGCGCCTGATCAGGGGTTACATTCTCTGCCAGTATCTTTTCTATACGGTTTGTGTTTCGACGCGTTAACCCTTGTGGGTCATTTTGTGTCGTCTCCCGTAGAAAGAGAGAAAAGAGATAGTAGAGGAGATGAAAGTAACGGAGAAAAAAGTGGATGAAAGAATGAAAGTGAGGAACAGGAAGTCCCCGTCTATCCTTACCTGCTACAAAGACAGCAAGCCCTTGGCCATCAGTTGGACGTCCCCCCCCCTCCCACCCCCGTGGCGTAAGATATACGACAAAAGTCTATGATGGATTACGTTGAATTGATTGATTGATTGATTGATTGATTGATTGATCGATTGATTGATTGATTAAATGTCGTGAGTTTAACGACACGTCAACCCTTGTGGATCATTGTGTGTCGTCTCCCAGAGAAAGAGAGAAAAGAGAAAGAAGAGACAGAAGAGGAGATGAAAATGAGGGACAGAGGAAAAAGAGGAAAATGAATGGAAGTCTAGAAACAGAAGAAATAACATTCCACCCTAAACCTCCGCCCCGCCCATAGGGGCTTGAAGAAATATATGGGCTGCATGTTGCTTCCACGCAGAGCTGAATCCGGCCCGCACACTAGTACTGGTAAACCGCTTAGAGGATCTAAGCCTGTCCAGGAACCGCGGTGCGAGACGGACCGTTCATGCTAATAAGCCCTATTGGTTTCATTGGGCGACAGGGCTTGAGATGTCATTTCATCTCAATGTCGGATAAAAGTCCCACAAAATTGGAAGCAACGTCTCGAAAATGACCTGTACAGTGTTGACGGGGACGTTAAACCTCAAATCAAACAAAAACTTACCTGCTGCAAGGACAGCAGATCTTGTCCAACAGTAAGCTAGTATCAGTTGGGCGCCCCGATGACGTAAGATATACGACAACGGGCGCTAAACATGTTGCTTTGATGGATCACGTTGAAATTCCTCCGTCTCGGCTACACGTACATGTGGGCCCCGTCAAGCGATTTTGGTACTAATCGCCTATGCGAGCAGCGAAGGTTCAGGCGAGCCTGCGCATCCGCGCAGTCTCGCCAGAACCTTCGCTGCTCGCTCATACAAGCAGTGCATCAAGAGGAACCTTCAGACAGAAAGCCATATCCCTGGCCCTTCTGGATGGCTGGGCATGCGCGGTTAAAATTTGTCATGACGGAATGCTCGAAGACACAAATTCGCTTGGCGGGGCTCATGTAACATAGGCAGAAAATATTAATTATTTAAATACGGAGTAGATGAAAGGCTGATCAAAAGCAACCTTCAAAGCGTAACAAGCAAATGACACGAAATTGTCCGAATGAATACTGTAAGTCAGGAGTTATTTACCCTTGAATGACCAATGGAATCTTCCACTTCATAGTTTTTGGGGCAAGTCCATTTCAAATGTCAGGCTTGTTTCGGTTGTTGTGGGTGTTACCCATCACGTGAACAAGTCCGTATAGAGAAAACTGGGGTTTCCGGTGGTATTCATTATTTTTCTTATTTCTGCTCCAAGACATAGGTTGTGGGTACTCGTTAGAACCGCCTCAATGAGGCGGTTCTAACGAGCACCCACAACCTATGTTTGCAGTATTTATAGGAAAAATATCACGGATTTTCATCAGAAAAATGACCATTTTGGAGATGTGATAAAATTCACTATGCCGCACGGGTGTGTTATCGTAATGCAAAATAGTCCACATTTTAAGCAAACAGTGTAGACCCTGATCAGACGCAGCATCCTGTGGCGTCTAATCTGGGTCTTCACTGCTTGTCAACGTCCCATTTTTGCACAATAGGCATGTATGGGTTACGTAAATGTCGTGCAATTTGTGCATTCCTATTCATACCCGTATTTCCCAATTATCATTGGAATCAATATTTTGTTTTCTTTTTTTACGGCCCTTTCAAGATTGTTTCAGGTTATTTCGCGCCGATCGCGAAATAGAGGTGGACGAAAGCCAGAGTACACGGAGAAAGTCAATGTCTTTAAAACACCTAATCTATCCCTTTTCGGCCCCTGCCCATCGGGGCTTGAAGAAATAGACGGGCTGCATGATGCTTCCACGCAGAGCTGAAACCGACCCGTACACGAGTACTGGTAAACCGCTTAGAGGATCTAAGCCTGCCCAGGCAAAGCGGTGCGAGTGTCGGGCCGTCCATGCTTATAAACCCTATGGGTTTCATTGGGCGGCAGGACTTGAGATGTCATTTCATCTCAATGTCGGGTAAAAGTCCCACAAAATTGGAAGCAACGTCTCCAAAATGACCTTTACAGTGTTGACGGGGACGTTAAACCTCAAATCAAACAAACACATTACTTCTTAGACAAGGATTGTTGAACAATTTATGTTTGTGGCAGACAAAAAAGTAATTGAAGAAAAATTAAAGTAAACATTATCATATATGAGTGCTGTGTCCTAATAAATAAGTAAAAAATAAATAAATAAGCAAGTGACGATCATATTATGGGTTTTAATACTCATTAAATCGCGCCTGCGCGACATTTATTATGGACGCTGTGCATGCGCACCATAATTTGTGGTCATATTCGTGTTGGTTTATTCTGCCCCTTAGTTTTTTTTTAGTTGTTTTATATTTTTAATTATTTGTCAATCGATCCAAAGTTAACAAGCACAGTATCTTGTCGTCGCTGATGTCCACGTGACTAGGGTAACTGCACAGATTTATCAGAAATCAAGGTAACATTTTTATCATATGACGTCGCGTATGAGAGTGTAATAACGCCATGTAATATTTTCGATAATCCACTAGTGGATTAAATATGCAAATTAGCTAGATACGCCCCGTAACGTTACATGTACGACGTCCTTAACGACGTCGCGTTGACTAATGGCGGAAAATAAACATTTTTGTAAACACTCGTGAATAAAATGCGTTTTAAATGTCATATGATAATAGAATCTTGCATTCATGCTCATGTATTATTGAATTTATTAAACTCGTTGAGGAAAAGGAATAAAATGCTCGGCAAAGCCTCGCATTTTATCCCTTTTCCTCAACTCGTTTAATAAATTCAATAATGCATGAACACTCATGTAAGATCCTCTATATATAAAAGTATCGCTATTCTTATCGCTGTGAGGTCAGAGTGTTGCGTAAGAGCGGCATCTATAGATTCTTGACTGTCGGCAAACAGTAGAGACCCAGATCAGACACAGCATAACGCGCGGCGTCTGATCAGGTGCTACGCTCTTCGCTTAAAGTACAATAAGTTATGGGTTAAAAGTAGCAGTCTAAGTCCCCCATTCAGGACTGGCATTTTTCCAGCCTACACTCAGAGACAATCGACCAGTTAGTTCTTTGATTGTTTGCGAATGGCGGGCAAAGGCAATGAAGCTGCAGTTCATTTACCATATTTGCATTATTTGCTGGCTCCCAGCCTGCACATTGTCAATATTGGAAAAACAAGTAATCAGACCCCCCTGACCTTGAAGGTCGGGGGGGGGGTCTGGTTACCTGTTTTTTCCAACTCCGATAACCTTCAGACTAGGAACCAGCAGATAATGCAAATAAGGTGAATATGCATAGTCTCGTCATGGCCTTCAGTTTGCTTGATTGTACGATTAAAAATAACTTGTTCGCTTGAGCTAGCTCAAAACAAAGCGAAATGAACTGAGAAAGTTGACAAAAGCACAAAAATATAGACAATAAATACCAAAATGCAAAATAATGTATCTTAAGTTACCTATAAATCCAATCAAGATGAAAGCCATTAACGCCAAAATAAATTTCACAATCCTCTTTATTTTAAATCTCATTGTTGTAGTACAAGAATCCAGACGAATAAGTGGAAAGCTGAAAGGATAATATCAAACAATTATGCTAATCTGTCAGTGTTTAGGGTACTCGTCGAGGCGCTTCTAACAAGTGTGAACCCGCCAGGTTAGAGCCGCCTAGCAGTCGAGGCGACTCTAACAAAAATCCACAATCTATGTTTCAATTAGAAAAAAAAATATAACCATTAGGAAAACATGCCCATGTGAAATAATGGCGACCAACATGGTGTCAGAAAGATAAATATCAGTTAAAATGACATCTCAAAAACACGCCTATTATAATTATGACCCCCTTGAACTCCACTTTTATATAGTAAAACTGGGGTTTACAGGGGTAAACCTTATTTTTCTTATTTCTGCTCTAAAATATAGATTATGGGTACTCGTTAGAACCGCCAGGATGAGGCGGTTCTAACGAGTACCGACAATCTATATTTTGAGAAATAATAAAAACTTAATATTTTTTTCATCTTAAAACTTTCGTTTTTCTGGCGGTAATACTTACACTATATTTGTATAGACGTGTTTTCGTAATCATAATATATTTCCTATTTTTGCTTTCAACATAGATTGTGGGTGCTCGTTAGAACCGCCTCAATGAGGTAGTTCTAACGACTACGCTGAATCTTTGTTTTAGCAAAATAAGACAGATAATGTATACCCCTAAAACCCCAATTTTCTATATATATGTGTGGTTAAGGGGGTCTTCGTTTCACAGACTTGTTATGGTGAATAACGTTTTAGCTAAAGACTTTTTTATTATTTTATGACACGGAATTTTAATGTGATGACAGCCTGTGGGTACCCATCACTTTAATAGGCGGTTCTAATCAATGTTTCGATCAGAAATAGAAAAAAATTATCACAAGATTGCTAAACATTAAAACGAAAACACTCCTATACAAATACATTGTAAACTTTACCGCCTAAAAATGAAATTTTAAGATATTTCCTATTATTGCTCAAAATATGGATTGTGGGTACTCGTTAGAACCGCCTCATCGAGGCGGTTCTAACGAGTACCTACAATCTATATTTTAGAGCAAAAATAAGAAAAAATAAGGTATACCCCGGTAAACCCCAATTTTTGCAATATAAAAGTGGGGTTCAAGGGCATCAAAATTATATAGGCGTGTTTTCGTGATCAGTTTCAGCAGAACTAGTTTTTACCTAAAAACTGTCATTTATAAAAACATCCGTCACTTGTTACACTGGCACGTGTCTTTACCATTCGACCAGTGGTGGTCCTTATGTTGCTTTTATACAAAAACGAAAAAAAAATGAATTGCTTCAATCAATTTTGAGGACGGTTAAAAAAGCGCACGGCCTTACCCAACATGTGTATCTGAAATTCTTGCAGACTAGCAAGACAATAGCTGAAGTTTTGGTTCAATACCCGCGAGAATGTGATATACTCGTAGTTTTATTTTTTCCAAATATGAACTTTGAAACACATGTTTCCGTAATACCAGCACAACAGCAAGCCGATAACTGAGCTTTAAATAGATTTTCCACCGCACAGCTGGTATCCATCACGGTATCAAATCCGTGAAATAAAAACCCCTTTAACCCCCAGTTTATATATATAAAACCAGGCGTTCCCATTCCCCTTCAATGGGTATTCCGGTAAAAAGGTGCTCGACAGCAGGTTAAAAAGTCCGTTTAATGTACACCCATCTAAACTCCACTTTATATATAGAAAATCAGGGCTTACAGGGGTTTTCCTTATTTGTGGCTGAAAATGATTGGTATTTTTCTTATTTCTAGTCCAAACATAGATTTCTTCATTACGCAAAAACGCCTATACAAATACATTGCCACCTTTATCGCCGAAAAAAAAATGAAAATTTTATGATGAAAAATTGTGACATTTTTCTTATATCTGCTCAAAATATAGATTGTGGGCACTCGTTAGAACCGCCTCACCGAGGCGGTTCTAATGAGTACCCCAATCTATATTTTAGAGCAGATATAAGAAAAATAAAGTTTACCCCTGCAAACCTCAGTTTTACTATATAAAAGTGGAATTCAAGGGGTTCAAAATTATATAGGCGTGTTCTCGTGATGTTGTTCTCGTTAGAACCGCATCAATGAAGTGGTTCTAATGAGCACCCACAAACTTTGGGAGTAGACGTAAGAATATGACCAAACATTTCCATCCGAAAATTGCTAGTTTTAGAGATAAGAAATGCGTCATCTTAGCCAAGGGTGTTGTCGATCGTATTTGCATACATAGTCTGCACAGCCGGGAATCTCACTATATTTTTTCTTTCAAACTATTAAAATTAGATACATAATCAAGAATAAATGCCTTTAATGGCAACTTCATCTGTTAAGCGTTACATTACGAAAACACGCCTTCACTAATTCATTGCATATTTTACCACCGAAAAATGAAAAATTTCGAATGAAATATTGCGATATTTTTGTTATTTCTGCTAAAAAATATAGATTGTGTGTACTCGTTAGAACCGCCTCATCGAGGCGATTTTAACGAGTACCCACAACCTATATTTTAGAGCAAAATTAACAAAAATAAGGTTTACCCCTGTAAACTCCAGTTTTGCTATATATAAGTGGTGTTCAAGGGGGTCAAAATTATAAAGGCGTGTTTTCATGATTTATGTTAACGAAATGTAAATGCATGATTACATTTAATTACTCTTGCGTGGCTAGGTGAGGCGATGGTATTGTGTAGCATACGTTACCGAGGCGTCCATCTGATATGGACTTACAGTTGGGTAAGACCTACTATCTTTGCAACAGGTAAGGATAGAGGGGGAATGTTATTTATTGGTATTATTATTTTTTATTAAAATTATTATTATTATCATCTTATCTATTTATTTCCCTTTCATCATCTCCTCTTCCATCTCTATTCTCGCGGCCCCCGCCCGTCGGGGCTTTAAGAAATAGATGGGCTGCATGATGCTTCCACGCAGAGCTGAATCCGGCCCGCACACGAGTACTGGTAAACCGCTTAGAGGATCTAAGCCTGCCCAGGCAAAGCGGTGCGAGTGCCGGACCGTCCATGCTTATAAACCTTATTGGTTTCATTGGGCAACAGGGCTTGAGATGTCATTTCATCTCAATGTCGGGTAAAAGCCCCACAAAATTGGAAGCAGCGTCTCCAAAATTACCTTTACAGTGTTGACGGGGACGTTAAACATCAAATCAAACAAACAAATCTCTACTCTCGCACTCTCTTGGTGACCAAAAGGATTGACGTACCCCATCTCAGTTTATTATAATGTTATTAATCAAGCTATTTCGTATTTGCCCAGTTTCAGGTCCAAGGTCTGCTGTTTTGACCGAAGGCCGAGGCCAGTACAGCAGACCGAGGGCCTGTAGCTGGGACAATACGGAATTACTTGACTGACGCAATTTAATAAAACGGATGGGCAAAAATCAATAATCATGTTTTTTTTTAATGGTGTCAATAAATCAAATTGTCATTGATCAAGTAATTCCGTATTGTCCTAGTTACAGGTCCACGGTTAGCTGTATAGGCCTCGGCCGAGGCCAATACAGCTGTCCGAGGACCTGTAACTGGGACAATACAAAATTACTTGGTTAATAACATTATACATGTAGTAATGCTCAGGCAAATAGCAAATTAAAGGGTTAACATATTACATGTATATACAGTGAAATTTAAATATCTCAAACTCTGATAACTCGTTCACCATGGCTAATTCAAACTCACTCGAGCTTGAGATATATCCCCATACACGTAGCTCCATATACAGTCGAACTTCAATGGCTCGAACACCATTGGGACCTGGAAAATCTGTCCGAGACAGGGGTAGTTCGAGCCACAGAGGTTACTGTCAGGAGGCATAACGTGATATTTTAAACATCCTTTCGGTGTTCTATGTTGAAAATGTATGTTGTGTGTACTCATAAGAATCGCCTCATCGAGGCGATTCTAATGAGTACACACAGCATACATTTGCAGGATAAAAGACGACAATCTCCTTAATTATCCTCCACTATTTCATATGTAGAGGATTTCGCTAGGGGCTCAAGAACGGATTCGTCACAAACATGGTAAACGAGCCATCGGTGTTCGAGCCATTGAAGTTATACTGTATCCATATATTTAGAATTATTTTTTTTTTCAAAATTTATCTTTGAAAGGTATGTTGTGCACTCATTAGAATCGTATCACGAAAACACGCCTATATACTTTTTGACCCATTGAACCCCACTTTTTATGTCGTAAAACTCGGGTTTGCAGGGATAAACCTTATTTTTCTTATTTATGCTCTAAAATATAGATTGTTGGTACTCGTCAGAACCGCCTCAATGAGGCGATTCTAACGTGTACCCACAATCTATATTTGGGCAGAAATAAGAAAAATATCACGATTTTTATCGAAAAATATTCATTTTTTCAGCGGTAAAATTTACAATGTATTTGAATAGCCGTGTTTTCGTAATGCCGCTGTGATTATCATGCTCGATCACATAGAGGATCTTACATGAGTGTTCATGTATTATTGAATTAATTAAACGAGTTGAGGAAAAGGGATAAAATGCGAGGCTTTGCCGAGCATTTTATGCCTTTACCTCAACGAGTTTATTAAATTCAATAATACATGAGCACGAATGCAAGATTCTATTTATCATATGACCTTTAAAACGCTGCTTTATTCACCAAGTTTTACAAAAAGATCAATAGTCCGCCATTAGTAAACGCGACGTCGATAAGGACGTCGTACATGTAACGTTACGGGACGTATCTAGCTAATTTGCATATTTAATCCACTAGTAGATTATCAAAAATAATACATGGCCTTATGATATTCTCAGAAGCGACGTCATATGATAAAGTTTAATGGTTCTAAAAGTATTCGAGAAAAGAATTTCGACTGTAGTTCATACGAGTGAGTGAGTGAGTATTTGAGTTTTACATCCCACCAACAGCTGAGGTCATACGGAGACGGGACATCGGTTTAAAGACTCATCAGAAAGTCTGGAGAAGCCCAGGATCGATCCTGCAATCCCTGGTTTACAAGGCGAGTAGCGTAACCACTACACCATGGATGCTTCTACTGAAGTTCATACCTTACTGCACGAATGTTTGCGTGTGTGCGTGTGTGCGTGTATGCGTTTGTGTAAGATTAACATCCCACCAACAACTAAGGTCACACGGAGCTCGGTTTCGTCCGAAGGTCTGGAGAAGCCCGGAATCTACCCCACGATCCCTGGTTTATGTGGCGAGAAGCTTAACAACTGCACCGCCGAGGCTTCTACTGCCCGAATGTCATGTTCGGGAAACTTTTTTAATGACCCTCTTTTACCCTTCCAACCCTGAGTATCTAAAGTGGGCGTTTCCATCTTTGAATGTTTTCAGGTTCCTTCTGGTAAATAGACTGTTTTTGTCAAAATCATTAACAGGATGGCAATTACGGTCAATCCAGGTGAGGCTGTTCATTATCTGGATCTACCTTGTTCTCATATGTATATGTACCGGCCCCCGCCCATAGGGGCTTGAAGAAATATATGGGCTGCATGATGCTTCAACGCAGAGCTGAACTAGTACTGGTAAACCGCTTAGAGGATCTAAGCCTGTCCAGGAACCGCGGTGGGAGGCGGACCGTCCATGCTAATAAACCCTATTGGTTTCATTGGGTGACAGGGCTTGAGAAGTCATTTCATCTCAAGGTCGGGTAAAAGTCCCACAAAATTGGAAGCAACGTCTCCAAAATGACCTTTACAGTGTTGACGGGGACGTTAAACCTAAGATCAACCAAACAAACCGATCTACAGGGTTGAATGGGTTTATTAGGCTGCGACAGCTTTTTATCGAAACTCATTTATTATATCAGATGGGATCAACGTTTCAACTACATGTATCAATAAAAGCTTATGTTTTGTTTGATTTAAGAAATAGAACTGCTCTAACTATGATTTGTTGAGTAATAAATCACAGTTTGGCGCTCGTGATTTGATCTACTTTACCACTGACCGCCAAACTGTGATTTATTACTCAACAAATCACAAACTAGGGATAATCTATTTCGATTCTAACAAGCTGAAAATCGGGAGAAGTGCTGTTGTGTCCTTCAAAATCTCAAACGTTTTCGCCATTGTTAGAAGAAATCCAGCTAAAATTATCGACTGAAACACATGCATTTATATCCTTTTCCAACGTTTTCGATGCGAGAAAATGACGTTACACCGTCTAACGTCAAGGAAATCGACCAATGACGTCAACATTTGCAGTTTTTAATGACGTCACTCGTCACGCTCTTCCTTGCTCTGATTTGTTGTAAAATAAAACACAGTTATTTTCCATTGCGTATAAAAGCGCGCTGTGTTAGAATTGAGATTTAACGTCCCCGTCAACACTATATAGGTGATTTTGGAAATGATGCTTCCAATTTTGTGGGACTTAAACATTACCCGCCACATCTAAAGTCCTATCGCCCAATGAAACCAACGGTGTCCGCTTTGCCTTGGCAGGCTTAGATCATCTAAGCGGTTTACCAGTACTCGTGAGCGGTCGCTTTCATCTATTTCTTCAAGCCCTGATGGGCGAGGCCGGTTTTCAAATGTGTATGTAAATATCTGTAGGGTTGAATGGGTATAGTTGGCTGCGACAGCTGTTTATCAAAACTCATTGATATCAGATGGACTCAGCGTTTCACATATCAATAAAAAGTTTTTTTATGAGACCAGAAAGGAAACAACAAACATTATGTTTGCGTTACATCACGAAAACACGCCTATATAATTTGACCCCCTTGAACCCCACTTTTATATAGTAAAACTGGGGTTTCCGAGGGTATACCTTATTTTTCTTATTTCTGCTCTAAAATATAGATTTTGGGTACTCGTTAGAACCGCCTCGATGAGGCGGTTCTAACGAGTGCCCATAATCTATATTTTGAGCAGAAATAAGAAAAATATCACATTTTTTCATCACAAAATTTTCATTTTTTTCGGCGATAAAGGTTGCAATGTATTTGTATAGGCGTGTTTGCGCAATGTTTTACGGCCCTCAAGTGTTGCAGACCTTGGCGTCCGACATGTGACCCGGGTGTGGCTTAAACCCACACTGGCGACAGACCTAATCATCACGATAACATGTCTATATAATTTTGACCCCATTGAACCCCACTTTTATGTAGTAAAATTGGGGTTTACAGGAGTAAACCCTATTTTTCTTATTTCTGCTCTAAAATATAGATCGTGGGTATTTGTTAGAACCGCCTCGCGCCTCGGTGAGGCGGTTCTAACGAGTACCTACAATCTATATTTTGAGCAGAAATAAGAAAAATATCGGAATTTTTCATCTTAAAATTTTCGTTTTTTCAGCGGTAATGTTTACAATGTTTTTATATAGGCGTGTTTTCGCAATGGTTTGCGTCTTACATGTAGCAGCTGCGAGCTATTGCAATGTTGCACATATAAAATCGCCATAACCCATATATGACAATTGAATCATTCACTTAGTAAGTTTGGATTTTGGTTTGTTTTGAGTTTTAACGTCCCCGTCAACACTGTAAAGGTCATTTTGGAGACGTTGCTTCCAATTTTGTGGGACTTTTACCCGAAAATGAGATGAAATGACATCTCAAACCCTGCCGCCCAATGAAACCAATAGGTTTTATGAGCATGGACGGTCCGACACATGCACCGCTTTGCCTGGGCGGACTTAGATCCTCTAAGCGGTTAACCAGTACTCGTGTGCAGGTCGGTTTCAGCTCTGCGTGGAAGCATCATGCAGCCCGCCTATTTCATCAAGCCCCAACGGGCGGGGGCCGGAGTAAGTTTGGAGTGGTCCATTTCCAAATATAGGGATGTCAAGTATGTTTTTGTTTGTGACAAACTTTATAAAAATGAATGTTCTATATTTCGTTTGATTTGTGGTTTAACATCCCCGTCAACAATATTTAGGTCATTCTGTAGGCTTTGCTTCCAATTTTGTGTGACTTCTATCCGACATTGAGATGAAATGAGATCTAGCCCTGCTGCTAAATGAACCCAAAAGGCTAATATGCAGATGACGGTCTTACACACACCACTTTGCCTGAGCAGGCTTTGTCCTTCTAAGCGGTTTACCAGTACTCATGTGTGGTGCGCGGAAGCACCATGCAGCCCAATCTATCTGTTTAAGCCCCTTAATGTTCTGTAAGCAAACAGTGTAGAACCAGATCAGACGCCGCTCTCTGCGATCTACAGAGAATCTGGGTCTGCACTGTTTGCTTATGTTCTAGGAAAGCGCCGGGTTAATGGCTCGAATACCTTTGGGACTATGGGAGTTTGTTCGAGCCGTACATGGACAGATTAAGACACAGAAGATAATTTAAAACAACAGGCCAGAAATACATAGGGATGCTTTAATAATAATAATAATAATAATCGACCTTATTTATAGAGGGTAACACGTTTAGTACTAGTACTAATCTTCCATGTGGCCCTCTTTTCCTGGGTAGGAACCAGTACTAAGCAATGTGGATAAAGTTTCTTGCTCAAGGAAACAACACGTGGCGCTTGCGAGGATCGAACCGAGTACCTCTCGATCTCAAATCCGATGCTTTACCACTGCACCACAGCGCTATCTGAACTTATATTGCCTCATCATGTGGGCCCCGTCAAGCGATTTTGGTACTTATCGCCTATGCGAGCAGCGAAGGTTCAGGCGAGCCTGCGCATCCGCGCAATCTCGCCAGAACCTTCGCTGCTCGCTCATACAAGCAGTGAATCAAGAGGAACCTTCAGACAGAAAGCAATATCCCTGACCCATTTGAATGGCTGAGCATGCGCGGTTAAAATTTGTCATGACGGAATGATCGAAGACACAAATTCGCTTGGCGGGGCTCATGTAACGTTAGCGTTGTTATTGACGCCAATGTACGTTGTGCGGAATCAATTTTCGAACAACAACAACAAACAAAGATAAGTTCATTGGAATAGGGATGCCTGCATTTTGTTTCTTTTTTTTCGGCCCTTTTCGAATTTGTTTCACTTATTTCGAAACCGATGCGTTAATCAGATGCAGGCGAAATCTGGAGTAACGGAGAAAAATCACATGACCTTCCGTTGCAGAACTTGGCGTCTCACATGTGACCCGAGCGAGGCTCGAACCAACAGTTAACTGTATTTGACATTGTCTGTATTTTTAGTTGTCATTTAGGGAGGCACCGCGACGGTTTGTGGTCGCAGTTTCCGTTTTAAGGTGATTGTTTTGTTTATCTTATTTGAGGTTTAACGTCCCCTTCAACACTGTAAAGGTTATTTTGGAGGCATTGCTTTCAAGTTTGTGGGACTTTTACCCGACATTGAGATGATATGACATCTCAAGCCCTGCCGCCCAATGAAACCAATAGGGTTATAAGCATGGACGTTCCGACCCGCACCGCTTTGCCTGGGCAGACTTAGATCCTGTAAGCGGTTTACCAGTACTCGTGTGCGGTCGGTTTCTGCTCTACGCGGAAGCAACATGCAGCCCATCTATGTCTTCAAGCCCCGATGGGCGGGGCGGTTTAAGGTGATTGTATAGAAGCGATGATGTACCTCCACAAAGGACAGAATGCGTCCGAATTCATATGCAGTACGAAATCACTCTGGTGACTTTTTCGAGTAGTAATAGACATTTGGGACATGCATAAATAGAAAATTGAGGTTCGGTTATATCGTGTATCATATGGGCCACGTCAAGCGATTTTGGTACTTATCGCCTATGCGAGCAGCGAAGGTTCAGGCGAGCCTGCGCATCCGCGCAGTCTCGCCAGAACCTTCGCTGCTCGCTCATACAAGCAGTGAATCAAGAGGAACCTTCAGAGAGAAAGCCATATCTCCGCCCCCTCTGAATGGCTGGGCATGCGCAGTTAAAATTTGTCATGACGGAATGCTCGAAGACACAAATTCGCTTGGCGGGTCTCATATATCAGTAAAATTTTATAGGCACTTTAAATATTTACAATGACATAAAATGAAGAGTGCCGAAAAATGTCCAGAAAAGAAGTGAATTTACAAAAAATAAAAATAAAAAAAAAATAAATAATGGGAACTGCATATGTAGGCATGGAAATGGTCAAAGTATAGCAATAAAAAATAGAAATGAAGACAATGATCAGGAATCGATACAATTAGCTCACACCTCCTATCAGAGACACCGAAGGGAAAGTAACACCAACAAAAGATAATTAGACCCTAATGGAAATATCAATAGTGGAAAGACAAAATGACAGTTACTTCCTACAAAATGGCCTAGTGGCTATCCAAAAACAAAACGATATAAGCGATACACACGTTCAAAGACGAACCAAAACAAACAAACAAACCAACAAACAAACAAAAAAGGACGCAACGGAAGAACCGCCCTGGAACGATCAGTAAAAAGTATTTCACTGTGGGGCGGGGTGGGATCTTAAATCGATTTTACGCGGCCGCAATCCTCACCCTTACTTCCGTCGCGATTTAGACAAATAATTTGTTCGCATGATGAGTTACATCAGTGCAACCTCTCCGAGAATACAAACATCAAACAACCACAGAAAAAACAACGGTTAGGAATAACTGGAATGTTGAAGCAAAAGAAAACCAACAGTTAGACTCCGACCAGAGACAGAGTATCATGTACCAATCAATATTACATAAAATTCAATTTTAATTCTATGTAAGCCTTTTCGCTGCAACCGTAATAGAATCTGAGGCCTGGCCCACCAGCGGGCAATTAAAGAGGGAAGCAAAGTTATCAACCTTGATTTGGTTAACTACAATGCATGTCGTCTGTCGTAGAACATTTATGTTGTACCCAATCTTTTAATATCGAAGATGTTTACGAAGTATGGGTACTGAAGTCGTTGCAAGTATATATTTTCCTGAATTTATATACTAAGTCACCATAAAATTCGGGTTCCGAAAGATCTTGTTGCAGAAGAGATAAGTCCAACACTGAATTTTGAAATTAAATCGGATTGACGTGTATAAAATTTAGAACAGGCTTTGCGTAGTTTATGATACCGATAACCCTGAATAAGAAGTTAAGCAGTTTTAAAACAATTTATTACGAGTGTTGAAGTCAGTTACAATACTAAACACTCTGGCAAATCGAATTAATTGCGAAATATAAACGCCATAGGATGCCGCACGAGGAACAACAAGAAAGGAAAATTTACAATCTCAAAATCAAAATGATCGCGTTTATTATATTTTTTAAGGAAACAAACCCGTCTAAACTAGATAGACGGGGCTTTGGTATCAGAAGAATTTGTCAACTATCGAAATAGGTACATGGTTTATTGCCAATATCTAATAAATCATCAAAGTATCTAGAAGTCGAGCTGAAGGCTCCAATGATTTAAGATTGTTTTTAACGGAAGGGGACACCATGGAGACTCTTTCATTACAAAATAAAAACAGATCAGCCACAAGGGGTGCGCATTTCGTACTCGTCGGAATACCCAAACTTAGTACCAAATCTTATGAAAATATTGTCAAGTAGAAAGATGAGAGCTTCACACAATTCTGACATGAGCATAATGTGTCTTTTTACGCTCTTCAGAAGTGACAAAAAGCATTTCTTACATCACATCACGCTAACAAGTCCGTGAAATAAACACCCCCTTACATCCCACTTTATACAGAGAAAACTGGGGTTTAGTGGGGTGTCCATTATTTTTCTTATTGCTGCTCCGAGACATAGGTTGTGGGTACTCGTTAGAACCGCCTCAATGAGGCGGTTCTAACGAGCACCCAAAACCTATGTTTTAAGTAAAAATAAGGAACAATATTACGGATTTTCATCAGAAAAGTAGCCATTTTGGAGATGTGAAAAAATGCACTCTGTCGCACGGATGTGTTATCGTAATGACATGCAAGATATTCTGTATGAAATGTCCATTCAGTTAAATTATTAAGTTTTTCTTTTATAAGATTATGAGGATGTGTAGTGTCACCGGAGGAACAATCATAAGAAGAAAGACTTAAGCATGAAAACGTCTGGATTCCAATTTATTTAAAACCTCATTAGAATGAATAACAGACCAAAACAGATTTCTCAATACTTTGTCGCAATATTTAATCACATGCTTTTTGATGGCAGTAAGACATGAAGTTAATAATTTTGAAAGTTTAGTTGTGGTAAAAAGACTTGAATTTGCAATAAAGCGTGCTTTTTATGTGTGTTTTTTCTGTTTATGAAGTTAAGGTAACAATATAACGTAGGAGGCTTCTCTTGGCTTTCTGTAGCACATACAGTTGATGATTAACCTATTGCATGCGGGAAACCCTTGGCTAACAGGGCAGGCCCAAATTAGACGCCACAGAACATGGCGTCTGATCATGGCCTGCACTATTTGCTTACATAATTTTTGGTCAAAACTGGAATAAACTAGAATAAAACTGGCACCCTTTACATGACAAATGGACTTGTCCAAGTTATAGCAATAGAATAGTCCACTAGTATACAATGGGTTAACAAAACGGACGATCCCCCCAGCTCAGAGACAATTGACTATTGGTTTCATTGGGCGACATGACTTGAGATGTCATTTCATCTCAATGTAGGATAAAAGGCCCACAAAACTGGAAGCAACGTCTCCAAAATGACCTATGCAGTGTTGACAGGGACGTTAAACCTCAAATCAAACAAACAAACAATACTCATCGGTGCCTTCAGTACTTTGATTCAGTACTTTGAGCGACATTGATTCACTTGCTTTGAAAAAAAAAATCTGTACTCAGTAAATAGTAATGGCAATTTGAATCGCGAAACAACAAAAACCAACAAAAACAGGTGCCGCCAGATCAGACGGCGAGATCAGAGCCTTTGTCGATGCCACAAGCATTCTACAAAGTCTTGGCTATCCGAGGGATTGTATTATCAGAATCTGGCCAGTAGTAGTCGATGCGTCGACTGATCGAACAAACATTCTGGTAAATTTTGTAATGCCCTGGCTTAAATATATTAATTGAGCCCCGCCAAGCGAATTTGTGTCTTCGAGCATTCCGTCATGACAAATTTTAACTGCGCATGCCCAGCCATTCAGAGGGGGCAGGGACATGGCTTTCTCTCTGAAGGTTCCTCTTGATTCACTGCTTGTATAAGCGAGCAGCGAAGGTTCTGACGAGACTGCGCGGGTGCGCAGGCTCGCCTGAACCTTCGATGCTCGCATAGGTGATAAGTACCAAAATCGCTTGACGGGGCCCAATTAAGTTTACCTGATACTATACTAATGATTATTATTGGGTGAACAGATGTTTGCGTACAAGATCAATTGGATGAGCACTGAACTGACCGAAACGCTCGTGCCACGGCTTATCATGATGATTTTGTGCGTATGAATTTGAGGTTTTACGTTCCCGTCAACACCATTCAGGTCGTTTTGGAGAAGTTGCTTCCAGTTTTGTGGGACTTTCACCCGACATTGAGATGGAATGAATCCTCAAGCCCCGCCGCCCGAAAAACCCAAAAGGGTTTATATGTAGGAACAGTCCGACTCGCCACACGTTGCCTGGGCAGGCTAAGATCCTCTAAGCGGTTGACCAGCACTCATGTGATGTCGGTTTCAGCTCTGCGTGGAAGCATCTTGTAGCCCAATCAATTTCTACGAGCCCCGATGGGCGGTGGCTCGTTACACCATGGTGATATCTGCCTATGCGAGATAATACTTTATTTTTTTAAGACACCCGTGTAAGATGAAGTTTTCTTGAACATGTCTGACCGTTTTCTCATTTCTGCTTCATGTACATTGGTACATTGTGATCCTTAGAACCAGTTTCAGTGTCAATGAGGTGGTTTTAAAGATTACCTACAGACTATACATTTGACATACGAAACACGCCTATAAAAATACATTGAAAAATTCTACCACCGAAAAACGAAAATTTTCAGGTGAAAAATAACGATAGTTTAAAACATAGATTGTCGATACTCGATAGAAAATGAGGCGCTTCTAACGAGTAACCACAATGTATGTTTTGAGCAGAAATTAGAAAAAATAATGTATACCCCTGCAAACAAGCCCCAGTTTTACAATATAAAAGTGGAGTTTAAGGGGGTCAAATTTATATAGTCGTGTTTTCGGGATGAGTAAAAACAAGGACATTATTATAAACCTTTGTTAAAAACAATTATCTACCACCCATTGTGAAAACGTGTGTGTGTGCATGCGTGCGTGCATGTGTGCGGGCGCATTGATTAATCGATTGATTGATTGGTTGATTCCAGTGAACAAAATTCTGTGCAAAATCCTATTGTTCTGAAGTTCTCGGTTATATTGACTTAAGCAAAAATAAACAAGCATATCATTGAACAAAGCAAACATAATAATGTAAGCTTTAGGCGAATGAGATGTTTTGATTATTGCTGGGTAATGTATCCTGAGCCGTGTAACTAGAAATCGTGTCTTTGAGGCCAAGACCTAACTACCACGTCACGTGTACTAGTCCATGAATTGAACACCCCCTAAACCCCACTTTATGTAGAGAAAACTGGAGTCTTAGAGGGGTATGTACTATTTTTAGCTCGTCTTTTTTTTTGAAAAAAAACTTTCGAGCTATTGTCATCACTCCGGCGTCTGCGTTGTCGTCCTGCGTCGTCCTGTGTCGTCCTGCGTCGTCCTGCGTCGTTCCAAAAAAACTTAACCTTGGCTATAACTTAAAAAGTATTAGACCTAGCCTCATGAAACTTCATACACACACTCATCATCACAAGAGCTACATTTTGACCAAGGACCATAACAACATTTTTGATTTTGGCTGAATTATCTCCCCTTTTCCATTTTTTTTCTGAAACACATTTTTTGCTCTCATTTTAATACTATTCACAACAGAGCCTTCAAACTTCACATGAATGTTCCTTGGGACAAGACCTTTTCAGTGATACCACACTTTTTGATCTGTGACCTTGACCTTTGAACTTTGACCTATTTTTCGAAAATTTAACCGAAAACCTTAACCTTGACCATATTTCCAAAAGTATTTGGCCTACCTTCATGAAACTTCATACACATACTCACCATCACAAGAGCTACATTCCCTACAAGTTTTATAACTCCATCTTGTAATTTGATTGAATTATCTCCCCTTTTCTCTCCGTTTTTTTTTAAATTGTTTTTGTCTCTTATTTCAATACTATTCACAACAGAGCCTTCCAACTTCACATGAATGTTCCTTGGGACAAGACCTTTTCAGTCATACCACGCTTTTTGACCTGTGACCTTGACATTTGAACTTTGACCTATTTTTCGAAAAATTAACCAAAAAACTTAACCTTGACCATATTTCCAAAGGTATTTGGCCTACCTTCATGAAACTTCATACACATACTCACCATCACAAGAGCTACATTCCCTACAAGTTTTATAACTCCATCTTTCAATTTGATTTGACTTAGAACTTTTGTTTTCTAAAAGAAACTGCAGACGAGCGTTGGCACCCGCTTGCGGTGCTCTTGTTGTTATTTCTGCTCCAAGACATACGTTGCTGTACTCGTTAGAATCGCCTCAATGAGGCGGTTCTAAGGAGTATCAAAACCTATGTTTGCCGTATGAATAAGAAAAATAGCATGAGGTTACCATTTTGGAGATGTGAAAAAATGCACTATGTCGCACGGGTCTGTTATCGTACTGATTTGAACCTCATTAACGAAAAAAACAACATTTTTTATATTTTTCTTATTTCTGCTTAAACTATAGATTGTAAGTACTCGTTAGAACCTCCTCATCGAGGCGGTTCTAACGAGTACCCACAATCTATATTTTAGAGCAGAAATACGAAAAATAAGGTTTACCCTTTTAAACCCGAGTTTTACGATATAAGTATGGGTTTCAAGGGGGTAAAAACTATATACAGTCGAACTTCAATGGATCGAACACCTTTGGGACCGCCAAAATCTGTTCGAGACAGGGGTAGTTCGAGTCACTGAGGATAACTACTAGGAGACATCACGTGACACTTTGAAACATCCTTTCGCTGTTCTATAATGAAAATGTATGCTGTGTGTACTCATTAGAATCGCCTCATCGAGCATACACACAGCATACATCTGCAAGATAAAGGACTAAAATCTCGTTAATTATCCCCCTCGATTTCTTATGTAGAGGAGAAGCCTCCGTGGTCGAGTGGTTACGCTACTCGCCTTGTAAACAGGGGTCGCAGGTTCAAACCCGGGCTTCTCCAGACTTTCGGATGAGTCTTTAAACCGAGGTCCCGTCTCCGTATGACCTTAGTTGTTGGTGGGACGTAAAACTGAAACACTCACTCACTCTTATGTAGAGGATTTCACCAGGGACTCAAGAACGGGTTCGACTCGTCCATGGTAAACGAGCCATCGATGTTCGAGCCATCGAAGTTCAACTGTAGATGTGTTTTCGTGATGATGTTTACGGATGACAGATGCAAATAGCATGACTATGGTTCATGGAATCCTCATACATATGCACGTAGACAATGTACGGCGAATGCTCTGAGAATGAGCAATTACTGTTCAAACATGTTGCCATGTGACGCGGCTCAGCCTGAATGCGCAGTAGTGTTTCATATTATCATACAATATTTATTTTTCCACATTATTGTTGGTCTTAATAAATACTTCAGTGAATCCTGTGGGATTCTGTAAGCATTCAATGTGAAATTTAAAACCATTGAAATGTCTCAATAAAACCATTAATTGACACAGAAACCTCGCCTGGCAGTATAAAATAAAGACTGAAGCATAGTCAAATGCATTAATATTCAACAGATGTCATTAGACAGCATAGCTCGCCTGTAAAGGTGCCTAAGTCTGTGACATTGAGGTCATGAGCAGGGATGGAGTCAGTAAAAAAACATTAATCAAATCCATCACTGGAAAATATATAGGAGTCCAATCCCCATTTGAGCCCCCGCCAAGCGAATTTGTGTCTTGGAGTTCCGTCATGACAAATTTTAACTGCGCATGCCCAGCCATTCAGAGGGGCCAGGGATATGGCTTTCTGTCTGAAGGTTCCATTTGATTCAATGATTGTATGAGCAAGCAGCGAAGGTTCTGGCGAGACTGCGCGGATGCGCAGGCTCGTCTGAACCTTCGCTGCTCGCATAGGCGATAAGTACCAAAATCGCTTGACGGGCCGGGCCGCTTTAATGGAAAATGTTAACGGCCATAACTCTGTCAAATGTTAACGCATTTTGCCTTTTAACAGCCAAAACCTGCTACCTACGGTGGTCTATATATCAGTGAATTTTCATCCATATAGTCCATTTAGTAAAGGAATTAGTGCCCAAAAACAGTTAATGGGAGTTGTTAACTCTGTCAAATGTTAACGTATTTTGCCGATCAACAATCTCAAACCACTCATACCCAATACCAATGTATATTCAAGATGTGAAGAAAATCCGTGAAAAAATGTTCAAGCAATTGATCGGAAACGAAAAAAAAAAAAAAAAAAAAAAAAAAAAACCTTATTTTGAACTAAGTATCTCTGTCAAACCTTAACCGATTTTGCCCATTAACAATCCCATACCAGTCATTCCCGTAATAAACATGTATGCACGATTTGAAGAAAAAAAGTCCGCGAAAAACTACTCGAGTTATCGATCAGAAATGGTGCGGACGGACGGACAGAGACGCGAAGGTATATCATAATACCCCACCACTATCGTGTGGCGGGGGTAAGGGTAAAAAAAGGAGCGGTTAACATTTAAGATGAAATGCTATTAATCTTTGAACGTGTGGGGAGATGGGTATTACCCGATCATCCAAACTATCAAGCAAATTTGTCACACCGTTTGAGAAAATAAATAAGAGAAGTTAACACTTTTACAGTCGAACTTCAATGGCTCGAACACCTTGGGACCTTGAAAATCTGTTCGAGATAGGTGTAGTTCGAGCCACAGAGGCTTACTGCCAGGAGGCATAACGAGGTACTTTTTGACATATTTTCGGTGTCCTGTAATGAAAATGTATGCTGTGTGTACTCATTAGAATCGCCTCATCGAGGCGATTCTAATGAGTACACACAGCATACATTTGCAAGATAAAAGACGAAAGTCTCCTAAATTATCTCGCACCATTTCTTATGTAGAGGACTTACCTAGGGACTCAAGAACGGGTTCGACTCAGCCATGGTAAATGAATGAGCCATCGGTGTTCGAGCCATCGAAGTTCTACTGTACATGTACCCAAAATTTTAGAATACAAGTCTTGAACTTAAAGTCATGGATAGGGATGGGGGCCTGTAGAAATTTATAAATTTATTAACATATACAAAGTACAGTAATTCCTATATTAAGACCACATTTGAGACTATTCATAAGTGGTCTTTAAGACCACTTTTGAACAGCCATAAATGTGGTGTCTGCCCAGAGGACTCTGTATGCAGGAAACACAAGGATATCTACTAAATAAGCTTTTAAAATCAGAATTAGTCTTAATTAAGGTGTTCTTAATAGCGGAATTTTACGTACATGTAATCAATCTTATGGTTTGAAAAGTATGCGCTTTTTAAAAACTTGACAAAAAGGGTTAATACTATGAGAGGTCCCTCTTTACAACGGCAATATTTGTTCTCTAAATATTGACCGTTATAAGGAAGTTGCCGTAACAAAGAATTCAAATAACTTGTAGCATCTGTAGATATTGCAGGGGCGTGGTAGGTCAGAGGTCAGTGGTCTAAATAGTGCACGTGCCCCTGATGGATGCTAGAGGCCCCCGATTCCATTTCCGGCAGCGATAATACAATCTAAAATTGCGGTGTCCGAACATGCTCCACCGGCATCATTTGTAGGAATGAATACCACAAAGTGCACCGTCCTTCGGGTCGGGACGTAAAATGGAGCCCCAACCCCAACCACCCCATCTCCACCCCTGTGCAGGGAGAATTATTCTCTGTGCAGGTTAAAGATCCCTATCTTATTTGTATGATTTGAAGTTTAACGTCCCCGTCAACACTGTAAAGGTCATTTTGGAAACGTTGCTTCCAATTTTGTGGGACTTTTACCCGACAGTGAGATGAAATGACATCTCAAGCCCTGTCGCCCAATGAAACCAATGGGGTTTATTAGCATGGACGGTCCGCCTCGCACCGCGGTTCCTGGACAGGCTTAGATCCTCTAAGCGGTTTACCAGTACTAGTGTGCGGGCCGGATTCAGCTCTGCGTGGTAGCATCGTGCAGCCCATATATTTTTTCAAGCCCCTATGGGCGGGGGCGGAAAAGATCCCTATCTTAATTAAATGATTACTATGTAGGCTCTCATCCTGCAAACCTGGAGTGCATGTAATGTACACCTGCGAGTTATAGTCAAATGTGGCCGATCGCAGAAGCGATGTATCGGATGGATGAATGGATGGATGGATGGATGGATGGATGGATGGATGGATGGGTGGACGGACATCCGTTCTAACGAAATGGGTCTTATGTGACTTTTTGATGGTCTAACTGTGTTTTTTTTTTCTAACGAAATGGGTCTTAAGTGACTGAAACGTTGACGGAATAAAATGCATGTGACTGGCGTCACCTAAACATAGAGAAGTAGAGTCACATAAGCATCAATTCGTTAGCCCGACAGACGGACGGACGGACGGATAGATAGATAGATAGATAGATAGATAGATAGATAGATAGATAGATAGATAGATAGATAGATAGATAGATAGATAGATAGATAGATAGATAGATAGACAGATAGATAGATAGATAGATAAATAGATAGATAGATAGATAGATAGATAGATAGATAGATAGATAGATAGATAGATAGATAGATAGATAGATAGATAGATAGATAGATAGATAGATAGATAGATAGATCTTTTTAAGAAAGTGTGGACATTGATTTGTATCGCCTCACCAAATGTTGTGGGCATTTGTTAGAATCGCCTCGGCGAGGCGATTCTAACAAATGTCCGCAACATTTGTTTCTAAGAGTATTGAATATAATAATCTTGATTATATTCATTAGTCGAACCAGTCTTGACCTACTTTCCGTTAATATTGCCGTTATATCGAATGTGGGTATAAAGAGGATTGGTTGTATTTCTAAACGAGCCTGGGCACAGCATTTCCAACAATTTACAGTCTGATCAGAGTCTTTGTTGTGCGCTCTGAGCAGCCGGGGATGTCTCTGGTCAGACTAAATGGATGCGCAAACTGATCTGACTCTTCGCTGGGCGCACATGTACATTTGCAAATTTGGCCCCCGCCCATAGGGGCTTGAAGATATATATGGGCTGCATGATGCTTCCACGCAGAGCTGAATCCGGCCCGCACACTAGTACTGGTAAACCGCTTAGAGGATCTAAGCCTGTCCAGGAACCGCGGTGCGAGGCGGACCGCCCATGCTAATAAACCCTATTGGTTTCATTGGGTGGCAGGGCTTGAGATGTCATTTCATCTCAATGTCGGGTAAAAGTCCCAAAAAATTGGAAGCAACGTCTCCAAAATGACCTTTACAGTGTTGACGGGGACGTTAAACCTCAAATCAAACAAACAAAACATTAGTAAATTGTAGGAAATGCTTAGCCCCGGCTCAAATGCGTATTGCCTGTCTTGGAGTTTTAAGGGCAATTAAACCCTTATGGGTCATTTTGTGTCGTCTCCCGGAGAGAGGGAGAAAAGAGATGGACAAGATAGATAGATGAAGGAGAAGGGACAGGGGAGAAACAGGAAAAAGAATGATTGTTTTTGTTTTTGTTTGATTTGAGGCTTAACGTCCCCGTCAACACTGTAAAGGTCATTTTGGAGACGTTGCTTCCAATTTTGTGGGACTTTTACCCGACATTGAGATGAAATGACATCTCATGCCCTGTCGCCCAATGAAACCAATAGGGTTTATTAGCATGGACAGTCCGCCTCGCACCGCGGTTCCTGGACAGGCTTAGATCCTCTAAGCAGTTTAATTACCAGTACTTGTGTGCGGGCCGGATTCAGCTCTGCGTGGAAGCATCACATATCCCATATATCTCCTTGGGCCCCTATGGGCGACCCGCCCATAGGGGCTTAAGGAACTATATGGGCTGCGTCTCCCGGAGAGAGGGAGAAAAAAGATGGACGAGATATATAGATGAAAGAAAAGGGACAGGAGAGAAACAGGAAAAGGAGTGAAAGTAAAGAAACAGCAGAAATAACTTGCCCTCTCTTCCATTAACCCTTGTCCTGCTGAATATTTTAATCTACCACACCCATTACCGATTTTCAACCAATCAGATTACTTGATGCAAATTATTGCAACAAATTCACAATCGGAATGGCAAACAATGTAGATCCTGATCAGATGGCTTCGGCAGAAGCCATCTGATCTGGATCTTCATTGTTTGGAAAATAAGGCATATCCGGGCTCAGCAGGACAAGGGTTAAATGTTGCTAAGACAGCAAGCATTGTCTAACAGTTGGTCGCCCTGGTGACGTAAGATACGCGACACCGTCAACTCACCAAATGCATAAGGTCATTTGGACCTATCAGTGCTGCAAATGTCAAATGTGCATCAAACAAATTAATATGAAGTTAAAATAAACAAAGCAAAACAACAAAATCACAAAAAAACACACTTCGAGGTATTTAAGACTTTAACGTAAAACTTAACCCATACATTCCCATACAGGAGAGAATTAATCACAATTCCGGAAAAAGCAAAATAAAATAGTAACAAATAAACCCCTATATACAGAGTGTACTGCAGTGCCGGGTAGCCTTATATGCGCTATATGAGCATCCTTTTATGGGGATGCCTCGGTGGCGCAGTTGTTAAGGCGACGTCGCCGCATCTGTGCGTGGGTTATTTATCCCTAATTGTGTCTCCACTATGGTTGTAAAGACGAAAAGTCGCTTCCATTGCTGAGAGAATTAATCACAATTCCGAAAAAGCGAAATAAAATATTAACCCATAAAGTCTTGCCTAGTGGCCCTTTTTGCCATTGGCAAACAGTGTTGACCAAGATCAGACGCCGCAGAACGCGGCGTCTGATCTGTGTCCACACCGTTTGCTCAAATTACATACCTTTTTGTAAAACTTACCACAAACAAAACAAACCTGACGCCTCTAAAATTGGAAATGGACCACTCCAAACTTAGGTGGAATATTCCATTGTCATTTATGGGTTAAAAAGTATGGATCCTTGACCTTGACGTCATGACATGGACAGGAAGTATTTCCCACAACCTTGGTGTATTCTGAAATGCATGGAAGGTATCTAAAACGGAACTTTGTTACTATCATGTTTTTAAATATGCTTTATAACCAATACATACAACAGGCCTGCCTCCGCCCATCGGGGCTTGAAGAAATAGATGGGCTGCATGATGCTTTCACGCAGAGCTGAATCTTACCACACACGCCGGAGTGCTAGTAAACTACTTAGGGTATCTAAACCTGCCCAGGCAAAGCGGTGCGATGCTTATAAACACTATTGGTTTCATTGGGCGACAGGGCTTGAGATGTCATTTCATCTCAATGTCGGGTAAAAGTCCCACAAACTTGGAAGCAACGTCTCCAAAATGACCTAAACAGTGTTGACGGGGACGTTAAACATCAATTCAAACGACTTGCACCGCTTTGCCTGGGCAGACTTAGATCCTCTAAGTGGCAAAGAGAAAAAAAGAAAACGAAAAGAAAGAAAGAAAGAAAAGAAAGATAGAAAATAAGAAAATAAATTCGTATTTTGTGATTCAACAACAAGGTACTCGCCTATGAAACAAGATTTTGCAAGTTCGATCCCTGGCTGCCTATAATTATCAAGGCCTTCGGCTGCCACTGTGGTTGTGATCATGGTTCCCGCCTTCGACTTTGATTAAGTTGTTGATAAAATCCACACTTTACTACAAAACTATTCCAATGAAAGCTCAAAATTAACAGTTCAATGTTAAGTAAATCATTATACTAAGTTTATGTCTATACAAAAATCACAAAATAGTTCTGTGATAGCTATCATTTCATGTTAATTGTTTGCTCTTTTGTAAATTATTCAATTAAATATATGCTGTCGTTAAAATTTAATGTATTCAGTCAACACAGATACTTACAATGTGCTTATTCTCCCAATAAATTCCATGTAACTGGATTGATAAACCAGAGCGAACTTGTGCTATCCATCACGTGATCAAGTCCGTGAAATGAAGACCTCCCTAAGCCCCACTTTATATAGAGAAAACTGGGATTTAATGGGGTATACATTATTTTTCTTATTTCTGCTCCAAGACATAGGTTGTGGGTACTCGTTAGAACCGCCTCAATGTCGCGGTTCTAACGCGCACCCACATCCTATGTTTTGAGCATTTATAAGAAAAATATGAAGGATTTTCATCATTTTGGAGATGTGAAAAATGCACTATGTCGTACGGACGCTTTATCGTAATGGGACATGCCCATACAGGAGAGACTCAGTTCAGCTCGGGCATTCGCGCAGTCTAGTCTTCGCTGTGCGCTATAGTCGGTGCAGGGACTCATTACGATAACACACCCGTGCGACATAGTGCATTTTTTCGCATCTCGAAATGGCTACTTTTCTGATGAAAATCCTTGATATTTTTCTTATTTGTACTGCAAACATAGGTTGTGGGTGCCCACAACCTATGTGTTGGAGCAGAAATCAGAAAAATAAAGTTTACCCCCGTAAACCCTAATTTGTTCTATATAAAGAGGGGTTTAGTGGGGTGTTAATTTCAAGGACTTGTTCACGTGATGTGTTAGCTACCACGCAAACGTGCCTATACAATTTTGACCCCTTTAAGCCCCATTTTATGTAGTAAATATTGAGTTTACAGCGGAATACTTTTTTTATTTTTTTTTGCTCAAAAACATAGATTGTGAGTACTCGCCTCAGCGAGGCGCTACTAACGGGTACCCGCAATCTATGTTTAGAGCATAAATGTGAAAACAACAGGATTTTTAGCTGATCTTTTTTTTTTCGAAGTGGCTATTGACAGTTAACTGGCTATAGCGGTTTTGCGTTACAATTGCTATTGCCAGTTAACTGGTACACGTAACAGCGGTTTTACGTCAAAAAGTGCTATTGCCAACCAGATAACTGGTAATAGCCATTTCAACGTAAACCCGCTGTTGCCAGTTAAATGGTTATAGCAAATATATCTCATGACAATATCTTATTGCCATTTAGCATGAAATAAAATGAAAAGCCGAAAATAAACTAATGATCTGAGTGATTATGCACATATGGTAAACTGTGGCATATATTCACCATGTTCACCCAATACAATAATATACATGCTACCAAAAATGCAGCTTGCGGAGATCAGTTGCCTGTTCTATATTTTTTCTATTATTTGCTACTCGCAGAAAACATAACATTATTAAAACACATCTATTCAATGCAGACAAAAACACGCCCCCCCCCCCCCCAACCGAAAAAAATAATAAAATAAAAAATAAATACATGTAAATAAATAAGTAAAAATAAATAAAGTTTTCCGATAAAAATTCCGATATTCTCTTTTATATTTCTACCCCAACATAGATTCTAGTGACTTACGAGTACCCGAATTTATGTGTTTTAGAAGAAATAAGAAAAATAATAGATATCCGTCTGTGAACCACAGTTTTACTATATAAAAGTGGGGTTTAAAGGTATCAAAATTATACAGGTGGTTCAAACAAGTGCCCACAATCTATATTTTGAGCAGAAATAAGAAAAATATCACAATTTGTCACCATAAAATTTTCATTTTATCGGCGATAAAGGTGGCAAAGTATTTGTATAGGCGTGTTTGCGTAATGACTTATGTAACTTTGAATTTTCCTTCTTTCTTTTTTCTCTTTCACTTCCTTAAAATATGCAAATGAAATAACGTGATAGTCTCAATTATGCTGAAAACAGAGTTTGAGCACTCGTAAGACTGCCTTATCGGTGAGATGCTTACTAGGAACCAAAATGTTGTAGAGAAAGCATTAGAATACTATACCCCCCCCCCCCCCCCCCCCTGTAAAAGTAATAACTGGAATGAAATAATTTTGCAAGCCAACTGGCAATAGCGATTTTAACGTAAAACCACTATTGCCAGTAATACGAGAGATGTTCGAAAAGAATTGCTTATTTCTATCTGGAGACTTCAAATTTCAAGTAAGCCCAAAAGTGCTCATTTCATGTCCTCGAAGTACTCACCGTGGCTAGAAATGCAAAGTTTCAGCCGATGTATCCACTTCTTGAAGGCGTCACGGTACGCTGATTTGGGCACAGTAACAATGTACTAATGAATGGCAGATCAAAGTGCCTGTCGGGACTGGTATTTCCGCCCAGCAAGGAATGATTTCAATTTCAGATATAAAAATAAATCACATTGGGCAAGGTCTGGGGAATACGGGGGTGAGGCAAAACAGTTACTTTTTCTTTCTTCCAAAACGCCGTAGCTATTGCGGGGGTATGAGCAGTTGCATTGTTATGTATCAGAATCAGAATCAGAATTGTTACTGGTGACACGTCAAATGACATTCATACACCAGGACCTGTGACATGGGAAGTTAGTCCCTAGCTCTAACCAAAGATGTAAACTTAGCTACACAATCCTCAGCACCTTCAGCCGTCAAAATAATAGAATCGGGAAGGGCATTCCAATCTCTAATGGTTCGGGGGAAAAACGATTCTTTATAAATATCCGTTCTTGCAGTAAGGGTCTGAAACGTCATTGAATGGTGTTTTCTACAATGCCTAGCTGGGGGAACAAGGTCATCTGTTGGAATGCTGGCAGCACCCTTTAGACCTTTGTATAAGAGTATGAGCCTACTGCCTCTTCTCCTTTTCTTTAGAGACTCCCATCTTAATTTTCCTAGAATTCCAGTCATGCTCCCAGTTTCAAAGCAATAATTTCCAGTTACAAATCTAGCAGCTCTATTCTGAACGTTTTCAATTTCTTCATTTGGGACCACTCCGCTTGGGTCCCAGATGCAACTACCATATTCCAAGATTGGGCGAACAAGTCCCCTGTATGCTGTTTCTTTCACATCCTGAGGACACTGATGAAGATTTCGCCTCAGGAAACCAAGTGTTCTATTCGCCTTTGTACACATATTGCTAATGTGTGTATTCCATCTCAAATCGTGAGTGATTGTCACACCAAAGTATTTAATGGAATTCACATTTTCGAGGACCGTTCCCTCTAAGGTGTAAGAAGCCTCAACTTTATTAGATCTCTTCCTTGTTATCTGCATAATATTGCATTTAACTGGTTGAAATCTCATGCCCCATTTTCTGGCCCAACATCCTAATCTATCTATGTCAGCCTGAAGTTTCAGTGAGTCACCCTAATTTCCCGGTAACAAACACAGTCATCTGCGAACAGTCTTATTTCTGAGTCAATATCAGTGGAAATATCATTGATGTACAGGGAGAACAATAGAGGACCAAGGGCGGTCCCTTGTGGGACTCCAGACAAAACTGGCGCCCATACTGAAGATTCACCATTAACAACAACACGCTGTTTTCTGTAGCAAAGGAAGGAATCTATCCATTTAAGAGTCTTCCCACCAATTCCATAACCAAATAATTTGGATTTAAGTAGTTCATGAGGAGGGGTGTCAAAAGCCTTCTCAAAGTCCAGAATAAATGTGTCCACCTGCCCCCCTTTGTCCAGGATTTTTGCCCAATCATTAATAACCGTGCTCAACTGAGTTTCGCAACTATGCCTTTTCCTAAATGCATGTTGTCTGTCTGACAAAAGTTTATGTTCATCCAAGTGGGCCATGATGTTTGAGCAGACTATGTGTTCAAGCAATTTACATAGAACACAGGTCAGTGACACCGGGCGATAATTACGAGCAAGAGCCCTGTCCCCTTTTTTGAAAAGTGGACAGATGTTCGCTAGGAGCCATTCTTTGGGAATTTCACCCGTATCGAGAGATTGTTGGAAAAGATGAGCAAAAACTGGACCTAACTCGTTTGCTAGTTCCTTCAGGACTCTAGGATGAAGCTCCTCAGGCCCAAAAGCTTTAGAAGGGTTTAAGCCTTTAAGTAATTTGATCACTCCCGCAGAGGATACAACAATATTTTCCATGAAAGGGGCCGATCTTCCAGTCAATGGAACCTCGTTGAACTCAGTTTTATTAAATGCATCATTGAATTGACCAACCAATTCCTCTGCCCTTTCAGAGTCCGATTCAGCGACCCCGTTCCCTCCTCTTTTATTAAGGGGTGGGATACCTTGCCTATCTTTCTTCTGGCTATTGATATATCTGTAGAAGTCTCTGGGATTCGCCTTTACATCACCTACCAAGTTATTTACATACTGATCATGCTGATTTTTGATGTCATTTTTAATTTCTCGTCTCAAGTTTTCAAATTTTGCTCTGAGTTTACCACTTCCCGACTTTTTTGCCTTAGCATGAATCTTATTTCTCCTCCGAATTTTTCTTCTTATTTCTGGTGTGATCCAAAGAATTGAAGATACAGACCTGCTAGTTTTGGAGGGGATATGATTTTCGGACGAAGCTTGAATGAAAGACTTTATCAAATCAAAGTTCTCCTGGACAGACCGAGCGTCTGAATGACCATTAAAGTATTTCTCTCTTGCAAATTTTAGGGCATCCTTCCTCATAGTTTCATTGTATTCAAAGAACGTTTGGCAAATTAATGGGCGTTTGCTCTGTGGCTTAGATCTTATTGCTAACCTTTCTGATAGGCTCAGAATAATGGTCCTAGGTTTCATCACCTGTAGCGACATTGGCAAACTGCTTTTTTTGTCATATTTTGGAAACACATTTAAAGCAGCTTTTTGGCCATTTTAACCCATTGCCTCATTTACTCGTCATCAACAGATGTGACATCCATCTCGCAGAAACCTTTCTGACTTTCAATTGCTTCTTCAAAATAAGGTGAACCGTTGATAGTGATATGCCTACCTTTCGTGCAATATCACGAACTGTACATCTGGCATCTCCTTCAATGATTTCCTTTATTCTAGAAACGATTTCTTTACGAGATGCAGATTTTTGGCCTACCTGATTTCAATGCATTTTTGATGGACTCTACACAAGACTCATATGTCTTTTTCCACCGCTGAGCTGCGTCATGAGACACACAAGAAGGTCCAAAAGCAGTACAAATTTCAGTCATCAGCTTCTTCAAGGAACAACCATGTTTTGAGCAAGCTTTGATGTAAGCCCGCATTTCATCTTTTTAGTCGACGCTTCTACCAACCATTTTTACTTCAGTGGTCAATGACTGCGTGTATTCAAATGGCAATTTTTATGTCTTACACTTAGTCTAACATGTACATTTATATACCATTGTGTAGATATTAAATAGCCCTATACAAGTATGCATTGTTTTTTATCATGCTCCACGTGGATATCAAGCTAGAGGACAATAAACAATCCTTTTCGAACATCCCTTGTAGCTCTTGTGGTAAACTTTTACCAATGTAAATGAGTGAGTGTTTTAGTTTTACGTCTCACCAACAGCTAAGGTCATACGGAGACAGGACCTCGGCTTAAGGACTCCTCCGAATGTCTTGAGAAGCCCGGGATCGATCCTTCGACCCCTGGTTTACAAGGCGAGTAGCGTAACCACTACACCGCTGAGGCTTCTACCAATGAAATTGAATAGGCTGCTCAGTGTCGGGTAAAAGTCCAACAAAATTGGAAGCAACGTCTCCAAAATGACCTTTACAGTGTTAACAGGGACGTTAATACCCCGTAAACTCCACTTTATACAGAGGAAACTGGTGTTTACGGCGGTAAGCATTATTTTTCTTATTTCTGTTCCAAAACTAGGTAATGGGTACTCGTTAGATCCGCCTCAGTGAGGCGGTTCTAACCAGCGAGCACCTACAACTTAAAGTTTTGAGCATAAATAAGAACAACACTTCACATTTTCATCAGAAAATTAACATTTTTTGAGATATGAAATAATGCACTATGCTACGGAACCCGGGAAGGGACATGATTTTTTTATTTTATAAGTTGTGCGCACAAGATAATAACTTGTGCGGACAAGATATTATCTTGTTCGGACAAGATATTATCTTGTGCACACAAGATATTATCTTGTGCGGACAGCATATTATCTTGTCTGCACAACATATCTTGTGCGCACAAGATATTATCTTGTGCGGACAACATATTATCTTGTGCAGACAATATATTATCTTGTCCGCACAAGATATTAAGTTGTGCGAACAAGATATTATCTTGTCCGCACAAGATAATATCTTGTGCGGACAACATATTATCTTGTTCGCACAAGATATTATCTTGTTCGCACAACTTAATATCTTGTTCGCACAACATATTAAAAAAAATTCATGTCCCTTCCCGGGTTCCGTACTATGCCGCATGGACGTGTTCTCAAAATTACATCCGCGTGACATTGTGCACTCTTTCATTTCTCCTTTTTCTGATGGAATTGTGCATGGTTTTTTTTTTCTATCATCTGGTGTGCAAGTAATACCTTTTTCTGGCTCGGATATTTTTAAAATGCCCAGTTAACCCTTATCTTGCTGTTCACAACAACCCCTATCTTTGCAAACAGTGTAGATCCAGATCAGATGGCTTCTGAAGAAGCCATCTGATCAGGATCTACACTGTTTGGCATTCAGTTTATGAATTTGTAGCAATAAATAAAATCAAGTAATTTGATTGGTTGAGAGACAGAAATGGGTGTGGCTTAAATGAATATTCAGCAAGAGAAGGGTTAATTTTGTTTTCGGACAAATCCTCCTAAACAAATTACATTTATAGCAAAAACACCGGCATCTAACCATCCAAATAATTACAATGTATTATAAAAGTACCAAGAACACAATGAGTGATTTTTATCCAAAGTGTGAGTGTTATCTGGTTTTACGTCCCGCCAACAGCTAAGGTCATACGGAGACGGGACCTCGGTTTAAAGACTCATCCGAAAGTCTGGAGAAGCCCGGGATCGATCCTGCAATCCATGGTGTCAGGCGAGTAGCATAACCACTACACCACAGAGGCATCTAGGTTTATATCCAAAATGACAAAAATCTATTAAAAAGGTAGATCTGTCGCCAAATCACAACAAACGACAAGTGGCCCCCGCCCATCGGGGCTTGAAGAAATAGATGGGTTACATGTCGCTTCCACGCAGAGCTGAAACCGACCGCAGACGAGTACTGGTAAACCGTTTAGAGGAGGCAAAGCGGTGCGAATCGGACCGTCAATGCTTATACAAGATACAATATTTATTTAGATAACCGACATAACAGACAGTGTCCTCCAAGACATGTATACAATATATATACGATAATTAACAATGCAATTCGAGATGAATGTGATGAAATGGTACATGTGTATGAACTAATAATGAACATTCCAAATTATCTTAGGTTGAGAGATGTTGTTATCAAGTCACAAATATATTTTGTCTCCTCTACAGTTACTGGGTCCATTAAGCGGACAAGAGCTTTCAATGATGCGTCAGTATTTGGAATCAAGCCATGGTATTCAATGTTCAATTTCTGAAAGAAACCAGTGCTTCAGCTGAAGTGCACGACCCGCCGGATGCTTTTAGCTTTATGAGTGTTACCATATATGGGTATGGCGGCCATTTTGGTCATGTGACCTGGACCTAAAACGGTTCCCCCAATAAATGCGCCTTATCGTAAGGAGCAAATATATATCTTATACTTTAGTACTGTATTCTGAATCGTTTGCAGGATAAAATGCATTCTTACTTTTCCAATACAAAAGCATATGTGTCAAAGTTTGACCTAGGCACAAAGAATGTCAAGGTCAACCCAGGATCACCATTTTAGCACTTTATGATGGGCCTACGTCCCAGATGCTATTTATCAAGTTTCGTGGAAATCTGCCCA
Organism: Lucinisca nassula; assembly: GCA_963580285.1. Classification (NCBI taxonomy): domain Eukaryota; kingdom Metazoa; phylum Mollusca; class Bivalvia; order Lucinida; family Lucinidae; genus Lucinisca; species Lucinisca nassula. The sequence continues at coordinate 24,895,234 of OY757018.1, forward strand.
GTGGTTCTGGAGAAGACTATTTTGAAGAGTTTTTACCATATATGGCTCGGCGGCCATTTTGGTCATGTGACCTGGACCCCATGAGCAAATTTTGGTTTTACCCATCCCATAGAGGCTCCATATGAAATTTGACTTCAATCGCCCCAACGGTTTCTTAGGAGAAGCAGTTCGGAAATATTCACATTTTTCGCCTCGGCGAGGCTATACTAAATGGAATTTAATATTTGGCAAGTTCATTGGTTAGATCTCATTGATATCTATCAGTATGCCAAAAATATTTAAATATTCCAATCGGTTAAATCACTATCACCAATTTTCACAAACGGGTTACGGACGGACAGACTGACAGAAAGACACGGTGATTTTAGGGCACTCTTAGAAAATCAACCGACTTAAGTCGGTCGCTTTTTCTGCGGGTCGTGCAATTACTTCTTATATTAGAATATATATTTGTTTCGTTCAATAAAGTATAAAATGTTCCTCGTTTTCTATTGTACCACAAGTGGTACAAATTCTACTCTCACGAGATACAGGTGGTCTAAAGTAACAACCTCGCTCTATAAGTAAATCATGAGCACTTATCCTAATCTTCGAAAGTTCTCTAGTTTTATTTTTTGGAAGTCCATAAGACAGATATTTTTGCAAAGAAAATTGTGTATAAATATTTGAAAAAGTATTTAGTTTATTATCCTGAACCTGATTTCTCATATGCGATAATTCCTTATTTATGTTAGATCATGATCTCTGACATGTTACAAGACCGTACTTCTTGTTCAGTAGTATATACGAGAATACCATGATACAAGTTAACACAATAACATGACAAACAAACAAGACAACATAATAAACAAACACTATGTAATTAATATGAACATACCATAATGGTATGCCAACAGAACATGATGCGATATCTCGACATTAGATAGTTGAGGCGTTCCATATTCTTGACTCAATGTTTTATTCAGTTCAAACACCTCTTTCAGTAAGCGATCTTCTGGAAGCTGACACAAACGAGAGTAGTATTTAAACGTTTGTGAGCATATGTAATTAAGTATTGGTTCTCGACCAAACTCGAGTCTAGACGCTATATTCGATGCTTTCTTATGTACGCCTAGTAAATATTTGCAAAATCGATTTTGAAATTTTCTCAAAAGGCAACGTATCGAGAGTTTTTCTCTTTTGTGTTGTAGTCACCAATCCAATCTTCAGCACCATATGTTAAAATCGGGCGTATAAGAGTATCTGAAAGAGCTTAAACTTCAAAGTGTTACTCATTGAATCATAAACACTATTGGTTTCATTGGGCGACAGGGCTTGAGATGCCATTTCATCTCAATGTCGGGGAAACGTCCCACAAAATTTGAAGTAATGTCTCCAAAATAACATATACAGTGTTGACGGGGACGTTAAACCTCCAGTCAAACAAACAAACAAAACAACAAACGACAAGGATTTATCCACTATACAGATCAGCGACAAAAAGGTCATCGCACTGTACGCTCCTACAATGTATACAAGGCCTCAAATGTGCCAAGCAACATCACAATAATAATCCTTTCGAAGGCCTGTGTAACACAGTTTTTAAACCTCCAGCCTGCCATTAAGGGCCCTGTGGACCATCTTGTACTATATAAAACTGGGGTTCTATGCGGTCAGAACTGTATAGGCTTTTTGATGTTAAAACGTTCTTACGTGCCCCTCCCTTCGGGGCTTGGAGAAAACATTGGGCTGCATGGTGATTGCACGCAGAGCTGAAACCGACCGAACTTGAGTACCGGTAAAGCGCTTAGAACATGACGAAAATAAGCCTATTTAATTTTGAACCCCACTTTTATAAGGTAATACTGGGGTTTACAGGGGTAAACCTTATTTTTCTAATTTCTGCTCTTAAGTATAGATTTTGGGTACTCGTTAGAACCGCCTCGATGAGGCGGTTCAAACGAGTACCCAAATTTATACTTAAGAGCAGAAATAAGAAAAATATCACAATTTTACATCTTAAAATACACATTTTTGTCGGCGATAAAGGTTTCAATGTATTAGTATAGGCGTGTTTTCGTAAGGAAGTCTTAGCCTGCCCGGGAGAAGCGGTGCAAGCTCTAGTCGGGCCGTTCCTGAAACCTTAATTTTCCTTGGGAGGTAGAGCTTGAGATGACATTTCATCTTGTTTGGTAAAAGTCCTACAAAATCGGAAGCAGCGTCTCCTAAATGACCTAAATAGTGTTGACGAGAAACAAACAAGCTTACTTACAACTGAAGGGATACGTTAAACTGCCTCTTAAAACTGATGATTGCATCACGAAAACACGCCTTTATAAATTTGCCCCCCTTGAACCCCACTTTTATATAGTAAAACTGGGGTTTAAGGGGGTATACATTATTTTTCTTCTTTCTGCTCAAAAGCAAAAATTGTGGGTACTCGATAGAACTGCCTTGTCGAGGCGGTTCTATCGAGTCCCCACAATTTATGTTTTGGGCAGAAATAAAAAAAAAATATTACAATTTTTCATCTTAAAAATTCTATTTTTTGGCCAAACAATTGGAAATGTATTTGTATAGGTGTGTTTTCGTGATGGCTTAGCCATTTCATCCCTGCCTTTCTGTTCTTCTTCGAATTTGGACACGTACTTTATTGTACATGTACAAATCATTTTCAAAATGCCAATGAAAAAGAGAAACGAGTAGGAACTGATACAATCAGATCCCAAATTCTTACCACACTATCAATAGGGAAGGAAATCGAAACATGGAGTGACGACAGTAAACAAACAGGACAAAAGGCAAACCGAGTCAGCAGCTCTTTCCTAAACAGGTAAAACTCAGCATCACGAAAACACGCCTATATAATTTTGACCGACTTGAACCCCACTTTTATATAGTAAAACTGGGGTTTCCGGGGGTATACCTTATTTTTCTTATTTCTGCTCTAAAATATATATTGTGGGTACTCGTTAGAACCGCCTCAATGAGGCGGTACTAACGAGTGCCCACAATCTATATTTTGAGCAGAAATAAGAAAAATATCACAATTTTTCATCATGAAATTTTAATTTTTTTCGGCGATCAAAGTGGCACTATATTAGTATAGGCGTGTTTGCGTAATCAATGGACTATCTCAATCTAACTAAAAAGGAGCAATATACATAATGGGGGAACGAAACATAATCACCAACATGACAAACATTAAACTCGAAGGACAAACTAGTGTAGATGTCATCTGGGCCTGCACTGTTTGTATATGTATCTGTACCGGCCTACATACTTGAGCGGGTCAATAGAAATGGTTTTGGTTTTACGGATCTTCCAATATTATTTTACTTATTTCGAGTTGATCATTAATAAGAGGTGGTCGAAAACCGGAATACCCGGAGAAAAACCAACTGACCTTTCTCAGGTGAGCTAACAAGCTATCATTATTCCTATCCCGAAACCTAATAAAGATTATACTGAAGCCACTAATTACAATGCTATTGCTTTGACAAGTTGTTTATATAAAACAATGGAGAGAATGATTAATGATAGGTTGGTTTGGTCCCTAGACACAAACCAGCTTATCACTAAATTTCAAGCTGGATTTAGAAACAAGAGGGCCCTGGTTCGCTCACCTGTGTGTCACTGTCTCGAGTACATTCTATTTTTAGCTCTGGTGGCCATCTTGTTCATCAGCAGAGTGATTTTAGCTTATTTGGTAGGGAGTAACCTAGGTAACATTCCTGTGAAGTTTGAATCAAATTGGCCTTAGGGTTGAGGAGGAGTTCACGTTTGAATCAAATTTACAGTATTTTTCTATTTTCAGCTCCGGTGGCCATTTTGTTCATCGGAGCAGGATCGTTTTGGGCTTTTTGATAGAGGGTCATCTAAGCAACATTATGTCAAAGTTTGAATGAAATTGGCCCAAGGGTACAGGAGGAATTGTCGCTTGAAGATGTTTAACTATTTTGGTAGGGAGTCACCTAGGCAACATTCCTGTGAAGTTTTAAATCCAATTGGCCCAAGGGTTTAGAAGGCGTTCACATTTGAAGCAAATTTACAATGTTTTTCTATTTTTAGCTCTTTTGACCATTTGTTAATCGTTTATGCTATTTTCCTAGAGGGTCATCTACACAACATTCCAATGAAGTTTAGAAGCCTTCATGGTGAAGTGGTCATGCTAATTGCCTTGTAAACCAGGGGTAGCAGGATCAATCCCGGGCTTCTCCAGACTTTCAGATGAGTCGTTAAACCGAGGTCCCAACACCATGCATTAAAAAAATCCACTGTTTTGCCTTTTTTTCCATACAAATGTCTGAGTGACCAACTTTGACCTTGCCGTAAAGCAGGTCAAGGTCAACCAAAGGTCATCATTTTAAAAACTTGGAAGGGCCCCAAGTCCCCGATGCTGGATAGCAAGTTTCAAGGTTATCAGCCATTCGGTTCCTGAGAAGAAGGTTTTTAAAGGTTTTTACCAAATATGGGCAATGACCAGTCAGAGGTTAAAATTTTGTCATTAGGTATCTACATGCCAAATATGAAGGTTCTATCTTAAATGGTTCAAAAGTTATGAGAAAGAAGGTCAAAGGTCAAGGTCACAGATAAAAATTTTTGTATGGGTGGAAAGACCTTGCAACAAGGAGCATACATGCCAAATATGAAGGCTCTAACTCAAATAGTTCAAAAGTTATGATAAAGTAGGTCACATGTCAAGGTCAAAGTCACAAATCATTTTTGTATGAATAGGAAGCCCTGGTCACAAGGTAACTACATGCCAAATATGAAGGCCCTATCTCAAATGCTTCAAAATTATGACAAAGAGGTCCAAGGTCAAGGTCATAAGACAAAATTTTTGTATGGGTGGGAAGACCTTTTCACAAGGAACATACATGCCAAAAATTAATGGAGAAAGAAGAAAATAGCATGACGATAAGATCATTTATTCAAAGCACTGACAGCACCCGCAGGGACATTGACTCTGAGTGTAGGCTGGGCTCAGAATGTTTCGTGCCTATAATTTCAACAAACAGGGAAGACCCTTATCAGCAGCTGCTTTCTGTGGCATCTGACATTGGTCTACACTGTTGGCCAAATCCAGTCATGATCGATTCTACAGGCAACCCTCTTTACACACCAATTTAAACTCTCTGGTAAGAATGGTTGTGTCTTAGATCATATGCAAATTGTTGAAAATCACATGAACAATAGCAACATAAAGTTACTGCACTTCATAACTTTTGGTTGTTTGACAAATAATCATCCCAAAAAAACTAATTTTAATAAATGTGTTACCCTCTATAAACTAGACAAAAGTGGCCAGTAGGGCACGTACACCCCCGGCCAGTGCCATCACCTCAGCTGAAAATAGCAATGTCAAAAGCTTCTTTGCATACACAGGCCATATTCCATAGAATGGCCATTTTCAAGATTCAAAGGGCAATAACTCTGAAAGTAGGAAAGCAAGAGTTATGGTTCATGTGTTCTGCATGTCGTCTCATGGTGTTCAACATTCGTGTGGAGTTTCATGAAAATATGTCAAGCTGTTTAAAAGTAATGGAGAAGACACGAAGATGTTAGCAGACACATAATTTACAATCTTCAAAGGGAAATAATTTGTAATGTATGCAAACAAGAGTTATGGTTCTTGTGTTCTGCCCATCCTATTATCTTGCTTTACATTTGTTTGAAGTTTCATGAAATTATCTCAAACGGTTTTAAAGTTCGGAGCGGACACAAGTGTATGGTAAAACTCATAATATTCAAAGGGCAATAACTCTGAAAGTTGGAAATCAAGAGTTACGGTTTATGTGTTCTGCACGTCGTCTTATGGTGTTTAACATTTATGTAAAGTTTCATGAAAATATATCAAGTGGTTGAAAAGTTATCGAGCGGACAAGAAAATGCAAGTTATAACATTCAAAGGGCAATAACTCTGAAAGTAGGAAAGCAAGAGTTATAGTTCATGTGTTCTGCACGTTGTCTCATGGTGTTTAACATTTATGTGAAGTTTCATGAAAATATATCAAGCGGTTGAAAAGTTATGGAGCGGACACGAAAATGCAAGTTATAACATACAAAGGGCAATAACTGTGAAAGTAGAAAAGCAAGAGTTACGGTTCATGTGTTCTGCACATCGTCTCATGGTGTTTAACATTTATGTGAAGTTTCATGAAAATATATCAAGCGGTTGAAAAGTAATGGAGCAGACACGAAAATGCAAGTTAAAACATACAAAGGGCAATAACTGTGAAAGTAGAAAAGCAAGAGTTACGGTTCATGTGTTCTGCAAGTCGTCTCATGGTGTTTAACATTTATGTGAAGTTTCATGAAAACATATCAAGTGGTTGAAAAGTTATGGAGCGGACACGAAAATGCAAGTTAAAACATACGAAGGGCAATAACTCTGAAAGTAGAAAAGCAAGAGTTACGGTTCATGTGTTCTGCACTTCGTCTCATGGTGTTTAACATTTATGTGAAGTTTCATGAAAATATAACAAGCGGTTGAAAAGTTATTGAGCGGACACGAAATGCAAGTTTAAATACAAAGGGCAATAACTCTGAAAGTAGAAAAGCAAGAGTTACGGTTCATGTGTTCTGCACTTCGTCTCATGGTGTTTAACATTTATGTGAAGTTTCATGAAAATATAACAAGCGGTTGAAAAGTTATTGAGTGGACACGAAATGCAAGTTTAAATACAAAGGGCAATAACTCTGAAAGTAGAAAAGCAAGAGTTACGGTTCATGTGTTCTGCACGTCGTCTCATGGTGTTTAACATTTATGTGAAGTTTCATGAAAATATGTCAAGCGGTTCAAAAGTTATGGAGCGGACATGAAAATGTTAACAGACACACATACACACACACACACACACACACACAAACACACAGAAAATACGAAAACTATATACCCCCATGGCATACTGCGTATGCCGGGGGTATAATAAGGTTGATTATTATTTTTTATCATTATTTACTTCTTTTATTTCCAAGCCAGAACTGCCCTCGGTAGCTCACTCAGATCTATTTTAATAGGTCATATCCAGGCCAACCAGTTTACTTAAGCACACATTTCCTTGACAGCCTTATATAAGCAGTTAACCAGTGCACTGCACATTCTTTTGCCAGAAATTGACACCCATGGGACATAGGGCATTTTTTCACATCTCCAATATGGTTACTTTTCTGGTAAATCTGTGATATTTTTCTTATTCATACTGCAAACATATGTTGTGGGTACTCGTTAAAACCGCCTCACAGAGGTGGATATAACAAGTACCCACAATCTATGTCTTGAAGCAGAAATAAGAATACTTGTTCACATGATGCAAAGTCACATTTTCTCTTGCCGTAAATCATTAGTCAAAAATTGAAATTTACATTCTTTCCTGGAGAGTGATCATGAAATCTTTTCTACGGTCATTCTCTCCCACTGATTCAAGAAGGGCAGTTGTCAGTTTCTGGCAAAAGGAAGTGCAATGTACTGGTTAACTGCTGAATAAGCCTGCCCTGGTAAAGTGTTGATAGAATGACCTAAAGAGTGTTTACTGCGCCATTAAACTACAGTACAATCAAACCACAAAACTCGAAATTTATACATGTCGTTTTATTTAAAACGTGATGAACACTGGATTTCATAAATTGCATTATATTGTGGATTAGATCATGCAAAACATCGCTCATACTTTACGTCTAATGCAACTTTTCAAATCTATAAGTATGGCCATCCACTGTGGCCAATTCTGTCATGCCTTAGAGACCTTCTGAGTTTGTACCAACCATGAACACCACAACCTCTTTATAACACTATTGTTGGGGTCCAAAGCAGAAACCATCCACCATCCATGGCAGTTAAACAACTGTCTTATATCAAAATAAAATGTACAGATGGTATATAAACAAGAAATGAGTCTGAATGACAGCCAAATCCCCCGCCGCACTTTGAATCAAGGCTCAACCTTGTGACCTTCACATGTGACCTTGACCTTGAGTTGGCATGGTTTATTTATGAGTCATGCACATCAGCTCAATGTGGGGGTATATTTCACAAAAGTTTAATAAAAATCTTTCCAGCAGTAAAGGAGATATGGAACAGACACAAAATTCCAAGTTTCAAACACGTGAACTTCAACTGTGACCTTGACCTTGAGTCGGCATGGTTTATTTGTGTTATGCACATCAGCTCACTGAGGGGACATTTGACCAACATTTAATGAAAATCCTTTGAAAAGTAAAGGAGATATGGAACAGACATAAAATTCAAAGTTTCAAACTCGTGACCTTTCAATGTGACCATGACCTGGTTTCAGCACGATTCATTTATGGGTTCTGCACATCAGCTAATTGAGACGAATAACTGACCAAACTTTAATGAAAATCAATCAAAGGGTTCAGGAGATATGGAGTGGACAAGGAAGTGTTATGGACAGACAGATGGACTGACTTTCTAACGAAATGCGTCTTATGTGACTTTTTGATGGTCTAACTGGGGTATTATGTGACTTTTTAATCCCCCGCCGCAAAGCGGAGCGGGGATTATAGGAATGGCCTTCGTCTGTCTGTCCTTCAGTCCGTCTGTCCTTAAAACTTTCTTGTCCGCTCCATATCTCCTGAACACTTTGATAAATTTTCATTAAACTTTGCTAAATTATTCGTCTCAGTGAGCTGGTGTGCAGAGCCCATAAATGAACCATGCCGACTCAAGGTCAAGGTCACAGTTGAAGGTCACGAGTTTGAAAATTGGAATTTTGTGTCTGTTCCATATCTCCTTTACCCTTGGAAGGATTTTCATTAAACTTTGGTCAAAAATTCTTCTCAGAACTGCAGAACCCAGCAGTCTGTCCATCTGTCAGTCTGTCTGTCTGTCCGTCCGTAACACTTTCTTGTCCACTCCATATCTCCTGAACCCTTTGATAGAATTTCATTAAACTTTGGTAAATTATTTGTCTCAGTGAGCTGGTGTGCAGAACCTATAAATGAACCTTGCCGACTTAAGGTCAAGGTCACGGTTGAAGGTCACGAATTTGAAACTTCGAATTTTGTGTCCGTTCCATATCTTCTTTACCCTTGGAAGGATTTTCATTAAACTTTGGTCAAATATTCATCTCAGTGAGCTGATGTGCAGAACTCATGTCTGTCCATCCATCCATCCGTCTGTCAGTCCTCCCATTCGTCTGTCTGTCCGTAACACTTTCTTGCCCGCTCCATATCTTCTGAACCCTTTGAAAGATTTTCATTAAACTTTGGTCAATTATTCATCTCAGTGAGCTTGTGTGCAGAACCCATAAATGAACCATGCCGACTTAAGGTCAAGGTCATGGTTGAAGGTCACGAGTTTGAAACTTTGAATTTTGTGCCCGTTCCATATCTCCTTTACCCCTGGAATAATTTTCATTAAACTTTTGTGAAATATACCCCATAGTGAGCTGATGTGCAGAACCATAAATGAACCATGCCAACATAAGGTCAAGGTCACAGGTGAAGGTCACAAGGTTGAGCCTTGATACAAAGTGCGGCGGGGGATTTGGCTGTCCTGTAGACTGCTTTCTTGCTTTTATTTCAGATTTTTTTCTAACGAAATGGGTTTATGTGACTAAACCTAGAGAAGTAGAGTCACATAGGCATCATTTTGTTAGCCCGGATGGATGGACAGACAGACAAAGGCCTTCGTGGTGTGCGATTAAAAATGACCATTTATAGGCATTTCTCTGTATTATCTAAACATTTATTTTTCTTCCCCTTTTGGGATCAATCTTTAAAGTGTTACTGTAATGATCCTAAGTATTTGGACAGACAGGCCTTAGCAAACAGTGAAGAACCAGATCAGACTGCTCTTGAAGTCTGATCAGTGTCTACACTGTTTGCCATAATCCGTCCGTACCATTTGGAGTCCTTGTTGGATGGTGAAACAAATTTGTCAAAATTTGAGAAGAATTAGGTAAAGTCCTTAGGTTGTCCAAACTTTCAGAATTTTTATTGTTACTCCAAAACCGGCTGGCTTCGGTAGCTCAGTCGGATGCGCCTCTGACTGGTGATCAGGAGGATGCGGGTTCGATACCAGTCCTGCCGGGGTCTGCAACATTCTTTGATGGAGATTGATCATGAAATCTTTTCAGCGGTCGTTCTCTCCCTTCCACTGAATCAAGGGCAGTTGTCAGTTTCTGCACTGTACTGGTTAACCGCTTACGTATAAGCCTGCCCAGGAAAAGTGTGACCAGCTCAAAAATGACCTAAAATAGTGTTGATTGGGCCGTTAAACTCCAATATAAAGTAACAAACAAATAATCCAAAAACCATGTTAAAATGGACAGTATTGTAAAGATGTTAATGCGAATTCACAAGAAAAAGTCTCTTACGATTCTGCAAGCAGAGAAGCTTTGAATAATGCTTTGCATCTTTGGTTTGGAGTTTTATGGCCCATTTAACACCACAAAGGTCAAGGCAAGCCGGTCAGTTTACCTAACTTTTCCTGGGCTCGCTTGTACATAAGCGGTTCACCAGTACAGTGCATCATCTTTCGCCAGAAACTGACGACTGCCCTTCTTGAATCAGTGAAAAAAAGGAAAAGACCACAGAAAAGAATTCATGATCAAACTCCGCTTTGCACCTGTTCAGTGTCAAAACAGGCCTCATACTGACCAAGCTTTTCCATACCTGAAAGGCCCAATTTTGCAGCTTCAACCCTTATCCTACTGAACAAGACAGAAAAACATTACCTTTGCAAACAGTGTAGATCCTGATCAGATGGCTTCTGAAGAAGCCATCTGATCAGCATCTACACTGTTTGTAATGGAGCTTGTGAAAATATTTTGGTTGACTTATAGTCAGAAATAAGGGTTAAATAGTTTTTTAAACAGACTATATATGCAAAAATCAGAATCTAAAAGCCTGAAATCAAGAAAACAATCAAGTTCTAAAAGCCTGAAATCCTGCAAATGCCTGAAAAATATGAGGCCTGTCAAAAGGGACTGCTACTACTCTTGAGGAAAGCCAAAGACCAGTTGTAGCCACATGCTGCCAGGAAAAGCTCAGATCAGACGGCACAAAGATGATCTGATCTGATGGTCTGATCTACTTCAAGCCAATCAAAGCCTTCACCAACTGCTCAACATATACTGAAACAACAGGCTAGTTTTCTTGTCATGTCGCTCTCACACAACTCCCATTAGCTTGTTGGTTGGGAGTTCACGAACCAGACAACACTGCCCATTGAGTTCATGTTGAGCCAGTCAGTTTACCTAACCCCATCTTTTCCTTCGCATATTACATGAAAAACGATCAATGAGTAAAATGCACATTTCCTAAAAGGAAATTTACCACTGCCCTTCTTGGATCAGCAGTAAGAAAAATAATGCACATGTGACTGAGACACCTTGGCCAGTACGGTGCAAATTCCACTGACAACTGTCCTTCTTGAATCAGAGGAGAGCATTCAAAGTAGAAGTAAAATTTAATTTTTTAAATTAAAATTTGTTTCAATAGAATACTTACCAGTACATTCAATGATAGCATATTACTGTACTTCCCGCAAGATTTTTGGCCGGACGCCCGGTACCGGGTGTGCCTCTCAAGGAGGAAACCTCCAACAACAAGAGAGCAATGTCACATGACTTCCTGTGACACTTCAGAATTTTTCCAAATTAAACGGAATATAAGAATTGGAGGGGAACCAGGGAGGCGGGCATTCTAATTGAATGTACTGGTAAGTATTCTATTGAAACAAATTTTAATTTAAAAAATTAAAATTTCAATACGAATACTGTAACCAGTACATTCAATGATAGCAGAATAAAGGTTGGTGGGATGGAAATTCTCCCACATGAAAACACCCGTACCGAAGCATTGGGCCACTTCAGAGATTGCTTTTTAATAAACTTAGAAAATAATGGTCAAAAGAAATTTAAAGGAATAATTTTCCTAAATTTCCACCATTTCAATCTCTGAATATCCATGGCATCAGACACTATCTAATCACCTGTTTACGGTTATGGTCCAGGCATCAGATAGGAATGATCCTGGTTAGCAGCTGTGACTGGAAGAACCGACGTCTCCCCCCACCACTTTTTGGGCTGTGACCACAGGACCCAAAAGCAGAAGATTCTGAGACTGTTTTCGGTGATCTCTGATATAGAACTTTGCAAACACAGATAGGTTTGACCAAACAGCAGCTCTGATTACCTCTTCAAGAGGTATTTTACTAAAATACGCCCAAGAAGTAGCTAATGCCCAAACTTCATGAGCTCTAATGTTTAGCAAACTTATTTTCTCTTAGAAAAAACTTGTAAGCTAATCTTATTACAGAAGAGATCCAGCAAGAGATAGAACCCTTGTTAATATCATGGTCTCCTTTGATAGGAAGAAAGACACTTTTCCTGCCCTTCCTTAAAGGTTCTGTCTGTTTGACATAACATTTAAGCGCTCTAATAGGACAAAGGAACCTGTTAAAGTCTTTCCTTATTTACAGATTTAGCAAAATTTGGAACCAAAAAAATCATCTGGACATTTAGATGGTAATTGGTTTAAGGTAGAAAACCTGGCCTAGTTCTGAAAGAGACAGAACCGTCTGACTTGTTGAATCTGATATGTTCTGAGTCAACCGAGAATGCATGAATCTCACTAACTCTGCTCGCTGTAGTCATAGCTAGTAAGAACACAGTCTTCGGTGTGAGATTTAATAAGGAAGCCTTATGTAAAGGTTCAAATGGTTCTTTACATAAAGAAAAAAGAACGCAGGCTAAGTCCCATTAAGGAAACTGGTCTCTGTAATTCAAGAGCTTAATAAGTTCATAAATGATAGGGTCAGACCCAACATTTGTGCCAGACTTGAACTTAAAAGTATTAGAAATCATAGCTCTATAGCCTTTCACAGTACTGATTTGACAATTTTAACTTCAAAATGGTAGAGTAAGAAGTGTGCTACATTTGAAGTAGAGGCCTTGTCAGAAGTAATTTTCCTTTTACGACACCAACTGGTAAATACGCCCCATTTTGTCCCATATACCTTCCTGTAGAAGGTCTCGTACACCTTCCTGTAGAAGGTCTCATACACCTTCCTGTAGAAGGTCTTCTTGCTATAGAAACGTGATCGGCAACTTTTCCCGAAAATTTCTATCTGTAATGGATCGTTTGATAAGATCCAGGCGAGAACGACAGAAACTGGGATTCTGAGTAGAAATCACGATCGATCCTTCCGGTTTTTGAGTTATAACAAACCAGGAATTATTGGTAGAGAATTAGGACGAGCTACTGACAGATGGAGCAACTCCGGGAACCAATTTCTCTGAGGCCAAAAAGGAGCAATTAGCACTAACTAGCACCGGTGTATGTGAGTCTTGATAGAATTACTAGAATGATGTGAAAGGGAGGAAACGCATATGCGTGAATCCTGTCCCAATTCATGGACATAGCATCTATCGCTAGCGCATTGCTGTCCAGATCTGGGGACACATACAACAGAAGTCTTTTGTTCAGACGTGTTGCAAATAGATTGATGTTGGAGTGTCCTGTCATCAGAAAAATTGCATTGCAAACTGACTGATTCAGGGACCATTCTGTGGCTAACGAATTGGACATCCTCGAGAATCTGTCTTTTCCCGGGTATGTGCCAGACTCTGAGAGAAATTGCTCTCTCGTAACACCAAAGATGGGTCTCCAATACCTCCATGCATAAGGTTGGAGAGTGGGTACCGCCCTCGTGTTGGATGTAAGCACAACAGAAGACGAATTGTCTGTGGCTATAATCACTGACAAATTGGACAGAATGTGTTGACATTTTTTGAGAGCTAGAAGAATGGCCTTCATCCTAGAAAGTTGATATGTTGCCAGACTCCATGACACATGAGTCCTTTCGGTTCCAAGTTTGCACCCCAGCCTGAACAACTCGCATCTGTAAAGGCTGTGAGCACTGGAGGAAGTTGTTTTAGAACAACCCCCTGAATAAATCTCTTCCTGTCAAACCACCATTTCAGATGATTTTCCATTTGATCTATGACCACATATTGTGTTCCAGTGGAAACAAATGTGGTTTCCATTGGGCGAACAATGCCATCTGAAGGGGACGAAGATGCAGTCTGCCTAAAACCACAAAATGAGCAGATGCACTCAATTTCCCCAATAGGGAAAGAAACATTCTTGTTGTGACAACAGCTTGTTTCAGAAACCAAGATACTAGGTGTAAAATATCTAGAACTCTGCCCCAAGGGACTCTCACAATATTGTCTTGGATGACAAATTCCATCCCTATGAAAAAGAAGTTATGGGATGGAACTAGTTCCGACTTCTCTTGATTGATGATGAAGCCTAGAGATGTGATCAATCTGAGAGTAAACTTCTGGTCCTTGATCAGATAGAGACGACACTGATTCATGACAAGACAGTCGTCCCGATAAGGAAGAAGAATGATTGCACGAACTCGTAGATATGTTGCTATAGCAACCATCAACCGAGTAAAGACTGAAGAACACGTTGCCCAGTCCAAAAAGGAGAGCTATGAATTGAAACACTCGACCCTTCAGACAAAAACCAGAGATACTTCCGAGAACGACACATAGATTGGTATGTGCAGGTATGCATCTGTCAGGTTCAGCGATATTGCCCAATCGTTTGGAAAAATCGCGTTCGTGACCTTGTTTACTGTTTCCACACTGAATCACTGAAAAGTCAAGAACTTGTTCAGTCTTGACAGATCGATTATCAGTCTTAATTTTCCGTTCTTTTGGAACCAAGAAAATTTGTGAGTAAAAAACCGGGATCTTTCGGATTTATACTCTCCACTGCCCTCTTTGTAAGAGTTCCTGAACCTGTTCTTCTAGAGCTGGACTTTGTGACTGCTTGAAGAACTGTGGGAGTGGGGAAAGTATTGGTTTTCTGTCGAAACGGAATCTTGTAGCCATGCCTTACGACAGAAAGGACCCATTGTCCTACCGGTACCCTTAGAGGACAGAGGAGGGCAAATTTCAGTGTCTTCTATCAGAGGAGGATTCTTTACGGGAGGAGACCGACTGGCACCTTCTCGCACTGTCCCCGCCATGAGAAAACTTAGAACCACCCCTTTCACTCCAGACTGGTCCCTGTCTAGGGGGAATGGATGGGAAAAACCTTTTTAGGATCTTGTTTCTTTTTACTACTCCGTAGAGTTCTGAAAGAAATGTTTGAGATTGCGAATGTGCTAGGTTTCGCGACCGATTCCGCAATCAGTTCCTGTTGATGCGTTTCTAAATTGGCCTTTTGAATTTCTGTGATTTTACCATAAAAGGGTATCTGCAGAAAAAGGTATAGATCTCAAACTGTCATTGGAAGCATATGTGAGAATCTTAGACCCAGAAATGGCCAACTCCCTCCTACATAACAGAAGTTCCACTGCCATAAGCACTGATAAATTTGTAGAATGTTTGAGACAATTGACTAATGACTCTACTAATCTACGAAGCATATTAGTGTCCATATCTTCAGATTGCATGGCACTAAACGCTGATGTTGCAAAAAAGTCTGCATAAGAATTGATGGATGTAACGCTCCTTGCATGACGTTCCATCGTTTCAAGAAATTTGGTTGAAATATTGACAGTTCCAGAAGAAGACAAATCCAGCTTCGATGCATCTTTGTCTATTTTTGGAACTCTTGAAGGAAATTGTTCATTATGAAGTTTGTAAAACTTCATATGAGTACCTAGCTCCTTCTCTAGGTTAATTGGTGCCGTCCAACAAGGTTCAAATTTAACCTTGTCAGTAACATGTGACTAAACAAGATTAAGAATATCTTTTGCCAACTGAAATTGGGGTAAAGTTGAAGACTCTTAATTCACAGAAGGATTAAGTAAGTCAATACCCGGTCAGGTTTTGAAGGAGTTGAATACTCATTCGTCCGTGGGCAAATAGAGACTGGAAGAAATCTGAAGACCTCTTCAATAGTCTCTGCATAAGAAAATTTTTTCCTCATCCTCATCATCAGAAATAACAGAACAGCTTTCAGAAAACTTAAGAAAAGAAGTTTTGTTCTTAACTCTAGTCGAGTTATAGTGAACGGACTTCCTGGTCGGAGAGGTAACACTTCCCCTTCAAATTCATTATCAGTTACTGTCCCTGAAATAACGTTCTGAATAATATCCCTCTCAGAAGAAAGAGAACAAGAATTTCGTCTCTTTTTTCCTTGCAGGGAGGAAGATCTGCTAGACTGTCGGCGGTTTTCATGAGACCGTTTCCAACCTTTAGTGTGATGAGGACGTCTGGATCTCTTTCCTACATGTGGATGAGACCTAGAACGATATCTACTTCTCTCCCACTATCAAATCTCTAGAGTGAGACCTATAGCGATGAGACTTCTTCCTCTAGGAATGTCTCCTATGTCTACCCTTGGAACGAGACACGGAAGAACTAGATTCAAATGATACCTTGAAGAAAAAGATTCATCTGAGTCATAAATAGAAGATGAAACCCTTTTTTTTTTTTGTCCCGGAGGTCTTTCTTATTTTGACCGGACCGGGATATCGAGACACCCGGTGCAGACCGGGATCCCGGTCCTAGACCTCGACCGGACCGGGTCAATGAATTTCCGGACACCCGGTTATTAGTGTGACCCGGAAGTGTCCGGAAAACAGCTGTCTGACCAGAACAGTTCAAGAGACCGGAAACTTCATCCCCAGAGCCTTTATGAACGCCTTGATTTACCGACCGGGAATGACCGGGTAAGATCTCATGACTGGAAGAAAACTCGTCTGGTCGTTGGTTGCCTGGAGAAGGGATGTTTTCAAGTTCACCCAACTGAATAATCCCTGAATGGCGACTTTCAGACCGGACATTTGACACAACGTCGTCAGCCCGGCCTGATGAAAGTTTATCAGAACGAACGTTTGACACAACGTCGTCGGTTCGAACTGAAGGGACTTCCTCTGCCCCAGAGCCTAGATGACTGGAAACGTCATCATTTGCCTTCTTAGACTCTTCGAAGAATGACGAAGAATACTGTCTTGTTTCTTGGCATCCTGGAAAGATAAGACCACCTACGAATAGCAGAATACCAAGTATCAAGAGACAAATTTACACAAATATCACATTATTGTCAACACTGCACTAGAGCAAGCAAGACAAGAAGAGTGGAAATCCACTGTCATTTGTGAGACCACAAGAACCCAGCACTTGTGGCATAACAAAGAAAAATAAAATGGAAAGAACTCACGTGAAAGGAATTCACTAAGTCCAAATTAATCCAAAATAATCCAAATAATGAACTAGAGCTGTCAGAGGATCTGACTATAGCCCCGCTATAGCGCTATCAGAGGAGTAAGACACATTGACTCTAAAAGCTTTTAACCTATCAGGGGAGCTTTCTTAGTTCCAGAGAAAACTTTAATATTTTTTTTTTTCTTTGCTGGGGAGATAACCCCAAGAGTAATGTTGTTGGCCATTATTTACTTACATCCACCTAATGTTCATGTTTATACAAAGTTTCAGCTTTCTAGCTTTCTTAGTACCTGAGAAAACTGTATCGAAAATATTTTTCATGGTTTGATGGTTAGAAAAGTGAAATGATTTTTTTACTTGCAGAAAATATCCTATCAGGGGAGATAACTCCAAGAGTTATGGGCCTTTGGCCATTATTTTGGTAAGGGCCATACATCCACCCACTTTTCATGTTCATACAAAGTTTCAGTATTCTAGCTTTCTTAGTTCCTGAGAAAACTGTCACCAAACCTTTTCATTTATTAAAAAAAACTATACTATCAGGGGAGATAACTCCAAAAGTAATGGGCCCTCGGCCATTATTTTGGTTAGCTCCCTATATCCACCCATTGTCCACATTTATGCAAAGTTTGAGGTTTCTAGCTTCTTTAGTTCCTGAGAAAACTGTGACCAAACATTTTCATTTAAAAAAAACCTATATTTTCATTTATTTAAAAAACCTATCAGGAGAGATAACTCCAACAGTTATGGGCCCTTGGCCATTATTTTGGTAAGCTCCCTATATCCACCCATTGTCCACATTTATGCAAAGTTTGAGCTTTCTAGCTTCTTTCGTTCCTGAGAAAACTGTGACCAAACATTTTCATTTAAAAAAACCTATCAGGGGAGATAACTCCAAGAGTTATGGGCCCTTGGTCATAATTTCGGTAAGGTCCGTGGAGGCACCCATTGTCCACGTGTATACAAAGTTTTAGTTTTCTAGCTCTCTTAGTTTCGGGGAAAACTGTGACGAAAAAATAACGGAATAACGGAATTACGGAATTACAGAATTACGGAATTACAGAATTACGGAATGACAGGGCAAATCCAATATAGCCCCACTTTTCAAGCGGGGCTATAATAAAACTGTAGCACAAAACACAGTAAAATCCAGCGGGAGCACTTCCCTACGACCAATGGTAGAAGAAAGCAAGACATAATGCTGATGTAAAAAGATTTGTTTGAGAACAAAACTGAAACACATCCACCAAGATGGCCGCAAGGAAAAATTCTGAAGTGTCACAGGAAGTCATGTGACATTGCTCTCTTGTTGTTGGAGGTTTCCTCCTTGAGAGGCACACCCGGTACCGGGCGTCCGGCCAAAAATCTTGCGGGAAGTACAGTAATATGCTATCATTGAATGTACTGGTTACAGTATTCGTATTGAAACAAAGATCAGGAATTGATACAATTAACTTACTCCATCCATAAAAGACACCAAAGGGAAAGAAATACAAACATTAAGCGACCAGACCATAATGGAAACCTAAACAAAGGAAGGCCATATGGACAGTTACTTTCCCACAAAATGGCCATATGGCCATCCAAAATTAAAAGACACAAGTGATACACACAGTAAGTAACAAACAACAACATAAATAAATCGCCACAGAAGAGCCGCCTTGGAACGGTCAGTGGAAGATTTCCACTGGGGGGCTTAAATCGATTTTACGTGGCCACAATCCTCGCCCTTACTTCCGTCGCGATTTAGACAAATAATTTGTTCAGTCCGCATGAAGGCCTGATCGAGACCCACTGACCTGACCAGTACGGTGCAAAATCCACTGACAACTGCCCTTCTTGAATCAGTAGAAGGGAGACTATATGCACATTGGAATGAGCCACCGTGGCCATTAAGACTCATATTTTGGTGCTATAATGAGTACTTTTCGACCATTTTTTTTTCAATCCCATGGATAGATATACACTGATCCATCATATGGTCCTACATATCCAATGGCTATCAGAATGACGTCAACTAAAGTCCACACTCCAAGGCCTCCAAAACTGAACAGCTTGCCAATCCCTTCTCTCCACAGGCCAAGGTAAAACCTATCCACACCAAAACCTCCTAGAGTGATGCTGAAAGATTAAAGTGTGACTTTTAAGTGCATTTATCATGACGTCATGAACGCCATGTAATAAATTTGCTAATCCACTAATGGATTAGCAAATTTATTACATGGTGTTTGCTATGTCATATGTGGATTAAATATGTAAATTAGTTAGATACGCCCCATAACGTTACATGTATGACATCCTTAAAGACATCCCATTTACTAATGGCAGAATATAAACATTTTTATGAAACAATCGTGAATAAAATGCGTTTTGAATGTCATATGATAAATAGAATCTTGCATTCGTGCTCATGTATCATTGAATTTATTAAACTCATTGAGATAAAGGGATAAAATGCTTGGCAAAGCCTTGCATTTTTTTCCCTTTTCCTCAACTCCTTTAATAAACTCAATAATACATGAACACTCATGTAAAATCCTCTATATGTACATGCTTTAACTCATTTTTCACCAATGATTTTTATTGCCAACTAAAGCTACCATAAGGGTCAATTTCAAACTTTAGGGGTGTGTGGTTGTCATTTTTAGAAGTCTACTTTGAAAATGGTGGAACTTTTTTTCCTGCAAACAGTAACGGCCCTTTAGCCTTTCACAACATCTCGGCCCAGTTGTCCCAAACTATTTTAATTTAATGTTAGTGGTCAAACCTTAGCTGTTCATCACATGAACAAATCCATGAAATGAACACCCCTCTAAACCCCACTTTTTATATAGAAAATTGGGGTTTACAGGGGTAAACATTATTTTTCTTATTTCTGCTCCAAGACATAGGTTGTGGGTACTCATGAGAATCACCTCAATGAGGCAGTTCTAACGAGCACAGACTACATGTATGTTTGCAGTATAAACAAGAGGCCCAAGAGGGCCTGTCGCTCCACTGGCTATATGCAGTCAGTTGTCATATTAATTACATTAACCTATGGAATAGGAGTGGACTCTTCCACTGCTATAAGTTGGACCAGTCCATTTATCATATAAGGGGTGTCATGCCTACTTTTTTTGGTTTTATTCTTTTTTTTTGACGGAACTTTCTGTAGTGACGGCCATGATCAGATGCGGTGTTCTGCGGGGTCTGATCTGGGCCTGCACTGCTGGCCAAGGTACCACCCTAGGGGTTTCCCGTGTGCAATGGGCTAAAAAAACAAGTGATCCACCCAAGAATATTCATTCTTAATTACAAAAGAAACCATCCAATTGACCATTTTGAAGGTCGGCTGAATTTATGTAGGTGACCACATAACATTGCTACATTCTAAATACAGTAAGTCTGTGGGAGCTAATAAGACTGGAGGTGTGGCCAATTTGGACCCCAGAGGCATGGCTTCGTGCAACATACTATACATCTAAGCTCTGGGTCTTATACTGTAAACCAGGGATCGCAGGATCGATCATGGGCTTCTCCAGACTTTCAGATGAGTCTTTAAACCTAGGTCCCATCTCCGTATGACCTTAGTTGTTGGAGAGACGAAAAACTCAAACACTCACTCTGGGTCTTATAGTTTCTGAGAAGAAGATTTTTGAAGTTTTTCCCATTATAAGTCTGAGAGCTAATGAGCCTCAAGGCATGGCCAATTTGGACCTAGGTACATGGTTGGCAAGATTCATGTAGGAGACATTGCTATTCATGAAATATCTAAGGTCTGGGCCTTATGGTTCGAGAGAAGAAGATTTTTTAAGTTTTTCCCATTATGAGTCTATGGAAGCTAATGAGCCCAGGGGCATGGCTAATATGCACCCCAGAGCCATAGTTGGCAGATTTAATATGAGTTACCATTTGACGTTGCTGCATAATGAAAATATAAGCTCTGGGCCCTGATGGTTTCACAGATGAAGATTTTTTAAGTTTTTCCCAATTAAAGTGATGAGCCTCAGGGTGTGGCCAATTTGGACCCCAGGGTACACGGTTGGCAGGATTTATGTAGTTGAACACTTTAAGTTGCTACATACTAAATATCTAAGCTCTTGACCTTATGGTTTCAGAAAAGAAAAATTTTCCTTTTTTTTTCATAGGTCTATGGGAGACAATAAGCCCTGGGGCATCGCCAATTTGGACCCCATAGGCATAGTTTGCAGGATTTATGTAGGTGACCACATAACTTTGATACATACTAAATATCTTAGCTTTATGCCTTATGGTTTCAGAGAAGAAGATTGTTTAAGTTTTTCTCTTTATAAATTTACGGAAGCTAAGGGGCGTGGCCATGGCAGCTATGATTTTTGCCTGATCAAAATTCTTCAAGGAATCTGATAGAGGTCCACCCAAGAAACATTCATGCAAAATAGGAATAAATTCCACTCAGTGGTTTTGGAGAAGATTTTTAAATTTTTTACCCTTTATAAGTCCATGGAAGCTAATGACCCAAGAGGCATTGCCATGGCGACCATGTTTTTGCCTGAGTAACAAGATCTCCACAAACAGTGCATCACACGCCCGTGGCAAGGAGAAAGATGTAGCATATATACTGACTCCTGTACATGTCTGAGTTAGTGGACTGTAACCTTGAAACAATATGGGCTGCTAACTATAACAAGTTTCAGCTTGATCAGACATTAACTGTAGGGGTTAGCCCGAGACAACAGCAGAAAGACATTACGATAACACGCCTATACAAATACATAGAAATTTTTACACTGAAATATCCAAGATTTTAAGATGAAAAATTGTGATATTTTTCTTATTTCTGCTCAAAATATGGATTGTGGGGCCACGTTAGAACCGCCTCATCGAGGCGGTTCTAACGTGTACGCACAATCTATATTTCAGAGCAGAAATAAGAAAAATAATGTTCACCCCCGTAAACCCCAGTTTTACTGTATAAAAGTGGGGTTCATGGGGGTCAAAATTATAAAGGCGTGTGTTCGTGATGTCAGCAAAGACTGCAGAATGCTGCATCTCATCAAGGTCAACACTATTTGCCGCTCATCCAGCTATTTTCAGCTACTTCGCCTGACAGTACATTTTTTAACAAGTATGGTAGGGAGTTGAGGTGTCTGAATATTTAGGGTAAATACATACCTTAAAACTAATGCTGTAGACCACTTGTAACCACTGGTCCAATTACAAGTAACAGCTTTGTAAAAAGTTCTGCTTCCTGCAAAATGAAGATGGTAATGATTATAATATTAAAACAAAATATAATGCCTGGTTGGTTTGGAATTTAACCCTTTTTGTACCAGAAAACCCCTAAAAAGAATCAGACGCTGCAGAATGTGGCATCTGATCAGGACCTACACTGCTTCACAGTGCAGGCCCAGATCAGGCACTGCAGAACACGGCATCTGATCAGGACCTACAGTTTGCAACAAGAATTCCGCTGAAGGCTATGTCGCGCCTGTGGGGGCACAAAGTCAGCCAACCATGATATGTAGGTAGTCAAGGTCAAACATAGATGCTTGCATTAAAGTTTCCATTCTTAAATGCAAGCTTGTACTAAGTATCATTAATGAAGCTCTTATAATACTTGAAAAATGAACTTAACCAATAGGGTGAATGCTAGGGTGGTCGCAACATTTTACAAAGTCAGTGAACCATGAAATTTAGGTCAAGGTCAAATATGGATGCTTGCATTTAAGTTGCCATCCCCGGATTCAAGTTTGTACCAAATATCATTAATGAAGCTCTTATACTTCTTGTGAAATAAACTTGACCATTAGGGTGAACGCTAGGGTGGTCACAATATTTTACAAAGTCAGTGAACCATGAAAAGTAGGTCAAAGTCAAATATGGATGCTTGCATGTAAGTTGTCATCCCCAGACACAAGTTTGTACCAAGTATCATTAATGAAGCTCTTATAGTTCTTGAGAAATAAACTTGACCATAAGGGTGATTGCTAGGGTGGTCCCAATATTTTACAAATTCAGTGATCCAGGAAATGTAGGTCAAGGTCAAATATGGATGCTTGCATGTAAGTTGTCATCCCCAGACACAAGTTTGTACCAAGTATCATTAATGAAGCTCTTATAGTTCTGAGAAATAAACTTGACCATTAGGGTGAACGCTAGAGTGGTCACAACATTTCACAAAGTCAGTGAACCATGGAAAATGTAGGTCAAGGTCAAATATGGATGCTTGCATGTAAGTTGCCATCCCCAGACACAAGTTTGTACCAAGTATCATTAATGAAGCTCTTATAGTTCTTGAGAAATAAACTTGACTATTAGGGTGAACGCAAATGTTGACGCCTTGAAAAACAGATTGGAGAATGAACGAACGAACTGACGGAAAACCGGGCGCCTATATCGCGCCATGCTAATAGCAGGCGCGACAAAAAGGACAGCCATTTCCCAAATTTTGAACTATTGCAGAAAACACAACCTGACACGGCCTCGATAGCGCAGTGGTTAACACGTTTGACTCATGATCAAGCGGTTGTGTGTTCGAATCCGCCACCCGGTATCGAGGTGTGTCCTTGGGCAAGACACATAATGACACTGCCTCACTCGACCCAGGTGTAAATGGGTAGCAGTGGTGTAATGGTCACTGCCTCTCTCTCGCGCTCGTGAAAACATCCAGAATGAGTGTTCGAGAATGATTAAATAAGCTTGCAGCTTCCATCACAATCGAACTATAATAAATTAGTATCAACTAAACTACATTTTGAAATTGACTCCTGCTATATATAAGGTTGAAGTTCCATAGTTGTTCAAAACTAACGACATCGTTAGTTAACGTATCGTTAAACCTTTGATCATTTATTATGGCAAATATGTTAATATTTTTGCAAAAAAAGTGTGAGCAGCTTTTGCATTCAAAGCTGCTCACATTTTTTCAGCAAAAATACCAAAGTTTTGAATATTAACCTGCCTAGAACAGTTAACAATATGATCACTTACGAGCTCGTTAAGCTAACGATGCTTTGAACAACTGGCCCTAGTACTGTACAGTGCACGTTCTTTCACTGTCCTTCTTGAATAAGCAGGAGGGGGAAAATGACCAAAAGTATTTCACAATCATTCTTAGCCGGCCTAGGTACATGTAGCTCAGTCGGATGCGCGTCTGACTGGTGAACAGGAGGATAAGAGTTTGATTTCTGCCGGGGTCCGCAACATTATTTCGTGGAGATTGATCATGAAATCTTTTCTAGGGTCATTCTCTCCCTTCCGCTGATTCAAGAAGGGCAGTTGTCAGTTTCTGGCGAAAGAATGTGCACTGTACTGGTTAACTCCTTACGTATGAGCTTGCCCAGGAAAGTTGTGGCTAGGTAAACTGACCAGCTCAAAAATGACCTAAAGTGTTGACAGGGCCGTTAAACGCCAATACAAACAAACAAAACCATCATTCTTAGTGAAAGAAGCCTCCCTGGTGTAGTGGTTCCGCTACTTGCCTTGTAAACCAGGGGTCGCAAGATCGATCCCGGGCTTCTCCAGACTTTCAGATGAGTCTTTAAACCGAGGTCCTGTCTCCGTATGAGCTTAGGTGTTAGTGGGATGCAAAACTCAAACACTCACTCACTCATTCTTAGTGAAAGAACAGTGCTGCACCCAGCAGAAAATGGGCCTGCACCCTAATCACCAGACAAACTCCCATCTGACTTTGGCATTACAGTCCAACCTGTATTAAGCAAGCACCTGAGGGATGGTCAAAATTTGCTTGCTTAAGACGGGTGCTTGCTTAACCCTTTTGTATCAACAGAATCTTCCTCCTTATATATACCAGGAGTTCAGGTGTCAGGTTGTATTTTCTTAAAAATTTACTTGGAAAAAGGCTTAACTTTTCACAAACAGTGGAGGCCCTGATCAGACGCCGCTTTCTGCGGCGTCTGATCTCGGCCTGCACTGTTTGCCAATGTACCCATTTGGGGGTTTCTGGTACTAAATTGGTTAATACAGATGTATTTTGATGCATTTTCCTTTTTCAGGAACTGAAGGCATGCTTACTTAGGACAGATTGTTTGAAGGTGGACACAATAACTGGTTTAACTGTATATGGATCATGTAAGCTGCATGTCAACACTTGTCCTGCTGAATAAATTAATGCAGCCAAACCCATTCCTGACTTTCAACCAATCAGATTACTTGATGCAATTTACTCCTACAAACTGAATGTCAAACAGTGTATTCCTACAAACTGAATGTCGAACAGCATAGACATAGATCAAATGGCTCTTTTAGAAGCCATCTGATCTGTATCTACACTGTTCACAAAAGGCATTGCATATTCTGATTCAACTGGACAAGAGTTAACAACGCAGCAGATAAGGTTGGTATTCTATGATAACTGAGAAGCCTCCGTGGTGCAGTGGTTACGCTACTCGCCTTGTAAACCAGGGGTGGCAGGATCGATCCCGGGCTTCTCAAGACTTTCGGATGAGTCTTTAAACCGAGGTCCCATCTCCGTATGACCTTAGCTGTTGGTGGGATGTAAAACTCAAACACTCACTCACTCTATGATAACTGAAGGATAGTTTTTGTCAATTCTCCATAAAAACCTAAGTTGTGAGTATTCATTAGAACTGCCTCCTCAAATACCCACAACATAGGTTTATATGCATATCCTTCAGTTATCACAGAAAATGCACCTTATCTGTTACTGTGGGGGTTGACTGGATGAGGCAAAGATGACGTGTAATCTTGCGTTACTGGGGCGTCCAACTAATATTGGCTTACAGGTGGGCAAGACTTGCTTTCCTTGCAGCAGGTAAGGGTAGAGGGGGGGGGGGGGGGGGTGTTATTTCTTCTGTTACTGCAATTCCATTAGGAAAACACATCTGTGTGATAAAGTGCATTTTTCAAACCTCAAAAAAAGGTATTTTTCTGATGTAAATTTGTAATATTTTTCTTATTTACACTACAAACATAGGTTTTGGGTGCTCGTTAGAACCGCCTCATTGAGGCGGTTCTAACGAGAACCCATAACCTATGTGTTGGAGCAGAAATAAGGAAAATAATGTTTAGCCCCCGAAACCCCAGTTTTCTCTATATAAAGTGGGGTTTAGGGGGGTCTTTATTTCACGGACTTGTTCACGTGATGCCATTCATTTTCCTCTTTCTAATCTGTCCATCACTTTCACCTCCTCTACTATTTCTTCAATCTTTTCTCCCTTTCTCTGGGAGACGACAAAAATGGCCCACAATGGTTGATGTGTCGTTAAACCCAAAACAACCAATCAATCATTATCTGTTGCTGAGAGTTAACCTTTGTCCATCTGAATCAGGATACATCCTACCTTTGCAAACATTGCTGATCCAGATCAGATGGTTTCTGAAGAAGCCATCTGATCTGGATCAACACTGTCCTTTCAGTTTGTAAATTTGCAGTAATCAACTGCATTAAGTAATTTGATTGGTTGATAGTAAAAAATTGGTGTAGCAAAATGAATCTATTTCACAGGACAAGGTCTAGGGTTAATGAGTATTTATCTGCCCTTAATACATCACGCCTCATACTGACCAAGCTTTTCAAAGCCTGAAAGACTTGATTTTGCAGCCTTAATCCTCATCCTGCTGTACATGACAACCATTACCATTGCAAACAGTTTAGATCCAGATCAGATGGCTTCTGCAGAAGCCATCTGATCAGGACCTACACTGTTTGTAATACAGTTGGTGACCTGAATACATTATATCAAATACATGTAATTTGATTGGTGAATAGGCAGGAATGGGGGTAGCAAAATAATTTTATCCAGAGGATAAGTGTTCAATAGTCATTTGAAACAGAATATAGGAGGAAAAATCAAAATCTAAAAAGCCTGAAATCAAGAAAAAATCAAGAAACAATCAAGCCCTAAAAGCCTGAAATCCTGCATATGCCTGAAAAATATGAGGCCTGATACATACAAACATGCGTGACATAATTTATGATACACTTTAATTACGTATAGCTAACTGACATCAAACAAGAGGGCCAAGATGGCCCTGAATCACTCACCTGATATCAAGTTGTCACATGGCTTCTGAAAGTCATGTGGGTGACAGCCATTCCATGAAGCATTACTTACTTTTACTTTTTTCTATATTTTAGCATTGGCAGCCATTTTGATCATCTGAGCAGAACAGTTTTAGCTATTTTGGTAAAGGGTCAGCTAAGCAACATTTCTATGAAGTTTGAATGAAACCGGCCCAAGGGTTCATGTTTGAAACAAATTTATGGTGTACTTCTATTTTTAGCTCAGGCAGCCATCTTGTTCGTCAGAGCAGAACAATTTTAGCTGTTTTGGTAGAGAGCCATCTGAGCAACATTCCTGTCAAGTTTGAATCAAATTGGCTCAAGTGTTTTAGGAGGAGTTCGTATTTGTAGCAAATTTATATTTTTTCCTATTTTTAGCTCTGGTGGCTATTTGCTCATCTGAGCAGAACCATTTTAGTTATTTTGGTAGAGGGTCTCTGAAGCAACATTCTTATGAAGTTTGAATGAAACTGTCCAGAGAGTACAGGAGGCATTTTCTTTTAAAGGTTTTTTTTTTCTACTTTTAGCTCTGGTAGCCATCTTGTTCATCAGAGTGGAACGATTTTGGCTTTTTTGGTAGGGAATGACCAAGGCAACATTTCTTTGAAGTTTAATCAAATTGGCCCAGGGTTTAGGAGGAGTTCGCATTAAAAGCAAATTTACTATCTTTTCCTTTTTAGCTCTGGTGGACATTTTGTTCATCGGAGCTGAACCATTTTAGACATTTTGGTAGCGGGTCATCTAAGCAACATTCCTATCAAGATTGAATGAAATTGGCCAAAGGGTACAGGAGATGTTATTTGAAGATTTGTTTCTATTTTCAGCTCTGGTGGCAAACTTGTTTGTCAGAGTGGAATGATTTTAGGTATTTTGGTAGGGAGTCACGTAGGCAACATTCCTGTGAAGATTGAATCAAATTGGACAAAGGATTTAGGAGTTGTGTTTGAAGAAAATGTATGATGTTTTTTCTATTTTTAGCTCTGGTGGCCATTTTGTTCACCACAGCGGGATCGTTTTAGCTATTTTGGTAGAGAGTCATCTAAGCAACATTCCTATGAAGTTTGAATGAAATTTGGCCAAGGGTACAGGAGGAGTTGTTATTTGAAGATTTTTTTTCAATTTTTAGCTCTGGCAGCCATCTTGTTAGTCAGAGCGAAAGGATTTTAACTGTTTTGGTAGGGAGTCACCTAGCCAACATTCCTATGAAGTTAGAATCAAATTGGCCCCAGGGTTTAGGAGGAGTTCGCGTTTGAAGCAAATTTAAGATATTTTTCTATTTTTAGCTCCGGTGGCCATTTTGTTATCGGAGGTGAACAGTTTTAGCTATTTTGGTAGAGGGTCATCTAAGCATCATTCCTATGAAGCTTGAATGAAATTGGGCCAAAGGTACAGGAGGATTTGTATGTTGTTTGAAGATTTTTTCTAGTTTTAGCTCTGACGGCCATCTAATTCGTCAGAGCGGAACAATTTTAGCTATTTTGGTAGGGAGTAACCTACACAACATTCCTGTGTAGTTTGAATCATACTGGCCCAAGGCTTTAGGAGGAGTTTCTGTTTGAAGCAAATTTATGATGTTTTTCTATTTTTAGCTCTGGCGGCCATTTTGTTCATCTGTGCGGGATAGTTTTAGCTATTTTCGTAAAGGGTTATCTAAGCAACATTCCTATGAATTGAATGAAATTGGTCAAGGGTACAAGAGGTGTTGTCGTTTTAAGTTTTTTTTTTCTATTTTTAAAAACTCCGGTGGCCATCTTGCTCGTCAGAGTGGAACGATTTTAGCTACTTTGGTAGGGAGTCAGCTAGCCAACATTCCTATGAAGTTTGAATCAAATTGGCCCAAGGGTTTAGGAGGAGTTCACATTTGAAGCAAATTTACACTATTTTTCTATTTTAAGCTCTGCTGGCCATTTTGTTCATCGGAGGTGAGCTGTTTTAGCTATTTTGTAGATGGTCATCTAAGCAACATTCCTGTGAAGTTTGAAAGAAATTGGGCCAGGGGTACAGGAGGAGTTGTCGTTTGAAGATTTTTTCTATTTTTAGCTCTGGTGGTCATCTTGGTCATCAGAGCGGAACGATTTTAGCTGGTTTGGTAGGGAGTCAACCAGGCAACATTCCTGTGAAGTTTGAATAAATTTGACAAAGGGTTTTGGAGGAATTTGCCTTTGAAGCAAATTTACGATGTTTTTCTATTTTTAGCTCTGCCGGCCATTTTGCTCATGGTAGCAGAACAGTTTCAGCTATTTTGTTAGAGAGTCACCTAAGTGACATTCCAATGAAGTTTGAATGAAATTGGCCCCAGCGTACAGGTGGAATTGGCATTTGAAGATTTTTCTATTTTTAGCTCTTGTTCATCAGAGAGGAATGATTTTCCCTAGTTTGGTAGGGAGCCATCCATGCAACGTCCCTGTGAAGTTTGAATCAAATTAGCCAAAGGGTTGAGGTGCAGTTCGCATTTAAGGCAAATTGTTGACGACGCAGGACGGACGACGCACGACAGACATTCACTGATCACAATAACTCACTATGAACACTTTGTGCTAAGGTGAGCTAATAAACAGAGGATTTATTTTATTTTTCGATGATAAATTGAATTCACAAACAGTGATATCCAAATATCCTATTTTACCTGTTTGATACAGTGGTGATATCAACAAGCCTCCTAGTGACTTTGAATATACAGGTTTCTATTCAGGTTCTTCTTGCTCAAAATATAGGTTATTTACAGGTTTTTCAATAAAAATATAGGTTAAAAAAGGTTCTCCCAAACTCACATAAAGATTTGAAACTGAAGAAAAATATTTGATTACTCTGATAAATTTGATCTGAATTTTTCAAAGACTGAGCGTGCGAAAAATTATAATTTGTTGACACTTTTAATTACATTTTTTGGGACATAACAATAGTAGGGCATTTTGAAGACAAATTAGGGTAGAGTCACGAGTACAATGTAGGTTCAAAAAGTGAAAATTATTTTTTTTTTTTCATGAAAATACAGGCTTTTTATAGGTTTTATGAACAAAATAAAGGCTTATTTGAGTTGACACTAAATTATAGATTATTATAGGTTTCGCTAGGAGACCTGTATGACCTCAATTTCACTGTTTGTTTGGTTTGAGGTTTAACATCCCCGTCAACACTGTAAAAGTCACTTTGGAGATGTTGCTTCCAATTTTGTGGGACTTTTACCAAACACTGAGATGAAACCAGTGCTTCAGCTGAAGTGCACGACCCGCCGGATGCTTTTAGCTTTATGAGTGTTACCATATACGGGTATGGTGGCCATTTTGGTCATGTGACCTGGACCTAAAACTGTTCCCCCAATAAATGCGCCTTATCGTAAGGAGCAAAAAAATATCTTATACTTTAGTACTGTATTCTGAATCGTTTGCAGGATAAAATGCATTCTCACTTTTCCAATGGAATGTAATATTTCGCAAGTCCATTGGTTAGATCTCACTGATATCTATCAGTATGCCAAAAATTGTTTAAATATTCCAAGCGGTTAAGTCACTTTCACCAATTTTCACAAACGGGTTACGGACGGACAGACAGACAGACCATATATGGCTTGGCGGCCATTTTGGTCATGTGAGCTGGACCCCATGAGCAAATTTTGGTTTCCCCAATCCCATAGAGGCTCCATATGAAATTTGACTTCAATCTGCCAAACGGTTTCCGAGGAGAAGCAGTTCGAAAATTTTCACATTTTCGCCTCGGCGAAGCTATACTAAATGGAATGTAATATCTCGCAAGTTCATTGGTTAGATCTCATTACTTTAGTACTGTATTCTGAATCGTTTGCAGGATAAAATGCATTCTAACTTTTCCAATACAAAAGCATATGTGTCAAAGTTTGACCTAGGCACAAAGAAGGTCAAGGTCACCCAGGGTCACCATTTTAGCCATTTATGATGGGCCTACGTCCCAGATGCTATTTATCAAGTTTCGTGGAAATCTGCCCAGTGGTTCTGGAGAAAACTATTTTTGTAGGGTTTTTACCATATATGGCTTGGCGGCCATTTTGGTCATGTGACCTGGACCCCATGGGCAAATTTTGGTTTCCCTCATCCCATAGAGGCTCCATATGAAATTTGACTTCAATCGGCCCAACGGTTTCCGAGGAGAAGCAGTTCGAAAATTTTCACATTTTTCGCCTCGGCGAGGCTATACTAAATGGAGTGTAATATTTTGAAAGACCATTGGTTTGATCTCATTGATATCTATCAGTATGCCAAAAATTGTTTAAATATTCCAAGCAGTTAAGTCACTATCACCAATTTTCACAAACAGGTTACGGACGGACAGACAGACAGACCATATATGGCTTGGCGGCCATTTTGGTCATGTGACCTGGACCCCATGAGCAAATTTTAGTTTCCCCCATCCCATAGAGGCTCCATATGAAATTTGACTTCAATCGGCCCAACGGTTTCCGAGGAGAAGCAGTTCGAAAATTTTCACATTTTTCGCCTCGGCAAGGCTATACTAAATGGAATGTAATATTTCGCAAGTTCTTTGGTTAGATCTCATTGATATCTATCAGTATGCCAAAAATTGTTTAAATATTCCAAGCAGTTAAGTCACTATCACCAATTTTCACAAACGGGTTACGGACGGACAGACAGAATGACAGACTGACAGAATGACAGACTGACAGAATGACAAGGTGATTTTAGGGCACTTAGAAAATCAACCGACTTCGGTCGGTCGCTTTTTCTGCGGGTCTTGCAATGACATCTCAAGCCCTGTTGCCCAATGAAACCAATAGGGTTTATAAGCACGGATGGTCCGACTCGCACCACTTTGCCTGGGCAGGCTTAGATCCTCTAAGCGGTTTACCAGTACCCGTGTGTGGGTCGGATTTAGCTCTGCGTGGAAGCATCATGCAGCCCATATATTTCTTCAAGCCCCGATGGGAGGGGGCGGGGTTCAATTTTACTAAGAAATCTCTATATTTCATTGGAAAGCATGAAAGAAAATAGTACCTGTCATCTTGAAAATTCCTTCAAATGTCTATTTTTTCTGATGAAAATTTGAGGTACATGTGTTTCCAATTCATGCTCACAACTTAAATGATGGGTTGCTTTAATAAGGTGGTTCTATTGAGTATTCAGGCCACGTGTATGCTTTCAGCAAAAATAATGAAATAATGTATAGATCTACCCATCTTTTTCAATATAATGTGGGATAGACTAACAACTTAAAAATTATTAACATGAAGTATCATGATCAATGTTAGAATATTTAATGCATTAATACTTTGTAATAAATATTCTGAATTTTGTTTGAGTGTTTGATTTGAGGTTTAACATCAGCATCAACAATGTATAGGTCATTTTGGAGATGTTGCTTCCAATTCTGTTGGTCTTTTACCCGACATTGAGATGAAATGACATCTCAAGCCTTTAATACCCTATGAAACCAATAGGGTTTATAAGCGTGGATGGACCCACTCGCACAGCTTAGCTTTGGCAGACTTAGATCCTCTAAACGGTTTACCAGTACTCGTGTGCGGGAAAGTTTCAGCTCTGCCTGGAAGAATCATGCAGCCCATCTTTTTCTTCAAGTCCTGATGGGCGGAGGCCATAAATACTCTGAATAATCCTTGTTGGTTTCATGTTTAAAAGTCCTGTCAAAACTATTAGGATCATATGGAGCTGGTCAGTTTACCAATCAACTCATCATGAAAACATGCCTATATAGAGGATCTTACATGAGTGTTCATGTATTATTGAATTTATTAAACTCGTTGAGGAAATGGGATAAAATGCGAGGCTTTGCCGAGCATTTTATCCCTTTTCCTCAACGAGTTTAATTAATTCAATAATACATGAGCAAGAATGCAAGATTCTATTTATCAAATGACATTTAAAATGCATTTTATTCACGATTGTTTACAAAAATATCAATATTCCGCCATTAGTAAATGCGACGCCGTTAAGGATGTTGTACATGTAACATTAAGGGACGTATCTAGCTAATTTGTATATTTAATCCACTAGTGGATTATCGAGAATATTACATGGCGTTATTGCAGTCTCAGACGCAACGTCATATGATAAATAGATATAATGCTGATCGTCCTTAACCTCACTTTTATATAGAAAAACTGGAATTTTACAGGGGTAAACATTATTTTTCTTATTTCTGCTCCAAAATCATAGATTTTGGGCACTTGTTAGAACTGGCTCGGAGAGGCAGGTCTAACGAGTACCCGCAATCTAGGTTTTGAGCAGATATATGAAAAATATCAGAATTTTTTTTGTCTGAAAATTTTCTTTTTTTTGTGGTAAAATTTCCAATATACAGGGCAGTCCCTTTATAACACAATGTTTGGGAGGCATATAATAGGACTTTGTTATAAGTGAACCGTGTTATAAAGGGATATTTTCAAAATAGAAATTATATTAAAATGACAATTTTGGAGGCAAGACCTGGCCGTTTTATAACCAAAACCGTGTTATAACGAGTAGAGTACTAAAGGTGCATGTATTTGAATACACACGTTTTCATAATGGTTTCCAGACAGGCTTAGGCATACGCCTGCCAAGAAATAATGTGATAAGGAAAACTTACTGTCTCAATATGACATGACTTACCTAAACAGAAAACATCTTCTTTCACTGTACAGTTTGCATAATATCTCTGCCTAGGTGCTTTCTTCATATTGCAGTTCGTGGATGTTGAACAAGAATATAAAGATGGGTCAAGCTGATAGCAATATCTACAGTGGTAAGGTCTTCTAAATGTTGTGTCTCCCTGTAACATATATGGCAATATTACATGCGTAACAGAGAAATATCATGATTTCTACAGACATAAAGTTGGTATTTTCGTTTTTGCCATGAGGAAATATTCCCTCTTAGCCGGGGAAATAAATCTCTTTAGCTGCAACTACTTTTAGTACAAGGTACAAGATACTGCTTTTGCTTTGAAATATTTCAGCACGGGAAAGATTCAGTCACGTAGACGTTATTCATGATGTCACCAAAATGGTGCTAAATGGTGTCTGAGTAGACATCAACAGAATGCATGACATTTGAGTCGGATGCAACATTGAAACAAATAAAACATGGATAAAACCATTGCATAAGAGGTGTGTTTTCCTTTTTGTAATCTCACATTTTTTAGTTCTTTCAATTATTTTAACTTACTTTTTTTTTATCAGAACTGTAGAAAGTGCTTTCAAAATGGTGCCCATCCAGTTTTCCAGCATAATTATGTATAACTATGGTGATTGAACCGTTAACACGAGCTATAAAGAGTCAATTGTACCGAACTTCAGAGCCAAATCCAAGATCCAAAATGATCCTAAAAGTCTATGGAAGTGCATGTAATATACAGTTTATTTAATGCAAAGCACTCGGTTCTTTATCAGATTTTTTTACCTCCCTCGGTTTATAAATCCCATATTTAACCCATTTCAGAATGGAAACCCCTAAACAGGTGCCGTGGCAAACAGTGCAGGCCCAGATCAGACCCCGCAGAACGCGGCGTCTGATCAGGGCCTACACTGTTTGCAAAAAGTTCAGCCATTTTCCAAATCAATTTCGAAGCAAACACAACCTGACACCCCTAAATTTTGAAATGGACTCCTGCTATATATAAGGAGGAAGATTCCATTTGGTACAAAAAGGGTTAAACAAGGCAACGCAAGCGTAGCATCCCCTCGCAACTGCATACCATTCATTAACATGAAAATCCAATCTGAATATATTAGACCATTGTGACCTTGACCTTTGACCCGACTTTGAAATTCAATAGGGTTCATCCTCTGTACATGGTGAACATTTGTGGAAGGTTTGATGCTTCTACGATGAATACTGTGTCGTCTATCCTGCTCACAAGGTTTTCAAGGTCAAGTCCATTGTGACCTTGACCTTTTACCCCTGACCTTGAAATTCAATAGGGTTCATCCTCTGTACATGGTGAACATTTGTGGAAGGTTTGATGCTTCTACGATGAATACTGTGTCTTCTATCCTGCTCACAAGGTTTTCAAGGTCAAGTCCATTGTGACATTGACCTTTGACCCCTGACCTTGAAATTCAATAGGGTTTATCCTCTGTACATGGTGAACATTTGTGGAAGGTTTGATGCTTCTACGATGAATACTGTGTCTTCTATCCTGCTCACAAGGTTTTCAAGGTCAAGTCCATTGTGACCTTGACCTTTGACCCCTGACCTTGAAATTCAATAGGGTTCATCCTCTGTACATGGTGAACATTTGTGGAAGGTTTGATGCTTCTACGATGAATACTGTGTCTTCTATCCTGCTCACAAGGTTTTCAAGGTCAAGTCCATTGTGACCTTGACCTTTGACCTCTGACCTTGAAATTCAATAGGGTTCATCCTCTGTACATGGTGAACATTTGTGGAAGTATTGATGCTTCTACGATGAATACCGTGTCTTCTATCCTGCTCACAAGGTTTTCAAGGTCAAGTCCATTGTGACCTTGACCTTTGACCCCTGACCTTGAAATTCAATAGGGTTCATCCTCTGTACATGGTGAACATTTGTGGAAGGTTTGATGCTTCTACGATGAATACTGTGTCTTCTATCCTGCTCACAAGGTTTTCAAGGTCAAGTCCATTATGACCTTGACCTTTGACCTCTGACCTTGAAATTCAATAGGGTTCATCCTCTGTACATGGTGAACATTTGTGGAAGGTTTGATGCTTCTACGATGAATACCGTGTCTTCTATCCTGCTCACAAGGTTTTCAAGGTCAAGTCCATTGTGACCTTGACCTTTGACCCCTGACCTTGAAATTCAATAGGGTTCATCCTCTGTACATGGTGAACATTTGTGGAAGGTTTGATGCTTCTACGATGAATACTGTGTCTTCTATCCTCCTCACAAGGTTCCGGACAGACACACACACACACACACACACAGACACACTAACACACGGACGCACGGCACCGATGCTATATCCCCATTCGCAACGTTGTTGCGAGGGGATAATAAGAAAGGAGAAGGAATAAACTCTACATGTACATATATTTGAGCATTCAGAACCCAATTGTTCAAAGTAGTAAATTCCTATATTAAGACCACCTTAAAACACACAGAAAAAGAAAGAAAAAGAACGACCGAAACCTTCTCAATATGCTTTCAAAAGCAGATTTAGCCTTAATATTAGGTGGTCTTAATAGCGGAATTTTACTGTATTTTTTAAAGGTGTCCGTTGTCAAAATGCACTATTTCCTGACTCCTGAGTAACATTTTCCTTCTATTCTTCCAAAATAGAAGTGAAGGCAATGATCAGGAATCAATACAATGAATCAATACATCCCATCAGAGAAAGCTTTCTGGCAGGGAACAAGCTTAAGACTAAGGAGAAAGAGCAGTCTCCCTAAATTATCAAGCCACCTGCTTTTTGCTGAGGGAGAAGGATATAGGGGCAAACATAGTATTTTTGGTTTATGTTTTGCAGTCATTTCAAGATCATTTCACTTGTTTTGGGCCGATCCTTAATCAGAGGTGGACTGACGTCAAAAGAACCTGTAGAAAAATCACCTGACCTCCCGTCGCAAAACTTGGTTTCTCACAAGTGACCTGAGCGAGGCTCGAACCCACAGCAGTGAGAGACCTGGAGCCAGTTGTTCGAAACTAACGAGGCTGTTAGTTAACAAATTGTTAAAACTTTGATCATTTAATATGGCAACTTACCTATATTTTTGCTGAAAAAAATGCAGATGCAAAAGCTGCTCACTTTTTTTCAGTATAAATACCACTATATTAGATACTGTTATCGCTACAACATTTAACAATTTGACCACTAATGAGCTTGTTAAGCTAACGATGCTTTGAATAAGTGGCACCTGATGATTAAGAATAAGAGTCAGTGCTCTTATCCACTAGGCCACAGTGGCATGTGTGGGCAAACATGGAATTTGGCTGAACACTTCTCCTTATATTTCTTGGGGAGAAGTCACTTCTCCACAAATTTCAAGGCTACCTTTAACACAATCTTGGTCAAAACAGGCACCGCGAAAACACGCCTATATATTTCTGACCCCTTGAACCCAACTTTTATATAGTAAAACTGGGGTTTACAGGGGTAAAATATGTTCTAGCAAGGGTTATCCTTTGGAAGCAAGGAATACACCACAGAACTGGAAAATATGGAGTTTACCTGTTTTCTGGGCCAGACTAGCTGGTTTTGGCCAATTAGGCCTCAACAGTGACCTTCAGATATTTTCAAAATTCAACAATGGAATCAATGATCCCAAAGGACAGGAAAATATAAACTACACTATGAAGTAGGGCAGGGAGATTTTGTATGGCCGCCACACATTCCCAGACACCAGCTGCAGTGACGTTAAATATGTTCTAGAAAGGGTTATCCTTTGGAAGAAAGGAATACACCACAGAACTGGAATTTATGGAGTTTACATGTTTTCTAGGCATGACTATCTAGTTTCGGCCAATTAGGCCTCAGATATTTTCAAAATTCAGCAACGGAATCAATGATCCCAAAGGACAGGAAAATATAAACTACATCAGCTGCAGTGATGTTAAATAAGTTCTAGAAAGGGTTACCCTTTGGAAGCAAGGAGTACACCACAGAACTGGAAAATATGGAGTTTACAAGTTTTCTGGGCCAGACTAGCTACTTTCGGCCAATTAGGCCTCAGCAGTGACCTTCAGATATTTTCAAAATTCAACAATGGAATCAATGATCCCAAAGGACAGGAAAATATAAACTACACTATAAGTAGGGCAGCGCGATCTTTTATGGCCGCCACACATTTCCAGACACCAGCTGCATATGTTCTAATATGTTCTAGAAAGGGTTATCCTTTGGAAGCAAGGAATACACCACAGAACTGGAATTTATGGAGTTTACATGTTTTCTGGGCCTGACTAGCTTGTTTAGGCCAATTAGGCCTCAGATATTTTCAAAATTCAGGAATGGAATCAATGATCCCAAAGGACAGGAAAATATAAACTACATTATGATGTAGGGCAGGGAGACTTTTACGGCCGCCACACATCCCCAGACACCAGCTGCAGTGATGTTAAATAAGTTCTAGAGAGGGTTATCCTTTGGAAGCAAGGAATACATCACAGAACTGGAAAATATGGAGTTCACATGTTTTCTGGGCCAGACTACCTAGTTTCGGCCAATTAGGCCTCAGATATTTTCAAAATTTAACAATGAAATCAATGATCCCAAAGGACAGGAAAATATAAACTACATTATGATGTAGGGCAGGGAGACTGTTTATGGCCGCCACACATACCCAGACACTAGCTGCAGTGACGTTAAATATGTTCAAGAAAGGGCTATCCTTTTGAGGCCAATTAGGCCTCAGATATTTTCAAAATTCAACAATGAAATCAATGATCCCGAAGGACAAAATATAAACTACACTATGATGTAGGACAGGGGGACTTTTTACGGCCGCCACACTTTCCCTGTCACCAGCTGTAGTTCCCAGTCACCAGCTGTAGTGAATCAATGATCTTAAAGGACAAGAAAATATAAGCTACACTAAAAATATAAGCTACACTATGATGTAGGGCAGGCAGACTCTTTACAGCCGCCAAACATTCCCAGACACCAGCTGCAGTGATGTTAAATATGTTCTAGAATGGGTTATCCTTTGGAAGCAAAGAATTTTGTTTGTTTGATTTGAGGTTTAACGTCCCCGTCAACACTGTAAAGGTCAT
Organism: Lucinisca nassula; assembly: GCA_963580285.1. Classification (NCBI taxonomy): domain Eukaryota; kingdom Metazoa; phylum Mollusca; class Bivalvia; order Lucinida; family Lucinidae; genus Lucinisca; species Lucinisca nassula. The sequence goes on from OY757018.1 coordinate 24,934,069, forward strand.
TTTGGAGACCTTGCTTCCAATTTTGTGGGACTTTTACCCGACATTGAGAAGGAAGCAAAGAATACACCACAGAACTGGAAAATATGGAGTTTACATGTTTTGGGCCAGACTAGCTACTTTCGGCCAATTAGCCCTCATCTGTGACCCTCAGATATTTTCAAAATTCAATAATGGAATCAATGACCTCCAAGGACAAGAAAATATAAACTACAATATGATGTAGGGGAGGGAGATTTTTACGTCTGCTACACATTCCCAGACACCAGCTGGAGTGACGTTAAATGTTCTAGAAAGGGTTATCCTTTGGAAGCAAGGAATACACCACAGAACTGGAAAATATGGAGTTTACATGTTTTCTGGGCAGACTATCTAGTTTCGGCCAATTAGGCCTCATCAGAGACCCTCAGATATTTTCAAAATTTAACAATGGAATCAATGATCCAAAAGGACAAGAAAATATAAACTACACTATGATGTACCTTATTTTTCTTATTTCTACTCTAAAATATAGATTGTGGGTACTCGTTTGAACAGCCTCGACGAGGGTCTAACGACTACCCAGAGTCTATATTTTTGGCAGAAATTAAAAAAATATTACATTTTTTTAATCTAAAAAATTTCGTTTGTAGGCGATAACATTTACAATGCATTAGTATAGGCGGTTTTGGTACAGTAATGTGTACCTGAAACTCTTAGTTGACTCTAACCTATTCCGTTAGCTGCTGCTATTTACAGCCATCCTAGACTATAAATATGTTCTATAAAAGGATTATCCTTTGGAAGCAAGGAATACACCACAGAACAGAAAAATATGGAGTGTACATGTTCTTGGGCCAGACTAGCTAGTTTCGGCCAATTAGGCCTCATCAGTGACCCTCAGATATTTTCAAAATTCCAAAATGGAATCAATGATCCCAAAGGACAAGAAAATATAATCTACACTATAATGTAGGGCAGGGAGACGTTTTACCGCCGCCACACATTCCCACACACCAGCTGTAGTGAAGTTAAATATGTTCTATAAAAGGGTTATCCTTTGGAAGCAAGGAATACACCACAGAACTGAAAAATATGCAGTGTACATGTTCTTGGGCCAGACTAGCTAGTTTCGGCCAACTAGGCCTCATCAGTGACCCTCAGATATTTTCAAAATTCCACAATGGAATCAATGATCCCAAAGGACAAGAAAATATAATCTACACTATGATGTAAAGTCAGTTTGAACTTCCTTTCATCAATTACACAATGTGCAATAAAGCCTATCAATATCTAATATTCCTTTGTTGTTGTTTTTTGTTGTTGTTGTTTTTTTTTTGTTTTTTTTGGTGTTGTTTTTTTGCTGGAAAACGTGAGTGGCTTTCACAAAAGCTACTATTTTTTTTTCTGCAAAAATATTAGCATATTTGCCCTAACAAATTCCTAAAAATATGCTTACGTTATTGATTCATAACAATATTTGTTGTTGGTACTCGTTAACATTGTTCCATTGAGGCGATTCCTACAAGTACCCACAAATAAACATGCGGTTTCTAACAGGAAAAAAGCAAAAATATCACTTCAAAATTTTCTTTGTTACACATCCTTATCAGTAGCTATGGCAGATCATCAAACAGATATTCTAATGCAGCTTACATGCCTTTAAATAGAGGATCTTACATGAGTGTCCACGTATTATCAAATTTATTAAACAAGAGGCTCAATGAGCCTAAACCGCTCACCTGAGGAACTTAAGTTTTAACAATTCACAGACTTGACTACTAAATCTGCTAATAGAATCCAGCCCATTGACCCTTACAGGATATAAGTCATCATTATTGCATTGCATTCCAAGTTTGAGACTTCTAGCTTCTATAGTTCCTGAGAAATCTTTGACGAAAATTTAACATTGGTCAAAATGGAGAGAAAGAAGAATGAAAGAACAGATGAACAAATAAGCTGAGAAAGCCCAATGTCTCTTACACAAAATAAGTCATCATTATTCTATTGAATACCAAATTTGATGCTTCTAGCTTTTATAGTTCCTGAGAAATCTTTGATTAAAAATTTAACATTGGTCTATTATCTCTATATGGAGAGAAAGAAGAATGAAGGAACAAATGAACCAGACTAGCTCCAAAACCTAATGCAGCCTTTCCCCTTGCCCAATGGTGCTACACATAAAATTTAAACAAGATTGGTCGACTGCCTTCTGAGATATGCTTCATTGAAAGTGTGGACGACGGATGGACGGACGACAGACGACGGACTCCGGAGCCTTGGTATACTATCAGCTCACTGGAGCCTTTGGCTCAGGTGAGTTAAAAATTCAAGTCGCTATTTCTGTCACAACATTTTCCCTACGTTAAGTCTATGGGCAAATTTTTTTGTCTCTCAAGGTCACGTCACTCCGAGGTCAATATTCCGATTCGGCCCAAAATCGAACTTAACCGAGATTTTATGCCTGTCCTCGTTACCTGCAAGTTTGAAGCTGATATGAATAAAAATAAAGTTGCTATCGTGGTCACAACGTATTTTTTTATGCTCAAGGGCAGGTAACTCCAAGGCAAATATTCCCATTCGGCCCAAAATCGAACTTAACCGAGATTTTATGTCTGTCTCGTTACCTGCAAGTTTGAAGCTGATCTGAAAAAAATTCAAGTCGCTATCGTAGTTGCAACATTTTCCCTAATTAAGTCTATGGGCAAATTTTTTGTCGCTCAAGGTCACGTAACTCCGAGGTCAATATTCCGATTCGGCCCAAATTCGGCCCAAAATCGAACTTAATCGAGATTTTATGTCTGTCCTCGTTACCTGCAAGTTTGAAGCTGATCTGAAAAAAATTCAAGTCGCTATTGTAGTCACAACATTTTCCCTATGTAAAGTCTATGGGCAAATTTTTTGTCGCTCAAGGTCATGTAACTCTGAGGTCAATATTCCGATTCGAACTTAACTGAGATTTTATGCCTGTCCACGTTCCCTGCAAGTTTGAAGCTGATCTGAATAAAAATAAAGTTGCTATCGTGGTCACAACGTATTTTTTTATGCTCAAGGGCAGGTAACTCCAAGGCAAATAATCCGATTCGGCCCAAAATCGAACTTAACCGAGATTTTATGTCTGTCCTTGTTACCTGCAAGTTTGAAGCTGATCTGAAAAAAATTCAAGTCGCTATCATAGTCACAACATTTTCCCTATGTTAAGTCTATGGGCAAATTTTTTGTCGCTCAAGGTCACGTAACTCCGAGGTCAATATTCCGATTCGGCCCAAAATCGAACTTAACCGGGATTTTATGTCTGTCCTCGTTACCTGCAAGTTTGAAGCTGATCTGAAAAAAATTCAAGTCGCTATCGTAGTTGCAACATTTTCCCTAATTAAGTCTATGGGCAAATTTTTTGTTGCTCAAGGTCACGTAACTCCGAGGTCAATATTCCGATTCTGCCCAAAATCGAACTTAACCGAGATTTTATGCCTGTCCTTATTATCTGCAAGAATGAAGTCGATCAGAAAAAAATTGACGGAGCTAGAGTGATGACAAGCTTTTTCCTATGTTAAGTCTATGGGAGCTATATGTTGCCATGGTAACCAGAGTTCCACTCAGATCTGCATGAAAACCTTATGCAGTCTTTCCACTTGCCCAAATATGTTACACATGAAATTTGATCAAAGTCGGCCAAGTAGTCTTCAAGATATACATTTTTGAAATTCACATTAACCCTTATGCAAAAATGCACAAGGGCAGGTAACTCCTAAGTGTATGATCCGATTCTGCCAATTATCGAACTTGACCGAGATTTCATGGCTGTGCTGGTTATCTGTAAGAATGAAGCCAATACGAACAAAATTGAAGCAGCTACAGTGATGACAACATTTTCCCCATGTTAAGTCGATAGGCAATTTTTCGGGCGCTCAAGGGGACATAACTCTTGAGTGAATTATCTGATTCGGCCCAAAATCGAACTTGACCGAGTTGCCATGGCAACCAGAGTTCCACTCAGATCTGCCTGAAAACCTAATGAAGCCTTTCCACTTGCCCAATAATGCGACACATGAAATTTGATCAAAGTTGGCCAAGTAGTCTTTAAGATATACATTTTTGAAATTCCCATTAACCCTAATGCAAAAACACACAAGGGCAGGTAACTCCTAAGTGAATGATCCGATTCTGCCAGTTATCGAACTTGACCGAGATTTCATGGCTATGCTGGTTATCTGCAAGAATAAAGCCAATCTGAAAATAATTGAAGCAGCTACGGTGATGACAACATTCTCCCCATGTTAAGTCAATAGGCAATTTTTTCAACGCTCAAGGGCACGTAACTCTTGAGTGAATAATCCGATTCAGCCCAAAATCGAACTTGATCGAGATTTCATGCCTGTCCTTGTTATCTGCAAGAATGAAGTCGATCAGAAAAAAATTGACGGAGCTAGAGTGATGACAAGCTTTTTCCTATGTTAAGCCTATGGGAGCTCTTTGTTGCTGTGGCAACCAGAGTTCTGATCCGATCTGCACGAAAACCTAATACAGCCTTTCCCCCTACCTGATGATGGTTCATATGAAATTTGATCAAGGCCGGCCCACTGGTTCCAGAGATATACTTCGTTGAAAGTGTGGACGACGGACGACGGCTCGTGGTATACTAATACCTCACATGAGCCTTCGGCTCAGGTGAACTAAAAAGTTGAGGAAAAGGGATAAAATGTGAGTCTTCACCAGGCAGTTTATCCCTTTTCTTCAATGCGTTTATTAAATTCAATAATACATGAACATCTATTTACGGTATCATATGACATTAAAAGGCATTCTATGCACAATGTTTTAACAAATATGTCAATATTCCACCATTAGTAAATGTGACGTCGTTAAGGACATTGTACATGTCACGTTAAGGGACATATCTAACTCATTTGCATATTTAATCCATTAGTGGATTATCAAAATTATTACATGACGCTATTACATACCCAGACGCGACGTCATAATCTATACTTACAGTACATTTTAAATCACGTTTGACTGTACAGTTGGTTGTAGGTTGTGATCCATAGGTACAGTAATGATTCATCAGACAGTCTATACAGTGAGCGCTAAGATGTTCACAGGGAGCATTGACAGGACACTTCCTAAGGTGGGAAAGATCTTCTGTTGTTGCAGGTGGGGCTGTAGCGTTGGTCACAGGCGGAGGAGAGGTTGTTGAGCTGTTTGGTTGTACAGTTACATTCTGATCTGGGTGTATATCAGGCGGTGATACTGTTGAACCTCCTGGGTCAGTTTCTGCTACAAATATACAGAAACAGATAAGGTGTATATTTGGTGTAAATTGAATGATAACTTGTCAATTCTCCACAAACACCTATAATGTGGGTATTCATAAGACCCACCTCGGCAAAATGGTTCTGATACCGTAGATAACCACAAAACAGGTTTGCATATACATGTAGTCTTCTGGTTTCATTGGGTGGTAGGGCTTGAGAAGTCATTTCATCTCAATGTCAGGTAAAAGTCCCACAAAATTGGAAGCAATGTCTCCAAAATGACTTTAATAGTGTTGACGGGGAGGTTTAAAGACAGGACTGGACTATTTAAGGGAGCACAGGAAAACCTGAGTCATTCTTTATCTGACCTCTGAAGGGTTAACATCAAATTATATTTATCTGATTGGCTGTAAATGGAGACCAACTTTGACATCACAATGATTGACATTTTAATAATAAGTGATTGACAGCGCTGCTCTGTTTGAAGCTAACCTTGTAATCTCAATTATGTAACAGCAGGCACACTCTATAATTGGTTTCAATAGACAAACAAAACAATTTAGTCATGATTAATGTATTTATTTTATTTTTTTTTAAATTACAAAGAAACAAAATACAAACATATTTCATAAAGGTTAATTTTTTAGCATATTTAGTTGTAATATACCAAAAAAAAAAAAAAAAAAAAATTAAAGCTTCAAAATTGTTGAAAAATTATTAGTTGACACTATAGAAAACAGCTTCTTCTGATAAATAAATAAATAAATAAATAAATAAATAAATAAATAAATAATGTTTGAATGAAAGAATTGTTTTTAAATTTGATATAATAGAAAGATTTTTCCATTCTTCTTCTTGTTTTTCTTCTGATAGAAGAAGAGAAATAAAAAGTAAAATGAATTATACACAGGCAGTCTTAGTAAAATAAATTAAATAAAATTGACACAGCTAAACAAATGATGGAATGGCTGAATGAATAAAACAGATGTCCAGACTTATCTCATTCTAATCTCAGTTTAGATTTTTAAAATAAAATATGAATTTTGGGTGCACGTTAGAATGGTCATAATCAGGCAGTTCTAATGAGCACCCACAATATACTATCAAGTGAGGGTATACATTTGTATGGCCTCAATGAGGCAATTCGAATGAGCCCCCACAATATACTATAGAGTGTTGGTTTGTTTGTTTGATTTGATGTATAACGTCCCTGTCAACACTGTAAAAGATCATTTTGGAGACGTTGCGGGACTTTGTGGGAATTTTATCCGACACTTAGATGAAATGACATCTCAAGCCCTGTCGCCCAATGAAACCAATAGGGTTTATAAGCATCGACGGGCCGACTCGCACCGCTTTGCCTGAGCAGGCTTAGATCCTCTAAGCTGTTTACTAGTACTTGTGTGCCGGTCGGTTTCAGCTCTGCGTGGAAGCATCATGCAGCCCATATATTTCTTCAAGCCCCGATGGGCGGGGGCCGGTATAGTGTTTGTACTAGGTCTTTTTCTAATGAGTACTAGGATTAGCATTTTACACATACAAATGTTCAATGAGGCGGTTCTAACGATTTTTGGGATATGTGTTAGAACTGTGTTATATCCCAAAATGTTTTTACAGTGAATCATGTTACAGAGAGGTTATTGTGTTCAGAGAAAAATATGAAAACACACATTATATTTCTTCCAACCTAAATTGACATTCAGATAAAGTCTTTTTCTGATTTCAGTCAAGTTTGCTATTTTATTTTCTACTACATAAAACTAGATTTTTTTTCTATTTGAATGTTAATAAATAAATAAATCTTTGTTTATGTAGCATAATTTATGTCCATTTTTGAAGGTATGTGTTTGATGAATATATGGACAGCAGCTGATTATTACAGTCAATTATATCCTATAATCCTTATCAGTTTTATGGCCCCTATAGGTAGCCAGCCAAAGACCAAGCCACACCTACTTTTATCTGCTGGTTACCTGTACATGTTTAAGCTGGGAACCAGACCCCCCGGCATGAAAATCCTGTCTTTAACATTAATATTCAAACAAACAAAAAACAAATGTAACTAGATCTGCAGTCGATGGTATAACATCGCAAATACCCGCTTTTTCTATTTAACAGTAATGACTATGTATTAGCTAGCCAAAACTACATGTAAGTTAAAAAAAGTTGCAAAGAGCATTCTAACTGATAAGCAAAGTTTCAGAATATAGCTCTTATAGTTTAGAAGATATGGCAAAGTCATACTTTTTGACCTTTGACCTTGGGATTATGTTGAGATCCACCTAAAGTATCCCAATTTATTCTATATTCCAACAACCATCCAATAACCAAGTTTCAGAAGTGTAACTCCAATAGTTTAGAAGATATGGCAAAGTCATACTTTTTGACCTTTGACCTTGGGGTCGAGGTCACACCAAAAGTAGCCCAACATATTCTATATTCCAAGGGCCATCAAATCAGAAAAAATTCAGATGTGTAACTCCAATAGTTTAGGACATATGGCAAATCCTTTTTTTTTACCTTTGACCTTGGGGTCATACTTTTTGACCTTTGACCTTGGGGTCTCAAGGTCACACCAAAAGTAACCTGACATATTCTATATTCCAAGGACCATCCAATAAGCAAAGTTTCAGAAGTGTAACTCCAATAGTTAAGGAGATATGGCAAATCATAATTTTTGACCTTTGACCTTGGGGTCATGTTGAGGTCAAGGTCACACCCAAAGTATCCAAATGTATTCTATATTCCAAGGGCCATCCAATAACCAAAGTTTCAGAAGTGTAACTCTAATAGTTTAGAAGATATGGCAAAATCATACTTTTTGACCTTTGACCTTGGGGTCTCAAGGTCACACCAAAAGTAACCTGACATATTCTATATTCCAAGGACCATCCAACAAGCAAAGTTTCAGAAGTGTAACTCCAATAGTTAAGGAGATATGGCAAATCATAATTTTTGACCTTTGACCTTGGGGCCATGCTGAGGTCAAGGTCACACCAAAAGTATCCAAATGTATTCTATATTCCAAGGGCCATCCAATAACCAAAGTTTCAGAAGTGTAACTCTAATAGTTTAGAAGATATGGCATAATCATACTTTTTGACCTTTGACCTTGGGGTCTCAAGGTCACACCAAAAGTAACCTGACATATTCTATACTCCAAGGACCATCCAATAAGCAAAGTTTCAGAAGTGTAACTCCAATAGTTTAGGAGATATGGCAAATCATAATTTTTGACCTTTGACCTTGGGGCCATGTTGAGGTCAAGGTCACACCAAAAGTATCCAAATTTATTCTATATTCCAAGGGCCATCCAATAACCAAAGTTTCAGAAGTGTAACTCTAATAGTTTAGAAAATATGGCAAAATCATACTTTTTGACCTTTGACCTTGGGGTCTCAAGGTCACACCAAAAGTAACCTGACATAGTAGAAGTAAAACAAAGATCAGGAAGTCTATATTCCAAGGACCATCCAATAAGCAAAGTTTCAGAAGTGTAACTCCAATAGTTTAGGAGATATGGCAAATCATAATTTTTGACCTTTGACCTTGGGGTCATGTTGAGGTCAAGGTCACACCAAAAGAATCCAAATTTATTCTATATTCCAAGGGCCATCCAATAACCAAAGTTTCAGAAGTGTAACTCTAATAGTTAAGAAGATATGGCAAAATCATACTTTTTGACCTTTGACCTTGGGGTCTCAAGGTCACACCAAAAGTAACCTGACATATTCTATATTCCAAGGACCATCCAATAAGCAAAGTTTCAGAAGTGTAACTCCAATAGTTTAGGAGATATGGCAAATCATAATTTTTTACCTTTGACCTTGGGGTCATGTTGAGGTCAAGGTCACACCAAAAGTATCCAAATTTATTCTATATTCCAAGGGCCATCCAATAACCAAAGTTTCAGAAGTGTAACTCTAATAGTTTAGAAGATATGGCAAAATCATACATTTTGACCTTTGACCTTGGGGTCTCAAGGTCACACCAAAAGTAACCTGACATATTCCATATTCTAAGGACCATCCAATAAGCAAAGTTTCAGAAGTGTAACTCCAATAGTTTAGGAGATATGGCAAATCATAATTTTTGACCTTTGACCTTGGGGTCATGTTGAGGTCAAGGTCACAAAAAAGTTGCCCACTGCCATCTACATTCCATGTACTATCCACATGCAAAGTTTCAAAAGTGTAGCTTCAGTGGTTGCAGAGGAGATCCAATCACAAGAAACGTGACGGACGGACAGACAGACGGACAGACGGACTGACGCCGGAGTAAACTGTGGTACGAAAACAATATAATGACCCAACTTGACCAATATAAACTATTATCTGATGGACAGCATGCTTTCAGAAAGAACAATAGCTGTGTAGCTACGTGAAACACAACTAGTGACACTGATAGATGATTGGGCCAAAACCTTGGATAATGGTGGACAAATTGACATATTCATCTTTGATGTTGAAAAAGCTTTTTATTCACTCCCTCATGAGCTTCTGAAAAGCAAACTTAATGGGTATGGCATTGGTGGCAACACTTTAAGTAAATGACACTTTTCTATGTCATAGAGAGCAACGGGTAGTTGTAAATCTGATTGGGCCCCTGTCCTGTTTGGAGTCCCACCTGGGGCAGTTCTTGGTCCGCTTCTGTTCTCCTTTTACATAAATGACATCTCTAAGGAAATTGATTTAGAAATAAGGCTCTTTGCTGATGACTGTGTATGTTACCAAATAAAATCTTCAGAAGATACAGTGAAACTTCAGTATGATATTGACTAATTGGGTAGCTTGACTAGGAAGTGGGGAATGTGGCTCCAAACCAGTAAATGTAATATGATGCAACTTACAAGAAAGCAGATCAAAAGATCAATGCTACCTACGAATTGGAAGGAAGTCCCCTTGAAAATGTAGAAAGCATAAAATACCTTGAAGTGACAATCATGAATGATTCAAGATGGAACACTCACATTTCTTATGTTTGCACTAAGTCAAACAGGGGTTTATAACTCAAAGCCATCGTAAATATATCAACTTAAGATGTACTTAAGACATACTTAAGGTGACCACCGTAAAATTTATGGTCTCGTTATGCCGGTAACTGAAAACCTGTCGTATCGTTTCCATAAAGTTACGACCATCTTACCACTTACGATTTACCTGTGTAATTTTTAATCTTGTGCAAAGCGCTTCGGAAACTTTTGTAAGCCAGGGCATAGCAAAATAAAATAACGTTTTACATCTTACTATAAATGATAATACCGGGGTTTGTTTAACAACAAGGCAGCCTTGTTGCAGCCTTTTCTGCCAAAAAAGGCTTGGGTAGCGGTATCATTATAGGCAAGGTTCTAAATAAACTATGGGATGAGAAACAATGACACAACTGGTGACCCCTTCTCTGCATTTCCTACTGATTTGCCATGCCTGAGCTCATATTAGCATCAATTACTTGAAACTGTCTTAAACAAATTGTCGTTGCTTTGGATTTAAGGTCCCAGTCAACACTATATCAGTCATGTTCAGCTACTGACAGCTTTTCTGCAGAGTTGCCATGCAGCCCCGCGTGGGCACGGATCTTTGCTTTGGTGTATACAGCCGAATCTTTAAATGCATAGGCTGGTCTGCGGTTCCTGTACAGCAGTCCTCAGGACAGGGCGTACAATATAGAAACTTCTTCATTGTTACACATGTTTGCTTTCCCACCTAACCAAGAATTTTCTCCCATTACAATATTTTATCTGTATTATACGCCCCCCCCACCACCCACACACCATCCCCAACGTGTGAGACACAATATGGAATTAAATCAGGGTGTCTCGAGGAAGGTTTTGAATAACAAAATCCCCACGCGAGGAATTAATTGGTCACTTGAGAAACGTTTTTGATCGCTACCATTACATGAAAACTTACTTGTGCACGATAAAGGTGTGAAGTAGGAAGCGAGAAATAGGAAGTAGAAATGGGAAATAGGAAGTGAGCGGTCATGACTGCTATTTCTCAAAAACAAGACGCCCTCCCCCCCTTCCCCCACGTGTGAGACACAATATGGGATTAAAACATGGTGTCTCGAGGAAGGTTTTGAATAACAGAATTCCCACGCGAGGAATCCCATGGTACTTGAGAATCTTTTTTGATCCCTATCATTAGATGAAAACTTTCTTGTGTGAAGTAGGAAGCGAAAAATAGGAAGCGGAAATAGGAAGTGAGCAGTCAGGACCGCTATTTCTCAAAATAAGATGATTGTGGTCAGTAGTACACTTATTGTACAGGCTATACTATCTTTTACCTTATTTCTTTTTTTTCTTATTTTCTTCCTTTTATGACATGACTATTACACACATAAAAAAACAGCTTGTACATAATAATTACGTTCTACATACAATGTATATACATGTTTATCGGAGATGTATAGATCTTTGTTTACATGTATTTTAATACAGGTAATTCTGCTAAATAAAGCATATATCTGCCTTAATACAATACCATACAATACATGTTTCGCATAGCATTACTTAAAAAACTAGAAATGTGTCCAGACGACACAGATGCCCCCGCCAAGGGCCCCGCCTCACCCCGAAAATCCATGTTGCAAAAAAATTTTCTAAGTGTGTGACCTTGTCATCAGGAACATTTGTGGGAAGTAATATTGAAATTGGTGAAAAAATGTAAGTGCTAGAGCAATGACAAAGTTTTTCTAAAAATAGCCACAGTGACCTTGACCTTGAAAGTCGAACTCGCTCGAGGTATTGTCATAAGGAACATTTGTGTGAAGTAATATTGAAATCGGTGAAGAAATGTAAGCGCTAGAGCGATGACAAAGTTTTTCTAAAAATGACCACAGTGACCTTGACCTTGAAAGTGGAACTTGCACTAGTGATATTGTCATAAGGAACATTTGTGTGAAGTAATATTGAAATTGGTGTAAAAATGTAAGCGCTAGAGCAATGACAAAGTTTTTCTAAAAATAGCCACAGTGACCTTGACCTTGAAAGTCAAACTCGTTCGAGGTATTGTCATAAGAAACATTTGTGTGAAGTTATTTTGAAACCAGTGAAGAAATGCAGGCGCCAGAGCGATGACAAAGTTTTTCTAAAAAAAGCCAGTGACCTTGACCTCGAAAGTCGAAATGGCTCGAGATATTGTCATTAGGAACAATTGTGTGAAGTTATATTGAAATCGGTGAAGAAATGTAAGCGCTAGAGCGATGACAAAGTTTTTCTAAAAATAGCCACAGTGACCTTGACCGTCAGGCCATGACCTTGATTGCTCGAGCTATTTTTGTAAGGAACATTTGTGTGAAGTTTTATTGAAATTGGTGAAGAAATGTAGGCGCTAGAGCGATGACAAAGTTTTTTCTAAAAATAGCCACAGTGACCTTGACCTCGAAAGTCGAAATGGCTCGAGATATTGTCATAAGGAACAATTGTGTGAAGTTATATTGAAATCGGTGAAGAAATGTAAGCGCTAGAGCGATGACAAAGTTTTTCTAAAAATAGCCACAGTGACCTTGACCTTCAGGCCATGACCTTGATTGCTCGAGCTATTTTTATAAGGAACATTTGTGTGAAGTTATATTGAAATTGGTGAAGAAATGTAGGCGCTAGAGCGATGACAAAGTTTTTTCTAAAAATAGCCACAGTGACTTTTACCTTGAGCCTTGAGGTCATGACCTTGAAAGATGAACTCGCTCGAGATATTGTCATAAGGAACATTTGTGTGAAGTTATATTGAAATCAGTGAAGAAATATAGACGCTAGAGCTATGTTGTGCGAGGGGATAATTAAATTTTTTTAAGTCTGTGACCTTGACCTTGAGCTCATGGGCATGGGTGGGGGTATCGCTGAATAATATGGACAGGTATCTAACATCATACCAAATATCAACTCAATCCATTGCACGATTTGGAAAATATCAACTCTTAAAATATCTAATTAAAAATTTCTAAGTCCGTGACCTTGACCTTGAAGCCATAGGTATGAGTGGGGGTATTGCCAAATAAACATTTGGACCTGTATCTATCATCATAGCATACATAAGCCAAATCCATAATATAGTTTGGAAAATTTGAGCTCTTTAAAATCTTTCACATTAGAATTGTCTAAATCTGTGACCTTGACCTTGAGGTCATAGGCATGGGTGGGGGTATTGTTGAATAAATCATTGTACCTATATCTATGATCATATGAACCAAAGCCATCATAAAAGTTCAGGTTCTACCAGGTACAAATACCTTAACTGGAGTCTTTAACATGGAAAATTTCTAAGTCCATGACCTTGACCTTGAGGCCATAGGCATGGGTGGGGGTATCGCTGAATAAAACTTTGGACCTATATCTATAATCATACCAAATATGAACCAATTCTATCAAATGGTTTGGAAAATATGAGTTCTAAAATGTTCAAGTCTACCTGTTACAAAAACCTTAACCTGAGTCTTTAACATTGAAAATTTCTAAGTCTGTGACCTTGACCTTGAGCTCACAGGCATGGGTGGGGGTATTGCTTAATAAAACTTTGGACCTATATCTATCATCATACCAAAGATGAACCAGTTCCATCAAATGGTTAGGAAAATATGACTTCTAAAAGTTCAGGCTCTACCTGTTACAAAAACTTTAACCTGAGGTTACAGGATCACGTACGTACGTACGTACGTACGTACGTACACACACACGTACAGACGGACGTACACGCGTACGCACGTACGCACGTACGGAAAACCGAAAAACTATATGCCCCCGGCATCATATGATGCGGGGGCATAAAAACCTGTATGCCGAGAAAAAAAGTGGATAGATGTACAACTTCTTTTCTTATGCTTTTATGTAGTGTCTGTTTCTTTCGCAATAGTTAAGATGAGGTTACGGAGTGCCTGAGTTGCCCGTAACACTACGATATGGTTAAGTTGTCTCCATAAATTACGGTACTTTCGAGTTACTCACACTAATCGCTACGAGGTGACTAAGATATACTTAAGGTCGTCGTAAGCTTTAAGAGAGCTTCGAGTTACCAACCCCAGGACTCTTGGCTTCTTGTGACGGAATCTGTCAGCATAACAGAAGTGAAGACAATGATCAGGAATCGATACAATCAACCCACAGCTCCCAACAGAGACACCAAAGGGAAAGACGCACAAACATGAAACAACAGACCCTAATGGAAACACCAACAGCATGCCCACAAGACGTAAAAGAAATGGCATACAAGGGGCTGGTTTGTCCAGTCCTGGAATATGCACGTACGTATTGGGATCCACCTACTGTTACCCTAAAGGACGAACTGGAGAAGGTCCAAAAACGTGCAGCCCATTTTTTTAATGGGAACTACGGGTACTCGTTTGAAACTGGGAGTATGACTGGCATTCGGGAACAATTGAAGTGGGAGTCCCTTAAAGAGCGGAGATAGCAAAGTAGGCTGATACTTTTATATAAAGGTCTAAAGGGTAAAGCCAGTATACCCATGGATAACCCTGTCTTCCCTTCAAAGACAACACTACGGAAAAAACATTAATAGGCCCTACAAAAAATGGCATCTACAAATTTAGCTTAATCCCTAGGACAATCTCAGATTGGAACGAGCTCGTCTCTTCTCTTTTGATGTCTGCAGAAGATGCAGATGACTTAAACTCTAGATTCAACACCCTTGTGAGGTCTATGGAGTATGCACTAGTTCAGTCGGTCGAAGGTCCTGGAGAAGGATTGTCTAACAACCTGTCACCAGTAAACAGTTCTGATTCTGATGGGCCTCCAGTTAACATCCTGATCCAAAGGTTAGTGCACTTTTTGACATAAATCCCTGTAAATGATGCCAATGGAGCATGCTCAGACACCGCTATAATCACCACCGGGGATCTAACCGACGGCCTCCAGCACCAGAGGCAAGTGCACCAACCACTGAGCTCAGAATCAAAATTGGTACTGGAGACACGCCAAATGACATTCATACACCAGGACCTGGGATGTGGGAAGTTAGTTCCTAGCTCAAGCCAAAGAGAAGAATTTAGCTACACAGCAATCAGCACCTTCAACAGTCGAAATAATCGAAGCGGGAAGGGCTTTATCTCTAACGGTTCTGGGGAAGAACGACACTATATAAATGTCAGTTCTTGCAGTAAGGGTCTGAAACATTTCTACAGTGCCTAGCTGGAGGAACAAGGTCATCTTTAGACCTTTGTATAAAAGGATAAGCCTACTGTCTTGTCTCCTTTTCTTCGGAGACTCCCATTTTAATATGTGTCTGTTACAAATCTAGCAGCTCTATGTGAACTTTCTCAATTTCTTCATTAAAGGCATTTATTCTTGATTAATATTGAGGACTATCATTTCATTACATTATATAATGTAGCCCTCAGTGCTGACTGAAAAGACGTTCTCTGTCTTCAACAGGTAAGGGGAAACCTTGGGGGAAATTCAATAGTTTACTAACTGTTGGATTGAGTGTACATTATTGATTTTCGCCTTAACCCTTTACCACTCAGATACGTGTTTTTACGTGTCTGCACCCCCCCCCTCATTTTAAGCCCCAGAAGCACATAAAATCTGCATTTCTACCCCTGGATAGTTAAGTTTGCTTTAGGATTTGTTGGGCAAAAAAGTGGCCTGTTTTTTTCGCGCGCCTCCCCACTAAAAATATTCCTGGGGGGTTTGAAGGGGGGCAACGCCCCCCTCACATCCCGAAAAATTTTGGGTTTGTGGCCCAACCGGCCGCTAAAATTTATATCTGAGGGTGTCTGGGGTCAAACATGCCTGAAAATTGATGCTGATGAAACATGCTGCAAACAGTGAAAATGGTTAGTGCCAACCACCTTAATGGTTGCCTTGACAGCTGTGTGAAGATTAAAATGTGGTCCAAAATTCATGTGAAAACACACTTTTTGCCAACTTTGAGATGCCCCCTCTTTACCATGACAACAATGATCAAGTCATGAAAGGTTGCATTTGAAAGGCTACTGCCCAATGAACATTCATACCGAATTTGGTGTAAAACAGACCATCCATTATGAAACAATGGCTAGTTGAAGTTGCTGTCAGGTGCAACACTGTGAAAATCAGTGAAATTCACAAAATCCAGAGCTCTCGGAAACGCAGGATTCTGCGTATTTTACGCCAACTTTTGCCGTTGTACGCGTAAAATTCACAACCGGCGATTCTTGTGTACGCATGTTTTTATTGCGACACGCGTGCGGTAAATTCAGAAGCTAATTTAGGCCGCTTATGCAATACCAATAAAAGATCAAATGCGGCGCCGCTTTTTATGTTGAAAGCGCACGTGCCACAAACCAGTAGGCGTGACCTATATTGACAGGTATTTTTGCACCTGTCAGTGGGAGAGACGATATTGGAAAGTGGTCGGTTTGCGGCACGTGTTAAAAATGATTGTACCTGTTTAATCTCGCCGCGCTAATCCCCGTGTTATTACGGATTACAATCAATAATTACTAATTGATGTAAGCTCATATCATCAACGGATTAGCATGAGTCGGTAAAATATCACATTTAGTTAAACCAAGGTTATGGCGAAGACGAAATAATTGACGAATTACCAATGTCATGTATTTTCGCGACTACACGATCGTACTATTTATCGCTCGGTCAAAGTGTGTTTCGACGTTTACTAGTGACAAAAATGTATGTAATTCTTAAAAATACAATCACTTTTAACAATTACAGGAAGTCAGACGTGGTTAGGATGCTTCCCCTACGTATTTGTTTTCACCAATTAAAAATAATTGAGCTACTGTCACGTACATATACGTCCGAATTTGAAAGCACAAATATAGCTAAATAGAATGCTGCTTTTCTGATCTGGGTTTACATTTTATCTGCTGTTATCCTAATACTACCTTATTTTTATGTGGCATTATTTGACTAGAAGTGTGAGAATAAATCTGAGCAACTGCATTGGGGGTGGGGGTAGACACATCAGTGAAATATTTCTAACTAGTACCCACAATCTACATATTGGAACGAAGTTATTAAATGCATTTATCAGAAAAAAAGAGTTTGGGAGCCATGAAAGTATACAGTTTTTCATATGGACGTGTAGCCTGATAATAAGAAGTTTTTGTCTATGTTCTATGCGCGATCAAGATCAGAACTCCAACTTTTTTATGTGGGAATCCAACTTTTTATCTGTGAATCCAACTTTTTACAAGGAAGGATTCCTGGAATCCTGTTTTCAAAATCCTAGTGAGAGCTCTGAAATCCCTGAGTGGTAAAGGGTTAAAGAAGAAAATCCTTACTGACCAAAATAATGTTTTTTCATCATTTTATTGCAAGAAACAATATTTCAGATATAATTAATGCATTTTAGACTAAAATTCAGTATGTTCCCAGATTTTAGTTAACCCTTTACCACTCAGATACGTGTTTTTACGTGTCTGCACCCCCCCCCTCATTTTAAGCCCCAGAAGCACATAAAATCTGCATTTCTACCCCTGGATAGTTAAGTTTGCTTTAGGATTTGTTGGGCAAAAAAGTGGCCTGTTTTTTCGCGCGCCTCCCCACTAAAAATATTCCTGGGGGGTTTGAAGGGGGACAACGCCCCCCTCACATCCCGAAAAATTTTGGGTTTGTGGCCCAACCGGCCGCTAAAATTTATATCTGAGGGTGTCTGGGGTCAAACATGCCTGAAAATTGATGCTGATGAAACATGCTGCAAACAGTGAAAATGGTTAGTGCCAACCACCTTAATGGTTGCCTTGACAGCTGTGTGAAGATTAAATGTGGTCCAAAATTCATGTGAAAACACACTTTTTGCCAACTTTGAGATGCCCCCTCTTTACCATGACAACAATGATCAAGTCATGAAAGGTTGCATTTGAAAGGCTACTGCCCAATGAACATTCATACCGAGTTTGGTGTAAAACAGACCATCCATTATGAAACAATGGCTAGTTGAAGTTGCTGTCAGGTGCAACACTGTGAAAATCAGTGAAATTCACAAAATCCCTGAGTGGTAAAGGGTTAAATGCCTCAGTCAGGGGATTTAACAAGAGTTACTAATCACCCTTTAAGGACCACCTTTGATCTGCTATAGACAGTATATCTCAAGGGGCAATAAAAAGAACTAGAGCTGCCGCCTAACGGGCGCCAATTATACCCCCGCATGTGTATATCAATCTTAAGTACTAGTGGCAAGGTGTGTGGTGTGTGAATATTAAAGAAAAATTGGTCAAAGAATAAGGAAGTTATGAGCAATGTTAAAGTTTTTTGTAACGGACCGACGACGACGACAAGCTGACTCCTATATACCCCCTTCAAACTTCGTTTGCGGGGGTATAATTATGGAAACACAGTGTGTCCTACTGTTACAGGAATAAATGCCTTAAAGGACCACTCCACTGGGGTCCCATATACAACTACCATATTCTAAGATTTGGCGAACAAGACCATTATATGCTGCTTCTTTTACATCCTGGGGGCACTGATGAAGATTTTGCCTCAGGAAACCAAGTGTTCTACTTGCCTTAGCACACATGTTGCTAATATGAGTATTCCATCTCAAGTTGTGTGAGTGTCACTCCAGTGTACTTAATGGAGTCCACATTCTCGATGACCATTCCCTCTTAGGTGTAAGAAGCTTCAAATTTATTAGATCTCTTCCCAGTTATCTGAAAAATGTTGCATTTAATCTGGCTGAAATCTCACGCCCCATTTTTGTGCCCTCCATCCTAATATATCCATGTCATTCTGAAGTTTCAGTGAGACATCTGTATCTCTAATTTCCCGGAAGCAAACACAGTCGTCTGCGAACTGTCTTATTTCTCAGTCAATGTCAGTGGAAATATCATTTATGTACAGGGAGAACAACGGGTCTACCTAAACACCGCAAAGACGGGCAAAGTATGCAAAGACACACAAAAGACGGACAAAGACATTTAAATTAGGCAAAGACACGTAAAAATAAACTGAAAGACCCCATCCCAGACCCATAAACCCCCATAATGCATAGTCACCATCATAAAAGACAAAAGGGCGCAAAGACTATGAGGTTGAGATATAAAGGGATAAGCAAAGACACAAAAATAAGCCAAGATACGCATTTATGTCTTCAATGATATATGCATGTCTTCGGTGACTATGCATAACGGTTATTTGTTGAGGGGGTGGGGGAAAGAGAGGAGGGGGCTCTTTGGGCATTTTTGCATATTTTATGTGTCTTTGCCTATCTTTGGTGTGTCTTTGCCCATCTTTTGTGCGTCTTTGCGTGTGCTTGCGTACCTTTCAAACTTAAATAAAAATCGATTTTTTTTCTATTCATTTATATACATACATGTTTATTTCATATGTGTCCGTATATTTATACAATTATTGCTTTTATGCATGTCTTTGTGTTTTATTTCGTGTCTTTGCATATCTTGGCTTATTTTATGTGTCTTTGCTTATCCCTTATATCTCAGCCTCATAGTCTTTGCGCTCTTTTGTCTTTTATGATGGTGACTATGCATTATGGGGTTTGTGGGTCTGGGATGGGGTCTTCTAGCATATTTTTATGTGTCTTTGCCCAATTTAAATGTCTTTGTGTGTCTTTGCCCTTCTTTTGCGCGTCTTTGCGTGTCTTTTGCTGTCTTTGCAGTGTTTAGGTAGACCGAGAACAACAGTGGACCAAGAACAGTCCCTTGTGGGACTCCAGACAAAACTGGAGTCCACTCCCAAGATTCACCATTAACAACAATGCGCCATTTTCTGTAGCAAAGAAATGAATTTATCCATTTGAGTCTCCCCTCACCCTATTCCGTAACCAAATAACTTAGATTTAAGTAGCTCATGATTCGGGTACCAAAAGCCTTCGCGAAGTTCAGAATAAATGTGTCCATCTGTCCCCCTTTGTCCAAGATTTTTGCCCAGTCATTAATAACTGTGCTCAGCTGAGTTTCACAACTATGCCTTTTCCAAAATGCATGTTGTCTGTCTGACAAAAAATTATGTTCATGCATCTGAGCATTACGAGGATTTCCTGGGTGGTAACCAGTACTTTTTTAACTAATGTGGATGAAGTGCTTTGCTCAAGGACACATCACTTTGGTCAGCGTGAGGCTCGAACCCGCCACCTCTCGATCACAAATCCGAGGCGCTACCAACCAATGCACAAAGGCGCTCGACGAGAACTCGGAGACGACCCGTTGCCACTGACGAATCCTAAAAAAAATGAATATCTAATGACTGACCTATAGACAAATGTACTGACAGAGGGAATGTCAACAAAAGATATATGCTTATATAGCTATATATTTTGATATTGTAATTATAATTTCTAAGAAGTCTTGTTTTGTACGCCATATTGTATTTCCACATGAATACATCCGATAATTCCGAATGTAAAATTTTGCCAGTTGCTAGTGTCACGATCATCCGTGTACGTATAGGTCCGTAAATTCACCGAAAAGGCAGACATTTAGAGTGTAATAGCTCAGTGCTTTTTCTTTCTTTCTTTCTTTCTTTTTACTTATACTGCGATCAGAATCAGAATTGTTACTGGCGACACGTCAAATGACATTCATACACCAGGACCTGTGATGGGAAGTTAGCCCCTACCTCTAACCAAAGAGGTAAACATCAGCACCTTCAGCTGTCGAAATAATCGAATCGTGAAGGGCATTCCCATCTCTAATGGTTCGGGGGAAGAACGATTCTTTATAAATGTCAGTTCTTGCAGTAAGGGTCTGAAACGCCAATGAATGGTGATTTCTACAGTGCCTAGCTGGGGGGACAAGGTCATCTGTTGGAATGCTAGCAGCACCCTTTAGACCTTTGTATAAAAGGATGAGCCTACTGTCTTTCCTTCTTTTCTTGAGAGACTCCCATTTTAATTTTCCAAGTATTCCAGTCATGAGCCAACCCCGAAGATTCACCACTAACAACAACACACTGCTCTCTGTAGCAAAGAAAGGAATCTATCCATTTGAGAGTCTTCCCCCCATTTCCGTAACCAAATAACTTAGATTTAAGAAGTTCATGAGGTGGGGTGTCAAAAGCCTTCTCAAAGTCTAGAATAAATGTGTCCACCTGTCCCCATTTGTCCAAGATTTTTTTGCCCAGTGTTACGAGATGGAATAGGAAACCTCTCTGGTGCTTATGCACATCTAAATTATTTTAGTAGATATATGGTAGGGCGGTGTGAGTGAAATATTTTAGGTGAAATATGGTACGCAAACTGTGCGGCTCCATGAACAAGTCATGCACATATCATACGATGTATGCATGAGTGGTTTATAGAGAGCTGTTTTTACAATACAGGGGGCCGCTAAAAGGCCGAGTCCTATAGAATTTGCCTAAAAATCGCCAACCGCCAACTTGTGCCATATATGATTTTTATTCCCGTCACGTGTTGTGTGGGTGTTCGTTTTGACAGGAGTCATGTCATTGATTATAGGGTCGTTTCATCAATTTTTCCTATGGGAAATATACTATTTGAACGCAAATCCATTATCTACTCGATTTTGGCTATCTGGCTTTGTTTGTGGCCGGTATCTCCACCTCGCCACGAATTGAGCAAGATAATATGAGTGGGCATGATTTTCCGGTAGTATTCATAGATATATAAACCCTGAAAAAAGCGGACACTTTAGCAGCAGGTCAAGTTGTAAGAGTGAACACAACATTGTGACGGGGAAATAGAAAGTATATTGAAAGGTATGTTAAATCTATGTTTAGTATTATTTTTGTATGAACATGCTTGTAGGTTTTGGAGGGGTTTACTTCTAGTATACCCCAACTTTCTGAAGCCTATTCTGAATTCACTGTTGTGGCCTGTAGTGATTAGGCTACTAGCTTTGCCAGCTAGACGTCGCAGAATTGATCCCAGGCTTCTCCAGTAGTAGAATGAGTCTTTCTAAGTGAGGTCCTGTCTCATGCTGACCCTAGATGTTGGTGAGACGTAAAGTTTGGACACCCGCTCATTCTAGATTCATTTAGGCTTTTAGACCCCTTTTGTAGAATGTAATTAATAAACGCCGGGTCACTTGTTTGATCCATGACTTTTGACTAGCTGTGGTTGGAAAACCGTGGTTCCGTCCCAATATGATATTAGGTGTAGAGGGGACGTAAACTTAAGACGGGTTTAACCACATCTTCATCATCAGGGCAAACTCTTACAAGAGCCTGTTGGGTTATCCGTGATGATGAACCGTAATGAATTTTATTTTACAAGCATGTTCACGTTGATTAGAAATAATTTTGTTCAAGAAGAATTACGAGTTCATTTTGTAACTAGAATTTGTTTTTCTACAAAAACACAGATGTCTCCCCCGTTTTTGACCTCTAAGTATAACCTTGACATTGGAGGTATTAAGCCGGGTCTTGTGTGCAACACATCATCTAATGAAGATAAACATTTCTGCAAAGTAACTTTAAAAATGTTCAAAAAATTTCAAAGGGCAATAACTCTTGAAAGGGGCATAATCCGGATGAGAAAAAAAAATACGCGTCAGCTTATTTTCCATTAGGAATGCATATATGAAATTTCAAAACCATAGCATACACAGTTCTAAAGTTATGCTATGCATCCCATTTAGCATTCATTACAATGGGCACAAATTACCAAAATGACAAAGGGCCAAAACTCATAAAGTATTTTTCGGAATTTTGTCAAAAGTTAATCAGTTCATATACTCATCACCATCAATATACTCAACAACTTTCAAGGCTCTAGCTCCAATGGTGTTTGAGAAATTTTGCTGACAAGATTTTATTGAAAAAATTTCAAAGGGCAATAACTCTTGAAAGGGGCATAATCCGGACAAGAAAAAAAATATGCGTAAGCTAATTTTCCATGAGGAATCAATATATGAAATTTCAAAACCCTAGCATACACGGTTCTAAAGTTATGCTATGCATCACTTTTAGCATACATTACAATGGGCACAAATTACCAAAATGACAAAGGGCCATAACTCACAAAGTATTTTTCAGAATTTTGTCAAAAGTTAAACAGTTCATCTACTCATCACCACCAATATATTCACCAATTTTCAAGGCTCTAGCTCCAATAGTTTTTGAGATATCTTGCTGACAAGATTTTATTACAAAAAATTTCAAAGGGCAATAACTCTTGAAAGGGGCATAATCCGGACGAGAAAAAAAATACGCGTCAGCTAATTTTCCATGAGAAATCCATATATGAAATTTCAAAACCCTAGCATACACGGTTCTAAAGTTATGCTATGCATCACTTTTAGCATACATTACAATGGGCACAAATTAACAAAATGCCGTAACTCACAAAGTATTTTTCGGAATTTTGTCAAAAGTTAATCAGTTCATCTACTCATCACCACCAATATATTCACCAACTTTCAAGGCTCTAGCTCCAATAGTTTTTGAGATATATTGCTGACAAGATTTTATTAAAAAAATTTCAAAGGGCAATAACTCTTGAAGGGGGCATAATCCGGACGAGAAAAAAAATACGCGTCAGCTAATTTTCCATGAGGAATCCATATATGAAATTTCAAAACCCTAGCATACACGGTTCTTTAGTTATGCTATGCATCAAAAGGTAACGGACAGACGAACGGACAGACGAACGGACAGACGAACGGACAAACGAACCAGAACCAATATGCTCCTCCAACTTTTTCAAAGTTGGAGGCATAAAAAGGCCCCTTTTTGTTCTTTGACCTCTTAGTACGACCTTGACATTTGAGGTACCAACTTGGGTCATGCACGCAACACATCGTCTTATGGTGGTTAACATTTCTGCCAAGCAATTTCAAAATCCATCTAAAAATAAGAAAGTTATTGACAGAACACAAAAAAGGCCCCTTTTTTTTACCTTTAACCTCTATGTATGACCTTGACCTTTCAGGTACCAAACTGGGTCATGCGTGCAACACATCATCTCATGGTGTTTAACATTTCTGCCCAGCAATTTCAAAATCCATCTAAAAATAAGTAAGTTATTGACCAAACACGAAAAAAAGGCCCCTTTTTTTACTTTTGACCTCTATGTATGACCTAGACACTTGAGGTATCAAACTGAATCATGCATGAAACACATCGTCTCATGATAGTTAACATTTTTGCCAAGTAACTTCAAATTCTATCTAAAAATAAGCAAGTTATTGACAAAACCAGAAAAAAGGCCCCTTTTTTACCTTTGACCTCTAAGTATGACCTTGACCTTTGAGGTACCAACCTGGGTCATGCAGGTAACACATCGTCTTATATTGGTTAACATTTCTGCCAAGTGATTTCACAATCCATCTCAAAATAAGAAAGTTATTGACAAAACACGAAAAAAAGGCCCCTTTTTTGACATTTGACCTCTAAGTATGACCTTGACCTTCGAGGTACTGACCTGCCTGATGCACACCACACATCGTCTCATGGTTGTTAATATTTCTGCCAAGTAATTTTAAAATCCATCTCAAAATAAGAAAGTTATTGACAAAACACGAAAAAAAGGCCCCTTTTTTGACCTTTGACCTCTAAGTATGACCTTGACCTTCGAAGTACTGACCTGCCTGATGCACACCGCACATCGTCTCATGGTGGTTAATATTTCTGCCAAGTAATTTTAAAATTCATCTCAAAATAAGAAAGTTATTGACCAAATACGAAAAAAAAGGCCCCTTTTTTTACCTTTGACCTCTAAGTATGACCTTGACCTTTGAGGTACCGACCTGATTCATGCGCACCACACATCGTCTTATGGTTGTTAATATTTCTGCCAAGTAATTTTAAAATCCATCTGAAAATAAGAAAGTTATTGACCGGACACGATTTGCCCATACATATATACATACCAACAAACTTCCAAGGGAGATAATTCAAAAAGTATTAATGCGAGAGTTATAGTTCTTGCGCACTGCACGTCGTCTAATGCTGATTTATATTTATACTAAGTTTCGTGACGATAGCTCCAACGGTTTTCAAGTTACAGAGCGGACACGAAAGTGTGACAGACAGACAGACAGACAGACAGACGGACAGACGGACAGACAGACAGACGGACAGACGGACAGACAGACGCCCGGGGGAAAAACAATATGTCTCTCCGAAAAAAAATTTTTCGGGGGAGACATAATGATGCCGTTTTTGTCTGATAACTCAGTTTGTGCATGTATGTACATATAAAGAACGTGATGATGATAAGTGGGAGTATTTGGTCGCCACACGACATAACGGCCTGAGCGGCGGGGATGACGTCAGCTGCGTCATCGGCGTCGCGAGGACGGTTGTGACGGGGTGCCTACCAAATAGAGACAATTTACGGCAAACAGTGTTGGCCCATATGAGACACTAACAAATGCTGTGGATTGTAGATGAAAATCTTCTGTTGTAGTTTTTATCTGTTATTAATGTATTGAATTTGTGAATAGCTATATTTGTGAGCCGTGTCGCGGAGAAGGATATGAAATAGAGATTGTTATGTTTCCTGTAATTGGCAGCTGACCAGGTAGCGCAAAGGCGTGGTCTGTTCAATTGCCTCTTACTTGTGATAATGTAGTGAGCACAAATTTGATGAGTATTATGCTCAGTAGTAGTGAGCATTAGTTGATTTCTGTAGTGCTCAGTAAGGAAACATGAACTTTGACTATTATTGTGTCAAGCGCTGGGTGCTGATAATTTGATGCACAGTCAAGTTGAGTTCTGCTGTACGGTTATTTGTCGCATGCACTATTCAGCCTATATGTCTGGTCGGCGCATGCGCAATAACGGTATATGCATGAACATATTCTTACTTCTCCGGGAGGGGGATCATGATATAGCATGTATGTTTTGTGACTCGTTTCTAGTCCCGTTATCGTAATTTGCAGGCATAACAATGTGTGACCTGCTGCTCCCTGCTTCATAGCAGCAGGTACTGGTACGACGCTAGGCGTTAGGGTCCAGCAAGGGCGGACAGACCGCCGTAATCAGCGCCTACCAGGATAGAAGCAGATTCTTCTAAATCATTGTTCGTTGTAAACAAATGTGATCATGGAAGAGGTCAACTTACCTTATTTGGACGATCACTAAACGTCTGATCAGCAAACGTGATCGCTAATCTTAGGATTATCAACTATGTTGATAGACTAGTTTTACTAGTTCGCGAGAGGAAGTGTCACGCGAGTGGGGGATTCACCCTAAGTTATAAACTGGCCAGTCGCGTCTTGTGTTGTTTCTTTTTTTGTTTTTGTTGTTGTTTTTGTTGTTTGCTTCTGTAGGTATTCACGTCACCCGTTCCGAGCACAGAACAGTGTTTTGCCTTCGGAGCGGACGTCGTGAGTTGGCTACAGAAGCAACAAATTGTGATGTTTTGTGTTAGTGAGTGTTGTATGTAGATACTGTAAATAATTCATGTCATCCATTTAACATCTTTCTTGTGCCTTACCCCACAGCTGCCCGTACACCTGTCAGAGATCACGCTCGGTTGTCTTGTCAGCATGGGGGTTTGCGGGACGCCGTAAACCCACATGTAACATTTGGTGTCAGTGAAGTGAGGATTTGATCTCTGGCTGGTGTTCCCGGCTGTGGAACAGCACATTGATACTCTGAATCATCAACTTTAGAAAAAAAAATAATGCATTGACAGCCACATTTAGAAATTAACTTTAATCTTCCTTCCTGCGTTGATGAAGTGCGAAACCCATGTATTCAACTGAATGGATACTGTCAAGTCGATAATTTCTGAGCAGGAAGGCAAGGCAAACCCCACTTTTTCTTGGTAACGAAAAATTTAAGTAGACCCCACTTAATTGTGTTACCTGACATTCTACTAAGTTAAATTGGAGCTACTAATTGATCTTACCCACACATGGTTCTGACGTAGTGACGTTAACAATTTACTGACGTTGACATAACGTTAGCGTTAATATTTACGCTGTGGCTTGAGGTTAGGTATGACGTAATAGAAACATTAATGGTGACTTGTTATGATCGGAGTTTTGTAATGTGATGAAACTTCGGATTGTAGCATTTTACTGTAAACGTCGTCAGTTTATGACGTCATATTAGACTACCAGTACGCAACGTCATACTGTGCTGAAAGCATTTGACATTTCAAATCGCGTGTGCTTTAATAACTAACGTTTTAGTTAGATTAACGCGTATAACACATATCTTAACGTTTTAGTTAAGCCCATTCAATCATCACTGATCATAACTGATCAGTTTATAGTGGTTTTGATAGTAACGTGAGATTTACGTTATCAATAATGGAGCGTTTAATGCAAATGGGAAAGGACTTAGGTTATGAGGGGAAGGAGTTACAAGGTTTTGTTAAAGAGCAGCAAGATATTGAGCGGGCAGAAAGGCAAGAGCAAAGGGATTTAGAAAGGTTAAGGTCTGAAGAAAAAGAAAAGGAAAGGGCACATGAACTAGCTAAGTTAGAAGTAGAAGAAAAGGAAAAGGAAAGGGAGGAAAAGGAAAAGGAAAGGGCACATGAACTAGCTATGTTGAAGGTTAATAAGGAACTTGATATGGCACGCATTAAGACTGAAAGGGAGGCAAAAGAGATTAGTGAGGCCCATTTAGAACAAATAAAACATGGGTTTGAGCTACAGCACCAAGAATTAAGGAATCAGTTAGAAATGCAGAGAGCGAAGCTCGAGCTAGAATTGGAAAAGCAAAAAGCTGAGAAGGTGGCTCATGCCCGGGATCCTAAGTTACCTTATTTTGAAGAGGGTAAAGATAAAATGGATAGTTATTTATCTAGGTTTGAGAAATATGCTACGGCTAATAAATGGGATAAGAGTGTTTGGGCCGCGTATTTAAGTGCATTGCTCAAAGGGCGCGCACTTGATGTATATGACCGGTTGTCAAATGAGGATGCGGCGGATTATGAAAAGTTAAAGGACGCTTTATTAAAGAATTTTGACATGACAGAGCGCGGATTTAGGAAGCAGTTTCGTTATAGTAGGCCCGAAAAATTTTGGGTTTGTGGCCCAACCGGCCGCTAAAATTTATATCTGAGGGTGTCTGGGGTCAAACATGCCTGAAAATTGATGCTGATGAAACATGCTGCAAACAGTGAAAATGGTTAGTGCCAACCACCTTAATGGTTGCCTTGACAGCTGTGTGAAGATTAAAATGTGGTCCAAAATTCATGTGAAAACACACTTTTTGCCAACTTTGAGATGCCCCCTCTTTACCATGACAACAATGATCAAGTCATGAAAGGTTGCATTTGAAAGGCTACTGCCCAATGAACATTCATACCGAGTTTGGTGTAAAACAGACCATCCATTATGAAACAATGGCTAGTTGAAGTTGCTGTCAGGTGCAACACTGTGAAAATCAGTGAAATTCACAAAATCCCTGAGTGGTAAAGGGTTAAATGCCTCAGTCAGGGGATTTAACAAGAGTTACTAATCACCCTTTAAGGACCACCTTTGATCTGCTATAGACAGTATATCTCAAGGGGCAATAAAAAGAACTAGAGCTGCCGCCTAACGGGCGCCAATTATACCCCCGCATGTGTATATCAATCTTAAGTACTAGTGGCAAGGTGTGTGGTGTGTGAATATTAAAGAAATTGGTCAAAGAATAAGGAAGTTATGAGCAATGTTAAAGTTTTTTGTAACGGACCGACGACGACGACAAGCTGACTCCTATATACCCCCTTCAAACTTCGTTTGCGGGGGTATAATTATGGAAACACAGTGTGTCCTACTGTTACAGGAATAAATGCCTTAAAGGACCACTCCACTGGGGTCCCATATACAACTACCATATTCTAAGATTTGGCGAACAAGACCATTATATGCTGCTTCTTTTACATCCTGGGGGCACTGATGAAGATTTTGCCTCAGGAAACCAAGTGTTCTACTTGCCTTAGCACACATGTTGCTAATATGAGTATTCCATCTCAAGTTGTGTGAGTGTCACTCCAGTGTACTTAATGGAGTCCACATTCTCGATGACCATTCCCTCTTAGGTGTAAGAAGCTTCAAATTTATTAGATCTCTTCCCAGTTATCTGAAAAATGTTGCATTTAATCTGGCTGAAATCTCACGCCCCATTTTTGTGCCCTCCATCCTAATATATCCATGTCATTCTGAAGTTTCAGTGAGACATCTGTATCTCTAATTTCCCGGAAGCAAACACAGTCGTCTGCGAACTGTCTTATTTCTCAGTCAATGTCAGTGGAAATATCATTTATGTACAGGGAGAACAACGGGTCTACCTAAACACCGCAAAGACGGGCAAAGTATGCAAAGACACACAAAAGACGGACAAAGACATTTAAATTAGGCAAAGACATGTAAAAATAAACTGAAAGACCCCATCCCAGACCCATAAACCCCCATAATGCATAGTCACCATCATAAAAGACAAAAGGGCGCAAAGACTATGAGGTTGAGATATAAAGGGATAAGCAAAGACACAAAAATAAGCCAAGATACGCATTTATGTCTTCAATGATATATGCATAACGGTTATTTGTTGAGGGGGTGGGGGAAAGAGAGGAGGGGGCTCTTTGGGCATTTTTGCATATTTTATGTGTCTTTGCCTATCTTTGGTGTGTCTTTGCCCATCTTTTGTGCGTCTTTGCGTGTGCTTGCGTACCTTTCAAACTTAAATAAAAATCGATTTTTTTTCTATTCATTTATATACATACATGTTTATTTCATATGTGTCCGTATATTTATACAATTATTGCTTTTATGCATGTCTTTGTGTTTTATTTCGTGTCTTTGCATATCTTGGCTTATTTTATGTGTCTTTGCTTATCCCTTATATCTCAGCCTCATGGTCTTTGCGCTCTTTTGTCTTTTATGATGGTGACTATGCATTATGGGGTTTGTGGGTCTGGGATGGGGTCTTCTAGCATATTTTTATGTGTCTTTGCCCAATTTAAATGTCTTTGTGTGTCTTTGCCCTTCTTTTGCGCGTCTTTGCGTGTCTTTTGCTGTCTTTGCAGTGTTTAGGTAGACCGAGAACAACAGTGGACCAAGAACAGTCCCTTGTGGGACTCCAGACAAAACTGGAGTCCACTCCCAAGATTCACCATTAACAACAATGCGCCATTTTCTGTAGCAAAGAAATGAATTTATCCATTTGAGTCTCCCCTCACCCTATTCCGTAACCAAATAACTTAGATTTAAGTAGCTCATGATTCGGGTACCAAAAGCCTTCGCGAAGTTCAGAATAAATGTGTCCATCTGTCCCCCTTTGTCCAAGATTTTTGCCCAGTCATTAATAACTGTGCTCAGCTGAGTTTCACAACTATGCCTTTTCCAAAATGCATGTTGTCTGTCTGACAAAAAATTATGTCTATCTATCTATCTAGTTGTACTGCAACACCCCCTCGCGAGGATTACGTGCAGGATGATTGCGCGTCGTGAGAATAAATGACAGATGAAAAGTGAGACTAAAAAGTGTGATAGGAGTTGTGAAAAAATAGATGATAGTGTTAAGTGTTAAAAACAGATGAGATTAAAATCAGTTAAAAACAGGATTGTTGTGTTCATGGAAGTTTGTGGTCAAGTGACCGGACTGCCACACTGAACTGAGTCAGTGTAGGCAGAAGCACAACACAAGGGGGAAGTTTATTCCATTGCCAAACTGCTAGGGGGAAGAATGAATATTTATAATAATTGTATATGGTATGGATCTGACGTATTGCGAGGGGGTGGGACTGGCCATGACGTGTCCTTGTTGTAACCTGCTGGAAGTATGGTGGTAATGGTACAGCAACTAGACCATTCATGATTTTGTAAAACATGCAGAGCCGCGCGTCAGACCGTCTCTGGTCCAGTGATCTCCAGCCAAGTTGGGATAACATATCTGTTACACTGTCATATGATGAGAATCTGCTTAGGGTCCAACGGGCTGCTCTATGCTGTATCATTTCAACAATGTCGGTGTAAGTCTGAGTATACGGACCACAAACTGTGGAGCCGTATTCGAGTTGAGGTCGTACTATTGTCTTGTATGCCGCTTCGCGGACGCCAGGGTGCTTACATTTAACATTTCGTTTAATGAAGCCTAGGGATTTGTTTGCATTGGCAGTGATTCTATTAATATGGGTATTAAAACTGAGATTGGTGGAGATGTCGACACCTAGATATCTAGCAGTAGGGACAGATTCCAGAACTTGGCCGTGCATGGTGTATTGGGTTTTTATTGGATTTTGTGACCTGGTTATGTGCAGTACTTGACACTTACCAGGATTAAATTCCATGTCCCACAAGGCCTCCCATTGTTGTAGCTGATCCAAGTCTTTCTGCAGGATGGCTGAGCTGTCTGGGCCGTTAATCGTCAAGTATACCGCAGTATCATCGGCGAATAGGCGAACTTGTGACTGTACATTGTCAGGCAAGTCGTTTATGTATAACAGAAAAAGTATAGGGCCGAGAACTGATCCCTGCGGTACACCTGAAGAAACCGGAACTTCATCTGAGCACTCACCTTCTAGGACCACCCTCTGACTTCTGCCCATCAGAAAAGACTGGATCCAGTTGTGGGCCTTACCTTGCACACCATGCATTTGGAGTTTATAAAGTAGTTTCAGGTGGCTCACCTTGTCGAAGGCCTTACTAAAATCTAGTAGTATCAAATCAGTCTGTTTGCCTTGTGTAAGAGATCTGGCAAGGTCCTCGACAAGTTGAATCAACTGAGTTTCACAAGATCTGCGCTCTCTGAAGCCGTGTTGTAGGTCATATAAAATGTTGTGTTCCTCGAAGTGCCTGGTTAAGTTGGAAGCGATTATGTGCTCCATTGTTTTGCAAAGGATGCATGTCAGTGAAATTGGGCGGTAGTTGGCGGGATTGGTTTTGTCACCCTTCTTAAATAGGGGAGTAACAAATGCCTTTTTCCAGTCAGATGGGACTGTGCCTGTGTCTTATGTTCATGCATCTGAGCATTACGAGGATTTCCTGGGTGGTAACCAGTACTTTTTTAACTAATGTGGATGAAGTGCTTTGCTCAAGGACACATCACTTTGGTCAGCGTGAGGCTCGAACCCGCCACCTCTCGATCACAAATCCGAGGCGCTACCAACCAATGCACAAAGGCGCTCGACGAGAACTCGGAGACGACCCGTTGCCACTGACGAATCCTAAAAAAAATGAATATCTAATGACTGACCTATAGACAAATGTACTGACAGAGGGAATGTCAACAAAAGATATATGCTTATATAGCTATATATTTTGATATTGTAATTATAATTTCTAAGAAGTCTTGTTTTGTACGCCATATTGTATTTCCACATGAATACATCCGATAATTCCGAATGTAAAATTTTGCCAGTTGCTAGTGTCACGATCATCCGTGTACGTATGGGTCCGTAAATTCACCGAAAAGGACAGACATTTAGAGTGTAATAGCTCAGTGCTTTTTCTTTCTTTCTTTCTTTCTTTTTACTTATACTGCGATCAGAATCAGAATTGTTACTGGCGACACGTCAAATGACATTCATACACCAGGACCTGTGATGGGAAGTTAGCCCCTACCTCTAACCAAAGAGGTAAACATCAGCACCTTCAGCTGTCGAAATAATCGAATCGTGAAGGGCATTCCCATCTCTAATGGTTCGGGGGAAGAACGATTCTTTATAAATGTCAGTTCTTGCAGTAAGGGTCTGAAACGCCAATGAATGGTGATTTCTACAGTGCCTAGCTGGGGGGACAAGGTCATCTGTTGGAATGCTAGCAGCACCCTTTAGACCTTTGTATAAAAGGATGAGCCTACTGTCTTTCCTTCTTTTCTTGAGAGACTCCCATTTTAATTTTCCAAGTATTCCAGTCATGAGCCAACCCCGAAGATTCACCACTAACAACAACACACTGCTCTCTGTAGCAAAGAAAGGAATCTATCCATTTGAGAGTCTTCCCCCCATTTCCGTAACCAAATAACTTAGATTAAAGAAGTTCAAGAGGTGGGGTGTCAAAAGCCTTCTCAAAGTCTAGAATAAATGTGTCCACCTGTCCCCATTTGTCCAAGATTTTTTTGCCCAGTGTTACGAGATGGAATAGGAAACCTCTCTGGTGCTTATGCACATCTAAATTATTTTAGTAGATATATGGTAGGGCGGTGTGAGTGAAATATTTTAGGTGAAATATGGTACGCAAACTGTGCGGCTCCATGAACAAGTCATGCACATATCATACGATGTATGCATGAGTGGTTTATAGAGAGCTGTTTTTACAATACAGGGGGCCGCTAAAAGGCCGAGTCCTATAGAATTTGCCTAAAAATCGCCAACCGCCAACTTGTGCCATATATGATTTTTATTCCCGTCACGTGTTGTGTGGGTGTTCGTTTTGACAGGAGTCATGTCATTGATTATAGGGTCGTTTCATCAATTTTTCCTATGGGAAATATACTATTTGAACGCAAATCCATTATCTACTCGATTTTGGCTATCTGGCTTTGTTTGTGGCCGGTATCTCCACCTCGCCACGAATTGAGCAAGATAATATGAGTGGGCATGATTTTCCGGTAGTATTCATAGATATATAAACCCTGAAAAAAGCGGACACTTTAGCAGCAGGTCAAGTTGTAAGAGTGAACACAACATTGTGACGGGGAAATAGAAAGTATATTGAAAGGTATGTTAAATCTATGTTTAGTATTATTTTTGTATGAACATGCTTGTAGGTTTTGGAGGGGTTTACTTCTAGTATACCCCAACTTTCTGAAGCCTATTCTGAATTCACTGTTGTGGCCTGTAGTGATTAGGCTACTAGCTTTGCCAGCTAGACGTCGCAGAATTGATCCCAGGCTTCTCCAGTAGTAGAATGAGTCTTTCTAAGTGAGGTCCTGTCTCATGCTGACCCTAGATGTTGGTGAGACGTAAAGTTTGGACACCCGCTCATTCTAGATTCATTTAGGCTTTTAGACCCCTTTTGTAGAATGTAATTAATAAACGCCGGGTCACTTGTTTGATCCATGACTTTTGACTAGCTGTGGTTGGAAAACCGTGGTTCCGTCCCAATATGATATTAGGTGTAGAGGGGACGTAAACTTAAGACGGGTTTAACCACATCTTCATCATCAGGGCAAACTCTTACAAGAGCCTGTTGGGTTATCCGTGATGATGAACCGTAATGAATTGTATTTTACAAGCATGTTCACGTTGATTAGAAATAATTTTGTTCAAGAAGAATTACGAGTTCATTTTGTAATGATGCCGTTTTTGTCTGATAACTCAGTTTGTGCATGTATGTACATACAAAGAACGTGATGATGATAAGTGGGAGTATTTGGTCGCCACACGTCATAACGGCCTGAGCGGCGGGGATGACGTCAGCTGCGTCATCGGCGTCGCGAGGACGGTTGTGACGGGGTGCCTACCAAATAGAGACAATTTACGGCAAACAGTGTTGGCCCATATGAGACACTAACAAATGCTGTGGATTGTAGATGAAAATCTTCTGTTGTAGTTTTTATCTGTTATTAATGTATTGAATTTGTGAATAGCTATATTTGTGAGCCGTGTCGCGGAGAAGGATATGAAATAGAGATTGTTATGTTTCCTGTAATTGGCAGCTGACCAGGTAGCGCAAAGGCGTGGTCTGTTCAATTGCCTCTTACTTGTGATAATGTAGTGAGCACAAATTTGATGAGTATTATGCTCAGTAGTAGTGAGCATTAGTTGATTTCTGTAGTGCTCAGTAAGGAAACATGAACTTTGACTATTATTGTGTCAAGCGCTGGGTGCTGATAATTTGATGCACAGTCAAGTTGAGTTCTGCTGTACGGTTATTTGTCGCATGCACTATTCAGCCTATATGTCTGGTCGGCGCATGCGCAATAACGGTATATGCATGAACATATTCTTACTTCTCCGGGAGGGGGATCATGATATAGCATGTATGTTTTGTGACTCGTTTCTAGTCCCGTTATCGTAATTTGCAGGCATAACAATGTGTGACCTGCTGCTCCCTGCTTCATAGCAGCAGGTACTGGTACGACGCTAGGCGTTAGGGTCCAGCAAGGGCGGACAGACCGCCGTAATCAGCGCCTACCAGGATAGAAGCAGATTCTTCTAAATCATTGTTCGTTGTAAATAAATGTGATCATGGAAGAGGTCAACTTACCTTATTTGGACGATCACTAAACGTCTGATCAGCAAACGTGATCGCTAATCTTAGGATTATCAACTATGTTGATAGACTAGTTTTACTAGTTCGCGAGAGGAAGTGTCACGCGAGTGGGGGATTCACCCTAAGTTATAAACTGGCCAGTCGCGTCTTGTGTTGTTTCTTTTTTTTGTTTTTGTTGTTGTTTTTGTTGTTTGCTTCTGTAGGTATTCACGTCACCCGTTCCGAGCACAGAACAGTGTTTTGCCTTCGGAGCGGACGTCGTGAGTTGGCTACAGAAGCAACAAATTGTGATGTTTTGTGTTAGTGAGTGTTGTATGTAGATACTGTAAATAATTCATGTCATCCATTTAACATCTTTCTTGTGCCTTACCCCACAGCTGCCCGTACACCTGTCAGAGATCACGCTCGGTTGTCTTGTCAGCATGGGGGTTTGCGGGACGCCGTAAACCCACATGTAACATTTGGTGTCAGTGAAGTGAGGATTTGATCTCTGGCTGGTGTTCCCGGCTGTGGAACAGCACATTGATACTCTGAATCATCAACTTTAGAAAAAAAAATAATGCATTGACAGCCACATTTAGAAATTAACTTTAATCTTCCTTCCTGCGTTGATGAAGTGCGAAACCCATGTATTCAACTGAATGGATACTGTCAAGTCGATAATTTCTGAGCAGGAAGGCAAGGCAAACCCCACTTTTTCTTGGTAACGAAAAATTTAAGTAGACCCCACTTAATTGTGTTACCTGACATTCTACTAAGTTAAATTGGAGCTACTAATTGATCTTACCCACACATGGTTCTGACGTAGTGACGTTAACAATTTACTGACGTTGACATAACGTTAGCGTTAATATTTACGCTGTGGCTTGAGGTTAGGTATGACGTAATAGAAACATTAATGGTGACTTGTTATGATCGGAGTTTTGTAATGTGATGAAACTTCGGATTGTAGCATTTTACTGTAAACGTCGTCAGTTTATGACGTCATATTAGACTACCAGTACGCAACGTCATACTGTGCTGAAAGCATTTGACATTTCAAATCGCGTGTGCTTTAATAACTAACGTTTTAGTTAGATTAACGCGTATAACACATATCTTAACGTTTTAGTTAAGCCCATTCAATCATCACTGATCATAACTGATCAGTTTATAGTGGTTTTGATAGTAACGTGAGATTTACGTTATCAATAATGGAGCGTTTAATGCAAATGGGAAAGGACTTAGGTTATGAGGGGAAGGAGTTACAAGGTTTTGTTAAAGAGCAGCAAGATATTGAGCGGGCAGAAAGGCAAGAGCAAAGGGATTTAGAAAGGTTAAGGTCTGAAGAAAAAGAAAAGGAAAGGGCACATGAACTAGCTAAGTTAGAAGTAGAAGAAAAGGAAAAGGAAAGGGAGGAAAAGGAAAAGGAAAGGGCACATGAACTAGCTATGTTGAAGGTTAATAAGGAACTTGATATGGCACGCATTAAGACTGAAAGGGAGGCAAAAGAGATTAGTGAGGCCCATTTAGAACAAATAAAACATGGGTTTGAGCTACAGCACCAAGAATTAAGGAATCAGTTAGAAATGCAGAGAGCGAAGCTCGAGCTAGAATTGGAAAAGCAAAAAGCTGAGAAGGTGGCTCATGCCCGGGATCCTAAGTTACCTTATTTTGAAGAGGGTAAAGATAAAATGGATAGTTATTTATCTAGGTTTGAGAAATATGCTACGGCTAATAAATGGGATAAGAGTGTTTGGGCCGCGTATTTAAGTGCATTGCTCAAAGGGCGCGCACTTGATGTATATGACCGGTTGTCAAATGAGGATGCGGCGGATTATGAAAAGTTAAAGGACGCTTTATTAAAGAATTTTGACATGACAGAGCGCGGATTTAGGAAGCAGTTTCGTTATAGTAGGCCCGAGAAATCAGAAACGTTCATACAGTTCAGTAGTAGACTGAGAAGTTATTTAGAAAAATGGCTTAATATGGCAAAGATAGAAAAATCTTTTCCGGCTGTCTGTGATTTCATGGCAAGGGATCAGTTCCTGGAGTCATGTAATAGAGAACTGTATGTACATCTGAAGCCAAAACAGTTTGGTAATTTAGATGAAATGGCTAGGGAGGCAGATTTGTTTGCAGAAGCGCGCGGGGGCGTATATAGTTGCATTAATAAGGGGCAACGCGATAATAGAGGCGCAGCGCAGGGTAAACAGGACAAAGTTGACTCGAACAAACCGAGTGGTAGACCGGATATCAAGTGTAGCATATGCGGTAAGGGGCATTTAACAATTAAATGTTTTAAGAACCCCGACAGGAAACAATTGTATAGCGCAGAGGTAGGAGCAACTGGAGTTGGTGATAGCGGTGTTAAGGAAAATTTTAACACGCGCGTAGAGACTCAAGGTTCTCAGGTTAAGAATGAGAATACGCAGAATGTAGGTCGTGGTTATACACGTGGTCGTGGTAATTTTAGAGGGTCTTTTTGCGGACGCGGTAAAAATAATAGCACACCACGTGGCGCAGCACACCAAGTTAGTTTTTGTCAGACGGAAGTAACTAGGAAAAGTGATGAGATTGGAAGTATTTTTGAAAATAAGGTTGGTGATCCTTTGATTTCGGATAGGGAGGAGTTTAGTAAGGAAACTAGGGAAGGTGTCTGTTACTTCTTAAAGGCAAGGTTACCGACGGCACAAGGATTGGTTAATAATAAAAAGGTGGTTGTATTAAGAGATACTGGGTGTACAGGCTGTGTCGTTCGGAGAAGTTTGGTTTCGGATAGTCAGTTAATAGGGAAGGAATCAAATGTTACGTTGATTGATGAATCCACACAAAGGTATCCTTTGGCAATGATTGACATTGATTGTCCTTTTTTCACTGGGAAAACTGAAGCTTTGTGTATGGATGATACGTTGTACGATTTGGTTATCGGTAACATTGATGGATCAAAACTTCCTGATATGTCTCATTTCTCAGCTGCGGCTGTAACTAGGTCTCAAACTAGGCAGGATGAGAAGCCTTACAGAAAACTTAAGGTTCCCGATCAGATCATTAACGATGACAAGGAGGCTTTCAAGCAAGCTCAGGTTGATGATCCAACTTTAGAAAACATCAGGAAAAGGGTTGTATCTGGGAACAAGACTGTGAGTCGTGGTTTAAACCGAGGTGAAACTAGGTTTATTGAGAAAAAAGGTTTGGCATATAGGGAGTTCACCAAGGGTAACAAAGTCTCTTTCCAACTTGTGGTCCCTCAAAGTTTCCGAGGAAAGGTGTTGAAACTGGCTCATGAAACGCTTATGTCTGGACATATGGGTATTAGGAAGACATTGGATAGAGTTGTAACTGAGTTTTACTGGCCCGGTATTTGCGGTGATGTCGCTAGATTTTGTAAATCTTGTGATATTTGTCAGAGAACTATTCAGAAAGGTCGGGTCACTAAAGTACCTCTAGGAAAAATGCCATTGATTGATACGCCATTTAAGAGGGTGGCAGTGGACATAGTTGGTCCAATTGAGCCTCGATCTGATAGGAAATCTCGGTATATTTTAACCATGATAGATTATGCGACAAGGTATCCAGAGGCGATAGCTTTACCGAGTATTGAGACGGAACGTGTCGCGGAAGCGCTTATTGAAATGTTTAGTAGGGTTGGCATTCCTGATGAAATGTTGACTGATTGTGGATCACAGTTTACTGCTGAGGTAATGAAGGAAGTCAGCAGACTTCTTTCTCTTCAACAGTTAACGTGTAGTCCGAGACACCCAATTTGCAACGGACTGATAGAGCGTTTCCACGCTACGTTAAAGCAGATGTTACGTCGCATGTGTGCTGAACGTCCAAAAGATTGGGATAAATATCTTCCAGCTTTATTATTTGCGGTAAGGGAAGTCCCACAAGAGTCTTTAGGATACTCCCCTTTTGAGTTGTTATATGGACGTAACGTCAGAGGTCCAATGGCAATATTAAGAGAATTATGGGCTGAAGAGGTACGCGATGAGCAAGTTCTTTCGACGTATCAATACGTTATTGAGCTTAGGGAACGGTTAGAGCAGACATGCAAATTAGCGCGTGATAATTTAAAGAAGGTTCAGATTAAGCAGAAAGCTTATTATGATAAAGGCGCGAGGTCGCGTAAATTTGACGTCGGCGACAAAGTACTGTTGTTACTACCGACAGACAGTAATAAATTATTGCTTCAATGGAAAGGTCCTTATGAAGTGGTTGAGGTAGTGAACAGAATGGATTATAAGATTGACGTCAATGGAAATGTTAACACATATCACGCTAACATACTGAAGCAATATGTGGAACGTCAAAATGTGACGTCACATTGCTTGCTTTCTGTAGAGTCCACTCCGTCAACTGAAAATGATGACGTTGACGAATTCTCATTGGAAGATTGCGCTTTTCCTACTGCAAAGCAACCAGAGACGTTTAAGGACGTCAATATTTCAGAAATGTTAACGCAGGATCAGCGTATAGAAATAGAGACGTTGATAAAAGAATACCCGGACGTACTGTCCAGTGTACCTGGACGAACTGACCAAATAGAACACGACGTAAAGTTGCTGACGACGGAACCAGTGAGGTCAAAAGGTTATGCCATACCATATAAAGTACGGGATGTAATGGAAAAGGAAATTCAAGATATGTTAGATTTAGGAGTTATTGAGCCATCAATATCTCCATACTCATCCCCTGTAGTACTTGTCCCTAAAAAAGATGGTTCGGTGCGGTTCTGCATTGACTTCCGTAAACTTAATAAGGTGACGGAGTTCGATGCAGAACCAATGCCAAATATGGAGGAGGTTATAAATAGAATGTCGGGGCACAAATACTTTAGCAAATTAGATCTGTCAAAAGGTTATTGGCAGGTAAAAATGACGTCTAAGGCAAAATCCCTAACTGCGTTCGAAACCCCCAAAGGCTTGTTTCAATTCAAAACTATGCCCTTCGGTTTGGTAAACTCAGGAGCAACATTTTGCAGGTTGATGAGAAAGATTCTGTCCGAACTTTCTAACGTTGATAGCTTCGTCGATGATATGTGGATCTTTACCGAAACTTGGAAAGACCACTTGACGTCATTACGTGAAGTTTTAGATAGACTCAGGACAGCCAAGTTGACGGCAAAACCTTCCAAGTGTATGATTGGGTATAGCAGTATCGAATGTCTTGGTCACAGTGTAGCTGCTCAGTCAGTTAGACCGCAAGAAGACAAGATACAAGCTATAAAGGATGCTCCTCGACCTTCTACTAAAAGACAAATAAAGTCATTTCTTGGGTTGGCTGGTTTC
Source organism: Lucinisca nassula (assembly GCA_963580285.1). Lineage (NCBI taxonomy): Eukaryota > Metazoa > Mollusca > Bivalvia > Lucinida > Lucinidae > Lucinisca > Lucinisca nassula. The sequence goes on from OY757018.1 coordinate 24,974,552, forward strand.
TACCGCCGTTTCATTCCAAATTTCTTATCTATCGCTTCCCCTTTGACAGATTTAACTAAGAAAAGTAGACCAAACAAGATCACAGACTGGCAGGACCATCATGAAAAGGCTTTTCAGACCCTGAAGAATAGACTCACGTCTAGTCCTATTCTTCGTCTTCCCATCTTTCATGATGGGAATCCGTTCATACTCCGGACGGACGCTTCTGATGTTGGTATAGGAGCCGTTTTGCTCCAAGAATTTGAAGGGGAAGGACGACTTCCCATTGCTTATGCCAGCAAGAAACTTTTGCCTCGTGAGAAAAACTATTCTGTAATAGAAAAGGAATGTTTGGCTATTATCTGGGGTGTTGAGAAATTTCGCAAGTATCTTTACGGAGTAGAATTCCTGCTTGAGACAGACCACAAGCCCTTGTCTTATATGCAAACAGCAAAAGTTCTCAATCCTCGAATTATGCGTTGGGCAATGAAACTACAGCCGTATAGATTTCGGATTGTTGCAATTCGGGGCCAAGAAAATTTGGGGGCAGACTACCTTAGTAGGTAATTCTTCGCACGGTAGTTGTGTAAATAGCTGTCCTGTTTAGATAGGTTCATCCTATTCCATCTCTATACACAAAGAAAAAACATTTCTGATTGTTTTTTCTCCAAAAGGGGAAACCTTTGTTACGAGATGGAATAGGAAACCTCTCTGGTGCTTATGCACATCTAAATTATTTTAGTAGATATATGGTAGGGCGGTGTGAGTGAAATATTTTAGGTGAAATATGGTACGCAAACTGTGCGGCTCCATGAACAAGTCATGCACATATCATACGATGTATGCATGAGTGGTTTATAGAGAGCTGTTTTTACAATACAGGCGGCCGATTAAAGGCCGAGTCCTATAGAATTTGCCTAAAAATCGCCAACCGCCAACTTGTGCCATATATGATTTTTATTCCCGTCACGTGTTGTGTGGGTGTTCGTTTTGACAGGAGTCATGTCATTGATTATAGGGTCGTTTCATCAATTTTTCCTATGGGAAATATACTATTTGAACGCAAATCCATTATCTACTCGATTTTGGCTATCTGGCTTTGTTTGTGGCCGGTATCTCCACCTCGCCACGAATTGAGCAAGATAATATGAGTGGGCATGATTTTCCGGTAGTATTCATAGATATATAAACCCTGAAAAAAGCGGACACTTTAGCAGCAGGTCAAGTTGTAAGAGTGAACACAACATTGTGACGGGGAAATAGAAAGTATATTGAAAGGTATGTTAAATCTATGTTTAGTATTATTTTTGTATGAACATGCTTGTAGGTTTTGGAGGGGTTTACTTCTAGTATACCCCAACTTTCTGAAGCCTATTCTGAATTCACTGTTGTGGCCTGTAGTGATTAGGCTACTAGCTTTGCCAGCTAGACGTCGCAGAATTGATCCCAGGCTTCTCCAGTAGTAGAATGAGTCTTTCTAAGTGAGGTCCTGTCTCATGCTGACCCTAGATGTTGGTGAGACGTAAAGTTTGGACACCCGCTCATTCTAGATTCATTTAGGCTTTTAGACCCCTTTTGTAGAATGTAATTAATAAACGCCGGGTCACTTGTTTGATCCATGACTTTTGACTAGCTGTGGTTGGAAAACCGTGGTTCCGTCCCAATATGATATTAGGTGTAGAGGGGACGTAAACTTAAGACGGGTTTAACCACATCTTCATCATCAGGGCAAACTCTTACAAGAGCCTGTTGGGTTATCCGTGATGATGAACCGTAATGAATTTTATTTTACAAGCATGTTCACGTTGATTAGAAATAATTTTGTTCAAGAAGAATTACGAGTTCATTTTGTAATGATGCCGTTTTTGTCTGATAACTCAGTTTGTGCATGTATGTACATATAAAGAACGTGATGATGATAAGTGGGAGTATTTGGTCGCCACACGTCATAACGGCCTGAGCGGCGGGGATGACGTCAGCTGCGTCATCGGCGTCGCGAGGACGGTTGTGACGGGGTGCCTACCAAATAGAGACAATTTACGGCAAACAGTGTTGGCCCATATGAGACACTAACAAATGCTGTGGATTGTAGATGAAAATCTTCTGTTGTAGTTTTTATCTGTTATTAATGTATTGAATTTGTGAATAGCTATATTTGTGAGCCGTGTCGCGGAGAAGGATATGAAATAGAGATTGTTATGTTTCCTGTAATTGGCAGCTGACCAGGTAGCGCAAAGGCGTGGTCTGTTCAATTGCCTCTTACTTGTGATAATGTAGTGAGCACAAATTTGATGAGTATTATGCTCAGTAGTAGTGAGCATTAATTGATTTCTGTAGTGCTCAGTAAGGAAACATGAACTTTGACTATTATTGTGTCAAGCGCTGGGTGCTGATAATTTGATGCACAGTCAAGTTGAGTTCTGCTGTACGGTTATTTGTCGCATGCACTATTCAGCCTATATGTCTGGTCGGCGCATGCGCAATAACGGTATATGCATGAACATATTCTTACTTCTCCGGGAGGGGGATCATGATATAGCATGTATGTTTTGTGACTCGTTTCTAGTCCCGTTATCGTAATTTGCAGGCATAACAATGTGTGACCTGCTGCTCCCTGCTTCATAGCAGCAGGTACTGGTACGACGCTAGGCGTTAGGGTCCAGCAAGGGCGGACAGACCGCCGTAATCAGCGCCTACCAGGATAGAAGCAGATTCTTCTAAATCATTGTTCGTTGTAAACAAATGTGATCATGGAAGAGGTCAACTTACCTTATTTGGACGATCACTAAACGTCTGATCAGCAAACGTGATCGCTAATCTTAGGATTATCAACTATGTTGATAGACTAGTTTTACTAGTTCGCGAGAGGAAGTGTCACGCGAGTGGGGGATTCACCCTAAGTTATAAACTGGCCAGTCGCGTCTTGTGTTGTTTCTTTTTTTTGTTTTTGTTGTTGTTTTTGTTGTTTGCTTCTGTAGGTATTCACGTCACCCGTTCCGAGCACAGAACAGTGTTTTGCCTTCGGAGCGGACGTCGTGAGTTGGCTACAGAAGCAACAAATTGTGATGTTTTGTGTTAGTGAGTGTTGTATGTAGATACTGTAAATAATTCATGTCATCCATTTAACATCTTTCTTGTGCCTTACCCCACAGCTGCCCGTACACCTGTCAGAGATCACGCTCGGTTGTCTTGTCAGCATGGGGGTTTGCGGGACGCCGTAAACCCACATGTAACATTTGGTGTCAGTGAAGTGAGGATTTGATCTCTGGCTGGTGTTCCCGGCTGTGGAACAGCACATTGATACTCTGAATCATCAACTTTAGAAAAAAAAAATAATGCATTGACAGCCACATTTAGAAATTAACTTTAATCTTCCTTCCTGCGTTGATGAAGTGCGAAACCCATGTATTCAACTGAATGGATACTGTCAAGTCGATAATTTCTGAGCAGGAAGGCAAGGCAAACCCCACTTTTTCTTGGTAACGAAAAATTTAAGTAGACCCCACTTAATTGTGTTACCTGACATTCTACTAAGTTAAATTGGAGCTACTAATTGATCTTACCCACACATGGTTCTGACGTAGTGACGTTAACAATTTACTGACGTTGACATAACGTTAGCGTTAATATTTACGCTGTGGCTTGAGGTTAGGTATGACGTAATAGAAACATTAATGGTGACTTGTTATGATCGGAGTTTTGTAATGTGATGAAACTTCGGATTGTAGCATTTTACTGTAAACGTCGTCAGTTTATGACGTCATATTAGACTACCAGTACGCAACGTCATACTGTGCTGAAAGCATTTGACATTTCAAACCGCGTGTGCTTTAATAACTAACGTTTTAGTTAGATTAACGCGTATAACACATATCTTAACGTTTTAGTTAAGCCCATTCAATCATCACTGATCATAACTGATCAGTTTATAGTGGTTTTGATAGTAACGTGAGATTTACGTTATCAATAATGGAGCGTTTAATGCAAATGGGAAAGGAGTTACAAGGTTTTGTTAAAGAGCAGCAAGATATTGAGCGGGCAGAAAGGCAAGAGCAAAGGGATTTAGAAAGGTTAAGGTCTGAAGAAAAAGAAAAGGAAAGGGCACATGAACTAGCTAAGTTAGAAGTAGAAGAAAAGGAAAAGGAAAGGGAGGAAAAGGAAAAGGAAAGGGCACATGAACTAGCTATGTTGAAGGTTAATAAGGAACTTGATATGGCACGCATTAAGACTGAAAGGGAGGCAAAAGAGATTAGTGAGGCCCATTTAGAACAAATAAAACATGGGTTTGAGCTACAGCACCAAGAATTAAGGAATCAGTTAGAAATGCAGAGAGCGAAGCTCGAGCTAGAATTGGAAAAGCAAAAAGCTGAGAAGGTGGCTCATGCCCGGGATCCTAAGTTACCTTATTTTGAAGAGGGTAAAGATAAAATGGATAGTTATTTATCTAGGTTTGAGAAATATGCTACGGCTAATAAATGGGATAAGAGTGTTTGGGCCGCGTATTTAAGTGCATTGCTCAAAGGGCGCGCACTTGATGTATATGACCGGTTGTCAAATGAGGATGCGGCGGATTATGAAAAGTTAAAGGACGCTTTATTAAAGAATTTTGACATGACAGAGCGCGGATTTAGGAAGCAGTTTCGTTATAGTAGGCCCGAGAAATCAGAAACGTTCATACAGTTCAGTAGTAGACTGAGAAGTTATTTAGAAAAATGGCTTAATATGGCAAAGATAGAAAAATCTTTTCCAGCTGTCTGTGATTTCATGGCAAGGGATCAGTTCCTGGAGTCATGTAATAGAGAACTGTATGTACATCTGAAGCCAAAACAGTTTGGTAATTTAGATGAAATGGCTAGGGAGGCAGATTTGTTTGCAGAAGCGCGCGGGGGCGTATATAGTTGCATTAATAAGGGGCAACGCGATAATAGAGGCGCAGCGCAGGGTAAACAGGACAAAGTTGACTCGAACAAACCGAGTGGTAGACCGGATATCAAGTGTAGCATATGCGGTAAGGGGCATTTAACAATTAAATGTTTTAAGAACCCCGACAGGAAACAATTGTATAGCGCAGAGGTAGGAGCAACTGGAGTTGGTGATAGCGGTGTTAAGGAAAATTTTAACACGCGCGTAGAGACTCAAGGTTCTCAGGTTAAGAATGAGAATACGCAGAATGTAGGTCGTGGTTATACACGTGGTCGTGGTAATTTTAGAGGGTCTTTTTGCGGACGCGGTAAAAATAATAGCACACCACGTGGCGCAGCACACCAAGTTAGTTTTTGTCAGACGGAAGTAACTAGGAAAAGTGATGAGATTGGAAGTATTTTTGAAAATAAGGTTGGTGATCCTTTGATTTCGGATAGGGAGGAGTTTAGTAAGGAAACTAGGGAAGGTGTCTGTTACTTCTTAAAGGCAAGGTTACCGACGGCACAAGGATTGGTTAATAATAAAAAGGTGGTTGTATTAAGAGATACTGGGTGTACAGGCTGTGTCGTTCGGAGAAGTTTGGTTTCGGATAGTCAGTTAATAGGGAAGGAATCAAATGTTACGTTGATTGATGAATCCACACAAAGGTATCCTTTGGCAATGATTGACATTGATTGTCCTTTTTCATTGGGAAAACTGAAGCTTTGTGTATGGATGATACGTTGTACGATTTGGTTATCGGTAACATTGATAGATCAAAACTTCCTGATATGTCTCATTTCTCAGCTGCGGCTGTAACTAGGTCTCAAACTAGGCAGGATGAGAAGCCTTACAGAAAACTTAAGGTTCCCGATCAGATCATTAACGATGACAAGGAGGCTTTCAAGCAAGCTCAGGTTGATGATCCAACTTTAGAAAACATCAGGAAAAGGGTTGTATCTGGGAACAAGACTGTGAGTCGTGGTTTAAACCGAGGTGAAACTAGGTTTATTGAGAAAAAAGGTTTGGCATATAGGGAGTTCACCAAGGGTAACAAAGTCTCTTTCCAACTTGTGGTCCCTCAAAGTTTCCGAGGAAAGGTGTTGAAACTGGCTCATGAAACGCTTATGTCTGGACATATGGGTATTAGGAAGACATTGGATAGAGTTGTAACTGAGTTTTACTGGCCCGGTATTTGCGGTGATGTCGCTAGATTTTGTAAATCTTGTGATATTTGTCAGAGAACTATTCAGAAAGGTCGGGTCACTAAAGTACCTCTAGGAAAAATGCCATTGATTGATACGCCATTTAAGAGGGTGGCAGTGGACATAGTTGGTCCAATTGAGCCTCGATCTGATAGGAAATCTCGGTATATTTTAACCATGATAGATTATGCGACAAGGTATCCAGAGGCGATAGCTTTACCGAGTATTGAGACGGAACGTGTCGCGGAAGCGCTTATTGAAATGTTTAGTAGGGTTGGCATTCCTGATGAAATGTTGACTGATTGTGGATCACAGTTTACTGCTGAGGTAATGAAGGAAGTCAGCAGACTTCTTTCTCTTCAACAGTTAACGTGTAGTCCGAGACACCCAATTTGCAACGGACTGATAGAGCGTTTCCACGCTACGTTAAAGCAGATGTTACGTCGCATGTGTGCTGAACGTCCAAAAGATTGGGATAAATATCTTCCAGCTTTATTATTTGCGGTAAGGGAAGTCCCACAAGAGTCTTTAGGATACTCCCCTTTTGAGTTGTTATATGGACGTAACGTCAGAGGTCCAATGGCAATATTAAGAGAATTATGGGCTGAAGAGGTACGCGATGAGCAAGTTATTTCGACGTATCAATACGTTATTGAGCTTAGGGAACGGTTAGAGCAGACATGCAAATTAGCGCGTGATAATTTAAAGAAGGTTCAGATTAAGCAGAAAGCTTATTATGATAAAGGCGCGAGGTCGCGTAAATTTGACGTCGGCGACAAAGTACTGTTGTTACTACCGACAGACAGTAATAAATTATTGCTTCAATGGAAAGGTCCTTATGAAGTGGTTGAGGTAGTGAACAGAATGGATTATAAGATTGACGTCAATGGAAATGTTAACACATATCACGCTAACATACTGAAGCAATATGTGGAACGTCAAAATGTGACGTCACATTGCTTGCTTTCTGTAGAGTCCACTCCGTCAACTGAAAATGATGACGTTGACGAATTCTCATTGGAAGATTGCGCTTTTCCTACTGCAAAGCAACCAGAGACGTTTAAGGACGTCAATATTTCAGAAATGTTAACGCAGGATCAGCGTAAAGAAATAGAGACGTTGATAAAAGAATACCCGGACGTACTGTCCAGTGTACCTGGACGAACTGACCAAATAGAACACGACGTAAAGTTGCTGACGACGGAACCAGTGAGGTCAAAAGGTTATGCCATACCATATAAAGTACGGGATGTAATGGAAAAGGAAATTCAAGATATGTTAGATTTAGGAGTTATTGAGCCATCAATATCTCCATACTCATCCCCTGTAGTACTTGTCCCTAAAAAAGATGGTTCGGTGCGGTTCTGCATTGACTTCCGTAAACTTAATAAGGTGACGGAGTTCGATGCAGAACCAATGCCAAATATGGAGGAGGTTATAAATAGAATGTCGGGGCACAAATACTTTAGCAAATTAGATCTGTCAAAAGGTTATTGGCAGGTAAAAATGACGTCTAAGGCAAAATCCCTAACTGCGTTCGAAACCCCCAAAGGCTTGTTTCAATTCAAAACTATGCCCTTCGGTTTGGTAAACTCAGGAGCAACATTTTGCAGGTTGATGAGAAAGATTCTGTCCGAACTTTCTAACGTTGATAGCTTCGTCGATGATATGTGGATCTTTACCGAAACTTGGAAAGACCACTTGACGTCATTACGTGAAGTTTTAGATAGACTCAGGACAGCCAAGTTGACGGCAAAACCTTCCAAGTGTATGATTGGGTATAGCAGTATCGAATGTCTTGGTCACAGTGTAGCTGCTCAGTCAGTTAGACCGCAAGAAGACAAGATACAAGCTATAAAGGATGCTCCTCGACCTTCTACTAAAAGACAAATAAAGTCATTTCTTGGGTTGGCTGGTTTCTACCGCCGTTTCATTCCAAATTTCTCATCTATCGCTTCCCCTTTGACAGATTTAACTAAGAAAAGTAGACCAAACAAGATCACAGACTGGCAGGACCATCATGAAAAGGCTTTTCAGACCCTGAAGAATAGACTCACGTCTAGTCCTATTCTTCGTCTTCCCATCTTTCATGATGGGAATCCGTTCATACTCCGGACGGACGCTTCTGATGTTGGTATAGGAGCCGTTTTGCTCCAAGAATTTGAAGGGGAAGGACGACTTCCCATTGCTTATGCCAGCAAGAAACTTTTGCCTCGTGAGAAAAACTATTCTGTAATAGAAAAGGAATGTTTGGCTATTATCTGGGGTGTTGAGAAATTTCGCAAGTATCTTTACGGAGTAGAATTCCTGCTTGAGACAGACCACAAGCCCTTGTCTTATATGCAAACAGCAAAAGTTCTCAATCCTCGAATTATGCGTTGGGCAATGAAACTACAGCCGTATAGATTTCGGATTGTTGCAATTCGGGGCCAAGAAAATTTGGGGGCAGACTACCTTAGTAGGTAATTCTTCGCACGGTAGTTGTGTAAATAGCTGTCCTGTTTAGATAGGTTCATCCTATTCCATCTCTATACACAAAGAAAAAACATTTCTGATTGTTTTTTCTCCAAAAGGGGAAACCTTTGTTACGAGATGGAATAGGAAACCTCTCTGGTGCTTATGCACATCTAAATTATTTTAGTAGATATATGGTAGGGCGGTGTGAGTGAAATATTTTAGGTGAAATATGGTACGCAAACTGTGCGGCTCCATGAACAAGTCATGCACATATCATACGATGTATGCATGAGTGGTTTATAGAGAGCTGTTTTTACAATACAGGCGGCCGATTAAAGGCCGAGTCCTATAGAATTTGCCTAAAAATCGCCAACCGCCAACTTGTGCCATATATGATTTTTATTCCCGTCACGTGTTGTGTGGGTGTTCGTTTTGACAGGAGTCATGTCATTGATTATAGGGTCGTTTCATCAATTTTTCCTATGGGAAATATACTATTTGAACGCAAATCCATTATCTACTCGATTTTGGCTATCTGGCTTTGTTTGTGGCCGGTATCTCCACCTCGCCACGAATTGAGCAAGATAATATGAGTGGGCATGATTTTCCGGTAGTATTCATAGATATATAAACCCTGAAAAAAGCGGACACTTTAGCAGCAGGTCAAGTTGTAAGAGTGAACACAACATTGTGACGGGGAAATAGAAAGTATATTGAAAGGTATGTTAAATCTATGTTTAGTATTATTTTTGTATGAACATGCTTGTAGGTTTTGGAGGGGTTTACTTCTAGTATACCCCAACTTTCTGAAGCCTATTCTGAATTCACTGTTGTGGCCTGTAGTGATTAGGCTACTAGCTTTGCCAGCTAGACGTCGCAGAATTGATCCCAGGCTTCTCCAGTAGTAGAATGAGTCTTTCTAAGTGAGGTCCTGTCTCATGCTGACCCTAGATGTTGGTGAGACGTAAAGTTTGGACACCCGCTCATTCTAGATTCATTTAGGCTTTTAGACCCCTTTTGTAGAATGTAATTAATAAACGCCGGGTCACTTGTTTGATCCATGACTTTTGACTAGCTGTGGTTGGAAAACCGTGGTTCCGTCCCAATATGATATTAGGTGTAGAGGGGACGTAAACTTAAGACGGGTTTAACCACATCTTCATCATCAGGGCAAACTCTTACAAGAGCCTGTTGGGTTATCCGTGATGATGAACCGTAATGAATTTTATTTTACAAGCATGTTCACGTTGATTAGAAATAATTTTGTTCAAGAAGAATTACGAGTTCATTTTGTAATGATGCCGTTTTTGTCTGATAACTCAGTTTGTGCATGTATGTACATATAAAGAACGTGATGATGATAAGTGGGAGTATTTGGTCGCCACACGTCATAACGGCCTGAGCGGCGGGGATGACGTCAGCTGCGTCATCGGCGTCGCGAGGACGGTTGTGACGGGGTGCCTACCAAATAGAGACAATTTACGGCAAACAGTGTTGGCCCATATGAGACACTAACAAATGCTGTGGATTGTAGATGAAAATCTTCTGTTGTAGTTTTTATCTGTTATTAATGTATTGAATTTGTGAATAGCTATATTTGTGAGCCGTGTCGCGGAGAAGGATATGAAATAGAGATTGTTATGTTTCCTGTAATTGGCAGCTGACCAGGTAGCGCAAAGGCGTGGTCTGTTCAATTGCCTCTTACTTGTGATAATGTAGTGAGCACAAATTTGATGAGTATTATGCTCAGTAGTAGTGAGCATTAATTGATTTCTGTAGTGCTCAGTAAGGAAACATGAACTTTGACTATTATTGTGTCAAGCGCTGGGTGCTGATAATTTGATGCACAGTCAAGTTGAGTTCTGCTGTACGGTTATTTGTCGCATGCACTATTCAGCCTATATGTCTGGTCGGCGCATGCGCAATAACGGTATATGCATGAACATATTCTTACTTCTCCGGGAGGGGGATCATGATATAGCATGTATGTTTTGTGACTCGTTTCTAGTCCCGTTATCGTAATTTGCAGGCATAACAATGTGTGACCTGCTGCTCCCTGCTTCATAGCAGCAGGTACTGGTACGACGCTAGGCGTTAGGGTCCAGCAAGGGCGGACAGACCGCCGTAATCAGCGCCTACCAGGATAGAAGCAGATTCTTCTAAATCATTGTTCGTTGTAAACAAATGTGATCATGGAAGAGGTCAACTTACCTTATTTGGACGATCACTAAACGTCTGATCAGCAAACGTGATCGCTAATCTTAGGATTATCAACTATGTTGATAGACTAGTTTTACTAGTTCGCGAGAGGAAGTGTCACGCGAGTGGGGGATTCACCCTAAGTTATAAACTGGCCAGTCGCGTCTTGTGTTGTTTCTTTTTTTGTTTTTGTTGTTGTTTTTGTTGTTTGCTTCTGTAGGTATTCACGTCACCCGTTCCGAGCACAGAACAGTGTTTTGCCTTCGGAGCGGACGTCGTGAGTTGGCTACAGAAGCAACAAATTGTGATGTTTTGTGTTAGTGAGTGTTGTATGTAGATACTGTAAATAATTCATGTCATCCATTTAACATCTTTCTTGTGCCTTACCCCACAGCTGCCCGTACACCTGTCAGAGATCACGCTCGGTTGTCTTGTCAGCATGGGGGTTTGCGGGACGCCGTAAACCCACATGTAACACCCAGTCATGAATAACTGTGCTCAGCTGAGTTTCACAACTATGCCTTTTCCTAAATGCATGTTGTCTGTCTGATAAAAGTTTATGTTCACCCAAGTGGGCCGTGATGTTCGAGCAGACTATATGTTCAAGCAATGTACACAGAACGGTGACAGGACATCTCGGCCCCTAACAAACTCGGCCCCTGACAAACTCGGCCCCTAGCAAACTCGGCCCCTACAAACTCGGCCCCTGACAAACTCGGCCCCCAAAACTAGAATATGTTTATTTAAATGTTGGAGTTCAATTATTATGACACTTTTACACATAATTTTAACGTACATACGCCAAATTACTTTTTGAACTAATTTTGATGAAATTATGAGTAACCCATATCACAAAATTAACCAGGAGTTAAATGAATCTAATGCAGTTGATTGAACAACTGTATGACACGCTACTCTGGGTCCACTCTCACTCAATCTCCGATGTAATTAATAAACTAATAGATTAAATGGCGTGTAATTACATCTCGTTGTAATTACATCTCTGACCCAAGGGGGTCGCTAAACTGTTGGGTAAGCTCAAGATACATAAGGCATCTGGGCCAGACGACCTGAATGCCAGAGTACTTAATGAATGAAGTGCTATAATCTCCTGTATTGGCCTTTATCTTCAATGAATCACTTGCCCAGGGCACTGTACCAGATGACTGCCGACAAGCAAATGTTACCACGGTCTATAAGAAAGGGGGAAAATGTGATGCAGCAAATTATAGACCACTGTCGCTAACATGCATCTGTTACAAAACCCTGGAGCATATATTAGTCAGCAATATTCACAAGCACTAAGCCTTTGAGAGCATTCTTACTGACTGTCAACATGGTTTCCGGAGTCAAAGGTCTTGCGAAACGCAACTAGTTCAATTTTACCATGCCATTGTGAGCAATCTGGATGGGGCCATAAACCTGGCCACAAACAGACTGACTTGATCATCATGGACTTCGCAATGGCCTTTGACAAGGTACCTCACCGAAGGCTATTATATAAACTGGCGTAGTTAGAATGGGATCAGTGGATCCACGTCTAGGTGGATTAGCCCATGGCTCTCTGGGCGCTCACAACAAGTTGTACTTAATGACCAAGCGTCTGATCCAGTCCCTGTTTTATCTTGGGTCCCCTAGGTTAGGTCCTTGGACCGCTCCTCTTCTTGGTTTTCATCAATGATCTCCAGGTCTGTTTGTTTGCTGATGATTGTGTCCTGTATAGGAACATTTATTCTCCTTCTGACTGTCTTATTTTTCAAGATAAACTGGATCAGCTTGCAAAGTGGGAGGCCGACTGGCAGATGAAGTTCAATGTGGCCAAATGTCATTCAATGAGAGTGTCACGACACCCTCCGGACAAGCGAATTAAGTTTGACTATACTCTTCTCCAGCAAATTTTGGAGCATGTTCAATCCGCCAAATATTTGGTATCACCATCACAGACGATCTTGATTGGGGTCAACATGTCTCTGAGATTACATCTAAAGCAACTAGGACTTTAGGTTTCCTTAGACGTAATTTGGCCTTTGCACGTAGGCAGACAAAGGATGTTGCATATAAAACATTGGTTGGCCCTCAACTTATGCATCACCCATTCAGCATCCGTATGTTAAAAACAGATACAGCAGGTGGAGAAGGTGCAGAGGACAGCTACTCGATGGATCTGCAGGCGATGGCGAAATAGAAGAAGCGTCCGTGACATGCTTAATGAGCTAGAGTGGCCATCCATGGAGGCCCGCCATGAGCAGTCCTCTTTAACCTTCTTCTATATGATACACTCTGATACAGTGATGTCAAACTCAATTCCAACACGTCCCAATTACAGCATCGGTTTCCGCGATCTTTTATAAGGTTTCGTATTAAAAACGATAAATATGCTCAAACTTTCTGTGAACCCTATCCACCTTCCAAATTGCTTCTCGGAAACAAAAACATAGTATTTTAGGACCTAAATGCTGCTAGGGACTGAGTTTTTAGTTACGGAGTTGAATGGGGGCCGAGTTTGCTAGGGGCCGAGTTTGTCAGGGGCCGAAATTGTCAGGGGCCGAGTTTGTTAGGGGCCGAGATGTCCATAAATCCACAGAACATAAGTCAGAGACACAGGCAACAGCCCTATCTCCTTTTTAGAAGAGTGGACAAAAGTTCGCTAAGAGCCATCCTTTAGGGATTTCGAGCGTATCAAGAGACTGTTGAAACAGGTGTGCAAAAACTGGACCGAACTCATTTGCTAATCCCTTCAGGACTCAAGGATGAAGTTCATCAGGTCCTAAGGCTTTACTGGGGTTTAAGCCTTGCAGTAACTTGATTATTCCTGCAGCTGACACGATCGGCGACATCTGACCATTACTCGCAAGTGTACATTACATACACACCAGGTTTCCAGGATGAAAGCCTACACACACAGTAATCATGTAATTACGGTAGGGGTCTTTAAGCTGCACAGGGCTTCCGAGAACAGAGATCTTGTAAGACTCAGCTGATCATGCTCGTCGACGAACTATACAAAAATATGCAAAAGGGGTTGCAAACAGATCTGATTCTACTGGATTTTAGTAAGGCTTTCGACAAGGTTTCACATGAAAACTTCTCCAAAAAAAAAGTACTACTATGGTATTAGGGGAGTAACTCTAAATTGGATAAAGGACTTTTTGGTATCAGAAAACAATCAGTAGTTATTAATGGCATCGTATCCGACAGCATTCCTGTATCTTCTGGTGTCCCGCCGGGCTCTGTTCTCGGACCAATCCTCCTTCTGGCATACATTAACGACCTCCCTGAGCAGGTCCGCTCCAGAGTTAGGCTCTTTGCCGATGATACTACCATGTACCTGGCTATTACTTCATTGTCCGAGTCCAACATCCTCGAAGATGATCTTCTGACCCTTGAGCAATGGTAAAAATCCTGGGATATGAGTTTCAATCCCTCAAGATGTCAGGTCCTACACATTACCCGGTTAAAACAACCTGTCCCATCGAAGTATTTCCTGCATGGCATTGAGCTAGAAAGTGTTTCTGCTGCGAAGTACTTCGGGGTCACCATTGCGGATGACCTCAGCTGGGGTACCCACATAGATAACATCGCAAAGAAAGGCAGCCAAACACTGGGGTTTCTAAAACGACACACCTGAGTGCATAACCAGACACTAAAATCAACAGCTTACAAGACACTCCTTAGACCACAGTTGGAATATGCCTCCACTGTTTGGTCACCACACACAGCCACTGACATTTACAAATTAGAATCTGTGCAGCGCAGAGCTGCCAGATGGGTCTCTCGTGACTACAGGTATACATCTAGTGTTACCGATATGCTAAACAACCTTCAGTGGCGTCCATTAGATCAGAGACGCATAGACTGCCGACTCACTATCATATACAAGGTCACATATGACCTTGTTGCCATTCCTGCAACAGAATATCTCATTCCACATATCAGGAGGGACTCTAGACAAAACCACCCTTTGGCATACAGACTCATCACTACCCCTACAAACTACTATAAATTTTCATTATTTCCCAGAACTATTTTTCATTGGAATGCTCTACCCCGCCAAATAGTTATGCTCCCCACCTTAGCACAGTATAGTGATGCTGTGTGCCGGGTAGTGCATCTAGTCACTGACCTCAGTTTTTACTTTTAACTATACTAACACTCTCCTCGCACTGTACAAACTAATTTCAACTGCTATACTTATCTTTTATTTCAATTAACCCCCTTCAGTACTTGGTATACTGAAACACCTTCTGAAAGTCCTCCTGGGAGGTTAAGAAGTATTGGCAAATAGACAGGGCATGGCTCTCCCTGCACTAGGGGCTTCCAGTTAACGTCCCGATCCAAAGGACGTTGCACTTCATGACATTCATCCCTGCAAATGATGCCACGTTAGTCAGATCAGAATCAGAATTGTTACTGGTGACACGTGAAATGACATTCATACACCAGGACCTGTGATATGGGAGGTTAATCTCTAGCTCTCACCAAGTGAAGGATTGTCTAAGGACGTGTAACCAGTAAACAATTCTGATTCAGAAATTCTGACCAAAGAGGTAAACTTAGATACACTATCCTCACATCAGTACCAACAATCTCTTGATACGGGCGAAATCCCCAAAAGAATGGCTCCTAGCGGAAAGTTGCCCACTCTTCAAAAATGTAAATAGGGCCCTTGCTCATAATTATCGCTCGGTGTCCATGACCTGGTGTATGAATGTCATTTGACGTGTCACCAGTAACAATTATGATTCTGACCGGTGTTCTTTGTAAACTGCTTGAACACATAGTCTGATGAAAATCATGGCCCGCTTGGATGAACTTTTGTCAGACAGGCAACATGCACTTAGTAAAATGCATAGTTATGAAACTCAGTTGAGCATGTTTATTATTGATTGGGTAAAATCTTGGACAAAGGGGGACAGGTGGGCACATTTATTCAGGGCTTCGAGAAGGCTTTTGACATCCCACCTCATGAACTACTTTAATCCAGATTATTTGGTTATGGAATTGGCGGCTGGGGGGCTCAAGTGGATAGATTCCTTTCTTTGCTACAGAAAACAGCGTGTTGTGCAAATGGTGAATCGTCTGTGCGGGCCCCAGTTTTGTCTGGGGTCCTACTAGGACTTTTCTTGGTTCACTTATATTATCACTGTATATTAATGATGTTTCCATTGGCACTGACTCAGAAATAAGACTATTCACAGACGATTGTGCTCGTAACAAGGAAGTAAGGGATACAGAGGACTCAATGAAATTTCTGAATGATACAAACATATAGGGATTTTGGGCACGAAAATGGGGCATGAGATTTCAGCCCGTTAAATGCAATATTACGCAGATAACAAGGAGGAGAACCAATAAAATTGTGGCTTCTTACACCTCAGAGGGAACGGTCCTCGAGAATTTAAATTCCATTAAATACATTGGCGTGACAATCGCTTATGATTTGAGAAGGAATACACAATGAAACAACATGAGGACTACGGCAAATAGAACGATTGGTTTCCTGAGGCGAATTCTTCATTAGTGTCCTCCGGATGTGAAAGAGACAGCATATAAGGGACTTGTTCGCCAAATCATTGGATATTGTGGTTGCAGCTTTGACCCTGTGGAGTCGTCCTTAATGAAGAAATTAAATAAGTTCAGAATAGAGCTGCTAGATTTGCAACAAGCAAAGTAGAAGTAAAACAAAGATCAGGAATTGATATAATTAACTTACTCCACCCATAAAAGACACCAAAGGGAAAGAAATACAAACGTTAAGCGACCAGACCATAATGGAAACCTAAACAAAGGAAGGCCATAAGGCCAGTTACTTTCCCACAAAATGGCCATATGGCCATCCAAAAAGACACAAGTGATACACACAGTAAGTAACAAACAACAACATAAATAAATCGCCACAGAAGAGCCGCCTTGGAACGGTCAGTGGAAGATTTCCACTGGGGGGGGGGGGGGCTTAAATCGATTTTACGTGGCCACAATCCTCGCCCTTACTTCCGTCGCGATTTAGACAAATAATTTGGTCAGTCTGCATGAAGGCCTCCTAACTCATCAGTGCAACATCTCCGTGAACACAAATAAACAAACAGCCACAGAGATGAAACAACGGTGAGGACTCGACAGCAAGAAACCACTGAAATGCTGGAGCATAAGAAAACCGACAGTTAGACTCCGATGGGCCCGATCAGAGACAGAGCATCAGGCACCAACCAACATTACCTTGAATTAGATCTCTCTAATTTTCAATGAGCCTTTACGTTGGAACCGTCATTAAATCTGAGGCCTGACCCACCGGCGTGCAATTAAAGAGGGAAGCAAAGTTGTCAACCGCGACTGGGTTAACTACCTTGCATGCAATTACTGCTTTGAAACTGGGAGCATGACTGGAATACTAGGCAAATTAAGGTGGGAGTCTGTCAAGAAAAGGTGAAGAGAAAGTAGGCTCATACTTTTATACAAATGATGCTGTCGTTGACAATGTTCCCCGATCTAGGCACTGTAGAAAGCATCACTCACTTGCGTTTCAGAGCCCTATTGCAATAATTGACATCTATTAAATAGAAGTAGAGGCAATGATCAGGAATCGATACAATTAACTTACAGCTCACATCAGAGACACCAAAGGGAAAGAAAGACAAACATGAAGCAACAGACCCCAACGGAAACACCAAGAGCGGAAAGCCAAAAGGGCAGTTACTTTCCCACAAAATGGCCAAAAGGCTATCCAAAATAAAATAATATGAGCGACACAAACACCTAAAGACAAAGCATTACAAAAATAAACCGCGACAGAATGACCGCATTGGAACGCTTAGCGGAAACGAATTCCACTTGGGGGGGGGGGGGAGGGCTTAAATCGATTTTACGTGGCCACTATCCTCGCCCTTACTTCCGTCGCGATTAAGACAAATAAATTGTTGAGTCAGCATGAAGGTCTCCTAACTCATCAGTGCAACATCTCCGTGAACACAAAAAATAAACAACCACAGAGATGAAACGACGGTGAGGACTCGACAGCAAGAAACAACAGTAATGCCGGGGCAAAAAGAAAACCAACAGTTAGACTACAGTCCGATGGGCCCGACCAGAGACAGAGCATCAGGTACCAACCAACATAATATGTTCTATAAAAGGGTTATCCTTTTGAAGCAAGGAATACCACACAGAACTGAAAATCTGGAGTGTATATGTTTTCTGGGCCAGACTAGCTAGTTTCGGCCAATAAGGCCTCATCAGTGACCCTCAGATATTTTCAAAATTCCACAATGGAATCAATGATCCCAAAGGACAAGAAAATATAATCTACACTATGATGTAGGGCAGGGGACGTTTTACCGCCACCACACAATCCCATACACCAGCTGTAGTGAAGTTAAATATGTTCTATCAAAGGGTTATCCTTTGGAAGCAAGGAATACCACACAGAACTGAAAATCTGGAGTGTATATGTTTTCTGGGCCAGACTAGCTAGTTTCGGCCAATTAGGCCTCATCAGTGACCCTCAGATATTTTCAAAATTCCACAATGGAATCAATGATCCCAAAGGACAAGAAAATATAATCTACACTATGATGTAGGGCAGGAAGACGTTTTACCGCCGCCACACATTCCCACACACCAGCTGTAGTGAAGTTAAATATGTTCTATAAAAGGGTTATCCTTTGGAAGCAAGGAATACCACACAGAACCGAAAATCTGGAGTGTATATGTTTTCTGGGTCAGACTAGCTAGTTTCGGCCAATAAGCCTTTACGTTGGAACCGTCATAGAATCTGAGGCCTGACCCATCGGCGTGCAATTAAAGAGGGAAGCAAAGTTGTCAACTGTGATTTGGTTAACTACCATGCATGCAGTCTGTCGTATAACATTTAGTTGTATCCAATCTTTTTATATCGAAGAACGATTTTACAATTACGAAAACACGCCTATACAAATACATTGTAACATTTACCGCCCCCCCCCACCCCCCCCCCCAAAAATGACAATTTTTAGATGAAAAATTGAGATATTTTTCTTATTTCTGCCCAAAGTACTCGAGTACCCACAATCTATATTTTAGAGCAGAAATAAGAAAAATAAGGTTGACCCCTGTTAACCCCAGTTTTACTATATGAAAGTGGGGTTCAAGGGGGTCAAAATTATATAGGCGTGTTTTCGGGATGCGAAATTGGGTGCTGAAGTCACTACAGTTATAATTTTTTCCAAATTTCTATACTAAGTCACCATAAAATTCGGGTTCCGATAGACCTTGTTGCAGAAGAGATTTAAGTCCAGTATTGAATTTTGAAATTAAATCAGAATGGCGTCTATAAAATTTTGAAAAGGCTTTGCCTAGTTTATGGTACCGATAACCCTGATTAAGATGTTTGGCTGTCAACAATTTATTACGAGTGTTGAAGTTAGTTACATGACTAGACACTCTGGCAAATCGAATTAATTGTGAAATGTAAACGCCATAAGATGGCGCACGTGTAACATCACCATCCAAAAAGGAAAGTTTACGATCTCAAAATCATCGCGTTTATCATAAATTTTACAAGAAACTAATCCATCTACAATAGATAGATTTAAATCCAAAAATGGGGCCTCGCTATCAGAAGAATTTGCTTTATTCAACTGAAGTTCTGGGGGGGGGGGGGGTTAAATTTGACTGATCAAACCATCGAAATAGGTATTATCAATATTTAATAAATCATCCAAATATCTAGAAATGGAGCTAAAAGCTTCAATGATTTCAGACTGGTTATCAGCAGAAAGGGACATCATGAAGTCTCCCTCATAACAAAACAAAAACAGATTAGTCACAAGTGGTGCGCAATTAGCACCGATCGGAATACCCACAACTTAGCCAAATCTTAGGTAAATATTGTCAAGTAGAAAGGTGAGAGCTTCACAGACCTTCTGACATGACCATAAAGTATAGTTTTTATGCTCTTCAGAAGTGAAAAACGCATTTCTTACATTACATGCAAGATAGAGAGAGTCTTCCCTACGAATTGTCCATTCAATTAAATCAATACGTTTTTATTTTATAAGATTATGAGGAAGTGTAGTGTAAAGGGTGGAAAAATCATAAGTAGACAGACTTGAAGCACTAAAACGCCTGGATTTCAATTTCTCATATTCATATTTCTATCGAACCATTAGTGACTGGCACACCTTTTCCCGATTCGATCATATCCGCTGCTGAAGGTGCAGAGGATAGTGTAGCAAGGCCCCCCGGTGGGGGTCTTCCGCTGGCCGTTCCGGGGCGGCTCTTCTTTGGCGATTTATTTATGTTGTTGTTTGTTACTTACTGTGTGTGTCGCTTGTGTCTTTTGGTTTTGGATGGCCATGTGGCCATTTTGTGGGAAAGTAACTGTCCTTATGGCCTTCCTTTGTTTAGGTTTCCATTATGGTCTGGTCGCTTAATGTTTGTATTTCTTTCCCTTTGGTGTCTTTTATGGGTGGAGTAAGTCAATTGTATCAATTCCTGATCTTTGTTTTACTTCTACTTTTTATCTCTTCGGTGCGAGCTAGGAACTCACTTCCCCTATCACAGATCCTGGTGGATGAATGCCATAGCAGGTGTCACCAGTAACAATTCTGATTCTGATTTTCAGCACATTCACCTGTCGAAATGATCGAATCGGTAGGGGCATTCCAATCTTCAATAGTTTTGGGGAAATAAAAATCAAAAATAAGTTCCTTTAAGAGCGGAACGATTCTTATAAATGTCAGTTATTGCAGTAAGGGTCTTAAATGCCAATGAATGATGATTTCTACAGAGCATGGCTGGGGACAGACGGTGTCAAGAGCCGTGCACATTGATGATGAAGTCAATACCAGCATTGCCAAAGCTATTGGAGCATTTGGCCGACTACACGGTAGTGTCTGGGACCGAAGTGGAATCAGAATTGATTTCTTGCTGCCGAGTTCTCACTGTTATTTAATCTCTGTGGTTGTTTGATTTTTGTGTTCACGGAGATGTTGCACTGATGAGTTAGGAGGTCTTCATGCGGACTGAGCGAAATATTTGTCTAAATCGCAACGGAAATAAGAGCGAGGATTGTGGTCACGTAGAATCGATTTAAGACCCCCCCCCCCGCACCCCCCCCCCCCCCGCACTCCCCCGTGGAATTCGTTTACTGACCGTTCCATGGCGGTTCTTCTGTCGCGGTTCATTTTTGTTATGGTTTGTCTTTGAGTGTATGCATCGCTTATATTATTTTGTTTTGGATAGCCAATTGGCCATTTTGTTGGAAAGTAACTGTCCTTTTGGCTTTCCTTTATTGATGTTTCCATTAGGGTCTAGTTGTTTCATGTTTGTGCTTCTTTCCCTTTGGTGTCTCTGATGGGAGATGTGGGTTAATTGCATCGATTCCTGATCATTGCCTTTACTTCTTTTTGACACAAAACTGATAGTCTACATAGCGGTGGTGCTGCCAACACTTTTGTTTGCATGTGAAACACGGATAGTTTACCAATAGCACACCAAAAGACTGAATCACTTCCATACAAGCTGTCTAAGAAAACTCTTAAATATTAAGTGGCAAGACAGGATTCCAGACACTGAAGTCCTGAACAGTACAGGGATTCAAAGTGTACATACTCTTCTGAAATTAGCACAGTTAAGATTGATAGGCCAGTTAAGATTGACAGGACATGTTACCAGAATGCCTGAGGAATGAATTTTTGCCAAAGATAATTCTCTATAGAGAACTAGAAATTGGCAAACGCTCCCATGGAGGTAAAAAAAGCGCTAAAAGGTTACCCTGAAAGCCTCCTTCAGGGACTTCAACATTCCAACAGATTCTTGGGGAAAACTGCACAGAACAAAACAATAGTTGTTGGCGAGTTGCCAGTGAATACGAGGCAAAAAAGAATCAGTGAAGCTGATGAGCAGAAACGCGCAGAGCGCAAAGCCAGAGCCAAGGCATCACCAACAGAGCTGTCTCCTCTAGCCTCTGTTTCTCTATCTGCGACAAACAGTTCAGAGCTAGAATTTGTCTCACCAGGCATCTTAGAACACACACACAGTAACCTTTTCAAAATGTGATTAAGATTGGTCATTGGCAGTAATGACTGACGAACTGTTGGGTGTAAAAAATTAGCTGTGTTTCTACAAACATCCTGAAAAAAATTGGTGGGTAGGTAGGAGAAACTAGTTTTATTGTTTTATTTTTTCTCCAGAAAAACGGTCAGGCTGTATTATTTATGTGAGTTTGTTTTTGTAAATGTTTTTTTTTGTTAATACAATTGTCATGTTGAGACTTGCAAGCGTATATCATAATCCATATTAAATGCTCAAAAAGTCAGCTCCGTAATTTGGAAGGTACTAAATGCCAAAACCTATAAAATGTACTTAAAAACAGGGTTTTTATTCCAGAGGTCTGGTTCCCAGATTAAACATGTGCTGGTAACCAGCAGATAAAAGTAGGTGTGGCTTGGACTTGGTGGGCTGGCTACCTATAGGGGCTAACTGATAAGGATTATAGGATATAATTGACTGTATTGATCAGCTGCTGCCATATATTTATCAAACAAATACCTTCAAAATTGGAGATAAATTATGCTTCATAAACAAAGATTTATTTATTTATTTATTTATTAACAGGTAAATAGAAAAAAACATCTGGTTTTGTGTAGTAGAAAATAAAATGGCATACTTGACGGAAACTAGAAAACGATTGTTAGGAGACCTTCATGCGGACTGAACAAATTATTTGTCTAAATCGCGACGGAAGTAAGGGCGAGGATTGTGGCCACGTAAAATCGATTTAAGCCGCCCAGTGGAAATCTTCCACTGACCGTTCCAAGGCGGCTCTTCTGTGGCGATTTATTTATGTTGTTGTTTGTTGCTTACTGTGTGTATCACTTGTGTCTTTTAATTTTGGATGGCCATATGGTCATTTTGTGGGAAAGTAACTGTCCTTATGGCCTTCCTTTGTTTAGGTTTCCATTATGGTCTGGTCGCTTAATGTTTGTATTTCTTTCCCTTTGGTGTCTTTTATGGGTGGAGTAAGTTAATTGTATCAATTCCTGATCTTTGTTTTACTTCTACTTTATCTGAATGTCAATTTAGGTTTGGAAGAAGTATAATGTGTGTTTCCATATTTTTCTCTGCACACATTAACCTCTCTGTAATATGATTCACTGTACAAAAAATTGGGATATAACACAGTTCTAACACACATCCAAAAATATTATAGATTATATTGAAAATAACCATATAATGTTGTTTTTTTTGTATTTTTTTAGTACTGTATATACAGTTTTTTCATACTTTTCAGTGTACACTTTAAACTCTCTGTAGCATGATTCGTTATAAAAGGGGTTATAAAAGGGTTTGAGATATAACACAGTTCTAACATACATCCCAAACATTGAACATTTGTATATGTAAAATGCTAGTCCTAGTACTCTTTAGAAATAGAGCTGCATCATTGAGGCAGTTCTAATGAATGCCTTGTGGTTACTCGTTAGAACCGCCTCATTTATACCATTCGAACGAGTACCAACACTTTATATTATAATGAAGGTGTACATTAAAACCGCCTCATTGAACATTTGTATATATACAATTTTAATTCTAGTACTCATTAGAAACGCCTAGAAGAGATCTGCCCCATTGAGGCGATTCTAATAAATGCCTTGTGGCCGTTCAAACAAGTACCAACACTCTATAGTTTTTTCTTTTTTTTTTTTTTTTTTTTTTTTTGGGGGGGGGGGCTCGTTAGAACCGCCTCATTGAACATTTGTATATGTAAAATGCTACACTTTAGAAATAGACCAAGTACCAACACTCTATAGTATATTGTGGGGGCTCGTTTGAATTGCCTCATTGAGGCCATACAAATGTATACCCTCACTTGATAGTATATTGTGGTTGCTCGTTAGAACTGCCTCATAGAAGCATTTTAAAGAGCACCCAAAATCTATATTTTATTCTAAACAAAAAAGCTAAACCGAGATAAGAATAAGATAAGCCTGGACATTTCTGATTTATTCATTCAGTCATTCCATCGTTTGTTTAGCTGTGTCAATTTCAGTTTACTAATTTTACTGCCTGTGAATAATTCATTTTACTTTTTATTTTCATTCTTCTATAAGAAGAATAAAAACAAGAAGAAGAAGAATGGAAAAATCTTTCGTTTATATCAAGTTAAAAAGCAATTCTTTCTTTCAAACATTTTTATTTATTTAGTTATTTACCAGGAGAAGCTGTTTTCTATAGTGTTCAGCAAATTTGAAGCTTTAATTTTTTATTACATTAGAACGAAATATGCTATATAATTAACCATAATGAAATATGTTTGTGTTTTGTTTCTTTTTTATTAAAAAAAAAAAAACAAAAAAAAAAAAAAACAAAACAAAAAAAAAAAAACATAAAAAAACATAATGCATTAATCATGACTAAATTGTTTTGTTTATCTATTGAAAACAATTATGGAGTGTGCCTGCTGATACATAATTGAGATAACAAGAGTGGCTTCAAACAGAACAGAGCTGTCAATCACTTATGTCACTCATTGTGATGTCACATTAGCTCTCCATTTACAGCCAATCAGATAAATAGAATTTGATGTTAACCCTTCAGAGGTCAAACAAAGAATGACTCCGGTTTTTCTGTGCTCCCTTATATAGTCCAGTCCTGTCTTTAAAACGCGAAATTACTATGGGAAAATGCAAAGACGACACTTGACAGGGTCGGTGTTTTAAGTTTTATTTTGTACCTTTACTGATAAAAATAGTAGATCGCGGGGTCTGAAGCAGGGTCGGTCGGGTTAGCGGAAAACGGGGATCTTTTTTAGGCCTTAGCTGGGGGAACAAGGTCATCTGATGGAATGCTGGCAGCACCCTTTAGACCTCTGTATAAAAGTATGAGCCTATGTCTCTTCACCTTTTCCTGAGAGACTTGCATCTTATTTTTCCTAATATCCAGTCATGCTCCCAGTTTAAAATAGAAGTGAAGGCTATAATCAGGAATCGATACGATTAAACCACAGCTCCCATCAGAGATACCAAAGCAAAATAAACACAAATAATGATTAATGGAAACACCAATAGCGGAAAGCCAAAAGGACAGTCACTTTCCCACAAAATGGCCAATTGGCTATCCAAAACAAAAAGTATAAGCGATACAAACACTCAAAGACAAACCATAACAAAAATAAACCGCGACAGAAGAACCGCATTCGAACGGTCAGTGAAACGAAATCCACTGGTGTGTGTGTGCGGGGGGGGGGATGTAAATAGATTTTACGCGGCCGCGATCCTCGCCCTTTTTTCCGTCGCGATTTAGACAAATAATTCGTTCAGTCCGCATGAAGACCTCCTAACTCAACATTGCAACATCTCCGAGAACACGAAAATCAAACAACCACAGAGTTGAAACAATGGTGAGGACGCGACAGCAAGAAATCACTGAAATACTGGAGCAAAAGGAAACCAACAGTTAGACTCCGATGGGCCCGTCCAGAGTCAGAGCATCAGGCACCAACTAACATTACAGAAAATTAGATAATCTCTAATTCCCAGTAAGCGTTTACGCTGGGCCGTCATAGAATCTGAGGCCTGGCCAACCGGCGTGTAATTAAAGAGGGAAGCAAAGTTGTCATTCGTGATTGGGTTAACTACCATGCATGCAGTCTGTCGTATAACATCTATGTTGTACCCAATACTTTTATATCAAAGAATAAGTTTACAAAATTGGGTGCTGAAGTGATTGCAATTATATATTTTTCCAGAATTTATGGTTCTTCTGTAGCGGTCAATTTTTATTATGGTTTGTCTTTGAGTATATTATTTTGTTTTTGGACAATCAAATGGCCATTTTGTGGGAAAGTAACGGTCCTTTTGGCTTTTCCGCTATTGATGTTCCCATTAGGGTCTAGTTGTTTCATGTTTGTGCTTCTTTCCCTTTGGTGTCTCTGATGGGAGCTGTGGGGGTTTATTGTATCGATTCCTAATCATTACCTTCACTTCTATTGATTTATATATACTAAGTCACCATAAAAATCCGATAGACCTTGTTGCAGAAGAGTCCAACATTGCATTTTGAAACTGAATCGGAATGACGCGTATAAAATTTTGAAAAGGCTTTGTCAAAAGGCCGGTGGGTTAGGCCTCAGATTCTATGACGGTTCCAGCGTAAAGGCTTACTGAGAATTAGAGAGATCTAATTCAATGTAATGTTGGTTGGTGCCTGATGCTCTGTCTCTGGTCGGGCCCATCGGAGTCTAACTGTTGGTTTTATTTTGCTCCAGCATTTCAGTGGTTTCTTGCTGTCGAGTCCTCACCGTTGTTTCTTCTCTGAGTCGGGGTTGTTTGAGTTTTGTGTTCACGGAGATGTTGCACTGATGAGTTAGGAGGCCTTCATGCGGACTAAACAAATAATTTGTCTAAATCGCGACGGAAGTAAGGGCGAGGCTTGTGGTCACGTAAAATCGATTTTAGCCCACCCCAGTGGAATTCGTTTCGCTGACAGTTCAAAGGCGGTTCTTCTGTCGCGGTTTATTTTTGATATGATTTGTCTTTGGGTGTTTGTGTCGCTTATATTATTTTATTTTGGATAGTCAATTGGCCATATTGTGGGAAAGTGACGGTCCTTTTGGCTTTCCGCAATTGATGTTGCTATAAGGGTCTGTTGTTTCATGTTTGTGTTTCTTTCCCTTTAGTGTCTCTGATGGGAGCTGTGGGTTAATTGTATCGATTCCTGATCATTGTCTCCACTTCGTTTTTGTGTAATTTATGATACCGATAACCCTGATGAAGAAGTTTAGCAGTTGACAATTTATTACGAGTGTTGAAGTCAGTTACATGATGAAATAATTGTCAAGTATAAACTCCATAGGATGCCGCACGAGGGATATCAACATCCAAGAAAGAAAAAATTGCAATCTAAATATCAAAATCATCGCGTTTATCATAAATTTTGCAGGAATCAAACCCATCTACAATATATAGATGTAATTCAAAAAACGGGGCCTCGGTATCAGAAGAATTTACTTTATTTAACTGAAGTTCGGTGGGGGGTACATTTGACTGATCAAAATAGAAGTGAAGACAATGGTCAGGAATCGATACAATTAACCCACAGCTCCCATCTGAGACGCCAAAGGGAAAGAGCACAAACATGAAACAACTATACCGTAATGGAAACATCAATAACGGAAAGCAGAAATGACAGTTTCTTTCCCACAAAATGGCCAATTGGCTATCCAAAACAAAATAATATAACCGATACAGTCAAAGACACACCATAACAATAATAAACCGCGACAGAAGAACCGCCTTCGAACGGTCAGTGAAACGAATTCCACTTGGTGGGGGGGGGGGGGTGTCGATGATTTTACGTGGCCACAATCCTCGCCCTTATTTCCGTCGCGATTTAGACAAATCTTTTGTTCAGTCCGCATGAAGGCCTCCTAATTCATCAGTGCAACATCTCCGTGAACACAAAAATCAAACAACCACATGGAGGAAACAACTGTGAGGACTCGACAGCAAGAAACCACTGAAAAGCAGCAGCAAAAGAAAACCAACAGTTAGACTCCGATGGGCCCGGCCAGAGACAAAGCATCAGGCACCACTGAATTAGAAATTAACTCGGAATGACGCCTATAAAATTTTGAAAAAGGCTTTGAGAAGTTTATAATACCGACACCACTGATTAAGAAGTTTAGCAGTTAACAATTTATTACGAGTGTTGAAGTCAGTTACATGACTAGAAACTCTGGCAAATCGAATTAATTGCGAAATATAAACGCCATAGGATGCCCCACGAGGAACATCCCCGTCCAAGAAAGGAAAATTTACAATATCAAAATAAATATCATCGCGTTTATCATAAATTTTACAAGAAACAAACCCATCTACAATAGATAGATGTAAATCCAAAAACGGCGCCTCGGTATCAGAAGAATTTGCTTTATGTAACTGAAGTTCTGGGGGGGGGGGGGGCTGATCAAACCATCGAAATAGTTATTGTCAATATTTAATAATTAATTCGTAACTATACCAAATTTAGTGGCACAGAGGCCTTTCTGATATTTAATCTTCATCAGTGTGTCTAAACCCCAAAGTTTTGAAACCGAAACGGATGACGGACAAGACCCGGCAAACACATCACACCCCCTCCAAGCACACACCGACCGACGTAGCTCATGAGACAGGTCAACTGGAGGCATCAGGCAAGAGACGCCTACCAGGGAACTTATAGGCGTCCCCCACCGAGTCAACATCAGCAAACATGGCCCACAATCCACGGAAGTCCCGAGATTCATTTTGAATGTGTGTATCGCTTATATCTTTGTGTTTTGGATAGCCAAATAACCTTTTTTTGTGGGAAAGTAGCCGTCATTTTGGCTTTCCGCAATTGATGATTCCATTAGGGTCCAGTTATTTCATGTTTGTGTTTCTTTCCCTTTGGAGACTCTGATGGACAGTGTGGGTGAATGGTATCGATTCCTGACCATTGTCTTCAAGTCTATGTCGAACATGGATACATGCGTACATTTACCTGTTGATATCTATTTAAAACCTTTTGATAGCTTAGTAGCCCTGTTTGATTTAATCGGTCGATCTGAGGTGTCTGCCGGGTTTTGAGAACTGTGATATTCTTGAAAATTTCTGTAGTCAGTTTTACAAAATGATTCTGAAAGCTAAACAATCAACTCCAGATCTTGCATGTGATTGAATCAAGTATCATTGGCTTATATGAAAGAATAGTAAGGTAGCTGTTTTCAAAACTGTTATTTTCATTACGCAAACACGCCTATACAAATACATTGCCACCTCTATCGCCGAAAAAATGAAAATTTTATGATGAGAAATTGTGATATTTTTCTTATTTCTGCTCAAAATATAGAGCAGAAGTAAGAAAAATAAGGTATACCCCCGGAAACCCCAGTTTTACTATATAAAAGTGGGGTTCAAGGGGGTCAAAAAAATAAATAGGCGTGTTTTCGAGATGGGAGGTGAATTTTAGGTTTTACGTCCACAAATTCTGACGCGTAGCCGTGAACATAATTTTCAACAGTTAAAGCGCCGATTTATTTATTGTGAGGGGGTTCGATCATCTACCAGACCATGGTAGCGGAAGTCAAATTGTGCACGTTCTTCTTATGATTTCCATGTTTTTTTTCACCGGTGTGATCGAATGACGTCTGGTAGATGTTTAGTTGACTGGTACACAGACCCTCTATTTCTTGAATAGAAGTAGTCTTGACAAACATGGGGTGCACACTAATGTCCGGAAATTGTCCGGGAAATAAAATTTTAAGCTCCATTCGAAAAGATAAAAAAAAAAAAAAAAATAACAATTTAGGAGTCAATTTTTTAAGTTAATTTTTCCGGGAAATTCTCGGACAAATCAACTTCAGAAATGGACCCTTAATCTGTTAAAAATGAAAAATATTGTTTGATAATAATTTAGAATGGAGCTTAAAATGTTATTTGATACTAATTTTATTCTTTTCTGACCACCCGAAGTGGAGATATTAGTGAAAACGCACCACTACCCCCCATTTCCCGGACAATTCCCGGCCATTTCCCAGACAGTTCCCGGACTTTAGTGTTCACACCTTTCGCCGCCATCTTTGTTACGTATGGTGTGACGTATCTACCAGAGTAACCCACGCTTTAGTCTGGTTCGACCAGAGTGACGTCACACTTTTCGCCATGCTAACAGACCGCTACCAGACTGAGTTCGATCACACTTTGGTTAACCACTGGTTAACCGCGGTACCTGATCGAAGTACTTCTGTAATATGCTACTTGTATAAAATCATGCCTAGGCTAATCAGTGACAGTCGAGACTGAACTGACTGACCTTACAGGAATAGATGTTATGTAGCTTGTGGCAGCCAAAATTCTTCAGAACGAATGCTGTCGTTATAAGAACGCCCTAACAACCGTTGAAAACAATACAAAAAAGTATTCAGCAATTAAGTTTTATCTCAAGCAAAGAATAAATGTAGCCCAAAACCCAAGTGAGCACAGTCACTGTTTAAAGTCGTTCGTAAATTCCGAAATAATTTCTTTCTGAATGAAACAGAGATTGATAATAATTGCGGTTGCTGTTGGCAATATAAATGTTTTTGTGTGCATCCAATAATCCGAAAGGAAGCAATATGAACCTCCGAATTCGGATTTTTTTGCCATCGCTTATAAATAAAGAAATATCCAAACTGATGGCTACAAATAACAGCGAAGAACAAACAAGAAAACTGATACATTACGAAAACGTTCCTATACAAATACATTGCCACCTATATCGTCGAAAAAAATGAAAATTTTATGATGAAAATTGTGATATTTTTCTTATTTCTGCTCAAAATATAGATTGTGAGCACTCGTTAGCATCGAGCCTCATCGAGGCGGTTCTAACGAGTACCCACAATCTATATTTTAGAGCAGAAATAAGAAAAATAAGGTATACGCCCGCAAACCCTGGTTTTATTGTATAAAAGTGGGGTTCAAGGGGGTCAAAATTATATAGGCGTGTTTTCGTGATGATTCTTCTTGTGGTTACCCAGGTTAACGCTGGAGCTATCGTAATAGTGTCTTTGAATATCTTAAACATATCAACTGAACATGCATTCATAGAGAACACTACGCATAACCATATTAAACCAATGGTGGCACAGACTAGAGATGAAACATGTGCTGCCTGTCCAGCACCAAACTGATAGATTGTCTCAGCAAACAAGAGAGATATGCAGAGAATTATGTTGTTAACACCAGCTTGAGTATGCAGAGTTGGTGCCAAGGCGTATACAATGATGGTGATGATCAAACATAGTATGCAAAAATGCAGACGCAGATAAATGACAGTAGCTGAGTAATAAATATAGTGTCAACATCTTTTGCTACATTTGCTGTATTTACCCTAGGCAGAAAGTCAAGCTTAGCCTTAAAATCTTTGATACAGATATGGATTTTATCATTGTGTAATTCATATTCCAATTCAGATGGTATCATGGCTTGGTTGGTGCTAGTACGTTTGGCAATCAGGAGCTTATTTCTGCGAGAGAAGGAAACTTCATCAACACCAACTGCTACGTATGATCAAATATTTAATCAACTTGAATATGTTTTCATGCATTCTCGGTCAGAAGGAAAGCTTCTAATTGTAACAGAATTATGCACTATACTCGTATGTTCCACTACTTTAGTACCGTCTTTTAAACAGAAATAGATTGGCTACAGAGTTTAAGGATAATGGGAACACCTGGCAGATTTTTCCTCCATTTTTCAAAGGGAGATAACTTTCGAGACTTCCTGTTCACTTTTCTATAAGCCCTGTTCCGCTGAAAAAGAGGTCTACACTTAGAGGAAAGAATTTGCCCCTTAGGGGCAAATTCTTTCCTTTAAGAGTTGACCCCTATTGACACGGGAGACAAAACTACTTTTGCATGAGTTGCCTCCCCCGAAGGTGTTCCGATTCCCCTTAAACCGACCGAGCCGAATGAGTAAGCCAAAGAAAACTGACATTTTCTTGTACCGTCACTCTCGACGTACAGGTCATTCTGTAAATAACATTATTATACAACCAGTGGAAAAAACTTTATTACGATGCAAATTCTACATCTAGATTCAAAATAATCAAAAGACATGAAGCTGAACTGAAATGGATTAAATTTTTACAGACCCCTTTTCCACTGGGATTTAATGACAAAATTTATCATGAGGGTAATATTTCTAGAATGCCGGACTTTGATATTTTCTCACTCCTGGAATGTCGAAAACGCAGAACTAGATCTCACGGCACCAGGAAAAATGGTAACTTTAAACGTAAATCACGTGCGTTTAAACGAAACAATACTAGACTGAAGTGACTGTCAATTATATTATTAAATCATGGACGCCACTCTATGCTTTCATTTTTAAGTTCATTACCCGTTTCTGTTTTACGTCTTCTGGACACCGAGGCGAATAAATTCTACGATAGTTCTCATCAGTTATATGATGCGGCTCTCTTAACTAGAGGCTATACTCAGCATACTCTCCGTCCTTGAGTGAGTGTTTGAGTTTTACGTCCCACCAACAGCTAAGGTCATACGGAGACGGGACCTCGGTTTAAAGACTCATCCGAAAGTCTGGAGAAGCCCGGGATCGATCCTGCGATCCCTGGTTTACAAGGCGAGTAGCGTAACCACTGCACCACGGAGGCTTCTAATCTCTCCGTCCTTACATTGATTCTGAAATTAATCATAAACGTCATTTCTTCAAAATATCCTTCATTAATAAGGGTATGGATTTTATAGATTTGCCCAGTATCTTCCGTGAGAGATCGGTGCTTTCTTCCATTCCTGCTTATTTTCAAAATACTGAAACACCTATAATATGCTATAAATATAACAAACCTGTTAGATCTATCATTTTTAATTTCAATAAACTTGTTTCAGATCTTGATATTGATACCAATACTCCTGATTCATGTGATTGTAAAAACTCAAAGTATTGCTATCCTGCTGCTGGTCATGTAATTACTGGCAATTTGAAAATTATTCCTGATTCTAGGATAAGGAATATAATTTCTAAAGGACCGAAATATCGGTTTCCTTCTAAAATTGATTTCAGTAAATGTAGAGATGAAATCGCTGCTTCCGTGAATGAATTCGGTAATCGATGGTGTAAGCGAGAGTATGTTGAGTATAAAGCCCTAAAGGACTGGAAACTTAGCATTTTAAGACTAGTGAATAAACGCATTTCTTTCTATTCTCAAAATACTAACTTATTACCTCCTAAGCCCAAGACGTCTTTACGTCATCTTAAACTAGGTATTCAAGAATTTCATAAGAAGTTTGTTTTGGCCCCTGCAGAAAAGGTCGCTAACAACGTCGTCGTTGTGTGACGGCTCCACTATGTTAACACGCTTAAGCAGGAGCTTGGTGGTACTAAGGCCTATGAACTTCAGCCTTTGGCTGAAGAGAGAGCTATAGTAGATAAACATGTTTGTCTTTCAGCCACCAAGTTTGCTGTGTGTGTTAACGAAGGCCAAGACAAGCTTCCTACGCTATACTGGTTACCAAAACTTCATAAAAAACCTTACAAAGCACGGTTTATTGCAAATTCTAGTTCTTGCACTACCACTGAACTTTCTAAATTATTAACTTCCTGTCTTATTGCTATTAAAACGCATGTAATTAAATATTGTGATAAAGTCTTTGAAAGATCAGGAAGAAATCTGTTTTGGTCTATAAAAAATTCGAATGAACAAATTATTTGTCTAAATCGCGACGGAAGTAAGGGCGAGGATTGTGGCCACGTAAAATCGATTTAAGCCCCCCAGTGGAAATCTTCCACTGACCGTTCCAAGGCGGCTCTTCTGTGGCGATTTATTTTATGTTGTTGTTTGTTACTTACTGTGTGTATCACTTGTGTCTTTTAGTTTCGGATGACCATATGGCCATTTTGTGGGAAAGTAACTGTCCTTATGGCCTTCCTTTGTTTAGGTTTCCATTATGGTCTGGTCGCTTAATGTTTGTATTTCTTTCCCTTTGGTGTCTTTTATGGGTGGAGTAAGTTAATTGTATCAATTCCTGATCTTTGTTTTACTTCTACTTTAAATAAATTGAAATCTAGACAGTTTCGTGCTTCTAGTCTGTCTACCTACGATTTTTCCACTCTTTACACTACGCTTCCTCATAATCTTATAAAAGAAAAGCTTAATGATTTAATTGAATGGGCTTTTCACAGAGAAGATTCTCTCTATCTTGCATGTAATGTCAGAAATGCATTTCTCACTTCTAAAGAGCATAAGAATTATACACTTTGGTCATGTCAGAAAGTGTGTGATGCCCTCACCTTTCTACTTGACAATATTTATATTAGATTCGGTACTAAGTTATTTAGACAAATTGTGGGTATTCCGATGGGTACTAATTGCGCACCTCTTGTGGCTGATCTGTTCTTGTATTGTTATGAAAGAGACTTCATTTTGTCGCTTTCCATTGATAACAAATCTGAAATTATTGAAGCTTTTAGCTCTACTTCTAGATATTTAGATGATTTATTACATATTGATAATACCTATTTTGATGGTTTGATCAGTCAGATTTACCCCCTAGAACTTCAGTTAAATAAAGCAAATTCTTCTGATACCGAGGCCCCGTTTTTGGATTTACATCTATCTATTGAAGATGGATTTGTTTCGTTCAAAATTTATGATAAACGCGATGACTTTGATTTTGAGATTGTAAATTTTCCTTTTTTGGATGGTGATGTTCCTCGTGCGCCATCCTATGGCGTTTATATTTCGCAATTAATTCGATTTGCTAGAGTGTGTAGTCATGTAACTGACTTCAACACTCGTAATAAATTATTAACGGCTAAACTCCTTAATCAGGGTTATCGGTACCATAAACTACGCAAAGCCTTTTCAAAATTTTATAGACGCCATTCTGATTTAATTTCAAAATTCAATATTGGACTTAAATCTCTTCTGCAACAAGGTCTATCGGAACCCGAATTTTATGGTGACTTAGTATATAAATTCAGAAAAATATATAACCGCAATGACTTCAGCACCCAATTTCGTAAAATCATTCTTCGATATAAAAAGATTGGGTACAACATGGATATTATACGACAGACTGCATGCATGGTAGTTAACCCAATCACGGTTGGCAACTTTGCTTCCCTCTTTAATTGCACGCCGGTGGGTCAGGCCTCAGATTCTATGACGGCTCCAACGTAAAGGCTTATTGAAAATTAAAGAGATAATGTTGGTTGGTGCCTGATGCTCTGTCTCTGGTCGGGCTAATCGGAGTCTAACTGTTGGTTTTCTTTTGCTCCAGCATTTCAGTGGTTACTTGCTGTCGAGTCCTCACCGTTGTCTCACCTCTGTGGTTCTTTGATTTCTGTGTTCACGGAGATGTTGCACTGATGAGTTAGGAGGCCTTCATGCGGACTGAACAAATTATTTGTCTAAATCGCGACGAAGTAAGGGCGAGGATTGTGGCCACGTAAAATCGATTTAAGCCCCCCAGTGGAAATCTTCCACTGACCGTTCCAAGGCGGCTCTTCTGTGGCGATTTATTTATGTTGTTGTTTGTTACTTACTGTGTGTATCACTTGTGTCTTTTAATTTTGGATGGCCATATGGCCATTTTGTGGGAAAGTAACTGTCCATATGGCCTTCCTTTGTTTAGGTTTCCATTATGGTCTGGTCGCTTAATGTTTGTATTTCTTTCCCTTTGGTGTCTTTTATGGATGGAGTAAGTTAATTGTATCAATTCCTGATCTTTGTTTTACTTCTACTTTTAGTACTGGACCTTTTAACAGGTTCAAGAAAAGGGTTATCCTTTGGACGCAAGGAATGCACCACAGAATTGAAAATAATGGAGTATACATGTTTTCTGGGCCAGACCAGCTAGTTTCGGCCAATTAGGCCTCATCAGTGAGCCTCATATATTTTCTAACTTTAACAATGGAATCAATGAGGACAAGAAAATTTAAAATACACATAGCCTGCTCAGGAAAGTTGTGCGAGTCAGCCCGCCCGTAAATAGTAATGGTTTCATTAGGTGGTAGGACTTGAGATGTCATTTCATCTCAATGTCAGGTAAAAATCTCATAATATCGGAAACAACGACTCCAAAATGACCTAAGTTAGTGTTGACGAGGGCGATAAATATGTTCTATAAAAAGGGTTATCCTTTGGAAGCACCGACTGCACCACAGAACTAAAAAAAAAAAAAAAAACAAGTGTGAAGTATGCATGTTTTCTGGACCAGATTAGATAGTTTCGGCCAATTGGGCCTCATTATTGACCCTCAGATCTTTTCAAAAATTCCAAAAGCAAAACCCGAATCATTCTGACATGGCGCTCTGAGCAACCCTCAGAGGTTCGAACTACCCTTGTCTGGAACATGTTTTATGATCTGCTATGTGGTCGAGCCACTAAAGTTTGGTTGCATTTGCATTATACTCTCCAAAGTTGAAGCTCAAAAAGCCCCACCCATATTTCTCGCAATAGTTTTAGTAGTTTTAATCCATCCATAGTGTTGTCCATCACAAGTTGGTGGATACTTTATATTTCTTGTGATGCTAATTGGCTTAGTGTAGTTGTGCAGATACATATGTATTGTTCTGAGTTTATTACTCGCTTTTATGTGGAAATTTCTAACACAGTGTGTCTATATGGGCAATGGAAAAGAATTGTGATTTATTCTGCTACAAATCACTGAGCGGAAGTGCGTGCCGCGAAAAGCCACCGTTTTATGACCGTTGACGGTGATTTACTCGCATCGAAAGCATTACTGAAGAACTAGACCATTATCCTGCTGTTACCTTTGCAAACAGTCTAGAACCAGATAAGATGGCTTCTGAATGAAGCCATCTGATCTGGATCTACACTGTTTATCGTTCAGTTTGCAAATTTGAATGAATAAATTACATAATATAATTTGATTGGTGGAAATGTGAATGGGTGTGGCTAAATTAATTTATGCAGCGGGATAAGGGTTAAATTCATATGTTACAGTAATAGTATTTGCATGATTTCCCTTTGGTGAAAGGTTGGGAGAATTTGAAGAAGAAAAAAAGTTTATTGTCAATTTCTCTAAGTTAGCTTCAAAATGTATATATGAGTTCTAGCGTGTGAGTCGTTGAGCAACGAATCATACTTTGTCGTTGAGGTGTAAGTTGATACTCGCGCTATGCGCTCTAAAACTGATCTACTTCAAAACGGACCTCCAAACTGCAATTTATTACACCACACTTCACTGCAGTATAATCAATGATCCCAAAGGACTAGAAAAGATACTGTAATCGACACTATGATTACAGTCGAACTTCGATGGCTCGAACCCATTTTGGACCATGAAGTTTTATTCGAGACAGCGGTAGTTCGAGCCACTGAAGGTCACAGCCAAGAGACATAACGAGATACTTTTTAACATATTCCGATGTTAGATAATGAAAATGTTTGCTGTGTGTACTTTTTAGAATCGCCTCACCGAGGCGATTCTAATGAGTACACACAGCACACATTTGCGATATAAAAGACTAAAATCTCCTTTATCATCCCACACCAGTTCTTATCTTGAGGATTTCCCAAGGGGCTCAAGTACGAGTTCGACCCAGTCATGGTAAACGAGCCATCTGTGTTCGAGCCATCGAAGTTCTACTGTAATTGTAGGGAGACGTTTTACGGCCGCCATGGGCTGCTTGATGCTTCCACGCAGAGCTGAATCCGACCCGCACACGAGTACTGGTAAAGGCTCTAAGCCTGCCCGGACCGCCCATGCTTGTAAACCCTATTGGTTTCATTGGGCGATAGGGCTTGAGATGTCATTTCATCTCAATGTCGGGTAAAAGTCCCACAAAATTGGAAGCAGCGTCTCCAAAATGACATTTACAGTGTTGACGGGGACGTTACAAACAAGTTAACACTCTGCATGCTGGATATTTTATTTCACCAGACGGCATTTTGAAATATTTTCATATTTTTCTTAGAAAACATGATTTGGCATTTCATGCAAGTAGTCTCCATTGGAGACACTTTTGCATGAAATGTCAAGTCCTGTTTTCATGGAAAACTATGAAAACTATCAACAATTTGTCATCTGCTGAATTAGCCCAGAGAGAGAGAGAGTGGTAAAGGTAATATGGGCCCCGTCAAGCGATTTTGGTACTTGTCGCCTATGCGAGCAGCGAAGGTTCAGGCGAGCCTGCTCATCCGCGCAGTCTCGCCAGAACCTTCGCTACTCGCTCATACAAGCAGTGAATCAAGAGGAACCTTCATACAGAAATCAATATCCCTAGCCCCTCTGAATGGCTGGGCATGCGCCGTTAAAATTTGTCATGACGGAATGCTCGAAGACACAAAACCGCTTGGCGGGGCTCCTATAAAAGAGTCATCCTTTGCAAGCAAGGAATACGCCATGCAATACAAGGTATTGTGGGCCAGACTAGCTCATTTCGGCCAATGAGGTCTCATCAGTGAGTCTAAGTCTCTATTCTTTCGGTTGCTTGGGATGGCTGGGGGCCCGCTCATCGGGGCTTTGAGAAATAGATTGGGCT
This sequence comes from Lucinisca nassula, assembly GCA_963580285.1. NCBI lineage: Eukaryota > Metazoa > Mollusca > Bivalvia > Lucinida > Lucinidae > Lucinisca > Lucinisca nassula. The sequence goes on from OY757018.1 coordinate 25,012,305, forward strand.
GCAAGGTGCTTCCACGCAGTGCTGAAACTAAGTTCTGGTAAACCGCTTGGAGGGTCTAAGCCTGCCCAGGCAATTTAGTGCGAGTAGGACCGTACATGTAAATAAACCCTATTGGTTTCTTTGGGCTGCAGGGCTTGAGATGTCATTTCATCTCAATGTCGTGAACTGGAAGTGATCTATATAGTGATGAGGGGAATCAAACAAACAAAATCTTGAGATATGACATGATATTTTTGTCCGAGATATTACCTGACTTACGTTTTTTGGTTCGACCCAAAGCTACAGTAGCATTTCGTTGTTGATGTCCACCTGACCATCATTAATGAGCAGGCACATCTATAGTACAAAGCCGCGATATTCATATCGCTGTGAGGTCAGAGCGTTGCGTAAAAGATCTGGCCCCGAGGTTATAAAACTTTTTTTCATGCTCAACTCAGCTGAGCATGAAAGTTGTGGTGCTCATAAAATACTAAGAAATGTGCGATTTTTCTTTCTCAGATAGCAGAGATTGTCATTTGTCCTGCTAACAAATTTTAAAATGCCAACAATTGTTGGCATTTTAAAACTTGTGAGCAGGTAAAATTGCATGCTCAAGTGAGTTGAGCATGAAAAAGTTTTATAACCTCGGGGCCTGGACTGGAGTTATGTATTTGGTTTGATTTTTTGCTTACAGTGCATGAATTACTACCTATTTTGTTCCATTCCTTGCACTGCTGTCAAATGTTTCTTTCCAATGTAAAAATCAAGGATCTGAATAGCAATCAAGTTTCTTTTATCTGAAATATTTTGAAAATCAAAAGGTTCAGTGTACTAGATTAATACAGAAGCCTCCGTGGTGTAGTGGTTACGCTACACGCCTTGCAAACCAAGGATCGCAGGATCGATCCCGGGCTTCTCCAGACTTTCGGATGTGTCTTTAAACCGAGGTCCCGTCTCCATATGACCTTAGCTGTTGGTGTGACGTAAAACGAAAACACTCACTCACTAGATCAATATCAGCGATGTCCACTGACTGGTTAATGAACAGCACAAAAAGAGTGTGTCATGTTGGCTATAGGCGCAAAGTTGTTACATTTGACCTTCAAACATGACTTACTCGTCTTCACAGTGATTTGTGACAACCGATGTACATTCTTTCAATCAAAACACGGCCCCTCCCATCGGGGCTTGAAGAAATAGATGGGCTGCATGATGCTTCCACACAGAGCTGAAACCAAACCGCACACGAGTACTGGTAAACTGCTTAGAGGATCTAAGCCTGCCCAGACAAAGCGATGCGAGTTGGACTGTCCATGCTTATAAACGCTATTGGTTTCATTAGGCGGCAGGGCTGGAGATGCCATTTCATCTAAATGTCGGGTAAATTTCCCACAAAATTGGAAGCAACGTCTCCAAAATGACCTTTACAGTGTTGACGGGGACGTTAAACCTCAAATCAAACAAACAAATCCATCATAAACAGAGGTAAATCATAACCTTTTGAGGTGACAAATTGGATTTTTTTTCAATTGAATGAAGAGGATGTTGCAACTGAAACAAAACGAGTATTACTGGGTTAAACGTTACAGACCAAGCATCACGAAAACACACCCTGACCCCCTTGATCCCCACTTTTATACTGAACCGAAAAAGAAACGCAACTCCAAATATAAATGCGAGTATTTGCAGAAATAATCATAAACTTTGCAGAAAATCGATTTAATGATGCAATAATATAATCATTCCTGAATGTAACTACCATAGAGAGTTCAATTTACAGTGAGAATGTTTGGAACACAAATCCGTTTTGTCATAGAGGTAGTCATTTCAAAGTTCACGTTCAAAACATAAGCAGTTAATAGCGAGTACGAGGGATGTTCTTAAAGTTCTGATCCTGAGGCTATAAAATGATACATAAACAGAATATAATCAAAATTCTCATTTCATTCCTTCAAAATACTCTCCTTTAACAGAAATACACTTTTGAAGTCTCGATATCCAAGCACGGAAGGCTGCAAAATACTCAGCTTTGGGTATACTGTTCAGGCACTGATAAATTGCACTTCCTAAGGCATTCCTAGAGTTATAACGTCTACCAGATAACATTCTTTTTAGCCTAGGAAACAGGAAAAAGTCACACGGGCTAAGATCTGGAGAATAAGGGGGGGTGTGGTAGCTGTTTGATGGATTCTACACGGAAATTGTCTTGAACAATCCTGCTTTTGTGTGCTGGTGCATTGTCATGGATTAAACAAATGTTACGAATGCCGGTCTTTGGACGCTTTTTGACAAAATATGTTTTCACTTTTTTGAGCACATGGTTTTTATAGAACGTTCCAGTAATAGAACGACCGCTTGGAGCAGCGTCTTGCACCACAGGGCCAGCAGAATTGAAGAAGATAGCATAAAGAACCTTCTTGGCACTTTGACATCTTTTAGCAATAATCGGTCTGTTACGGTTTTTAGCAATCCAAACTTTGTTATTAACTTTTCGCCGGGGTTCAAAATAATAAATCCAGGTTTCATCACCAGTTAACAATTCGCAGATTCTCTTGTTTTCACAATTTTTATATGTTTTAAGTAATTCCCTGGCACATTTAACACGGTAAGCTTTTTGCTCTTTTGATAGCAAGTGGGGTACCCAACGAGCACATAGCTTTCTCAGTCCCAGATGATCAGTCAAAATTTTATGCACAGCTGCCGATGCAGTGCATCACGTCAACGTTGTTTTGCTGAAGAAACGCCACGCTGAGCCTTGCTACATGCGCCCGAGCGTTATCCCGCTGAAACGTAACGTTGTGCTGTCATACATATGGAACAACTACCGGTCGTAAAACGACGTCAGCGTAACGCTGAGCCGTCAAAGATCCATCAATGAATACCAGGGGCGTTCTATGACCATAAGATATGCCAGCCCACACCATCAACCCAATCCTCCAAATCGATCACGTTCAACCAAACAATTGTCACGATAACGCTCTCCGTCACGCCTATACACACGTTGACGGCCGTCAGCTCTGTACAACAAGTACCTGGACTCGTCAGAAAACATTACGTTACGCCACTGACAAAGGGGAAACAGGTTTGGCCTATGTTGTGTGAGCCACGCCATTCTAACCTGACGTCGTCGTAGTGTTAATGGCATACTAACGTACGGGCGACCGAGGACGTAAGCCAAACTCTCGAAGGCGATTCCTGACAGTATCTGCACTTATTCGATTGTTGTGTAGAAGCCTCCGTGGTGCAGTGGTTACGCTACTCACCTTGTAAACCAGGGATCGCAGGATCGATCCCGGGCTTCTCCAGACTTTCGGATGAGTCTTTAAACCGATGTCCCGTCTCCGTATGACCTTAGCTGTTGGTGGGACGTAAAACTAAAACTCACTCACTCGATTGTTGTGCGTTCCTGGTGTCACCTGAGACGTCTCGACGGCTGTACGGAACTGATTACGAAGGTGGGTTAGACGGATGCATCGGTCCTGTCGACGGGTCGTGACGCGTGGACGTCCACTTCTGGGCCTGTCATTTGTCGTTCCCGTTTGACGTAGACGCTGGTACAAGCGGGTTATCGTCGGTTTACTCACTTGGAAGTTCCTGGCGATGACAGCCTGAGACGTCCCACGTAGAAGCAATTGGACCGCTACGTTACGTTAATCTTGCGTCAAACGTACCGTAGAGAAAGTTTACCGGACTTTTGAAACCTAAACTCCAGGTAACACAATATGCCAATATGATGAGAATACTGTATACATTTAATGTTCTGCACGAGGAAATGTTGAAAACAACGAATTGCCAAGTGGAGCGTTAAACTGTACAGATACCGCCCAAATGTTTTCTGCATAAGAAAGTTTAAAAAGTATGGAAGTAAATCGCAAAATGATTTTTCAGTCAACCTGGTGGTTGCATGAAAATCTTTTGGTTTAAAAAGTTGCGTTTCTGTTTCAGTTCAGTATATAATAAAACTGGGATTTACAGGGGTAAAATTTATTTGTCTTATTACTGCTCTAAAACATAGACTATGGGTACACGTCAGAACCGCCTCATCGAGGTGGTTCTAACGTGTACCAACAATCTATATTTTGAGAATTCACAATTTTTCATCTTAAATTTCGTTCTTTTTCGGCGGAAAAAATTACAATGTTTTTTTTTTTTTTTTTTGACGTGTTTTCATAATGGTCCCTGCTCAGCACCATTTTCCAGCATACATTCAGAGACAACTGACCAACTAAGGGCAGGTTGTGTTTAATTGATTTGAGGTTTAACGTCCCCATCAACACTGTATAGGTCATTTTGGAGACGTTGCTTACCGTTTTGTGGGACTTTTTCCCGACATTGAGATGAAATGACATCCCAATGAAACCAATAGGTTTTATATGCATGGATAGCCCGACTCGCACCGTTTTGCCTGGGCAGGCTTAGATAAGCGTTTAGCCATGGATAAGCGTTTTACCAGTACTCGTGTGCGGTCGGTTTCAGCTTTGCGTGGAAGCATCATGCAGCCCATCTACATGCATTTCTTCAAGTCCCGATGGGCGGGGACCAAACTAAGGGCAGGTAACGTATTGGTATGAAATATTCCACCAGAAATGACTTACCACTGTATCAGTTTGAAAGCTGATATTTCATATACTTTTGTAATTAATATCTAAACTATGTATTACTTAATTTCAACTGGGTCACGGATAAAGGTAAAGTTGGCATGTTTGGTCAGCCAAGACTCTGATCAGACTGCGCATCTGCGCAGTCTGATCAGAGACTTGGTTGTTCATTACAACTGCATAAAGTAAATAGGACATCTATAGAAAGGTGATATAAGACTTTCTTGACAGTTCTCGTGCCCAGGATGCTGTCAGTCTTCCATGGTCGCACGAGGTGACATAAACTTTTCTGCGCGCCGGGCTCGGTAATACCCCTACATTTTAAATATCATCATTACTATAATATAACCCCTTTCGGGAGATTTAGCATAGCGGATTGACAAGGCTGTCCTCGGTTGCTCGTCAGGGAAAGGTAAGTTAATAAGGACTGTCTATTTTCTATCGACAGAATCTTTTGGTCCGGATATATATCATAAAGCTCTGTCATTACGTTCCGCCATTGCTTTACTTTTATACATGTACAAGTAACAATATCATAGGAACGGACCTTCGTGGCCTAGCGGGTAAGAGCGCTGACCCTAAATCATAACATTTAGGTCTCTCATCGCTTTGCTTCGAGCCTCGCTCGGGCCTAACGTGAGAAGCCAAATTCTGCAACGACAGGTAAAATGGTTTATCTCCTAGTACTCAGTGTTCGCCACCTCTATTTAACGATCGGCTCGAAATAAGTGAAATATTCTTGAAGGAGCCGTAATCTATAACACGAATCAAAAAAATATAGAAAGGCGCATTTTGGCTTCATAGCCTTAAACCACCGGGGTATTGTTACAGTTATCATGAAGTCTCTTTCATAACAATACAAGAACATATCAACTACAAGATGTGCGCAGTTCGTACCCATCGGAATACCCGTAATTTGTCTAAATAACTTAGTACCAAATGTAATGAAAACATTGTTAGTAGAAAGGTTAGAGCTTCACACACTTTCAGACATGACCAAAGTGTATAATTCTTATGCTCTTTAGAAGTAAAAATCGCATTTCTAACATTACATGCAAGATTGAGAGAATCTTCTTTGTAAAATGTCCATTCAGTAAATTCATTAAGTTTTTGTTTTATAAGATTATGAGGATGTGTACTAGTATAAAGAGTAGAAAAAATCGTAAGTAGACATTCTATGCTCAACTTACTCCCGTTGACAACATCGATCACCGAATTCATTTAAGGCAGCAGCGATTTCATCCCTACATTATTTTAAATAAATTTTAGAAGGAAACCAATATTACAGTCCTTCATTAATTACATGCCTTATCCTGAAATCAGGAATTATTTTTTAATTGGCAAATAATTATATGACCAGCAGCAGGATAGCAATACACTGAGTTTTTAAAATCTCAGGTATCGGAAGTCTTCGTATCAATATCAAGATCTGAAACACGTTTATTGAAATTAAAAAATGTAAGATCTTACAGGTCCAGAGAACATGTACTTTTCATATTTTCCAGTTCTGTGGTGTGTTTTTTGCTTCCGACGGATAACTCTTTTATAGAACATATTTAACGTCACTACAGCTGGAGTGTTTTTTGTAGTTTGGTTCACAATACTCGGATGAACATTACGAATCTTCGGCTGTTATACACTTTAATTTTACTTGCACATTAAAACAACATACAAATTACCAGTCCGCCCCCGCTCATCGGGGCTTGAAGAAATAGATGGGCTGCATGATGCTTTCACTCAGAGCTGAATCCGACCGCACACGAGTACTGGTAAACCACTTAGAGAATCTAAGCCTGCCCAGGTAAAGCGGTGCGAGTCGGACCGTCCATGCTGATAAACCCTATTGGTTTCATTGGGCGACAGGGCTTGAGATGTCATTTCATCTCAATGTCGGGTAAAAGTCCCACAAAATTGGAAGCAACGTCTCCAAAATGACATATACAGTGTTGACGGGGACGTTAAACCTCAAATCAAACAAACAAAATCATCGCAATGTCGGGTAAAAGTCCCACAAAATTGGAAGCAACGTCTCCAAAATGGCCTATACAGTGTTGACGGGGACGTTAAACCTCAGATCAGTTCCTTAGTGCTGAGGTTGATACTGCGATGTTGACGTCAATACTCAAGTACTGATTTAAATAACTATTTTATATCTTTAATTTTGCAGTATAAATTTCTAATTTTTCTAAAACTAAGACTTACTTGTCAGGTGGGGCATGTATCTTAGCGGATTTGGTTCCCACTTTTTGTAATATTTTGTAATATTTTAAATTTTTCAAGTCTCGCTACTTTGGACATCTCCTTCCTGATGCCCGGGACTTCCGTGGAGCGTGGGCCATGCTTGCTGATGTTGGCTCGGTGGGGGACGCTTATAAGTCCGCGGGTAGGCGTCTCTCGCCAGATGCCTCCAGTTGACGTGTCTCAAATGGTACGTCGGTCGTTGTGTGCTCGGAGGGGGATGTGCTGTGTTTGCCGGGTCTTGTCCTCATCCGTTTAGGTTTCAAAATTTTGGGGTTGAGACACACTGATGAAGATGAAATATCAGAAAGGCATCTGTGTCACTAAATTTGGTATAGTTACGCCTTAATCAAACAAACAAACACATTGCCAGTTTTATGACAACACAAATAAATAAGGTGCTAAGTGCAGACTCAAATATATATGGCCAAATGCGCGGCTCAGGCAACAACATATCTTATCGTCGTGCACTACAATCAATGAAAGCGCCTTTTGTGCGATGTTTGAAGTTTTGGGGCATGTTACTAATTATTTATCACAACTGTGCTTACATATTGTTGGACAGTGACAACTGCTCGAAGTATATTTTGCTGGCATGCTACCATACTGTTGTATTGCGTCACGTACTTAGCATATAAGCGTTATGATTTTGTACCCGTTCAGCCCTTTATAGCTAAGTACAGATACATTTGCAAACAGTGTAGGTCCTGGTGAAGTGGCTCATAATGAGACATCTCATTCTGTTCGACATGGTTTGCACTGCTGTTGACTATTACTGACTATACACCCAGTTTACATGTGTAGAAGGGACGTTTACAAATACAGTAATTGGAGACTGATATTAAGAAACTCGTGTGGAAGCGGTAAAATCTTAACCTGGCCATTTGTAAACTTTGCAAAGGATATGTCGTCTTTTATTCTTATCTTTCGCCGCAATTTCACATTTCTTATGACAAATCTGCAGGCAGCTGGTTAATATGAAATGCTGAATCCAATCTCTGAAAAAAAAGATAAAATTTTAAAGTCGTCTGCCTTATTTAAATGGCACTTTTAAGACACTAACACGCCAGTACGCTTGTGTTGATATTCATTGTTGGTTTTTCAAAAGGCATATGCCGTCTGATCATTCCTGGAATTTTTCAACTTAAGACAGTGCATGGGTACAAATGTATATGCGAGCAAATTTCAAAACAATCACCGGAATGAATGAATCTGAGCATAAAACTGATAAAAGCCGTACTACATTTTGTGCTGACTCATATTTCTATGCCGGGAAGGGGTGCTTTAAAACTTGCAGCACAGCGAACAATAACAGAATGAATCTGTCATTAAAAATTAATTAATATAAATTACTGAGGAAGTTGTCAGACTCAACAACACCACAGCAAAAGCACCGACTCGAAACGGCCAGTTACAATTACTGGCGGGCTTTGATGAGTTAGGAGGCCTTTCCTTTTGCAATATAGATGATGCTCTTGAAACAAACAAATCGCGGCATATTTGTGTAAGTCTGTTCTGCAGGGTATTCAATTTTTACATTCAGCTAGAACATCAAGTAAACAATTCTTTAAAGGTATGGTCTTTGTTGCTTTCATGCGGCCTGAACAAATTAAATGTATTTGACTAATTCGCGATGGAAGTAAGGGCGAGGATTGTGGCAACGTAAAATCGATTTAAGCCCCACCTCCCCCACCTCACCCCGTGGAATTTGATTCCGCTGGCCGTTCCAAGGCGGTTCTTCTATCTTTGGGTGTTTGTGTCGCTTATATTATCTTATTTTGGATAGCCTATTGGCTATTTTGTGGGAAGGTAACTGTCCTTTTGGCTTTCCACTATTGATGTTTCCATTTGGGTCCGTTGTTTCATGTTTGTGTTTCTTTCCCTTTGGTGTCCCTGATGGGAGCTGTGGGTTGATTGTATCGATTCCTGATCATTGCCTCCACTTCTATTTTAAGTATACTTTGTAGGATCCAAACCTTCACCCTCAGGTCCGAGTTCGCTTTTATGGGAAACGCTTTCTGACCGTTTGAACACAAAAACTCCTTTGCCGCTCCATGTGTACTGCATTGATATATCTTCCAATAAGTCTGAGAGAAAAAGCTATTTCCACAACAAACGTTGGCGGTCGTGCCCATGTGTTTTCGCTAATGTTCGTAAAGATGTTTTCAATCTTAAGTCTTTACTACATGTCTGGCATGCGGAAGTCATTTGGAAAAAAAAAGAATACATTATGTATCAACGAAAATGTGTTTCCCATGACTAACATCACGTGAATTGCCATCTTGTTGTTGCGATATGTTGAAAAGCATTATCAGTTTGGCGTTTACGTTATCACAAGTGTTTAAATTACCGTGAACTTTACCTTCCCGATTTTGTACCGTGAACTCGATCATTTTATAACACTTTGCATAACAGACAAACAAACGGTGTATCGGTGTTAACTGTTACATGGAAACATGCTAGAGGTAATATTTGCAATTTCGGATGCGGTAGGATCATCTAAAACACTCTATTTGCAATAAATTTAAGATTTCTGCTGTTTGCCGTGGTCTTTATCACGATCTGTCGGGCTCGGGAAAAAATTTGGGCGAGCATTTCTCGAAAACCAGGCACTTTCTGCCTTCAAAGCAAACGTCATAAAAAATCGGAAGTTGAGCAGAGTACTTTGGTAAATGACTCGGAAAAATGCGTGCTGTAATAACCAAAATATTGGGGGAAAACCGTACCTGAAGCGAGCGATTTTCCTCATAAAATTCCGTTTACTATATCAAATGGTCACGTGGGTTCCCCACCCTGAATCTATTTTCGAAGAAATGGTTTGACAGAAACAAACATGTGTAGCGTACACGCCGTGTCCAAAGTAATAGTGGTGAACACGGTCTTTTTACAGGTATACACCTTTTCAGTAAGCGGTTCTAAATAAACATTTGACTTATTTAATATATAATGGTATTTTTAAAGTTTTATTTTCCCGTTGATAAATGAATAAAAATATAATCACATGCACCATGTTGAGAGCATAAACTGTTCTGTGCAATGAATGTCAGAAAGATAATGATCAGACAGACGCTGACTGTGTTAAGCCTTTAGCCGATACTGACGAGAAAACTTTAGGACTGCAAAAACTGACATACTCTAGGTTACTTCATTACAGGTGCGTTCATGTTTGTTTGTTTGATTTAAGGTTTAACGTCCCCGTCAACACTGTATAGGTCATTTTGGAGACGTTACTTCCAATTTTGTGGGACTTTTACCTGACATTGAGATAAAAAGACATCTCAAGCCCTATCGCCCAAAGAAACCAGTAGGGTTTATAAGCATGGACAGTCCGACTCACACCGCTTTGTCTTGGCCGGCAAAGACCCTCTTAGCGGTTTACCAGTACTCGTGTGCGGTCAGTTTCAGCTCTGCGTGGAAGCATCATGCAGCCAATCTATTTCTTCAAGCCCCGACGGGCGGGGGCCGAGGTGCGTTCATGTTTAGAAAACGTACTGAAATGTAGGCATAATCGTCTTGTAAACAAGTCCATGTAATGAACACCTCTCTAAACCCCGTAAAAATGCTTTCAAAATTGGATTGGAGGAAATAGTAATGTCATATAAATATCTGTCTCGATGTCGATGGCTATACAACAGATATTCCATTTTATCTATTTGAGCGAAATTAAATAGAATATCTGTTGTGGATCTGTCCACACGGAGACAGTTTTATATGCAGAACAATGGAACGCAATGTTCATGGGGACAGCTATTTCCACCATTTGGGACAGCTTCCTTCGATTTCCCACTTCCCTTTTTTTAGACGGGTTCGATTTGTGTCCGGTCATATCTTCTGTCGCGTGGTTTTGCGTCTTTTGTAACGTAACTTTCTGCTTCCAGGAGTTTTAAATCGCACTCGGCAAAAAAGTGTCATGTAGGCCCAGATTAGAGTTCAAATTGTTTACTTACAGCACATTTTAGTGTTCAAAATTGATTCCCTGATTCCTGTTTTTTTTTTTTTTTTTTTTTTTTTGTTGGTGGTGGTGTTTGTTTTATGACCATCTTGGTGGGGATGTTACATGGTATGTTTTTCAATGGAACAGATCTTAGCTGAGCCAAACCGTGTGATCAGGTTTGGTACAAAAGTTGGTACATTTTCGTAAATTGGGTTTGAAATTCCGCTATTGACCTAGCCGTCTTAGAGGCCACTTTATTCCTCTATTTTTAACTCTATCAGCCATTTTCTTCAGTGAAGTGGAACCATTTTTAGCAATATTGGTAGAGGGTATTCAAAGGAACAATTCTGTGTGAAATCACTTTGAATTCGGATTATTGATCCTTTCATCACGAAAACACGCCTATATAATTTTGGCCCCATTGAACCCCACTTTTATATAGTAAAAGTGGGGTTTACAAGGGTAAACGCTACTTTTGTTATTACTGCTCTAAAATATAGATTGTGGGTACTTGTTAGAACCGCCTCCGTGAGGCGGTTCTAACGAGTACCCACACTCTATATTTAGAGCAGAAATAAGAAAAATATCACAATTTTTCATCTTAAAAGTTTCATTTTATCGGCGATAAAGGTTACAATATATTCGTATAGGCGTGTTTTCGTAATGAAAGGTGTTTTTTTTTCTATTGTAGCTCTGGTGGTCATTTTGCTCAGCGAAGTGGAACTGGTTTAAGAAATTTGGTAGAGGGTCACCAAAGGATCATTTCTGTGAAATTATTTTGAAATAGAAGTAGATGTCGTATATTTTTTTTCTTCTTTTTTTAGCTCTGGTGGCCATTTCGTTCAGCAGAGCAGAACCATTTTAGCAAACTTTCTGATAGAGGGTCACCCAAGAAACATTCCTGTGAAAGTATTTAAAAAAAATCGGACCATTAGGCTAGAAGTAGATGTCGTTTAAAGGCATTTTTTTTTATTTTTAATCCTGACAGCCATTTTTTCAGCGGAGCAGAACCTTTTTATATGGTACAGGGTCACCTAAAGAAAATTCCTGTGAAATTATTTTGAATTCCACCATTAGGCTAGGTGGAGAAATCGTTTAAAGATTGTTCTACTTTTTTGCTCCTGTGACCATTTTGTTCAGCGGAGCGGAACCATGTTAGTAATTTTGGTAGAGGGTCACAAATGGAAAATTCTTGTGAAATTATTTTGAAATCGGACTGTTAGCTTAGGAGAAGATGTCGTTTATTCTTAAATTTTATTTTACTTTTTTAATTTTAGCTCTTGTGGCCATTTTGTTCAGTGGAGCCGAACTATTTTAGTAATTTTGGAATGGTGTCTTCCAAGGAACATTCCTGTGAAATTATTATGGTTTCAGAGGAGATGTCATTTGACGAAATTGATGACGGACGAGCGGACATATAGACGGACGACGGACAAAAGATGATCACAATAGCTCAGGTGAGCTTTAAAGTAAAAAGAATCTACCTGCGACCCTTACTGATTTACTGAGGACCAGTGCATAAAACATATCTGTATTTGTAGACCATAATGTATGTACTCCTTAATTTCTTAGCTGCTTGAAGATGGGCGACACAGAAGCCAAAGTAGAGAATGGCGAACTTTCTTACCAAGAGGAGGAGACCAACACATGTCAGCAAAAGGTAAGCTGATCATGAAATAACTAACACTTTACTTCAGTTACTCGAATACGGGTATGTACTAAGTATGCTGCTTCCGATCTTGTGGGACTTTTACCCGAAATTGAGATGAAATAACATCTCAAGTCCTGGCGATCAAAGAAACTGCCAGTGTTTAAGGAACGGTCAGATTCGACCCACCTTTCCTGGGTATGCTCAGTACTCTTGATCGGCTTTACTTTTGCGCGGAAGCACCATGCAGCCAAGTCTAATTCTCTATGCCCCGATTATGAGGGCGCGCAGCATTTATGCATGTTTCAAAGTTAAAATTAGGAAAAACGCCATGCATTTGAATTAGCCAAGGTAAGCCAGCCATCCGTTGTATTAAAGAATCACTATGTCTAGACATCATTTATACTTCTTAACCCATCGCGTTTTCGTGCCACAGCATATATGTTCTTAAGTGATTACCATCAAGTAATGATGGAAGTTCAATCATATATGTGGGATCCACAGAGATATTCTAAATTTAATGGCCATCATGTAATGATGGAAGTTCAATCATATATGTATGATCAACTGAGATATTCTCAGTTGATGATCATCAAGTAATGATAGAAGTTCAATCATATAAGTAATGATGGAAGTTCAATCATAAATGTGTCATGCACAGATATATTCTAAGTTTATATCCATCAAGTAATGATGAAAGTTCAATCATATATGTTTGACCAACAGAGATATTCTAAGTTGATGGCCATCAAGTAATGATGGAAGTTCAATTATATATGTGTGTTCCACAGAGATACTCGAAGTTGATGGCCATCAAGTACTGATGGAAGTTCAATCATATTTGTATGATCCACAGATACTCTAAATTGGCGGCCATCAAGTAATGATGGAAGTTCAATCATATATGTGTGATCAGCTGAGGTATTCTAAGTTGATGGCCATCAGGTAACGATGCAAGTTCAATTATGATTTATTTTTTTATCAACACTACATGAAACGCACACGTAAATATCTTGCAGACAATAGGTAAGATTTGTATTTAAAAGTATTGACAGTCTGAAGAGAATGCGAGCAATCAAGGCAGTATTGAAAAGTAAGTACAATGCATGATTTGCTGCTGCGATAAATTCCTAGTTCTATTAAGTTCCACGTTTTGGCCTTCCTCGTGTAAAAGCAAACCGTCATGTCGAGACAATTAGGGATACAAGTAACGGTATTGAAAATTAGAATTTGGGGAGGTAAACTGGCGGTTTTGCAGTCGTAAAACGGAATACCGCCATTTATAAGCGTCGTCGTAAACTGAAACGTGTCTCACAACCCATTTATCTCCAAAATAACATTTAAATACCTTTATCCCGATTCCAATGTTTTGTTCAGACAATTGTTCTATTTGTCCAAAACCGCAAGCAAAATACGTTCTGTAAAACCAAATACCAACCATTGAAAAGGGACGTTACATTTTGACGTCCGAGCTCCGAAAGTATGTCACTCAATATACGCAAATTTTGCATCATCCGTGGCCTAGTGGGTAAGAATGCTAACTATTAATTACTTGTACTAGTCTCTTTCTGCTGTGTTTCGAGCCTCGCGCGGGTCACGTGTGAGACGCCAAATTCTGCAACGAAAGGTCAGGTATTATTCTCCGGGTTCTCCGTTTTTCGCCCAACTCTAATGAATGATGGGCTCGAAATAAGTGAAATAATCTTGAAAGGGCCGTAAGACCAAACTCCTCCCTCACCGTCGAAACTTCTTTTTACCCAATCCAATCAGAAGTCGCGTTACATACACAAGTACATTAGAATGGCATATAATAACTTTTGGTGCGGACACTCAGGCTAAATGGCCGCGTCATGCGACGAGTGTCTCCGGACATACACATAGGCACTCCGTGAACACTCAAATAAACCTGCATGACCGATTATATAGAGAAATCTGCTTCAGTTAATAAAAGTAATGTCCCCTGTTTTCCTAGATAAATTAGTCAAGCACTGTAAAGCACACGTATTTCCCTTGTCACTTACTGATCGTATTATGTTGGAAACGCAGATTGGGCCATATAGGGAAGCAATTTCCACATTTCTCATGTTTCTGAAAATTATATCAGTGTTAAGTCTAGAATGTAGTTAACATAAAAACACTTATAATAAAAACTTGAGATATCTGAGTGAAACGCATTAATGGCATGAAAATTCTATGGATTTCGCATCAATTTCTTTGCTTATTAGATAGTAGTATACCATTGAAAATCTGAAACACCTGGGAAACAACAAACATTATTCAAATTTTCACGAAAAAGCTATCATCTTGAAGGGCAAAGACTGAAATTTAATGTAATCACTTATAATTTTGTGTCACTTTCCAGGAAAAAGAAACATATATATTAAATTAAATGTAGTGGCTGCATACATTTTAGTGCATTTCGTCAGGTAGCAGTCTCCAAATATGTGTCAAATAAATCGATAACTCTCATGACAAACAGGGGGTTTTGAGGATAATTTTAACATATGCTGTCGGAATACTGACTTTCCAGTTTATTTTATTTTTATTTTCAGTTAAAATCATGGTGTAAGGATAACCTACTTCTACTGCTGACAATAACTGGCGTTGTCCTCGGAGTCTTACTTGGATTCATACTGCGCCTTACTGAACCATCCCCCGATGTAATTATGTTGATTTCATTCCCAGGAGAAATTCTGATGAGAGCCCTAAAGATGTTGATACTTCCACTGATTGTGTCCAGTCTCATTGTGGGTAGGTCCATTACATTAAAATGCCCATGTGATATGCATATTTATTAATCGATTATCCCGTATTGATAATATAATTTTGTTTGTTTGATTTGAGGTATAGGTCATTTTGGAGACGTGGATTCCAATTTTGTGGGACTTTTACCCGACACTGAACTGAAATGACATCTCAAGCCCTGTCGACCAATGAAAGCATAGGGCAATAATCTGTCGCGGTTTATTTATGTTATGGTTTGTCTTTTGGTGTTTATGTCGCTTATTTTATTTTGGATAGCCTGTTGGCCATTTTGTGGGAAAGTAATTGTCCTCTTGGCTTTCCGCTGTTGGTGTTTCCATTAGGGTCTGTTGTTTCATGTTTGTGCGTCTTTCCCTTTGGTGTCTCTGATGGGAGCTGTAGGTTGATTGTATCGATTCCTGATCATTGCCTCCACTTCTATTTTTTATAAGCATGGGCCGTCCGGCTCGCACCGCTTAGCCTGAGCAGGCTTAGATTCTCTAAGCGGTTTACCAGTACTTGTGTGCGGTCTGTTTCAGCTCTGCGTGGAAGCATCATGCAGCCCATCTATTTCTTCAAGCCCCGATGGGCGGGGGCCGGATAATATAATGAAAATATCACAGACAGAAAGTCAAAATGACAGTTTTTTTCCCGCAAAATTTCCAAACGGCTATCCAAAAAAAAATATATGAAAAATACATAAATATAAAGACGCACTATAACAATAATAAACCACGCGCAAGAACCGCCTAGGAATGGTCAGTTCAAAGTTGTTTTTCTTGGTGTGTGTGTGGTTGGGGGCGGGGGTGCTTAAATCGATTTTACGTGACCACAATCATCGCCCTTGATTCTGTCTTGTTTAGACAGGCAATTTGGTCAGTCCGCTGGGAGGATTTCTAACTTATCCGTGCAACATCTCCAAGTACATAAAAATAAAACGATTGCAGAAATAAAACAACATCGAGGACCTCACAGCATGAAAAAACTGTAACGCTAGAGGAAAATAGAAAACCAACAGATAGTTTCCGGTGGCGCCGCCCAGAGACTGAGGACAAGGCACCAACCGACATTACCTTAAATTTAAGCAAGTCTTTAAGCTTGAGCCCTCACAGAGTCTGAAGCCCGATCCACCGGCGTGCAACAAAAGAGTGAAGCAAAGTTATCAACCGTGACTGAATTAATTACCATGAATGCAGCCTGTCGTATAATGTATATGTTTATGTTATACCCATTTTTTTAAAAATGAAGGCTTTACAAAATTGGGTCCTTAAATCATTGCAAGCATATATTTCTCTGAATTTATATACTAAGTCACCATAAAATTCAGGTTCCGATAAGCCTTTTTGCATTGAATTTCGAAACTAAATCGAAATGACGTTTATAAAACTAAGAAAAAAGCTTCGCGAAGTTTTTGATACCAATAACACAGATTGAGAAGTTTAGTAGTTAAAAATTTATTACGAGTGTTGAAGTCAGTCGTATAACTAGACACTCTGGTAAACTGAATTAATTGCGATATATAAACACCGTAGGATGCCGCACGAGGAACACCAAAATCCAAGAAAGAAAAACGCACAATCTCAAAATCAAAAGCATTGCGTTCGTCATTATTTTGTATGAAACGAACCCACCTAAACAGACACATGCAAAGTCAAAACCGGCATCGGTGTCAGAAGAGTTTTCTTTTTACAACTGAAATTCTGAAGGGTAAATTTGCCAATATTTAATAAATAATCCAAATATCTAGATGTCGAGCTAAAAGCTTCAATACCTTCAGATTGCTTTTCACAGAAAGGAACATCATGCAGTCTCTTTCATAACAGAACAAGAACAAATCAGCCATCAGGGGTGTGCAATTCGTACCCACTGGAATTTACACAGTTTGTCTAAATAACTATCACATCTTATATAAATATCGCGTAGAAGGGTGAGAACTGCACACACTTTCTGATATGACCATAATGTGTAATTTTATGCACTTCAGTAGTGAAAAAGCATTTCGTGCATAACATGCAAGATAGAGAGAACCTTCTCTGTGGAATGTTCATTCAATTGTCATTAATTTTGACTTTTATAAGGTTATGAGTAGGTGTGCTGTAAAGCGTGGAAAAATCAAACGTAGACAGACTGAAAGCAACCTCGTATTAATTTCCAATAAACCAAAACAGCATTCATATATCTCAATACTTAATCACACGCTTTTTGGTTGCAATAAGACATGAAGTTTATGATTTATATTGTTGAGTAGTGGTACAAAATCTTGATTTTGCAATAAACCGTGCTCTGTATAGTCTTCTTTTGAAGTTAAAGTAATCGATATAGCTTTGGATGCCTATCTTGCCCTTCTTAATGATAGCTATGATCATTAACCACAAACCTATCTTCAGCCAAAAGCTGGAAAAACAACAAATGTGAGACAAAGTGAAATATTTCTTGCCTCAAAAATGATATTTTCTTATTTACATAGACGACTTGTTACGTATTTCTGCTGAGGAGGTTCTTACTGCAACCCGCAATCTTGTTTTTTTATCATATAATCCTATAACTCCATCTTTGTGTTCTATTTGATGTGGGTATTTCAGTTTATTATTTCTAGATCTTAAATAAATTAGAGTATCAGTCTTTCAAATAACCCAGACATCAAAATCATTTCAATTATTCAGTAGTTTGACCTGAAGTAGTTTGCAAAGGTCAGGCTGTACTGTAATACAAAATATAAAACATAGATATACCATACCGAAAACGTTAAGCCCTACCAAAGTATGTTTTGCACCACAGTTACATCTCGGCAGCTATGTCTAAATATCATTTATATTTTTGAAACTTTGTATACATGCCATTGATACAGGAATAGCAAAAGCAGCAGGCAACCGTACCAACCTATAACATGAAATACAGGTTTTGAATTTGAAATGTTAGACACATTTTATTTCATTTATGCTATTCGCAGATTTCAGATTTATCAGTAAATAGTGTACTCACCTTTGGTGCCAATCACATTCTGGACGAAATATTGTCGTCGTTGCATGTTCAGCTCGACGTCTGTCATTTACTAGTCCTGTTTGCCTGCGCTTCGCAAACAGATGATTAACCACATTATGATCAAAATTGTGCAATCTCCCTAAGCTTAAGATAAGCGTTAGCTATACTTATTACTCACCGTTTTCTTTCATTCGACAACCTAATTCTCCTGCATTGTTAGTGTCCATGCCCCACATTACATGCGGTTTACATGTTTGGAACGCTCTTGCAAACTCGGAGCCTAACTGTTGGTTTTCTTTTGCTCCAGCAATTCTGTTGTTGTATGCTGTCGAGTCCTCAACCTTGTTTCATCTTTGTAGTTTTTTATGTGTATGTTCTCGGAGATGTTTCACTGATGAGTTAGGAAGCCTTCATGCGGACTAAACAAAATTAGTGTATAACGCGACAGAGGTAAGGGCGATGATTATGGCCATGAAAAATCGATTTCAGCCCCCCAGTGGAATCTTTCCACTGACCGTTCCAAGGCGGTTCTTCTGTGGCGGTTTATTTATGTTGTTGTTTGTTACTTAATGTGTGTATCACTTGTGTCTTTTTATTATGGATGGCCATTTGGCCATTTCGTGGGAAAGTAACTGTCCATATGGACTTCCTTTGTTTAGGTTTCCATTATGGTCTGGTCGCTCCATGTTTGTGTTTCTTTCCCTTTGTTGTCTTTGATGGATGGAGTAAGTTAATTGTATCGATTCCTGATCTTTGTTTTACTTCTACTTAGGATTAGAAATCAGGCATATGTAGAGTAGGTCACTTTCGACTTTCGAGGACTATCCGGAATACAAATGTAACTGAATAAACTGAACATATGTCTATCGATAGAAACCAAGTTCTTTTTTCTTTCTTAAACCAAAATAACTTTACTCCTCCTTAGTAATATAAAGTAAGAAAAACCAAGGCGAACTTACTCGAACATTGTGCATTTTCCTATACATTGTTCCATTTACTATTAATAGATACCAGAGTCAGAACTAAGCTATTAAAAAAACCTGGCGAACTAATTTACGATGTTTTCATTCATAAATCTTGTACACGTGGAATCCCTGTGTAAAATTGATAATTATTGAAACATGAACAGGAGGACAGGTGTGTTTATGGAATAATTTGATAAAAAAAAAAATACAATTTATAAAAATTAGTTCCGTCGGCTTTTTCACTTTTGGACCAAGTTTCTTTTATGTGACTGCGAGGAAAATATTTATCAATTATATGTTAAGTTGGGCTTAACTGTTTAGCATGGATATGATTACAATTACAACGGTTTTCAACAGAACTGTAATAGATAATTTCACAGAATTATTACTGTTCTGTGACCAAATTGTCCTTCATGTCATACAGGCGTTTCCTCGCTCGACGCTGGTGTTAGTGGGAAAATGGGTCTCCGGACAGTTATCTACTACTTCGCCACAACCTTTGCGGCTATCATCGTTGGAATAGTATTAGTCTTGGGCATACATCCTGGAAATAATATGCTAAAAGATGAACTTCTCGTTGGTACTGAAGGAAACAGAGTTACGACCCTTGATGCATTTCTGGACTTAATAAGGTATTATTAAAAGCATTCTTCTTCTTCTTCTTATTATTATTACGAGTTACGACCCTTGATGCATTTCTTGACTTAATAAAATAAGGTATTACTAGCAGCATAGCAGCATATTCCTTTTCCACTTCCCCCTTCATCTTCTTCTTCATCTTCTTCTTTATAATTATTATTATTATTATTTATTTATTATTATTATTATTATTATTGTTGTTGTTGTTTATCGGATTATCGGATAGTGATAATTAGGTGTTTCAAGTTCTCATCGTGAAATGAACACCCCTCTTAACCCATCTTATATAAAGAACACTGGTGCTTACAGGCGTATACTATATTTTGCGTATACATGCTCCAAGACTTAAGTTGTAGGTACTTGTTAGAACCGCCTCGTTGAGGCGGTTCTAACGAGCACCAACAACCTATGTTTGGAGAATCAATAAAAAAAATATTAATTTTCATTGGAAAAGTAGCCATTTTGGAAATATGAAATAATTCACCATGTCATACGGTGTGTTATCGTAATATTACGAGAATAGTAAACTGAAATGGACCTATGCTATCATGATGGTGGAGGACCCAATGTTAAAGACCCTCTTTTTTATACATGCACATGAACATAAAGAACAGAAATAGAAAATTGAATAAAGATGTTCTACCCCACATAGTCCACCTCGGTTAACTTAGTGGACTCTTCCTTTGCTATATGTTGGACAAGTGTATTTGTCATTTAAGGGGGGGGGGGGGGGGGGGCTATTTTTCGTTTTCTATTTTTGACTGGAAATTCTATCAGAAAATAGTGCAGGACATGATCAGACAGTTTTGCGGCGTTTGATTGGGTCTCAGATTCAATGATGGCTTCAACATAAATCTTTGAAAGATGACTCATGTCTGATGTAGTGTCTTTGACTTAACACTCTGCGACTCTATATCTTGTTTTATTTTATACTCTGCAGGGAAATCAATGCATATCGGAAACGAATAAAAATGATATTTTCACACTGTGAAAATGTGAAAAATAACATGACCTTGTTATTTTCACAGTAGCAGCCCGGACTTTTTCTCGCCAAGAGTCATATGTTACCGATCGATGAAATAATTCAGTAAAATACCCTGAAAACCACTCTTTGAACTGTGAAAATGTTGTTTTCAAAATGGCGATCTGTTTATGTTTTGTAACTAACAGTTCTGACGTCATATATGACGGGCCAGGTCAAAATTGTGACGAACGATATGATTGATCAATTACCGTAAATATCCATATAAAATTAGAAAATAAAAAGAAAATTTACTTCGCACTCGTGAAAATTTGGATGTTGTCAACACACGCGAGGAAATATTTTTGGTATCCACCTCAAAAAAGTAAATATCCTCTATTTATTCAGCTCTAACTGTCAATGATTACAGTATTTGTCAAGTGTCTTCATCTTTGTTATATTTAACTGTCTTGTTTTCTTCTGTGAGTTTTCATAGATGGGTAGGAAAGCTCTTTGCTAGCCGAAAATATATACTGAGTGCAAAGTTTGAAGATTTTGGCCCTTTAGTTATGATTTAAATGCACTTGCGAACGTAATACGGCTTCTGATTGAAATGACGTTGAAGGTTTGTTTCGATATATTCTGCGATATGCTGCGGAAACCCGACGTCATCATGTTACGTCACTTTTCATAGGTTGGTATGTGGTTGTACACAGCTGACTGTGTGTGTCGTTATGGGCAAGGAGAGCAATTTGTCAGCAAAACAAGTGAATAAGTGCATTAGAATGGAGATAACTGTATTGAAAATTGTCATTTGGCGAGGTAATTTGTCGGTTTTACGCTCGCAAAATAGAAGTGAAGGCAATGATCAGGAATGGATACAATTAACCTACAGCTGTCGTGTCGCCGTAAAACGAAACTTCCGACCGTAAAACCACCAATTTATCTCCCCAAATGACAATTGTGAATACAGATATCCCCGGAATGGATATCGCTACTTTATCATATGACGTCGCGTCTGAGAGTGTAATAACGTCATGTATTATTTTTGATAATCCACTAGTGGATTAAATATGCAAATAAGCTAGATACGTCCCGTAACGTTACATGTACGACGTCCTTAACGACGTCGCGTTTACTAACGGCGGAATATTGACATTTTTGTAAACAAATCCTGAATAAAAATGCATTTTAAATGTCATATGATAAATAGAATCTTGCATTCGTGCTCATGTATTATTGAATTTATTAAACTCGTTGAGAAAAAGGGATAACATTCACTCGTGGAGAAAAAGGGATAAAATGCTCGGCAAAGCCTCGCATTTTATCCCTTTTCCTCAACTCGTTTAATAAATTCAATAATACATGAACACTCATGTAAGATCCTCTATGTCTGTTCTAAGTCAGCGGTCCTCGTGTTGTTCATTCTATATGACCCCTTGCTACACGGGTGTTTTCTTGTTACGTCCCCGGGCCGCGGTTAAAAACTTTTTTCATGCTCAACTCACTTGAGCATAGAATTTGTCCAGCAAAATATTAAAATGCCAACAATTGTTGGCACATAATATTAATCAGCAGGTCAAAAACCATCCTCTCCAGATATAAATATAAAAATGTTCAGAAATGTTGGTATTTTATTAATAATCAGCCTGTTTGATACATTGCCCTTAGTTGTTCCTTTATACAGAGGAACTTACATGGGTGTTCCTGTTAAATGAGTTGAGAAAAAGGGATAAGATGCGAAGCTTCGTCGAGCATTTTATCATTTCCCTCAATTTAATAATACATGAGCACAAATGCAAGAGTCTATTTATCATCATGACTTTTAAAACGCATTTTATTTACGAATTTTTCTTTACAAAATTTTCAAAATTCCACCATTAGTAAACGCGACGTCGTTAAGGACGTCGTACGTGAAACGTTACGGGGCATATCTAACTAATTGACATATTAATCCACTTATTGATTACTGTATTTAATACACGGCGTTATTGTATTCATATGGTTTATGGCCGAGGAAGGAACAACTGATTACTCTGCATTACAAAAACACGTTGTAAACTTTACCGCCGCAAAAACGAAACGTTTAAGATGAACATTTTTGACATTTTTCTTATTTCTGCCCAAAATATAGACTGTTAGCACTCGTTAGAACCGCCTCGTTGAGGCGGTTCTTACGAGTACCCACCATCTATATTTTGGAGCAGAAAAAAGACAAATAAGGTATACCCCTGTAAACCCTAGTTTAAATGTATAAAAGTGGAGTTCAAGGGGGTCAAAATTATGTAGGCGTGTTTTCGTGACGCTTTTCATGTCAATAATGTTTTGTTTACTCTACCGGTAGCCTGACAGTGTGTTCTGCGATTGTGTATTTCTAAGGTAAATGTTTCGTTTCTATCATCTCTTTTAGTTATTCAACAAATCTAACTCACTTACAGCTATTTAATTGTGCAAAAATGCCTTTCTTCACTGTAACATGTATCTGAAGGGGCTTTCTATTTTGAGAAACATTTTATCAGACGCATGATAATTTGTGACTACAATATAGTAGTCGCAGATAAGATTGACTAGGCGGAGCTATCGTTCGTACCTGCCTTAGGAATATTCCATTAATAAAAAGGTAAACTAAGTCACCCGATTGTGTGAATTCAACTGTAACACAAGCATAGCTGTGGCGTATAAAGTAGAAGTAAAACAAAGATCAGGAATTGATACAATTAACTTACTCCATCCATAAAAGACACCAAAGGGAAAGAAATACAAACATTAAGCGACCAGACCATAATGGAAACCTAAACAAAGGAAGGCCATATGGACAGACCATTTCGTCCGCTTGTAGAAAGCGTGTGAAAGGCACTCTACCGAATCTTATGGTGGACTCAGCGAATTTGACATATACTGACAACACCTGAATAGTTCCGCCTAGTCAGTCCTATCTGCGACTACTTTTTTATACCTAATATATTTACTGACATCTAAAACCTCTTTAAGCGAAACTGTTTCAGCCTTTCAACAGCATCACGAAAACGCGCCTATCTCCCCTTTGAATTCCACTTTTATATAGTAAAGCTGGGGTTTACAGGGGTAAACCTTATTTTCCTTATTTTGACTCTAAAATATAGATTATGGGTACTCGTTAGAACCGCTTCATACCCAAATCTATAATTTGAGCAGAAATTAGAAAAAAGTCCCATTTAATCGTCTTAAAATTTTCTTTTTTTCCGGCGGTAAAACTTACAATGTGTTTGTATAGGCGTGTTTTAGTAATGGTACCGATGCCATTTAGACAAACAGCTTAATAAATTTGTACTTTTTTCAGAAACATATTTCCAGACAACTTAGCCCAAGCTATGTTTCAACATGTCAAAACAGCATACAAAAATGTCAACGTGACTCGAAAAAGAGCTGAATACATTCCAGTCTCTCAAAACGCTACTGCTGCTGATGAAGTTCACATCGAAAACATGAGTGAAGCCCTCACAAACATAACAAATATGACAAAGAAAATTGTTACCTATCAAGAGGAAATAGTAGTTCGCGAACTCAAAAATGGCAATGGGATCAATGTTTTGGGTAAGGAGTTATTTATATTGTGTAGTTGGGGGATGGGGCGAGGGGATAGAAACACAAGTATATTCAAGTCGAACTGCTATCTTTTATGCAGCGTTTTTCGGCGACAACCTATTTATTCTTCATTTTGTTATCAAACCATCCAGCGAGAAAGCTGTAGACGATAAGCTTCGCCAACTTCTCAAAAAAGATTTCATGTCCCTAAGTTATCAATGTAAAAAAGAAGTCGAGGCAATGATCAGGAATCGATACAATCAACCCACAGCTCCCATCAGAAACACCAAAGGGAAAGAAACAAAAACATGAAACAACAGACCCTAATGGACACATGAATATCGGGAAGCCAAAAGGACAGTTACTTTCCCATAAAATGGCAAATAGGCTGTCCAAAATAGAATAATATAAACGACACAAACACCAAAGACAAACCATAACAAAAATAAACTGCGACAGAAGACCCGCCTTGGAACGGTCAGCGGAAACGAAATCCAATGGGGGGTTGGGGGGGTGCTTAAATCGATTTTACGTGGCCACAATCCTCGCCCTTACTTCCGTCGCGATTTAGACAAATAATTTGTTGAGTCCGCAAGAAGGCCTCCTAACTCATCAGTGCAACATCTCCGTGAACACAAATAACCAAACAACCACATAGATGAAACAACGGTGAGGACTCGACAGCAAGAAACCACTGAAATGCCGGAGCAAAAGAAAACCAATAGTGAGACTCCGATGGTCCAACCAGAGACAAGTCCGTGAAAAGAACACCCCTCTAAATCCCAGTTTGAGTTGAGTAAGTGTTTGAGTTTTACGTCCCACCAACAGCGCAAGTCATACGGAGACGGGACCTCGGTTTAAAGACTCATCCGAAAGTTTGGAGAAGCCCGTATCGATCCTGCGATCCCTGGTTTACAAGGCGAGTAACGTAACCACTACACCACGGAGGCATCTACCAGCTTGAGTAAGACTGTCTCCTATCAAACCGTCCATCCTTCGAAAATATACCAATCCGTTCAAAAGAAGTGGAATATATTCTAGTATTTCTAAGTGCAATGCTAAGATGTACAGGTACTGATCGCAATTGTGCACTGCGTCTATCATTTCTTCATCGGTATACGGTAGATGCTTTTCTGAAATTAACATCTCCGATTTGACGTGTAAAATAGAAGTGAAGGCAATGATCAGGAATCGATAAAATTAACCACCAGCTCCCATCAGAGACACCAAAGGGAAAGAAACGCAAACATGAAACAACAGACCCTAATGGAAACATCAAAAAGGGAAAACCAAAAGGACAGTTACTTTCCCACAAAGTGGCCACTTGGCTATCCAAAACAAAATAACATAAGCGATACAAACACTCAAAGACAAACCATAACAAAAACAAACCGCGACAGAAGAGCCGCCTTGGTCCTTTGGACTCAGTTTGTATCGAAAAACTCAACAACAGTAAAAAGTCCACATAATTAGAGCAAAGAGTAAACCATTCAGGAGGCTGAGTCCTTAACGAGAAGTTGGCGCAGCCCCTCCTCCGAAACTTTCTCGCTAGATGTAGTGATAAAAAAATAAGAAAAATAGTTATCGCCGAAAAACGCGGCAAAAAAGAATAAAAAAAACACTATAAAATCATTACGGAATCTTCTAGTTTTTGTATGCTATGTGTTTGGAACTTCTATTGGGGAAATATTTCTCCGAGCTCCTAAGCCAACACTGACATTTGAATTCTTAACAAATTTGAAAGCAACAATGCATCTCAGAACCCAGGGAAAACTTGCCCACAACAAATGATTTAAGCATCTCCTTGTCGCTCGTAAATGGATGATTAATCCATTGTTTATTAGTGGAAACTTCCATTTAGAGGATAACTGTATTCAAAATTGTCATTCGGGGAGGTAAATCCCCGTTTTTATGGTCGAAAATTTTGTAAAACGGAATTTGCGACCGAAAAACCGACGATTTACCTCCCCAAATGACAATTTTCAATACAGTTATCCCCATTCTAATGCACTTATTAGGTTGTTTGTTTAAAATTGTACTATTTTGCTCAAAGCGACAAGGGCTGTGAGCTGCGTAAAACCAAATAACAGCCAATGGAAAGCGACTTTCCATGATGACGTCGGGTTTCCGACAGAATATCGCAGAATATACTGTCGCAATTTTTTGACGTTATCCAATTAGACGTCGCGTTACATACGCAAGTGCGTTAGAATGTTATATGTTGGACAAGACAATTTGTTTCGTTTTTATTCAATTTTTGACGAAAAAATTATGTAAGCAAATAGTACTGACCCTAATCAGACGCCGCGTTCTGCGGCGTCTGATGCAGCGTCTGATCTGGGACTGCACTGTTTGCCAAGTTATCCCTTTAGAGTTAATCATTAGTTATTCATTTTACATCTTCGTACGTTTGGCCAACAGGCTGTGGCTGTTGTTCACGATTTGTCATTTGCTATTGTTTTTATTTGGACGTTTAGCACTGAAATAATTTCTGTGGACATATACAGAGACCTATGTTCTTCATAACGTGGTCTTATGGAGAGATTCTATCTCATCGTTTGTGGGTTTTTACTTAGCTTATATCCTTCAGTATGCAATTATTCATGTATCGTATAACAAATAGTCTTACAGCATTATCGTAATCTGCCTATATTGATCAAAATACAATTATGATAATGTCACAATGATGATAGCTTCAAACTTTTTGACATAATGGTGAGGCACATACTTGAGTATTATAGACCGTTATATAACGCTACCGATATAATAGCCCTAGGTCAAGTTGTGCCCTGAAAGTCGCAGTTGTTCTGTACTGAAGAAGTCATAATTTATTTTAACGTATACACTAATATTCTGTGTTGATAACCTGCCAAAAGCAGGTCGTGATTCCGCTGAACATGATTGATAACCAAGATTTCTTT
Organism: Lucinisca nassula; assembly: GCA_963580285.1. NCBI lineage: Eukaryota > Metazoa > Mollusca > Bivalvia > Lucinida > Lucinidae > Lucinisca > Lucinisca nassula. Next base: position 25,039,476 of record OY757018.1, read on the forward strand.
TCATCAGTTATCGAACTTATTCTAACCTTGTACATGTATTTACATGTTTCAATTTCGTTAGTACATCCGTGCGACATAGTGCGTTCTTTCTTGTCACTAAAACTGACAATCGTCTGTTGATAATTGCACGACCCACAGAAAAAGCGACCGACTGAAGTCGGTAGATTTTCTAAAAGTGCCCTAAAATCACCGTGTCATTCTGTCATTCGGCCATTCTGTCAGTCTGTCAGTCTGTCTGTCCGTCCGTAACCCGTTTGTGAAAATTGGTGATAGTGACTTAACCGCATGGAATATTTAAACACTTTATGGCATACTGATAGATATAAATGAGATCTAACCAATGAACTTGCGAAATATTACATTCCATTTAGTATAGCCTCGCCGAGGCGATAAATGTGAAAATTTTCGAACTGCTTCTCCTCGGAAACCGTTGGGCCAATTGAAGTCAAATTTCACATGGAGCCTCTATGGGGTGGGAGAAACCAAAATTTGCTCATGGGGTCCAGGTCACATGACCAAAATGGCCGCCAAGCCATATATGGTCTGTCTGTCTGTCCGTCCGTAACCCGTTTGTGAAAATTGATGATAGTGACTTAACTGCTTGGAATATTTAAACAATTTTTGGCATACTGATAGATATCAATTAAATCTAACCAATGAACTTGCGAAATATTACATTCCATTTAGTATAACCTCGCCGAGGCGAAAAATGTAAACATTTTCGAACTGCTTCTCCTCGGAAACCGTTGGGCCGCTAAGCCATATATGGTCTGTCTGTCCGTCCGTAACCCGTTTGTGAAAATTGGTGATAGTGACTTAACTGCTTGGAATATTTAAACAATTTTTGGCATACTGATAGATATCAATGAGATCTAACCAATGAACTTGCGAAATATTACATTCCATTTAGTATAACCTCGCCGAGGCGAAAAATGTAAACATTTTCGAACTGCTTCTCCTCGGAAACCGTTGGGTCGATTGAAGTCAAATTTCATATGGAGCCTCTATGGGTTGGGAGAAACCAAAATTTGCTCATGGGGTCCAGGTCACATGACCAAAATGGCCGCCAAGCCATATATGGTCTGTCTGTCTGTCCGTCCGTAACCCGTTTGTGAACATTGGTGATAGTGACTTAACTGCTTGGAATATTAAAACATTTTTTGCATACTGATAGATATCAATGAGATCTAACCAATGAACTTACGAAATATTACACTCCATTTAATATAGCCTCGCCGAGGCGAAAAATGTTACCATTTTCGAACTGCTTCTTACCGGAAACCGTTGGGCCGATTGAAGTCAAATTTCATATGGAGCCTCTATGGGATGGGGGAAACCAAAATTTGCTCATGGGGTCCAGATCACATGACCAAAATGGCCGCCAAGCCATATATGGTAAAAACCCTTCAAAAATAGTCTTCTCCAGAACCACTGGGTAGATTTCCACGAAACTTGACAAATAGCATCTGGGACATAAACTTATCATAAATTGCTAAAATGGTGACCCTGGGTTGACCTTGACCTTCTTTGTGCCTAGGTCAAACTTTGACACATATGCTTTTGTATTGGAAAAGTGAGAATGCATTTTATCCTGCAAACGATTCAGAATACAGTACTAAAGTATAAGATATATTTTTGCTCCTTACGATAAGGCGCATTTATTGGGGGAACCGTTTTAGGTCCAGGTCACATGACCTTCATGGCCGCCATACCCATATATGGTAACACTCATAAAGCTAAAAGCATCCGGCGGGTCGTGCACTTCAGCTGAAGCACTGGTTCCTGGTATGTTTCTAATTTTCATTGATTGTTGTCATTGTTTTGTGGTAAATTTTTCAAATACTTGAATAGACGTGGTTTCGTATTAGGTTTAGTACTTCTTTAGCATTCTGAATTGTTTGTTGCAGGTATGATTTTCTTCTGTACCGGTTTTGGAATTCTTTTAAGCAGAATGGGTAGCCAAGGTCAAGTAATGGTTGACTTTTTCAACATTCTCAACGACATCATTATGAAGCTTGTTATTATCATTATGTGGTAAGTTACCTTCTAGTTTTAGAAAACCTGAATGTATTTTGAGAAATGCAGACATTTTATGACGGCAAACACTCCAGGAATGTATACTTTCGAAACTTCCATGAATAAAATGCTAAAAAGGTTGCCTGTGGAAACAAAGAACACATAAAAGAACGAAAGTCGGAGACTCGGTTTTATTGAGTCTCTTCATGCACAGCAATGTAGCTTGCAAGGCTAAATACGCCTCCTAGCACCGCCTTAAGCGATATGTGATTTTCAAAGTAATCAAAATGGGTTCAATGACCCAAAGGAAAAGAAAATATAATCTGCATTATGATGAAACACGGGGAGACGTTTAACGGCCGCCACACGACACGTTACACCAGCTGCAGTGAGGTATAATAAAAAGCTAAAAGGTGGCCTTTGGAAACAAAGAACACATCGGAGACTCGATTTTTTTGAGACTATTCACTCAGCAAGGCTGTATACGCCTCCTAGCACCGTGAATACAGATTGATAAAGTGAGCAAAGGGCTGCTTTATCAGTCTGGCCAGCCTTATATAAAATAATAATAAAAGAATATAGACAGCAGACATTGTTTTCAGCTTTTCTGAAAAAAAAAATTCTGTGCAGGCGGCTTTCTTACTTCTCAAGTTTGAGTCCAAACTCCGTAACATTTGTTTAATTTGAGTTTAAATGAAACCTTTTCTCAGTTTGACAAAACGGAACTTTAGCATGTCATTATTTGAACAAGGTTAAAATTAACGGTCAAACAATCCTTATCCTGCTGTTGACGACAACTCCTAACTTTGCAAACATTGTAGATCCAGATCAGGTGGCTTCTGAATCTGATCAGGATCTACGCTGTTTGTCATTCAGTTTGTGGATTTGAACGGAAATATTATATCATGTAATCTGATTGGTAGTTTATCAGAAATGGGCATGGTTAATTTAAACATTCAGCAGAATAAGGGTTAGCCCTTATCGTGCTGAAAAAATAATTTAGCTACATCCATTTCTGACTATCCGCCAATCAAATTAATTGATATAATTTATTTGTTCAAATCACAAACTGCATGGCAAGCCGCAAACAGTGTAGATCCTGGTCGTATGTCTTCTACAGAAGCCATCTGATCTGGATCTGCATTGTTTGCAAAGGTAGGGCATGTCGTGTTCAGCGAGATAAGAGTTTTTGTTATGGTTTGTCTTTGGGTGTTTGTGTCGCTTATATTATTTTATTTTGGATAGCCTTTTGTCCATTTTGTGGGAAAGTAACTGTCCTTTTGGCTTTCCACTGTTGGTGTTTCCATTAGTGTTTCCATTAGGGTCTGTTGTTTCGTGTTTTTGTTTCTTTCCCTTTGGTGTCTCTAATGAGAGCTGTGGTTTAATTGTATCGATTCCTGATCATTGCCTCCACTTTTTAGTCCTTTGAGAATAGTAATAAATAGTGTAGGACGTACCCGGGGAAGCGTACGTCAACATACTGCTCTCAACAGTACATCGAAGGGTTTTGCTGAAGGTTTTGTTCACTGTAAATTAAGAAGGTAATACATTCAGTTTAATATTAACCCTTATCTCACTGAACACGAGAACTCCTACCTTTGCAAACAATGTAGATCCAGATCAGATGGCTGCTAAAGAAGTTATTTGATCAGGATCTACATTTATGTCATGCAGTTTGTGAACTGAACAAATACAGTAAAATATTTGTATTAAGACCATCTTTGGGACTGTTCACAAGTGGACTTTAAAACCAATTTTGAACAGTCCCAAAGAGAGTCTCTGACCAGAGGACACTGTATGCAGAAAACACAAAGAAAAAAAATAACTGCTGCCTACTAAATAAGCTTTTAAAAAAAGAATTAGTCTTAATTTAAGGTGGTCTTAATAGCGGAATTTCACTGTACATTGTCTCATGAAATTTGATTGGCTGATAGTCAGCAATGGGTGTGACTATTAATTAATTCAGCAGGATAAGTGCTAATTTGCATTTCTTATTTCAGGTATTCCCCTGTTGGTATCATGTTTTTAATCTGCGGGAAGATATTGGAACTTGAAGATATTGCAACCATTGCGCAGAGACTTGGGTTATACATTGTAACCGTAGTAGCTGGTTTAGTCGTGCATGCTTGCATCACACTGCCTCTAGTGTACTTCGCGTTTACAAGGAAAAATCCGCTTATTCTGATGAAAGGTGTGTTTCAAGCTTGGTTGACAGCCTTGGCAACAGCATCAAGGTAACTGAACAACAAACTGTGAAACATACATGGACATACATGTTGTTTGGCATGCTTGTGGTGTCAAGCCCGAAAGCGAAAAAGATGTTCCACAGATAGTGACGTCGCGTCTGAAAATGAAATAACGTCATTTATCATATGACGTCGCGTCTGAGAGTGTAATAACGCCATGCAATATTTTCAGTAATCCACTAGTGGAAAAAATATGCAAATTAGCTAGATACGTATCGTAACGTTACATGTACGACGTCCATAACGACGTCGCATTTACTAACAGCGGAATATTGACATTTTTGTAAACAATCGTGAATATAATGCGTTTTAAATGTCATATGATAAAAAGAATCTTGCATTCGTGCTCATGTATTATTGAATTCATTAAACTCGTTGAGGAAAACTGATAAAATGCTCGGCAATGCCTCGCATTTTATCCCTTTTCCTCGCCTCGTTTAATAAATTCAATAATACATGATCACTCGTGTAAGATCCTCTATATATTTACATTTTTGCTGCTGTTTTAAGTAATTTTGGGGGGAAATGAAAATGATATTTTCCTGCAGGGAAATATACCGTTAAGCCGGGGATATATTTCCTTTCGAACGTCATCATGCACTATGACGCACCAAAATCGGTACAAATTACGTCACGTCACAGCGCTAATTACGTTAGTTTTAGACGTGAGGAAGGCCAAAAACGATCGATTTAATAAATATAATATAAACATTAAATCCCTCGAAACTTGCAAATCTTATAAACAAACTGGTGCATTCGCTCTCTCGGGAAAATATTTCCCGTATTTACAACTAAAGATGAATTAATCGCTATGTAATATATTCATTGAGGCGGTTCTAACGAGTACCCACAATTTATATTTTAAAGCAGAAATACTAGAAATAAGGTTTACCCTGTAGAGCCTAGTTTTACTATATAAAAGTGGGGTTCAAGGGGTCAAAATTATATAGGCGCGTTTTTGTGATATCTGCTCAAAATATAGATTGTTGGTACTTGTAACGAGGCGGTTCTAACAAGTACTCACAATCTATATTTGAGAGTAGAAATAACAAAAATAAGGTTTACCCCTGTAAACCCAATGTGGGGTTCGTGGGGGTCAGAATTATATAGGCGTGTTTTTGTGATGAACACGGCTATTCAGACAAAGAATTATGTTGTTTGGAAATAGTATTGGTCTTTATATACGTCTGCGTAATTTGAAAATTGATTCGCATTCAGGACATGAATCATGTCAACAATATACAGAGTGAATGACTTTATTTTATACTCTGCAGTGAAATCAATACATATCTGAAACATATAAAAATGATATTTTCACACTGAAAATATATGTATATGATATTTTCACGCTGTGAAAAATAACGTGACCTTGTTATATTAACAGTAGCAGCCCGGACTACTTTTTCTCGCCAAAATTCGTGTAATCGACAAAATAATTCTGTACAATACCTTGAAAAGCACTCTTTGAACTGTAAAAATGCTGTATTCAAAATGGCGATCTGTTTGTTTTGAAACTGACAGTTGTGACGTCATAGCCAGGTCAAAATTATGACGTAGATACGATTGATCGATTACCGTAAATATCCGTATTAAATTATAAAATAAAAAGAAAAGTTCCTTTTTTATCGGCGGATACCAAGAATATATCATCTCGTGTGTTGAAAACAGCCCAAATTTTAACTCGGGCTTCGCACTCGTGAAAATTTGGATATTTTCAACACAGTCGATGCAGTGTTATGATATCCACCTCAAAAAAGTAATAGCCTCTATATATACGAATTATAAGAATCATGAAGCAGGAACGAACTCACAAGAGCTGCTGGTAATGTGTCTGTTGTTCTGATTATTGTACGTTTTATCTATATCATGTTGCTGTCTGTTTTAGCTCTGCTACGCTACCAATAACGTTCCAGTGCTTGGAAGAGAACTTACATGTAGACAAACGGATTACTCGTTTTGTATTACCTGTAGGAGCAACAATAAATATGGACGGTACGGCTCTTTATGAAGCCGTTGCACCAATATTTATTGCCCAGATGAATGGGATAGATTTGTCATTTGGACAAATTGTTACGATAAGGTATGTAATATAAACATTGTTTGAAAATAAAGCCAAAAGGTGGTAGAATTTATTTTCGTACTAAGTCTTCATAATGGTACAGTTTACATTTTTGCGTCAATGGTTTTTCCATCGACCCTAAGTTGCTAACTACCGAAACTTCCCGCCTGCTACTATCCACGTTATTAGCGCCGACCATGTACAAAATCCAAATTTTGTTTATCGGTTATCAAGCAGCGCTGGTCTCTCCCGGTGACGTTAGAGTGCTGTGTAAAATATAAAATCTGGATTAGTTGCGTGTACTATGTCACTGGCAAACAGTGTAGACACCGTTGCTTACGTTGCTGGGCTCTACTGGTTAAGCTCAGTTTTCCCAGCATATCACCAGAGATAAACGACAAACCAGTGCACTCAGTGCTTTGGTTCATTTTGGGATAATTCAACTTATTGTAGTTTGTTTGTTTGTTTTGTTTGATTTGATGTTTAACGTCCCCGTCCGTACTGTATAGATAATTTTGGAAACGTTGCTTCAAATTTTGTGGGACTTTTACCCGACATTGAGATCAAACGACTTCTCAAGCCCTGTCGCCCAATGAAACCAATGGGGTTTATAAGCATGGACGGTCCGACTCGCACCGCTTTGCCTGGGCAGGCTTAGTAAGCCTAAGTAAGCCTAAGAAAACTGACACTTTCTTGTACCGTCACTTTCGACGTACAGGTCATTCTGTAAATAGCATTATTATACAACCAGTGGAAAAACTTTATTACGATGCAAATTCTACATCTAGATTCAAAATAATCAAAAGACATGAAGCTGAACTGAAATGGATTAAATTTTTACAGACCCCTTTTCCACTGGGATTTAATGACAACATTTATCATGAGGGTAATATTTCCAGAATGCCGGACTTTGATATTTTCTCACTCCTGGAATGTCGAAAACGCAGAACTAGATCTCACGGCACCAGGAAAAATGGTAACTTTAAACGTAAATCACGTGCGTTTAAACGAAACAATACTAGACTGAAGTGACTGTCAATTATATTATTAAATCATGGACGCCACTCTATGCTTTCATTTTTAAGTTCATTACCCGTTTCTGTTTTACGTCTTCTGGACACCGAGGCGAATAAATTCTACGATAGTTCTCATCAGTTATATGATGCGGCTCTCTTAACTAGAGGCTATACTCAGCATACTCTCCGTCCTTACATTGATTCTGAAATTAATCATAAACGTCATTTCTTCAAAATATCCTTCATTAATAAGGGTATGGATTTTATAGATTTGCCCAGTATCTTCCGTGAGAGATCGGTGCTTTCTTCCATTCCTACTTATTTTCAAAATACTGAAACACCTATAATTTGCTATAAATATAACAAACCTGTTAGATCTATCATTTTTAATTTCAATAAACTTGTTTCAGATCTTGATATTGATACTAATACTCCTGATTCATGTGATTGTAAAAACTCAAAGTATTGCTATCCTGCTGCTGGTCATGTAATTACTGGCAATTTGAAAATTATTCCTGATTCTAGGATAAGGAATATAATTTCTAAAGGACCGAAATATCGGTTTCCTTCTAAAATTGATTTCAGTAAATGTAGAGATGAAATCGCTGCTTCCTTGAATGAATTCGGTAATCGATGGTGTAAGCGAGAGTATGTTGAGTGTAAAGCCCTAAAGGACTGGAAACTTAGCATTTTAAGAATAGTGAATAAACGCATTTCTTTCTATTCACAAAATACTAACTTATTACCTCCTAAGCCCAAGACGTCTTTACGTGATTTTAAACTAGGTATTCAAGAATTTCATAAGAAGTTTGTTTTGGCCCCTGCAGACAAGGTCGCTAACAACGTCGTCGTTGTGTGACGGCTCCACTATGTTAACACGCTTAAGCAGGAGCTTGGTGGTACTAAGGCCTATGAACTTCAGCCTTTGGCTGAAGAGAGAGCTATAGTAGTTAAACACATTTGTCTTTCAGCCACCAAGTTTGCTGTGTGTGTTAACGAAGGCCAAGACAAGCTTCCTACGCTATACTGGTTACCAAAACTTCATAAAAAACCTTACAAAGCACGGTTTATTGCAAATTCTAGTTCTTGCACTACCACTGAACTTTCTAAATTATTAACTTCCTGTCTTACTGCTATTAAAACGCATGTAATTAAATATTGTGATAAAGTCTTTGAAAGATCAGGAAGAAATCTGTTTTGGTCTATAAAAAATTCGAATGAGGTTTTAAATAAATAGAAATCTAGACAGTTTCGTGCTTCTAGTCTGTCTCCCTACGATTTTTCCACTCTTTACACTACACTTCCTCATAATCTTATAAAAGAAAAGCTTAATGATTTAATTGAATGGGCTTTTCACAGAGAAGATTCTCTCTATCTTGCATGTAATGTCAGAAATGCATTTTTCACTTCTAAAGAGCATAAGAATTATACACTTTGGTCATGTCAGAAAGTGTGTGATGCCCTCACCTTTCTACTTGACAATATTTATATTAGATTCGGTACTAAGTTATTTAGACAAATTGTGGGTATTCCGATGGGTACTAATTGTGCACCTCTTGTGGCTGATCTGTTCTTGTATTGTTATGAAAGAGACTTCATTTTGTCGCTTTCCATAGATAACCAATTTGAAATTATTGACGCTTTTAGCTCTACTTCTAGATATTTAGATGATTTATTAAATATTGATAATACCTATTTTGATGGTTTGATCAGTCAGATTTACCCCCTAGAACTTCAGTTAAATAAAGCAAATTCTTCTGATACCGAGGCCCCGTTTTGGATTTACATCTGTCTATTGTAGATGGATTTGTTTCGTGCAAAATTTATGATAAACGCGATGACTTTGATTTTGAGATTGTAAATTTTCCTTTTTTGGATGGTGATGTTCCTCGTGCGCCATCCTATGGCGTTTATATTTCGCAATTAATTCGATTTGCTAGAGTGTGTAGTCATGTAATTGACTTCAACACTCGTAATAAATTATTAACGGCTAAACTCCTTAATCAGGGTTATCGGTACCATAAACTACGCAAAGCCTTTTCAAAATTTTATAGACGCCATTCTGATTTAATTTCAAAATTCAATATTGGACTTAAATCTCTTCTGCAACAAGGTCTATCGGAACCCGAATTTTATGGTGACTTAGTATATAAATTCAGAAAAATATAAAACCGCAATGACTTCAGCTCCCAATTTCGTAAAATCATTCTTCGATATAAAAAGATTGGGTACAACATGGATATTATACGACAGACTGCATGCATGGTAGTTAACCCAATCACGGTTGGCAACTTTGCTTCCCTCTTTAATTGCACGCCGGTGGGTCAGGCCTCAGATTCTATGACGGCTCCAACGTAAAGGCTTATTGAAAATTAAAGAGATAATGTTGGTTGGTGCCTGATGCTCTGTCTCTGGTCGGGCTCATCGGAGTCTAACTGTTGGTTTTCGTTTGCTCCAGCATTTCAGTGGTTTCTTGCTGTCGAGTCCTCACCGTTGTCTCACCTCTGTGGTTCTTTGATTTCTGTGTTCACGGAGATGTTGCACTGATGAGTTAGGAGGCCTTCATGTGGACTGAAAAAAATATTTGTCTAAATCGCGACGGAAGTAAGGGCGAGGATTGTGGCCACATAAAATCGATTTAAGCCCCCCAGTGGAAATCTTCCACTGACCGTTCCAAGGCGGCTCTTCTGTGGCGATTTATTTATGTTGTTGTTTGTTACTTACTGTGTGTATCACTTGTGTCTTTTATTTTTGGATGGCCATATGGCCATTTTGTGGGAAAGTAACTGTCCATATGGCCTTCCTTTGTTTAGGTTTCCATTATGGTCTGGTCGCTTAATGTTTGTATTTCTTTCCCTTTGGTGTCTTTTATGGATGGAGTAAGTTAATTGTATCAATTCCTGATCTTTGTTTTACTTCTACTTAGATCCTCTATGCGGGTTACCAGTGCTCGTGTGCGGCCCGATTTAGCTCTGCGTGGAAGCATCATGCAGTCGATTGGGAGCCCCCATGGGAGTGGGCTGAGTTCATTGTAGTATTTTACATAATACGCTGCTTATGTGCAAGCTGCAGTGTACGATGTTTTACATAATACAGAACAATTATGAAGAATCTCAGAACACCGAGACAATTACATTTTCCCACAAAATGGCCAAATGGCCATCCAAAATAAAAAGACACAAGTGATACACACAGTAAGTAGTAACAAACAACAACATAAATAAACCGCCACAGAAGTACCGCCTTGGAACGGTCAGTGGAAAGAATTCCACCGGGGGGGGGGGAGCTTAAATCGATTTTACATGGCCATAATCCTCGCCCTACCTCTGTCGCGGTATACACTGATTTTGTTTAGTCCGCATGAAGGCTTCCTAACTCATCAGTGTAACATCTCCGAGAACATACAAATAAAAAAAACTACAGAGATGAAACAAGGTTGAGGACTCGACAGCATACAACAACAGAATTCCTGGAGCAAAAGAAAACCAACAGTTAGACTCCGAGGAGCCCGACCAAAGAACTGTTATTTCCTGCACACCGTATTTCGATTAATAATATAAGGAATCTTATCATTCTTTGCATAAATTTTATATTCATGAGATGTTTCTGCAACAGGAAAGAAGGGTCAATGGATAATATTGTTATAGTAATACCCCTTTGTAACTCTTTAATGACCATTACGCAATTTCAACCGTTAACTTGGGTCGGGTGGCGGGGTTCTAACAAGTAGTCACTATTAATTTGTCTCATTGTCACAGTAGCAGCCTAGACTACTTTTTGCTTTCTGCTCAATTATAGTACATAACCAAAGTCAAGTCGATAAATATCAAAAATATTTTATCGGGGGCACTCTTGAAAGTAATTATGTATTCACCTTAAAAGTGACTATCCTATTGTTTCAGTCTGACAGCAACATGCGCAGCTATTGGAGCTGCTGCCATCCCCAGTGCTGGATTAGTTACCATGTTGATGGTTCTTACTTCAGTTGGTCTCCCTGTTGAGGATGTCAGTCTCATATTGGCTGTAGACTGGTTCCTGTAAGTATTACATGTATATACCAGCTGTAAGATTGGACTGGTTACCATGTTGATTGTTCTCATATCAGTTTGTCTTCCTGTGGAGGACATCAGTTAATATCGTAAGTATCTGGCTGTAGACGGGCCCCTGTTAGTTTTAGACACTAACAGTAAGACTACATTATTTACCATGTTGGTAGTTGTTGTTGTTGTTGCTGATTTGAGGTTTAACGTCCACGTCAGCACTGTATAGTCATTTTGAAGACGTTGCTACCACTTTTATGGGACTGTTACCCGACATTGAGATGAAATGACATCTCAAGCCCTGTCGCCCAATGAAACCAATAGGGTTTATAAGCATGGAAAGTCCGACTCGTACCGCTTTGCCTGGGCAGGCTTAGATCCTCTAAGCGGTTTACCAGTACTCGTGTGCGGTCAGATTCAGCTCTGCGTGGAGGTATTATGCAGCCCATCTATTTCGTCAAGCCCTGATGGGCGGAGGCCGACCCATGTTGGAAGTTATCATATAAGTTGGTATTCCGGTGGAGGCTGTCAATCAATTGGTCCTCTGTTGCAGGATGACAGTCTAATTTAGGCTAGAGAAGGGTCATTGTGTATTATACACGGGCAGAAAGGCTTTCTAACTTCAGATCTTCTTATTGCGGATAGAATTCTCCTGGTTCTTGATTGTTATACAAGAATTAAATAGAAGTGAAAGAAATGTTCAGGAATTGATTCGACTAACTCATATCTCCCACCCAAGACACAAAGGGGGAAGAAGCACAAACATAAAACAATTTGGCAGTAATGAAAACGTCCAAAGGGGAGCAATGCATACATGCAAAGACGAACTGTAATAATCAAAAACCTCGACAGGAATACAGCCTTAGAACGGTCAGTAAAAGGTTTTTGATAAGAGGAGGTTGGCGTCGGATGTGGAGGTTGGGGTAGGCTTAAATCGATTTACGTGGCACGTGACACACGTGCGACATAGTGCATGTTTTCATATCTACTAAGCTGTTAATGTTCTATCTATCTTCATATACTGAGTCGGTCATACTTGGCCATAACCTCGGTTAGGTGGTGCGCTAAATTGAGAATGTAGCCAAACAATCACTAAATGAGTTCTTAAAGCTTTCAGAGGTGTACTAAAACGCATAACACTGAGTCCCAATCTATACCATGCGGGCTTTGAACTCCTCAGCTGTTTTGGCATTTACCACAGAGGATGGAAGACTATTCCACTGGGGAAAAGTTCTAGTGAATAAAGAATTCTTCAGGGCATCACTATAGGCCAGGTACCTGCGATATTGACTGTTGTTTAATTTCGATGTCACTGTTTGAATTGGATTAGTCACAGGCGTCAAGTATTTATCTTTATTAAGAGACACTGTATAAGAGTGTATCTTATAAAAGAAGGTTAAAAGGGACTGCTCACGACGGGCCGCCAACAGAGGCCATTCCAGCTCATCAAGCGTATCGCCAACACTACTTTTGTTCCGCCATCGCTTGCAGGTCCCATCTGGTAGCTGTCCTCTGAAACTGCTCAACCTGTTGAATCTGAGTTTTAACATGGGGTGCAAAAAAGGTGATGCATACTCAAGTTGAGGTCGAACCAATGTTCTGTATGCAACATCCTTTGCCTGCCTAGAAGCAAAAGCAAAATTGCGTCCAAGAAATCCTAGTTGCCTTGGATGTAATCTCAGAAATAGGTTGACCCCAATCCAGGTTATCAGTGAAGATGATGCCAAGATGTGTTGCGGATTTGACATGCTCCAGTATATGCTGATGTAGTGAGTAATCAAATTTATTCTGCTTGTCTGGAGGGTGCCGTGACACCCTCATAAAATGACAGTTTGCCTCATTAAACTTCATTTGCCAATCGGCCTCCTAACGTGCTAGGCTATCCGGGTCATCTTGTAAGATAAGGCAGTCAGAAGGAGTATATCTATTCCTATACAAAACACAATCATCAGCAAAAAAAAACAGAAAAAAAAAACGAACAGATTACCTGATGTTATCGAGAAGATCATTGAGAAATACCAGGAAAAGGACTGGTCCAAGTACCGAACCTCAAGGGACACCAGACAAAACAGGGACTGGATCAGACGTTTGGCTATCAAGTACGACTTGTTGTGAGCGCCCAGAGAGCGATGAGCTAATCCACTTCAGTGTGGATCGTCTTATCTTATAATTATCCAGTTTATACAATAAACACCTGTGAGGTTCCTTGTCGAAGGCCTCGGCAAAACCCATGCTAATTAGGTCAAACTGTTAGTGGCCACGATTAATGACACCATCCAGATTGCTCACTGTGTCATGGTAGAATTGAACCATACGAGTTTCGGAAACTGTGTTGACAGTCGGCAAGAATGCTTTCAGTGGCCAGATGATTGTTGATGTTGCTAACCAATATATGCTCCAGGGTTTTGCAGCAGATACATGGGCGCGACACCGGTCTGTAGTTAGCAGCATCATATGTTTCTCCTTTCCTAAAGACCGGAGTAACGTTTGCTTGTCGCCAGTCATCTGGTACAGTGCCCTGAGCATGTGATTCATTGAAGATAAGGGCCGGCAGAGGAGATATTTCAGCACTACATTCCTTAAGCACCCTGACATGCAGACCGTCAAGTCCAGATGCCTTTTGTTTGTTTAGCTTTTCCGACAGTTGAGCGACCCCTTGGGGTCAATTATTATGTCCCACATAGAGGAGAACGGGCTTTTACCTTTTGATGGTAGCGCTCGCCGTCAGCTTCACGCGTAAACGCCGACTGAAACTGCTTATTACATACATTCGCCTTATCGCGCGATTCGGTTTCTAAATTTCATTTTCCCTTTGTGAGGTGATCCGAAACGAATCTTTTTTCAGGAACTTTACAAATCACCATTTTTTTTTACTTTTTCATTCTTCTGTGGGTTCTCGGTCGAAGGTAAAGCTATATATAAAGCGGCGTTTAGAGGGGTGTTCATTTTACTGACATATTAACCTGATTCTTTTGAAGTTGGTTTACAAGCTGATTACATGGATTTTTTAACATGACCATGTCGTAGTTCAAAGAATTGAAACATTATTCTTATATTATCTTTTTCAGCGATCGATTACGAACATCTGTGAACGTTCTTGGGGATAGTTTCGGAGCCGGAGTAATAGCCCATCTTTGTCGCTTTGATCTGGCTGGAACCGACAAACTGCTGGATCATGAAGTCGTCTTTACTGACACAGTGCTAGAAATGAAGGCAATAGAAAACAAAAACGAAGAGGAGACCGTCAACGCGGAAAATTATGAATATTCAGTTATCTCCTAATTATAACAAATTTGAAAATATATGAAGTGCTCTTCAGGTGAAGGATGAAAATCAATTGTGATGTGGTGTATAGTAACTCATTTTAAAACGAAACAACTTATGTCGTCGAAAACCTTTTGGATATTGGTATACAATACACTGGCCAGTTTATGACAATTACTTAAAAGTTACAATCGTGAACCTTTTAGTTTTCAATGCATCCTTCAGTCATGTGTTTAAATTACTCTCACGTTTTTTTTGCAAATTCATACATACGAAATTATACATGATCGAAATGGTTAGAATGGGTGAATTATTTGTATTTCTTCTTGCAACACAGATAACGCCTATTTTAGATTTATTCACCTATCCTTTTAAAAATCAAATTAAGTAGCCTAGATTGTAGACGTCAAAACACCATGCTATTAAAAAGATTTGCTTTTTTTCACAATTTTCATTTTCTAAATCCTTTCTACATTTCCCATATTATGTCCAAAGCCTGAATGTTTGTCTTTTTAATAAGGTTGCAAATTTAAGAAATCTGAAATGAACTGTAAATCTCAGAGATTTGAATTTTGTTTTAAATTAGCATGCTTCGGCCATTTAATTGTTGGTACAAATTAGATAGTGTACATCAAAGGCTATACACATTCTTGGCTAATCGCTATAAATCTCCATTGGTTCATCTTTAATAAATTTATAAGTCCGTAAAAAGCTGTGAAGCGATCATGTACGCATTTAGCATCACGGTCATGCACTTACCGGTCGGCAGTTGATGAATGTCTGTTAGTAGAAAATGAAAATTTTGAGTAAAATACATATTTATTAATAAATTAAATATCAACATATTAAATAAATAAATTAAAACACGTCAAGAATAATACCGATGAACTCCTCCCTGTGAATGCTGATTGGTAACTTTGGCAAGGCTTTGCTGTATCAGCGCAGTCAATCTCTTTCAAAATAATTTTTATGGACAGCAGACGTCTTTCAGCTTTCTTGAAGAATGAACATTCTGTGTGGTTGCATGACTTCAAAGTGATTCAGCTTCTTTAATCAGCGACCGAATCGCATGATATTTGCTTCAAATTTTTTTGAGGTCACAACTTAAAAATGTATCACATAATATTGATATCTCATTCCAGTTCGGATAAAATTAAAATTTCGTTCAGAATGACCAATTAATTTCGTTCCAGAAAATAAAAAAAGCAAAATCTTTCTATTGAACAAGTTTAGAAAAAATCTGTGATACATTATTTTGAGCATGTACTTATGTACGTGTGACGCCTATCCAAGGAATATGGCCTTTTTAAGCAAATGGAAAAAATGAATTTTTGCACTTTGCAGTTAATAACATCAATACAACTTTATTTTACAATAGAATAGCATTTACGGTCACAAAGAATGATGCCGTTAGAATCCGATTTGAAGTGCCACATCATAAATTGACAAACCAGACGCTATTGTAAGACATATAAGGTCGCCTAATAGTGAGGTAGGCAGAACATAGGATAAATCAGTGTTCAAGTCACCTCAAAAACATCCGATCCGATACACGCGACGTCGATTATCTTTTCGCTGGTTGCATACATAGAACGAATTTCTAATAAATAAATAAACTAGATCAGCAGTCGATGGTGTACCATCGCAAATACCCGCTTTTTCTATGAGTAACACTAATGACTATGTATTAGCTAGCGAAAACTACATGTAAGTTGAAAAAGTTGCAAAGAACATTCTAACTGATAAGCAAAGTTTCAGTAGTGTAACTCTTATAGTTTAGAAGATATCGCAAAGTCTACTGTTTGACCTTTGACCTTGGGGTTATGTTGAGGTCCACCCAAAGTATCCCAATTTATTCCATATTCCAACACCCATCAAATAACTAAGTTTCAGAAGTGTAATATGTTCTATAAAAGGGGTATCCTTTGGTTGCAAGGAATGCACCACAGAAGTGAACAATATGGAGTGTACATACATGTAGTAACTCCAATATTTTAGAAGATATGACAAAGTCATACTTTTTGACCTTTGACCTTGGGGTCGAGGTCACACCAAAAGAAGCCCAACATATTCTATATTCCAAGGACCACCCAATAAGCAAAGTTTCAGAAGTGTGACTCCAATAGTTTTGGAGATATGACAAATCATAATTTTTGACCTTTGACTTTGGGGTCATGTTGAGGTCAAGGTCACACCAAAAGTATCCAAATGTATCCTATATTCCAAGGACCATCCAATTACCAAAGTTTCAGAAGTGTTACTCTAATAGTTTAGAAGATATGGCAAAATCATACTTTTTGACCTTTGACCTTGAGGTCAAGGTCACACCAAAACGAACCTGACATATTCTATATTCCAAGGACCATCCGATAAGCAAAGTTTCAGAAGTGTAACTCCAACAGATAAGGAGATATGGCAAAACGTACTATTTGACCTTAAACCTTGGAGCCATGTTGGGGTCAAGGTCACAAATAAGTAGCCTACGGCCATCTACATACCATGTACTATCCACGCGCAAAGTTTCAAAAGTGTAACTTCAGTGATTGCAGAGGAGATCCATTTACAAGAAACGTGACGGACGGACAGATGGACGAACAGACAGACGGACGGACAGACAAACTGACGCCGGAGTGAACTGTGGTACGAAAACAATATACCCGATTTTTCTTCGAAAAAGCGGGTATAATAAACGAATTTATGCGCAACTGGGACCCCAACCCCACCCCAACCTTTAAAATAAGCTGACAGGTTATTGTATCGATTCCAAATTTTGTATTTTGCCTTTTGTTAGATACGGATCATGACCTGTTTCACTATTATTTTCTGTTTGCAAGCCATGTTGTCTCAAAGATTTAGGCATACTGTGTTTGTTTTTGTCCAATTATTTGTGCATTTGTTTCACGTTTCATCCTACGCACGTTAGCCTGCAGCACCGTCTGGTCAGTGGGATGGATTTTCTCTGATGAGCAACGGGCCTATGTGGTATTCCTTGGACATTTTATGCACAAATAACCCGCTGCCCAGTCTCAAAACCTTCCGAACGCGTCCTCATTATCCCGTTGAACTTCAACTTGAGCATTTAGATCTATATCTCTCGAAAAATACATACAGTTGAACTTCGATGGCTCGAACATCGATGCCTCGTTTACCATTGATGAGTCAAAATAGTGGGGGATAATTAAGGAGATGTTTGTCTTTTATCTTGCAAATGTAATGTATGCTGTGTGTACTCATTAGAACCTCGATGAGGCGATTCTAATGGTTTCACACAGCATGCATTTTCATTATAGAACACCGTAAGGATGTTTAAAAGTATCACGTTATGCCTCCTGGCAGTAATCCTCAGTGGCTCGAACTACCCCTGTCTCGAACAGATTTTCGAGGTCCCAAAGGTGTTCGAGCCATTGAAGTTCGACTGTAATTTAGGCTACTGTGATGCTGGAAGACGGAACTTGATAGGGATTAGGGACACATTCACACACGCACGCACTGACGCATGCATGCTAGTAATTTTCTGCCAGTCGTTTATTGGCTGTAGACTTAATCCCATAAGTATATACAATACACCAGCCGTAAAACTGGGCTGGTTGCCATGTTCAGTTCGACGAATATACGATATGATTTTCCCAAAATCTAAAACGTTCCTCATATCAAAATATGTTTTCTTTAACGATTGAAAAGATTTCTATTTTGAAATCACTGCAGTTATTATAGGAATGAATTTCATTTCTTGGGATTTTATCGATGTGTAAACAACGCAGTTTGTGAGTGATTCGCCGGAGTTTACACATCGATAAAAAACACAAAAATTAAATTCATTTCTTAGAATTCCAATTTTCTCATCGAAATGTTAAAACTATCACCGAAATGTTGGGAATTTTTCAAAAGCGTAAGAATTAAATTCGCATCGGCTACGGCGGAATAATTATTCCATTAGCAGCTGCCATCTTTGAAAGAAACCCAAGCGAAAAAACGCCAAATCTTTAAATTCAGTTTATTTGTCTTCTTACATTTACGTTATGAATAGTTTTCAATATTTTAATCGAACGCTGTTGGCGTCTTTTATCTATAATGACGTACGCGCAGGTTCTAAACATGCTTTAACATCACGTCATATGACTGCCTGTCGCTATATGTGAAACAGATCTGAGAGTCTTACTCATGGAATTTATCGAAGTATAAAACTTCTTTTAACCAATCAAATCGCTCGAAATGTATATTGTGATAGAGAATTGGAATTACTGGCTGGCAATGCCAATATAGTTTTGGCATTTTCTCTTTTCTCTGTAGATTTTATCAGAAAGTGAGACAACTGCAGTGGACATTACCAGTGTTACACTTTGTAACGCACATTGAGCAGTCATTGGTTCCTCAGACCTGTTTTCAGTGGACGTTTTCGTCGAAACATTTACGTAACACAAATGTCACAAATTCTAAACATGCATTGAGAAGCAGTTGTTCCTGGGAAACACGACTAGACTGATCCAGTAAAACCTGTTTATCATATGATGTCGTTGATAAGCAGTGATTAACGTCGTGTAATAAAAATCGTATGGCCACACGTGTAATAACACTTTGGAGGGATTAAGTAACGTCATGACGACGTCCATGTCAACAATGCACTTTTCGTAGAAAACTTTTCAAATTAAAAGGCGATAAAATCCAATTTAAAGTAGTCATATGATAAAGAGAATCCTACACTCGTGGTCATTTCATATGAAATTTATTAAACTCGCCGAAGGCTCGTTTCATAAATTTCATATGAACTGGCCACTCGTGTAAGATCCTCTATTTACTCCACAGTCTTTAGTTCTGTGGAGAATTTCTTGCTTCCAAAAGATTTTTTGTAAAACGTGTAGTCTATCACCGAACTCCTATATAGACAATGAACAGAAAACTACATAAATCTTTAAGAAATGAAGTTGAAAAATGCGACCAGAACAGGACTCGACCGGCGACCCATTGCTTACAAGGTAAGTGCTCTACCGACTGAGCTATCCGGGCGCTGATAACATTTCTTCAACTTCGAAAGTTTGTAAACTTAGTGAACGAACAGCACTATTGATGAAGTATGGGGAACCCTTTTACAGGCTCCACAACTGCACTTAACACAGGCTGTTTCATATAAATACATAAATCTTTAAGAAATGAAGTTGAAAAAAATGCGACCAGAACCGGACAAGAACCTGCGATCCAATGTTCACAAGGTAAGTGCTCTACCGACTGAGCTATCTGGGCGCTGATAACATTTCTTCAACTTCGAAGCTTTATAAACTTAGTGATGAAGTACGGGGAACCCTTTTACATTTAAAGGGGCCAGTGCAACAAGGAAACTAAGTCCACTTTGATAAATGTTTAACTGTGTCAAGCTGTCGAGAAAAGACCAATCAAGATGACACGCATATATATTTCTGACCCCCTCGAACCCCACATTTATATAGTAAAACAGGGGTTTACAGGGGTCAAACCTATTTTTTTTTCTTATTTCTGCTTTAAATATATATGAGGTGGTTCTAACGAGTACCCACAATCTACATTTTGAGTAGAAATATGAAAAAATATCACATTTTTTATCCTACATATTTTGATTTTTCGGCGGTAAAATTTACAATGTGTTTGTATAGGCGTGTTTTCATTGAGGCGGTTCTAGCGCGTGCCCACAACCTATGTCTTGAAGCTGAAATAAGAAAAATAAGGTATACACCCGTAAACCCCAGTTTTCTCTGTATAAAGTGGGGTTCAGGGGGTGTTAATTTCATGGACTTGTTTATGTGATATAGAAAGCCCCCTAAACCCCACTTTATATCGAGAACACTGGGGTTTATCAAGGAATATGTTATTTTTCATATCTCTGCTCCAAGATATAGGTTGTGGGTCATCGTTAGAACCGCTTATATGAAGCGGTTCTAACGAACACCCACAACCTGTACTTGTTAGAACCACCTCATTACGAGTACCCACAACCTATGTTTGTAGTATAAATAAGAAAAACAAATCACGGATTTTCATCAGCAGAGTAGCTATTTTGGAGATGTGAAAAAATGCACTATGACGCACAGGTGTGTTATCGTAATGTTGAGTGTAGGTGTTCGCCCCCGCCCATCGGGGCTTGAAGAAATATTTGGGCTGCATGATGCATCCACGCTGAGCTGAAACTCATCGCACATGAGTACAGGTAAACCGCTTAGAAACCGTCCATGCTTATAAACCCTGGGCGACAGGACTTGAGGTGTCATTTCATCGCAGTGTCGGGTAAAAGTCCATCAAAATTGGAGATAACGTCTCCGAAATGAACTATACATTGTCGACGGGGACGTTAAACCTCCATAAAAGACTGTGGGTGCATTGGGCTGATCCGTACCTGTGGCACAGACTGCGTATGACCGATCTTCACCTTAGTTGTTCGCAACTGGAAAAAAAACGTTACATTGCTTGTTGGTTTTTTCGTTTTATCATATAAGCCCCGCCAAGCGAATCTGTGTCTTCGAGCATTCCGTCATGACAAATTTTAACTGCGCATGCCCAGGCATTCATAGGGGCCAGTGATATGGCTTTCTGTCTAAAGGTTCCTCTTGATTCACTGCTTGTATGAGCGAGCAGCGAAGTTTCTGGCGAGACTGCGCGGATGCGCAGGCTCGCCTGAACCTTTGCTAATCGCATAGGCGATAAGTACCAAAATCGCTTGACGGGGCCCATATAACGTCGATTTTATATAGTAGATAACGTCATGTGACCACACATGTAATAAAATATGGTTAGTGGCGCGTAACATCAATACATAACCCTAACCCTAACCCTTGACAATCCTATGGTTTCGTTTGAACTTCTGAAATTTACGTAAAAGTGTTATATGCTAAACAGAATCTTACACTCGTGGCCATTTCATTTGAAATCTATGAAACTCACCAAGGGCTCGTTCCATACATTTCATATAACTGACCACTCGGGTAAGGTCCTCTGTGTGCAATATGGCGGTAATAGACCCAATCATAGAAGCTGCAAAGCACGATTCTTTAAAGCTGAAACATATTTATTTGTATTTGACTTTTATAACACTGAAAACTCAAAGATCTTACAACGGGTTCTAAAAGGTTCAGGTCGGTCCTATGTAACTGTTTTAATTCTCGTGTGCTTTGATCCATTTCATGTCATGCTGTTGGGAATGCGCCTACCTCCTAAAACCATCAAAAGGTTCTTCTAGAAGTTGCATTCTGAAATTGAGGAGAAATGAGAGAGATCACTTTCATCTTTGTACTCACCTCCGACACCAACAATCAATATTATGTGCTGAAATAAGAACAATATCACATTTTTTTTATTTTTTTTTTTTATTTTTTAAGTCAGTTTGTGTAGGCGTGTTTTCCTTATGACGCCCATGAATATGCGATGTTCCCTGGCTCCATGGCGGATTTGCAATCTACGGGGGTCGTTCAATAAGTACATGTATTTGGATTTAGCTACTTAGAGACATGCTCGACTGTTTCTTCTTCCACATAGTCTTTCCGCAGCAAACAAACCCTTTTTTCACTGATGCTCCAACGCTGAAGGTCCATTTTTGTAGAATCCAGGGTCTTTAGAGTCATTCCTCCCTCCAACCGTTGGCTTAAGCTCTTCATCTGACAAGATGTGACGTCAACGCAATTCTCCCTTCAAGCTCAGAAACAAGGGTTAAACGTAATACAGTCGAACTTCAATGGCTCGAACACCTTTGGGACCTCGAAAATTTGTTCCAGCCAGGGGTAGTTCGAGCCACTGAGGTTATTGTCAGGAGGCATAACGAGATACTTTTTGACATCTTTTCGGTGTTCTATAATGAATATGTATGCTGTATGTACTCATTAGAATCGCCTCATTGAGGCGATTCTAATGAGTACACACAGCATACATTTGCAAGATAAAAGACTAAAATATCCTTAATTACCCCCCCCCCCCCCCCCCCCACTATTTCTTATGTAGAGGATTTCGCTAGGAACTCAAGAATGTATTCGACCCATCCATGGTAAACGAGTCATCGGTGTTCGAGCCATCGAAGTTCTACTGTAGTTTAAGTCTCAGTACAGGACTGATTTTTTCAACTTTACACTCAAAGACAATCAATCCACCAGTGCTCTCGGTGCTTTGATTTTTATTCGAAAACACGCCTATACAAATGCATTGTAAACTTCATCGCCGCAAAAACGAAAATTTCAAGATGAAAAATGGTGATATTTTTCTTATTCCTAATCAAAATATAACTTGTGGGTACTCGTTAGAACCACCTCATCGAGGCGGTTCTAACGAGTACCCACAATCTATATTTAAGAGCAGAAATAAGAAAAATAAGGTTTACCCCTATAAACCCATATTTTACTATATGAAAGTGGGGTTCAAGGAGATGAGAATTATATGGGCGTGTTTTCGAGTGTGGGAACTCGTTACAACCGCATTAGTCAGTTCTAACGTCTGCCAACTTTCTAAGTTTTAACAAAATTAAGGAAAGTAAATAAGTATCTATTCATGTAAATCCAACATTTCTCTCACAATGTGGGGTTATCAGGGGTTTCATTAGATGGACTTGCAAACCTAATGGGATCTCTCCCTACCGGGGAGTTCCGATAAATCCCCATTTTTTTTTTTTTTTTTTTTTTTCAATTATGCCTCTTTGTATCATAATCTATCTGAAAGACACGCCTATAATTTTTTGATCCCCTTAAACGCCAATTTTATATGGTAAAACTGGGGTTTAAATTATTTTTTCCATATTCTGCTCAAAAATAGATTGTAGGTACGTGATAACCGTTCTATCGAGTTCCCACAATATATACTTTTAATAGGAATATGAAAAGTATAAAAAAATGTTATCTTTTTTTTTTTTTTGGGGGGGGGGGGGGGGCGTGGGTGGGGGTTGGTGGTAAATTTTCATTTTCAGTATTATATTTGAATAGTGTTGTCAACATGACTGTGTATATTTACCCTGTTCGTCCATATCTTCATGCCACAAGACTGAAACAGGAGCCCCAAAGCCCCCAATAAACCTTGAATCATCTGTTACAATGAGGCCTGTTAAGTCCCGAACCATTACCCCAACATCAACACTATCTGTAGTTTCCGAACGCGGATCAGTGATCAACAGGTCCATGTGACCCATCTGACAGGAATCATAGTCATATATGCCCGCGTTTCCACCCATATCACACATAAATAACCACACGTAGTCATCGGGTCTTTGTGAGAAAAGCCTGAACCATCCACTCATTTTGGCAAAGCCTAGGCAGAGAACACAAAATACAATCGAAACATACAAACATCACCTTAAGCCTTGTCTTGCTGAGCCCGGATATGTCTAATCTGTAAAACAATGTAGATCCAGATCAGATGGCTTCTGATCACAATCTTCATTGTTTGTCATTCAGTTAATGAATTTGTGGCAATGATGTGCATCAAGAAATCTGATTGGTTGATAAACAGTGGTGGGTGTGGCATATTTAAATATTCAGCAGGCCAAGGGCTAACATAATGCGCATGTAAGCCTTGTCCTTATAAACTTAAATTTTATCAAATCTACTATGTGTACAGTATCTCGGAAGCATTTTCGACCATTTAAGTCAAGTCTTTGCATCGTAAAAGCCAATTTATAGAACATATTTAACCGGTTCTCAGAGACAACCATCCGGGATCAATATTTTTGACTATCTCCCGGTCACAGAGAAATTGCATTGAAACAAACGAAAACCGTTCATTTAGAATATGAGATGGGTAATAAAACATCTATTTCGTATCGAGGGTTAAGTTGGTTCATTGTTCCTTGTGCGTTGTTCCTTATTCCCTATTCGATTTTGAACTTAAAAGTATTTTGCGACGCGGTGTAACAGAACATTTGCGTATAGCACAAGCATCAACATTTTTACTTCTAAGCATAATGTTATAGATTTCGAAATACAACAAGTTTCAATTGCGAATAAGGAATAAGGAACAAATTCAAATTTTTCTTATTCCTTATTCGATTTTGAACTTCATTGCACTTTGCGACGCGGTGTAACAGATCATTTGCGTATGGCGCATTCATCACCAATTTTACTTCTAAGCATAATGGTATAGGTTCCGAAATCATGCAACTATCAATTGCGAATAAGGAATAAGGATTAAATCAAAATTTTCCTTATTCCTTATTCGATTTTCAGCTTCATAGATCTTTGCGACGCAGTGTAACAGAACATTTGCGTATAGCGCATCCATCATAATTTTTACTTCTATGCATATTGATATAGGTTTCGAAATCCAGCAAGTTTCAATTGCGAATAAGGAATAAGGAACAAATCCAAATTTTTCTTATTCCATATTCGATTTTGAACTTCATAGTACTTTGCGATGCGGTGTAACAGAACATTTGCGTATGACGCATTCGTCATCAATTTTACTTCTTAGCATAATGGAATAGGTTTCGAAATCCATCAAGTATCAATTGCGAATAAGGAATAAATCATAATTTTCATTATTCCTTATTCGATTTTCACTTCATAGATCTTTGCGACGCGGTGTAACAGAGCATTTGAATATGTTGCATTCATCGTCATTTTTACTTCTAAGCATAATGGTATAGGTTTCGAAATCCAGCAAGTATCAACTGCGATTAAGGAATCAGGAACAAATCAAAATTATGCTTATATCAGGCCGCCGGTATTCTTCATAATCATCATTTATATGTTCATGACTGTATTTAATGTATATTTATGTATTTGTGTTGTTTTTGGTGTTTTTGTGTGTGTCCGTATTTTCGATAATCAATTGCATGTAGTTTTTATGTACCCGCGAGGGTAAATAATTGGTGAAATAAACAATTCTATTCTATTCTATTCGATTTTCAGCTTCAGAGAACTTTGCGACGAGATGCAACAGAACATTTGCGTATGGCACATTCATCATCATTTTCACTTCTTAGCATAATGGTATAGGTTTCGAAATCCAGCAAGTTTCAATTGCGAATAAGGAATAAGGAACAAATCCAAATTTTCCTTATTCCTTATTCTATTTTGAACTTCATAGTACTTTGCGACGTGGTGTAACAGAACATTTGCGTATGGCGCATTCATTATAAATTTTACTTCAAAGCATAATGGAATAGGTTTCGAAATCCAGAAAATATCAATTTCGAATAAATAATAAATCAACATTTTCCTTATTCCTTATTCGATTTTCAGCTTCATAGATCTTTCCGACGCTGTGTAACAGGATATTTACGTATGTCGCATTCATCATCAGTTTTACTTCTAAGCATACTGGTAAAGGTTTCGAAATCCAGCAAGTATCAACTGCGAATAAGGAATAAGGAACAAATCAAAATTTTCTTTATTCCTTATTTGATTTTCAGCTTCAGAGAACTTTGCGACTAGGTGAACATACATTTGCATATCTTGCATTCATCATCATTTAAACTTCTAAGCATAATGGTATAGGTTTCGAAATCCAGCAAGTTTCAATTGCGAATAAGGAACAAATCAAAATCAACCTTATTCCTGATTCGAATTTGAAATTGATAGTACTATGTGACGCGGTGTAACAAAACATTAGCGTATAGTGGATTTTTCACCATTTTTACTTCTAAGCATAATGGTATAGGTTTCGAAATCCAATAAGTTTCAATTGCGAATAAGGAATAAGGAACAAATCCAAATTTTCCTTCATAGTTCTTTCCGACGCAGTGTAACAGAACATTTACGTATGACCCATTCATCATCAATTATACTTCTAAGCATAATGCTATAGGTTTCGAAATCCAGCAAGTATCAATTGCGAATAAGGAATAAATCAAAATTTTCCTTATTCCTTATTCGATTTTCAGCTTCAGAGATCTTTGCGACGCGGTGTAACAGAGCATTTGCGTATAGTGGATTCATCATGATTTTACTTCTAAGCATAATGGTATAGGTTTCGAAATCCAACAAGTTTCAATTGCGAATAAGGAATAAGGAACAAGTCCAAATGTTCCTTATTCCTGATTCGATTTTGAACTTCATGTTTTACTGCCATCAAAAAACATGTGATAAAATATTGCGACAAAGTATTCGAAAGATCAGGTAGAAATCTGTTTTGGTCTATAGAAAATTCTAATGAAGTTTTAAATAAATTGAAATCCAGACGTTTTCGTGCTTCAAGTCTGTCTTCTTATGATTTTCTACCCTTTACACTACACTTCCTCATAATCTTATAAAAGAAAAACTTAATGCTTTAATTAAAGGGCATTTCATAGGGAAGACTCCCTCTATCTTTCATGTAATGTAAGAAATGCGTTTTTCACTTCTGAAGAGCATAAAAACTATACTTTATGAAGATGAAGATTAAATATCAGACACGCCTCTGTGTCACTAAATTTGGTATAGTTACGCATTAATATTGATAATACCTATTCCAATGGTTTGATAAGTCAAATTTACCCCACAGAACTTCAGTTAAATAAAGCAAATTCTTCTGATAACGAGGTCCCGTTTTTGGATTTCATCTATCTTGTTTCTTGCAAAATTTATGATAAACGCGATGATTTTGATTTTGAGATTGTCAACTTTCCTTTTTTGGGTGGTAATGTTCCGCGTGCCCCATCCTATGGCGTTTATATTTCACAATTAATTCGATTTGCCAGAGTGTGTAGTCATGTAACTGAATTCAACACTCGTAATAAATTGTTAACGGCTAAACTTCTTATTCAGGGTTATCGGTACCATAAACTACGCAAAGCCTTTTCAAAATTTTATAGACGTCATTCTGATTTAATTTCAAAATTCATTATTGAACTTAAATCTCTTCTGCAACAAGGTCTACCGGAACCCGAATTTTATGGTGACTTAGTATATAAATTTAGAAAAAAATATAACCGCAATGACTTCAGCACCCAATTTCGTAAAATCATTCTTCGATATAAAAAGATTGTGTACAACATAAATGTTATATGACAGACTGCATGCATGGTAGTTAACCCAATCACGGTTGACAACTTTGCTTCCCTCTTTAATTGCACACCGGTGGGTCAGGCCTCAGATTCCCCCCAGTGGAATTCGTTTCGCTGACAATTCCAAGGCGGTTCTTCTGTCGCGGTTAATTTTTGTTATGGTTTGTCTTTGGATGTTTGTGTCGCTTTATTATTTTATTTTGGATAGCCTATTGGGCATTTTGTGGGAAAGTAACTGTCCTGTTGGCTTTCCGCTGTTGGTGTTTCCGTTGGGGTCTGTTGCATCATGTTTGTGTTTTTTTCCCTTTGGTGTCTCTGATGGGAGCTGTGGGTTAATTGTATCGATTCCTGATCATTGCCTCTACTTCTGTTTTTCATAGTTCTTTGCGACGCGATGTAACAGAACATTTGCGTATAGTGGATTCATCATGATTTTTACTTCTAAACATAATGGTATAGGTTTCGAAATCCAGTAAGTTTCAATTGTGAAAAAGGAATAAGGAACAAATCCAAATTTTCCTTATTCCTTATCCGATATTAAACTTCATAGTACTTTGCGAAGCGGTGTAACAGAATATTTGTGTATGGCGCATTCATCATCAATGTTCTTAGTATAATGGTATAGGTTTCGAAATCCAGCAAGTATGAATTGCGAATAAGGAATAAGGAAACTTTTGATTTGTTCCTTATTCCTTATTCGCAGTTGATACTTGCTGGATTGCGAAACCTATACCATTATGCTTAGATGTAAAAATAATGATGAATGTGACATACGCAAATGTGCTCTTACACCGAGTCCCAAAGATCTATGAATCTGAAAATCGAATAGGGAATAAGGACAATGTTGATGTTTTCCTTATTCCGTATTCGCATGAGGCGGTTCTAACGAGTATCCAAAACATATGTATTACAGGCCTCCGTGGCCTAGTGGATAAGAATGCCGACTCTTAATCATTCTATATAGGTCTTTCACCGCTGTGGGTTCGAGTCTGGCTCAGGTCACATGTGAGGCGCCACGTTCTGCAATGTAAGGTCAGGAGGTTTTCCTCTGGGTACTCCGGATTTCGCCCAGCTCTGATTAATGATCGGCTCGATATGAGATAAATAATCTTGAAAGGGCCGTAAAACCAAAGCCAAAAACAAACAAAAATAAAACATATGAATTGGAGCAGAAATAAGAAAAATACCTCCGTAAACCCCTGTTTCTCTATATAAAGTGGGGTTTAGGGGCGTGTTGTGTTCACGAACTTGCTCACGGCCCCCGCCCATCGGGGCCTGAAGAAATAGATGGGCTGCGTGATGCTTCCACGCAGAGCTGAATCCGACCGCATACTAGTACTGGTAAACCGATTAGGATCTAAGCCTGCCCAGGCAAAGCGGTACGAGTCGGACAGTCCATGCTTATAACCCTATTGGTTTCATTGGGCGACAGGGCTTGAGATGTCATTTCATCGCAATGTCGGATAAAAGGCCCTAAAAATTGGAAGCAACGTCTCCAAATGACCTACACAGTCTTGACGGGGACGTAAAACCTCAAATCAATGAATCATTCAAATGTTCACATGATGTAGTTGGACCTACATTGAGATCCAAAACATTAAGGTCTTTTCCTATTCTTACATAAATACCGTTTTGAAGCCATTTTCGGTTGACTGTTTTGGGTTTAACGAAACGTCAACCCTTGCAGTTCATTTTGTGTCTTCTCCCAGAGAAAGGGAGGCAGAAGATAGAAGAGATACATGCAGTAGATGAGGTGAAAGTGAGGTACAGACGAAAATGAGGAAAATGAATGGAAGTGTAGAAACAGAAGAAATATCAACCCCCTCCCTCTATCCTTACATGCAGCTGACCTTGCCCAACTGTCAGCCATTATCAGTTCGAGGCCCCAGTGACGCAAGAAACACAACACCTTTACCTCACCTAACCACCCATCTAAGCCATTGTCCAAAGTACCGAAACCCACATCCATGTTGAGATCATGGAGTTCACGTGCCGTTTGATCACGTTTTCTCTTTAACCTTTAACCTGCTGAATATTCATTTAAGCCACACCCATTTCTGTCTATCAACCAATCAAATTACTTGATGTAATTTATTCCTACAAATTCATCAACTGAATGCCAAACAGTGTAGATCCTGATTAGATGGCTTCTTCAGAAGCCATCTGATCTGGATCTACACTGTTTGCAAAGATAGGGCTTGTCGCCTACAGCAGGGTGAAGGTTAAATAATAATAATGATATAGTGGATCTTACATGAGTGTTCATGTATTATTGAATTTATTAAACGAGTTGAAGAAAAGGGATAAAATGCGAGGCAAAGAGTTTATCCCTTTTCCTCAACGAGTTTAATAAATTCAATAATACATGAGCACGAATGCAAGATTCTATTTATCATATGACATTTAAAATGTATTTTATGCACGATTGTTTACAAAAATGTCAATATTCCGCCATTAGTAAACGTGACGTCGTACATGTAACGTTACGGGACGTATCTTGTTTTTTCCCAGTCTGTTATTATGTCATAACATAACATACACTTTATTTCTTCCCTTTATTTAGTTAATTTGCATATTTAATCCACTAGTGGATTATTGAAAATATTACATGGCCTTATTACACTCTCAGACGCGACTTCATATGATAAAATAATAATAATCATACGCCCGTGCTTTGTTAATCTTTTTTACCACTCTCTAGGCTAATTCAGGATTCGACAAATTGTTGATATGTTGGAAACAATTTGTATAAAATGTCAAATACTTTTTTCTGAGAAAAAAAATCTAACTGCTTCCACGCAGAGCTGAAACCGACCGCACACGAGTACTGGTAAACCGCTAAGAGGATCTAGGCCTGCTCAGGCAATGCGGTGCGAGTCGCACCGTCCATGCTTATAAACCATATTGGTTTCATTGGGCGACAGGGCTTGAGATGTCATTTCATCTCAATGTTGGGTAAAAGTCACACAAAATGGAAGCAACGTCATCAAATGTCATGTACCGTGTTGACGGGGACGTTAAACTCCAAGTCAACCCAAATCCTTCGGAATATATTTTGAAGGCTCAGCATGCAGCCAAGCGTTCAAGCACCCCCCACGAGACCCGATCAATGCTAGTGCATAAGAAAGAACATAAGTGGCCCCTGTCGTAATGATTTAAATGTATTTTATTGCTTTTTCAATTACAATGAAAATGGTGTTTAAATAGTGAGCAAAACTGTTATGATTTTAATTGCAGCTTCAAAAGCCAAACGGACGATCAAGAGAAATTTCACATGGGGTAGGCATCGAAGAGAACCTATGGAAATTAGGTAAAATGTCGATAAAAGAAGTTTACAGGGGTAAGAAACAGTTTGTTTGTTTGATTTGAGGTTTAACGTCCGCGTCAACACTGTAAAGGTCATTTCGGAGACGTTGCTTCCAATTTGTTGAGTAATGTACCCGACATTGAGATGAAATGACACATCAAGTGTGATTACGCCACTCGCCCTCTAAACCAGGGAGCGCAGGATCGATTCCGGGTTTCTCAAGACTTTCAGATGAGTCTTTAAACCGAGGTCCCGTCTCCGTGTGACCTAAGCTGTTGGTGGGACGTAAAACTCAAACACTAACTCACTCACACCTCAAGTCTGCCGTCCAATGAAACCAATAGGGTTTATAAGCATGGATGGGCCGACTCGCACCGCATTGCCTGGGCAGGCTTGGATCTTCTAAGCGGTTTACCAGTACTCGTGTGCGGATCGGTTTCAGCTCTACGTGGAAGCATCATGCAGCCTATCTATTTTTTTAAGCCCCAATGTGCGGGGGTGGGGAGGGTAAGGGACAGATGTTTAAACTAACGGCTTAACCAACGTTTTTAAGATTCATTTAAATACAAATAAAAAAATATATATTTATTTCATCTCGCGTATTGAAAACATCAGAATTTTCCCATACTTACTGAGAACAGCAAACGTATCCGATGTCCGGCCTGTGTTGCTTTGGCAACTCTCGTCCAATCCTGTTTGTTTATCCTCTACTGTAAGGGCAGTTAACGGAATATGCTGGCAGGCGGATCTGGAAATAAAATGGTAAAAAGTAAGCAACTAAAATGGCTACAACAACATTTTTTTTCTTTGTTTGTTGCTTCATTTTCTACTCTTCACTCTGTACCATACGTAATTATGTTGCATAATTAAGGGGAACGTGAACACCTGGCAGATTTTTCCGTCATTTTTCAAAGGGAGACAACTTTCGGCACTTCCTGTACGCTTTTCTACAATCCCCGTACCACTGAAAATGGGATCTACTCTTACAGGGAATAATGAATTTGGTCCTTTAAGAGTTGACCCCTATTGACCTGGGGAACAAAAATACTTTTGCAGGGTTGCCTCCCTCGAAGGTGTTTCCATTCCCCTAAATTAAGCAACATCACATCCATTTCTGACTTTGAACCGATTAGATCACTTAGTAATTAATTCTTGCAATTTCAAAAGCTGAATGCAGACAGTGTGGATCCTGATCAGATGACATCTGATCTAATCTGGATCTACACTTTTTGCAAAGGTTGGGATTGTCGTGAACATAGGGGTAAGGATTAACTGTCTTCTTTATCATTATCTCTCTCTCTCTCTCTCTCTCTCTCTCTCTCTCTCTCTCTCTCTCTCTCTCTCTCCCCGCCCCCGCCCATCGGGGCTTTAAGAAATCCATTGGGCTGCATGATGCTTCCACGCAGAGCTGAAACCGACCGACATTAGTACTGGTAAACCGCTTAGAGGTTCTAAGTCTACCCAGGAAAGTTGTGTGAGTCGGACCGTCGATGCACATAAACCCTATTGGTTTCATTGGTCGGCAAGGCTTGAGAAGTCATTTCATCTCATTGTCGGGTAAAAGTCCCACAAAATTGGAAGCAACGTGACCAAATGACCTAAACAGTGTTGACGGGTACGTTAAACCTCAACCAACCAACCAAATCTCTCTCTCTCTCTCTCTCTCTCTTCCACAGAAAGATACGGTTTAATATTCATATGCTGTAAATAATATTTGAACACAGGAAATGACGTTCATATATGCTCTATTCTTACCGCCAGATCATGTCTCATTTTGCATAATTGTGTAGGAGTCTATGTATTTCAGTGTAATTTATTTATTTACTTATTTGTTTATTTATTTATTTATTTTTGTTTAAACAAACACCATTCTGTTCAAGATATAGTAATCGCAGATATAATTGACTAGGCGGAGCTATTCGGGCGTTGTCAATATATGTCAAAGGACGGGTCTCCCTAAGGGGTGTTTTTGGCCTCCTTACGATTTTGTTTATTTCTGGCTTATTGTTAGCATACATATGCCTAATTATTTGGAACATTTGTGGTTTTGGTATTTAAGCAGTTTTTTTTCTGAGTTACAGGCTCTTTAAAGTGGGTGGGATAACTCCACACAGTTTTGACATGTATTTTGTGTCTCATTTAAAGGTAGAAAAATAGTACCATACATGCCAAGTTATTATATAAAATTACAGGGGAAGGTCTAACTCTATGTTTTGTCACAAGTTTATTCACCAAAATTCACTTTTTTTTGGAAAAATATGATTTACGGAACGTTGGGTCATTTTTTAGATTTTTTAACAGTAAAGTTCTTTTTTTTCTTATATCTTCGGTAAACATTAACCTATTGTGGTGAAACTCCTACCATGCAAGCATACTGATGAGGCAATATAACTCAAATGATCATTTGGGATGCTGACCTATATTTCATGGTTGAATGAACATTCTTATTTCATGTTTATAGGTTAGATTATTGTTTCCATCAGATCAAGAGTTTAGATATTTCTGGCATTTGGATAAACAGGCGATGGGTTTAAACATATTTAAATCAAACAAAAAAAACAAAAAAAAACGATAGAAATGTGTCAAAAGTACACAGATGCCCCCGCCTGTTTGACTTTGCCAATAAAGCTGCATGACCCCTGGGAGACACACTAGCATCAGATATATATGTTCAGAATGGGTATCTCAATATTTTCTAAGATATTTGGATTTTGATGATATAAAATGGGCAGGGCAGGGGGCTGTGGCATTATTGTGTGTGTCATTGAATGCATCTGACCATAAACAACATCAAATAAAAAAGGTTTGAATCTGAACAGTTTCTGAGATACATATTTTTTTTTACATTTTCTTTGGTCCAATCAAATAGCCCCACCCCAGACAGAATCAGTGACCATAAACATGCTAAACAGTAATGAGCTGCAGGAGAAATGCAGACATAAATGTGCACCTAAACGTAAACCTGGTTGTGAACGTAATAATGTGTGACATAGTACGCACATACGAACATAACATCACATCGAAAAAATATATATGCCTCACTCACTGCTTCCTTTGGCATGCAGAGATATAAGAAAGGTATGCTTGAATATCTTTAATAATCCCACTTCAAGAGCACATCTAAAAAGAACGTGGTACACCTACGTGAAGACACAGGCATATACATTTGAAAATGGTTGTTCACAACTGTATTCTGACATGCTTTGCGCATATTGAATCACATTTATAATACAGAAGAATAGCTTTCATCGTCACCTGAACTTGAGCTGTTGCCTCTTTTTGAACAGCATCTTTTACACTGTTCATATACTGTGACCAACGTTTTTTTACTGACTTTGGCTGATGGCCTTAAAACCGAGGTTCTTTAACACAGAAGCGATATGGACACAGCAATCAAATACCTCGTCACCATTTTTTTTTCATTTGCACTGCCACCCTATTATGGACTCTAGTCCAGGGCCTTCCTTAATCCTTAGATTTTATTCCCTGTCTCCCTCTCTATCTCTGTATTTCAGGTATTAGACAAGGAGACCCTTTATCTGCTTATATGTTTCCACTATTCATTAAAGATATTTCCTTACTTTGAAATGACATCTAATGATAATGCTGCTGTTGTACTTAACATGATACAATGAATGATGCTGCAATATAGGAAAACATTCTGGGCAATTGAATTGTTAGCTTGACTAACAAACTGACTGATCTATGATTATTATAAGAATCGTATGTTCTTTGTTAAATGTATTTAGGCCTGTTCTTGTTTAAAAATTCTGAATCCGATGAGGTTCTTGCAAAACGTATGCTACAACTTGCCAAACTACCAAACAAACTTAAAGACAAGGTAGAGAAAAAGGGTTGGGACAGTTGTGCAAAGGCTCCATGGAAAGTTATTGATGATACCAACCTCGAAGACTTCCCACAATGAACTGAAGCAGAGCTGAGAGACATGACCATGGGCATATACCAATTAAAATAGGCCGATTCGTATACAGACGAACACACTACTGAAGCCGGTCAGTATGTGATAATGATTCACAAGGAGGAGGGTGGAATTTTGAAAGCCCAAATAAAATCAAGGCACACTTCGTCTGGATCATACTATCTATGGATTGAGTATGGTCCTGGTCTCGAACCCATAAAAGGATGGTACTGCAAGTGCAAGAATGGTGAAGGGTAGTTGGCTGCTGTGCCCATATCGCTTCCTTGTCGTGGTATCTAGGATTTTACCGTCATCAGCCGAAGTCAGAGCGAGAACAGTCATTCAATCTACAGTATATGAACAGTCTTACAGATGCTGCACAAAAAGACTGGGACAGCTCAAGTTCAGGTGACGATGAAAGCGATTCTTCAATAGATTAACTTGATTCAATAATTAAATATGTTGATTTTTTAGATTCCAACCTTTTTAATTTGCTGTTGTTTATGGTTAGACACATTCAATGCCATATATCTTGAGACCCACACAATCATGCCCCTGCCCCCTGCCCTGCCAAGTTCATATCATCAACATCCAAAATATTGAG
Source organism: Lucinisca nassula (assembly GCA_963580285.1). Lineage (NCBI taxonomy): Eukaryota > Metazoa > Mollusca > Bivalvia > Lucinida > Lucinidae > Lucinisca > Lucinisca nassula. Next base: position 25,074,866 of record OY757018.1, read on the forward strand.
ATACCCATCCACGAACAAAACTATCTGATGCTAATGAATATTTGATGACACATACATGTACAATGTGTCCCCAGGGGTCATGCAGGCATATTAGCGAAGCCAAAAAGGCGGGGGCATATGGGTACTTTTTACACATTTCTATTGTTTTTCGTTTTATTTAAATATGTTTAAACCCATCGCCTGTTTATCCAAATGCCAGAATTATCTAAACTCTTAAACTGATGGAAACAAAAATCTAACCAATTAACATGAAATAAGAATGTTCATTCAACCGTGAAATATAGGTCAACATCTCAAATGATCATTTGAGTTATATTACCTAATCAGTATGCTTGCATGGAAGGAGTTTCACCACTATAGGTTAATGTATACCGAAGATATAAGAAAAAAAGAACTTTACTGTTAAAAAATCTCAAAAATGACCCAAGGTTCCTTTAACCATATTTTTTCCCCCAAAAAATGAATTTTGGTGAATAAACTTGTGACAAAACATAGAGTTAGACCTTCCCCAGTAATTTTATATAATAACGTGTCATGTATGGAACTATTTTTCTACCTTTAAATGAGACACAAAATACATGTCAAAACTGTGTGGAGTTACCCCACCTACTTTGAAGAGCCTGTAACTCAGTAAAAACTGCTTAAATACCAAAACCACAAATGTTCCAAATAATTAGGCATATGTATGCTAACAATAAGCCAGAAATAAACAAAATCGTTAGGAGGCCAAAAACACCCCATAGGGAGACCCGTCCTTTGCTGAGTCCACCAGAAGATTCGATAGAGTGCCTTTCGCATGTTGTCTGCAAGCGGACCCAATGGCCATATACGCCATAGCTTTGTTTGTGCAACAGTTGAATTCACACAACATGGTGACTTGGTTTACGTTTTTGTTAATAGAGCATTCCAAAGGCAGGTACAAACGAAAGCTCCGCCTAGTCAACCTTATCCGCGACTACTATACATGAACGAAGTGGGCTAAAATGACCGTTTGTTCACCTTCTAGTACACAACAAGGAATAAAACTAATGATGTTAGACAGAACGCGAGCTGAGCTTTGCCCTTTGCTTCTAGACGGTAACTGGTTAGTCAAAATTTAATACAGAATCTTGACTTGCAGTTCACCACTCTTTGGATTGTCTGTTCCGAATAAGTACATTAGAAAACACTTTCGATATCCAAATAGAATACTCCTCATCTGAACTTCAGTATGCACATTCAAGTACGAATATAATATAAAGTTATTAATCAAACAATTTCGTATTGGCCCAGTTACAGGTCTGAGGTCTGCTGTATTGGCCCGAGGCCGACCTCCGGACAATACAGGATAGTCAATTAATAATAATCGTGCATAATATTCATTTATAGTATAGTAGTCGCAGATAAAATTGACTCGGCGGAGCTATCGTTTGTACCTGCCTTTGGAATGATCTATTAACAAAAAGGTAAAGCAAGCCACCCAAGTGTGGGAATTCAACTGTTACACAAACAAAGCTGTGGCGTATATGACCATTTGGTCCGCTTGCAGAAAGCATGCGAAAGGCGCTCTACCGAATCTTCTGGTGGACTCAGTGAATTTGACATTAAATAGCTCCGTCTAGTCACTTGTATCTGCGACGCATACGTTTTCGCGCCATGACTGTCTTGTTGTTTTTCTTAAGCGTTCTTGCTAAAATAATTACAAAATAAACAATTACGTTAAATATAAGTGCTGAAAACTAGTCTAAAGTTTAAAATCGAACGGAGAATCGAGAAATCTTCAATCTGGTGTGCATTTCTAGTGGAGAAATTCTGTGATTTTCAAGAAATTGACATTTTTCATCTGCGTGAGGCGGAGAAGAAGCATCCAGGCATCGAATGCGACAGATTCCATTGTGCTGTTAGCGATTGCATATGACAGAAAACACGAGTGAAAGTTTCTATTGGAGTGTAAATAGCAATTATTTCATTCTGTTTTTACTGCAATAACTGTTTGAAAATAATTACAAGGTTTTGTGACTGTAATTTATACAGCAAAATGCCGTGAAATCTTTGCCTGGACCGTTCTGCTGAGTTTAAATACGCATTCACTGTATGCGAACTGTTACAAATATTCCTGTAATATATCTATGTAATTGTGTGATCCTTTAAAAATTTATCAGAATGAGTGCAGATTCTCAAGTGGTAAATTTAGGCGACATAGAAGGCAGCAGTAAGACAAACAGCCTTGAAAATTTCACAGCTACAGTTCTTGGCTCGGGTACAGAAAATACTCAGACAACAGCGAGTGAATCATGCAGCATTTTCATGCCATCTCCAGAAAAGGATTTATGGCAAACACAGTCGAGTTCGGAGGACTTTTTAGAGTACCGGTTTGAAGGCGTATTTTACAATACATACATTAACTCTGTAACAAAACTAAGATTCTTTCCTGTGTATTTTTCACCGGCTTCTACAACAAGATAGTTTCAGACTTTTCACAGAATATTTGCAAAGACAAATCTACTGGCATGTCAACCTGCTCTACGCACATAAGAGGATTGAAATGCGATATGAGAATGGATCGGAAATCCAGTACTGTCATCATAACAGGCGTCGGACATAAATTCTGGAGAAAGGAATATTTTCCCATGGTAGCTTCTACTTTGTTCAAGAGACACGTGACAGACGTTGATAGTCAGTTCGGTGCAGAGAGAACGGAAGAGATAATTGATGGACACGGCAGAAGTACACAATGGAAAACATGGAAATCGGCCCTTCCTTTTCACACACAGATTTGCCCATTTTCACCAGCACCCCTATCACACAGCGCCCAGAGCAGCGAACAGGACAAAATAGCATTTCAACGCCTATTGTACAACATCCTGAGCAGCGAACCGAACAAAGTGACAGTTCTGCAAACTCAACATATAACGGCTGTATACTTATCATTTTCAACATGATAAAATTTCGGTGTCCGAACACGCTCCATTGGCATCATTTGCAGGGATGAATGTCATTAAGTGCACCGTCCTTCGGATCGGGACGTTAACTGGAAGCCCCCTGTGCAGGGAGAACCATCCCCTATGCAGGTTAAAGATCCCTACCGTAATTACATGATGTAATGTACACCTGCGGTAATGGCCAAATATGACCGACGCAGTATCAGTAGAAAGAAAAAGAAAGAAAAGATGAAAGAAATGGAATTAGAGTTGAAAGACATTAAGCAGAACGTGGTGTCAAATTTAGAGGCTAAGATAGACGAACTTAAGACGACGATATTACTAATTGTGGTTAGGGCTACATCACAGAGGTCTTATGCAGACGTTGTATCGACAGAACCCAACCCACCGCAGAAGTCTAACACAGTCGCTGTATCGACAGAACCCAACGGTAATACATCAGGCGCCAGTGACGAGGGCTTCTGTAACAGCTAAGCTTCAAGAATTATGTCGCATACATTACAGGCACAACTTAAGACCGTCCTTGAGGGCTTGCCATCTACACCAACACCATCTACGCGAACAGAAGCCCCACAACTACATGCATCGGCAGCAGAAGAGAAATTCATGGGTGACGAACGACCCCAAAGAAAAGCATCAATATACCAGAAACCCATGCGACAGGAGCAGACCCACAGCCACGTAAATGGAGGGAGGCCTCATCAGGAAAGAAGACAATCCTGGAGAGAAGACAGAGTCAATCAAGATAAGAGACCTCCTCAGGACGACAGGTTACAAAGAAGAAATTCGCCACTACGACAAAAGAGTCCCCCTAGACAAGTCCCGGTGCTCATTACTAACAGGGTTCCGGATAGTCATGCAGTTCCAGAGAGAAGAGGTAACAACATGAGAAATGATAATGCTGGACGCCAACAGACCAAAAAAACTTTGCTGATAGGAGATTCTTTATTACACCCTGTGAATACCAAAGGGCTCATTAAAAATTTACATAAACATTCTAGAGGAGGGGCAACTATTAGCGACATAATCAATGATATAGCTATGAACGAGCCATCAGTATTTGAAAATATCATCATTTATATAGGAGGGAATGATGCAGCAAATGGCGTAGATTATGAACTATTTGAAGAAAACTACGATCAGCTCATCAACCTAGTCAAAACCGGCAATCCTGAGTGCATGCTGTATATCTCTAAAATTGCACCGCGAGTTGATGCCGATGTTATCGAACCGAATCGTTGCATCGAAAGACTTTCTATCCAATGGCAGAGGTACGACGTGGTGTGCATTTCGAATACACACAGTTAACTCCTTGGCAAAAACCGTTTGCCGACTGAGCGCTACTTCTCAAGAGATGGAATACACTTAACGAACACAGGAGTGAAACGTTTATTGGACGCTATGAACTCGTATATCAACATCGTGAATGATTAAAAACTATGTGTTTACAACAAACTTTGTACCAAATCCGGAAGCTAAGACAGGCGTGCTAATTCAGAAGTTTCTTATCAGAATTCCAGGGGAAAAAACTCGTACAAGTTGTGTCACGGTTGTCAAATAAGAGGACATACTACTTCAGAATGTTGGTATGCATAGGGACACGGCAGTTATGCCATTAAGGTGACAGGCGCATTTTTTATTTCCACGATCCCGTTTAATTTACTTTCAAATATATGCTACCATTGTAATTCGATGAACTGCGCCTGTACTGAAAATGACTTTGATATTACTCATATTGATAATACATGTAGTTTGGATGGTGGTGTTTCTCGTGCGCCATCCTATGGCGTTTATATTTCGCAATTAATTCGATTAGCTAGAGTGTGTAGTCATGTAACTGACTTCAACACTCGTAATAAATTATTAACGGCTAAACTTCTTAATCAGGGTTATCGGTACCATAAACTACGCAAAGCCTTTTCAAAATTTTATAGACGTCATTCTGATTTAATTTCAAAATTCAATATTGGACTTAAATCTCTTCTGCAACAAGGTCTATCGGAACCCGAATTTTATGGTGACTTAGCATATAAATTCAGAAAAATATATAACCGCAATGACTTCAGCACCCAATTTCGTAAAATCATTCTTCGATATAAAAAGATTGGGTACAACATGGATATTATACGACAGACTGCATGCATGGTAGTTAACCCAATCACGGTTGGCAACTTTGCTTCCCTCTTTAATTGCACGCCGGTGGGTCAGGCCTCAGATTCTATGACGGCTCCAACGTAAAGGCTTATTGAAAATTAAAGAGATAATGTTGGTTGGTGCCTGATGCTCTGTCTCTGGTCAGGCTCATCGGAGTCTAACTGTTGGTTTTCTTTTGCTCCAGCATTTCAGTGGTTTCTTGCTGTCGAGTCCTCACCGTTGTCTCACCTCTGTGGTTCTTTGATTTCTGTGTTCACGGAGATGTTGCACTGATGAGTTAGGAGGCCTTCATGCGGACTGTACAAATTATTTGTCTAAATCGCGACGGAAGTAAGGGCGAGGATTGTGGCCACGTAAAATCGATTTAAGCCCCCCAGTGGAAATCTTCCACTGACCGTTCCAAGGCGGCTCTTCTGTGGCGATTTATTTATGTTGTTGTTTGTTACTTTCTGTGTGTATCACTTGTGTCTTTTAATTTTGGATGGCCATATGGCCATTTTGTGGGAAAGTAACTGTCCATATGGCCTTCCTTTGTTTAGGTTTCCATTATGGTCTGGTCGCTTAATGTTTGTATTTCTTTCCCTTTGGTGTCTTTTATGGATGGAGTAAGTTAATTGTATCAATTCCTGATCTTTGTTTTACTTCTACTTTAATCAATCGTCAAATGACCTACATACTGAAATGTGTGTGATTGAAAGAAAAAACAGTGATGAATATTTGTGCACTATAGGTCGTGAAACTGAATTGAGTTTTAATATGACAAAAAGTGTAAACACAGATACTGTATCACCAAATGTAGAAGCTTCGTTATCAAGAAGTCATAGTGAAAATTCATTTGAATCAACATTTGATCTTAAAGTAACGATAAAGGGTATAAACATTGGGTTTTTAAATATTCAGGGGCTATGTGGGAAAGAAATGTCTAAATTCTCTGAAGTAAAATCAATGCTCACTTCAGTGGAAAACAAGAAATTACACGTGTTTGCTGTGTGTGAAACAAAACTTAAACAGCATAAATTACAAAGTGCTTTTCAAATAGCTGGATTTCATCAGCCTTTTAGAAGAGACAATCTCAAATCTGGTGGTGGAGGTATAATTGTATATGTTCGAAATGATATAATTGCTAAAAGAATAACTAACATTGAAATTAATGATATAGATTGCTTATGGATAGAAATTACACCCCGTAAAGGAAAACAATTTTTAGTAGGATCCTTCTACCGAAATCCAACTAAAAACTAAACAAGCAGAATGGCTAGAGAGATTTGATGTCTTTATTGAGAATGCGTTGCTCGAAAGTTATAATTATACTTGGGGATTTTAATAAGGATTTGCTTAAGTTTAATATAAACAAAGAATGGTCAAATTTTATAACATCGTTTGGATTTCGTCAGTTGATAACAGAACCTACACGGATTACAAGTATTTCAAGCGCACCCATAGACCACGTATATGCAAGCAATGAGGAAAATATATCCAGTGCTTGCGTTAAAAAGTATGGAATAAGTGACCATTTTGCAATATTTGTAATAGGAAAGTCAATTTTAGTCTTAAAAAGAACTCGCATAAAGAAATGAAATATTGATCTTTCAAAACTTTTGACGCAAATGCTTTTCTTAATGATCTTTCATCAATACCTTGGATTCAGATTTAATCTTTTGATAACACTGATGATATTCTTGCAGCTTGGTATTCTCTTTTCATTGCAGTTGTTGATAAGCATGCACCAGTAAGAACGCATAGAATAAAACATGACATTCAGGCTGACTGGTTGACATCTGAGATTCTAGATGGAATCAAAAAAGAGATAAACTTAAAAAACGATGTAGACATGATGAGTATAAAATTTTTTACGTAACGAGGTTTCTACTGAAATTCGAAACATTAAAAATGCATCATATAAATCAAAAATTGAGGCAGATAAGGAAGATCCTAAGTCAGTCTGGAAAATAAAGAACCTGCACTGATGAGTTAGGAGGCCTTCATGCGGACTGAACAAATTATTTGTCTAAATCGCGACGGAAGTAAGGGCGAGGATTGTGGCCACGTAAAATCGATTTAAGCCCCCCAGTGGAAATCTTCCACTGACCGTTCCAAGGCGGCTCTTCTGTGGCGATTTATTTATGTTGTTGTTTGTTACTTTCTGTGTGTATCACTTGTGTCTTTTAATTTTGGATGGCCATATGGCCATTTTGTGGGAAAGTAACTGTCCATATGACCTTCCTTTGTTTAGGTTTCCATTATGGTCTGGTCGCTTAATGTTTGTATTTCTTTCCCTTTGGTGTCTTTTATGGATGGAGTAAGTTAATTGTATCAATTCCTGATCTTTGTTTTACTTCTACTTGGCGCATCACGCAAGAAGGCACATAATACTGAATGTGTTGAACTTAATATAAATGGTAATTTAATTACACACACAAATGAGCTAGCAGATGTATTTAATGAATAGTTTGTTAATATTGCTTCCAAACTTAAAGAACCCATTCAAGATTGCGATTTTAAACAGCTGAAAGATCCCATTCATACCAAAATTCCAGAAAACGTTCATTTTTTAGTTACCTAACATAACAGAATTTTTTGTCTACAAGTTTTTATTAAATCTTGATGTTTCTAAGTCTACCTGGTTAGATGGTATTGGCCCAAGGTTGTTGAAACTTTCTTAACCTCTTATCACAAAAAGTATCACTTTAGCACAGACATGTATTTCTAATGGACATTTCCCCAATAGCTGGAAACAAGCCAAGGTTAATCCACTTCATAAAGGTGGGGCTAAGGACGAATTAAACAACTATCGCCCCATATCAATTTTACCCACATTGTCAAAGCTGCTTGAGAAATTTATTCAAAAGAACTTAATTGAGTATTTAAATAAATTTGACGTTTTACATCAATCTCAGAGTGGTTTCCGCTCTGGCCACTCAACAGAAACAGCATTAACGTTGATGACTGAACGCTGGCTTAAAGCATTAAATGATTGTAATATAGTTGGCACCTTAATGGTTGATTTTTGGAAAGCCTTTGACCTTGTCGATCATTCATTACTGCTAAAGAAGCTAAGTCTCTATAAATGTAACGAGCAATTTATTAAGTTCATGGAGTCCTATCTTTGTCAACGAACTCAGGTTGTATCTATTGATGGTAAATTATCCAGTATATCTGATGTTAAATGTGGAGTCCCTCAGGGATCTGTATTGGGACCTTTGTTATTTTTAATTTTTATCAATGACTTACCATTGGTGTTATCTGATGAAGTTCATTCGATTGGTTTTTATGCAGATGATACAACGATTTATGACATGCACCCTGATTTAAAAACACTACACTCTAATTTGCAACATTTTCTTCTTAAACAGCATATATGGTGTAATTAAACGCTGAAAAAAACACACACACAAATCATGTTAATTACTACTAGACAGAAGCGTATAATGCTTCATGAAGATAGTTTCACTTTAGCATATAATGGCATCAATTTGGAATTGACAACAGGTGATAAGATACTTGGTGTAAATATTGATAAAAATTTGCAGTGGACTAACCATTTTCAATATGTTTGTGAAAAGGTTTGTTCATATATTCGGCTTCTATCAAAAATAAAATCGTATTTAAGTAACGAACATAGTTTGATGTTCTATAATTCTTACACCCAGCCACATTTAAATTATTCAAATATTGTTTGGGGAAATTCTTTTAATTATAATGTTTCGCAAATAACAAAACTTCAAAAACGAGTTTGTAAAAATATTGTAGGTAATGAATATTCGGATCTTGAAAGTGCAAAGGAGGCGATTATGTTACCTCCCTTCCATTATCTACCTTGGTAGATCATATGCATAGCTTCTAGGTTTATAACCACTCTCTGACAACTGCGTCAGGGAGTCGACTCTTTGGCTCAGGGGTAAGAGCAGTGGACTATCACCCGGGCGGCCCGGGTTCGAATCCCACCATAGGCGGGGATTTTTTTCAGGCTATGCATCTTTCCTTTGTTACGGCTTTCAGGTCGTAAGATGGGGGCTCGTCCGAAATGCCAGAATTGGCTTGTGCCGAAGTTGGTATCCTTCACGTCATCATAAATGATGACTTCCTTGAAGAGGGGGTGTGTTACCTCCCTTCCATTATCTACCTTGGTAGATCATATGCATAGCTTCTAGGTTTATAACCACTCTCTGACAACTGCGTCAGGGAGTCGACTCTTTGGCTCAGGGGTAAGAGCAGTGGACTATCACCCGGGCGGCCCGGGTTCGAATCCCACCATAGGCGGGGATTTTTTTCAGGCTATGCATCTTTCCTTTGTTACGGCTTTCAGGTCGTAAGAATTAGATCTTTTATCTTTCGATCAAAATGAATTTGTCAACAAATCAAAAAATAGTGTATAAAGTGATGAACAGTATGGTTCAACACTATATTAAAGAACGTTTTCAGTTACGAGCAGATACTTTACCCGACACATCATTACGATCTATTTCGAATCAGAATTTTGCTATCCCAAAACAAAATATGAGTTTATTTAAAAACAGTCTTATTCTGGACCGGTCATATGGAATACAATTCCAGCGAATATAAAGAATTCGTCAACACTTAATACTTTTACTAAACATGCAGTAGAATGGATTACGAAGGAGTAATTCTTTTCTTTGTATGTATCAAGCATTTATACCTCCAACCCAAAGTAGAAGTAAAACAAAGATCAGTAATTGATACAATTAACTTACTCCACCCATAAAAGACACCAAAGGGAAAGAAATACAAACATTAAGCGACCAGACCATAATGGAAACCCAAACAAAGGAAGGCCATAAGGACAGTTACTTTCCCACAAAATGGCCATATGGCCATCCAAAACAAAAGACACAAGTGATACACACAGTAAGTAACAAACAACAACATAAATAAATCGCCACAGAAGAGCCGCCTTGGAACGGTCAGTGGAAGATTTCCACTGGGGGGGCTTAAATCGATTTTACGTGGCCACAATCCTCGCCCTTACTTCCGTCGCGATTTAGACAAATAATTTGTTCAGTCCGCATGAAGGCCTCCTAACTCATCAGTGCAACATCTCCGTGAACACAAAAATCAAAGAACCACAGAGGTGAGACAACGGTGAGGACTCGACAGCAAGAAACCACTGAAATGCTGGAGCAAAAGAAAACCAACAGTTAGACTCCGATGAGCCCGACCAGAGACAGAGCATCAGGCACCAACCGACATTATCTCTTTAATTTTCAATAAGCCTTTACATTGGAGCCGTCATAGAATCTGAGGCCTGACCCACCGGCGTGCAATTAAAGAGGGAAGCAAAGTTGCCAACCGTGATTGGGTTAACTACCATGCATGCAGTCTGTCGTATAATATCCATGTTGTACCCAATCTTTTTTTATCGAAGAATGATTTTACGAAATTGGGTGCTGAAGTCATTGCGGTTATATATTTTTCTGAATTTATATACTAAGTCACCATAAAATTCGGGTTCCGATAGACCTTGTTGCAGAAGAGATTTAAGTCCAATATTGAATTTTGAAATTAAATCAGAATGGCGTCTATAAAATTTTGAAAAGGCTTTGCGTAGTTTATGGTACCGATAACCCTGATTAAGGAGTTTAGCCGTTAATAATTTATTACGAGTGTTGAAAAGTAGAAGTAAAACAAAGATCAGGAATTGATACAATTAACTTACTCCATCCATAAAAGACACCAAAGGGAAAGAAATACAAACATTAAGCGACCAGACTATAATGGAAACCTAAACAAAGGAAGGCCATATGGACAGTTACTTTCCCACAAAATGGCCATATGGCCATCCAAAATTAAAAGACACAAGTGATACACACAGTAAGTAACAAACAACAACATAAATAAATCGCCACGGAAGAGCCGCCTTGGAACGGTCAGTGGAAGATTTCCACTGGGGGGTTTAAATCGATTTTACGTGGCCACAATCCTCGCCCTTACTTCCGTCGCGATTTAAACAAATAATTTGTTCAGTCCGCATGAAGGCCTCCTAACTCATCAGTGCAACATCTCCGTGAACACAGAAATCAAAGAACCACAGAGGTGAGACAACGGTGAGGACTCGACAGCAAGAAACCACTGAAATGCTGGAGCAAAAGAAAACCAACAGTTAGACTCCGATGAGCCCGACCAGGGACAGAGCATCAGGCACCAACCAACATTATCTCTTTAATTTTCAATAAGCCTTTACGTTGGAGCCGTCATAGAATCTGAGGCCTGACCCACCGGCGTGCAATTAAAGAGGGAAGCAAAGTTGCCAACCGTGATTGGGTTAACTACCATGCATGCAGTCTGTCGTATAATATCCATGTTGTACCCAATCTTTTTATATCGAAGAATGATTTTACGAAATTGGGTGCTGAAGTCATTGCGGTTATATATTTTTCTGAATTTATATACTAAGTCACCATAAAATTCGGGTTCCGATAGACCTTGTTGCAGAAGAGATTTAAGTCCAATATTGAATTTTGAAATTAAATCAGAATGGCGTCTATAAAATTTTGAAAAGGCTTTGCGTAGTTTATGGTACCGATAACCCTGATTAAGGAGTTTAGCCGTTAATAATTTATTACGAGTGTTGAAGTCAGTTACATGACTACACACTCTAGCAAATCGAATTAATTGCGAAATATAAACGCCATAGGATGGCGCACGAGGAACATCACCATCCAAAAAAGGAAAATTTACAATCTCACAATCAAAGTCATCGCGTTTATCATAAATTTTGCACGAAACAAATCCATCTACAATAGATAGATGTAAATCCAAAAACGGGGCCTCGGTATCAAAAGAATTTGCTTTATTTAACTGGAGTTCTAGGGGGTAAATCTGACTGATCAAACCATCAAAATAGGTATTATCAATATTTAATAAATCATCTAAATATCTAGAAGTAGAGCTAAAAGCTTCAATAATTTCAGATTGGTTATCAATGGAAAGCGACAAAATGAAGTCTCTTTCATAACAATACAAGAACAGATCAGCCACTAGAGGTGCGCAATTAGTACCCATCGGAATACCCACAATTTGTCTAAATAACTTAGTGCCGAATCTAATATAAATATTGTCAAGTAGAAAGGTGAGGGCATCACACACTTTCTGACATGACCAAAGTGTATAATTCTTATGCTCTTTAGAAGTGAAAAATGCATTTCTGACATTACATGCAAGATAGAGAGAATCTTCTCTGTGAAAAGCCCATTCAATTAAATCATTAAGCTTTTCTTTTATAAGATTATGAGGAAGTGTAGTGTAAAGAGTGGAAAAATCGTAGGTAGACAGACTAGAAGCACGAAACTGTCTAGATTTCAATTTATTTAAAACCTCATTCGAATTTTTTATAGACCAAAACAGATTTCTTCCTGATCTTTCAAAGACTTTATCACAATATTTAATTACATGCGTTTTAATAGCAGTAAGACAGGAAGTTAATAATTTAGAAAGTTCAGTGGTAGTGCAAGAACTAGAATTTGCAATAAACCGTGCTTTGTAAGGTTTTTTATGAAGTTTTGGTAACCAGTATAGCGTAGGAAGCTTGTCTTGGCCTTCGTTAACACACACAGCAAACTTGGTGGCTGAAAGACAAACATGTTTATCTACTATAGCTCTCTCTTCAGCCAAAGGCTGAAGTTCATAGGCCTTAGTACCACCAAGCTCCTGCTTAAGCGTGTTAACATAGTGGAGCCGTCACACAACGACGACGTTGTTAGCGGCCTTGTCTGCAGGGGCCAAAACAAACTTCTTATGAAATTCTTGAATACCTAGTTTAAGATGAAGTCAGTTACATGACTACACACTCTAGCAAATCGAATTAATTGCGAAATATAAACGCCATAGGATGGCGCACGAGGAACATCACCATCCAAAAACGGAAAATTTACAATCTCAAAATCAAAGTCATCGCGTTGTAATCCTGCATTGTAAATATCATTTTCATATTTATATAATGTTTTTGTAAATATTCTTCACCATATTTTTCATTGATCGTCTTTTCATTATGTTTGTGTATATTGTTACCCATGTAAATATTGTTGTGAAAGAGGGTCCCATGGAACACTGGTTTAAACCAAATGGTTCACCCTCTTAAAATAAAGAATTTACTAACTTACTACTTACTTACTTACTAGTATACCTGTCAACCATTACTCGGTAAACAGAATCTTATATGAGGAGTTGATTTTTTTTATTTTTTGTCGCGTTTTTCCGCGATAACTTTTTTATTTTTGATTTTTTGATCAACGCAGTTGTAGAGGACAAGCTCCGCCAACTTCTCAAAAGGTTTCGTGTCTCTCAGTTATCTGAGAAACGCTGTAACCAGATGGACATTTCTGCGATTTCGACTTTGTGCCGAATTTTCTGCTTCCGCAAGTCCCGCCTTCATGGTGTGTTTTGTCGATTTATCGTCTGTTCAGTGCTTGACTAATGGAAAATTATGTGGGCCATTTAAGTATCCTGCAGGTTTACAATATACACATTCGAGACTGAAACAAAAAAGTCGCAATTACTATGAAGTATTTTAATATTTTAACAATAGAGATCAAAGGCGAAGGATCTGTATTGTTTCTACTATGGGTCCTTGTATTTCATGTTTTGACTGTCTACACCCCACTGCTTTGTACAACGTCCCTTCAGTTGGACGCTTCGTTGGATGCACGGGATTTATCCATATATAGATATCGTTTCAACAGGGCTGAACTCCGTTCAGAAAATCTGAATCATCTATTTTTTAATACTCATTTTAGCTCATACATCACTATGGGAAAGTTTTAGATCTGACCCTCCACCGATTTCTCCAGCAAGTCGTATGCCTCTGTGACAGCCAGGAAAGGCTATGATTATATGGAGAAAATTGCAATATCTAAATTTTCTTTCAGAGACTAAGACAATCTGACAGGTTCGTCACACCCATTTAAACCATATATAGAGGTGGTCATTGCGCTTGTAAATTACAAGGGCGTCTATGTTTTATTTGCTCGACCCGTTCATGGAAAATCGCTAGCTGTGACACCACGTCTGATATCGATATAAATCTTTTTTACCACTGTTGATATAGTTTAAACTACTGCCATAGATTGGCTTATGAGCTGCAATAATTTTATCAATAGATCTATGTATACACAAGTGCGATGTTCTTCTCAGTTTCAAGGATGTGATAATCATTTACACTGGCTTATCTCTCGACCTTGGAATAAATAGCACACGCAAAGCCTTTTTGGGAACCCTTTATATTCGTCCCATGGTCTCTCTCTCTCTCTCTCTCTCTCTCTGAGAAGGTGAGCAAAACTGTGATAATTTTGTGAAGACAGTGAATGCTACCACTGTCTTATTCCTTGTGGTTTAACATCCCAGTCAACAGTTAAAGCCACGTCGAACCGGTCAGTTACAAGCACTTAGTGAGATCGCCACCAGCCCGACAATAAATGACAACAACCGGTGGGCAACGGCTGAGTCTACAAGCAGTCGTCCACCTCAAACCGTCTGCCGGGAAAGGTACCATCAAAATAAGGAAAGATAGAATAGAGGAAGAAGGTTCGTTTCATAAATTTCATATGAAATGACCACTCGTGTAAGATCCTCTATATGGTTTACATTTCTGCCAAGTAATTTCAAAACCCATCTAGAAATTAGAAAGTTATTGACCAGATACGAAAAAAAAAACACCTTTTTTTTTTAAATCTGACCTCAAGTTATGACCAACATGGGTCTGGCGTGCCACACCTCGTCTCAGGATGGTTAACGTTTCTGCCATGTAATTTTTGAAAGTCCATCCAGAAATAAGAAAGTTATTGACAGAACAAGGAAAAAACAACAACTTTTTTTACCTTTGACCTCCAAGTATGACATTGGTCTTGACGGTATCGATCTAGACTTTGCGCATGACGCATCGTCTCATGTTGGTTAACATTTCTGCCAAGTAACATTAAAACGGATCCAAAATAAAAATAGATAAAAAACTATCGACCAGACACGACAAAAGAGCCCTATTTACCTTTGACCTCTGAGTATGAACTTGACCTTTTTAGGTACCGACCTTTGTCTTGCGTGAGACTCTCGCATCGTCTTAAGATGGTTTAAATGTCTGCCAAGTAAGTCCATCAAAAATTGAAAAAAGAAAAATACTGACCGGACACGCAAAAGGCCTTTTTTGACATTGGACCTCTAAGTATGACCTTGACCTAGGGGTACCGACATGAGTTTTGCGCGCAACTCATCGTCTTATAATGATTCACATTTCTGCCATGTAATTTTAAACAGTCCATCCAAAAATAATAATAAAAAGTTACTGATCGGACACCTTTGTGACCTTTGCCTTCTAAGTATGACATTAACTTTGGAGGTATCGACCTGGGTCATTCTTGTGACACATAGTTTCATAATGATTAACATTAAGGTTATTTCGAGATCCATCCAGGCATAAGAAAGTTTGTGCCCGTACACGAAAACAAGAGGCCCATGGGCCACTGTGCTCACCAGAGCTCAGGTGGGCACTGCCCACTGGCAGCCATGCATTTTAAGATGATATGATTTTAAACTACCGATTATGAAGTCTCCCCAACGAGCCTGCATTCCGAGATAAGCACCCATGTGGACTCAATATCTGAAATATTAGGTATTTTGTGAAGTGGAGGAGCTGGAGCATGGACCCAACAGAGCCCTGGTTGCTAACGCTGAATGCGTCACATCATACGGACCAAGAATATATATGGTTTTGGAGTGAGGATCTGTAGGGTTCCTGAAATATAAAACCTTTTAAGCAGTGAAGGAGCTGGGGCATGACCGCAGCAGATACCAGGAAAGCCCACGATTGTTGTCACAGAATGTATCTTATCATAAGGACCAAGAATATATATGGTTTAGGGGTGGGATCTGAATGGTTTCTGAGATATATGGCTTTTATGAAGTTGAGAGGTGGGGAATGACCAAGGGCACCCCGGGGGACTCCCATGTTGGTGTCACTGAACTTGTCTTTTTATAAATAAACTTGAATATACATGTATATGGTAAGTGGTGTGACTTTGAAATTTGCTCAGATATATGGCCTTTTGTGAAGTCGAGTGACATGGCCCCGGCGCACATCAGCATTCGAATGCAAGGTGTGTGGTAATTGCATATCTATTTATATAGTGCGTCACATGTATTTGAATATTTATTATTACAAATGACGAATATTTATTATTTCAAATGACAATCATCGTCAAATGGACTTAGTCTGTGGTCTCATTTCTCTGTTAAATAACCACAGCCTTTCCTAGCTGTCACATAGCCATACGACTTGCTGGAGAAATCGACGGAGGGTCAGGTCTAAAACTTTCCCGTAGTGATGTATGGGCTAAGTATTGAAAACGAGAAACGAAAAAAATCGATGATTCAGATTTTCTGAACGGAGTTTAGTCATTTGTTTACATTTTAATAGTGTGAGTGATAGAATTGGACTTAGTTTTTATCGAAAAATTCAAAAACTGTAAAACGTCCATCTGATTAGAGCAAAAGGTATACCACTCAGGAGGCTGAGTCCTTAAAGAGAAGTTGGCGGAGCTTCTACTCTACAACTTTCTCGCTGGATGTATTGATCAAACATCAAAAATAAAAAAGTTATCGCCGAAAAACGCGGCAAAAAAGATAAAAAATCGACATTTTTTAGTACACAACATTGAATAAAACTAATGATGTAAGACGGGATACGAGCTGAGCTCGAAACAAACATAGAAATCCAAACAGAGTGTGAACTGATAAAATCACGATAACCCTAATTTATAGGAGAAAAATGGGGTTTACAGTGTGTTTATTTCTACTCCAAGACATAGGTTGTGGGTACTCGTTAGAATCGCCTCCCCGAGGCGATTCTAACGAGTTCCCACAATCTAAATTTATGGAGAAATATGAAATTTATTATACTTTTTATCTATACATTTTCATTTTTTTCTATTTTATTTTTTTTTTGGTGCTAAAAGTATCAGTTTATTTGCTTAAGCGTGTTTTCTTAATGACAGGGGTTTGTTTACCCCATCACGATAACAAGTCCGTGAAATGAAGACCCCCTTATACCCCACTTTATATAGAGAAAACGGGGGTTTACGAGGGTCTACCTTATTTTCCATATTTCTGCTCCAAGACATAGGTTGTGGGTACTCGTTAGAACCGCCTCAGTGAGGCGGTTCTAACGAGCACTCACAACCTATGTTTGCAGTATAAACAAGAAAAATATCACGGATTGTCTTCAGAAAAGTAGCCATTTTGGAAATGTAAAAAATGCACTATGTCTCACGGGTGTGTTATTGTAATGCTATACGAGGAGGCGATTAATTCAAACAGAGGATATGTAGCTTATTTTAGGTTAATACCAAAAATATTTCACCCAAACTTATCTTGTGTGAAACTTACCTTTCACGGGCAGTTATGTTGAGGTTAATTGTCTCTTCCGCTCCAGTAGTAAATTTGTATTTTGGATTTGACCAGTACTCTGCTAGGCTTGGCATATTTTTCACTTCCATGGCAATGTTCAGCCACACTTTTCCATTTGCAACCTGGTTAAGAATAAATTTAAGGCGAATGAATGCATATATAGTGGCTCTTACACTCGGAGTCAGTTCATATGAAAATTATGAAAAAGCGCCTCAGGCGAGTTTCATATGGAATAACCACAAGTGTTAGATTTTGTTTATCATGTAAGATTGTAAATAGGTATCACAAAAACACGCCTATATAACTTTTACCCCCTCGAACCCCACTTTTATATAGTAAAATCGGGGTTTACAGGGTAAACCTTCTTTTGCTTGTTTCTGCTCTAAAATATAGATTGTGGTACTCTTATGTGGCGGTTCTAACGAGAACCCACAATCTATATATATATATATATATATATATATATATATATATATATATATATATATATATATATATATATATATATATATATATATATATTTTTTTTTTTTTTGATTTGGGTTTTACGGCCCTTTCAAGATTATTTCACTCATATCGAGCCGATCGTTAATCAGAGGTGGGCGAAAACCGGAGTACCCGGAGAAAAACCACCTGACCTTCCGTTGCAGAACTCGGCGTCTCACACGTGGCCCGAGCGAGGCTCGAACCTACGGCGGTGAGAGACCTAATGACTAAGAATCTACCCAAGATAAACAATCGACCCAAAGGTATAAAGGACAAAACCTCTATTAGTGCTGGAGTCCACGTGACTATCACTGATTTGTAGGAATCCACGCAGATTATTTATAGAATTCTATCACAGTGAGGTCAGCGTGTTTACGTAAAAAGGTTAACTGTAAAATCTGGGCTGGAATCATGGGTCGGGCTAGGCAAACAGTGTAGACCCAGGTCAGACGCCGCGGAACGCGGCGTCTGATCAGGGTCTTCACTGCTTACTTTGAGTATAGGAATTTAAGGGTCAGGCGCCAAAAATCGCAGCGTCTGATCAGGGTCTACACGGTTTGATTACAGTTAATGAATTTAAGGGTTACACGAAACTGTTTAAGTCCCCGTTCAGACCCATTTCCCTTATTTACACCCAGAGACAATCGACCCACCAGCACCCTCAGTGCTTTGATTTAATTTGCATTCAGGCAGGATTTAAGTACAATTGAATTTGAAAAGAAAAAAATGCAATTCAAACAAAAGAATCTGCAATTCACTCTTTCAACTTTCAGGATTATATTTGAGTCATGGGCCTGAAGCCCATTACTCAATTATATAGAAACCTCTGTGGTGTAGTGGATAAGCTACTCACCTCATAAACCACAGGTCGTGGGTTCGATCCCGGGCTTCTGCAGACTTCCGGGTGTGTCTTTTAACAGAGGTCCCGTCTCTGTATGACATAAGCTGTTGGTGGGACGTACAACTCAAACACACTCACACTCACCCAATTACAATCTTGTAATTTAAAATCTTGCTTTATATGCAGAACATCTTTGCTAGAAAAACACCTAACACATTGCAATAGAGACGATTTATGGCTTGACACATGTGATGCAGAGAGAGTTTCCGATACATTACTTGACCGTGTAAACTTTTGGTAATCTTTTGCTTCATACTTTCAGTCATTTCAGTGATGTTTATAGGGGTACACCGTATTGTTCTTATTTTGAGCAGAAATTAGAAAAATATCACCAATTTTACCTTAAAATTTTCGTTTTCTTTTCGGCGGTTAAGTTTACAATGTATTTGTATAGGCATGTTTTTGTAATGGAAATGCATTGCGACTCCTCAGTGCGACAGCAGGATCACGTGCTTGGCTATGTATTTGCTGGTACTCTGCAACGGAAGGTCAGGTGGTTTTACACCTCTGATTAACGATCGGCTCGACACAAGTGAAATAATCTTGAAAGGGTCATAAACAAGAACAACAACAAATAAATTTAGCATATGACGTCGCGGCCGAGAATGTAATAACGCCATGTCATAAATTCGGTAATCCACTAGTGGATTAAATATGCAAATTAGTTAGATAAGCCCCTTAATGTTACACGTACGGCTTTCTTAACGACATCGCGTTTACTTATTAACAAAATGTGAATAAAATGAGTTTTAAATGTCATATGATAAATAGAATCTTGCATTTGTGTTCTTGTATTATTTAATTTATTAAACACGTGGGGAAAAAGGGATAAACTGCTCGGCTTGGAGGAAAAGGGATAAAATGCTCGGCTAAGCCTCGCATTTTATCCCTTTTCCTCAACTCGTTTAATAAATTCAATAATACATAAATAAAATAGCAAAATAATCTGAATGACTATGATCCATGGTTACCCATCAAATTAACAAGTCTATGAACTGCTCCTGTTAACCCCAAGTCATATAAAGAAAAGTTGGATTTACAAGAGTAAGTTATACTGTTCACAAAAAGTAGGGGATATTTTACTTTCAGGCTGGATATTGGGAAATAAATAAAACGTTACCTGGCCAAGATACATTTAATTAAAAAAAAAAAACTACCAAATATCCATAAATTGAACCACACATGAATTCCAGTGATCAGGTCATTATGTAGCGACACCGCGACCATTCTTCTAAGCGTCAACGCCATTTTTCACAATAAAAATCAAAAATGAGTTCCTTTGAGAGCAATGAAAACATTCATAAGAAAGAAGATGGGCCATTCCTGCCTGGGCATGCATGTAAGTAAAAATCTAAAATGAGTTCCTTTAAAAGCAATGAAAACATTCATAAAAAAGAAGATGGGTCATACTACGTAATTTCAGCTAATAAAGCCTCATCAGTGACCCTGTAATGATCCGGCAACGAAAGCCTTCAATCAGTGACCCTGTAATGATCCGGCAACGAAAGCCTTCAATAACGTGTTGGACCGCCTCGATTGTCACAGCAGGCAATGAATCGTCGCCGCATACTTCCAATTAGTTAGGGATCGTGGGTTCGATCCCGTGCTTCTGCAGACTTCCGGGTGTGTCTTTTAACAGAAGTCCCGTCTCTGTATGACATAAGCTGTTGGTGGGACGTACAACTCAAAAACACTCACACTCACCCAATTACAATCTTGTTATTTAAAATCTTGCTTTATATGCAGAACATCTGTGCTAGAAAAACACCTAACACATTGCAATAGAGACGATTTATGGCTTGACGCATGTGATGCAGAGAGAGTTTCCGATACATTACTTGACCGTGTAAACTTTTGGTAATCTTTTGCTTCATACTTTCAGTCATTTCATGCTGTCGAGTCTGCATCGTTATTACATCTCTGCTGTCTGTATGTATACATTACCAAAACACCCCTATACAAATACATTGTTAATTTTACCGCCGAGAAAACGAACATTTTCAGATAAAAAAATCGTAATGTTTTTTCTAATTTCTGCCCAAAATATAGATTGTGGATACACGTTAGAACCGCCTCATCGAGGCGGTTCTAACCAGTACCAACAATCTATGTTTTAGAGCAGAAATAGGAAAAATAAGGTTTACCCCTTTAAACCAGTTTTACTATATCAAATAGGGGTTCAAGGAGGTCGCTTTATATATGCGTGTTTATATATGCGTGTTTTTGTGATGTGTAGCATTGATGGGTTAGAACCCCACTAGCGCGGACTGAACACAATGTTCGTGTAAGCCACGACTGAAACAGGCAAGGTAAACTCAGTTTAATCTCAACATGTAACTTCTTGACCTACTTAAAATAAAAAATAACATTTTGGTCATAACTTTTGAACCGTTTGAGATAGAGCCTTAATATTTTACATGTAGGTTCCTTGTGACAATAGCTTTACATTCACATAAAATGTTTTACCTGAGACCTTTACCTTTCACCTACATAGAAGAAAAAGATTACATTAGTCATATCTTTTGAATCGTCTGAGATACAGCCTTTATATTTGGCATGTAGGTTCCTTGTGACAAGGGTTTTACATTCATACAAAAAATGACCTGTGCCTTTGACCTTTGACCAACTTAAAAAAAAAACAAAAACATTTTGGTCATAACTTTCGAACCGTTTCGGATAGAACCTTCATATTTGGCATGTAGGTTCCCTGTGATAAGAGCTTTGCATTCATGTTAAAATTTTGACCATAACCTTGACCTTTGACTTGCTTAAAAGAAAAAATAAAATTATTCATAACTTTTTAACCGTTTAAGATAAAGCCTTCGTATTTGGCATGTAGGTTCCTTGTGACAAGAGCTTTACTTTCATGCAAACACTTTTGACATGTGACCTTGACCTATGACCTACTTTAGAGATTTGTTTTTATTGTTCATAACTTTTGAACCGTTTAAGATAGAGCCTTCATATTTGGAAAGTAAGTTCCTTGTGTCAAGGGCTTCCCACTCAAACAAAACATTTTTGTATAGGCGTGTTTTCGTAAAGGAAAAAAACTGTTCTTTTGGCTTTCTGCTTGTCATTATAAAACACGCCTATTCAAATGTAATGAAATTTATAACTTTTAGATAAAAAAATCTGATATTATTTTATAATTTTGTTCAGAACATAAATTATGGGTCCTCGCCAAGGCGGTTTAAACGAGTACCCACAATCTATGTTTTTGAACAGAGATAAAAACAATATTGTATACATCCGGAACTATTATTGACATTTATGCCGTTGGCGCAAAGGATTAAGCCTTTTACTGTGCGCTGACCTTCTCGGCTTACCTGTACAGAATGTCTTGTTGGAAATAGCAGGTGCTTTAATGGAAACTATTTTTTAAACAAATATAACTTATTTATTTTTCAATTTGACAAACAAGTTCCGATTTAATCTAATTGTCCATTTAAATACCTTCAAAAAGATATCAAATAAGTGGAACTTTTATTTAATTAGATGGCGGCATTTTTATTTTCAAATTAACAACCCTTAATCCTTATATGAAGCATACAAAACTGTGGGAAAACAACGACACTACCCTACTTTAAGGGCTAAAATCTGCACTTTCTATTTATATTGCGAAAAACCGCCCGCATCAGACGCAATGTGGTTACAATATTGTGCACTTTGATAGCAATTACAATATTTCAAAATTATATTCAATAGCGGCATTTTGTAATTAAATGTGAAGCTTATTCAGAAAAAAGCTTTATCGTCTACACACGCGTGTAATCCCAAAGCGTGTCATTCTCCGTCGACCGTGAAATGAACACATCTTCGCCTGGGCATCTCCTTGGAATGTAAATCAATCTAAAATGCGTTGTCTGATCTGCGTCTTATTTATTTATTTATTTATGTATTATTTATCAATCTAAAATGTGGTGCCTTATCTGCGTCTTATTATTTATTTATTTTTTTTTTTATTATTAATCACCCGATTAGTTGTGGGTGCTCGTTCGTTAGAACCGCCTCATCGAGGCGGTTCTAACGAGTATCCACAACCTATGTTTTGGAACAAAAATAAGAAAAATAATGTATACCCCCGTAAACCCCAGTTTTCTCTATATGAAGTGGGGTATAGGGGGTCTTCATTTCACGGACTTCTTCACCTGATGATTAACAAATTATCAAGAATTGACTGAGCCGCACGGATGTATTGTAATTTATTTATTTATTTGTTTATATTTTTGCTCAATGCGTGGATTGTTGGTCATATTTAGAACCAGCTCATTCCGATTTATTTATTTTTTTATTTATGTATTTATTTCAACTGTTAAATGATTTATTAAGATCAGGGTGTACACCTTTTCTGGTGTTCCTTCCATCATACCGGGGAAAAGAATTTGAATGTAAACCCAATTTTATATATTGAACAGTCGGATAATCAGGGATCAGCATGATTTTAACATAACACAAAAACATAGTTCGAAAGTACTTGCTTCTTATTCTTCTATATTATTTTAGTCACTGTTGTTTTTTCATCACGGCAACAAGCCGTGTAATGAACACCATGAAAACCATGCTTTATATAGAGGAAACTGGGGTTTACTGTGGTATTCATTTTTTATTTCTTCTCGAAGACATAGGTTGTGGGTACTCGTTAGAGCCACCTCAATGAGCCGGTTCTAACGAGAATACAAAACCGGTTTTGAGTATCGATAAGTTTTTATTAACAAATTAACTTTTTTTGAGATATCAAGAATACACTACTATGCCGCACGGATGTGTTATCGTAATTTATTTATTTACGATTTATTTATTTAAAATGTATTTATTGCTCAATACGTTGACTGATGGTACTATTTAGAACCAGCTCATTCTGATTCATTTTTTAATTTATTTATGCATCACGTGAACATGTCCGTGAAATGAAGACCCCCTTAATATAGAGAAAAAAAGGATTTACGGGGGTAATCATTATTTTTCTTATTTCTGCTCCAAGACATAGGTTGTGGGTACTCGTTACGACCGCCTCGATGGTTCTAAGAGCACACACAACCTATGTTTTGAGCATGATTTTGACGTAATAAACACAAAAACATAGGTAGAAAGATTTCAATTCGGCGCTTCTGTGCCCATAATCAACGTTTTATTACACTCAGGGGAATATATCACGGGTATTTAAGCAGAAGACAAATATCGCTTTTATGACACGTGGATTGTGTATTGCTTTCCGGCTACCGACCGTCAGGAAGCCCGAAGATTAATGGACACGGGTGCACGTATAATGGATTACCTTATTTCCGGAAAGATTGTGTCATGGGTACTACTGTGCATTCTTTATTAATATGAAGTATTGGTGCTACATGTATTTAGATAATGAGTACCAATTGTTGTTGTTGTTGTTATTATTAATATTATATCTTTGTTTGTATGATTTGAGGTTTAACGTCCTCGACAACACTGTAAAGGTCATTTTGGAGACGTTGCTTTCAATTTTGTGGGACTTTTACCCGACACTGAGATGAAACATCATAAGCCCAGCCACCCAATGAAACCAATAGGGATTATAAGCATAGACGGGCCGACTCGCACCGCATTGCCTGGGCAGGCTTAGATCCTCTCAGCGGTTTACCATCACTCGTGTGCGGGTCGGTTTCAGCGCTGCGGGAAGCATCATGCAGCTCAACTATGGGCGGGGGCTAATTATTATATCTTAAATCGAATTTACATGTAAACTGGGTTTTTGTTTGTATGTGTTGGAGTTTAACGGCTCAGTCAACACTATTTTATGTCATTTATGAGCCGGTCA
Organism: Lucinisca nassula; assembly: GCA_963580285.1. Classification (NCBI taxonomy): domain Eukaryota; kingdom Metazoa; phylum Mollusca; class Bivalvia; order Lucinida; family Lucinidae; genus Lucinisca; species Lucinisca nassula. Next base: position 25,099,530 of record OY757018.1, read on the forward strand.
GTTTACCTATCCACACTTTTTTAGGACAGGCTTATACGTAAGCGGTTAATTAGTACAGTGCGCGTCTGACAACTGCCCTTCTTGAATCAGCGTGAGGGAGAGATTGACCGTAAAATATTTCATGATGATTATCCACGCAAAAAGATGCCGACCCCGGCAGATATCGAACCCGCGTCCTCCTGATCACCAGTCAGGCGCGCCTACCTCTGAGCCACCGAGGCCGGCTGTATACTGGGTCCGAGTTACGATGATACATTCCTTTGACGTCTTTTATATTTCCATGTATAGGTTGTGGGTTATTGCTAGAACCGCCCCATTGAGGCGGTTATAAAGAGTACCCACAACCTATGTATTGTAGAGAAAAAGGGTTAAGGTGATTGCTGGAAACGCTGCGTTGACCATTTATGTCATTGAGCGGTAGTTGGCAATCGCTAGAATCGCCTCAGGGAGGCGAGTCTAACCAGCACCCACAATTTTGTTTAACTTATATTGATTAGTCACAGTTAATTTCAAACAGTGTAAGTAAGCATTACCTTACATGGATATGTTACAATATTGAATGATCATTGTGACCATTATTGTAACACATCCGTGTGAAATAATGCATTCTTTAGGTTGCAGAAAATGGTTATTAAAAAAATTGTGTCATAGTTTATTACTACTTTAAATATAAGTTGTGGATCTTGTTAGAACCGCCTCGCTTCTAACCGCGGTACCCACAACATATGTTTGGGACAAAAGTAATAGAAAAATTATATATGTATGTTCCAGCAAACCACAGTTTTCTCTATATAAAGTTGGATTTGGTCATCAGTGACATGGACTTGTTAACGATATAATGATAGTCAAGCAGATTTAAGTGCATTTTGGACGGGAAAGCCCGAAAATGGACACTTATGCTGGAAACAGTGCATGCTCAGATCAGGCGTCGAGCTTAGATCAGGGCCTTTGCTGTCAACCAATAACGGCCTCCGCCCAACGGAGCTTCATCACGTGAACGAGTCCGTGAAATGAACACCCCATTAAACCCCAATTTATATAGAGAAAACTGGGGTTTACGGGGTCTCTTATTTCTGCTCCTAGACATAAGTTGTGGGTACTCGTTAGAACCGCATCATTGCAGCGGTTCTAACTAGCATCCACGACCTATTGTTTTCTTTCTTTCTTATTTTCGAAATGTTAATTTATATCCAAAAAAAAAGCACATTATTTTTATGATGAACAATACAATGTCTTGGTGCGGATAACACACACATTGTAACCCCTCTAAACCTCTCTTTTCTGTATATAATGTAAAGTGGGGTTTTCAAGTTTTTTTATTACATGGACTTATGAACATGTTGCTTTTCTAAACAATGCAATTTTAAATAATGCAATCTGACATCCATTAACTATAAATGTTTTTTTTTTTTTTTTTTTTTTTTTTTAAATAATGTGGAATATCACATTCCAGAAAAAGTGGATTTATGAGAACCGATAATATTTTAAGTACAAAAAGGCTCAATTTTAACCGTTTGACAAAAAGAGATTTTTTCTCGCTTATAGTACCAAAACACGCCGTTCTAAATTAACTAGACGTATCTATCGTTCAATATCCCCCGGGGTCATTTTCACACACAGCCGGATTAAAACACAATATTGATTTCGCGATAGGTACACGATAGTTATCTATCGTAGGCCTCAGTCAAAGGGAGACAACCCAATATTGACTTTCTGCGCGACTGTCACGGTTGAAATTTACCGGGCTAATGTCAGATATAGTTGGCCATGCGCCTGTAATTTCCAGTTTTACTATATAAAATTGGGTTAAAGGGGGTCAAAATTATAAAGCAGAAATGATGGCAGTGATCAGGAAGACTCTGTTTTAATTGTGGCATCACTTGAACAAGTCCGTGAAATAAACACCCTCTAAACCCCACTTTATATAGAGCAAACTGGAGTCTACGGGGGTATACATGATTTTCCTTATTTCTGCTCCGAGCCATAGGTTGTGGGTACTCGTTAGAACCGCCTCAATGAGGCGGTTCTAACGAGCACTCAAAACCTAAGTTTGCAGTGTAAATAAGAAAAATATCATGGATTTTCATGAGAAAAGTAGCCATTTTGGAGATGTGAAAAAATGCACTATGTTTCACGGCTGTGTTATCGTAATGTGGTGACGTTGCTTTTTGTTTCAACTTCATTCCCGATTTCAAAAACATGCCTATTCCACTCTGACCCCTTTAAACCCCACCTTTACTGGGGTATACCCTATTTGCCTTATTTTTTCTCAGAAACAGATTGTGGATACTCATAAGAACCTCCTCGGGCAGGTGATTTCTATGAGTTGACACTGTCTATGTTTTGGGCAGAAATATGAAAAAAATCAAAATTTTTATCTGAAAATTTTCATTTATTTTGGTGGAAAAATTTCAATATATTTGAATAGGCGTGTTTTCATAAAGCTTTGGTGTCTTGGAGGTATCTTGGATGGTAAGTGTAAAGTTGAATTCTACCATTGTTTTCACTTCTGTTTTGCGGCAATTTAAAGTCATGCTTAAATTGATATAGCAAAATATATTTCACCGTTGACAGTTAACATTGGATGCTTCTGTATATTTTCGCTTATTTACAAACATTGCACTATCTTACTGCAACGGAAGGTGATTTGGTTTTTCCGCCGGACACTCCGATTTTCGCCCACCTCTGATTAATGATCGGCTCGAAAAAACTGAAATAGTCTTGAAGGGACGTAAGAACAAAAAACAACAACAAAAAAAATCATTGCACTATCAAACATTTTATTTTACACAAAATAGTTAAATAACAGTTTTAAAAAAATCATAGAAACTGTAGCCTTTCCTTAAATATGATACGGAGGAGGGCGCGCCCTATAACGACATTACATCACGTGAACAAATCCGTGAAATGAACACCCCCCCCCCCTAAACCCCACTTTATACAGAGAAAACTGGGGTTTAATGGGGTGTACATTATTTTTCTTATTTTTGCTCCAAGACATAGGTTGTGGGTACTCGTTAGAACCGCCTCAATGAGGCGGTTCTAACGAGCACCCACAACCTATGTTTGCAGTATTTGTAGGAAAAATATCACAGATTTTCATCAGAAAAGTAGCCATTTTGGGAGATGTGAAAAATTGCGCTATGTCACACGGGTATATTATCGTAATGACTTTTTCCCTAACATATTGCCGTTTTAAAGAATTTGCCGTTGTAAAGAAACCCAGTAAATTCACGAAAACACGCCTATGTTATTTTGACCCCGGCCCCTGAAACCCCACATTTATATATCAAAATTGGGGTTTACAGTGGTTTTGATTAATGTTCTTATTTCTACTCAAAAAATGAATTGTGAGAACTTGTTAGAACCGCCTCGCCCGCCTCGTCGAGGCGGTTCTAAAGGGTACCCAGAATCTATGTTTTTAGCAAAGATATGAGAAATATCAAAATTTTTATCTGAATAATTTCATTGTGTTTGCTGGTAAAATTTTCAATACATTTGTACATGTATATGCATGTTTATCATATGACGTCGCGTCTGAGAGTGTAATAACGTCATTTATTACATACCTACTATAGGAAATTACATTAGAATCTTTTAATACAGGCTCATTGTTTGGCTATTTTGATGGCACAGTCACGTGACGGGGCCAAAAATCCATATAATATGGATTTTTGGCACTGCCTTTCCATATTGGCACAGCTCTACTCTGTTACTATAGCAATAGAACGTTAATGCCGTACTCCACAAGTTTCAAAATGGCCGCAGAAAGAATCACTTGAAGCAATGTCAACCCGACTTCTGGACCTAGACAGAGCGATAGAAGACAGTGATAACAATAGATTTTTAAGAAAAGTCTGATATTTCGTGGCAAGCATGAAAAAAAAAAAAAAAAAAAAAAAAAAAAATACTTTTTAAAAGTTCACTCACGATTGGGAAGCATTGTGAAGAACGATGCCTTCAAGCACAGCAGGGATGTCCCAACATTTGAAACAATAAGGTCTTGCCAACAACCTTAAACGAACAGATCCCTTCACTTATGAAGAGCTGGAAATTGTGCGGAAGAAATCTGTGGGAGGGAAATATGTCTGCAAAAATTGTCTTGTATTTTAACGTAAACAAAGACCGCGATCGACTGCTACACACGGAATCGATTATGCAGTAGCTTAATGAATGACTCTCTATCCTTTGGAAGCAAGGAATACACCACAAAACTGGAAAATATGGAGTGTACATGTTTTCTGGGCCAGACTAGCTAGTTTCGGCCAATTGGGCCTCATTAGTGACCCTCAAGATATTTTCAAAATTCCACAATGGAATCAATGAATCCAAAGGACAAGAAAATACAAACTATACTATGATGTAGGGCAGGGAGACTTTTTACGGCCGCCACACATTCCCACACATCAGCTGTAGTGACGTTAAATATGCCTCTAAAATTAAAATGGTCTTCAAATAAGCACAAAACATTCTGTAAAATACCCTAAAAAAGCATTCTTTGAACTGCAGAAATTCTGTATTTAAAATAGCGATTTGTTTTGTTTTGAAACTTACAGTTGCGACGTCACTTGTGACGTAATTTGCTGCGCTCTACTATGTTACTGTATTACCGTGAGCATGGTTAGTGTACGCCTACTAATACGTTATATAATTTAAAAGGATTTTTATTTTCGGCGGATACCGAAAATATTTGATCTCGCGTGTATCCTCAACACACTCGATGAAACTTTCCCGGCATCAACCTTTAAAAAGTAAATATTCTCTTTGTTTTCATTTCTTCACCTTGCAATATAACTATGCTATATAAATGATGTAATAAAGAGGTTATGATATGGTGAAGGTGTGGCTCTATGTCATATTGGCACCGGAAGTCATATTGGCCCTCGGGCCAATATGACATACCGGTGCCAATATGACTAAGAGGCACACCTTTGTCATATAATAACCTATATGTAATATTTTCGATAATCCACTAGTGGATTAAATATGCAAATTAGCTAGATACGTCCCGTAACGTTACATGTACGACGTCCTTTACGACGTCGCGTTTACCAATGGCGGAAAATTGACATTTTTGTAAACAATCGTAAATAAAATGCGTTATAAATGTTATATGATAAATAGAAACTTGCATTCGTGCTCATGTATTATTGAATTTATTAAACTCGTTGAGGAAAAGGGATAAAATGCGAGGCAAAGCCTCGCAATTTATCCCTTTACCTCAACTCGTTTAATAAATGCTCATGTATTATTGAATTTATTAAACGAGTTGAGGTAAAGGAATAAAATGCGAGGCTTTTTTATTGAATTTATTAAACTCGTTAAGGAAAAGGGATAAAATGCTCGCCAAAGCCTCGCATTTTATCCCTTTACCTCAACTCGATTAATAAATGCTCGTGTATTATAGAATTTATTAAACGAGTTGAGGTAAAGGAATAAAATGCGAGGCTTTTTTATTGAATTTAATAAACTCCATAAGGAAAAGGGATAAAATGCTCGGCAAAGCCTCGCATTTTATTCCTTTACCTCAACTCGTTTAATAAATTCAATAATACATGATCACTCATGTATGATCCTCTAGTTTCATAATGAGGAGTATACAGCGGAATCTGTTTATCTTGGGCCTCCATCACGGCTATATAATTTTGACCCCCTTGAACCACACTTTTATATAACAAGAGGATCATGATGGTCCTATATCGCTCACCTGGGCAATTTTTGGCCTCAGGTCCATAAATTGAACAATTTTGGTAGAGGTCCACTAAATGAAGCTTAAAACAAATATCAAAGTCCTGGGCCTTCTGGTTTCAGACAAGAAGATTTCTAAAAGTTTAACTAGGGCCCCGTGGTGGGGTGAATATGCCCCCCCCCCCCCTCACGAGCTATGATTTGAACAATCGTGGTAGAGGTCCACCAGATGAAGCTTCAAATCAAATATCTAAGATCTTGGCCTTTTGGATTCATACATGAAGATTTTCAAATGTTTTCTCTATGAAAGTCTATGTAAAGCCAGTGGGCCCCAGGCTTGGCAATTTTTGGCCTCATGGCTATAATTTGAATAATCATGGTAGAGGTCCACAAGATCAAGCTTCATACCAAATATCAAAGACCTGGGCATTCTGGTTTCAGACAAGATGTTCTTTAAGGTTTCCCTATAATGCCTCCGTAAAACCAGGGGGCCCTGGTGTGGGGGCATTTTTTTTTTGGCCCCAGGTCTCATAATTTGAACAATCTTGGTAGAGGTCTACTAGATGAAGCTTCATGCCAAATATCAAAGACCTGGGCCTTCTGGTTTCAGACAAGAAGCTTTCTAAAGGTTTCCCTATAATGCCTTTGTAAAACCAGGGGGCCCTGGTGCGGAGGCGTTTTTGGCCCCAGGGCTATAATTTGAACAATCTTGGTAGAGGTCCACTAGATGAAGCTGCATACCAAATATCAAAGACCTGGGCCTTCTGGTTTCAGACAAGAAGATTTTTAAAGGTTTTCCCTACATACGTCAATACAAAACCAGTAGGCCCTGGTGCGGGGGCATTTTTGGCGCCAGGGCTAGTATTTGAACAATCTTGGTAGAGGTCCACTAGATAAAGCTTCATAAAAATGTCAAAGACCTGGGCCTTCTGGTTTCAGACAAGAAGATTTTAAAGGTTTTCCCTACATAAGCCTATGTAAAACCAGTTGGCCCTGATGCGGGGACAGTTTTGGTCTGTGGGCTATAATTTGAACAATCTTGGTAGAGGTCCACTAGATGCAGCTTCATACCAAATATCAAAGACCTAGGCCTTCTTGTTTCAAACAAGAAGTTTCTTAAAGATGTTTCCTATATATGCCTTTTGTAAAACCAGGGGACACTGGTGCAGGGGCTTTTTGACCCCAGGGCTATAATTTGAACACTCTTGGTAGAGATCCACTAGATGAAGCTTCATACCAAATATCAAAGACCTGGGCCTTCTGGTTTCAGACAAGAAGATTTTTATATGTTTTCCCTGTAATAGTATATACAAAACCAGTGGGCCCCGGCGCGGGAGCGTTATTGGCACCAGGGCTATAATTTGAACAATCTTGGTAGTGGTCCACTAGCTAAAGCTTCATACCAAATATCAAAGACCTGGGCCTTCTGGTTTCAGACAAGAAGATTTTTAAATGTTTCCCTATAATAGCCAATGTAAAACAAGTGGGACCCGGCGCGGGAGCATTATTGGCCCTAGGTCTATTATTTGAACAATCTTGGTATAGGTCCATGAGATGAAGCTTCATACCAAATGTCAAAGACCTGGGCCTTCTGGTTTCAGAGCAGAAGATGTTTTAAAGGTTTTCCCTGTATAAGGCTATGTAAGACCAGTTGGCCCCGGGGCGGGGTCGTTTTTGACCCCCAGGGCTGTAATTTGAACAATCTAGGTAGTGGTCCACTAGACGAAGCTTCATACCAAATATCAAAGATCTGGGCCTTCTGGTTTCAGACAAGAAAATTTTTGAAGGTTTTCTCTATGTAAGCCTATGTACAACCTGTGGGCCCCGGCGCGGGGGTGTTTTTGGCCCCAGGGCTATAATCTGAACAATCTTAGTAGAGGTTCAATAGTAGAAGCTTCATTCCGAATGTCAAAGGCCTTGGCCTTCTGGTTTCAGACAAGAAATTTTAATATGTTTCTCCTATATAAGCCTATGTAAAACCAGTGGGCCCCGGGGCGGGGCTGTTTTTGGCCCCAGGGCTATAATTTGAACAATCTTGGTAGAGGTCCACTAGATCAAGCTTCATTCCAAATATCAAAAACCTGGGCCTTCTGGTTTCAGACAAAAAGATTTTTAAAGGTTTTCCCCATGTCAGACTATGTAAAACTAGTGGACCCCAGCGTGGGGGCGTTATTGGCCCCAGGGCTATAATCTGAACAATCTTAGTAGAGGTTTAATAGTAGAAGCTTCATTCCGAATGTCAAAGGCCTGGGCCTTCTGGTTTCAGACAAGAAATTTTAATATGTTTCTCCTATATAAGCCTATGTAAAACCAGTGGGCCCCGGGGCGGGGCTGTTTTTGGCCCCAGGGCTATAATTTGAACAATCTTGGTAGAGGTCCACTAGATCAAGCTTCATACCAAATATCAAAGACCTGGGCCTTCTGGTTTCAGACAAGAAGATTTGTAAAGGTTTTTCCCTATATAAGCCTATGTAAAACCATTGGGCCCCGGCGCGGGGGTATTTTTGTCCCCAGGGCTATAATTTGAACAATCTTGGTAGAGGTCCACTATATGAAGCTTCGTACCAAATATCAAAGACCTAGGCCTTCTGGTTTCAGAGAAGAAGATTTTTAAAGTTTTTTTTTTCTTATTTTCCCCTTTTCGTTGCCATGGCAACCAGAGTTCTGCATGGAATAGAATTCTTTGAACATCTTTGAGAGAGGACCACCCAAAGATCATTTCCGCTAAGTTTGGTCAAAATCTGTTCAGTGGTTTAGGAGGAGATGTCGTTTAAAGGAATTGTGGAGGGACATCCGCACGGACGACGACGACGGACGGGTGACCGATCACAGAAGCTCCCCCGGACCCTTCGGCTCAGGTGAGCTAATAAAACTGGGGTTTACAGGGATAAACCATAATTTCTTATTTCTGTTCTAAAATATAGATTGTGTGTACTCGTTAGAAACGCATCGATGTGGCGGATCTAACGAGTATCAACAATCTATTTTTTGAGCAGAAATAGGAAAAATATCACAATTTTTCATCTTAAAATTTTCGTTTTTTTGGCGGTTAAATTTACCATGTATTTGTATAGGCGTGTTTTCGTAACGAGTGGCCTAGTGGATAAGAGCGCTGACTCTTAATCGTAAGGTCTCTCTCCGCTGTGGGTTCGAGCCTCGCTCGAGTCACATGTGGGGTGCCAAGTTCTGCAACGGAAGGTCTGGTGGTTTTTCTCCGGGTACTCCGGTTTTCGCCCACCTTTGATTACCGATCGGCTCGAAATGAGTGAAATAATCTTGAAAGGGCCGTAAAACCAAAACCAAAAAAAAAAAAAAAAAAAAATAAATAAATAAATCTGTTTATCTTATTTACTCAAAAAACAAATGTTTTGGACAAGCTTCATCCACAACATTCGTTTGGTTTTGAAGTATAGATTTGAAGAATCTTGACTACATGTATCTCAGAGTATAACTAGTTTTGTTGATATCTAGGCTGTCGGTATAAAGAGGCAAGACTACCGTTTATTCTATCTTCTTTCAGCTTTATGTATTTTTTCTGTGAACTAAAAGACCTTAGCAACTAGTATTACATCTAATAGCTGTCATATCCATATTCTTCGTGCATTTTATAAAATAATGTAATAAAATATTGGTTTAACTGTATTAAATCGCAAAATAACATTGACAGCAACATTAACCAGATGTTGATTGCATTAGTAAAATGTTATTGTGAGAGGTTTAAAACAAAGACGTTTCAGAAAATGCCAATGAAGATTAAAAGTAAGTGTTTATAACTTTCTTTTTTTTTTTTTTTCACAGAATAAGGCTACAATACATCATCTGAACTTGACGATAGGAAAGTATTTACGCTAAGAAGTCCGCGAAATTAACCTCTATTCACCATATTTGCATTATACGCTGGCTCCAAGCTTGCACATTGTCAATATTGGAAAAACAGGTAACCAGACCCCCCTGACCTTCCAAGGTCAGGGGGGTCTGGTTACCTGTTTTTCCTTGAAAGGTCAGGGGGTCTGGTTACCTGTTTTTCCAACACTGATAACCTTCAGACTAGGAACCAGCAGATAATGCAAATAAGGTGAATGTAAAATATGTTCTAGAAAGGGTTATCCTTTGGTAGCAAGGAGTACACCACAGAACTGGAAAATATGGAGTGTACATGTTTTCTGGGCCAGACTAGCTAGTTTCGGCCATTTAGTGACCACACTTGAAATGGAGAAAACTAAGTTTCACAATGTTATACATTATTTTGTTTGATTTCAGGTTTAACGTCCCCGTCAACACTGTAAAGGTCATTTTGGAGACGTTGCTTCCAATTTTGTGGGACTTTTACCCGATATTGAGATGAAATGACATCTGAATCCGGATTCAGCTCTGCGTGGAAGCCCATATATTTCTTCAAGCCCCTATGGGCGGGGGCCTTATACATTATTTATGCTTACATGTATTTCTGTTCCAAGATAAAGCCTGTGGTATGCTAAATGAGGCGGTTCTAACAACCACATCCGCCCCGCCTATCGGGGCCTAAAGAAATAGATAGGGTGCATGATGCTTCCACGCAGAGCTGATTCCGATCCGTCACACGTACGAGTACTGGTATCTAAGCCTACCCAGGCAAAGCGGTGGGAGTCGGACCGTCCGTGCTTATAAACCATATTGGTTTCATTGGGCGACAGGGCTTGAGATGTCATTTCATCTCAAAGTCGAGTAAACATCCCATAAAATTGGAAGCAACGTCTCCAAAATGACCTATACAGTGTTGACGGAACGTTAAACCTCGAAACAAACAAACAAACAAGTACATGTATGTTATGCATAAATAAGAATAAAAACATATTTGATTGCTTTGGCCCATCGGAGTCTAACTGTTGGTGTTCTTTTGCTCCAGCATTTCAGTGGTTTCTTGCTGTCGAGTCCTCACCGTTGTCTCACCTCTGTGGTTCTTTGATTTTTTGTGTTCACGGAGATGTTGCATTGATGAGTTAGGAGGCCTTCATGCGGACTGAACAAATTATTTGTTTAAATCGCGACGGAAGTAAGGGCGAGGATTGTGGCCACGTAAAATCGATTTAAGCCCCCCAGTGGAAATCTTTCCACTGACCGTTCCAAGGCGGTTCTTCTGTGGCGATTTATTTATGTTGTTGTTTGTTACTTACTGTGTGTATCACTTGTGTCTTTTAATTTTGGATGGCCATATGGCCATTTTGTGTGAAAGTAACTGTCCTTACGACCTTTTTATTGTTTAGGTTTCCATTATGGTCTGGTCGCTTAATGTTTGTATTTCTTTCCCTTTGGTGTCTTTGGTGGGTGGAGTAAGTTAATTGTATCGATTCCTGATCTTTGTTTTACTTCTACTTAAAAGAATTGACTAATTAATAGATATTGTTCTCGTTGATTGTTCTTATAATAGATTCAAAGATAATTTAGAACCGTTGTAAACATAAAAAATGGACTCATCCAATTTATAGGTAATGCGGCTTGCCGTAGTTGCTATTCTGTAGGAGTTTGAACACCGTTATTTAGTAACAAAGGTACAGACCTGCTGACAAGAAACCACGGCATTTGTCTTTCGGTGCTTGTGTAATAGCATTACTTAATAGTAACAAAGTCTACAACAACCCACAATACATGCATCCGAAATGCTTCTGACACTGAGCAGGTAGGTGTATAGACTTATATGGTCACATATACCCGAAGACAGGTTTCTCGCGACTACACTTTTAATTTTGGACTAGTCCGCGTTTTAAGTAAATCGCCTTCAGTTGGGAGATATACGAACTGAGGATCGTACTGCATCATATTTACCACTTGGTCACGACTTCTACATAATGGCATTATCAAAAAACTTATAATTTTTAAAATCCTGTGAAAAAAAGAAATCCGAAACCTGCTTCCCCTAAAACATGGAATAGTTTTATCACCCTTGAACGTTGAACCCTCAAAGGTCGTTGACAAACTATAGCTTAAATTTGCTGAATTATTTGCAATGTCCCATTTGTTTAGAAAATAAGACAATTTCGCTCAGTATATTCTGCCGTCACGTGACGAAATGGGTTGAATAGACGCGCCGCTGGCCCCCGCCCATTGGGGCTCGGAGAAATAGATTTGGCTGCATGATGCTTCCACGCACGGTTAAAACCCACCGCACATGAGTACTGGGGAACTGCTTAGAATCCTGCCCAGGCAAAGTGGTGCATGCATGTAAACCCTATTGGCTTCACTGGGCGGCAGGGAGTCATTGAGGCGGTTCTGACGAGTACCCACAACCTATGTCTTGGAGCAAGAACAAGCAAAATAATGTATTACCCTGAAAGCCCCAGTTTTCTCTATACAGTCGAACTTCAATGGCTCGAACACCTTAGGGACCTCGAAAATCTGTTCGAGACAGGGGTAGTTCGAGCCACTGAGGTTACTGTCAGGAGGCATAACGAGATACTTTTAGACATCTTTTCGGTGTTCTATAATGAAAATGCATGATGTGTGTACTCATAAGAATCGCCTCATCGAAGCGATTCTAATGAGTACACACAGCATACATTTACAAGATAAAAGACTAAAATCTCCTTAATAATCCCCCACTTTTTCTTATGTAGAGGAATTCGCTAGGGACTCAAGAATGGGTTCGACACATCTATGGTTAACGAGTCATCGGTGTTCGAGCCATCGAAGTATGCTGTTCTTTTCACGGACTTCTTAACATGATGCCCTGACGTATCACCAGTAACAATTCTGATTCTGATTCACATATCAACTCCTAATCACGTAAAAGATAGAGATCAAAGTATTGCATAAATATACTGTTCACAAAAAGTAGGGGATATTCAGGTTCCTTCGAGCCCATCATGCTAAACATTAGGAATAATCAAATGTCTGGTATACCATGTCAATTGACTATCATGTGTGTTTATTCTATCTTTGAGCAGTATGATATTTATTCTCAAGTGGCGCAGCACGGGGGCATTAATTGTACATAGGTAGCACGTGAATTTTAACCCTTATCTTGCTGTTCACGACAACCCCTATCTTTACAAACAGTGTAGATCCAGATCAGATGGCTTAAATGAATATTCAGCAAGATAAGGGTTAACATTAGTGACAAACCGGTTTATTGATGCGAGATTTCGATAAAACTTTCTGTATCGACTGTCGAAGTGTTGTATGAAACGATTTCATAAACAAATTCGTTAAATTAGAACCATGATTCGGCGAAGGGAGGCTCAACGTTGAAGAGTCGTTGACATGCTCCAGACCTGAAATACGCAGCTGCAGACGGCAAATGTCATGAATACGTCACAGTCAGTTGTCAGTCGACTTTGGGCACGCTATCGTAGGACAGGAGCAGTAGCGGATTTGCAAAGAAGTAGAAGTAGATGCCCGAAGAGTACTAACGGACGCGATGACCGCCTTGTTGTCAATCAAGCATTACGCAAATGGAGACTAACGTCAACAGATTTTCAACAATACCTGCGCCAATACCTGCGCCGAGTAAAAGGGGTTAATGTCTCTAGATAGACAATACGAATTCGCCTTCACTCGAGTGACTTTAGGGCATAGCGTCCGCATGTTGTACTGCCGTTGAAAGCTAGGCACCGTAGTGTTCATTTTGCGCGGTGTACACAGCGTAGACGTTGGAACATTAATCAGTGGACTCACGTTATGTTCAGTGACAAACCGCGGTTTGACTTGGACTTTCGTGATGATCGAAGAAGAGTCTGGCGTCGTACTGTTGAACGTTATACAGACCCGAATAGAGTTGCTCATGACCGATATGAAGCAGGGTCTGTTATAGTATGGGATGGGATCACCTCGACTGGAAAAGCAGACTTAAATGTGTGCCAAGGCAGAGTTACAGGACTGTACTATCGTGATAACGTGTTGGCTCCTCACATGACGGTCGTGGTTTCATTAATCAGGACGATACCGCTAGGGCTCATAGGGAACGCGTCGTCACTGAGTACTTTCAATGGCAAAATATGCGGACGGTACCATGGCCTGCGATGAGTCCAGACTTATCTCCCATCGAACACGTATGGGGCATCCTCGGGAACGAGTCCGAAGCCGTGATCCGCCTCCAAGGACCCTGGGTGAGCTTGGTGCAGTACTTCAAGAAGAGTGGCGACGATCTCAGTTCACGATTCGTAGACTAATTGGAAGTATGCGATGACAATGCATTGCCTGCTGTGACAATCGAGGCGGTCCAACACGTTATTGAGGGCTTGTGAAAAATGACGTTGACGCTTTGAAGATTGGTCGCCGTGTCGCTACATAATGAAATGATCATTGGTTTGGTTCAATTTATGGATATTTGATAGTCCTTTGAATTAAATGCACATTGGCCATGCAACGCTTTGTTTATTTCCCAATATTCAGCCTGAAAGTAAAATAACCCCTACTTTTTGTGAACAGTTTATGTAACAAGAATATCATGCAAAGTTCTAACACTGTGCCTTTACCCTCTGTGTCAGCAGCAGCAGCAGTCACATGATTGGAACTATACATTGTCTGCTGTAATGTATAAGATGACATGTCAAACTCTAGGCAATCAACACGATGAAGATAAAAAAAATTAATAACCATTCAAAGTATGTGACCTTGACTTCCTGTCAGCAGCAGGAGCCATAAAACTGAAACTTTACTGTCATAGGGAAGATGGGAAGATTCCCTCTATCTTGCATGTAATGTAAGAAATGCTTTTTTCACTTCTGAAGAGCATAACAATTATACTTTATGGTCATGTCAGAAAGTGTGTGAAGCTCTCACCTTTCTACTTATGATTTTGATTCCTTGGGTAATGAAACCTACTGTCTTCTGGTAATAAGAACTGATTTTAGAAAAAAAAAAAAAAAAAACAGAGGCCAATGGGACACTATGCGCACAAGAGTTCAGGTGGGCACTGCCCACCGACAACCATGCTTTTTAACAAGGTATGATTATGCTGTCTCCAAAAGAAACCCATACTTAAACGAGCATCTATATCAACTCGATATCTGAAATAGTATTCCTTTTTAGCTCACCTGTCACGTAGTGACGAGGTGAGCTTTAGGGATCACTTTTTGTCCGTCGTGCGTGCGTCCGTGCGTGCGTAAACTTTTTCTTCAAACGACATCTCCTCCTAAACCAGTGAATGGAATTTGATATAATTTCACAGGAATGTTCCTTGGATGACCCTCTTTCAAAATTGCCTAAATCATTCCGCTCCGTTAAATAAAATGGCCACCAGAGCTAAAAATAGAAAAACCTTTAATTGACATCTCCTCCTAGGCCAATGGCCCCTATTTGAAAATAATTTCACAGGAATGTTCTTTGAGTGACCCTCTTTCAAAATTGCCTAAATCGTTCCGCTCCGTTAAACAAAATGGCCGCCAGAGCTAAAAATAGATAAACCTTTAAATGACATCTCCTCCTGGGCAAATGGCCCAATTTGAATGGTCCGATTTGAAAATAATGTTGCAGGAATGCTTCTTGAGTGACCCTCTTTCAAAATTGCCTAAATTGTTCTGCTCCGTTAAACAAAATGGCCGCCAGAGCTAAAAATAGAAAAACCTTTTAATGACATCTCCTCCTAGGCAAATGGTCCGATTTGAAAAGAATTTCACAGGAATGTTCCTTGAATGACCCTCTTTCAAACTTGCTTAATTCGTTCCGCTCCGTTAAACAAAATGGCCACCAGAGCTAAAAATAGAAAAACCTTTCAATGACATCTCCTAGGCAAATGGCCCCATTTGAAAATAATTTAACAAGAATCTTCCTTGAGTGACCCTCTTTCAAAATTGCCTAAATCGTTCCGCTCCGTTAAATAAAATGGTCGCCATAGCTAAAAATAGAAAAACCTTTAAATGACATCTCCTCCTAGGCAAATTGCCCTATTTGAATATAATTTCACAGGAATGTTCCTTGAATGACCCTCTTTCAAAATTGTTTAAATCGTTCCGCTCCATTAAATAAAATGGCCACCAGAGCTAAAAATAGAAGAAAAAAAACTTTCAGTGACATCTCCTCCTAGGCAAATGGCCCAATTTGAAAATAATTTCAAAAGAATGTTCCTTGAGTGACCCTCTTTCAAAATTGCCTAAATCGTTCTGCTCCGTTAAAAAAATGGCCGCCAGAGCTAAAAATAGAAAAACCTTTATATGACATCTCCTCCTAGGCAAATGGCCTGATTTGAAAATAATTTCACAGGAATGTTTCTTGAGTGACCCTCTTTCAGAATTGCCTAAATGGTTCCGCTTAGTTAAACAAAATGGCCACCAGAGCTAAAAATAGAAAAACCTTTCAATGACATCTCCTAGGCAAATGGTCCCATTTGAAAATAATTTAACAAGAATCTTCCTTGAGTGACCCTCTTTCAAAATTGCCTAAATCGTTAAATAAAATGGTCGCCATAGCTAAAAATAGAAAAACCTTTAAATGACATCTCCTCCTAGGCAAATTGCCCTATTTGAATATAATTTCACAGGAATGTTCCTTGAATGACCCTCTTTCAAAATTGTTTAAATCGTTCCGCTCCATTAAATAAAATGGCCACCAGAGCTAAAAATAGAAGAAAAAAAACTTTCAGTGACATCTCCTCCTAGGCAAATGGCCCAATTTGAAAATAATTTCAAAAGAATGTTCCTTGAGTGACCCTCTTTCAAAATTGCCTAAATCGTTCTGCTCCGTTAAAAAAAATGGCCGCCAGAGCTAAAAATAGAAAAACCTTTATATGACATCTCCTCCTAGGCAAATGGCCTGATTTGAAAATAATTTCACAGGAATGTTTCTTGAGTGACCCTCTTTCAGAATTGCCTAAATGGTTCCGCTTAGTTAAACAAAAGGCCACCATCGCTAAAAATAGAATAAAACTTTAAATGACATCTCCTCCTAGGCAAATGGCCTGATTTGAAAATAATTTCACAGGAATGTTCCTTGAGCGACCCTCTTTCAAATTGCCTAAATCGTTCCACTTCGTTAAACAAAATGGCCGCCAGAGCTAAAAAAAGAAAAACCTTTAAATGACATTTCCTCCTAGGCAAATGGCCCGATTTGAAAACCATTTCCCAGGAACGTTCCTTGAGTGACCCTCTTACAAAATTGCCTAAACTGTTCCGCTCTGTTAAACAAACTGGACACCATAGCTGAAAATAGAAGAACCTTCAAATTCCACTACAGTGAAAAATAGCCTCCAAAGATAAAAGTCTTTGGTCCACATCTCAATCCTGAAATCATGAAAGTCTTTGGTCCGCAGTGATTCCTTCATTTCCATAAGCTTTGAAACATCTTGGATTCAGGTGAGCGATTTAGGGCCATCATGGCCCTCTTGTTTTAGTTAAGAGGTGGGGATCTGTAAGTTTCCTGAGATATAAGGTATTTTAATCAGTAGAAGGGTAAGATCATGGCTCCGGCGGGCCCTAGGAAGACCCAAGAATGTTGTCACTGAATGTGTCTTATCATAAGGACCAATAATATATATGGTTTAGGGGTGGGGATCTAGACGGTTTCTGCCATAAGAGGCCTTTTTATGAAGTGGAGGGGTGAGCGATGGCCCCTTAGGAGTTGGCGGGACCCCCCATCCCCCACCCCCAACAGATACACAAGCAAGTATGACTAAATGCGTCTTATCATAAAGGACAATAATTTATATAATGGATGGGTGGATCTGAATGGTTTCAAAGCTATATGACCTTTTATGAACTGGAGGGGTTGGGGCATGGCCCCCGCTAACTCCCGGAAGGCCACAGGGCTTGTGTGACTGAATGCGTCTTTTCATAAGGAACACGAATACACATATGGTTTAGGGCTGGGAATCTGTACGATTCCCGAGATATAAGACCTTTTAAGCAGTGGAGAGGAGGAGTATGACTGCGGCAGACCCTAGGATGGCCCAGGATTGTTGTCACTGAATGTTTCATTATCCTAAGGACCAAAAATATCATCACGTGAACAAGTCCGTGAAATGAACACCCCCTAAACCCCACTTTATATAGAGAAAACTAGGGTTTAAGGGGGTATACATTTTTGTTCTTATTTCTGCTCCAAGACATAGGTTGTGGGTATTCGTTAGAACCGCCTCAATGAGGCGGTTCTAACGAGCACCCACAACCTATGTTTGCTGTATGAATAAGAAAAATATCACGGATTTTCACCAGAAAAGTAGCCATTTTGGAGGTGTGAAAAATGCACTTTGTCGTACGGGTGTGTTATCGTAATGTATAGGGCGAAGGGGAGGGGATCTGGAAGGCTTTTGAGACGAGGTCTTTTCAAAAAGTCGTTGGGCTGAGGAATGACCCCAAAGGCTGGTTTGACTGAAAGGAACAAAAATATGCACGATGAAGGGGAAGAGATCTGAATGGTTCTGAGCTATATTATGAAGTGGAAGGTTGGTAAGGCCCCAGCACACCTCAAGAAACCCCAAAGTCGATGTGATGAATGCGACTCATCATAAGAAACAAGAATATATATGGTTTAGGGGTGGGGATCTGAACAGTTACTGCGATACATGATCTTTTATGAAGTTGAGGGGTGGGACGTGACCCAGAAGCACCACTGGGGACCCCACGGTTTGAGTCACTGAATGTGTCTTATCATAAGGAACATGACCACCGAGAGAAGATTTCTTCAGAATCATTTCTATGAAAGTTTTATCAAAATAACTGCAGAATTTTGCCAGTAAATATCCCCATTACAAGTCTATGGAAACGTTAAGTTGCTATGGCAACCAAACTCAAGAACCAAATTTCATTAAAACATAAAACCTGTAAAGGCTAATATGGTCAATAATTACATTAAGCCTCAGCCCGATAAAGCGTATGGTTTTTGAGATGATTTTTTTTTTTTTTTTTTTTTTTTTCGTTTTTATTTTTTTATTTTTTTTTTTTTTTTTTTATTTTGGCATTTTGGCTTCCATGGCAACCAATAAATATGAGCAGTAAAACAGCAGTAAAATAGAAGTAAAGGTAATGGTCAGGTATCGGTACAATTAACCCACAGCCCCCATCAGAGAAAAGAAACAAAAAAAAAAGCAAACAACAAATAACACGGTAAATATGATGTGTCTTACTCTAATAACTTACAAAGTCCAACACTTGTTGCTTATCAAGCGTATTGTCATTGCAAACATCTGGACCACCAACTCCATTAATTTGGTGCAAGCTTAAAGCGCACACTAGAACAAACAATATCAGCGGTACCATTGTGAATTCTCCGACTGCGAATGCAAAAGTGTGACATTTTATGGCTGGTGCTATTACGAAGCTTTGCTAATTGCTAGATCGCTCTTTTGGAAAAAAATATTCGGTACATTTATGCATGCATACTAAGCACGATTCTATAATCATACATTCATTAAGAGGGTGATTCAGTCATGTTCTCTGAATTGGATCCTAACTTAACAGGTACTACAAACAAGAAGTATCTTTTAAAAAAGATATACGAGCATTAGGATAACACATCCGTGCGTCATTGTGCATTTTTTCACATCTCCAAAATGGCTACTTTCTGATGTTTATCGGTGATTTTGTTTCTTATTTATACAGCAAACATAGGTTGTGGGCGCTCGTTAGAACCGCCTAGTCGAGGCGGTTCTAACGAGTACCCATAACGTATGTCTTGGAGCTGAAATTAGAAAATAATGTATACCCGTTCAGCTCAGTTTACTCTATATAAAGTGGGGTTTAGGGGGTGTTCTTTGATGGACTTGTTCACGTCATGGTAGTTATAAGCTGATTACTATTTACAACAAAACAGAAATTGGCCCATGTAAAATCATTAACGTCATGTTTGAACATCTCTGCAGTGAGATCATAAACACCACTAGAGGTCCGATCTATTTGATGGTGGGCATGGTGACTGTAGGGGTGGTGGAGGGGATTGTGGCTGACCATCATAGTGCCCATAATCTAGTTGGTCCCAAAGGAGGTCCGGACTTTTCTCAATAGTAGCCGCCAATACGTAATGCTTATGAATCTAAGCCCGTAAAAGCATTGCAGCTGTCCGACTCGCACCATTTTGCCT
Organism: Lucinisca nassula; assembly: GCA_963580285.1. Classification (NCBI taxonomy): domain Eukaryota; kingdom Metazoa; phylum Mollusca; class Bivalvia; order Lucinida; family Lucinidae; genus Lucinisca; species Lucinisca nassula. The sequence goes on from OY757018.1 coordinate 25,119,204, forward strand.
GGACAGGCATAGACCCTTTAAGCGGTTTACCAGTACTCATGTGCGGTCGGTTTCAGCTATGCGTGGAAACATTATGCAGCCGAGTTTATTTCTGCAAACACCGATGGGCAGGGGTCCAAGTAGTAGTAGTAGTAGTTGTTGTTGTTATTGTGATATTATTGTAACAGTTATTATTATTATTATTATTATTATTATTATTATTATTATTATTATTCCTACAAACAATATTGGCTAGTGTTAATCAAATATCATTTTCATCACGTAAGCATGCGCTTGTAGTGCCCTTATAAATCCGATTTTATGTCATTAACATTATTTTGACAACATTTCAACCCACAACCTACAACTGAATTGTTAGAAAAATGCAATTTGTACAGTCAAGAAACACAGCATTATTATGGATGAATTGAAAATATGTTTTCTGTCCTTATGAACTTCATTTGAAACAAATGAGAAACATAATAAAACGATATCTTGTGGACAGCTTTATATTTTTTTTACTAAAGTGCATATAGCAGTTACACGTCTTCTAAGGGAGCATATGATTTTGTATATCCACAGTCAGGGCACAGCAAAATGTACAAGTTAGCAAGTTTGAAACACAACTTCCCATACAAAGTGTCCAATTAGTTCCTCAGGCAACCTTATAATATTCATCAACTGATCTATTTGTATGGTACTCGAGTATGTAAAATAATCAGAGTCAACACCTCATTACGAAAACACGCCTATACAAATACATTACCACCTTTATCGCCGAAAAAATGAAAATTTTGTGATGAAAAATTGTGATATTTTTCTTATTTCTGCTCAAAATATAGATTGTGGGCACTCATTAGAACCGCCTCATTGAGGCGGTTCTAACGGGTACCCACAACCTATATTTTAGAGCAGAAATAAGAAAAATAAGGTATACCCCCGGAAACCCCAGTTTTACTATATAAAAGTGGGGTTCAAGGGGGTCAAAATTATATAGCCGTGTTTTTGTGATGTATGCTCTTAGTCAAAATGTGATGAGCAACGTTTTCTTGCTGAAATGCTAGAAGATAATGTCAAACCTTCGTGCAAGATTTGCTGCATTGCAAGAACTACTTGTGTAAAGAAAATGTGTAAGAATTGCCGTGTCGCAGTCTTAAACAATAGTGTTAGTGAAATATGAACAGTTTAGGTTAATCAAAAGTTCGAGTCACAAAACGAGATAAATTCAACACCATCATTCAGGACAACTGTGTCATAAAACATTTTGTTCTTCCCTAATTTAATCCGACCAAGAATATTTAACTTCGGAACTGGTTTGATGGTGGAATTAGTTGGATGCAGTTTAGACCACAAATGTTTCAAAAATAGAAACCGTTACAACTGCCTCTGCAAATTTCACCGACTATAAGCCTAAGGGCTTTCAGCACTTTGATTTTATTAAGTTGAAGTTTCCTAACAATCTGATACTTTTTAAATGAATACTCATGATCATGAAGAGACTCCACACTCTTCCTTGGCTCATCTTGGTCTGCGCTGTTTGCCAATGTGTCTTTTTATGGGGGTGCTAAGCTTAGGCCATTTCTAGGTCCGTTGCAAGTCAGATTCTCACTGTCTGATAGCTGACAACCATAACGTTTCAAATGGGTTTGTCCTGAGAGCTGGCAAATTCCATTTTTGCATTGACTGGATAACAAAACACAGTCTCGTACCGCTTACAGCAGGTTAAACAAGTCCGTGAAATGAATCCCCCTATAAACTTTATACTGGGACAAGTGGGGTTTACGAGGGTATTCATTATCATTTTCATCTTTGATCAAAACCATTGATGGTGGATACTCAATGGGGCGGTTCTGAGGCGGTTCAATCGAGCACTCACAATCTGTATTTGGATTAGGATTAAGAAAAATGATATCAAACATTTTAATCTGGAAAATGTCAGTTCTAGAGAGATGGTCGCCATTTTAGAGAACGGGTGTGTTATTGTAATGTATTTCAATTGAACCTGTCCCAATGGTCAGCTTGGATTTTATTTTGCCACCATAATCATATGGGGGTAGTTGTCGAATGTTGATATGGCATTAACTGTTAGTTGGAAGATACTATTTAATCACCATGAATAATGTGAGTAGTTACCCTAACTGATATGTGTCTGGCCTATGTGTTAGTTGACAGATTCTGTTTTGTCACCATACTCTTACGTGAGTAGTTGTCTTGACTTGATAGATTTTGTAAGTTAACTGGCTGCAAAAAGCACATATGGGCTACCCCCATCTCGCTAAATGGGATTAGTTTATGAACTGCTCTTCCCAAGGCCTCCAATTTGCTGGAACTTGTCAATTCGACAGGTGTCAGCTGACCAATGGGGATATACTGACCTCTTGCTCAGAGGAAGGCACAAATCGCACCCAAGGGGTAGCGTTTGTCCTAAGAAATGAGCAGTTCTCTAGTGATTTTAGAATTTTGAGTGTAGGAATCGGACCAAAGACGGACTGTAGTGTGTGATGACACGTTGCCAATTTCGGCTGCTAAATGTGTCAGAGCACAGCCCTGTTTTCGAATGAAAGCTAACATACATTATCAGTTCTGGTTTCCATTATTCTCTGCCCCCACCCCTGACATGGCGAAGAAAACGCCTTCGGTCAAGATGCTTGTTAAAGGGTGACAACGGATGAAATATTTGAACAGGCATCTAAAGTGAGCCAGAATGGCTGACTAATAGACCAGCCAAATCCTAGTACCCGTGCTCTCATCACAGAAACCCACTTATACAAGTTGGGTTCAAAATTACACAGGCGTGTCTTCGTGATGTGTTTGGAGGTATGTGTTTGTTTGGGAAAGGCGGTGTTGAGGCTAATCAGCCATTTTGCAATACCGCTATTTTTAATTTTTGAACGGTCTTCCAAAAGGCCTTTTATGAGACTTTCTATTTCCAAATACCTAGCAAATGCTGTCTATTGCCGTTGCCCTGCCTATAAAGATATTTAGCGCGTGACCTGTCCTCGTTTGTATGCTCTGTTCGGGCAGTATTTATGCCTTCGCTTTGCATACGTCCCGGCATTTCATCCTGTTGGTACCCATGGTGGAGCCCAGTACGGGCTTTCTCCCAGGTGCCGTCGGGATGTTGTTCTAAGGCTCTCCGTCGAGCCTCCTCTCGTTCCTGAACTAGAAAAGTGTTATTAGTGCTTTGGGACCCCATGTGTGCGCTCGGATCAGTGTAGCTGTATCCAGTTTCTTGTCCCCCGGGGTCCCAACTGTACCTGTAATAGAAACAAAAGTCATTAGTGCATAGTGTGCTTGTGCTAATAGGACCGCGCCATCCGTTTCATATTTTGGTTTCCCATGCTGTGCACAGGGCGGGCCGGGCTCGGGGGGACTACCCCCACCCAGGCGCGGTCCGGCTCTTAGGGTAACTTGTTCAAAACCAAGATAATGGGTGGCGCGGTTATTGTGCAAAATACCCTTCCCATGGGGGCTGCCTGTCCCGCAGCGGCATGCTACCTCATCGGAACACTCATAAGTGCTAAGCCTATGAGCCGCAACTACAGTGCCCCGAATCGGCTTGTCGCCGCAGGTTCAAGCATGTGCGTGATAGTTTTCGGGCTCTGGGATTTCCTTATGGTGCGCCCTTGTCCGTGGTCTGTTATGATGTTGAAGGTATGGGAGGGTCGTTGGTTGTCATTTGACGGGGATAGCCTCGGCGGGGCACCCGTAAGTGCAAAGCAAAAGAGCTGCAGCCAAAATGTCTCGCTTTTACGCTCCCGTCTCATGTCCATGTGTAGATTGATGGTAGGTGATGGTTGCCAAAGCGTGGTGTGTGGGTAACAGCTGTTTTCTTATATTACTTCCCAGTAATTTGTGTCTATAAGGAATTTCTTAATCACCTCGGCTATGGCCGAGCAGTGGTTTACGGGAGGGGGGGGGGGGTGCGGGGAGAGCGAGGAGATCGTGTAGGTGTACCGATTCATATCCTTATGTCAGATTTTAACTCTTCTCGTGCGTGGACGTTTGTTACACATTCACAGAAAATGTGTTGTGTTCATAGTTATCGCATTTTCTGTATAGACCTGTTGTGTTTCCTAGATGTGAGAGGTTGGCATTTAGGCCGTTATGGTTAAATCTCAAACGGGAGAGCACCACGTCTAATTTTCTGTGTTGCTAAATTGGTGGGCAGATTTATCTACTGTGGGCTGGAGGAGTTGGTAATGCCTCCCGGTGTTGGTTGGGTTTCTATCCCATAGGGCTTGCCATTTTCTAGTTATGGCGGTGTCTATGGTTGTATAGATCTCCCGTTTTGAAGGGAGAGTATAATCTTTAATACCTATATCTAGTGCTAATCTGGCTGTTTTGTCGGCCAGGGATGCCGATGTGCGACGGGATCCATTCGATTTCAATGTCTTGCCCTTCTCGTTTTGCCTCATCTAGTTTAGACAGGATTGTGTCAATTTGGTCAGGTCGTGTTTTGGATTTTCCAGACTGTAGGGCCCGGATAGAGCTAAGGCTGTCCGTGAGTACTGTGGCTTTGGGTGTCTTAATTATAATGGCCCATGAGACGGCCCAGTGTATGGCAATCATTTCAAATGTGAATACTGAGAGGTGTTGGTTTGTTTTACTCGGTATATGTAGATTTCTCTCGGGGACAACAAATGCGGCAACGGATTTTCCTGTTGATGGGTCCTTACTGCCATCTGTGTAGATCAGGGTTTTCCAGGCGTGGCTGGTGCGGACATAAGAGATACTTTTATTTTTCATGTACTCATTTGTATTTTCTTCTTTCCTCCTCAGGACCTGATGGGGTTACAGGAGGGTGCGTGGTGTTTGAGATCCCATTTGGATCTGTACTTGGGTGCCTGGCTCTAATCGGGTATGTTGTGCTCTATCAGGAGGGCACGGACTTTCGAACAATATGGGTTGTAGTTCTTGGCTCTCCTACATGAATAGCATTCCATGATATGTTAATAGATCATTCACTGGGAGGGATATGCCAGGTGGGGAGGATCTAGCCCAGTATGTTTGTATGAGTTCTTCCCTTCGTAGATGTATTGGTTTAAGTCCACAGTCTACCTCTAGTGCGTTGATCTGGGTAGATCGGTATGCTCTTGTTGCTATCCTGAGGGCGTGGTTTTTAATGATGTTCAGAGTTTTAAGGATGTTCTCTGACGCGGAGTTGTAAGTCTGGGCTCCGTAGTCTAGCTTACTAAGTATAAGGGCCTTGTATAGGGTCAGTGGTGTCTTTTTGTCAGCACCAAAGGTGGTATCTGACACTACTCGTAGTAGTTTCAGGTCTTTTTCACATCTTTCTTTTATAGCAACCAACCAACGAGTTGTTTGTCGCCGAAGGCGGCAAACAACGAGAGTTGGTTGCTTAACGGTAACACGTGTATTTGTTTATTGGAACATACCCCACCCATTCAAAACCTCAATAGCCAACAGCTGTTGGGCTGAAAATTTGATGGTCCTTCCGGTTTAAAAATATTGGTTCCGGTTACATTAGGCACCTGATTGGCTAAAATTTGAACTTCCTTGTTACCATGGACACACGTTCATCTTTTCGAAATAAACAAACTTGGCTGCGCTATCATGGCTATATCAACTCACAATACGTTCCACTGTCAGAGATTTAAATCAGAAAGGGATACTTTAAAGTATAATGTTGAAGAGATTCTGAGCAGGGAGGAGGTGAAACTGGTAACAGACATTAACCTGAAAGTGTTGACAGGCATGATTGAAGACATTAGTAAGCAAGGAAGGAAGGGACTGACAGATGCACTGATGGAATTCATCAGGAGCACAAAAAGATTTTGAATTGCATTGTAATATAAGTATCATGAGTGTTTCACATAGTGAAATGTACAAGTGACTTATTTAAGTACCATGCGGCTATAGGCAGCGACAAAATGCCTTATAGATATAGAACAACAACAACAACTTGGAACAGTCGTACTCTTAGTCTCTCTCTTAATTCTGCATGTATTTCACAGTCTTCAATAAAATGCCGAACAGTTTCAATCTGGTCACACTGACATAGTGGTGAGTCTTTTAGTCCTAACTTATTCTGGTATTCATTAAGTTTAGAATATCCAGTACGTAACTGGGTAAACAGTTTCTGCTGCATCTTCAATTCAGTGTAGGGTATCTTGCTCTTCACAGACTGTCTGTACTCATACAAATGCCTCCCTTTCTCTGACACATCCCACCTACTTCGCCATTTTTCTTGACAGGAAGTCCTTGCCAGTCCTCTCACTTCCACCATGGTGGTTACTGTTGTTAACTCAGGCATATCCTCTGCTTCTTTTGCTGCCTCTTTCGCCAGTCTGTCTGCCACTTCGTTTCCTTTAATCTCAGCGTGTCCCGGCGTCCAATCTATTGCTATCTCCACCCCTCTCTTCTCTACTAATCTCCACAGCTGCTGTACCTCCATAACTATTGCCCTATGCTCTTTCTTCTCCCATCCCAAACTCAGGATACCCACTGTTGCCTGGCTATCTGAGAAAATTCTTACTCTACTGATGTCTCTGCTAGCTCCTGTATGTACAAACTCGAGTACCAATATGACAGCTACTAGCTCTCCCAGAAGAATTGACGCCTTCTTCGAGACCGGCTGTTTCAGTTCAACACTCTCATTGTTATATAAGTAAATACAGGCACCAGCATCACACGGACCAGAGTTGCCTCTACATGATCCATCAGTAAAAGCAAAAATTGTCTTTTCTACCTCATCTTCTTCTCTTAACTTTGCATCTATAATGTCTCTTGCTTGCTGCTGCTGCTGAGTATTTCTTGATTTGGAGCTACCTAAATTATTCCAGTATTCAGGTGGTCTTTTTGACGGAGCCAATCCCTCAAGGAATGAAAACTCTGTTTCCAGCTTGGTGATTTCCTGCGATCGGTCACATCTGACCATTACTCTCAGGTGTACTTTACATACACCCGAGGTTTGCAGGATGAAAGCCTACACAGTAATCTTGTAATTATTATTGTAGGGGTCTTTAACCCATATCGTACCGGAAACCCCAAAATGGGTACCCTGGCAAACGGTGCAGGCCCAGATGAGACGCGGCAGAAAGTGGCGACTGATCAGGGCCTCCACTGTTTGTTAAAAGTACAGTCATTTTCCAAATACATTTTGATAAAAACACAACCTGACACCCCTAAATTTTGAAGTGAACTCCTGCAATATATAAGAAGGAAGATTCCATTTGGTTAGCATGCACATGGCATAACTCTCCCTGCCTCCAGCTAACGTCCAGATCCGAATGACTGTGCACTTTATGACATTCATCCCTGCAAATGATGTCAATGGGGCGTGTTAGGACACCGAAATTTTATAGTCGCTGCCGGGGACGGAACCCGGGACCTCTAGCATCAGAGGCAAGTGCACTAACCACTGAGTTATCACACTCCAGTTTGTTTACTAAACCAGGGTGAAACTGACAAAGATCATACAGCTAATAATTACCACACAGGTAACGCTACCTTTTCATTTGTTTGAATTTACCTTTACGTCCCTGTTTACATTATTTACATCATTTTGTAGATGTTGACTCACATTTTGTGGGACTTTTAACTGATTTTCGTATGAAATGCCATCTCATGCCCTACCGCACCCACAAATTAAAACCATATTTTTCCATCTTACTACCAACAGGTCATATTTTGCCATACTCTTATGCCATAAAAGTAGCAGAATAATTAAATGGATAGCTTTTCGAAACCATTGACCATTGTATTTCATTTTCCACGAGATATAATATTTATTGTTGTATATCTATAAGGCATTTTATCGCTGCCTATAAACTCATAATATTTAGGGACAGAACTGACATTGAGATGAAATGACATCTCAATTTGTTTGAGTTGATGTAGATGTAGATGTACCCGTCAGCACTATATAAGTCATTTTGGAGACGTTGCTTCCAATTTTGTGGGACTTTTACCCACATTGAGATGAAATGACATTTCAAGCCCTGTCGCCCAATGAAACTAATAGGGTTTATAGGCTTGGATGGTCCGACTCACTCCGCGTTCCCTGGGCAGGCTTAAATCCTCTAAGTGGGTAACCAGTACTTGTGTGCGGTCGGATTCAGCTCTGCGTGAAATTACATCTCAAGCCTTGTATCCCAATGAAACCAATACGGTTTATAAGCATTGACAGTCCGACTTGCACCGCTTTCCCTGGGCAGGCATAGATCCTCTAAGCGGTTAACCAGGCAGTACTCCTGTGCGGTCGGTTTCAGAGTGCAACTGCAGTTTTCAAAAATAATACTGGTTCTTTTGTTTGTTTGATTTGAGGTTTCACTTCCCCGTCAACACTGTAAAGGTCATTTCGGAGACGTTGCTTCCAATTTTGTGGGACTTTTACCCGACATTGAGATGAAATGACATCTCAAGCCCTGTCGCACCGCTTTACCTGGGCAGGCTTAGATCCTCTCAGCGGTTTACCAGTACTCGTGTGCGGGTCCGATTCAGCTCTGCATGGAAGCATTATGTAATACTGGTTCTACTAAAGACAGATACTATTCTCTGGGTGGAGTGATTTTTATCCCCCCCCCCCACCCCACCCCGAGAATCTTTGATTCGGGGGGCATATAGTATTTGCCCTGTCTGTTTGTTTGTTTGTCTGCCTGTCCATCACAAAAACTTAAAATTGATCATAACTTCAAAAGCATTTTTCCTAGCCCCATGAAACTTCACACACTTATTCAGCATCACAAGGGCTACATTCTGACCAAGGGCCATTACTGTTGTCATTTTTCGCTGAATTATCTCCCCTTGAAATTTTGAAAAAAAAAAAAGAAATTGGCTCCCACAGGGGGCATTGGTCACCTATAGTGACGGCTCTTTGTTTTTTTTTATTGTTATTATCCCCACGTTTTTTGAAGAAAAGTGGGGATATTGTTATCGCCTCCGTCCGTCTGTCTGTCCGGCTATCTCCTCCTATACCGTTCATTGGAATTCAACCAAATTTGGTGTGTGAGTTACTTACATGAATGGCTTCTGCAAGAGCACATTAATTTTTGGACCAGCCCCCAGGGGTCCCTGGAAGAGGTCAAAACGTGGGGATTTGCGATGGCGCGCCATCGACTGCGCGATCTAGTTATTATTATTATTATTATTTAGATTAACTATCTACTGCACAGTTCAAGTTTAAATTTGTTGCTGTCGTTGTTCAGTCTGGGACCACATTTGAGACTATTAAACTTTAGAACAGTCAAAAAGGAGATCTTAATATAGGAATTTTACAGAACTACTGCAAATGTCCATTTAGAAAATCTTTTCATTTCAAAAAGACCCACCTAATATACAGGCCTCATATTTTTCAGGCATTTGCAGGATTTCAGGCTTTTAGAGCTTGATTTTTTTCTTGATTTCAGGCTTTTAGATTCTGATTTTTCTGACTATAAGTCAACCAAAATACTTTATATTTTTACAAACTCCATTACAAACAGTGTAGATCCTGATCAGATGGCTTCTTCAGAACTGTTTGCAAAGGTAATGTAGTTGTGTCTTGTTCAGCAGGAGAAGGGTTGAAGCTGCAAAATAAGGCCTTTCAGACATGGAAAAGCGTGGTCAGTACGAGGCCTGAATATAGAATACACAAAACGGGAGGTTTATAAGCAACAAAACAGTTGGTTGCAGTTAGGTGGCACCTATTTCATATTATCTTTTATGTGATCTCTCCAGGTCAGATGTTTGTCGAGGATCATGCCCAGAAATTTGATGTTCTGGGCCCATTCTATTTCCTTACCAGGTATATTTTGTTTTGAGTGGTCTTTAGATTTCGTCGTTTGCTGAAGATGACTGCTTTTAATTTAGTTTTTTAGGTTTGATACTTTGAATCCCCATCTTAGTGCCCAGGTTTCGATTTCTCTTAGAACTGATTGTAGGTCTTTGACCGCCAGTTCTAGAGTAGAGCGTTTCCCCCACACCGCGCTAGCATTGGCAAACTGTGACATGCCTATATTATTATGTGGTTGCAGGGCCTCGTGAAGAGTGTAAACAATTATATTAAATAGTATGGGACTTAATACTGAACCTTGTGGTCAGCCGTTTTCCAGGGTTAGTTCCTCTGAGGTATTGTCCCCAACTCGGGTTTTGAATTGTTCTATCCTTGAGAAAGCTATGGATCCACTTTAGCATGTTTCAGCTTATTCCGTATTCTGGTGCGGGTTGACCACATGAGGTCAAATGCCATTTCCAGACCGAGGACTATAGCGTCTAGGATTTTGTGTTCCATGAAAGCCATGTTTATTTCTGATTCCAGTCGGACAAGTTGATCTGTTGTGGAACTGTTAAGCCTGAAGCCTGATTGGTTGTCTGAGATGATATTATTACCTTCGAGGTAGTGGGAGAGGCCTTTGGCGATCATGGTTTTACATGTTCCTGAGGTGAGGGAGGTGGGTCGATATGATTGTGGATGCAGCTTATTCTTAAGTGATTTTTATTGGGATTGTTGTGGCTAGTTTCAGTTGTGTGGGGACTTCTCTACGCCAGAAAGTGTTTATGAGGTCTTAGAGTTTTTGTTTGCTATCTGGTGGGAGCTGTTTCAGCATTTCATAATGAATTTTGTCCACTCCTGGTGCTGCGCTGCGTTTACTCTGCAAGAAATAGGGTGAAGTCGCAGTTCAGGTTTTCTGCTTCTTCGATCATCGTTGAAGAGGTCGGGGAGAAATTGGTTGACGGTTCTCTCCTCGGCCTCTTTTATTGTGTTGAAGGCTGGATCTTGGTTGGAAGTTTTCGACATATTATGGTAGTGGTTGGCATGGGCGTCTGCTTTCTCTCTATCATTAGTTATGGTTTGGCCGTTAATTTTGAGACAGTTTATCTTTTCAGTAGGTTTATCTCTCAATTTATTAAAAGTTTTCTTACTAGTGGTCTTATGGTTAGGTTTGTTGGCTATCTCTTGCCATCCTTGTTTTTGTGCTATTTGTAGGGTGGTTCTAGCGTGTGCCTTAGTTTTATTGTAGTTATTTGTAAGCTCGGAAGTTTTATTTTCAGGTATTTGTTTCTCGCTTGCTCGCGTTGATTTATGGCTTTCCTACAATCTTGATTCAACGAGGGCGGGGTATGTTTAGCTGAAGTCTTTGGAATTGTACTGTCACAGATCTCTTTTAAGGTGGACGTAAACTGGTTGGCAATTTCGACTGTGTTTTTGTTGTCACTAATTTCTAATTTTTGTGAGCAGATATTTTTAAAGAGATCCCAGTCGGCCTTGTTTAGGTTCCATTTTTGGGAAATGGCTGCTACCGTGGTGTTGTAGTTAGTATTATATTTGAACAAAATGGGAAGATGGTCACTACCACAGGAATTGTCCAGGGTATACCATTCTGAGCGGGGTGAGAGGTATTGGGTGGCTATGGTGATGTCAGGTGAAGATTCAGTTTCTGCCATGGTTGGCGCCCCATCATTGAGGATGGTAGCACCGTGTTCGAGTTATAACTCTGATAGTGCCCTCCGCCTGCTTTGGGCTCCATAGCGTTTCGTGGGCGTAGTTGTCACACACTAAATTAGATTATATCTCATATGGCTCTGTCCTAGATTACACTTTGTTACCATAATTTTACGTGACTAGTTATCACACACTAAATTAGAGTATATCTCACATTGACCTGTCCTAATCATTAGTTGAAAGATTCCATTTTGTCACCATAATCTTACTTGAGTAGTTGTCACACACTATATCAGAGTATATCTCATATCGTCAGCTTAATTGTTAGTTTGAACATTCCAGTTCATCACAATAATCTTTCTTGAGTAGTTATCACACACTAAATTAGAGCATATCTCATGTCGGTTTGTCCTAACCGTTCATTAGAAGATTCCATTTTGTCACCATAAGCATACTTGAGTAGTTATCACACACTGTATTAGAGTATACATCATCGGTATGACTGTCCTAACCGTCAGTTTGAAGATTCTGTTTTGTCATCTTATCTGAGTAGTTGTCATACTCTATGTTAGAGTATATCTCGTATCGGTTTGTCCTAACTGTTTATAATCTTACTTGAGTAGTTGTCACACAATAAATTATAGGTCTGTCCTATTGGAAGATTCTATTTTGCATTAGTTGGATAACAGAATCATACTTAAGCGCTATTAATATTTCAAATGAACCGGTCTATCCTAGATTTTTTGTCACTTGATAATCCTACCAGAGAAGTTATCAAAGATCCATTTCCAGTGTCACCCATTTTGTACTGAATGGATTCTTCCATCTTATATGCAGCAGGAATCCAATTTGAAATTTAGGAGTATCAAAATGAGTTCATTTTAGAAATCGATTTAAAGGATGGATCAGCATTTTGCAAACAACAAAAGCCCTGATCAGGTGCCTCATTTTAGGAGCTGAACTGCTTACCTGAGTGCCAATTTTGGGGTTTCTGGTATAACATGGGTTGACGGGTTTCTGGTGAACCCATAAATCCGACCTAATAAGTTTGGAGTGGTCCATTTCCTAGTATAGGGGTGCCCCATTGGTCTTGTTGGCGTTGTGTTTTGCAAAAATGCATATACTTTCAGCAAACAGTGCAGGCCCAGATTAGATGTCGCGTTTTGCAGCATCTGATCTGCCGCTAGGCATATATGGGTTAATGTCAGTTATTGAATGTTTTACAATCTTGTACAAACAGTGAAGATCCAGATGAGACTCCACACTCTGAAATGGCTGATCTGGGTCTGTACTGTCTGCCGGTGTCCCTTAGCTTATACAGGTTTCTGTCAGGTCAGGTTCATTGCTGCTACGGTGAGAGACCTAATGATCAAAGAGTCAGCGCTCTTAACCACTAGGCCACGGAGGCCCGTAAACGCTAAGCTTAGGCCATTTCTCGGTCAATTGCAAGACAGATTCTCACTGTCTGACTAAAATTTCAAATAGGTTTGTCCTAACTGACAGCTGGAAGATTCCATTTTGCATTTCAGGGATAAAAGAACACAGTCTCATGCCAAATCGTACATCAGATTAAACAATTCCGTGAAATGAAGACCCTCTAAACACACTTTATACATAGAAAAGTGGGTTTTATGGGTACATTCATTATTATGCCCCCCCGCCATTCGAAGAATGGTGGAAAGGCATATAGCGTTGCCCCTGTCCGTCCGTCCGTCCGTCCGTCCGTTTGTCCGTGCGGTCGGCCGTCCATCCGTGCGTCCGTCCGAAACTTAAACGCGGCCAATAACTTCCTTATTTCTTGATGGATTTTAAAATGACTCGGCAGAAATGTTAACCATCATGAGACGACGTGCCACGTGCAAAATCCAGGTCCGTACCTCCAAGGTCAAGGTTATTCTTAGAGGTCAACGGTCAAAAAAGGGTCCGAAACTTAACGCAGTCAATAACTTTCTTATTTCTGGATGGATTTTCAAATTACTTTGTAAAAATGTTACCTATCATGAGACAATGTGTCATGTGCAAAACCCAGATCCGTACCTCCAAGGTCAAGGTCATACTTAGAGCTCAAACGTCAAAAAATGGGTCTGAAACTTAAACGCAGTCAATAACTTACTTATTTCTGGATAGATTTTGAAATTACTTTGAAGAAATGTTAACCATCATGAGACGATGTGTCACGTGCAAACCCAGATCCGTACCTCCAAGGTCAAGGTCATACTTAGAGGTCAAAGGTAAAAAAATGGTCCGAAACTTAAACGCAGTCAATAGCTTTTTTATCTCTGGATGGATTTTGAAATTACTTGGCAGAAATGTTGGCCATCATGAGACAATCTGCCTCATGCAAAACCAAGGTCCGTACCTCCAAGGTCAAGGTCATACTTAGAGGTCAAATGAGAAAAAAAGGGTCCAAAACTTAAACACGGTCAATAAATTTCTATGGATGAATACGAACATAGACATATTTTCAGGCGGGGGCATCCGTGTCCTATGGACGCATTTCTAGTTTTCTTTATTTTTGTTCAAACAATAGATTTCGGATAATCCCTGAGTTGTTCTGACAATGTTCTATCGTGCACTCACAATCTATATTTGGACTAAGATTAAGAAAAATAGCAAATATTCTCATCTGGGAAATGTCAGTTCTTGGGATGAAAAATTGTGATATGTCTCTTTTTTCTTCTCTAAAATATAGATTGTAGGTACTCATTAGAACCGCCTCATCAAGGCGGTTCTAATGAGTACCAACAATCTATATTTTAGAGCAGAAATAAGAAAAATAAGGCTTACCCCTGCAAACCCATGTTTTACTATATAACATTGGGGTCCAAGGGGGTCAAAATTATATAGACGTGTTTTCGTGATGGAAATATATTTCAAGTGAACCTGACCCAACGGTCAGCTTGAAGTTTTTATTTTGTAAACAAAACCCTATAGGAGTAGTTTTCACATGTTGATATGGGATTATCTGTTAGTTGGAAGATACTATTTTGTCACCCTGATCTAATTTCAGTAGTTACCCTAACCTATGTGTTAGTTGGCCGATTCTGTTTTGTCACCATACTCTTACGTGAGTAGTTGTCTCATAAATCTCATATGAATCTGTCCTAGATTCCATTTTGTTACCAAAATCTTACGTGAGTAGTTGTCACACACTAAATTAGAGTATATCTCGTATCGATATGTCCTAACTGTTAGTTGGGCACCATAATCTTACATGAGTAGTTGTCACACACTAAATTAGAGTATATCTCATATCGGTCTGTCCTAACTGTTAGTTGGGCACCATAATCTTACATGAGTAGTTGTCACACACTAAATTAGAGTATATCTCATATCGGTCTGTCCTAACTGTTAGTTGGGCACCATAATCTTACATGAGTAGTTGTCACACACCATATCAGAGCATATCTCATATCGGTCAGCTTAACTTTTGGATTGAAGATTCCATTTTATCACCATAACCTTACCTGAGTAGTTGTCACACACTAAATTAGAGTATATCTCATATCGGTCTGTGGAAGATCCTTTTTTTTTTCACCATAATCATTCTTGAGTAGTAGTCACACACTAAATTAGAGCATACCTCATGTCAGTCTGTACTAACCTTTCATTGGAACATTCCATTTTGTCGGCATAAGAGTAGTTGTCACACACTATATTAGAGTATATCTCATATCGGTCTGTCCTAACTGTTAATTGGAAGGTATAGTTGTCACATACTAAATTAGAGCATTTCTCACGGGAGATTCTATTTTGCATTAGTTGGATAACAGAAACATACTTTGACACTATTAATATTTCAAATGAACCAGTCTGTCCTAACTGTTAACTGGAAGATTCTTTTTTGTCACATGATAATCCTACCAGAGAAGTTGTCACAGATCCTTTTCAGGTTTCACCCATTTTGAACTGAATGGATTCGTCCATCCTATATACAGCAGGAATCCAATTTGAAATTTAGGGGTGCCAAAATGAGTTCATTTTAGAAATCGATTTAAAGGATGGATTAGCATTTTGCAAACAATGAAAGCCCTGATCAGGTGCCTCATTTTAGGAGCTGAACTGCTTACCTGAGTGCCAGTTTTGGGGTTTCTGGTATAACATGGGTTGACGGGTTTCTTCTGGTTAACCCATAAATCCCACCTGATAAGTTTGGAGTGATCCATTTCCTTTTACAGGGTGTCACATTTATCTTGTTATGGGTATGTTTTGCAAAACTGCATGTACTTTCAGCAAACAGCGCAGACCCAGATCAGATGCCGCGTTTCGCAAGATCTGATCTGGGTTTACACTTTTTGCTTATGTCCCAAAACAGTGCTGCTAGACATATGAGGGATAATATCATTTTTTGAAAGTTTTACAATCTAGTAAAAACAGTGGAGATCCCGATAAGGCTCCACACTCTGCAATGGCTGATCTGGGTCTGCACAGTTTGCCAATGTCCCTTAGCTTATACAGGTTTCTGTCAGGTCAGGTTCATTGCTGCTACCGGTAACATGTCAGCCAGTACAAGCAGGGTCCAGTTGTTCAAAGCCTTGTTAGCTTAACGAGCTCGTTAATGGTCAAATTGTTAAATATTCTAGCAAATATAATATCTAAAATTTTGTTATTTGTGCTGAAAAAATATGAGTCGATTTTGCATTTGCAAAAGCTGTTCACATTTTTTTCAGCAAAAATATTAATATTTTCACCATATTAAATATCAAAATTTTAACGATACATTAGCTAACGCTAACGACGGCATTAGTTTTGAACAGCTGGCCCCAGATGAGACTTCTCATGAGGGCAACCCATCTAGGAGTTGCTAGATCTATAGGTGGAACACGTAGCCTTGGTTGGCAAGGGGTTTTAGATTCCTAAACATGAAACTCATGGTGGTTCCTCTGCCACTGCAAGGGGCAGATGCAGCTATCAAGCCCTGGTCGGCAATCCATCTAGGAGATGGCAACTCCAATAAATAAAAAACAACATATATGGATTTGCCTGTTCCAGCTATGTAAATAAGTTCTCAAGTTAGATACTTTGGAAGCAAAGAGTACACCACGCCCCCTAGCACTTGCTTAAGCAGAGCCCTGTTTTCAAAATGATTCAAAATGAACGCAATGATCTCAAAGGACCAGAAAATATAATCTATACTATGATGATGTACGGGGAGACGTTTAACAGCCGCCACACTGCACAACACCAGTTGCAGTGAAGATGAATAATTTCTGAAGTTAGATCCTTTGGAAGCAGAGAGTGCATCAAATAAACGAAAATAGCCAACTTGGTTTTATTGAGTTCGTTCATGACCGACCAGTACTGAAATGTGCAATCCCGGTCACGCCCTTAGCGCCGGCTTAAGCAGAACTCTATTTTCAAAATCATTCAAATTGCACGAAATGATCCCAAAGGACCAGAAAGTCTGTTTCGGCAGCTGGGGCGGAAGAAATCTTCTTGCACACCAGACAAGGAAATCCGCGGTTTTACCCTGGGATAGAAATTTATGATCTGACCCTGGTGTTCCGACCCAAAATCAAATATAATGGCGTGTTTGATAAATGCACTAGTTGATTACGACCTCGTATGCTCCGTCGTTAAGGCTGACGTCACAGCATGTTACGTGACGGCACTAAACATTCCAGCAGTGTCAACACAATATGGCGGACGTTGGTAACCGAAGTGACTGCAGAATTAAAACCAGTGCTTCAGCTGAAGTGCACGACCCGCCGGATGCTTTTAGCTTTATGAGTGTTACCATATATGGGTATGGCGGCCATTTTGGCCATGTGACCTCGACATAAAACGGTTCCCCCAATAAATGCGCCTTATCGTAAGGAGCAAAAATATATCTTATACTTTAGTACTGTATTCTGAATCGTTTGCAGGATAAAATCCAACACAAAAGCATATGTGTCAAAGATTGACCTAGGCACAAAGAAGGTCAAGGTCAACCCAGGGTCACCATTTTAGCAATTTATGATGGGCCTACATTCCAGATGCTATTTATCAAGTTTCTTGGAAATCTGCACAGTGGTTCTGGAGAAGACTATTTTTGAAGGGTTTTTACCAAATATTGCTTGGCGGCCATTTTGGTCATGTGACATGGACCCCATGAGGAAATTTTGGTTTCCCCCATCCCGTAGAGGCTCCATATGAAATTTGACTTCAATCGGCCCAACGATTTCCGAGGAGAAGCAGTTCGAAAATTTTCACATTATTCGCCTCGGCGAGGCTGTACTAAATGGAATGTAATATTTCTCAAGTTCATTGATAAGATCTCATTGATATTTATCAGTATGCCAAAAATTGTTTAAATATTCCAAGCGGTTAAGTCACTATCACCAATTTTCACAAACGGGTTACGGACGGACAGATAGACAGACCATATATGGCTTGGCAGCCATTTTGGTCATGTGTCCTGGACCCCATGAGCAATTTTTGGTTTCCCCCATCCCATAGAGGCTCCATATGAAATTTGATTTCAATCGGCCCAACCGTTTTCGAGGAGAAGCAGTTCGAAAATTTTCACATTTTTCGCCTCGGCGAAGCTATACTAAATGGAATGTAATATTTCGCAAGTTCATTGGTTAGATCTCATTGATATCTATCAGTTTGCCAAAATTGTTTAAATATTCCAAGCGGTTAAGTCACTATCACCAATTTTCACAAACGGGTTACGGACGGACAGACAGAATAGCCATATATGGCTTGGCGGCCATTTTGGTCATGTGACCTTGACCCCATGAGCAAATTTTGGTTTCCCCCATCCCATAGAGGCTCCATATGAAATTTGACTTCAATCGGCCCAACGGTTTCCGAGGAGAAGCAGTTAAAAATGTTCGAAAATTTTCACATTTTTCGCCTCGGCGAGGCTATACTAAATGGAATGTAATATTTCGTAAGTTCATTGGTTAGATCTCATTGATATCTATCAGTATGCCAAAAAATGTTTAAATATTCCAAGCGGTTAAGTCACTATCACCAGTTTTCACAAACGGGTTACGGACGGACCCAAAGAAGGTCAAGGTCAACCCAGGGTCACCATTTTAGCAATTTATGATAGGCCTACATCCCAGATGCTATTTATCAAGTTTCGTGGAAATCTGCCCAGTGGTTCTGGAGAAGACTATTTTTGAAGGGTTTTTACCATATATGGCTTGGCGGCCATTTTGGTCATGTGACCAGGACCCCATGAGCAAATTTTGGTTTCCCTATCCCATAGAGGCTCCATATGAAATTTGACTTCAATCGGCCCAACGGTTTCCGAGGAAAAGCAGTTCGAAAATTTTCACATTTTTCGGCTCGGCGAGGCTTTACTAAATGGAATGTAATATTTCGCAAGTTCATTGGTTAGATCTCATTGATACCTATCAGTATGCCAAAAATTGTTTAAATATTCCAAGCGGTTAAGTCACTATCACCAATTTTCACTTAAGGGTTACGGACGGACAGACAGACAAACCATATATGGCTTGGCGGCCATTTTGGTCATGTGACCTTGACCCCATGAGCAAATTTTGGTGTCCCCCATCCCATAGAGGCTCCATATGAAATTTGACTTCAATCGGCCCAACGGTTTCCGAGGAGAAGCAGTTCAAAAATGTTCGAAAATTTTCACATTTTTCGCCTCGGCGAGGCTATACTAAATGGAATGTAATATTTCGTAAGTTCATTGGTTAGATCTCATTGATATCTATCAGTATGCCAAAAATTGTTTAAATATTCCAAGCGGTTAAGTCACTATCACCAATTTTCACAAACGGGTTACGGACGGACAGACAGAATGACAGACTGACAGACTGACAGAATGACAGAATGACACGGTGATTTTAGGGCACTCTTAGAAAAAAACGACTTCAGTCGGTTGCTTTTTCTGCGGGTCGTGCAATTCCGCACTAAGAAATGGAAGGTATGCAAGAAAAAGTATCCAATATGGGTGTGAGGGGTAGATAGATAAATCCGTCCCTCGGGATCACTGTCCGGCATCACTCGGTAAGCCTCGTGATGCCGGACAGTATCCCTCGGGGCGGATGTTTCCATCCATCCCTCACAACCATATCAGATTCTTATAATATCTCTGATTCAACGGTCCAAACGGCGATGCAGCAGCGGGTCGTGGAGCATGAAGACTATTACAAGGAACTAAAGAAGTCATGGCCATCCACTGCATCCGGGCTTAGCTCCAGATGTCGCGACACTGTCTTGCCTCTGGATCCAGCTAGGTCAGGACGAGAGAGTGAGGTTGACTCTGCGCGCCTATCCCTCACTGTAATCCATTTTACAGCGCATGTCTTCTTAATCATATACACACAGTCACTGCAGGCACACGTATGCAAGAAACTCAAAAATCCCTGTGGCAATGGGCGAGCGGCGAAGCAGCAGGTGAGGATACACTGGAAGCTGTAGTTGCGGACCTGCACACAGATGGCTTGGTTCTATATGGTGGTTTTCCTTAAGATTGAAGCAGTACGGGGAATTCTGCAGCCAAACTGAGTGGCTGAGCAGACTTTTTTAGGATCGCAGTGCTCACCCACTTAGTATGGGGAAGGTGCTAGAAAAGGTGCCCTAAATAATTTCTTGCTTCAAAACCCCTTGGCTGGTTAACCGCGATCAGCAGGGATCCCATCTAGCGATCGAACAAAAATGAAGAAGATAAATGTGATACCCTTAAAAATCGGCGCATGGAATGTGCGCACCTTGATGGACAGTACTGGTTCCGACAGACCACAGCATAGAGCAGCTCTCGTTGGCAGAGAACTTAATCGTTACAAAGTCTAGATTGCAGCTGTGAGCAAGACTCGTCATTGTACGATAAGTGTGTTTGGCCTTTTTAAAAATGACAATGACATTAATATGTCTTGATTAAATTCAGTTAAGGTAATTTCACATAAAATGATTTTAAAAAAGGAAAAAATTGTTAGAAATTAATTATACATGTGCTGTTTCATAAAAATTATTTCTAGCTTCACGCTTCACTAAGTCCCTTGAATTTTATCTACTTCACAGAAACGTGCTTATAACATAAGAAATGTGTATAAGCATAAGCACTGACAGTAAACATAGTAATGTTGGTGAAATTTGTTTTTTTTTATATTATCCATAATTTTGCTCGTAACATTGTTAGAACTACCACAATGGTTTCTAGGAGTACCCACAACCTACATGTATATTTTTTGCAAAATAAGTAAAATAATGTATACCATTGAAAATTCCATTGTATCCATTGCGACAACACATCTGTGTGTTATAATGACGGTCTCCGGACGTTAGCCCCCCAGGACGTTTGCCCCCCAATGACTTAATCTAAAAATGGACATTTGCCCCCCAGTTGAAAATGCGACCCGGACATTTGCCCCCCAGAGCTTATTTTTGGTATGGACATCTGCTCCCCAGTGCTTATTTTACAGGTGAACAATTGCCCCCCCCCCCCACTGCTTATTTCAGAAAGGGACATTTGCCCCCCAACCCGGCTAGACACGGATTTTCATTACACAGACTTGTATATAGCTACATAACTTATATGATAACATTTTGGTTAAAGTTTTACAGCCCATTCAAGATCATTTCAATTTGTTCAAGAATTAACCATCAGTGTATCCAGTGTAAAAAACGCTGAGTATAGGCGTCTGACACTGGACCCTCAGTGAGGCAGAAACTCAATATATGGTTCTGTAGCTGACTTGCTTAACCCTTATCCTGCTGAATAAATTAAGCAGCTCCAGTTGTTGACTATTAACCATCACATTCTTGGTATATTTTTGTTAACTTAACAAATTGCATGATAAACAGTAGAGATCCCCATTAGATATGGCATCTGATCGGGATCCATACTGCTTTCTAAAGTAGGGGTTGTCCATAACAGCAGGATATTATGGGATTCATATTTATATAGATGGAGTAATTTATTGCTTAACATTTTGTATTTCTGATGATAATAAACCAATAAATATATTGCTTTCCTCCTTTGTGTTAGCCCGGATCTATCTGGGGGGCAAATGTCCCTTTCTGAAATATGCAGTGGGGGGCAAATGTCCACCTGTAAAATAAGCACTGGGGGCAGATGTCCATACCAAAAATAAGCTCTGGGGGGCAAATGTCCGGGTCACATTTTCAACTGGGGGGCAAGTGTCCATTTTTAGATTAAGTCATTGGGGGGCAAATGTCCTGGGGGGGGCAAATGTCCTGGATTCTATAATGACACCTCTAAAACCTGTGGAACTAGCATGTTTCGTGTACTTATGCATAGCTCGGGTCAAATTCATCGCTGATAACATTGTTTTCTAATAAGTATAAATAATTATATAAAAAGAGTATTTCTTCTTGGCTATCGGCGAGAATGAATCGTGGTGGGGGGAGGGGGCTTGGGTGGAGAAGCTGGACAATTGTCCCTTTCTGAAATAAGCACTGGGACGGGGGGCACATCTCCATACCACAAACAAGCTGTGAGGGGGGAAATGTCCGGGTTTTTGTTCAAATGGGGGAGGGGGGATGGCAAGCGTCCGTTAATACTTTTTTCATCGGGGTGGGGCAAATGTCCTGGAAAATCTAAGTTAAGTGGTCTCCGGACGTTCGCCCCCAGCACATTTGCCCCCCCCCATGACAAAATGCATTGATGGACATCCCCCCAACCCCAGTTGAAAGTGCGACCCGGACATATGCCCCCCCCCCCCCCCCGAGCTTATTTTTGGCATGGACAATGAACCCTGCTAACGTCATTCCGCATGCCCTTTTTGGAAGCGGCAGCGTTATGGTTTGTGGCGGAATTTCTCATCGGGCTTAAACAGAATTGGTAACTGTTCAGGGAAACTTGAATGCCGTCCGATACTGTGATGAAATTACTGCCTTTCTTACGTCAAGGACACGCCACGACTTTTCAGCAGGATAACGCATGCCCCCATGATGCACGTCATACAATGAACTTCCTGCAGGCAAATAATGCGAATGTGTTAGACTGGCCAGCAAGATCACTGGATTTTTTCACTATTGAGCACCTCTGGGACCACCTGGGAAGACGCATCAGAACGAGAAATGACGCAAACAACATAAGACACTTGAATGTGTTCTCCATGAGGAATGGAATCGCATACCCATGGATGTGGATCGAAGGCTTATTACGAGCATGAGAAAACGGTGTTGGGCTGTTTTGGACTCAGATGGTGGGCATTCCAGATACTGATCTTTGGTGTGTGTTTTTATGTGGCACCGCGGCGTTGACTGACGCTATGCAGCGGGTGTCTCTTGCGTTTTTCAAATCTAATTTGACAATTTTCATAGCCAACACATTAAATAATAATGTTTAAACATTTGGTTGACAAGAGCGAAATTAGCGGTCATATAAACAAAATTGCTAAACTTATTTCCCTTAGTATATATTCAGACAAATCATCGGGTCATTTGAACTTATAATACACATATGACAATTCTCCATTATATAATTTTCTAGTTATAAGGCAGAATCACTGAACTAGGAGATATAGGTCACACTGACCTAGATATATTTCTATGTCAGTTGTCAGGCCACATGGATATTTCATGCATGACACTGTTCCATAAACCAGTATCCACGTAGAAGGCAAAGTCAGTGAACCATGGAATATAGGTCATGCAGCTTATAGGCATGGTACATGTACATGCTGATCAAATTGTCTTATTTGCATCACATAGTCTTCAAGATATAAGACACATTACTGTACCATGAAATAAAGGTCGCGCTGACCTAAATATGAATTGAGGTCAACCACCTTGTCACAAGGAACTAATATACCCGATATGACATCTCTCTAACGAATAATGAACCACATATGGGTACTGGTAAATCGCTTAAATTATTAGGGCAACGAGTGAGTGCAGGCTTTGGAATTGGTAATGAAGGTTGCACTACAGCAAATAATTGGTCTTTATGAAAGCTGTACTTGCTTTGGGGAGAACATTCAGTACAGCATTGAATATTCTGCTGCTTCTCATTGGATATGGTGCTAAGCCATAATTTTTCTGAGTGAGAAGTATTATTGTTTATTAGAAGAAATATTAGTAGGTATTTGCTATTGTGAAAAGCAGCTAATTTAAATTGAACCAGAAAATTGTGCTGACTGGCTACTGGAAATGCCTGGATTTATTCGCTGCGGTATGGATTTGT
This sequence comes from Lucinisca nassula, assembly GCA_963580285.1. Classification (NCBI taxonomy): domain Eukaryota; kingdom Metazoa; phylum Mollusca; class Bivalvia; order Lucinida; family Lucinidae; genus Lucinisca; species Lucinisca nassula. The sequence continues at coordinate 25,142,687 of OY757018.1, forward strand.
TGACACTGACTGCCAAAAAGGCCAAAATATGCCGCACAGCACCCATATTTTTTAGCTGTTTCTGGAAGGTAAATGGATGGCCTGTCAAATTACATGCCTCATAATGGAAGCATTAGACTTGCTGAAATGTGGTAGAACATGGAATATGCCCCAATTTACATTGTGAGTAAGGGGATTTTTTTTAACTGTAGTGCCACCTGAACGAGGACTTGTACTATTTCGTTTTACCCTTAAGTTCTTGTACGAAATGCAAACAATGTCGACCCTGATCAGACGATGCGTTCTGTGGCGTCTAATCTGGATCTACACTACACAAGATTTCAGTCTACGTGTACGCAACACTGGCCTCTTTGTGGAATAAATAACACGACTATTTTGGGGGCGATTGTTTGTCAACTGACCCAAAGTTACTAAGCACAAATGCTGTTCAGTTTGTTTGATTTGAGGTTAACGTCCGCGTCAACACTGTATATGTCATTTTGGAGACGTTGCTTCCAATTTTGTGGGACTTTTACCCGACATTGAGATGACATGACATCTCAAGCCCTGCCGCCCAATGAAACCTACAGGGTTTATAAGCATGGACGGGCCGACTCGCACCGCATTGCCTGGGCAGGCTTAGATCGTACTCGTGTACGGGTCGGTTTCAGCTCTACTTGGAAGCATCATGCTGCCCAACTGTTTCTTCAAGCCCCGATCGACGGGGGCTAGCTAAAGTCTATGTCACTATCACTGACTTGTCAGAATAACTTTCTTTATAGAAAATAGCCGCAGTGGGTTAGATAAGAGTGTTGCGTAAGAGGGTTATCTTGGAATCATAGGTTGGGCTTTGCAAACAGTGTAGACCCAGACCGGACGCCACAGAACGCGGCGTCTGGTCAAGATCAAGATCTACACTTTTTGCTTAAAAACTTGAATTCTTGGGTTAAATGAAATGGTTTAAATCACAGTTTTAGGACGGGCCTGTGTGGCCTAGTGGATAAGAGCGCTGACTCTTAATCATTAGGACTCTCACCGCTGAGGGTTCGAGCCTCGCTCGGGTCACATGTGAGACGCCAAGTTCTGCAACGGAAGGTCAGGTTGTTTTTCTCCGGGTACTTCGGTTTTCGCCCACCTCTGCTTAACGATCGGCTCGATTTGAGTGAAATAATCTTGAAAGGGCCGTAAAACAAAACAAAAACAAAAACAAAAAAAAAAAAAAAACAGTTTAGGACTATTTCTTCGACCTACACGCAGAGAAAATCAAAACGCCAGTAGTCCCAGTACTTTGATTGGTCTATGGAAGACAGTCAAAGCAAATATTAACTTAAAAAACCTTTGTTTTTTTTTACGGCACCGTGGCCTAATGGGTGAGAGCGCTGACTCTTAATCACTAGGTCTTTCACCGCTGTGGTTGATCCTCCTCGCTCAAGTCAAATATGGGACGCCAAGATCTGCAACATAAGATTAGGTGCTTTTTCACCTAGTACTCCGGTTTTCGTCTGCCTCTTATTAACGATCGGCTCAAAATGAGTGAAATAACCTTGGAAGGACCGTAAAACCAGAATCATTAATTGAATAATCCATCACATCTTATCAATAATTCTAGCACTATAAATATTTTAATAAGCATGCTATTTATATTTATTGATCTCTTCAGAAACCTATGTATTGGATACATGTACTTGTTTCAATGGCCTCGTCGAGGCTATTTTAGCGAGTAACCCTAATACAAGTAATATAAACAAGTACTAAACTCAAACCATTTATTTTCCTTGTTACTTGCCCTTAATAATGAACTGAGACATATCTCTGGGAATTCTGCGGGTCCTCTAGTTTTCGACCACACATCTATATTTTGAGCAGAAATAAGAAATTATCACAATTTTTCAGCTTAAAATTAGAGTTTTTTTTTTTCGGCTGTAAAATATACCATGTATTTATATATATGGTACATTTTGGGAACGTTGCTTCCTATTTTGTGGGACGTTTACCCGACATTGAGATGAAATAACATCTCAAGCCCTGTCGCCTTATGAAACCAATAGGGTTTATAAGCATGGACGGTCCGACTCATGCGCACCGCTTTGCCTGGGCAGGCTTAGATCCACTTATCATGCAGCCCATATATTTCTTCAAGCCCCGATGGGCGGGGGCTGAGTCTGCCACTAAAGGCCAGGAGGTTTTTCTCTGGGTACTCCAGTTTTTCCCCTCTAAAAAGGTGAACGATCTGCAGCGTTTAAAAGCGAACCAACATTACTCCTCAGAACAAACGAACAAGGAGTCCTTTTTTAAGCCTTTGCATTCTTAAAGAAGATATATACAAACTTGCAAGTAATAATACCCGTATATATGTTTTCATGAAAAAAAACCTCCTTTGTGACTGGAACTTCCATAGTTCACCTCGGATTCGAATTCAACCATCATATCCGCTGGACCACTAGCCTTATATAACATCATATTTGATGTTTTATGAAGACTGAAAATATAAGTTATATATATTGCAGGCGTATTAATTAGTGTCCTTTTAATTCATTACTTGAATAAGTATATGTAGAATAATTAACGCCTAGAAAACGGGGGTATAGTTAATTTTTCTTATTGCTGCTTAAAACATAGACTGTGGGTATTATTACGACCGCCCCAATTAGGCGATTCTACGGAGCGCCCACAATCTGTGTGTGTTTGAATTTTACGTAATATCAACAGCTAATGTCATACGGAGATGGGACCTCGGTTTAAAGACTCAGCTGAAAGCCTGGAGAAGCACGATATTGAACCCAAGATCCCTGGCTTATAAGTGTAAGTGCTCTAGCACAATCACTACACCAATTGGGCTTTTCATTTTTTTTTTTTTTTTTTTTTTTGGTAAGTACATTTCCTGGCAAAGACTAAAAGATATAGAACAGTTAGACAGGTTTGTATATCTATGCTTGCTGCTACATGAACATAAGAGGAACAGTGTTTTATATTAATAAATTTTACCAGTCAGTGATCTAGCAATAAACAATGTTGATTGCTGTAAGAAGGAGACCATCATATGACTTACTACAACATGCCAATTACTATTATTTGTCCCCACCCATTGGGGTTCCCACCCATTGAGGCTAGGAGAAATAGATAGGGCTGTATGGTGCTTCCTCGCAGAGCTGAAACCGACAGCGCTTGAGTACTTGTAAACTGCCTAGAAGGTCTACGTCCGACCATGTTAAGTGCTGCGAATCGGACCGTGCAGGCATAAAAACCCGATTGGTTTGGCTTGAGACGCAATTTTATCTCAAAGTCGGGTAAAAGTCACACAAAATTGGAAGCAAAGTCTTCAAAATTACCTAAGTAGAGTTGACAGGGACATTAATCAAGAACTCAAACAAAACCAATCACATATAGCATATATGTTGTATACCTTGTTAAAAAGAATAGGTGTTATCCATAAATTCGTTCGTCTGTTAACTGTTCATACGCACGCCCATATATATAAAACAAGATCAGTCAGCATCATCATCTCATAAAACTTGTTGTTCTCCCTAATTTAATCCGACCTTTCTTAACTTGTTTGATAGTGAAGTTAGTTGGATGCAGTTTAGACCACAGATGTTTCAAAAATAGAAATTGCTACAACTGCCTCTGCATATTTCACCTACTGTGAGGACTTTCAGCCCTTTGATTTCATTTAGTTGACGTTTACTAACAATTTGATACTTGAAGATCAATAAGAGACTCCACAAATTGCCTTGGCTCATCTGGGTCTGCGCTGTTTGCCAATGTCACTTTTATGGGACGCTAAGCTTCTTTTTTTTTTTTTTTTTTTGGTTTTACGGCCCTTTCAAGATTATTTCACTCATATCGAGCCGATCGTTAATCAGAGGTGGGCGAAAACCGGAGTACCCGGAGAAAAACCACCTGACCTTCCGTTGTCGAACTTGGCGCCTCACATGTGACCCGAACGAGGCTCGAACCACAACGGTGAGAGGCCTAATGATCAAGAGTCAGCGCTCTTAATCACTAGGCCACGGAGGCCCGTAAACGCTAAGCTTAGGCCATTTCTCGGTCAGTTGCAAGACAGATTCTCACTGTCTGACTAAAATTTCAAATGGGTTTGTCCTAACTGACAGCTGGAAGATTCCATTTTGCATTTCAGGGATAAAAGAAAACAGTCTCATACCACATACATCAGATTAAACAAGTCCGTGAAATGAAGACCCTCTAAACACACTTTATACATAGAGTGGGTTTTACGGGTACATTCATTATTATGCACCCGCCATTCGAAGAATGGTGGAAAGGGCATATAGCGTTGCCCCTGTCCGTCCGTCTGGCCGGCCGTCCGTCCGTTCGTGCGTCCGAAACTTAAACGCGGCCAATAACTTCCTTATTTCTTGATGGATTTTAAAATGACTCGGCAGAAATGTTAACCATCATCACGTGCAAAATCCAGGTCCGTACCTCCAAGGTCAAAGTCATACTTAGAAGTCAAACGTCAAAAAAAGGGTCCGAAACATAAACGCAGTCAATAACTTACTTATTTCTGGATGGATTTTGAAATTACTTTGAAATGTTAACCATCATGAGACGATGTGTCACCCGTACCTCCAAGGTCAAGGTCATACTTAGAGGTCAAAACTAAAAAAAAAGGTCCGAAACTTAAACGCAGTCAACAACTTTCTTATCTCTGGATGGATTTTGAAATTACTTGGCAGACATGTTGGCCATCATGAGACAATCTGCCTCGCGCAAAACCAAGGTCCTTACCTCCAAGGTAAATGTCATACTTAGAGGTCAAATGTGAAAAAAGGGTCCAAATCTTAAACACGGTCAATAACTTTCTATGGATGAATACGAACGTAGTCATATTTTCAGGCGGGGGCATCCGTGTCCTATGGACGCATTTTAGTTTTCTTTATTTTTGTTCAAACAATAGATTTCGGATAATCCCTGAGTTGTTCTGACAATGTTCTATCGGGCACTCACAATCTATATTTGGACTAGGATTAAGAAAAATAGCAAATATTCTCATCTGGAAAATGTCAGTTCTTGGGATGAAAAATTGTGATATGTCTCTTATTTCTCCTCAAAATATAGATTGTGGGTACTCATTAGAACCGCATCATCGAGGCGGTTCTAATGAGTACCCACAATCTATATTTTAGAACAGAAATAAGAAAAATAAGGCTTACCCCTGCAAACCCCAGTTTTACTATATAACATAGGGGTTCAAAGGGGTCAAATTTATATTGGCGTGTTTTCGTGATGGAAATGTATTTCAAGTGAACCTGACCCAACGGTCAGCTTAAAGATTTTATTTTGTCAACATAACCCTATAGGAGTAGTTTTCACATGTTGATATGGGATTATCTGTTAGTTTGAAGATCCTTTTTTGTCACCCTGATCTAATTTCAGTAGTTACCATAACCTATGTGTTAGTTGGCAGATTCTATTTTGTCACCATACTCTTGTTGTTGTTGTTGTTTTCCAGTTTCCACGTGTCGCGGGCCGTCAGCTGGTGGGGTCCCAGGGAACGAATCCATGCTGGCACTACACCGTAGCCGTTCGGTGGTACCCCTATTCCTCGGTGCCAGTGAACAGGTAGACCATCGCTCGGTTCCAGCCCCGTCCGTCTCGTGTTTGTCGCCTCACGTCTCAAGTGTCTCCGAGCCCACGGGCATCCCCTTGCCCTGTAGCCAATCGCCGAGCTCCGTCCTGAGAGGTTTGTGAAACGGTGCCGTGACCTTTCCAGATCTCGGTGGGGCTTATATTTTGTCTTTCCGTTTGCTTCAGGAGTGCATGTGTCCTGTCGCTAAAGGGCATCTTTATTTGTTGGAGTATCTGGGCTAGGCGTGCTTCATTTTTCAAGGGCTGTGGGTGTGTTGCACAGTTCCAATGTAAGCCTTTGTTTTGGTGCAACATAGTTTAGTTGTATTAATTTGGAACTCCATTCTAAAGGTTTGGCTACATGATTGCCTGCGTATAAGTTATAGCAGTGCTGTGCCTTGGTTTTTTTGCGGTTTGCCGCAAAGGGGTATGGGTTGTTTTGTGTAACAGGGTAGGCTCCGAGTTTGAACTTATCATTAAGGGGATCGTTTAGTAGTTAATTTTGTTTGAAAGTTTCATTGCGATTTGGAAGACGTTTCTAAAGATTGCTATACACGTTTCCATGCTACGTGTTATGCACCTTATATCCAATCAGGGGATTCGAGACAACGTTTTTTAGCCATTTTGTGGTGCTTATTTGCACCACAAAATTGTAGAGTCCATCCATTTCTTTCTTCTAGCTTGTAGCTCCAGCCGCAGCTACACCCTCACGCCAGCTCCATGTCTATGGATGTCGTCTACGCTTTTTGTATCAATTTTGATATTGGTAATGTTGTTTTTATTTTTTTGTTTGATTTTTGCATATTTTTGTAGCGTATGTACATTTTTACATTATTTGGTCTGTGCCCCCAGCTTATTGAGTATATATGCGGGCGGATGTGCTCGCCCCCGCCACGGACCTGTCGTGTTTGTTTTTCTTGTGCTTTGAAGATGGTGTTGTTCGTTTTGGGGCAAGCCCACCCGCTCTCTATTGCTGGGTAGGACAGTTTTTGTACCTGCACGGTTGTGCTTGTAGATTATATTTTGTGATTTTTGTTTATTCTGTACATACAACATATAGTATAGTGTGACGGCCTCCGCCGTCTCGGGCCCAAGTTTGTGTTTATTTTAGTTTGTGGGTGACCTCTATCGCGGAGGATGTGGAAGTAGGTCAATCCCCTTTTCTGCATTTTTTGTTAAAGTTAGGAGAATGTGGTGCCCTCCTCCACGTAGGATGTCATATTCTGTGGGGCCGTAAGTGGGTCATTCTGAGTCGCCATGTTTACATGTCATTATTGCATCCTACGTGAAGGAATGCACCATAGGAGGAATCGTATTCCTACCTAGTCGTTTGAGGGCCCGAGATATCGTGTGCCGATCTCGTTAGCAATGTAGTTAGTACAAATTCATATAATCATGTAGGTCGCAAACAAGCGTCCGCCTGCGCATGTGCGCAGTCGAGCACTCCTATGCGATCTTGTTTTTATGTGTCATATTTACAGTTAACAATGTTTGAAATCGCTTTTTGGGAAAAAACTCTTCTTCTTCTTCTTCTTCTTCTTCTATCTCCAGGTTTTTTATCTCTCTTTTCCTATACTATCCTCTCTACGGGATTCCTACTCTACAAATATTCTTCAACTATCGCTATATCTACCTAATTGAGCATTGCGTGCGTGGATGTATGTTGTTTTAGTTTTGCGTGGGTGGTTGTGTGTTGATGCCCTCCTTCAGGGTCGCGCTAAGTCATGCCCTAGTTAGTTAGTTAATTTCCCTTATCTGTATAAATATTTGGCCGTCTTGACCGTCCGTTATTACGGTCATGGCGCGATTTGCTGTTTTTGGTGACTCTTATGTTAAACGACAAGGGCAGTAACGAGGGCTGTTTGATGTACCAGGCGAGGTTCGGTTTTTCGGCCGTGGTGGTATGCGCGTGGCGAGCTGTGATGTTGACTTGTGGGACAGCGTTTCATATTTTCCGAGGGCAAATTTGGGACAGCGATGGTCGTCTCCACAGGCACTATTATAGGGACCATATTCATTTGTCAAGGGAGGGACAGAAGCATACCTTACGTGAGTAGTTGTCTCATATATCTCATATGAATCTGTCCTAGATTCCATTTCGTTACCAAAATCTTACATGAGTAGTTGTCACACACTAAATTAGAGCATATCTCATATCGGTCTGTCCTAACTGTTAGTTGGGCACCATAATCTTACATGAGTAGTTGTCAAACACCCTATCAGAGCATATCTCATATCGGTCAGCTTAACTTTTGGATTGAAGATTCCATTTTATCACCATAACCTTACTTGAGTAGTTGTCACACACTAAATAAGAATATATCTCATATCGGTCTGTCCTAACTGTTAGTTGGGCACCATAATCTTACATGAGTAGTTGTCAAACACCATTACAGAGCATATCTCATATCGGTCAGCTTAACTTTTGGATTGAAGATTCCATTTTATCACCATAACCTTACTTGAGTAGTTGTCACACACTAAAAAAGAGTATATCTCATATCGGTCTGTGGAAGATTCTTTTTTTTTTTCACCATAATCTTTCTTGAGTAGTAGTCACACACTAAATTAGAGTATATCTCATATCGGTCTGTGGAAGATTCTTTTTTTTTTTTCACCATAATCATTCTTGAGTAGTAGTCACACACTAAATTAGAGCTAACCTCATGTCGACTGTACTAACATTTCATTGGAACATTCCATTTTGTCACCATAAGAGTAGTTTTCACACAGTATATTAGAGTATATCTCATATCGGTCTGTCCACTCCAGGTTCAGTCTTCGGACAGGTAGGACGTATTAATCTCTCTCTTCAGTTATTATTTTTTGCGTTTATCTTGCTTTCTTGACACAATACCCCGTGTCATACCTATTTTCACACCTTTCCAAGCTGTGAAAATTGGCTTCTAGAAGTGTAAAAAAGTGACATCTTGATTAGTATATTGTATTAGTATATTGTCAGTATATTGTTAGTATATTGTTGATTAGTATTGTTAGTATTGTTGATTGGTAGAAAAATGAGATCAAAGACACATGATGAGGTCGCGACAGGCTCAGGGACCCAGGGTACGGGCCCGGGGGTGGACTCTGCTGATCCAAAACAGCTGGCTGGGGAGGGGGAGGGCCTGGACAACACCAGGGATGTTTGCGATATGGTTGCGGACCTGGTGGCGAGCCCTGCAGGGGGGAGCTCGGAGACAGAGTTCTCTGAGCCCCTCCCTGGAGGGCCCACCCCTCAGGGTAAGGACTGGGAGGGCCAGATTAGGCAAAAAGCCCTCGCCCTGCCGGGATCCCTGGGGTCAAACATGACCTCAACCCCAAAACCCGGGTCTTCTAAAGGGAAGGTGGCCCCTGATCAGACTGATCAGAGCCAGGCAGCAGGTCAGAAGCGGGATAGGACATACCTGTCAAGCGACTCAGAGGGGGAGTCCTTCGAGGGGCGCCCATTACCTAAGGCCATAAACCTTGGATTGGGGGAGGGGGTGGAAGACCTGGATTCAGTCCTGGTCATTGACTCTGGGGCCGAGGAGGAGGACATGGAGAAAGGGGGCTTCACGAAAGTGGGCAAAAAAAATGGGAGGACACACAAAGAGGGGAGCATGGCTAGGGCTAGGGCTCAATCCCACGTCCCTACCCCCGCCTCAAGCAAGGAAAGAACGGAGGCGCGCCAAACAGCGGCGACGGGCATGACGTACGTTTACGTTATGTTCGCGCTGGTGGGGGGCGCTTTCCCCATACAGAAAATGGAACAGTTTGCGACCAGTTTCAAGACCTACATAGGGGAGGTCATCGAAGCCCATGCCCCTGGGAAGGGAAAGGGCCCCATTTTCAAAATCCCGGCTGCCAAAGAAGTAAAAGCGAAGGGTTTTCACTACCAGGGGCTCGAACTCAAAATTACAATAGGCACAAGCTTAGCGGAACTACAAGGTAGCGCAAACAACACGCGCAATAACCAGCAACAAAAAATGACATACGCAACACTGAACATCGGGGCAAATATCAGGCAGGAAAAACTCAGGGAGATGTTTGACTTTGGGCGCTATCAGATTTGCGATGCACGTAGGATAGCGTCCAGGGGCAAAGATCTCGATTTAGTCAAATTGACTTTTAATAAGGAAACACCGACTTTCGAGCTAACCAGTGCGGCCGATATCACTTATCCTCTGCAACCATGCTTTTTGCAGTATTTGCGCTGTCAGAAATGTCAAAAATATGGACACTCGGAAAAAAACTGCAGAAGTAAAAAAAGCACATGCCCGCACTGTGCTGGGATCCATAAGCACAATGAATGCAAAACTAAACACAATAAAAAATGCGCAAACTGCGGATTAGCCGGCCATGGAGTAGCCTGGCGCGGGTGCAACATTTTCCTCAATTACAAGGCGCAAATCGACCAAATAAACGGTCAAATAGCCAGAGATTGGGAACAAAAAAAAAGCCCAAACACAAAATACCGCGCAAGAAATCATGAGCTCCAGTGCGGCTTATACCGCACCCCCCAGTGCGGCTTATACCGCACCCCCCAGTGCGGCTTATACCGCACCCCCCAGTGCGGCTTACATTGCAACCCCCAGTGCGGCCCATACCGCACCCCATGCACACAACACAAAGGAGACTTACACAAAAATGGAGGTCGAAACGCTAATCGCCGCGGCGATAAAAAAAGCCGCGAGCTCAATCTTGCACGAGCTCAACAAACAAAATCTGCTGAGCACCAAGGCGTCAGATGAGGTCATAGACCTCGTCGTCGAAAATGCCACCGCAAACATAATGGAAACCGACAACATGAATACGTCGGGCACCACAGGGGTACACATCGCAAATAGCGAGAACCCCCAATCACCTACAGAAGCAACGAAAGAAAAAGAAATAAGCACCGCACCTGCACCCGCACAAAATAGGCGGAAAACAATAATCCCAAGGAGGCAACATAACAAACGCGAACCACAAAAGCTCTTAAGGAAAAACGCGGACTATAGCTCCACCGATCCTAGACCAAGGATCAAGGGTGGACGTAAAAACTCACGCCGTTAAAACAAAAAATATATTACTGCCTAATTATGGATCCCAGCACCACTGCTAAAATCCGCGTGTTACAGTGGAACGCCCGTAGTCTGTCTGGCAAGGATAACGGAACAAAACTCGGGGCCTTAGGCCATTATCTAGAAACTTTAGGCTACACACCGGAGGTAATAGCTATTCAAGAAACTTTCTCAAAAAAAGATAGTAAACCAACAAAACTTCCAGGATATAAAACCCCGGTCAGTTTCAGTAGGGAAAAGGGGAAACATGGGGGAGGACTAGCCACCTTTATCAAATCAGGACTAGATTCGGAAGAAATCAAATTTAGACACACAAAAAAAGAAATAGAGGTGGTGATCGTCAGACTTTTTGGACAAAATGAAAACATAGACATCGTTAACTTTTATGCACCACCCCAAACAAATGTAACGTCTGACGATTATGATGAAATTTATAAAAAAGTGGGGAAAAAATCAGTTTTCTTGGGGGACTTCAATGCCAGACATGAACTATGGGAGACAAACCACAACCCCACATACGACAAACGGCGAGGCCTAGAACTGGTCGAGTTCATAAATAGCACAGATTACGTAATCTTAAACACGGGGTGTGGCACACGACTCAACATCGAGCGCGGAAGCACGAGCGCCATAGACTTAACACTGGTCAGCGCATCACTATGCCGATCTAGTGAGTGGCACGTGGGAGACGACACGATGGGAAGCGACCACTTCCCCATCCTGACGTCGCTCAACGTCACTCACAAATGCGCAACGCAGCGGCCTGCCCGACGTTGGAAATTAGACAAAGCAGACTGGGACCTCTTTAGGCAGCAACTTAAACACATTAACATATCCCTCGAAGGCACAAATATCGATAAAAGCAATGAGGATTTTGTTTCGGAAATAATGGCGGCATGTGAAAAATCAATACCAAAAACGCAACCAAAAAATAAGCATAAAAACACCCTGCCATGGTGGGATGAAAATTGTAGCGAGGCAGTCAAAAAGAAAAATAAATTATACTACAAATACAGGAAAAACAAAACAGCCGCACTTTTAGAAGAATATAGACGCGTAAGGGAGGAAACAAAATACCTTTTAACACAAACAAAACAACAAGCCTGGAGGGATTTTGTGTCTACTCTCACATATAAAACAAACTCTAAGAAAATTTGGGACACAATAAAAAGATTTAATGGAAAACCACTAAAACCGGTAGAAGTTTTAAAACAAGGAAACGCAAGATATCACGAAAACAATGAAAAAGCAGAAATCTTAGCACAACACTACCGGAAAGTCTGCAGTAACGAAAATTTAGACCCAAATTTTAGGCGCATTAGGGAAACGCAGGACCCAATAATTGAGCAGGCCGTTCAAGACGCCGATCGCGCTGGCCAGTGCCGTGCATACAATGCGAACTTCTCCCATAGGGAGCTACAGAGCGCGCTTAATAAGAAAAAGAGCACCGCCCCCGGGGCAGACACCGTTCACTACGACATGTTAAAAAATCTACCAGAAAAGGGAAAAAATCAACTTCTCGCACTAATAAATAAATCTTGGGACGAGGGGACCCTCCCTACACAATGGAAGGAGAGCACCATCGTCCCAATATTAAAACCAGACAAGGACCCCCACGAGCCGAAATCGTATAGGCCGATTTCACTCACATCAACCATATGTAAAATCATGGAAACCATGGTAGCATCTAGATTAACAGCACACATTGAGAAAAACAACCTCTTAGCAAATGAACAATCAGGTTTTAGAAAACATAGATCTACCATTGATCAAATCACCAGACTGGAATCCGCCATCCGAAAGGCAAAACTAATGAAACACTCACTGGTAGCGATATTTTTGGATTTAGAAAAAGCTTTCGACCTACTATGGACTAGGGGGGTCCTCCTAAAACTAAACAAATTCGGAATTCAAGGAAAAATGTTAACCTGGATCAGAGACTTTTTGACTGATAGAAAAATGAACGTAAAAATAGGTAGCGAGGTGTCCGGTTTTTATGAATGCGAGAATGGTTCCCCCCAGGGGTCGGTGCTATCTCCTATCCTTTTCAACCTATTAATGAACACACTGCAGGAAACACTTAATGCATTACCGCTGGAAATATCCATGTTCGCAGATGACGGCTTAGTATGGAAAACCGCGAAAAAACCGAAAAGTGCCATTCCTGCATTACAAAAAGCGTTAAATGCCATACATGATTGGGCTACAAATTGGGGCTTCAAATTGTCAACTGAAAAAACAACAGTGGTAGTTTACAATAGAAATTTCGCAGATACAAAGGGCATGCCCAAGCTGACGTATGACGGGCAGGAAATAAAGTACGCCGGTCATGCCAAATTCCTGGGCATGTACTTTGACAGCAATCTAACATGGAGACTGCACATTGAAAACCTGGTGTCCAGGTCCCAGCGGGACCTAAATGTGCTAAGGGCGGTCTCGGGGGCAAACTTTGGAGCAGACAAGAAAACCCTGATCAAAATGTACACAGCACTCATAAGAAGCAAAATTGATTATGGCTGCCAAGCATACGCGTCTGCGGCGCCCTCACACCTGAAAAAACTAGATAGCATACAGGCCACGGCCCTTCGAATCGCTACTGGGGCATACAGGGGAACGCGGAACCTGGACCTGGAGATTGAATGCAGCGTCATGCCCCTGCACCTGCGGAGGGATGAACTGCAACTCAAGTACTGGGCCCGCTCAAGCAGTCTTAGGGAAAGTCTCCCCATAAACGAAATGATCGCCGACACGCCCAATCATGTTAAAAGAGATAGGTTAAGAGGAAAGATCCCCTATATTATCAAAGTCCAGGACCTAATTAAAAACCATGACCTCGAGCAGGTCAAAACAGCGGAACAAACATATCCGGAAGTTTTTAACTTAAGAAGCCTATGCGCAAAAACAACACTAACGGGTGTCATAAAGAAAAATGAAACATCACAGAAAAAATGCAATGAGATCGCAGAATCACACATCAGTGAAAACTATAAACAAGCGCTTAAAATTTTCACTGATGGAAGCAAAGATGCTGACAAAAAAGAAACGGGGTGTGCTTTCACAATACCAGAATTAAACTTCGACCAAAAATTCAAACTTAACCAGCACCCCACAGTCTACACTGCAGAACTTATAGCCATACAAAAAGCTTTGGAATGGATACAGGAACAAAAACCCGATAGTGTTGTTATACTAACAGACTCATTAAGCTCAATACAAAGCATAAACTCTGGGAATAGCACTACAAGACCAGATATACTGCAGGAAATTCATATCCTAATACACAAAATTCTAAAACAAGGTATCACCCTGAACATAGATTGGATCCCCTCCCACTGCAACGTGCAGGGGAATGAGCGCGCAGACACACTGGCCAAAGAAGCTCTGACCCGGGGAAAGGCACTTGACTACCTCCCCACCCCACAAGAAGTATACGCAATCATTAAGGCCAGCATCAAAAAGGAATGGGCGCGCATATGGCAGGGACAACACGGCTTTAGACACTCGATCTGTCAGTCCTTAACCCCGAAATTGGTACAATATAGCGACAGCCGAAAGCTCGATCGCATATATACACGACTAAGACTCGGGGTCAACGGACTAAATGCACACAACATCTTCTATAGCGAGGCCGATCCATTATGCGGGCACTGTGGCGGGGTGGAGTGTGTTCAACACTACCTCGCAGAGTGCCCCGCACACGGCCCCGCCAGAAGGGAACTAAAGGGAGAACTGACAACATTAGGATACCAAGGGGAGATAAACGCGGTTTCTCTGCTCAATCTAAATTCACAGGAAATGAGGGACGCGGTCTTCAAATTCTTTGAGAAAACAAACTACCTGGACAAAATATAGGGGAAAACTAAGGGCGCAGACTTAAATTAATCGCATTGTACCGTAAAACACACCCCGTACGAGAATACATACTTTAAACCAAAATCTCTAGAGACCCGAGTTCAGAACAGTAAAAATAAATATTCGAACCGCACCTTAGACGCTACCAACCAAAAAGGGCATTAGTGATCAAAGGGCGGCCGTCTCACAGCGAAAAGGGGAACAAAGTCAACGATAGGCGCTGTGATTGCGGCCTCGGCTTTGCACTAAGGAGTGCCTATCGGTGACTGCGATCCCTGGATCACTGTGAGAAGACCATAGCAGAACGGGGCATGGACTCACCACAAGGAAAATCCATGGCCCCGACCCACTCTCCAGAGGGGGTGTGCCAAGCGAGAAGTTAAGACAAGGTGTAGCGTTGTGGTTGCGGCCCACTGGCTTTGCACTTATGAACGCTGCACCAAAGCCCTAGCTGATCGGGAGCCACACAGCCCGAAAGAGGACCACACGAAAGCACGCCGGGACTGGGCATGGACCCACCACAAGGAAAATCCGTCGCCCAGCCCCTCCTGAGGGGGTGAGGCAAACGGGAAATCAGGACGAGATGTAACGCTGGGGTTTGCGGTCTTAGGACTTTGGCACTGAGCAGCGTTGCGTCAAAATCCTGGCTGATCGAGAGCCACACAACCCAAAGGAGAACGGCACAACAGCACACAAGCAAACAAAGCCTCTCCTTCAGGAACGCATACAGAAAAGTGGGGCAGAAATAAGAAACAAGACGCCTTATCACATCTTTTTCTTTATTTTTTCGCAACTTTCGCTTTCCATAAAGGATGTACATTATAAGGTTACCCAAACGGAATGACCTGGGGGCCCTCAAAAGGGCCTTCTGCATACCACCACGACTGAAAAACCGCATCTCACCCGGTATATCATACAGCCCTCCGTACTGCCCTTGTCGCATAACATAAAAATCACCAAAAACAGCAAATTGCGCCATGACCGTAATAAAGACAGACGGTCAAGATGGCCACATATCAATACAGACAAGGGCAATTAACTAATTAACTAGGGCATGCCTTAGCGCGACCTGAAGGAAGGCTTTTAACACTCACAACCACCCACGCGAAACTAAACCAACATACAACCACACTAGATAGGTAGATATAGCGATAGTTGTAGGATAGGAATACAGTAGAGAGGATAGTATAGAAAAGAGAGATCAAAAACCTGGAGTTAGAAGAAGAAGAAGAAGAGTTTTCTCAAAAAGCGATTTCAAACATTTTTATTTGTGTAAATATGAAACATTAAAAACAAGATCGCATAGGAGCGCTCGACTGCGCACGTGCGCAGGCGGACGCTTGTATGCGACCTTCATGATTATATAACAATTTGCACTAACCACTTTGACTAAAGAGATTGGCAAACGTTGTCTCGGGTCCCCAAACGGCTAGGCAAGAATACTTTTATTTCTACTATGATGCCTTCCTACACGTAGGATGCGATAGTGATATGCAAACGTGGCGACACAAAATGACTCTCCTACGGTCCCACAGAATACGACATCCTGCGTCGAGGAGGGCATCGCCTTTTCTTAACTTCAAACGAAAAAGCATGAAAGGGGACTGACCTACTTTCCACATCCTCCGCGATAGAGGTCACCCACTAACTAAAATAAATACGAATTTGGGCCCGAGACGGCGGAAGCCAACACACCATGTTACTATGTTATATGTTGTATGTACAGAAGAAACAAAACACAAATATAATCTTCAAGCACAACCTTGCAGGTACAAAAATTGTCCTTCCCAGCAACTGTGGGCGGATGGGCTTGTCCCAAAAAGGACAACAACACAAAGGAGATCGGCTAACGTTGTCTCGGGCCTCCAAATGGCTAGGCAGGAATACGCTTTCATCCTATGGTGCCTTCCTTCACGTAGGATGCGTTAATGATATGCAAACATGGCGACTGACCCACTTATGGTCCCGCAGAGTGCGGCATCCTACGTCGAGGAAGGCATCACTTTTTCTTAACTTAAAACGGCAAATGCATAAAGGGGGATTGACCTAATATGCACATCCTCCGCGATAGACGTCACTCATTAACAAAATAAATACGAGTTCAAGCCCGAGACGGCGTAGGCCGGCACTTCATGTTATTATGTTACATATTGTATGTACAGATAAACAAAAAAAAAAAAAAAAAAAAACAACGACACAAAATATAAACCACTAGCTTAATCTTGCAGGTACAAAAACTGTCCTCCCCAGCAACTGTGAGCGGGTGGGCTTGCCCTAAAACGGACAACGCCACCTTTAAGGCACAAGAAAAACAAACAAAACAGGTCCGTGGCGGGGTAAGCACATCCGCCCGCATATATACTTAAAAATAGACCACTCAACAAGATGGGGAAACAGACCAAACAATGTAAAAATGTACATACGTTACATAAATATACAAAAATCAAATAAAAAAAAATAAAAAACAAAAATACCAATATCAAAATTGACCCTTTCCTGCTCTGACACGGTTCGGCATATTGACAAGCAAAAAATTATAACGTCGAGTAGAAGACAAAATGGACCGACTGCAGCGGACTTACGATAGACACGGACGGACGGGGCTGGAGCCGAGCGGTGGTCTCCCCATTCACCGGCAACGTGGAATGGGGGTAGCACCGAACGGCTAAGGTGTAGTGCCAGAATGGATTAGTTCCCTGGGACCCCACCAGCTGACGACCCGCGACACGGGGAAACTGGAAACAACAACGGTCTGTCCTAACTAGTAATTGGAAGGTATAGTTGTCAAATACTAAATTAGAGCATTTCTCACGGGAGATTCTATTTTGCATTAGTTGGATAACAGAAACATACTTTGACACTATTAATATTTCAAACGAACCAGTCCGTCCTAACTGTTAACTGGAAGATTCTTTTTTCTTGTCACATGATAATCCTACCAGAGAAGTTGTCACAGATCCTTTTCAAGTGTCACCCATTTTGAACTTAATGGATTCGTCTATCCTATATACAGCAGGAATCCAATTTGAAATTAAGGGGTACAGAAATGAGTTCATTTTAGAAATCGATTTAAAGGATGGATCAGCATTTTGCAAACAATGAAAGTCCTGATCAGGTGCCTCATTTTAGGAGCTGAACTGCTTACCTGAAGTTTCTGGTATAACATGGGTTGAAGGGTTTCTTCTGGTTAACCCATAAATCCCACGTGATAAGTTTGGAGTGATCCATTTCCTTTTACAGGGTGTCACTTTGGTCTTGTTAGTGGTGTGTTTTGCAAAACTGCATGTACTTTCAGCAAACAGTGCAGACCCAGATCAGATGCCACCTTTCACAGCATCTGATCTGGGTCTGCACTTTTTGCTTATGTCCCAAAACAGTGCTGCTAGACATATGAGGGGTAATATTATTTATTGAAAGTTTTACAATCTAGGAAAAATAGTGTAGATCCCGATAAGGCTCCACACTCTGCAATGGCTGATCTGGGTCTGCACTGTTTGCCAATGTCCCTTAGCTTATACAGGTTTCTGTCAGGTCAGGTTCATTGCTGCTACTGGTAACATGTCAGCCAGTACAACAAGGGTCCAGTTGTTCAAAGCCTTGTTAGCTTAACGAGCTCGTTACTGGTCAACTTATTAACCATTCTAGCAAGTACAATATCTAAAATTGTGCTATTTTTGCTAAAAAATGTGTGCTAAAAAATGTGAGCAGCTTTTGCATTTGCAAAAGCTGCTCACATTTTTTCAGCAAACATTAGTATTTTCACCATATTAAATATCAAAGTTTTAATGATACGTTAGCTAACGACGCCATTAGTTTTGAACAATTGGCCCCAGATGGGACATCTCAGGAGGGCAACCCATTTAGGAGTTGCTAGATCTATAAACAAAGCACGCATGGGTAGGTGGAACACATAGCCTTGGTTGGCAAGCCACCTAGGAGTTTTAGGTCCCGAAACAAAACCTAGCCAGTGGCGGGGACGGGGGGGGGGGCTAACTGTTTTCTTAATTGGACACTGATTCCCCTATAAGACGGACTGGCCTCGCGTTACTTTATGCACAGCTGTAGTCGTCCAACTCTGGCTGTGCACCTAAAACGCATGTAACTCGCGGTGGTTCCTTTGACACTGCAATGGGTAGATGGAGCTCTAAGCCCTGGTCGGCAATCCATCCAGCAGAAGGCAACTCCAAACAAAACCTACTGTAAATATATGGATTTTCCTGTTCCAGGTATGTAAAGTCTGCTTCGGCAGCTGTGGCGGAAGAAATCACTTATAAACTTTTTTTGTTTTCTTTTAATCAGTGTCTATGGATATGATAGTCAGTAGCCAGAATTGCTATTGAAACGAGAATTTGGTGACAAATAAAAGCGTTTAATTTAGCAACATAGTTCCCGTGCTTGTATTTATTTTCCAATATATGTTTCACAATGGCGATAAGCATCTCAACTTCATCCAGAATGCTTTTTATGCCCCGCCACTGGCGGGGTATTATGTTATACACTCCGAAATTTTTAGTGTCCGTCCGTCAGCGTCTCATGGTTTCGTGCCTGCTCCATAATTCTGATACTACTTGAAATATTTTCACAAACTTCACAGATATGTAGAGCATTTTCGTGTTTGCTCCATAACATTGATACCATTTGAGATATTTTCACGAAACTTCGATGATGTGTAGAACACCATGAGACGACGTGCAAAACATAAAAACCATTACTCTGAGATTCCTAGTGTTTTAGTCATTACCTCTGAACATTTAATATAGCTATTTCTCCCATGTGCTTTTGTCCGCTCCATAACTGTGACACTCTTAGATATATTTTCATGAATTTCAACATATTTAAAAGCCTTGACTTATATCAGAGATTTATTAAGCCTCTTATCATGTGGTTTAATGGATGAAACCTTGAAAATTTATGTCAGTATTGATCCATGTACGTGCATCAATATTTAGGCAAGGGCTACTATAGCTTCCCTTGACTTAATTTTGACAGAGATACATCACTTGCTTGATGTATGTGAAGTGGCGGGGCATAATGCAGTGCTTGCATTGCTTTTTTCTTCGCTTTTTGCAGGTTTCTACGGAACCCGCGAAGGGACATGATTTTTTTTTTATTTTATAAGTTGTCCGCACAAGATAATATATTGTCCGCTCAACTTCCCAAGATCTATGTTGTGCAAACAAGATAATATGTTGTGCGAACAAGATAATATCTTGTGCGCACAAGATATTATGTTGTCCGAACAAGATAATATCTTGTCCGCACAAGATAATATGTTGTCCGAACAAGATAATATCTTGTCCGCTCAAGATATTATTTTGTTCGCACAACATAATAAAAATAAAAAATTATGTCCCTTCCCGGGTTCCGTACGTATCTTCTATTTTCTAAAAGGTGCAATTGTCGAATATTTTCGTTGTCGAATATTTTCGAAAAGAAGGAAAAATGGTTATATTCAGGTAAAGCCCTTGATCTGCTGTTGCCATGGCAACGACTCACTGAACATATTTTGGCTTTTGCATTTGAAGTTGTAGCACATAAGGAATCCAATGAACCTAGAACTTTTTATGTTTGGAACATGTCATAAATCACCATTTCTATAGGGCTTGCTTCATTCTAACAAGAACTGCTACGTAATCATTTCATTCCGAAAACACACACGTATACAAAAAATGGAGTCTCTCCTCTCTCTAATACTTAGTTTTTCAGATGAAAATGTTTGATATTTTTCTTATTTCTGGTTCAAATATAAATTGTGGATGTTCGTTAGAGTGAGTGAGTGTTTGAGTTTTACGTCTCACCAACAGCTATGTCATACATACGGAGACGGGATCTCGCTTTTAAGACTCATCGGAAAGTCTGAAGTAGCCCGGGATTGATCCTGTGACCCCTGGTTTACAAAGCGAGTAGCGTATGTTCGTTAGAACTGCCTGAATGGGGCAGTTCCAACGAATATCCGCAACATATCACGAAACCATGCGTCCATGTAATTCTGTCCTCTTGAACCCCACTTTTATAGCGTATAACAGAGGTTTACATGGTTTTTTTTTATTGTGTGACAGGGGTTTACCTTATTTTTTTATATTTCCGCTTTAAATGTAGATTTTGGGTACGCGTTACAATTTCTTCGATAAGGCGGTTCTAATGTGTAAACCCAATCTATATTTTTAGCAGAAATAAGAAAAATATCACATCTTTTTTTTTTTTCTTCTGTCGTTTTTCGGCGGTAAAATTTACAGTGTTTTTGAATAGATGTGTTTTCTTAATGTATATTTTGGGGAAAAAATAAGGAAAATAATGAGCATCCCCGTAAACCCCACTTTTCTCTGTGTAAAGTGGTATTACGAGGGATGTCAGTTATACGAACTTGTTAACCAGGGGCCAGTTGTTCAAAACTAACGATGTCGTTAGTTAACAAATCGTTAAAACTTTGATCAGTAAATATGGCTAATGTGCTAAACTTTTTGCTGAAAAAATGTGAGCAGCTTTTGCATACGCAAAAGCTGCACACATTTTATCAGCAAACAATAACAAAATTTTAGATATTAAACTTGTCAGAACAGTTAACAATTTGACCGCTAACGAGCTCGTCAAGCTAACGATGCTTTAAACAACAGGGCCCTGGTGTCCGAAACCGAGCACATTCCGGATTGCTCATAAATATTGATACGGACAAACGAGGTATTTTTTTTCTGCTCAGATAAGAGAATCTGCTCGTAAATTTTCAAATGCTAATAACTGTTGATATTTTGTCTGGGTTTGCAATGTTCTTTCGTTGAGATTGGTCTATGGTCATTCGCCCGCTTCCGCTGATTCAAGAAGGGCAGTTGTCAGTTTCTGGCGAAAGAATGTGTACTGTACCGGTTAACCGATTATATGTAAACCTGCCCAGAAAAAGGGATTAGGTAAACTGACCGACTCGATCTGACCTAAACAGTGTTGACTCGGTCGTATAACTACCAAACAAGCAAAACAGTTGACATTAAACGTTTTATGCTCAAGTGCGGGAAGCATGAACAGTTTTATAACTTTGCCACCGTTTATTCAAATCAAACACCGTATGTGATAAAATGCAACAATACTAGCGAGGGTTAGTCATTAAGTAATGATAAATTCGTTATTCAAGATACATTCCCACAATTTGTATGTATTTCCATATTCAGTCATGTCAATCAAAACCGCGTGTGGCATATGGCGTCATTATAACGTTACCTCATTACTGCGTCACTCAGGTGTCACGGCCACAATTGAGGTCATTTAGCTTGCCATAAAAGCAACTCTTCCTCGATGTATCGCGTATCTTCTACAGCTGGGCGTTTTCACGATCTAGATTTCTTTTTAAGCGGTCGACACGACCGAGGTTCATATTTGACGGAAGTTCGTCCACCTATGAAAAGACACGCCCATCTGCAAGCTGGTGGATACGATTATAGGGATCAACCATGGTTTTTCATGCATTAACATTTGCCGGATCCCGAGGAAGCTGTTTGAACATGAGGCCGCTAGGCCGAATGTTCAAATATCTTCCGAGGGATCTGCCAAATGTTAATGCATTGAAATAACCATGGATGATCGTTGTTCTTGCATAACTTACGAATCCGACAGGAAATTTTGACGAAAACTCCCCAAAGCGCCATATAAATTCCATATAAACTTTTCAAATGCGATAGGCAAACCAAAATGGCGGCCAGTTCAGAACGTTGTTTACAATGACGTTGTCATGGTGTGACGTCATCATAGAACCCTCAAACCCTTCGTTCGGGGCATTAACGTTACGTCACCCAACGTAACGTAAACAAAGCAAGGCCCGTCTTGTGATATCAAAAGCTCAAAAATCCATGTTCAAACAGCACGCGAATTTCATGATTTGAACATGGTTTTTGCTGTTTGAGCACGGCTTTTGGTCCATTTGACAATGGCTTCAAACAGCCATGCGCATAGATATTTATGCAAGAAAGTGCATTTTCATCATAAACTTTATTCATTGGCTTTGATCTCCAATGGCGACACGCCTAGCATTTCGCGCACTTTACAGTACACTCTATATTATTCTAATTTAACTTCTATTTTCGGCCATATTTTCGCCCAGTGTCGAAGACATGGTCGTCTACAATGACCGTTCTAGCGCCTTGCATGCATAAAGATCGTACAAATTTTAATTCGGTCAAATGATTAAGGGTTAGATTTTAATGGCGGTTTTAAATTCATCGCAAGCAATTAATTTGTCAACTATTCAACAAAATGTTAATGCATATCATTTGTTTCTTCATCTATTTAGATCGCCATAATTGTTTTCATGCATGACCTTTGTGACCTTTCTTGGGAGCAGCTGTAGATTATTGTGAATTTGTTTGTTTGATTTGAGGTTTAACGTCCCCGTCAACACTGTAAAGGTCATTTTGGAGACGTTGCTTCCAATTTTGTGGGACTTTTACCCGACATTGAGATGAAATGACATCTCAAGCCCTGCCGCCCGATGAAACCAATAGGGTTTATATGCATGGACGGGCCAACTCACACCGCCGCTGTCTGGGCAGGCTTAGATCCTGTAAGCGGTTTACCAATACTCGTGTGTGGGTCGGTTTCAGCTCTGCATGGAAGCATCGTGCAGCCCATCTATTTCTTCAAGCCCCGATGGGCGGGGGCCAAGATTATTGTGAAGATACGCATTGTATGAGAACATATTGGTGCAATGTTTAACTGTAATAACAATTGTTTCATCACGAAAACACGCCTATATAATTTTGACCCCCTTAAACCCCACTTTTATATAGTAAAACTGGGGTTTGCACGGGTAAACCTTATTTTTCTTATTTTTGCTCTAAAATATTGATTGTGGGTACTCGTAAGAACCGCCTTACATATAGATCGTGAGTACTCATAAGAACCGCCTCTACGAGGCGGTTCTAACGAGTACCCAAAATCTTTATTTTGAGCAGAAATAAGAAAAATATCACAATTTTTCATCTTGAAAATTTCATTTTTTCGGCGATAAAGATTACAATGTATTTGTATAGGCGTGTTTTCGTAATGTTATATGTGTATGTGTGTATGTGGTACACTTACTCAAAGACAAGCCATACCGAAAATAAATCTTATTTCGATTTTACGTAGCCACAATTCTCGCCTTTACTTCCGTCGTGATTTAGACAAATACTTTGTTCAGTCCGCATGAAGGCCTCCTAACTCATCACTGCAACATCTCCGTGAACACAAAATCAAACAACCACAGAGATGAAACAACGGTGAGGACTCGACAGCAAGAAACCACTGAAGTCTCTTTCAACAGATCAGCCACAAGCGGTAAGCAAGTCGTTTTAAAACAGTTACGGTAGAACTTCGATGGCTCGAACACCGATTGCTCGTTTACCATGGCTGGGTCGAACTCGTACTTGAGCCCCTTGGGAAATCCTCAAGATAAGAAATAGTGGGGGTGATTAAGGAGATTTTAGTCTTTTATCTTGCAAATGTATGCCTAGTTTACTCATTAGAATCGCCTCGGTGATGCGATTCTAATGAGTACACACAGCATACATTTTCATTATAGAACATCAAGAAGATGTTCAAAACTATCTCGTTATGCCTCCTGATCGTCACCCTCAGTGGCTCGAACTACCACTGTCTCGATTAAATTTTCATGGCCCCAAAGAGGTTCGAGCCATTGGAGTTCGACTGTATATTGTGGATAGTAGTTTGAATCGAAAGTTTACTTTACCAACTCGATGTGAAGTAGTTGATGATTAGTTTTACCCTTGGCATTATTTGTAAGGTATAGTAATATTCCTATATTAAGACCACCTTTGGGACTGTTCAAAAGTGATCTTAAAGACCACTTTTGAACAGTCTCAAAGGTGGTCCCGGAGCCGAGAACATTGTAGGCAGGATACACAAAGAAACATTAAGTGTACCTTTCAAAATAAGCTTTTTATAGCAGAATGAGTCCTAATTTTAGGTGGTCTTAATAGCGGAATTTCATTGTATATTGAGATATCGAGACGAGTCCAATTGGATTCAAGAGGGGAATGGCGTTTTTCTGGTTCGTTGAAGCGAACAGATTGTTAATTGTGTCTATATATCTAGTGAAGGTTTGTGTTTCTTTTAGCGAATGAGTGTTGTCTGCAATGTTATCTGGATGAGCGAATACATAATTAGCAGGGTCTTTTTGATTGTTTGTTTCCCTGGAGGGGGGAGGGGGGGGGAGGGCTGAGTAGGGATTGAGGACGTTTATAAAACGGTTCACATGGCAGAGCCTCATATAAAATGAAGATCTTGTTTTTAAAAGATATGAATGGATAAGATGTCCTTGAGCTCAATCAATATGTTTTACACTAGGGCTAGGGAAACTGGAAAATGCCTATTGGGCGGCAGTACATTCCGGAGCTTTCCATTAATTTCCGTACTAAATGGCAATTTATTTGCATGGAAGACATTTAGTAGTCATTCCTCAACGCAGGAGCATTTGCTTTGCTTTTTAACAGAAGTAATTCCTAATAAAAGTTTATAAATACATCTCAGTGGACAAACAATTTGAACGCGTTAAAATCAGGGTATTCCGTACATTACCATTGTCACTTTTGTTTATTACAGCCCCTTGTATGGCCCCCGCCCATCGGGGCTTGAAGAAATAGATGGGCTGCATGATGCTTCCACGCATAGCTGAAACCGACCCGCATACGAGTACTGGTAAACCGCTTAGAGGATCTAAGCCTGCCCAGGCAAAACGGGGCGAGTCGGACCATCCCTGCTTATAAACCCTATTGGTTTCATTGGGCGACAGGGCCTTAGATGTCATTTCATCTCAATGTCGGGTAAAAGTCCCACAAAATTGGAAGAAACGTTTCCAAAATGACATATTCAGTGTTGACGGTAGACTTATAAAGTCTGATGAGATGTGACTTTCTTTAAAAAGTAATCCTTAGATGAAAATATATACCCTTCCTCAAATCTCTCTCTTGAGCTCTCATCACATAGATGTTTGAGTCAGAGTAAAATAAAATCTGGCCTTGCATGGTGGCATAATATAAAATATGGAATGCATGAGCACACCTATTAACATCTAGGACTTTTATAAGTCTATGTTGACGGGGACGTTAAACACAAACAAAACATCCCCATGTAACTTTAAAATATAAATTTGTATTGCCTCCCTTGGCAAGTAATTTTTTTTTTTTATTTCGCTTTTCCTTTTATTTTATTTTATGCAGTCAATATTTGGTATATCAAAATGTTGCATCTCGCATATTGGCAGCAGTGTCTCCAAAATGACGTAAAGAGTGTTGACGAGGGCGTTAAACCTCATTTCAAACAAACAAAACTAATTATCAATTGCACGTCTTTTCGTAAATAAATATATATCCGGGTGATCAATGTTGTGGAAACAGGAACATGTACATTACGATGACACATCCGTGTGATATAGTGCATTTTAATGCCTCAATAAAGGTATTTTGTGACGAAAATTTGTGATATTTTTCTTATTTATACTCCAAACATAGGTTTTGGGTGCTCGTTAGAACCGCCTCAAAGAGGCGGTTCTAACGAGTACCCACAACCTATGTCTTGGAGCAGAAATAAGGAAAATGATATTTACCCCCGTAGACCTCAGTTTTCTCTACATAAAGTGGGTTTTAGTGGGGTATTTATTTCACGGACTTGTTCACGTGATGTAAAACCTACTTTCCTACAAAACTGGAGCTGGTAATTGTCAGACAGACATAAAATCAGAAAAAATCATGACATAGAGGATATTTGATTTTTTCCGTGTAAGATCGATTTTTATTTCACCGAATGAACATCAAAAGTAGTATTTTCACGAGTGGCGTAGCCACGAGTGAAAATACAACTTTTAGTGTTCATGAGTGAAATAAAAATTGATCTTACAGTAGAAAAATCAAATTTTCTGTTTCTTTCATGCTTTAAACTGTAATTTAAAACGCATTTTCAAAGCAACAGACATCATCGCAGAGATTGAACTTTTTCCAGGGCGATTTCGCGTTGAATTAGAGGTGTTCAGCGTGTTAACTTGGTATAATATTGGGTGTAAACTCAAAAGTTTGCACCTGAAAAAAAAGCTTAGAATGTTACTTATTCAAATAGTTTGCTTGTAATTTGCATTCAAATAATTTCCGCAGTTGCTACGCTCGTCTGGCATCGCGTGCTTTATTTACGTTGCGTAGGTGCTAAAAGTGACGTCATCAACGTCCGAATGACGTGAAAACGTGCATGACGTAATTTCTGACACTATTTTTTAACATTTAGCTAATTGACATCTAACATCCAAAGAAATAATGTGAAGTTTTTCGAAGAAACATCGAATTCACAAACAGTGAAAATAAAAATCGTATTGTCACTGTTTCAAACAGGTTTCAAACAGTGACAATATCGATTTCGATTTCACTGAGAAATCTCTATATTTCACTGAAAAGCATGTAAGAAACCGTTATATTTCATATTTTGTGAATTGAGATTTTTCGACCAAGTTTGCTAGCCACTGGTTGTCTCGCAACAACAGACTCCCTGTTTTTTTTTTTTTTTTTTTGTATTTTAAATTTCTAATTTTAATCATTTCATGCTGGGGTGACACAATATTCTCATTTGCAGTACCATTCATTTTAAACCAAAATATTTGAAAATGGCCTTGTAATGGCTTTGTTTTATTGTTTTATGCCATATCGCAATCCCACCCAAATCAAGAGGTTGAATATTGCCGCCCAACATAAAATTGGACATTTATCAACATTAAGGGGAATGGCAGTTTTTTCCAGGGAGTCAACTGTCGGGCTTCATGTTCGCTTTTCTATAAGACCTGTCCCACAGAAAAGGGGGTCCGCTCTTAAAGGACAAAATTTGCTCCAGCAAATTCTTTCTCTTAAGAGTTGACCCCTACTGACACGGGAGACAAAAATAGTTTTGCAAGAGTTTCCACCCCTGAAGGTGTATCCATTCCCCTTAATAAGTGGATAAACTATTTCATCTAAGGAGATTTGCAATATTGCAAAGATTATAATGTTATTGTTTTAGACTCAGTCAGACCGTGCTTGTTGACATCGCAACGAGAAAAACTTGCGTGGCCAGGGTCGGTTAACTATCCTTATTATGCTGCCTAGCAACGGAACATCAGCAACTTTGGTACTTATTGCGAACACATGTTAGATACAATTTGGATTTAGGTTTCAAATGAATGCAATACCAAATGTTCAGAATCAGAATTGTTACTTGTGACACGTCAAGTGACATACATACAACAGGACCTGTGATGGGAAGTTAGTACCTAGCTCTCGCTAAAGAGGTAAACTTAGCTACAATCCTCAGCACCTTCAGCTGCTGAAATAATCGAATCTAGAAGGGCGTTCCAATCTCTAATGGTTCGGGGGAGGAATGATATTTTATAAATGTCAGTTCTTGCAGTAAGGGTCTGAGGCGCCAATGAATGATGATTTCTACAGTGTCTAGCTGGAGGAACAAGGTCATCTGTTGGAATACTGGCAGCATCCTTTAGACCTGTGTATAAAAGTATGAGCCGACTGTCTTGTCTGCATTTCTCCCATCTTAATTTTCCTAGTATTCCAGTCATGCTCCCAGTTTCAAAGCAATAATTGCTTGTTACAAATCTAGCAGCTCTATTCTGAACGGTTTCAGTTTCTTCATTAAGGACCACTCCGCTGGGGTCCCAAAAAAAACTACCATATTCCAAGATTGGGCGAATAAGACCTTTATATGCTGCCTCTTTTACATCCTGAGGACACTGATACAGATTTTGCCTCAGGAAACCAAGCGTTCTATTTGCCTTAGTACACATATTGCTAATATGTGTATTCCACCTGAAATTGTGTGTGAGTGTCACACCAAGGTATTTAATGGAATCCACGTTGTCGAGGACCATTCCCTCTTAGGTTTAAGAAGTCTCAATTTTATTTGTTCTCTTCCTAGTTATCTGCATAATATTGCATTTAACGGGCTGAAATCTCATGCCCAGCATCCTAATCTATCTATAGCCTTCTGAAGCTTCAGTGAGTCCTCTGCATCTCTTACTTCCCGGAAGCAAACACAGTCGTCTGCGAACAGTCTTATTTCTGAGTCAGTATCAGTGGAAACATCACTGATGTACAGGGAGAATAACAGTGGACCAGGAACAGCCCCCTGTGGGACTCAAGACAAAACTGGTGCGCACTCTGAAGATTCGCCATTAACAACAGCGCGCTGTTTTCTGTAGCAATCTATCCATTTGAGAGTATTTTCCCCCTATTCCATAACCAAATAACTTAGATTTAAGTAGTTCATGTGGTGGGGTGTCAAAAGCTTTCCCGAAGTCCAGAATAAAGGTGACTACCTGTCCCCTTTTGTCCAAGATTCTTGCCCAGTCATTAATAACTGTGTTCAACTCAGTTTCATAACTATGCCTTTTCCTAAATGCATATTGTGTGTCTGACAAAAGTTTAATAAATTAGTATAAACTATATACTAAAAGTTTATTTTCATCAAAGTGGACCGTTGTATTTGAGCAGACTATATATGTTCAAGCAATATACACAAAACAGAAGTCAGAGACACAGGGCGATAAGTAGGAGCAAGAGCCCTATCTCCTTTTTTGAAGAGTGGGCAAATGTTCGCTATGAGCCATACTTTTGGGATTTCACCCGTATCAAGATACTATTGAAAAAGGTGGGCAAAAAAAAAAAACTGGACCTAACTCTTTTGCTAGTTCCTTCAGGACTCTAGGATGTAGCTCATCAGATCTAATGCTTTAGTGGGGTTTAAGCCTTTAAGTAACTTGATCACTCCTGCCAATGATACAACAATATTTTTCATGAATGGGGCCGATCTTCTAGCTAATGGAACCTACGTGAACTCAGCTTATTAAACGCATCGTTGAAGTGACCAACCAGTTCCTCTGCCCTTTCAGAGTCTAATTCAGCAACCACGTTCCCTTCTCTTTTATTAAGGGGTGGGATACCTTGCCTGACTTTCTGATGGCTATTGATATATCTGTAGAAGTCTCTTGGATTTGCCTTTACATCACCTACAAAGTTATTCAAACACAAATCATGCTGATTTTTAAGGTCCATTTTTTTTAATATCAGTCTTGATCTCACGTCTCACGTTTTCAAATTTTGTCCTGATTTTACCACTTCCCGTCTTTTTTGCCTTTGCATGAATCTTATTTCTTCTGCGAATTTTTTTCTTATCTCTGGTGTGATCCAGGGAATCGAAGATACAGATCTACTAGTTTTTGAGGGGCATCACATGAACAAGTCCGTGAAATGAACACCCTTCTAAACCCCACGTTATATAGAGAAAACGGGGGTTTTCGGGGGTATACATTATTTTTCTTATTTTAACTCCAAGACACAGGTTGTGGGTACTCGTTAGAACCGCCTCGATATGCTAACGAGCTCCCACGACCTATGTTTGCAGTATTCAGGGATTTTAATCTGAAAAGTAGCCATTTAGGAGAAGAGAAATATCCACTATGTCGCACGGGTGTGTTATCGTAATGATATGATTTTCGGCCGAAGTATGAATAAAAGAAGTTATCAAATCAAAGTTCTCCTAGACAGACCGAACATCTGAATGACCATTAAAGTATTTCTCCTTTGCAAGTCTGAGCGCATCCTTCCTCGTAGTTTCATAGTCACCTTTTTGATATGAATACACCTTCCTCCAAGGTTTCTTTATTGGTGGAATGTGTATATTTAAATATCCGGAAACAATATCATGATCACTTAGTTTGTCTGGAGACTGAATTTCTTCAAACTGTCCTGGCAAAGTTGTAAGAATCAGTACTAGTACCAATGTGTTCTTATCACGAATGGGGAAGTTAACAATTTGTTCTAAGCCATGATCGTATATAATGTCGATTAATATTTGTCCTTCAGACTGACTCAACATTGTGCCTTGTTTGCTGAGCCTGTCGGGCCAAACAATGTCTCTGAAGTTGAGGTAACCTAGAACATGTACAGCCGGGGTTTTTTTACCCTTGTGTTGTGACGTAATGCAATTAAGCTGATCTTTAAACAACTGGAAGTTATTTGGTGGTCGATACCAACTTGCTATGAAGTGACAAGTTTTATTTGAAATCTATATTTAACAAATCATTAGACAAATAACACTTAATATGAAATAGGTGCGACCTAACTGCAACCAACTGTTTTGATGCTCATAAACCTCCCATTTTGTGTATTCTATATTAGGTGGGTCTTTTTGAAATAAAAAGATTTTCTAAATGGACATTTGGAGTAGTACCGTAAAATTCTTATATTATGACCTCCTTTTCGACTGTTCTAAAGTTTAACAGTCTCAAAGTAGGTCAAAGGTCAAGGTCACGAGGTCAAAAATTATTGTACCACTGGAAAGGTCTTGTGAAAAAGAATGCACATGTGAAATATGAAAGCCCTATCACTTACCAAAAGTTACTTGCCCACTCTTCGAAAGTTATAGACTATGTTAATTTTTTAAAAAGTAGGTCAAACGTCATGGTCACGAGGTCAAAATTTATGGTACCATTAGAAAGGTCTTCTGACAAGGAATGCACATGTGAAATATGAAAGCCCTATCAATTACCAATCGAAAGTTATGGCCAATGTTAAAGTTTTTAAAAAGTAGATCAAGCGCCAAGGTCAAGAGGTCAAAAGTATGGTACCGCTAGAAAAGTCTTGTGAATGCGGAGCGTGATAGCGCAGTGGTAAGTGCACTTGCCTCTGATGCTAGAGGTCTCGGGTTCGATCCCCGGCAGCGGCGATAAAATTTCGGTGTCCGAACACGCTCCATTGGCATCATTTGCAGGGATGAATGTCATTAAGTGCACCGTCCTTCGGATCGGGACGTTAACTGGAGGCCCCCTGTGCAGGGAGAACCATCCCCTGTGCAGGTTAAAGAACCTTACCATAATTACATGATTACTGTGTAAGCTTTCATCCTGCAAACACTGGAGTGTATGTAATATACACCTGCCTAGAATGTCCGCGAGGGCGTATGACAGTATATATAGAAAGAAAAAACCATCCCCTGTGCAGGTTAAAGATTCCTACCGTAATTACATGATTACTGTGTAGGCTTTCATCCTGCAAAACCTGGAGTGTATGTAATATACACCTGCGGTAATGGTCAAATGTGACCGACGCAGTATCAGAAGATAGAGATAGATAGATAGCACATGTGAAATATGAAAGCTCCATCTATTACCAATCAAAAGTTATGGCCAATGTTAAAGCTTCTAAAAAATTTGAAAAAAAAGTAGGTCAACGATCAAAGTCACGAGATAAAAAATTATGGTACCACTGAGAAGGTTTTGTGATAAGGTATACACATGCGAAATATGAAAGCTCTATCTATTACCATTCAAAAGTTATGCCCAATGTTAAGGTTTTTGTAGACAGACAACCGGACAAACAGACAGACAGACCAAAAACTATATGTCCCCGAATCTCTTAGATTCCTGGGGCATAAAAATCAATCCGTCCAGAGAATGGTTTCTGTATTTAGTACAACTTGTATTATTTTTGAAAACTGCAGTTGCATTCTACCAGTATTATTTTTGAAAACTGCAGTTGCATACATACTTGAGGGTAGAGAAGAGTTATTATTTCTGTTCAAGAGATAGAAATGTACCTTGTTCTATCTATCAGAATTCTATCTATCTATCTATCTATCTATCTATCTATCTATCTATCTATCTATCTATCTATCTATCTATCTATCTATCTATCTATCTATCTATCTATCTGTCTATCTATCTATCTATCTATCTATCTACCTATCTATTTATCTATCTATCTATTATCTTTCTATCTGTCTGTCTGTATCTATCTATATATCTCCCCGAAGCGACCCCCGCCCATCGGGGCTTGAAGAAATAGATGGGCTGCATGATGCTTCCACGCAGAGCTGAAACCGACCACACTGGTTAACCACTTAGAGGATCTATGTCTGCCCAGGGAAAGCAGTGCGAGTCAGACCGTCCATGCTTATAAACCGTATTGGTTTCATTGGGATACAAGGCTTGAGATGTCATTTCACGCAAAGCTGAATCCGACCGCACAGGAGTACTGGTTACCCACTTAGAGGATCTAAGCCTGTCCAGGGAAAGTGGTGCAAGTCAGACCGTCCATGCTTATAAACCCTATTGGTTTCATTCGACGACAGGGCTTGAGATGTCAATTCATCTCGATGTCGGGGTAAAAGTCGAACAAAATTGGAAGCAACGTCTCCATAATGACCTATATAGTGTTGACAGGGATGTTAAACATCAAATTTAACAAATAAATTGAGATGTCATTTCATCTCAGTGTCGGGTAAAAGTCGCACAAAATTGGAAGCAACATCATCAAATGACCTTTACGGTGTTGATGGGGACGTTAAACATCAAATCAAACAAACAAAACTCCCAATTGGGACATAAATGGGTCTAAAAGACGAATCTTCAGGAATCATGATTCTACTATGCACCGCCCCCAGCCCATAGGGGCTTGAAGAAATATATGGGCTGCATGATGCTTCCACGCAGAGCTGAATCCGACCCACACATGAGTACTGGTAAACCGCTTAGAGGATCTAAGCCTGCCAAGGCAAAGGGGTGCCCACGAGGCGGACCGTCCATGCTTATAAACCCTATTGGTTTCATGTCGGGTAAAAGTCCCACAAAATTGGAAGCAGCCTCCAAAATGACAGTTACAGTGTTGACGGGGACATTAAACCTCAAATCAAACAAACAAATCTACTATACACAAGTACGTCGCATTAGGTGTACATTATTACATACACTCCGAAAGCTTACACGGTAATTCTGTAATTACGGCATCTATAACCTGCACAGACACAGGAAATTCTTTATCAGAATATAGATGTGACTAATTCAGTATCACAGGGTTTGTAGTTGGCCCGTTGATTTGTCCAGTAAACTTAGCGAATGTGTAAAACGTCAAAATATGGGTCAAAAAATATATCTACAATGCAATTCAGTAACATTGCATTTGCTTGATTTGAAGTTTAACGTCCCCATCAACACTGTATAGGTCATTTTAGAAGCCTTGCTTCCAATTTTGTGGGACTGTTACCCGACATTGAGACGAAATGACATCTCAAGCCCTGTCGCCCAATGAAACCAATAGGGTTTATAAGCATGGACGGGTCAACTCGCACCGTATGGCCTTGCCAGGCTTAGATCCTCTAAGCGTTTTACCAGTACTTGTGTGCGGCCGGTTCCAGCTCATGCAACCCATCTATTTCTTTAAGCCCCGATAGGTGGGGACGAAGTAACATTGCGCACATTAAGTTTTGATAGCTCTTATGTGTGACTTTGCCAAAGCCACCACTAAAAATTCCCAATCACAAACATTGCAACACTTTCCCTACCAACTATCTGCAATGGAAATTGGTCTTTGAAATTTTAACAAACAGGATAAAGATTTCTATGAAAAGGGATACCCCCTTGAAATGGAACTACCCATTTTGTCGCCCAACACTGCACACTAAAAAAGTTTAGAGCTACTTGAACATGGGGCTTGACACAAACAAGTTGTTGATTAGTTATTCTGCAATGTTGTTAGATGCAGTGAGTTGAGATATAAAATATCTGTGTCTTTGGCTAGTTTAAACACAGTCTTGATAATGGAAATCTTCTGATTTTTCTTATTTTGAGAAAAATTGAATAGTCCTGCGAAACTGGCACATCTGCATGTGCAAGCTCATGTTTTCAAGGCTTTACACAACTTAATTCTGATGCATGTTTTTTATTTCATCTGTCCATTACTTTTATAATACATTTGTATTTCTGTCCTAAATATTATATCTCGTGGAAAATGAAATACAATGGTCAATGGTTTCGAAAAGCTATCCATTTAATTATTCTGCTACTTATATGGCATAAGAGAATAGCAAAATATGAGTGGTTGATAGTAAGATGGAAAAATATGGTTGTAATTTGTAGGTGCGGTAGGGCTTGAGATGGCATTTAAATTAAAGATCAGTTAAAAGTCCCACAAAATGTGAATCAACATCTTCAAAATGATGCAAATAAAGTAAACAGGGACGTAAAGGTAAATTCAAACAAATGAAAAGGTAGTGTTATGATGCCGTTATCTGTGTAGTAATAATTAGCTGTATGATCTTTGTCAGTTTCACCCTGGTTTAGTAAACAAATTGGAGTGTGATAGCTCAGTGGTTAGTGCACTTGCCTCTGATGCTAGAGGTCCCGGGTTCCGTCCCCGGCAGCGACTATAAAATTTCGGTATCCTAACACGCTCAATTGGCATCATTTGCAGGGATGAATGTCATAATGTGCACCGTCATTCGGATTGGGACGTTAGCTGGAGGCCCTGTGCAGGAAGAGTTATGCCCTGTGCAGGTTAACCCTTTTTGTACCAAATGGAATCTTCTTTCTTATATATTGCAGGAGTTCATTTCAAAATTCAGGTTGTGTTTTCATCAAAATGTACTTGGAAAATGACTGTACTTTTAACAAACAGTGGATGCCCTGATCAGACGCCACATTCTACAGCGTCTCATCTGGGCCTGCACTGTTTGCCAGGGTAACGATTTTGGGGTTTCCGGTACTAATTGGGTTAAAGACCCCTACAATAATAATTACAAGATTACTGTGTAGGCTTTCATCCTGCAAACCTCAGGTGTATGTGGTACACCTGAGAGTAATGGTCAGATGTGACCAATCGCAGTTAAAGTAGAAAGAAAAGAAACTGCTGCATACTTCAAGTATGTGAAATGAAAATAAAGTGTAATTTTTGGATGCCTATTTTTGACCAGGTATAGAAGCTTTTCTTGGCAGTATGTACAAATTGGATAATCTTGGTAAGGAGGCGTATTGAGACCACTTGCACTTCCACATTTCACTTAATCTGGAATTTATAATGAAAATGGTGGCCTCAATAGAATGTTAGGAATGTAAATGTAACAGGTGAAAAAAATGCTTATTACCTTTACCCGGCCGTGGATCGAACACGAGAGTTGGTTGCTTAACAGTAACACGTGTATTTATTTATGAAAATACCCCACCCATTCAAAACCTCAAAAGCCAACAGGACTAAGGCCAAAAACTTGTTCGTACTTCAGTAGTTGAGTATGAACAAGTTATGTGACCTCCAACATTGTCCAATGCTGTTTGTTTGAACAAGTGGTACTTTGAAATGAAACATCAAAATTTGAACAAGATGTTTGCATCACAGTTCACCTATTGCTGTGATTCTGGCCATCAGGGTGTAGAGTTTTCTTCTGGAGCTAGGAGCTGCATGCTTAGATTGATCGGTCCCGATTTTCTTCGACTGAAGTGGAAAAATCCTCACTGAGCATTGTTGGCTGTATTGTTTTAACAACAGGTACATTGAACTGAAACACCAATTTTTAAGCAAGATGTTTCAAGAAAAATGTACCTACTGTATCATTTTATTCACTCATTTCACAACAGGAAAACTTTTGTTTACTTCCTCTCGCCAAACGGCTATTAGTTTTGACACGGTCTGTGGCACTGTGTGTGTAGTACTACCTCATGCAGTGGCATATACCAGCTAAAGGGTAAAGACGACACGTTTTATCATCGAATAAGATGTAGGTGTTAAACGGGAAAAAGCTGGATTGTGAGTTGATATTTTGTTGTTGATATAGCACAGCTAAGTTTGTTT
This sequence comes from Lucinisca nassula, assembly GCA_963580285.1. NCBI lineage: Eukaryota > Metazoa > Mollusca > Bivalvia > Lucinida > Lucinidae > Lucinisca > Lucinisca nassula. The sequence continues at coordinate 25,178,775 of OY757018.1, forward strand.
ATTTCGAAAAGATGAACGTGTGTCCATGGTAACAAGGAAGTTCAAATTTTAGCCAATCAGGTGCCTAATGTAACCGGAACCAATATTTTTTATACCGGAAGGACCATCAAATTTTCAGCCCAACAGCTGTTGGCTATTGAGGTTTTGAATGGGTGGGGTATGTTCCAATAAACAAATACACGTGTTACCGTTAAGCAACCAACTCTCGTTGTTTGCCGCCGAAGGCGGCAAACAACTCGTTGATTGGTTGCTATTACCATTCAAAAGTTATGCCCAATGTTAAGGTTTTTGTAGACAGACAAACGGACAAACAGACAGACAGACCAATAACTATATGCCCCCGAATCTCTTAGATTCCTGGGGCATAAAAATCAATCCGTCCAGAGAATGGTATCTGTATTTAGTACAACTTGTATTATTTTTGAAAACTGCAGTTGCATTCTACCAGTATTATTTTTGAAAACTGCAGTTGCATACATACTTGAGGGTAGAGAAGAGTTATTATTTCTGTTCAAGAGATAGAAATGTACCTTGTTCTATCTATCAGAATTCTATCTATCTATCTATCTATCTATCTATCTATCTATCTATCTATCTATCTATCTATCTATCTATCTATCTATCTATCTATCTATCTATCTATCTGTCTGTCTGTCTGTATCTATCTATATATCTCCCCGAAGCGACCCCCGCCCATCGGGGCTTGAAGAAATAGATGGGCTGCATGATGCTTCCACGCAGAGCTGAAACCGACCACACTGGTTAACCACTTAGAGGATCTATGCCTGCCCAGGGAAAGCAGTGCGAGTCAGACCGTCCATGCTTATAAACCGTATTGGTTTCATTGGGATACAAGGCTTGAGATGTCATTTCACGCAAAGCTGAATCCGACCGCACAGGAGTACTGGTTACCCACTTAGAGGATCTAAGCCTGTCCAGAGAAAGTGGTGCAAGTCAGACCGTCCATGCTTATAAACCCTATTGGTTTCATTCGACGACAGGGCTTGAGATGTCAATTCATCTCGATGTCGGGGTAAAAGTCGAACAAAATTGGAAGCAACGTCTCCATGATGACCTATATAGTGTTGACAGGGATGTTAAACATCAAATTGAACAAATAAATTGAGATGTCATTTCATCTCAGTGTCGGGTAAAAGTCGCACAAAATTGGAAGCAACATCATCAAATGACCTTTACGGTGTTGATGGGGACGTTAAACATCAAATCAAACAAACAAAACTCCCAATTGGGACATAAATGGGTCTAAAAGACGAATCTTCAGGAATCATGATTCTACTATGCACCGCCCCCAGCCCATAGGGGCTTGAAGAAATATATGGGCTGCATGATGCTTCCACGCAGAGCTGAATCCGACCCACACATGAGTACTGGTAAACCGCTTAGAGGATCTAAGCCTGCCAAGGCAAAGGGGTGCCCACGAGGCGGACCGTCCATGCTTATAAACCCTATTGGTTTCATGTCGGGTAAAAGTCCCACAAAATTGGAAGCAGCCTCCAAAATGACAGTTACAGTGTTGACGGGGACATTAAACCTCAAATCAAACAAACAAATCTACTATACACAAGTACGTCGCATTAGGTGTACATTATTACATACACTCCGAAAGCTTACACGGTAATTCTGTAATTACGGCATCTATAACCTGCACAGACACAGGAAATTCTTTATCAGAATATAGATGTGACTAATTCAGTATCACAGGGTTTGTAGTTGGCCCGTTGATTTGTCCAGTAAACTTAGCGAATGTGTAAAAAGTCAAAATATGGGTCAAAAAATATATCTACAATGCAATTCAGTAACATTGCATTTGCTTGATTTGAAGTTTAACGTCCCCATCAACACTGTATAGGTCATTTTAGAAGCCTTGCTTCCAATTTTGTGGGACTGTTACCCGACATTGAGACGAAATGACATCTCAAGCCCTGTCGCCCAATGAAACCAATAGGGTTTATAAGCATGGACGGGTCAACTCGCACCGTATGGCCTTGCCAGGCTTAGATCCTCTAAGCGTTTTACCAGTACTTGTGTGCGGCCGGTTCCAGCTCATGCAACCCATCTATTTCTTTAAGCCCCGATAGGTGGGGACGAAGTAACATTGCGCACATTAAGTTTTGATAGCTCTTATGTGTGACTTTGCCAAAGCCACCACTAAAAATTCCCAATCACAAACATTGCAACACTTTCCCTACCAACTATCTGCAATGGAAATTGGTCTTTGAAATTTTAACAAACAGGATAAAGATTTCTATGAAAAGGGATATCCCCTTGAAATGGAACTACCAATATTGTCGCCCAACACTGCACACTAAAAAAGTTTAGAGCTACTTGAACATGGGGCTTGACACAAACAAGTTGTTGATTAGTTATTCTGCAATGTTGTTAGATGCAGTGAGTTGAGATATAAAATATCTGTGTCTTTGGCTAGTTTAAACACAGTCTTGATAATGGAAATCTTCTGAGTTTTCTTATTTTGAGAAAAATTGAATAGTTCTGCGAAACTGGCACATCTGCATGTGCAAGCTCATGTTTTCAAGGCTTTACACAACTTAATTCTGATGCATGTTTTTTTATTTCATCTGTCCATTACTTTTATAATACATTTGTATTTCTGTCTTAAATATTATATCTCGTGGAAAATGAAATACAATCTGGTCAATCGTTTCGAAAAGCTATCCATTTAATTATTCTGCTACTTTTATGGCATAAGAGAATAGCAAAATATGAGTGGTTGATAGTAAGATGGAAAAATATGGTTGTAATTTGTAGGTGCGGTAGGGCTTGAGATGGCATTTAAATTAAAGATCAGTTTAAAGTCCCACAAAATGTGAATCAACATCTTCAAAATGATGCAAATAAAGTAAACAGGGACGTAAAGGTAAATTCAAACAAATGAAAAGGTAGTGTTATGATGCCGTTATCTGTGTGGTAATAATTAGCTGTATGATCTTTGTCAGTTTCACCCTGGTTTAGTAAACAAATTGGAGTGTGATAGCTCAGTGGTTAGTGCACTTGCCTCTGATGCTAGAGGTCCCGGGTTCCGTCCCCGGCAGCGACTATAAAATTTCGGTATCCTTACACGCTCAATTGGCATCATTTGCAGGGATGAATGTCATAATGTGCACCGTCATTCGGATTGGGACGTTAGCTGGAGGCCCTGTGCAGGAAGAGTTATGCCCTGTGCAGGTTAACCCTTTTTGTACCAAATGGAATCTTCTTTCTTATATATTGCAGGAGTTCATTTCAAAATTCAGGTTGTGTTTTCATCAAAATGTACTTGGAAAATGACTGTACTTTTAACAAACAGTGGAGGCCCTGATCAGACGCCACATTCTACAGCGTCTCATCTGGGCCTGCACTGTTTGCCAGGGTAACCATTTTGGGGTTTCCGGTACTAATTGGGTTAAAGACCCCTACAATAATAATTACAAGATTACTGTGTAGGCTTTCATCCTGCAAACCTCGGGTGTATGTAGTACACCTGAGAGTAATGGTCAGATGTGACCAATCGCAGTTAAAGTAGAAAGAAAAGAAACTGCTGCATACTTCAAGTATGTGAAATGAAATTAAAGTGTAATTTTTGGATGCCTATTTTTGACCAGGTATAGAAGCTTTTCTTGGCAGTATGTACAAATTGGATAATCTTGGTAAGGAGGCGTATTGAGACCACTTGCACTTCCACATTTCACTTGTTCTGGAATCTATAATGAAAATGGTGGCCTCAATAGAATGTTAGGAATGTAAATGTAACAGGTGAAAAAAATGCTTATCACCTTTACCCAGCGGGGATCGAACACGAGAGTTGGTTGCTTTACAGTAACACGTGTATTTATTTATGAAAATACCCCACCCATTCAAAACCTCAAAAGCCAACAGGACTAAGGCCAAAAATTTGTTCGTACTTCAGTAGTTGAGTATGAACAAGTTATGTGACCTCCAACATTGTCCAATGCTGCTTTGTTTGAACAAGTGGTACTTTGAAATGAAACACCAAAATTTGAACAAGATGTTTGCATCACAATTCACCTATTGCTGTGATTCTGGCCATCAGGGTGTAGAGTTTTCTTCTGGAGCTAGGAGCTGCATGCTTAGATTGATCGGTCCCGATTTTCTTCGACTGAAGTGGAAAAATCCTCACTGAGCATTGTTGGCTGTATTGTTTTAACAACAGGTACATTGAACTGAAACACCAGTTTTTAAGCAAGATGTTTCAAGAAAAATGTACCTACTGTATCATTTTATTCACTCATTTCACAACAGGAAAACTTTTGTTTACTTCCTCTCGCCAACACTTAACGGCTATTAGTTTTGACACGGTCTGTGGCACTGTGTGTGTAGTACTACCTCATGCAGTGGAATATACCAGCGAAAGGGTAAAGACGACACGTTTTATCATCGAATAAGATGTAGGTGTTAAACGGGAAAAAGCTGGATTGTGAGTTGATATTTTGTTGTTGATATAGCACAGCTAAGTTTGTTTATTTCGAAAAGATGAACTTGTGTCCATGGTAACAAGGAAGTTCAAATTTTAGCCAATCAGGTGCCTAATGTAACCGGAACCAATATTTTTAAACCGGAAGGACCATCAAATTTTCAGCCCAACAGCTGTTGGCTATTGAGGTTTTGAATGGGTGGGGTATGTTCCAATAAACAAATACACGTGTTACCGTTAAGCAACCAACTCTCGTTGTTTGCCGCCTTCGGCGGCAACCAACTCGTTGGTTGGTTGCTATTATTGACTGACTCTCATTGCAACCATAAATTCGCAAAGGGGACGGGAGGGGTGTTGCAAGAACATGTTTCTTATATCTTCATAACACCCTATGTTAAGTTTTGTGTGTGTGTGTGTGTGTGTTATTCGAGTTTCAAATTCCCCCTCAAACTATTCAGGACATTTTGGAGACGTGGTTTCCGAATCTGTGGGACTTTCAACCGACATTGAGATCAAATGACATCTCAAGCCCTGTCGCCCAGTGAAACCATTAGGGTTTGTATTGCCGGAGGTTCGACTCGCACCACCTTACCTGTGCAGGCTTATACGTGTGCTCTCTAAGCGGTTTACTCATGTTCGATGGGTTTCAGCTCTGGGTGGATGCACAAAGCAGCACAATCTATTTCTCATAGTCCCGATGGGCCGCAGCCCCGTTCTCACATAGATTCCCGAAGAGGTTTAAACCTTACCCTTTTGAACACGAGCAGCCCTTTGCAAACAGTGTAGACAACATTGTTTGCAATGTAGACCCAGATCAGCTGGTTTCTAAAGAAGCCACCTGGGGCCAGTTGTTCAAAGCATCGTTAGCTTAACGAGCTCGTTAGTGGTCATATTGTTAACTGTTCTAGCAAGTTTAATATTTAAAATTTTGGTATTTTTGCTGAAAAAATGTGAGCAGCTTTTGCGAATGCTGCTCACATTTTTTCAGCAAAAATATTAGCATATTTGCCGTAATAAATGATCAAAGTTTTAAAGATACGTTAACTAACGACGTCATTAGTTTTGAACAACTGGTCCCTGATCAGGATCTACACTGTTTTTCATACAGTTCGTGTATTCGAACGAATACATTAAAACAATTATTTTGATATGGGGCGCCGTTTTACTATTTAATCCGTATTTATAGATATCCATAATTATTTATGGATATCCATAATTCGAATTATGGATATCCATAATTTATGGATATCCATAAATCAATATGGATATCCATAATTCGAATTATGGATATCCCTAATTCGAATTATAGATATCCATAAATCGAATTATGGATATCCAAAAATCGATCTGAATTAATAATATCCATTAATTGAATTATGGATATCCATAATTCGATTTATGGATATCCATAATTCGAATTATGGATATCCATTATTCGGCTGATTTATGATCGGCTGATTTATGGATATCCATAAATCGAATGATGGATATCCATAATTCGATTTATGGATATCTATAAATACGGACTAAATAGTAAAACGGCGCCCCATATTTTGACAGGTTGAACGTCAGAGATCAATATATGCATCGGGATAATGGTTAATAAAAGTATGCAACCAGTACATGTACTCCCCATTTTGATGCGCAATGTGCAGCAATACGTGCAAAAGCTTTTAACCCTTTTTGTACCAAATGGAATCTTCCTCTTTATATTTAGCATGAGTCCATTTCAAACTTTAGGGGTATCAGGTTGTGTTTTCTTCAAAATTGATTTGGAAAATGGCTGAACTTTTTGCAAACAGTGGAGGCCCTGATCAGACGCCGCATTCTGCGGCATCTGAACTGGGCCTGCGCTGTTTGCAAGGCTACCCGTTTTGGGGTTTGTGGTACTGAATGGTTTAAGAGAGGAGGTCACGGTCACAAACAAAATCAGATAAAATAATTTATGATTATTATTGCATATTGCTTTTGCAATACCAGCAGATGAATGAAGGTTGTCTGTTATGGCATATATTATATCATCTATACTGCTGCACCACTAGTCCATTAACACGGAATAAGTAGGGACTAATTGCATAATGAGAAAACGTAAGAAAATGACTCTCTCTCTCTCTCTCTCTCTCTCTCTCTCTCTCTCTCTCTCTCTCTCTCTCTCTCTCTCTCTTGTTAGATTATCTTCTAAACTGATCGTGGCGTGTATCTTACTTGTTCGCCACAGGTCGTCCTTCTTATGCGTACGCCGGCTTATATTCGTTTTCATTCAGTTTGCTCTCATTTTTGCCCTCCAACTCATCTCCCGTATATCTCTTTTCTCTTTTTCTCCGGAAGACAATACAAATGGACCCACTAGGGCTGACTTGTTTTTAACACCTAACATATTCATAACAATTATCAATTATAACAAAAATTTATTAACCTTCTGTAAAAAATATTTCCTAAGAGTTATGGAAAGGGTCATCACGTGAACAAGTCCTTGAAATGAACACTTCCAAAATCCCACTTTATGTAGAGAAAACTGGGGTTTTAATACGGGGGTATACATTTTTTTTCTTATATCTGCTCCAAGACACAGGTTATGGGTACTCGTTAGAACCGCCTCAATAAGGCGGTTCTAACGAGCACCCACAACCTGTGTGTGTGTGTGTGTGTGTGTGTGTGTGTGTGTGTGTGTGTGTGAATTCGGGTTTAACGTCGCTTTCAACAATTTTTCAGTCATATCACGACGGTGTCTGGTTGCGACAGGGAGCTCAATGCTCACGTTTATAGTGCTGCCTCACTGAAGTATCATGTCCCAGACACATTACATGATACCACACCCAGTCACATTACCCTGACACTGGATCGACCAGTCCTAGCTCTACCCCGTAAATCTGAGTGCCAAGCGAGGAGCAGCTAGTACCATTTTTAACGACTTTGGTATGTCGCGGCCCGGGATCGAACCCGAGACCTCCAGTTCCCCGGAGCGGACACTCTACCAACTGAGCTATCGGGGCCGGTGCACCCACAACCTATGTTTGCAGTGCAAATAAGACAAATATCACGGACTTTCATCCGAAAAGTACCCAACTATGTCGCACGTGTGTGTTATGGTCATGTTTCAGATGACTTACGAAATAGTTCGAATGAGTTATCATGTTTGAGTCATTGAAGTTTCTCTATACATGTAGCTGGCAATCAAATGCCGTAACTGTTGCTTCGGCTTCGTAATCTTCATTACGATAAATTATCCCTGGAACATCATAGAGGATCATACATGAGTGTTCATGTATTATTGAATTTATTATGCGAGGCTTTGCCGAGCATTTTATTCCTTTTCCGGCCTCAACGAGTTTAATAAATTCAATAATACCTAAGCACGAATGCAAGATTGTATTTATCATATGACATTTAAAACGCTTTTTATTCACGTTTATTTTCACAAAAATGTAAATATTCCGCCATAAGTAAACGCGACGTCGTTAAGGACGTCGTACGTGTAACGTTACGGGACGTATCTAACTAATTTGAGTGGATTATCGAAAATATCACGTGGCGTTATTACACTCTCAGACGCGACGTCAGTCTTTCCTTGGCCGGCCTCGGTAGCTGAGTCGGATGCGCGTCTGACGTGATCAGGAGGACGCGGGTTCGATTCCTGTTGGAGCCGGCAACATTCTTCCGTTGTTTTTGTTTGTTTGTTTGATTTGAGGTTTAACGTCCCCGCCAACACTGTACAGGTCATTTTGGAGACGTTGCTTCCAATTTTGTGGGACTTTACCCGACATTGAGATGAAATGACATCTCAAGCCCTGTCACCCAATGAAACCAATAGGGTTTATAAGCATGGACGGGCCGACTCGCACCGCTTTCCCTGGGCAGGCTTAGATCCTTTAAGCGATTTACCAGTACTTGTGTGTGGGTCGGTTTCAGCCCTGCGTGGAAGCATCATGCAGCCCATATATTTCTTCAAGCCCCGATGGGCGAGGTACGATGAGATTGGTCATGAAATCCTTTCTACAGTCATACTCTCCCTTCCGCTGATTCAAGAAGGACAGCTGTCAGTTTCTGGCGATAGTATGTTCACTGTACTGGTTAACCGCTTACGTATAAGCCTGCCCAGGAAAGTGTGGATAGGTAAAACTGACCGGCTCAAAAATGGCCTAAAATGGGAGCTACCTGTAGGGTCAAGGTCGGACATGGGGGCTTGACGTAACCAAAGCAGACGTAATAGTCGGTTGTTCCGCGAAAACTCATGTGTCATGGGAAATTGGTGTGGGAAATGAGCTGGACATGCCTGAAGGTTTCTCGATCCAGGCCAAACGGCGAGATGCGGGAGTTGGTGACGCCGTTTGTCTTGGGCATAGAGAGGTCGCCAAGCCAGTGCTGATGCAAGAAACAGGTGAAAAATGCCCATTCCCGCGCTATATCGGAGTCAGTGGATTGAGAGCCCCTGTTGGTTGGTGACGTGCGGGAGCAAGTGACTTGGTGGGACATGGTGGCCTTACGTTCCAAAAGCAGACATACTATTTACTCCCCCCCCCCCCCCACACACACACACACAAACACACTAAAAACAAAACCTTCAGCTATGTACAAACTCCAGAGACTAAGTTACTTTCACAGAAACTTAAGAATCTAAATCCATCAAAGATGAAACTTTCAGCCCCAGAAGGTGCTGTAAGTCCCCACAAACTGAAAACTTTCAGGTTGAAGCTTTGCCAAATTTGGCATTCAAATTTGAAAACTTTCAGGAACTGTTATTCCAAACTAAGTCAAAAATCGTCCCCATGTACAATGATAAGGGAATAAGTTATTTCAAGCTTAGCTTGAAAAAAAAAATGGAAACTTTGATTTTGTTTGATTTGAGGTTTAACGTCCCCGTCAACACTGTATATGTCATTTTCGAGACGTTGCTTCCAATTTTGTGGGACTTTTACCCGATATTGAGATGAAATGAAACCACAAGCCCTGTCGCCCATTGAAAATAATAAGGTTAATAAGCATGGACGGTCCAACATGCAGTGCTTTGCCTCCTCTGAGCGGTTTACCAGTACTCGTGTGAGGTCTGTTTCAGCGGTTCTGCGTGTAAGCATCATGCAGCCCATCAATTTTTTCAAGCCCCGATAGGTGGGGGCCTTGGAAACTTTAAGGTAGATGTACCAGGTATCCATAAATTGCACCGTCAGGTACCAATAATTTTCACCTAGTCCCCCTGGCTACTGCTGAAACCGAGGGCCAACGTCTGACAGTTATTCGACGATGCAACGTCGCGTCGCTGTCGGCCTGACCACAGGATCTTGAAGTTATGTCCGTTAGTAATTCATAAGGTTCAAACATAACTTCAAGCTCCTGTGGCCTGACATTGGCCCGACATTCCCTGTTGGTTGGGCTAGGGTCCCACTCTCCGATAACGTATGGGTACACAGTCGCTGAACTTATTGGTACCAGGTACCCTAGACATACCTAGCCTACTCAAGCTACGAGGACTGTTCAAATATGAATGCAAGTAGAACGTTTTCTTATGCACTAATGCGAAAATCACCTGGACATAAATATCACATCTAGAAAAACATTTTACCTATACATTGATACCAAACCTGTTAAAATCCGTCCACTTTAGCCATGTATATCGTTCGTTAAACACTGTCTACTCTGGTATACTAATACAAAACATGGTTGGAAGAAGGTCAGAGTACGCCGTTGGAATACGGTCCTATATTAAGAATCGTGAATTCTTGGTATACGGTGCAAAGACATTTATGATGAAATATGTTCAGTTTATGGGCATAATGAAATGTCTTTTCCGCCAGTTTTTCGTTGTTGTAAGAAATCCAGCTGTGGGCTAGGCTCAACAGAAGATGCACCACATGATCGTCGGCCGAAAAGAGCAACATCTGCCAAGATGGTTGCTAGAGTGAAAGAAATATTTGCTACCGATGCACGATACACCACTAGGCAAATAGCTAGTATGGTTGGCATCTCATTAGGAGCAGCTCATGCAATTCTGAAACGGGATTTGAAAATGAGAAAGATCTCTGCTAGATGGAGTCCCCATCTGTTGAAAGATGAGCAGAAAAAGACATGCGTTCAGTGCGCCAAGAAGTTGCTTAAAAAGTTTCCAAATTACAATGCACGGTCTTTCGCTAATGTCGTCACAGGTGACGAGACATGGGTTCACTTTTTTGAGCCAAACCGAAAGATTCAGAACAAAATATGGGCAACAAAGTATTGCAAAAGGCCATGCATTGCAAAGCGGACCATGAGCGTCAAGACGTTAATATATGCCTTATTCTTTTCAAATCAGGGCCCTGCTATTCAGGTTGCTGTGTCTAAAGGCAAATTTGTAAATGCGAAGTTTTACAAGAATAAAGTTCTTCGAAAATTGAAGAAATATTTCAAAGAACGAAGACCCGCAACTGGTTTGGCCAATGCCAGATTGCTACATGACAATGCGTCATCGCAAAAAGGCGTTCATTGTGCAAGACTATCTGAAGCAGGAAAAGGTTGTTGAACTCCCTCACCCCCCGTATTCCCCTGACCTTGCCCCGTGTGACTTATTTTTTGTTCCCGCGGCTGAAAAAATACCTTTCTGGTCGAAAATTTGTACAGCGCAAACACCTCGGTTCTGCAACATTCCAGTGCCTTCATAGTATACCTCGAAAAGACTACCAAAATGCATTCAATGATTGGATCAGAAGACTGAAAGTTTGTATATCTGTTAAACGGGAATACTTTGAGGGGACAAAATAAATTTTTCATCGAAATCTATCACGGAATCATTTTTATGCGCTTAGTTGCATTCATATTTGAACAGTCCTCGTAAGATAAATGGGTGCCAACTTGGTAACCCATGTGGACCCCTATACTAACCATATACTGAGTGCCCTTAACAGAGTCATAATTAAGGAAACAAAGAAGAATCTCAGCCAATATAAGCCGTGCACCATTCCTATGCATGGACGTGATTGAAGATGAAAATAATTGGTTTGTAACCTGAAATATTACGTCAGATGTTTTCTTGACGTCATTATATGATTTCATCAACGACACAATACATACACATGTTATCTAGTACATTTACCACTTCATGATATTTGTGGACGATATTGTAAACGAAGAGTACGATATTTTGGAGATATGAAATGATGTTGTGCATACAGCAGACACGAGTTCAATCTGATGAAATGTGCTTCAAGATTAAAGGCAAGGATTTGTGTTGTCTAGGTGTCAATTTACAAAATTTACTGAAACTGCCATCTTGAAACTTTCTGTCCTTTTTTGACCGGAAGTCGTCAGAAAAAAAAATGCAAAAAATGCTCCCCTCCCGATTTTGGCAAAAAATTCCATGTCGATGGATGAATTTATGCCGGACATGATGATATAGGTGAGAACTTATGCGAGGAACCATAAAACAGTTTATTTTTTATTTTTCCGAAGGCACTGACGTGATAGAAAAATAGCCATTTTCATTTCTCTGAACAGATAATGCAGGTTTTACACATTGTGTGATGTAAAACCATGTATATATTTGTCAGTTTTAATATTGCCAAAGCTCTAGAATAAATGATAGATAAGGAATTAAATGTCAGAGTAGCTAGTCAAAATTGGAAGTAGTCCCACCGAGTCGACGCACGAGAATTTTGTTTTTAAATCTACCTACGCTGGCCACTTTGATGCCCTACTAATAATTCGGTCCATTTATGGATATCCATCCATAATTCGTCTTGGCAAATAAATACAATAAATAATGACTGAAACCAAAGGCTTTTGAGGTAAATTATGGATATCTATTATTCGAAATATATATGGATATCCATAATTCATCCCGATTTATAGATATCCATAATTCGATTTATGAATATCCATAAAATCGAATGATGTATATCCATAAATCAGCGGAACAATGGGTATCCATATTTTGATGTATTGATATCCATAATTGAACTAGTGATATCCATAATTCCGCTGTTTTATGGATATCTTTAATTATGGATTAAATAGTAAAACGACACTCTATACCTATCCAACAAACTAAGAGGACAATGGGCCACTATGCTCACCAGAGCTCAGTAGGGCACTACCCACTGACATCCATATATTTTAACATGATATGATTTTAATCTACCGATTAAAAAGTCTCCCCCAACAAACCCCTATTCCCAAATAAGTACCCAGATGGACTCTGTATCTGAAATATTAGGCATTTTCGAAGTGAAGGAGGTGGAGCATGGACTGGTTGCTATCACTGAAAGCGTCATATCATAAGGAACACGATTATTTATGGTTTATGGGGTTTGGATCTATACGGTTCATGAGATATAAGGCCTTCTAAGCAGTAGAAGCTGGGGCATGGCCGCATCCGATCCTAGGAAAGCCCAAGATTGTTGTCACTGAATGTGTTTTATCATAAAGACCAAGAATATATATGGTTTAGGGGTGGGGATCTGAACGGTTTCTGAGATACATCATATGGTTTTTGTATGAAGTGGAGGGGTGGAACACCCCTGTGGACCTCCAGGTTAGTGTCAATGAACGTGTCTTATCATAAGGAACATGAATATATATGGTTGAATGTGGGACTCTGGACAGTATCATATATAGTTGGCCTTTTGTGAAGTGGAGGGGTGTGGTATGGCCCTGGCACAACCTGTTGCTATCACTGAATGTGTCTTATCACAAGGAACAAGAATATATATGGTTTAGGGGTAGGGATCTGAATAGTTTATGAGATACATGTATATGGCTTTTATAAGGCGGAGGATGGGCTGGACCCAGGGCACCCCGGGGAACCCCAATGTTGGTGTCACTGAATGTGTCTCTAATCAAAGGAACATGGGTATACGAGGGATGTTCGAAAAGACTTGCTTATTGTCCTCTAGCGCGATATCCACGTGGGGCACGATCGAAACCAATACATACTTGTATAGGGCTATTTTATATCTACGCAATGGTGTATAAATGTACATATAAGACTACGTGTAAGACATACAATTTGCCATTTGAAAACGCGCAGTCATTGACCTCTGCAGTAAAAATGGTTGGTAGAAACGTCCACTAAAAAGATGAAATACGTGCTTACATCAAATCTTGCTCAAAACTTGGCTGTTCTTCGAAGAAACTGAAAAAAAAATATTATCAGAAACGATGCCCTGCCACTGGTTTAAAACATACCCGTCTTCTACATGACAATGCAACCGCTCATACCTCCGCAACAATTACGGCGTTTTTGAAGAAAGAAAAAGTAACTGTTTTGTCTCACCCCCGTATTCCTCATGTGATTTTTTTTTTGTTTCCGAAATTGAAATCATTCCTTGCTGGGCGGAAATACCAGTCCCGACAAGCACTCGAATCTGCTTATTACTGTGCCCAAATCAGCGTACCGTGACGCTTTCAAGAAGCAGATACATCGGCTGAAACTTTGCATTTCTAGCCACGGGGAGTACTTCGAGGGCATGAAATGAGCACTTTTGGGCTAACTTGAAATTTGAAGTCTCCAGATAGAATCGAACACACTCGTATATGGTTTAGTGATAAGGCTTTGAGCTGTTTCTCAGATATATGGCCTTTTGTGAAGTGGAGGGGTGTGGCATGGCCCCGCCGCACTCCGACATTCCCCTAGGTTGGTGTCACTGGATGTGTCTTATCATAAGGAATAAGAATATAAATGGTTTAGGGGTGAGCACATGTAAGGATTCCAAGATATTGGGCCTTTTATGAAGTGGAGGGGGTGGGGCACCGCCTCGGGGATCCCAAGATTGGTGTCACTGAATGCGTCTTATCATGAGGAACAAAAATATAAATGGTGTAGGGCAGGGGGATCTGAATGGGTTCTAAGATATATAGTCATTTATATAGGGGAGGGGTGGGGCAATGGCCCCGGCAATGGCCAGTGGCATTAAAGCATATGGTTGAGAGAAACGGACCATCAGATTGGTGTCAATGAATGCGTCTTATCATAAGGAACAAGAATATTTATGATTTAGGGGTGGGCATCAAAATGGTTTCTGATATACAATGTATATGGCCTTTTATGAAGTGGAGGGGGTGGGGAATCGCCCCGGCAAACCATAGGGGAACCCAAGGTTGGCATAAAAGCATATGGCTGGAATAAGTTTATTCATGGAATACGAGTAATTCTATAAAAATTCTATCATCTGCCAAGGCTAGGCAGTAAATGTCATTGTTTTATTATCCCCATTACAAGTATATCGAAACCCTAAGTTGCCATAGCAACCAAACTAATAAGCCGATTTTCATTAAAAGCTCAAACTTTCAATCATGCTACAGATAAAATTTGGGCTGAATCGGCTTAGTGGCTTCCTAGGAGATGTCGTGCAAGACGACAGACGACGATGACGCAGACGACGCGGACGACGGACAACTGGCAACTGCCTTCAGCTCTGGTGAGCTAAATATCAGTGATGGGGATGAATCGCAGAGAAGTAAATCATACGCGTGTTTGCAGTTTATGTTAGCAGTCTCTCATATTTAAATAAAATGAACAACTTGCCTAAGGTTTCCAATCTCAGTTTCCATCCAGTCATACATAATTATGTAGATTCTATTATTGGTGTTTTGAAAAACTTAAGCTTGACTGAGTGGCAATGATAAAAAGGGTGTGAAAGCAACCGTATACGGTTCAAAAGCGTTTTCAAATCTCCTCCTTAGAACAAACAAATCCAAGATGGACAAAACGCAATAATGTTAAACGGAATATCCGTCTTGTGTCAACAATTCGTATGGCGTCCGGTCAGCTTTGTCATCCAAGGTTTCCAAAACAGTTGAATATATGCTCGCAGTATATTGAAAAACGAGCCATAGATTCGCGTTTTATTATACCAACTACCCAGCAGTCTCATGACGCAATTGTGATGTCACACCAACCTCGGTACAACGTCATGGCATTTATGCAACGTCATTTCTACCTCGGTGCAACGTTGCATCAACGTTGATTTGACGTTTCCCTAGCGACGTATCATTACGAGAACACGCCTATTTAATTTTGCCCCCCCCCCCCCCTCATACCCCGCTTTTATATAGTAAAACTGGGGTTTAAGGGGGTATACATTATTTTTCTTATTTCTGCTCAAAAACATAGATTGTGGGTACTCGATAGAACCGCCTCGTCGAGGCGGTTCTATCGAGTCCCAGCAATCTATGTTTTGAGCAGTAATAAGAAAAATATCACAATTTTTCATCTTAAATTTCCTAATTTTTGGCAAAAAAATGGCAATGTATTTGAATAGGCGTGTTTTCGTAATGGCCTGCTGGGTGCAACAATAAATCATAGCACTAACGGCACTGTTTGGTTGGCTTTGAGAGTAGGCCGGTCCTGAACGGGGTCTTAGACTGTTTCGTTTAACCCTTAAATGCCGGTGCTGTAAGCAAGCTCAGCATGGACGGGCCGACTCGCAGCAATTTTCCTGGGCAGGCTTAGACGTTCTAAGCGGATTACCAGTACTCTTGTGCGGTCGGTATCAGCTTTGCGTGGAAGCATCGTGCAGCCCAATCTATTTCTCCAAGCCCCGATGGGCGGGGGCGGCTTATAAGTAAATCGGGGGTTTATAGGGGTAAATTAAAAAGAGAAGCGATCAGGAACTGATACAGACTGGTTCCAAATTCTTCCCACAGTATCACTAGGGAAAGTTACAACCCCATCGAGGTTTGAAGAAATATATGGGCTGCATGATGCTTCCACGCAGAGATGAAACCGGCCGCACACGAGTACTGGTAAACTGCTTAGTCGATCTAAGCCTGCCCAGGCAAAGCGAATCGGCTCGTCCATGCTTATAAACCCTATTGGTTTTATTGGGCGACAGGGCTTGGGGTGTCGTTTCATCTCAAAAGTCCCACAAAATTGGAAGCAACGTCTCCAAAATGACCTATACATTGTTGACGGGGACGTTAAACGTCAAAACAAATAAACACTATATAGGGAAAGACGTCGAAACATGGAGTGACGACAGTAAACAAATCAGACCGCAGGTAAACCGAGTCAGCAGCTTGATTTTCTTATTTCTGCTCTGAAATATAGAGTGTAGGTTCTCGTTAGAACCGCCTCCATGAGGCGGTTCTAACGTGTACCAACAATCTGTGTAGGTTCTCGTTAGAACCGCCTCCATGAAGCGGTTCTAACGTGTACCAGCAATCTATATTTTGAGCAAAATAAGAAACAAGTATCTGAATTTTTCATGTGAAATATTTTGTAATTTTTTCGGCAGTAAAATTTCCAATTTATTCCTCGTATAGGCGTGTTTACGAAACGCGCAGGCTGTTCTGCAACGTTGTCGTTCGCAAAATAAAAAACGGATTATTTTATGATGATATTATGGAATAATAGAGGGTGCAGATGTTAAGTATTAACGAGCATTCAAGCAAAATTCACGTGTTACAATGTCGTCTTTCATAACTGTACATCTAGCCGCCATTACGACAAAACATCCATGTCACATAGTGCTCACATTTTTTCAGCAAAAATACCAAAATGTACGATATTGTACTTGCTAGAAGAGTTAACAATATGACCACTTACGAGCTCGTTAAGCTAACGATGCTTTGAACAACTGGCCCCTGGTTCCTAAAGAGGACCTGATGTTACGATCCCTAGATACGTTACCCGAGCGGACCTGCTTTTATGGTTCCTGAAGGTACATGTATGTAATGTAAGCGAACCTGCTGTTATGGTCCGTGTAGATATGTAACCCGAGAGGTCCTGCTGTTATGGTCCCTGTAGGTATGTAACGTGAGAGGACCTACTGTTATGGTCCCTGTAGGTATGTAACGTGAGAGGACCTACCGTTATGGTCACTGTAGGTATGTAACGTGAGAGGACCTACTGTTATGGTCCCTGTAGGTATGTAACCAAAGCGAACCAGCTGTTATGGTCCCCGAAAGTATGTTATCTGAGCGGACCTTTTATTAAGGTCCCTATAGATATGTAACCTGAGAGGACCTCATGTTATGGTCCCTGTCAGTATGTAACACCAGAGAACCTGCTGCAATGCCACTGTATGTATGTACAGTTAATTCCGCTATTAAGACCACCTAAGATTAAGAAAAGCTTATTGAGAAGGCTTTTAAGTTATTAAGACCACCTAAGATTAAGAAAAGCTTATTGAGAAGCTTTTAAAAGCTTATTGAGAAGGCTGCAATTATTCTGTCTTTGTGTTTTCTACACCTAGGGTCTCCTTGAAAGAGACCACCTTTGGGACTGTTCAAAAGTGGTCTTAAAGACCACTTTTGAACAGTCCCACAGGTGGTCTTAATATAGTAATTTTACTGTATGTACTGCTAATATGCATTTTATTTTGGGTAGTCGATTGGTCACTTTGTGGGACATTGGCAATTAAACATGGTTTGTATGGTATTTGGTGAAGTTAATGTAACCAATATAGCGTAGAAAGCCTAAACATAAACAACAACTTAAACACATTGTGTCTGAATGATAGATATGATCCTTAACGAAAGACCTCTCTTCAACCAAATAGAAGATATTTGATTTTTTCAGTGTAAGATCGAATTTTATTTCACCGAATGAACATCAAAACCTGTATTTTCACGACTGGCGTAGCCACGAGTGAAAATACCAGTTTTGGTGTTCATGAGTGAAATAAAAATTGATCTTACACTAAAAAATCAAATTGTCTGTTTCTTACATGCTTCAAAACGGCAATATTTAGCTTGACTTATTGCGTCACTCACCCTCAGAGAAAACTAACTTTGTTCCTGGTCGTTTCGCGTCACTTTAGTGGTGTCCAACGTATTTACTGGGTATAATATTGGTTGTAAACTAAAAGTTTGCACTTGAGAAATAGCCGTGGGTGGCATTTCTATGAATGGTTACTGAAATAATTGAGATATTAGTTTCCCAAAGAAAGTGCGGACAGATCTAACGTCGCGCGACAAAGTACTTGACGTCAGCGTCGAAAACGACGTCATTAACGTCCTCGTGACGTGTGAACGAGCTTAGCGTCAATTCTCATACAGTTCATTAATTTTCAATCATCTGCCAACAGAAAAACTGACCAAATTAGATTTCGAGAAAAAAGTAGTCCCAAACAGTGAAAAATAAAAATGATATCAGTCACTGTTTCAAACAGTGACAATATCGTTTTCGATTTCACTTAGAAATCTCTATATTTCATTGAAAAGCATGTAAGAAAGCCTGCAGCTCATTGGCCTTTGTACCACCAAGTTCTTGCTGAAGATTATTGTCGGAGCCAAATCATACTTCCTATAAAAAAATTTTATCATATGACGTCGCGTCTGAGAATATAATGACGCCATGTAATAAATTCGATAATCCACCAGTGGATTAAATATGCAAATTAGTTAGATACGCTCCATAACGTTACATGCACGTGCTTAAAGACGTCACGTTTGCTTATGGCGGAATATTGACATTTTTGTACAAAAATCGTGAATTAAATGCGTTTTAGCTACCAAATGATAAATAGAATCTTGCCTTCGTGTTCATGTATTTTTGAATTTATTAAATTCGTTGAGGAAAAGGGAAACAAAATGTTCGGCGAAGCCTCGCATTTTATCCCTTTTCCTCAACTCGTTTAATAAATTCAATAATACATGAACACTCATGTAAGAACCTCTATGAGAACATAGTTAAAGCGCTGTACAGACGTCTTTAGTTTAGGAGATGATAAATTAGTGTTTTGACAATAGACGAAATGCGTTTGTTAACTTTTTTCAAATTGCTCAGTTTTCATTCTTGAGGGCTTTATACTCAACATACTATTTAGACGGCAGCAATTTCTTCCCTACACTTATTAAAATCATTCATTCTATTGTTGAGTTTGAAAATATCATAGGGTCGCTGATGAGGCCTAAATGGCCGAAATAAGCCAGTCTGGCCCAGAAAAAAACTTGAACACTCCATACTTTTCAGTTCTGCGGTGTATTCCTAGCTTCCATAGGATAATCCTTTTACAGACCATATTTCGGTTCTTTAGAAATTATGTTTCGTATTCTAGAATAAGGAATTATTTTCAAATTGTCAGTAATTGTATAGCCTGCTGCTAGATAGCAATGCACTGGGTCTTTACAATCTAAGGTATAAGTAGTATTTGACTCCATATCTAGATCTGAAACAAGTTAATAAAAATTAAAAATTATAGACCGTTCTTATAGCAACTTATGGGTGTTTCAGTATATGAAAATAAGTAGGAATGGATGAAATCACTGCACTGTCACGGAAGATACAAGGCAAATCAATAAATCGATAGCTTTATTTATGAAAGAAATGTTGATGTACATGTAGGTACATGTATGATTAACTTCAGAATCGGAGTAAGAACGAAGAGCATGTTGAGTATAACCTCTTGTCAAGAAAGCTGAGAATCATAGCAATGCCCGTTTAAAGGACACAGTTCTTTCAGAATACATTTCTCTGTCTTGTCCACAATGGCCAACTTTCAAAAGCATCGTGATGAGCAAATCGTTGCTTTCAACAGTAGAACCATTCTAGAAACAACTCCAGTTAATTGCAGACAACTTTTTAAGAAGTCCTAAACTTTTGTATTCCTTCTAACAATGGCATAATTGTGTCATCTGTATCCATTGCCCTTAATGTTTGTCATTTCAGAACTGGGCAGTAAACCGATATTCGCAATACTTACTTCAAGTGTCGTAGTACTCATATTGATTGGTGCTAATGTTGTATACAAAACTAGAATTACGAAGCAAGTCAAGACAACATCGGGTGAGATCTGAACACTGTATGAATATTTATAGTCATTAAAACACTGTTTGCACAAATATTCATTACGAAAACACACCTATACAAATACATTGCCAATTTTTTTGCCAAAAATTAGAAATTTTAAGATGAAAAATTGTGATAGTTTTCTTATTTCTGCTCAAAACATAGATTGCGGTGATTCGATAGAACCGCCTCGACGCGGCGGTTCCATCGAGTACCCACAATCTATGTGCTTGAGCAGAAATAAGAAAAATAATGTATACCCCCTTACACCCCAGTTTTACTATATAAAAGTGGGTTTCAAGGGGGTCATATTTATATAGACGTGTTTTCGTGATGGTTTATGTCTTCTCTCCCTTTCGCCAATTCAAGAAGGACAGTTGTCAGGTTCTGGCGAAAGAATGTGCACTGTACAGGTTAACCGCATACGTATAAGCTTGCCAGGATTTGTAAACTGACCGGCGCAAAAATGACCTTAAATAGTGTTGACTGGGCCGTTAAACTCCAGTACAAACAAACAAGCTAACAAACAATACTTATGTCATTCATTTATGTACGTATTTACTAACTTTCGTGCTTACTATTTTACTCACATTCACTCGTTCACAGACACACTCAACACACGTTCACTGACACACTCACTCACTCACGTCACTTTATATGCTGACCTTCTAAACGTAACTTACATGCTTACCTTATTCAGTTATTTATCGCTCTATCTATCTATCTATCTATCTATCTATCTATCTATCTATCTATCTATCTATCTATCTATCTATCTATCTATCTTTCTATCTATCTATCTATCTATCTATCTATCTATCTATCTATCTATCTATCTATCTATCTATCTATCTATCTATCTGTCTGTCTGTCTATCTATCTATCTATCTATCCATCTATCTATCTATCTATCTATCTATCTATCTATCTATCTATCTATCGATCCATCCATCCATCCATGCATCCACCCATCCATCCAACCATCTATCCATCCATCCATCCATCCATCCATCTATCTATCTATCTATCTATCTATCTATCTATCTATCTATCTATCTATCTATCTATCTATCTATCTATATATTTCTTTTCGGTTTTGGTTTTACGGCCCTTGATTATTTCACTCATATCGAGCCGGTCGTTAATCAGAGGTTGGCGAAAACCGGAGTACCCGGAGAAAAACCACCTGACCTTCCGTTGCAGAACGTGTTTATTACTTTACTCAGTTACTGCTTTTACATTACTGACTTACATACATGTACTACTTACCCAGCACAGAAGCCTCTGTAGTGTAGTGGTTACGCTACTCGCCTTATAAACCAGGGATCGCAGGATCGATCCCGGGCTTCTCCAGACTTTCGGATGAGTCTTTTAACCGAGGTCCCGTCTCCGTATGACCTTAGCTGTTGGTGGGACGTAAATCTCAAGCACACATACTTTCTTACTATCTCATTAGTGTACCGACCATATGTGGCGCGGTTTATTGCAAATTCAAGCTCTTGTGCCGCCACTGGGCTTTCCGGGTTGCTGACTTCATGTTTTGCTGCCGTCAAAAACATGTGGTTAAATATTGCGACAGTCTTTGAGAGATCGGGTAGAGGTATGTTTTGGTCTATAAAAAATTCTAATGAACTCTTAAATAAATTGAAATTCAGACGTTTTCGTGCTTCAAGTCTGTCTACGTATGATTTTCCGCTCTTTATACTACACTGCCTCACAATGTTATAAAAGAAAACCTAATGATTTATTTGAATGGACATTTCATAGGGAAGACTCTCTATCATGCGTTTAATGTAAGAAATGCTTTTTTCACTTCGGTGGGTGAGGGGGCGTAAATATTATACTTTATGGTCATGTCGGCGTGGGGGTTGGGCTCTCGCCTTTCTGCTTGGCAATATTTACATAAGATTTGGTACTAAGTTATTTAGACAAGTTGCGGTATTCCGATGGGTACAAATTGCGCACCACTTGTGGCTGATCTGTTCTTGTTTCGTTATGAAAGAGACTTCATGATGTCCCTTTCCGTTGAAAACCAATCTAAAATCATTGAAGCCTTAAGCTCGACTTCTAGATATTTGGATCAGTTATTAAATGTTGACAATACTTATTTCGATGGTTTGATCGGTCAAATTTCATACTCCCCCCCACCCCCCCCCCCCCCCAAGAACTTCAGTTAAATAAAGCAAATTCTTCTGACACTGAGGACCCGTTTTTGGATTTACATCGATCTATTGTGGATGGGTTTGTTAATTTGTTAATTAATTCGATTTGCCAGAGTGTCTAGTATTGTAACTGACTTTAACACTCGTAATAAATTGTTAACTGCTAAACTTCTTAATTAAGGTTATCGGTATCATAAACTCCGCAAAGCTTTTTCAAAATTTTATAGACGTCATTCCGATTTAATTTCAAAATTCAATGTTGGACTTAAATCTCTTCTGTAACAAGGTCTATCGGAACCCGAATTTTATGGTGATGTAGTATATAAATTCAGAAAAATTACAAAACAAATAATGCAATGACTTCAGCATCCAATTTCGTAAAATCATTCTTCGATATAGGGTACAATATAAATGTTATACGACAGACTGCGTGCATTGTAGTTAACCCAAACACGGTCACGCCGGTGGGTCAGGCCTCAGATTCTATGACGGGTCCAGAGTAAAGGCTTTCTGTGAATTAGAGAGTATCTAATTTTTAGTTATGTGGGTTGGTGCCTGATGTGCGCCCCCGCCCATCGGGGCTTGGAGAAATAGATTGGGTTGCATGATGCTTCCACACAGAGCTGAATCTGGCCACACACGAGTGCTGGTAAACCGCTTAGAAGGACTAAGCCTGCCCAGGCAAAGCGGTTTGAGTCAGATGGTCCAATGCATATACACTATCTGGTTTCATCGGGTGGCAGGTCTTGAGATGTCATTTCACCTCAGTGTCGGTTAAAAGTCCCACAACAGTCTCCAAAAATTACTAAATAGTGTTGACTGGGACGTTAAACACCGATTCAAACAAAACAAAGGTGCCTGATGCTCTGTCTCTGGTCGGACCCATCGGAGTCTAACGGCTGGTCTTCGTTTGCTCCAGTATTTCAGTGGTTTCTTGCTGTCGAGTCCTCACCTTGGTTTCATCTCTGTGGTTGTTTGATTTTTTGTTCACTGATGAATTAGGAGGGTTTCATGCGGACCGAACAAATTATTTGTCTAAATTGCGACGGAAATAAGGGAAAGGATGGTCACGTAAAATCGATTTAAGCCCCCCACTGGAATTCGTTTCACTTTACGTTCCAACGCCGTTTTTCTTTTTATGGTTTGTCTTTGAGTATGTGTGTCGCTTATATTATTTTGTTTTGGAAAGCCAATTGGCCATTTTGTGGGAAAGTAACTGTCCTTTTGGCTTTCCGCTATTGGTGTTTCCATTAGGGTCTAGTTGTTTTAAGTTCGTGCTTATTTCCCTTTGGTGTCTCTGATGGGAGATGTGGGTTAATTGTATCGATTCCTGGCCATTGCCTTCACTTCTATTTTATTGCATAACTTTCTTTGTTGCTTCTAGCTTATTTATATATTTGTTATTATGTTATGTTATCTCATGTCATATTATATCACGTCATGTCATGTTATGGCATGTCATTTCATATCATATCATATTATACCATATCAAAAAGTATTATATTATATCTAATATATTATTTATTCTATGACCTTTATTCTTGTTATGACATACACTCTTTCGTATTTCAGATAAGATATTTTCAAATCCTCATATACATCATCGTTATAAATTGACATTTTATACAAGTGGGAAAGTTACATATTGGGAAAGGAATGCTTGTCTTTGTTTTGTTAAGAATGCTGTTTGTTGTTTGTTTGACTGATATTATGATTGTATTCCTATTTTATTTTTGCATTTTTTTGCATGTTTTTGCATGTTTCTTCTATTTAATTTATGTTCAATGTTTATACATTTTATGATTCTAAACTAGAAATTGTAAAACACTGCCCTGAACCATATGTTGGCCCCTAAATGCCCACAAATTTTCAAAGAGCCATAACAGAAAAAAAAATGCAAAATTTTTTAAAGTTATTCAAGTCACCCAATCATTCCCTATCAGCCTGCCAAGTTTCAAGGCAACAGCTAAAACATTTTTCGACATATCTTGCTTACAAGAAGGCAACACAACTAAATGGTCTGTATTCAAACGGTTCATAATAAAAACAAAATTGTTAAACTGGTTGAAAATTTAATCAGATGGTCTCCTCCTCGGTCCAAATCAATGTACCAAATATCAAGGCTCTTTCTAAAATCTCTTTTCAGACATCTTCCTAATGCGATTTCTATGTTGTTATATTTACAGGGAAATAACTCAAAAATGGGAGATAATTCGGATAAAAAGGGGTCACCTTTTCCATAAATGGCATACTTGAAAATGTGGTTCTGAGGTTTGCTATGCACAAGAAAGAAACACAATTGAATGGCCAGAAATTGCCAATGACCATAACTGCAACAAAAAATCATTAAATTGGTTGAAAATTTATATATATGATCTTCTCAGTCCAAATATGTGTGACAAATATCAAGGCCCCAGCTTAAATTCCTTTTCAGACATTTTGCTAATGAGATTTCAACGTTATTTCATTAAAAGGGAAATAACGCAAAGTGGGAGATAATTTGGACAAGAAAAAATACGGGTCAACTATTTTTCATGAGGAATCAATATATCGGAAATTTCAAAAAAACAAGAATGCATGATTTCCAAAGCTATGTTATGCGCAGGAAACATTACGAAAAAAAACGCCCACACAAATACATTGTAAATTTTTCTGCCGAAAGATGAAAAAATTAGATGAAAATTGTGATATTTTTTCTATTTCTGCTCTAATATATATATTTTGGGTACTCGTTAGAACCGCTTCGATGATATTTTTCTTATTTCTGCTCAAAATATATATTGTGGCTACTCGTTAGAACCGCCTCATCGAAGCGGTTCTAACGAGTACCCACAATCTATATTTTAGAGCAGTCATAAGAAAAATAAGGTTTACCCCTGTAAACCCCAGTTTTACTATATAAAGTCGGGTTCAAGGGTGGTGAGCATTATATAGGCGTGTTTTCGTAATGAGCAGCGACTCTAATGAGTGCACTCAACATACACAGTCGAACTTCAATGGCTCGAACACCTTTGGGACCTCGACAATCTGTTCGAGCCAGAGGTAGTTCGAGCCAATAAGGGTTTCTGTCAGGAGGCATAACGAGATACTTTTAGACATATTTTCGGTTTCTATAATGAAAATGTCTGCTGTGTGTACTCATTAGAATATCCTCATAGAGGCGATTCTAATGAGTACACACAACATACATTTGCAAGATAAAAGACTTTCGCAAGGGGCTCAAGAATAGGTTCTACACATCCATGGTAAACGAGCCACCGATGTTCGAGCCATCGAAGTTCTACTGAATTTATATCATAAAAAAGTCAAAAATAGATCATACGGTCATCCCCATTAAGCTTCATGGCCTTTCAGTATGAGAAACCCTCAACACTTCCAACAACCCTTATCTCGACCAAAATTTCGTAGTTCCGAAGGTTTTCCAGTTATCTGAGCCCCGCCAAGCGAGTTTGTGTCTTCGAGCATTCCGTCATGACAAATTTTAACTGCGCATGCCCAGAAATTCAGAGGGGCCAGAGATATGGCCCTCTGTCTGAAGGTTCCTCTTGATTCACTGCTTGTGTGAGCGAGCAGCGAAGGTTCTGGCGAGACTGCGCGGATGCGCAGGCTCGCCTGAACCTTCGCTGCTCGCATAGGCGATAAGTACCAAAATCGCTTGACGGGGCCCATTTAATATAAAAGTGAAGGCAATGATCAAGAATCGATACAATTAAGCTTCCTTCAGAAGCAACAAGTGAAAAAAACACAAACATGAAACAACTAAACCCTAACGGAAACACCACTAGCGAAAAGCCAAAAGGACAGTTTCTTTCCCACAAAATGGCCAATTGGCTAATCAAAGCAAAATTACATAAGCGACACACACACTCAAGACAAAGACAAGCCATAACAAAAATAAACCACGACAGAAGAACCGCCTTGGAACGGTCAGTGAAACGAATTCCAATGGAGATCGGGGGGGGGGGGGGGGCTAAAATCGATTTTACGTGGCCACAATCCTCGCCATTGCTTCCGTCGCGATTTGGATAAATAATTTGTTCAGTCCGCATGAAGGCCTCCTAACTCATCAGGGCAACATCTCCGTGAACACAAAAATCAATCATCCACAGAGATGAAACAACGGTGAGGACTCGACAGCACAGAGACAGAGCATGCATCAGGCAACAACCAACATTACATAAAATTAGATTCTCTCTAATTCTCAAAAAGCCTTTACTCTGAAACCGTCATAGGATCTGAGGCCTGACTGAGTTCCACTTTACTTTTACATATGCTTCATACTCGAATACTTTAATACGGAATTTTTACCTCCTAAACCTAAGATGTCTTTACGTCACCTTAAACTAGGTATTCAAGAATATCATAGGAAGTTTGTTTTGGCTCCAGCTGATAAGGCCGCTAACAATGGGGTTGTTGTTTGACGGCTTCATTCTTTCTTTTGAATGTTTTCATTGCTCTTAAAGGAACTCATATTTGATTTTTATTTTAATTCACTATGTAAACACTCTTCAGCAAGAACTTGGTGGTACTAAGGTCTATGAACTTCAGCCTTTAGCTGTAGAGAGGGCTTTAGTTGATGACCACACTTGTCATTCAGCCACCAAGTTTGTTGTCTGTGTTACAGAAGGCCAAGACAAGCTTCCTACATTATATTGGTTACCTAAACTTCATAAAAGACCATACAAAGCACGGTTTATTGCAAATTAAAGCTGTTGTACCACCACTGAACTCTCCATATTATTAACTTCATGTTTGACTGCCATCAAAAACATGTGATAAAATATTGCGACAAAGTCTTCGAAAGATCAGGTAGAAATTTGATTTGGTCTTTAAAAAATTCTATTGAAGTTTTAAATAAATTGAAATCCAGGCGTTTTCGTGCTTCATGTCTGTCAACTTATTATTTTTCCACCCTTTACACTACACTTCCTCATAATCTTATAAAAGAAAAACTTAAGGATTTAATTGAATGGACATTTCATTGGGATGACTCCCTCTATCTTGCATGTAATGTAAGAAATGCTTTTTTCACTCCTGAAGAGCATAAAAATTATACTTTATGGTCATGTCAGAAAGTGTGTGAAGCTCTCACCTTTCTACTTGACAATATTTGCATAAGATTTGGTACTAAGTTATTTTTTGGAATTACATCTATCTGTTGTAGGTGGGTTTCTTTCGTGCAACATTTATGATAAACGCGATGATTTTGATTTTGAGATTTTTCCGTTTTTGGATGATGATGTTCCTTGTGCGCCATCCTATGGCGTTTATATTTCGCAATTAATTTGATTTGCCAGAGTGTGTAGTCATGTAACTGACTTCAACGATCGTAATAAATGGTTAGCGGCTAAACTTCTTAATCAGGGTTATCCGAACCATAAACTACGCAAAGCCTTTTCAAAATTTTATAGACGCCATTCTGATTTAATTTCAAAATTCAATATTGGACTTAAATCTGTTCTGCAACAAGGTCTATCGGAACTCGAATTTTATGGTGACTTAGTATATAAATTCAGGAAAACATATAACCGCAATGACTTCAGCACCCAATTTCGTAAAATCAGCTTTCGATATAAAAATATTGGGTACAACATAAATGTTATACGACAGACAGCATGCATGGTAGTTAACCCAAGTTAACCTAATCACGGTTGACAACTTTGCTTCCCTCTTTAATTGCACGCCGGTGGGTCAGGCCTCAGATTCTATGACGGTTCCAGCGTAAAGGCTTATTGAGAATTAGAGAGATCTAATTCAAGGTAATGTTGGTTGGTGCCTGATGCTCTATCTCTGGTCGGGCCCATCGGAGTCTAACTGTTGGTTTTCTTTTGCTCCAGCATTTCAGTGGTTTCTTGCTGTCGAGTCCTCACCTTTGTTTCATCTCTATGGTTGTTTGATTATTTGTGTTCATGGAGTTGTTGGACTGATGAGTTAGGAGGTCTTCATGCGGACTGAACAAATTATTTGTCTAAATCGCGACGGAAGTAAGGGCGAGGACTGTGGCCACGTAAAATCGATTTAAGACCCACAGTGGAATTCAATTCCGCTGACCGTTCCAAGGCGGTTCTTCTGTCGCGGTTTATTTTTGTTATGGTTTGTCTTTTTGGTGTTTGTGTCGCTTATATTGTTTTGTTTTGGATAGCCTATTGGCCATTTTGTCGGAAAGTAACTGTCCTATTGGCATTCGCTATTGATGTTGCCATTAGGTCTGTTGTTTCATGTTTGTGCTTCTTTCCCTTTGATGTCTCTGATGGGAGCTGTGGGTTAATTGTACTGATTCCTGACCATTGCCTCACTTCTATTTTATTTAAGTTTCCAATGGAAGAAAATTGATTCTTGAGGTTAACACATACAGCTGAGGTTGCCATGGCAATGTGTTTCTGAAACCACTTTGACTTTTGGCTTTTTATTTGTATGACATAAGGAATCAAATGCAAATGGTGTCTCTGATGGTAGCTGTGCGTTAATTGTATCGATCTATCTATCTCTATCTCCATATACTGCCTTACGCCCGCGAGGACATTCTAGGCAGGTGCGCTGTCGAATAGAAAAAGGCAGAGTGTTAAAGAAAAGAAAGGCTAAAAACATAATAGTGAAGGGGATGAAAGATGATAGTTTATGATAGTTCAGATGAGATTAAAATCAGGTTAAAAACAACAACTTTTGGATCTAGGGCCTGGAGTGCTGCAGCTCACTAACTGCGACCTTGAATGACTCGAGGTCTGGTGAGCATACAGCAGTCTCTGGTAGTGCGTTCCACTGGACAATGGCCAGTGGAAAAAAGGAGTACTTGTAATAGTCTCGGGAAGTTTGGAGTTGTCGGAATGCCATGGAATGACAGTGCCGTAGACTACTAATGTTAACAGGGTGGATATATTCAGGGAGGGGCACTGCCACAAGACCGTAGACAATTTTGTAGAAAAGACAGAGACGCGCATCTGCCCGTCTCTGTTCGAGTGTCCTCCAACCCAAGCTGTCCAACATTGCAGTGACACTAGACTGGTAGTCATAGTTGCAAGTTGTCCAGCGTGCTGCCCTACGTTGGACTTTTTCCAGCTGGAGTATTTTCTCCTTGGTATGAGGGTCCCAAACGGGGGCGGCGTACTCCAGCTGGGGGCGGACCAGTGTCTTGTAGGCAGTCTCTCGTACCTGCGGATTTTTTGTTCTGATGTTTCTTTTAACAAAGGCGAGGGTCTTGTTTGCATTTGCTGTTATCCGGTCAATGTGGGAGTTCCAGGATAGGCCACTGGAGATGTCAACCCCAAGTACTTCGCACTGGTGACAACCTCCAGGACTTGGCCGTGTAGAGTGTACACTGTGTTTATCACTTTCCTGGCTGTTGTCACCCGTACTACTTGGCACTTGGATGGGTGGAAGTCCATGTCCCACCGATTCTCCCACTGAGATAGTCTGTCCAGGTCAGTCTGTAGTGCCTTCCCATCTTCCGTGCCCCCGACTGTCAGGTAGACGGCCGTGTCATCTGCAAAAAGACGGACCTGTGATGTCAGCTCATCTGGCAGGTCATTGATATAGACGAGAAACAGGATCGGACCCAGAACTGACCCCTGAGGGACCCCAGAGGTCACTGGGACAGATCCTGATTCCTCGCCATCAAGTACCACAGTCTGGGTTCGGTTTCCAAGGAAGGCACGGATCCAGTTTAATGTAGAACCTCTGATCCCATACTGATGGAGTTTCCAAAGGAGTTTGGAGTGATTTACTTTATCAAAGGCCTTTGAAAAATCCAGCAATACCAAATCAGTTTGCTTACCTGTACTCACATTCCTTGCAAGGTCCTCGACCAACATGGTAAGCTGTGTCTCGCATGACCTCTTTTCCCTAAAACCATGCTGTAGATCGTACAGGAGGTCATGCTTATCAAGGTGCTTTACCAGGTGGGAAGCCATTATGTGTTCGAGGGTCTTACAGAGAATGCAAGTCAGTGAAATGGGCCTGTAATTTGCAGCGGATGACTTATCTCCCTTTTTGAAGACTGGAGTTACCTGGGCTTTGCACCAATCGGCAGGGAGCTTTCCTGTAGCTATTGAGCGTTCAAAAATGATTTGAATGATTGGTGCAATTTCCTCTCTCAGTTCTTTTAGTAGAAGGGGCTTAAGTCGGTCAGGTCCAGCTGCTTTTCCAGGTTTCAGGTTTTGAAGGAGTTTCAGTATGCCATTTGCAGAGATACAAAAGTCCTCCATAAATGGGGTTGGATTCAGTACCCCAGGCGATACCGAGTCAGGACTAATTGTACCACTGTCAGACATATTCTGAAGCTTCATTTTACAGAGTCGAGAGAGTGATAGAGGTTCCTTTGTGGTAAAGACCGAGTGGAACTGCTGATTATAAGCATCAGCTTTCTCGGTTGTGTCAGTCAAGAGTCTAGATCCCTTCTGGAGAGGCGGTGTACCAAGCTGGTCCTGTTTGCAGCTCTTAAGAAATGTTAAAAGTTTTTTACTATCACAGACAGAGTTTGCGTCATTTAGTCCAAGGAGGCCTTCAAGATAGTTATTATAAGAGAGTTTAATTTTGTGTTTTATAGATTTTCGTAGGGATAGAAATTTGTTTCGAAATGTCTGGTCTCCGGTTCTTTTGAATTTTCTGTACAAGTCGTCT
This sequence comes from Lucinisca nassula, assembly GCA_963580285.1. NCBI lineage: Eukaryota > Metazoa > Mollusca > Bivalvia > Lucinida > Lucinidae > Lucinisca > Lucinisca nassula. The sequence continues at coordinate 25,209,700 of OY757018.1, forward strand.
CTCCGTCTGATCAGCCTGCGAATTTGCTGGGTGATCCAGGGTAAGGATGATTTACCATGGATCTGTTTAGAGGGGATACACTGTGAGGCAAGAGAGTCAATGGTGGATGTAAAGTCGGTCCAAAGGTCCTCAACAGGTTTGGCAAAGTGATTTTCAAGAAACTTGGTCTGGTAGTCCTTCACCAGTGTTTTAAGTTTTGGCCAATCTGCCTTGTTGAATTGGTAGACTTTCCGGGGCTTTTGTCTTTGGACTGTTGGTTTCAGAGCACAGGTAGCAGTGACAATGTCATGGTCACTCAGGCCAGGTAGGCAACCAACCTCTTCTACAAGGGTGGGGTTTGTGGTCAGAAATAAATCGAGGGTGTTTTCGAATCGTGTAGGTTGGTTTACCATTTGGGAAAAGCCGAAATCATGCATTAGGTCTAGAAAGGTATCATAAGTTGATCTGTGAATACAGTCGGGTCTCAGAGTGGGTGTGTCATTAGTCCAGGTCAGTTTTGGGAGATTGAAGTCACCGAGTATCCAGATACTGCCCTTGGCATGCTTTCTGACTTTATCTAAAGACCTACGCAATTCCAACAGGCTCTCCTGATCCTCTTCCTTAGGATTATAGAATGCGCAAATATATAGTGGGTGCGCACCCGCTACCTCCAGCTTAACCCATACCATTTCGATTCCTGATCATTGCCTCCAATTCTATTTTGTTATTCCAATAAACACTATAAGGTCCGCCTGACACTTACGGAAAATGCCACTTTTTAGATAACATAATACATTTGTACATGCAAACGGTGTTGTTGTCTTGCCAGCAACATTACTGCTTTATGTGAAGATTCACAATATACCGAGAGTTTTAATTTCTGCATGCACTGTTTCTTTGTTTCCCATCACGAAAGCACGCCTATATAATTTTGACCCCCTTGAAACCCATTTTATATAGTAAAACTGCGGTTTAGGGGGGTAAACCTTATTTTTCTTATTTCTGCTCAAAACTATAGATTGTGGGTTCTCGTGAGGCGGTTCTAACGAGTATCCATAATCTATATTTTGAGCAGAAATAAGAAAATTTCTTATTGCTGCTAAAAACTATAGATTGTGGGTTCTCGTTAGAACCGCCTCGATGAGGCGGTTCTAACGAGTATCCAAAATCTATATTTTGAGCAGAAATAAGTAATATATCACAATTTTTCGTTTTTGCGGCGGTAAAGTTTACAATGTATTTGTATAGACGTCATTGTAATCAAAGGACAATCAACCTCTATAGCTTAATTTCTTTTTTTATTATTTTTTGTTTGTTTGTTTTTCAGGCAAGCATCCGCTACTACTTGATTTTACAGAGCTATCTGTAACAAAAGAAATACCAAGGAAGGAAACTGAACATAAAAGTATAAATGGCACCATCCATAAAATTTTGTGGAACAATATCCCCCCTTGGATTTCCTTGGACGCAGTAAATCAATGTATGACAACATGCCATTATAAAAACTGTCAATTTGTAAAGAATAAAACATTGATAATACAAAGTGCGGCTGTGATATTCTGTTCCACTGTAAAGGGAAATGGGAAAACTCCACCTCTTCAGCCGTTCGAGCGGCCTAAAAACCAAATGTGGATACTTTTTGAAATGGAATCACCCGTGTATTTAACCAAATATTATAGTCGAGTTCGACCAACTTGGCAGAACAGTTTTAACTGGACTATGAATTATAGATTAAACTCGGATATTACTCTCCCATACGGTTATTTGAAGACTAAAACGATTGTGCTATACAAAAACTATTCTGAAATTTACAGAAATAAAACAAAATTTGCAGCATGGCTTGTGAGTAACTGCAATACAGTGAGTTTGCGAAGGAAGTTCGTAGAAAAAATGAAAGAACACGGATTAGAAATTGATGTGTACGGAAGATGTGGAATGTCGCTAGACACAGATCCGAAAGAGATGATAAGTAAACACTACAAATTCTATTTAAGTTTTGAAAATTCATTGTGTTCGGATTATGTTACCGAAAAGTTCTTCAGGTATTTTCCTTTAAATACTATTCTGGTTGTAAGAGGAGGGGCAGATTACAAGACTCTAGTTCCCGATAAAACATACATCAATACAGCAGATTTCGGTACCACTGCAGAACTAGCAAAGTACCTTAAAGCTGTAGGAGCGAGCGAAACACTTTATACAGAGTATTTAAAATCAAAGGACAAATATGATTCAGAATCGGGTATTTATAACGTTTGTCCGTCTTTCTGTGGTATATGCAGGAAACTAAACGACATTGAAAATAACCGCAGAGTCTATAAGTCTGTTCCAAATTATCTAGAAACGTGTTACAACCCAAACGACATAGAGAAAATGGACAACAAATCAAGGACTATCCATCATTATCGTAGCAAGTCCGTAACATAAACCACTGTAAACTTGCATTCAATATAGGGAAACTGGGTGTATAAGGGTTTTCTTATTTTGTTTTAATTTCTGTTTTGTGGAATCTGGTTTCCAAATATTATCATGCGGAAAAAACACATTCCTCTGCAACCTAAGTGCAGTTCATTTAATATGTATCTGCGAATGCAAATGCAAATAATTCGTCAACATTGAAAATAACGACAGAGTCTTTGATACTGTTTCAAATTACCAAGAAACGTGTTACAACCCATACGACATAGAGAAAATGGACAACCATCATGAAAACACACCTATATAATTTTGACCCCCTTGAACCCCACTTTTATATAGTAAAACTAGGGTTTAAGGGGGTATACATTATTTTTCTTATTTCTGCTCTAAAATATAGACTGTGGGTACTCGTTAGAATCGCCTCGATGAGGCGGTTCTAACGAGAACCCACAATCTATATTTTTAGCAGAAATAAGAAAAATATTACAATTTTTCATCTTAATTTTTTCGTTTTTTTTTCGGCGATAAAGTTTGCAATGTATTTGAATAGGCGTGTTTTCGTAATGAAGTCAAGGACTCTCCATCGTTTCTCGTAGAAATTCTGTGATATAAATCCCTGTAAATTTACATTCAATATAGCGAAACTGGATCTATAAGGGTTTTCAGTATTTTGTTTCAATTTCTGTTGTGTGGAATCTGGTTTCCAAATATTATCATGCGGAAAAAACATATTCCTCTGCAACCTAAGTGCAGTTCATTTAATATGTATCTGCGAATGCAAATGCAAATAATTGGTCAAAATTGAAAATAACGACAGAGTCTTTGATTCTGTTTCAAATTACCTAGAAACGTGTTACAACCCATACGATATAGACATCACGAAAACACGCCTATATGATTTTGACCCCCTCTTACCCCACTTTTATATAGTAAAACTAGGGTTTAAATTATTTTTCTTATTCCTGCTCTAAAATATAGATTGTGGGTTCTCGTTAGAACCGCCTCATCGAGGCGGTTCTAACGAGAACCCACAATCTATATTTTTAGCAGAAATAAGAAAAATATCACAATTTTTCATCTTAAATTTTTCGTTTTTTCGGCGGTAAAGTTTGCAATGTATTTGAATAGGCGTGTTTTCGTAATGAAATCAAGGACTATCCATCATTTCTCGTACAAAGTCTGTGATACAAACCCCTTTTAAATTCCATTCAATATAGGGAAACTGGATGTATAAGGGTTTTCAGTATTTTTAATATATCTCTGCTTTGTGGAAACTGGTAAATACTGGTATAAAATATGTGTATCGATAAACAATACGCATCGCGTATGCATGCTGACGCAGATGCACTTATTGAAAAACAATACGCATTGAATGTGTGACACAAACGCGTTTTGCGGATTTGAAATACGACAATCACACATACGCAGTCGCCTCGATGTTTAAGAACAAGTGTTTGATATCTTTACCTAGGCGTAAAAATAGTTGTGTTTCTACTATCATGTTGAAAAAAAATTTGGTCGGTAAGTGGGAGAAACTTTTTTTATTATTTTATTTTTTTTTTCCCGAGAAAATACAGGGTCGGGCCTGTTTTTTTTATGTATATTTGTTTTTGTATATGTTTTTGTTAATAAAGTTGTCATGTTGAGACTTGTGTATCATAATTCATTTTAAATGCTCAAAAAACTCTGCTCTGTATTTTTGAAGGTACTAAATGACCAAACTACAAAAATGTACCTGAAACGCGAAAATACTGTGGGAAAATGCAAAGACGACACTTGGTAGGGTTGGATATTGAAAATGGTAGGTTTGGTGTTTAAATTTTTATTTTGTTCTTTATTGATAGAACTAGTAGAGTCAGTGTCTGAAGCAGGGTCGTTTGGTTAGCGAAAACACGGCTATTTTTTTTTTTTTTTTTTTTTTGGGGGGGGGGGGGGGTGGGGAGGGGGGCTTAGTTCACTTTTGGCTTTTATTTTCTTTACCTTCGCGATCTGTATATTGTAGCAAATTACGAGTACATCTATATAATTCTGGCCCCTTAAACCCCATTTTGAAATAGAAAAACTGGAATTGACTGGCATAAGCATTATTTTTCTTTTTCTGCTCAAAAACATAGATTGTGGGTAATCGTAAAAACAGCTATGCCTCGGTGAAGCTGTTTTTACGATTATATTTGAATAGGCGTCAAATGTCAAATAATGCGGATCCTTATACTGCTTCTATGCATTGTTTGCCCAGACTTGTACGTATAAAAATAATATTTATTCGTATTGTTGGGAGCAGGCTATCTTGTGCATACCTCGCTGACTCTTAGTCATTAGGTCTTTCACCGCCGTGGGTTCGAGCCTCGCTGGGGCCAAGTTCTGCAACGGAAGGTCAGGTGGTTTTTCTCCGGGCATTCCGGTTTTCGCCCACCTCTGTTTAACGATCGACTCGATATGATTGAAATAATCTTCAACGGGCCGTAAAACCCAAACCAAAGTACATGCCATTGGCATCAACATTATGTAAGAAATCAACAAATCGCCAGACCTTACAGCTGACCAGTACAACAACATAAATTATATTAAAGTCAGATTAATGGCCATTTCACTGGAATGCCACTGATAGCTAGGGTCTGTCTTTAAGAAAATAGGGGCTTAATTGCCCTTTAGGAGTCATTATCACTGCATTTGGCCATTGGCTTAGAATATCTCTGAGTAACAGAAGTAATTTTGTTTTATTTGAGGTCTAACGTCCCCGTCAACACTGTAAAGTAGAAGTAAAACAAAGATCAGAATTTGATACAAGTAACTTACTCCACCCATAAAAGACACCAAAGAGAAAGAAATACAAACATTAAGCGACAAGACCATAATGGAAACCTAAACAAAGGAAGGCCATAAGGACAGTTACTTTCCCACGAAATGGCCATATGGCCATCCAAAATAAAAAGACAAAAGTGATACACACAGTAAGTAACAAACAACAACATAAATAAATCGCCACAGAAGAGCCGCCTTGGAACGGTCAGTGGAAGATTTCCACTGGGGGGCTTAAATCGATTTTACGTGGCCACAATCCTCGCCCTTACTTCCGTCGCGATTTAGACAAATAATTTGTTCAGTCCGCATGAAGGCCTTCTAACTCATCAGCGCAACATCTCCGTGAACACAAAAATCAAAGAACCACAGAGGTGAGACAACGGTGAGGACTCGACAGCAAGAAACCACTGAAATGCTGGAGCAAAAGAAAACCAACAGTTAGACTCCGATGGGCCCGACCAGAGACAGAGCATTTTGGGAACGTTGCTTCCAATTTTGTGGGACTTTTACACGACATTTAGATGAAATGACATATCAAGCCCTGCCGCCCAAATATGAAACCAATAGGGTTTATAAGCATGGACGGGCCGACTCGGACCGCCTTGCCTGGGCAGGCTTAGATCCTATAAGCAGTTTACCAGTACTCGTGTGCGGGTCGGTTTCAGCTCTGCGTGAAAGCATCATGCAGCCAGCCCCGATGGGCGGGGGCCGATAACAGAAGTAAAGTTTATTTATCTTTTTTTATTTTGAGTATAAATGCACATCGTTTTCACCAGAAGCGCTTCTTGAATCAGAGGAAGGGAAAGAATGACTAGGAAAAGATTTCAAGATAAGTCTTAACGACGGAATTCATAGGTTCATTTTATTCATTTACATTTTATTTATTTATTTGTTTATTTATTTATTTATTTATTTATTTATTTATTTATTTATTATGCCCCCTTCCCCTGAAAGGGGAGAAGACACATTGTTTTGCTATGGTTCTGTGCGTCTGTCTGTCCTTTGTTAGTCCTTATCCCGTTGAACACGACAATGTCTACCTTTGCAAACAATGTAGGTCCAGATCAGATGGATTCTATACCGTTTGCCATCTAGCGAATACATTTTATCACCAGGAAAGCACGCTTATATAACATTGACCCCACTTTTAAACAGTAAAACTGGGTTTTACAGGGGTATACATTATTTTTCTTATTTCGGCTAAAAAAGATAGATTGTGGGTACTGGTTTCAACCGCCTGGCCATGGGCCATTATACTTAAAGTAAATAAGGCCCCCGCCCATCGGGGCTTGAAGAAATAGATGGGCTGCACGATACTTCCACGCAGAGCTAAATCCGACCCGCACACGGTTACTGGCAAACCGCTTAGAGGATCTAAGTCTGCCCAGGCAAAGCGGTGCGAGTCGGATCGTCCATGCTTATAAACCCTATCGGTTTCATTGGGCGACAGGGCTTGAGATGTCATTACATCTCAAAGTCTGGTAAAAGTCCCCCAAATTGGAAGCAACGTCTCCAAAATGACCTTTACAGTGTTGACGGGGACGTTAAACCTCACATGAAACGAACAAACTCAAATTAAATAAATAGATAAATAAACTTTACTTCATTCTTAGCCAATACAGTGATAATGTCTCCTAAAGGGCAATTAAGCCCCTATTTTTATCTGGATTTTATGCCCCCGCCTGCCTTGGCAGGAGTGGGCATATAGTGTTTCGCCGTGATGTTACGTGCGTACTTATGTATGTCACGTTCGTAACCACTTCGGGCTGAAATGTCGAGCTGAAATGTCGAGCTGAAAAGTCGAGCTGAAATGTCGAGCTGAAATGTCGAACTCAAACCTCGGGCCTAATTTTTTTTTACCTGTTGTGCTACAAAGATGAAATTTTGTATGACATTTACTCAGACCAAGACCTATCAGTTCATGTTAAAGTTGACCCAGGGTCGTGCCCCTGGGTGGGCCCAGGGGTCAGATTGCGTAACAGGTCAAAATTGTCATTTAGGAATTTGTATGCAAAACTGTCAAAATGTCTAATTATCTTGAAAATTAATCAGATTCGAACACCTAGCCCTATATATTATTGTTCCTTATGATATGACACATTCCATGACACAGACTTTGGGTCCTTACGGTCACCCCTGGGCCATGCCCCGCCCCCTTTGCTTCATTAAAGTCTTTATATCTCAGAAACTATCCATATCCCCACCCCTTAACCATATATATTATTGTTCCTTATGATAAGATGCATTGATTGATACAGACATTGGGTGCATCCTGACACCCCCCTCAAGGTCAAGGTCACGATGGCTATTTTTAGAAAAACATTTTCATCGCTCTAGCGCCTACATTTCTTCACACATTTCAATATAACTTCACACAAATGTTCCTTATACAAATATCTCGAGCGAGTTCGACTTTCAAGGTCATGGCCTCAAGGTCAAGGTCACTGTGGCTATTTTTAGAAAAACTTTGCCATCCCTCTAGCGCCTACATTTCTTCACTGATTTCAATATTACTTCACACATATGTTCCTTATGACAATATCTCATGCGATTTCGACTTTCAAGGTCATGACCTCAATGTCAAGGTCACTGTAACTATTTTTGGCAAAAAACTTTGTCATCGCTCTAGCGCCTACATTTCTTCACTGATTTCAATATAATTTCACACAAATATTCCTTATAAAAATATCTTGAGCGAGTTTGGCTTTCAAGGTCATAAACCTCAACGTCAAGGTCAATGTGGCTATTTTTAGAAAAACTTTGTCATCGCTCTAGCGCCTACATTTCTTCACTGATTTCAATATAACTTCACACAAATGTTCCTTATGACAATATCTCGAGCAAGTTCGACTTTCAAGGTCATAAACCTCAACGTCAAGGTCAATGTGGCTATTTTTAGAAAAACTTTGTCATCCCACTAGCGCCTACATTTTTTCACCAATTTCAATATAACTTCACACAAATGTTCCTTATAAAAATATCTTGAGCGAGTTCGACTTACAAGGTCATGGCCTCAAGGCCAATGTCACTGTGGCTATTTTTAGAAAAACTTTGTAATCGCTTTATGGCCTACATGTCTTCACTGATTTCAATATAACTTCACACAAATGTTCCTTATGACAATATCTCGAGCAAGTTCGACTTTCAAGGTCATGACCTCAATGTCAAGGTCAATGTGTCTATTTTTAGAAAAACTTTGTCATCTCACTAGCGCCTACATTTTTTCACCAATTTCAATTTAACTTCACACAAATGTTCCTTATAAAAATATCTTGAGCGAGTTCGGCTTTCAAGGTCATGGCTTCAAGGTCAAGGTCACTGTGGCTATTTTTAGAAAAACTTTTTCTCTCTCTAGCGCTTACATTTCATCACCGATTTCAATATAACTTCACACACATGTTCCTTATGACAATATCAACGAGTTCCACTTTCAAGGTCAAGGTCACTTTGGCTATTTTTAGAAAAAACTTTGTCATTGCTCTAGCGCTTACATTTCTTCACAGACTTCAATAGAACTTCACACAAATGTTCCTTAAGACAATATCTCGAGCGATTTGGACTTTCAAGGTCAAGGTCACTGTGGCTATTTTTAGAAAAACTTTGTCATCGCTCTAGCGACTACATTTCTGCACTGATTTCAATATAACTTCAAACAAATGTTCCTTATGACAATACCTTAAACGAGTTTGACTTTCAAGGTCAAGGTCAATGTGGCTATTTTTTTTAAAAAACTTTGTCATTGCTCTAAGGCTTTCAATTTTTCACCAATTTCTCTATAACTTCACACAAATGTTCCTTATGACAATATCTCTAGCGAGTCCCACTTTCAAGGTCAAGGTCAATGTGGCTATTTTTTAAAAAAAAACTTTGTCATCGCTCTAGCGCTTACATTTCTTCGCCGATTTCAATATAACTTCACACAAATGTTCCTTATGACAATATCTCAAGCGATTTCGACTTTCAAGGTCAAGGTCAATGTGGTTATTTTTAGAAAAACTTTGTCATCGCTCAAGTGACTACATTTCTTCACCGATTTCAATAGAACTTCACACAAATGTTCCTTATGGCAATATTTCTAGCGAGTTCGCCTATCAAGGTCAAGGTCACTGTGGCTATTTTTAGAAAAACTTTGTCATCGCTCTAGAGCTTACATTTCTTCACCGATTTCAATAAAACTTCACACAAATGTTCCTTATGACAATATCTCAAGCGATTTCAACTTTCAAGGTCAAGGTCACTGTGGATATTTTTAGAAAAAACTTTGTCATCGCTCTAGCGACTACATTTCTTCACTGATTTCAATATAACTTCACACAAATGTTCCTTATGACAATACCTCGAGCGAGTTCGACTTTCAAGGTCAAGGTCACTGCGGCTATTTTTAGAAAAACTTTGTCATTGCCCTAGCACTTACCTTTTTCACCAATTTCAATATAATTTCCCATAAATGTTCCGTATGACAATATCTCGAGCGATTTTGACTTTCAAGGTCAAGGTCACTGTGGCTACATTTATTGATGGATTTTAATAGAACTTCACACAAATGTTTCTTATGATGATATCTCGAGTTGCTTTGACTTTCAAGGTCATTACCTCAAGGTCAAGGTCACTGTTGCTGTTTTAGAAAAAACTTTGTCATCGCTCTACCGCCTACATTTATTAACAGATTTTAATATAACTTCACACAAAAGATGCTTATGATTATATCTTGAGCAAGATGTAGTTTTGCGGTCAAGGTCACTATGGCTATTTTTAGAGAAACATTGTCATCACTCTAGAACCTACATTTATTGATGGATTTTAAACAAACTTTGCACAAATGTTGCATATGATAATATCTCAAGCAAGTTGGACTTTTGTCAGTTCAGTGTTTTCCACACACGAAGTTGTCTTGTGCGAGGGGATTTGTATCGCATACGATGCCTACTTGTAACTTATGATATGACACATTCCAAGACACAGACTTTGGGTCCCTCCGGACACCCCGGGCCATTCTAGAGGATGGGTACAAGCCATATCGACAAAGACATATGGCGGGGGCATCTGTGTACTTTGGACAAATGTCTAGTTCCTCTCTCTCTCTCTCTCTCTCTCTCTCTCTCTCTCTCTCTCTCTCTCTCTCTCTCTCTCTCTCTCTCTCTCTCTCTCTCTCTCTCTCTCTTTGTGGCAATTTGTTTTTCATTTTTCATAGATGTGGATATATGTATTTTCGTAATGTCAAATAATTTGGTTGGTTGATTGTCATAATTGGGTGTGAAAAAAATAACTTATTCAGCTGGACAGACCCTGTTCATCAGGGGTCTGCATTTTGGCTGTTTGGTGGAGAGATTTATGATAAGGGTAGATTTGTATCACTATCACTTCCTGGTTTAGCTCTCTATTACGAAAGCCTACTAGGGTCAAAATAAGATGAGAAAAAAAAAATATTTTCTCGTACAAACGAGAAAATTTCTCGTACGAACGAGAAACTTTCTCGTACAAACGAGAAATTATCTCGTACAAACGAGAAATTTTCTCGTTCAAACGAGAAAAAATCTCGTACAAACGAGAAACTTTCGCGTAGGAACGAGAAAATTTTTCGTACAGACGAGAATTTTTTCTCGTTCCTACGAGAAATTTTCTCGTACAAACGAGAAAAAACCTCGTACAAACGAGAAAAAAATCTCGTACGAACGAGAATATTTGGTCAAGGTAATGACTCAATTACTCCTAAGGCTTGTAAAGTCGATGATGGAAAACCATTATGTAGACAACCCATCATTATTATAATAACAGTTTTTGGGTCGATTGTTTTGTCAGTTGACCAAACGTTTAGCAAAGTAGTTGCTGTCCACGTGACTATTACTGATCTGTAGAAAATCCAGGTAACGGCAATTTATAGAATAAAGCTGCGCTATTCTCATTGCTGTGATAGCATTGTGTTGCGTACGAGGGTTATCTATAGAATCTGGTCAAGAATCATGTGTTAGGTTTGGCAAACAATGTAGACCCAGATTATGTGTCGCAGAACACGCTGTTTGATCAATGTCTACAGTATTTGCTTACAGTACAGAAATATAAAGGTTAAACGAAATGGGCCAGGATCATTTTTACAGTTACATTTATTTATTTTATGCTTCCCCTTAAGAAGGGAAGAAACAAAAATAAATAAAACATTGCTTCCAATTTTGTGGAATTTTTACCCGACATTGAGATGAAATGACTTCTCAAGCCCTGTCACCCAATGAAACCAAAATGCTTTATAAGCATGGACTCGCACCGCTTTGTCTAGGCTGGCTTAGATCCCCTGAGCGGTTTACCAGTGCTTGTGTGCGGCCGGTTTCTGCTCTGCGTGGAAGCATCATGCAGCCCATCTATTTCTTCAAGCCCCGATGAGCGGGGCGAATATAAATAAATTGTTAAATAAATTAAATAATGTTACAGATTCAGCATGAACAAATGCAATTTTCTATTAGGGCTTATTTATTTATTTATTGGAAATTTCTTGACACATATACACACATTGCAAAAAGCAGGTACCATCTGCGGGCCTTTAACCCTTTCATCCCTGTAGATCGGTGCAGATACCTTTGCAAACAGTGTAGATCCAGAAAAGCCGGTCATAATGAGCCGTCTTACTAGCACGGCCACCATTTGAGGTGAAAGAGTCAATTAACTTCTACCCGTCGTAAAACACCACGTTGTTCAATACACGTGTTATGATGAGTTTCCAGATTCTTGTTATGAACAAGAAAAAATGTCGTACAAACGAGAAATTTTCTCGTACAAACGAGAATATATCTCGTTCCTACGAGAAACTTTCTCGTACGAACGAGAAATTTTCTCGTTCCTACGAGAAAGTTTCTCGTTCCTATGACATTTGTTTCTTGTTCATACGAGAAATTTACCATCTTCTTAATTTAAAATGGCCATTGATTCGGTGCAAGGCTTAGGAATCGGGGTCATTTGTATAATCCCTCTTTTGATACATACATTTTTTGTTCAAACTGTTGTTTGTAGCCATTGCCTGTGTGTACCTTTAACTGCCAAACCGCTGTTTGTTTGTTTTGTTTGTTTGAGCTGAGGTTTAACGTCCCCGTCAACACTGTAAAGGTCATTTTGGAGACGTTGCTTCCCATTGTGTGGGATTTTTACCCGACATTGAGATTAAATCACATCTCAAGCCCTGGTGCCCAATGAAACCAATAGGGTTTATAAGCATGGACGATCCGACTCGTGCGCACCGCTTTGCCTGGGCAAGCTTAGATCCTCTAAGCGGTTTACCATTACTCGTGTGCGGGTCGTGCATCATGCAGCCCATATATTTCTTCAAGCCCCGATGGGCGGGGCCGAACTGCTGTTTGTAGCCATTGCTTATATGTACTTAATATCTGGCATGCGAACACTCTGTTTCTTGGCGGAGATACCATAGCAAAAGGAGTCTTCGCGCATATGCACCCAGCGAAGTCTACCTTAGTTATTTAACCTTAGCCTGCCAATCACAACAATTGTCGCCTGCTTTGATGTCTGCTTGTTACTTGTTGCAAACAGTGTTGAGCAAGATACTGAACCTAAAGAGGTGGTTTGAGTCCATACTGTTTGCCGGTATGCTTTGTTTGACGTACTCGTCATCTTTGAAGACACTGCTTTCATTTTGTGGGACCGTGACCCGACACGGAGATGAAATGACCTATCAAGCTCTACCGCCCAAAGGAACCGCTAGGCTTTTCGTTTGAATTGAGGTTTAACGTCCCCGTCAACAATAGTTAGGTCATTTTGAAGACGTTTCCAGTTTTGTGGGACTTTTACCCGACATTGAGATCAAATGACTTCTCAAGCCCTGTAGCCCATGGAAACCAATATGTTTATTAAATAGACGGTCCATCTCGCAACGTGCACCCTAAACTATTTCACCAAACTCCGATGGGCGGGGACCACCGCTAAGACGGTCCGACTCGCACCAAAAAAGTTTGCAAGATGAACCAGCAGACGATATTTTCACATGAAGTTTATCATGGCATCTTAACTGTCAAACATGGGCCAAGTAACATCCACATACCGCAGAGAAAATTTCTCATTACTGCGAAAATTATTCTCGTTCGTACGAGATTTTTTTTTTCTAGTTCATACGAGAAAAGTTCTCGTTCGTACGAGAAAGTTTCTCGTTCGTACGAGATTTTCTCACAACAGTTGTCGACTGCGTTATTTAAAAAGCCATTGTTGCAAACAGTGTGTCCCTACTGTTTGTCTATATACTTTGTCTGTATGTTGAGGTTTTACATCCCCGTCAGCACTATTTAGGTCATTTTCAAGACACTGCTTCCATTTTGTGGGACTTTTACCCGACACTGAGGTGAAATGAAATCTCCTGCCCTACCGCCCGAAGGAATCGCTAGGCTAGGGTTTAACGTCCTCGTTAACAATATTTAAGTCATTTTGGAGATATTGCTTCCAATTTTATGGGACTTTTACCCGACATTGGGATGAAATGACATCTCAAGATTTTCCGGACAATGAAACCAGTAGGGTTGATATGCACGGACGGTCCGACTTGCACTAATTTACCTTGGCAGGCTTAGACTTTCTAAGCGGTTTTCCAGTACTCATGTGCGGTCGGTCTCAGCTCAGTGTTGAAGCACCTTGCAGCCTAATCTATTTCTCTAAGCTCTGATGGCGGGGGCCACCGCAAGGGTTTAAGGAGCTGCCCGACACGTTCCAAAAAGTTGCAAGATGAAACAGCAGACGACATTTTCACATGCAGTTTATCTCAGCATCTTAAGGGTCAAACATGGGCCAAGTGGCATCCATGTAACACAGCGAAAGTTTCTCGTTCGTACGAGATTTTTTCTCGTTTGTACGAGAAAATTTCTCGTTCGTACGAGATTTTTTTGTCTTAATATTTGTCGCCTGTTTGTTGTCTTTTACTTTAAAAGCCATTGTTACAAACAGTGTGGAGCAAGACACTGCTCATGTACAAATGTAGTGGGAGTCTTGTATGGGTTCATACTGTTTGCCTGTTTGCTTTGTCTTTGTGTTGAGGTTTTGCGTTTGTTTGTTTGTTTGTTTGTATTGAAGATTAACGGACCAGTCAACACTATTTTATGTCATTTTTGAGCCGGTCAGTTTACCAATCTACACTTTTCCTGAACTGGCTTATACGTAAGCGGTTAACCAGTACAGCGCACATTCTTTCGCCAGAAACTGACAACTGCCCTTCTTGAATAGTTTGATTTGATTTAAGGTTTTACGTCCCCGTCACCTCTTTGTAGGTCATTATGGAGACGTCACCCTTCTTGAATCAGTGGAAGGGAGAGAATGACCGTAGAAAAGGTTTCATGATCAATCTCCACGAAAGAATGTTGCCGACCCCGGCAGGAATCGGACCCGCGTCCTCCTGATCACCAGTCCGACCAGCATCCGACTGAGCTACCGAGGCCGGCTTGAGGTTTTACGTACCCATAATTTTATGAAGACACTGCTTCCATACTGTGGGACTTTTATCCGACACTGACATGAAGTGACATGCCAACCCCTACCGCACAAAGGAACCGCTAGGCTTTTCATTGGAACTGACGCTTACCGTCAAGACTGTTTAGGAAATTTTGGAGACGTTGCTTCCAATTTTGTGGGACTTTTATCCGACATTGAGCTGAAATGACTTCTCAAGCCCTGCCGCCCAATGAAACCAATAGGGGTTAAATGCATGGCCGTTCCGACCCGCAACACTTTACCTGGACAGGCTTAAATCTTCTAAGCGGTTTTCCAGTACTCATTTGCTGTCAGATTCAGCTCTGCGTGGAAGCACCTTGCAGCCTCATCTATTTCTCCAAGCCCCGGTGGGCTGGGTTTAAAAAGCGGTCTGACTCACACCAGAAAGTTAACAGACAACAATTTCATGTGTAATTTATCTTAGCATCACTATGGGCCAAGTGGCATTCATGTCCCATAGAGCAAAACCTCTGATCAGACTGCGCAAATGCATAGACTGATCTGAGTCTTAACTGGATGCACATGTACAACAAAATTTCTATGAGAAATATTCTCGTTCGTACGAGATTTTTTCTCGTTTGTACGGGAAAGTTTCTCGTTCGTACGAGATTTTTTCTCGTACGTACGAGATTTTTTTCGTTTGTACGAGAAAGTTTCTCGTTCGAACGAGATTTTTTCTCGTACGTACGACATTTTGTCTTGTCATAACACCAACACGGGTATTGATTAACGTTGCGTTTTACAACGGGTAGAAGTTAATTGACTCTTTCACTTCTGAGTTTCTGCGGTGAATTCTTCCATCTTTGTACATGTATTTGGAATCGTCCATACTTGTATATAGGAGGTTGAGATGAGACCAATAGCAGGATAGCAACTGGTGTTCGTGCTGGTAAGACGGCTCATTATGAGCGTCTTATCTGGATCTACACTGTTTGCAAAAGTATCTGTAGTGATATACAGGGTTAAAAGGGTTAAAGGTCGGTAGATGTAATGAAAGCATGCGTACGTGTGTATATGTTTCAAGAAATTTCTAATAATAAATAAATAAATGTGATGACAGCATATGTACCAGCCCTTTGTTAAATCTAAAATAGAAAATTGCATTTGTTCATACTGAATCTACAAAGTTATTTATTTATTTATTTATTTTTGTTTGTATGAGCATAAAATAAATAACTGTAGAAGAGCCGATAGCTCAAGTTTCATATTGATCACTAGCGGCAGGGTCAGTTTTATCCACTGCAACTTAATTTTTTATAACCAAAGCATTGACAGCTCTGGTGGGTCGATTGTTTTTTTTTTTTTTTTTTTCTTTTTTTTTTTTTCTTTTTTTTTTTAAGGGTAGGCTGGAAAAATAATCCTGACCCATTTCGTTTAACCCTTAAATTCCTGTACTGTAAGCAAAAAGTGTAGACATTGATCAGACATCGCGTTCTTCGACACATATTCTGGGTCTACATTGTTTGCCAAACCTGACACATGATTCCGGTCCAGAGTCTATAGATAACCCGCGTACACAACACAATGATATCACAGCGATAAGAATATCGCAGCTATTTTCTATAAATTACCATTTTCTACAGATCAGTAATAGTCACGTGGACAGCAACTACTTCTGACAAATCAATCGAACCAATCACTGTTATTATAATAATGATGAGTTATCTACAAAATGGTTTTCCATCATCGACTTTACAAGCCTTAAGAGTAATTGAGTCATTACTTTGACCAAATATTCTCGTTCGTACGAGATTTTTTTCTCGTTTGTACGCGAAAATTTCTCGTTTGTACGCGAAAATTTCTCGTTTGTACGAGATTTTTTCTCGTTTGAACGAGAAAGTTTCTCGTTTGTATGCAAAAATTTCTCGTTTGTACGAGAATATTTCTCGTTTGTACGAGAATATTTTTCGTTTGTACGAGAAAGTTTCTCGTTTGTACGAGAAAATATTTTTTTTTTTCTCAACTTATTTTGACCCTAGTAGGCTTTCGTACTCTATTAGTATTTTGGTGTAAAATTATTTTGTCAAATATACATGCGCAATCCTCATTATGTTAACAACATGAAATATACACCCAATTAGACCCCATTTTATACGGTGGAAAGCGGGTTCATTTAATTTTGGATGGCCATATGGCCATTTTGTGGGAAAGTAACTGTCCACATGGCCTTCCTTTGTTTAGGTTTCCATTATGGTCTGGTCGCTTAATGTTTGTATTTCTTTCCCTTTGGTGTCTTTTATGGATGGAGTAAGTTAATTGTATCAATTCCTGATCTTTGTTTTACTTCTACTTTTTATCAGCAGCATACATTATTGTTCTTATTTCTGCTGCAAAACATGGATTGTGGGTACTAGTTAGAATCCCCATTGAGGCGGTTCTAACGAGGACCCACAATGTATGATATGATAATTGCCAGAAATTGTAATTAATAAATGCTACTTCTTCAGCCAAGCAGGATGCACTATACAGGCAGATTCTTAGCTCATTTTGATGCGTCATTAAATTCTAGTAAATTCTAGTGTCAGCTAGGGCTGAAGCAATTAAAAAGTAGGGAGCAATCTCTTGCCCTTCTTAATTAAAGTTCCCTGATATTCAGTCAGATAAACTCCAACACACTGCAACAGAATGAACAGAATAAAAGGGTTCTCTGTATAAGTTTTTGTTTCAATACCATGTCAACAGCTAAGGTCATGTTGGGCCAGTCAGTTCCTGGACAGGATAAGTTACTAGCACAGTGTGAGATCATGCTTGAGATATATTAGTCATGAAGTGAAAGTACATGTACATGATTCAGAGCAGAAGACCAAGTTTCACTTTAAAGGCAAGCTGATTTTTTTTCAACTTTTATTGCATTATTTTTCTATATATTCACACACTTCTGCCAAATGAATTCTTCCTGAGTGGACAGAGCCATTTCCAGTTTAAGGGGAGACAGTAATAATAATTTCAATCTTTTGTATCACAAATTCATACATTGTAGACTCTCTCAAATACTGCATTTAGCAACTATCGACCTGGGTAAGGAAACGTAAAAAATGAGAAGCAAAATATACTAGGAGAAGTCTGATCAAGATCCACGCTGTAAGAGGTACAGTCTGATCAGGGTCCACACAGTTTGCCAGGATGCAAAACCTGCAAGAAGATGCAACAGACAACATTTTCCGATGGATTTTTTCATGGCATCTTAGGGGTTCATCTCTAAACCCTCTTCGTATATAACTACCTGTCACGTAGTGACAACGTGAGCTTTTGGAATCACTTTTTGTCCGTCGTGCGTCTGTGCGTGCGTAAACAATTGCTTTAAACAACTGATAGGATTTTGACCAAACTACACAGGAATTATCCTTAGGTGGTCTCCTTTCAAAGTTGTTCAAACGGTTCTGGCCCGTTGGACATCAAGGTCACAGGAGCAAAAAAAAAAGATTTTTTTTTTTACTGAAAACGTAAAAACATCTTCTTCTCTGAAACCGTACGGCCCAGGTCTTTGATATTTGGTATGAAGCTTCATCTATTGGACCTCTACCACGTATGTTCAAATTATAGCCCTGGGGCCAAAAATTGCCCCCGGTCCGGGTCCCATCAGTTTTACATAGGCTTATATAGGGAAAAAATCTTTAAAAATCTTCGTTGAAACCAGAAGGCCTAGTTGTTTGATATTTGATATGAAGTTGTATCTGGTGGACCTCTGCCAAGATTGTTCAAATGATATCACTGGGGCCAAAAATGCCCCCACACTGGGTCCCACCAATAGATTTATATAGGGAAAAACCTTTAAAAAATCTTCTTGTCTGAACCTGAAGGCCCAGGTGTTTGATATTTGATATGAAGTTGTATCTAGTGGTTCTCTGTCAAAATTGTTCACTTTATAGCCCTGGGGCAAAAATGCCCACCGGTTTTACAAAGACTTAAATGGGGAAAACCTTTAAATCTGAAACCAGAAGGCCCAGGTGTTTGATATTTGGTATGAAGTTGTGTCTAATGGACCTGTACCAAGATTTTCAAATTATGGCACTAGGGCCAAAACTGCCACCGTCCCGGGGTACACCGGTTTTACATAGACTTATATAGGGAAACCTTTTAAAAAGTTCTCCTCTGAAAACAGAACGACCAGGTGTTTGATATTTGGTATGAAGCTTCATCTACATGTAGTTGACCTCTATCAAGATTGTTCAAATTTTAGCCCTGAGGTAAAAAAATGCCCCCGCCCCGGGGTACTTTGGTTTAATATAGACTTATACAGGAAAAATCTTTAAAAACCTTCTTCTCTAAAACAGTAGTACCAGGTCTTTGATATTTGACATGAAGCTTCGTCTAGTGGACCTTTATCAAGATTGTTCAAATTATAGCCCTGGGGCCAAAAATGCCCCATCCCCTGGGCCTTCTGGTTTTACTTATACATCTATACGGAAAATCTTAATAAATCATCTTGTCTGAATCCAGAAGACTCAGTTCTATGATATTTAGTATGAAGCTTTGTTAGTGGACCTCAACCATAATCGTTCAAATTATAGCCCTAGGGCAAAAAATGGCTCTGCCCCGGGCCCACTCGTTTTACATACACTTATATAGGGAAAACCTTTAAAATCTTCTTGCCGGAAACCAGAAGGCTCAAATCTTTGTTATTTGGAATGAAGCTTCATCTTGTGGACCTCTAAGCCAATAGTTCAAATTTTAGCCATATGGCCAAAAAAGGCCCCTTCCCGGGCCCACTGGTTTCACAAAGGCTTATATAGGGAAAACCTTTAAAATCTGTTGTCTGAAATCAGAAAGCCTAGGTCAAATTGTTCAAAGTATAGCCCTGGGGCCAAAGATGGTTCCATGCCGGTGCCCACTTGTTTTGCATAGACTTATATAGGGAAAACCTTTGAAAATGTTCTTGTTTGAAACCAGAAGGCCAAGGTCTTTGATATTTGGTATGAAGGTTCATCTAGTGGACCGCAACCAAACTTGTTCAAATAATAGCCCTGCGGCTAAAAATGGGCCCACCCCACGGCCCACTTGATTACATAGACTTATATATATTGGGAAAACTTTTGAAAATCTTGTCTGAAACGAGAAGGCAAAGGTATTTGATATTTGGTATGAAACTTCGTCTTGTGTAAATCTACCAAGAATTTTCAAATGGTAGCCCTTGGGCCAAAATGGTGCAGTCCCGGGGCCCACAGGTTTTATATAGACTCATATATCGAACATCTTTAAAAAATCTTTGTGCCTCAAACCAGAAGGCTCCGGTCTTCGGTATTTGTTATGAAGCCTCGCCTTTTAGACCTCTACCAAGATTATGCAATCATTTTCGAACAACAAGTAAGAATAAAGGGCTGTAACTACCATGATACGTGCCGGAATTTGACAATGATCGAACTCGTTCATGGTATCATGATTATAAAGCCATATTTGTAGCTTGGTTGAAATCGGTTGGGAAACATAGCCTGTAGAGTCTGGAAACGGCTAATTTCAGCATCTTTTAAAGAACAAAGGGCCGTAACTCCCTTAACACGCGTCTGATTTTGAAGATGATCGGACTACTCCGAGGTCTCATAGCTGAAAAGCCATGTATGAAGGTTGGTGGAAATCGGTTGGGAAACATACTTTAGAGTCCGGAAATGGCTAATTTCCGCATTATTTGAAGAACAACGGGCCATAACTCCGATTCTGACGATGATCGAAGTCGCCCGAGGGCTCGTGGATGCAAAGCCATGTCTATCTATCTATCTTCTCATACTGAGTCGGTCATATTTGGCCATTACCTCAGTTGGGTGGGTGGCTAAATTTAGAATTTAGCACAAAAAAAAATCATCTCTGGAAGAGTCCTTAAAACTATTTACAATCCAAACACAGTGGTATCCTAAAACGCATACCTCTGAGTCTCAATCTTATACTGTGCGGGCTTTGAACTCCTCTGCAGTGTTGGCATTCACCGCAGAAGAAGGAAGACTATTCCACTGAGGAATAGTTTTAGGGAAGAAAGAGTTTTTCAGGGCATCACTATAGGACTGGTACCTACGATACTGTTGCCCCCGCCCATAGGGGCTTGAAGAAATAAATGGGCTGCATGATGCTTCCACGCAGAGCTGAATCCGGCCTGCACACTAGTACTGGTGAACCGCTTAGAGGATCTAAGCCTGTCCACGAACCGCGGTGCGAGGCGGACCGTCCATGCTAATAAACCCTATTGGTTTCATTGGGCGACTGGGCTTGAGATGTCATTTAATCTCAATGTCGGGTAAAAGTCCCACAAAATTGGAAGCAACGTCTCCAAAAAGACCTTTAAAGTGTTGAAAGTGTTAAACCTCAAATCAAACAAACAAAAACATACGATACTGTGAGTTATTTGCTCTTGATGCCCTTGTCCGGGTTGACACTGTTGCAGGGGTCAAATACCTATCCTTGTTAATTGATACTGTACCAGAATGTATCTTGTAGAAGAAGGTTAAGGAGGACTGCTCACACGGGTCTCCAGGGATGGCCATTCTAGCTCATCAAGCATGTCACAGACGCTACTTCTATTTCGCCTTCGTCTGCAGGTCCATCGAGCAGCTGTCCTCTGCACCTTCTCCACCTGCTGAATCTGAGTTTTAACATATAGATGCCAAATGGGTGATGCATATTCAAGCTGAGGGCGAACCAATGTGTTTTATGGAAGATCCTTTGTCTGCCGAGATGCCAAAGCCAAATTACGTCTAAGGAATGTCTTAAGTTTGGTTCCAACATAGACTGCATAGTCAGGGAACGGCTAATTTCAGCATTATTGGAAGAAAAAGGGCTTTAACTCCCATGATACGCGTCAGCTTTTGACGATGATCGAACTCGTATTCAAAGACATGTATGAAGTTTGGTGGAAATGGGTAGGTAAAAAGTTTGGTGGAAATGGGTACATGTAGGTAAGAAAGTATGCGGATGGACGACCGGATGTACACAAGCACATACAAGCTCTCTCGCCCCCCCCCCCCCTCCCACACACACTTCCCCACTTAACTTTGTTTGCGGGAGACCGAAAAGTATGGAGACGGATGCACGGATGAATGCATGCGCGTACACGCACACACAAGCTGAATCCAGCATACCCCCTCCTCCGCAACACCCCCCCCCCCCCCCCCGCAAACTTCGTTTATGAAAAAATATACATTCATGGACATGCCTGCTTTGTAAGGAGAGTAAATAAAAGCATCAACCGGTTTTATATTCTGCATCTGCTGTTCAACACAATGTTGATAAAATATCAATTCTCTCAAACAGGTGCCCTTATGGTCAGCTTCAGATTATGATGCTGGGGTTTTATTGCTTCTTAATTAGTGGCTCTAATCACTGAATTAAATAATCATTATCAATAACTACTAGAAATGCTCTTCGGCTGTTCTATAAACTGTACTGTCATTTTTGTTCAGCCAATATTCACCATGCATATAAGCATTGCGGATAAAGCGCTGTGTTTCTTCTTCTTCTTCTTCTTCTTCTTCTTCTTCTTCTTCTTCTTCTTCATCATCATCTTCTTCTTCTTCTTCTTCTTCTTCTTCTTCTGCTTCTTCTTCTTTTCACCAGCTTTTGAAGTCAAATTAATAAACGCATTGGATGGCCGACTGTCTCTGCCTTTAGGCTCGAAAAGGGATCATAAGCTTGAACGCTTTTCGTCGAACCCTTAAATAGTTGTACTTAATGCGAAAGGAGTAGATTATGATCATCCAGACTGATCCCAGCTTTAATGAGAATGGTTTCCTCCCTGGTCTTACAGTATTTCTAGATTTCTCGAAGAGAGAGAGAGAGAGAGAGATAGAGATAGAGAGAGAGTTCGTATAAATGACCTTGTACAGGGTGAAAAGTGGGATGTAGTAGGCAGGGCGTGCATTTTCTTTTTCTATCAACCGTATCACAATGGTGAGCACTTAATGAGGCGGTTCGTACGAGACCCCAAAACATTTGTACGAGTAAAGGAAAGTACCTCAATAATTAATCAGTAAAGTAACCGTTTTGGAAATATGAAAGAATGCATTTTGTCGCCAGGATTTGTCATCCTTATGTCACAAGAGAGAGAGAGAGAGAGAGAGAGAGAGAGAGAGAGAGAGAGAGAGAGAGAGAGAGAGAGAGAGAGAGAGAGAGAGTAATGAACACTCCTCTAAACCTCACTTTATTGTGAGACAATTGGGGTTTACAGTGTTTTTCTTATTTCTGCTCTGAGACGGGGCTGATTGGGCGAGGTGAAGGTGTCATGTTTCTTTTGACACTGGGCGTCCATCTAATATTGGCCTTCAGTTGGGCAGGCCTTCTGTCCTTGTTTTTTTTTTTTTTTTTTTTTTTTCATTATTATTATTTAGGCGTCCCGTCAACACTATTTATGTTATTTTGGAAACGTTTTTCCCAATTTTGTGGGACTTTACCCCACATTGAGATTAACCGACGTCCCTGCCGCCCAATAAAACCAATAAGGTATATATGCATGGACTCGCGCCACTTTGCCTGGGCAGGCTTATACGTTCTAAGCGGTTTACCAGTACTCGTGTGTGGTTGGTTTAAGCTCTGCTGGAAGCATCATGCAGCCCAATCTATTTCTCTTAGCCTGATGGGCCGGGCGAGACCTGCTGTCCTTGCAATGGGCAATAGTAGCAGATGGATTCTGTTACGTCTTCAATTTATGCACTTCCATTCATTTTCATCTTTCTCCTCTGGCCTTCACTTTCAGCTTCTCTAGACTCTTCTGTCTCTATCCCCCCTTTCTCTAGTAGACGACATAAAATGATCCACAACGGTTGACGTAGCGTTAAAGCAAAACACAGCCAATCATCCAAACTGCTATAAGAACTTGGTTGTGGGTACTCGTTAGAACCACCGTAATAAGGCGGTTCTAACGAGCATCCTCAACGTATGTCTGGGCTATAAATAAGAACAAATATCCCAAAGTCACCATTTTGGAGATATGAAACAATGCACAATATCGCACGGATGTGTTAGAGAGAGAGAGAGAGAGAGAGAGAGAGAGAGAGAGAGAGAGAGAGAGAGAGAGAGAGAGATGGTTTGCTTTATATATCTTAGCCATGTATTGGGGGATATCCCTTGAATCCCCAGCTTAAACAGAGTGAAGTTACTTGGTTAGTGCTGTTGTCCACGTGACTGTCACTGATGTTATGGATATTAATAGAAAATAGTGGCGCTATTTTTATCGATGTGACATGTGCATGTGGCAAAACTGTTTGCCGAGATCAGACATCGCGACATGCAGCATTTGATCAGCCGGATGTCATGGTTCACACTGTCTGCTTAAAATACTGGTATTTAAGGTATAAGAGTGTTGTCAGTTTAATGATATATTCCTTTTCTAACTCGTAGAAAGGGTGTACGGATTTGATGATCCTTTTGATTTCAGATATCCCATTGTGGAATTGTCTCAAAATCAAAACTATAATCAGTGCTCAAAATAGATGACAGTATTTCTATGTATGTTTGAGTAGATGATAATATTCCTACATAGAATGTATAATCTACAGTCATTATTATCCCTTTTGATTCCATTGTATGTTACTGCGGAATCTCGGTACAATAGCAAAGCTTATCCCTCACAACCCTAAAACCCGGTACAGATCTTTATACAAATAGTGCAGTTCCTGATGTGATGGCTCAGGCCTTTGATGTTTAGTATGAAGCGTCATCTAGATAGCTAGACGCCCTATTTAGTAGAATGGACGTATCCGACTTCAGGTATAGAGTGCACTCCAGAAACACAAGGTTGAGAGATTTTGAGGGTAAATAAATCATAGCGACGGCAGCACTGATCGGTCGATTATCTCTGAGTGCAGGCTGGGAAAATTGTCATGAACGGGGACTTGTGCTGTTTCTGTATACCCTTCAGTTCTTGTACCTAATGCAAACAGTGTAATTGCCGCCCCAGCCCATAGGGGCTTGAAGAAATATATGGCCTGCACGATGCTTCCACGCAGAGCTGAATCCGGCTCGCAAACTGTACTGGTAAACCGCTAAGAGGATCTAAGCCTGTCCAGGAACCGCGGTGCGAGGCGGACCGTCCATGCTAATAAACCCTATTGGTTTCATTGGGCGACGGGGCTTGAGATGTCATTTCATCTCAATGTCGGGTAAAAAGTCCCACCAAATTTGAAGCAACGTCTCCAAAATGACCTTTACAGTGTTGACGGGGACGTTAAACCTCAAATCAAACAAACAAACAAAAGCAAACAGTGTAGACTCTGACCAGGCGCCATCAGATGCAACTTTCTACACTGTTTCCAAAACCCAACACATGATTCCTACCAGTCCAGTTTACAGACAATATTCTTATATGTGTGCAATACTCTGGCCTCATAGTAGAACACTTGTTTTTTTGGTTTGTTTGATTTGAGGTTTAACGTCCCCGTGAACACTGTATAGGTCATTTTGGAGACGTTGCTTCCAATTTTGTGGGTCTTTTACCCGACACTGAGATGAAATGACTTTTCAATCCCTGCCGTCCAATGAAACCAACATGGTTTATAAGCATGGACGGGCCGACTCGCACCGCTTTGCCTGGGCAGGCTTAGATCCTCTAAGCGGTTTACCAGTACTAGTGTGCGGGTCGGTTTCAGCTCTGCGTGGAAGCATCATGTAGCCCATCTATTTCTTCAAGCCCCGATGGGCGGCGGCCATCATAGTAGAACAAATAAAACGGCTATATTTAGTTCGATTGTTTGTCACGCGACCCAAAGTTACCAAGCAGAAACGCTCATCTGTGCTAATGTCAACGTGACTACCACCCGGAATAACTTGTATTAAAGAAAATACAGTCCAACCTGTATTAAGCAAGCACCCAAGGGATGATCAGAATGTGCTTGCTTAGGACAGATGCTTGCTTAATACAGATGAATAATTTTAATGCATTTTCCTATTTTGGGAACCGAGGGTATGCTAGCTTAAGACAGGTTTGCTTGTTAAATAGAGGTGGCCACTATACCAGGTTTTACATTAGCCGCCTTGAGGTCAGAGTGTTGCGTAAGAGGGTTATCTAAGAATCATAGGTTTGACTTGGCAAACATTGTAGACCCAGACCAGACGCAACAGAAAGCGGCATCTGATCAAGATCAACACTAATTGCTTAAAAACGAAATTTTAAGGGCTAAATGAAACAATTTAAACCACAGTCCAGGACTATTTTTCCGACCTACACTCAGGGACAATCGACCAACCAGAAATCTCAGTGCTTTGATTTTTATACGCCAGTTTTGAAAAAAGAAAGCCGGCCTCGCTAGCTCAGTCGGACGCGCGTCTGACTGGTGATCAGGTGGACGCGGGTTCGATACCTGCCACGGTCGGCAACATTCTTTCGTGGGGATTGATCATGGAATCTTTTCTACGGCCATTCTCTCCTTTCCGCTGATTCAAGAAGAGCAGTTGTCAGTTTCTGGCGAAAGAATATGCACTGTACTGGTTAACCACTTTCGTATAATATGTTCTGGAAAGGGTTATCCCTTGAAAGCAAGGAATACACCATAGAACTTGAAAATATGGAGTGTACATATTTTCTGGGCCAGACTAGCTAGTTTCGGTCATTTAGGCCTCATCAGTGATCCTCATATATTTTCAAAATTCCGCAATGGAATCAACGATCCCAAAGGACAAGGAAATATAAACCACACTATGATATACGCCTGGCCAGGAAAAGTGCGGATACGTAAACGGACCGACTCCGAAATTACCTAAAACAGTGTTGATTGGGCCTTAAACTCCAATACAATCGACAATTTGGCCCCCGCCCATCGGGGCTTGAAGAAATAAATGGGCTGCATGATGCTTCCACGCAGAGCTGAATCCGACCCGCACACGAGTACTGGTAAACAGCTTACAGGATCTAAGCCTGCTCAGGCAAAGCGGTGCGCTATTGGTTTCATTGGGCGACAGGGCTTGAGATGTCATTTCATCTCAATGACGGGTAAAAGTCCCACAAAATTGGAAGCAACGTCTCCAAAATGACATTTACAGTGTCGACGAGGACGTTATACCTTGAAACAATCAATCAAATCAATCGACAATTGGAAAAAAAGGAAATACATGTATTATGACATTGCGCTGTCCGTCCGACTGCCCGTCCGTCCGTCAATATCTTTGTTATTCCTTGATGGATTGGAAATTCCTTGGCTGAAATGTTAACCATCATGAGACAACGTGTCGTATGCAAGAACCAGGTCGGTACCCCCGAGGTCAAGGTCATAGAGGTGAAAGGTAAAGAAAAGTGTATTTTCTTGTGTCCTGTCAATACCTTTGTTATTCCTGGATGGATTTGGAAATTACTTGGCAGCAATATTGACCATCATGAGACAATTTGTCGCACGCAAGACCCAGGTCGGTACATCCATGGTCACGGTCACAGTGGTCAAATGTCAAAAAGGGTCATTTTTCGTGTTCAGTCAATAGCTTTTTTATTCCCGGATGGATTTTAAAATCACTTGACAGAAATGTTAACCATCATGAGACGATGTTTCGCGCACAAGACTCAGTCAGTACATCGAGGATCAAGGTCATACGTAGAGGTCAAATGTTAAAAAGGGGTATTTTTCGTGTCCGGTTAATTACTTTGTTATTCCTGAATGAATTTTGAAATTACTTGGCATGAGACGATGTGTTGCACACACAACTCGGATCGGTACCTACAATGTCAACATCACGTGAACACCACCCGCAACCCGATAAACCCCACTTTTTGTAGAGAAAATTCGGATTTAAGAGGGTATACACTATTTTTCTTTATTCTGTTATTTGGTTTGAGATTAAACGCCCCTGCAAACATTATTTAGGTCATTTTACAGGCGTTTCTTCCAAATTCCGGCGCGTATCATGATAGTTATTCTGCAAACATAGGTTCTGTGTGCTCGTTAGAACCGCTGCGTTGAGGCGATCAATAAGGTGGTTCTAATGAGTACCCACAACCCATGTCTTGGAGCAGAAATAAGAAAAATAATGTATACCCCGTAAACCCCAGTTTTCTCTATATATTGTGGGGATTAGGAGTATGGTCATTTCACGGACTTGTTCACGTGATGTGATGCTTCCGCGCAAAGCTGAAACCAGCCCGCACACGAGTACTGGTAAACCGCTTAGAGGATCTAAGCCTGCCTATGCAACGCTGTGCGAGTCGGCCCGTCCATGCTTATAAACCATATTGGTTTTATTGGGCGACAGGGCTTGAGCTGTCATTTCATCTCAATGTCTGATAAAAGTCCCACAAAATTGGAAGCAACGTCTCCAAAATGACCTTTACAGTGTTGACAGGGACTTTAAACTTCAAATCAAACAAACAACTAAACATCGAATCGATGTTAGTTCGACGTTGTGTGTCTACAACGTAAAAATATACGCAGGATCAAAGATTGGTTATAAAGTGATGATGTTGTCACTTTTGCATAGTCTACACTTGGGTTTGGGAAAAGAATGAAGGTCACACCCTGCATGTGTGGCATATTATTGTCACTTCAACATTTTCTCCAGACCTATCTTTTGTAACCATTGTTAAAGCATTTTACACACCAAATCTGCACAATTTCATTTTCACTTCAGAAATGGATTTTAATATGTATTAAATAAAGTTAACCTCGATGTAACCCCATGTCAGATATGAAACTGGCAGATTTTTGACCGCAGGCAATCTGCACCACTGTCTTATCAGCTATAACCGGACTGGGCCTATTTAGTTCTCCGCCAGAATTGATTGACAGGTCTTCAAGCCAATAGTTCGATCGATTTTTGACGATTGCTAACCGCCGTTACCTTAGACAAGCTAATCTAACAATAGAATGTCGACAACAACAGAGTTAATTTCCTTAACGGGGCGTTACTAAGCTGCGCATTCAAAGAAAGGTCTAGAGGTTGCTTCAGCTCCATCATAGTAGGCCTACACTGTAGCCTAGCTGACTTTGGAATTCATTACGCAAACGTGAGTTTTACCATCTAAAAACGAAAATTTTAAATGAAAAATTGTGATATTTTCCTTATTTCTGCTCAAAATATAGATTGTGAGTACACGTTAGAACCCCCGCAATGAGGCGGTTCTACACATTAGAACCACCGCTATGAGGAGGTTCTAACGATTACCGACAATCTATAATTCAGAGCAGAAATAAGAAAAATAAGGTTTACCCCCTGTTTACCACAGTTTTACTTTATAAAAGTGGGGTCCATGGGGATCAGAATCATATAGGCGTGTTTTCGTGATGTAATGTTGAATCAGAATGAACCAAGAATCTTTGGGTGTTCCTTGTCTACATGTAGACTATTATCATATTGCTGTGAAATTCTTGTCGGACATGCATAGTATTTTGTATTTAAAGTAATAAAATATGTACGTTTCTGCAAAATCTTGGCCTAAAAGTACAATATTCCCAGCCACGGCTAAGACAATATGCATGTATAGTTACTTTCTGGGATCCATATGAACAATACGTATGCGAATAGCTGCACAACGTGAAACTGACAGGCTAATTTTTCTTTTCTATTCTGTCATAAATACACATGTCAACACGAACCGAATTCGTTGTGACATCTTAGTAATTATACGAACTACGTATTATTTCCGTATTTTTCACAAACAAACACTTCAATAGTCACACGTTTTGTTGCTTCAGCTTTGTCAAACCACCAGCGTATTTTGCCGTATTTTTCAAATGTATATAAACCAATATGCATGCGTTTTTTGCAAAAGGTTTGCCGCACAAGCTACGTACTTTTTTCTGTATTTTTTAAAAATACGCCCTTCAATACATACACATTTTGCTGCGTAACATTTGTTGCACCAGCTGCTTATTTCTTCTGTATTATTCAAAAATACGTTCTCCAATACGCACCCGTTTTGTTGCGTAAACTTTGTCATACCAGTTGCTTATTAGTTCCGTATTTGCGCACAAGACGGACGTAAATACGTGCTGCATTGCCAGTGTATCAGGATGTATTGGTGTAAATTCGCATTGCGTATTTGTCCTTATTTTGTTCATTTTTCACTGTGTAAAAGTGTATAGTTTCTATTTCCGGTCAGTATATTAATTTGCTCATGAAAATGCCTATAATTTGTCAATACGGTAATGCACTGGTATGGCAGTTTTAAACATGCCCAGTAGTTCTTTTTATTGCACATCTTTATCACATAGAGATTGTCATGTAAATAGAGGATCTTACATGACTGTTCATGTATTTTTGAATTTATTAAACGAGCTAAGAAATGGAAGGTATGCAAGAAAAATAATCCTATATGGGTGTGAGGGGTGGATGGAAAAATCCGTCCCGAGGGTCATTGTCCGGCATCACTACCCATATAAGATTCTTATAGTCTCATGCTAGAGTTTAATAAGTGCCACAGTCTGTCAGTCATTGCTTTTATATAGGTAAAGCATGTACGCGGCAATGAAAGTTTTTTTATTATAATTTTCTTTTTCATATTTTTGTTCCTCGTGTATAGAAATCGATTGAAAACATTACAGTAACATTTTGCTCGTTTCTCCTATTTAATAACTGTCTGAATGGTATGGTTTTGCTCAGTGTTTATGAACACAATGCTATTTTCAAACATCAAATAGAGTTCAAATCCACCACTAAATGGTAAGAAAATGGACTGAATATTAGATAAATTAGTAAACAACTATCTCAAGGAGGTAAGAACAATAAAAGATTTTTTTGGTTGATGTTAATTTGTCTCTACATAAAGGGGAATTTTTGCCAATATTGCTTTTCTGTATCTTTGGGCGGTCTGGGGGCAATGGTCTCTTTGGATGATGATCTTTCAAAGAGCATTCTTTAAAATAGATGGATGTGAAAACAAAAGGGCAATGGGCCACTGTGCTCACCAGATCTCGGGTTGGCCCTGCCCAGAGGTAGCCATGTATGATTTTAATTCATCGATTATAAAGTCTCCCAAACGAACCCCCATTCTCAAATGAGCACCCATGTGGACTCTGTATCAGAAATATTAGGCCTTTTATGAAGGGGAGGACATGGGGCATGGACCCAACGGAGCCTATGCTGGTATGAATGCGTCTTATCATAAGAATAAGAATATACGTATATGGTTTAGGGGTTGGGATCTGTACAGTTCCTGAAATATAAGGCCTTTTAAGCTGTGAAGGCGTTGGGGCATGGCCCTAGCGGACGCCAGGAAAGCCCCAAGATTGTTGTCACTGATTGTGTCTTATCATTAGGACCAAGAATATGTATTGTTTAGGGGTGGGGATTTGAACTGTAGCTGAGATACGAGTCCCTTTTATGAAGTGGAGGGGTGAAGAAGAACCCATGTTGACCGACAAGTTAGTGTGACTGAAAGAGTCTAATCATAAGGAACAAGAATAAATATGATTATTGGGTGGGACTCTTAAT
Organism: Lucinisca nassula; assembly: GCA_963580285.1. NCBI lineage: Eukaryota > Metazoa > Mollusca > Bivalvia > Lucinida > Lucinidae > Lucinisca > Lucinisca nassula. Next base: position 25,240,693 of record OY757018.1, read on the forward strand.
GGTGTCTGAGATATATGGCCTTTTATGAAGTGGAGGGGCGGGTCATGGCCTCAGCACTTTAAGACCCCAGGTTGGTGTGACAGAATGAGTCTTATCACAAGGAACACGAATATACATGAGTTATGGTAGGGATGTGAAAGGTTTCTGAAATTTATTACATTTTATGAAGTGGAGGAGTGGGACATAGCCCAGGACATGATGCAGAGCACATCAGGGGACCACCAGGTTGGTATCACTGAATGCGTCTAATCATAAGGAACATGAATAATCTGGTTTAGGGGTTGGGCTCTGAACAGTTTCTCAGATATATGACCCTTTGTGAAGTGGAAGGGTGGGGCATGGTACTGGCGCACCCCGAAAGATCGCTAGCTTGGTATCACTGAATGTGTCTTATCATAAGGAACAATAATATATATAGTTAAGGGGTGTGGATTTGAATGGTTTCTGACATATAGGGCCTTTTACGAAGTGGATGAGGTGAGGCATGGCCACGGCACATCCCAACGGACCATCAGATTGGTGTCAATGAATGCGTCTTGTCATAAGGAACAAGAATATTTATGATTTAGGAGTGGACATCTGAATGGTTTCTAAGATACAATGTATATGGCCTTTTATGAAGTGGAGGGGGTGGGGAATTGCCCCGGCACACCCTAGGGGAACCCAAGGTTGGCATAAAAGCATATGGCTGGAAGAAGTTTATTCATGGAATACGAGTATTTCTATAAAAATTCTATCATCGCGAAAACATACCTATATAATTTTGACCCCCTTGAACCCCACTTTTATATAGTGAAACTGCACTGTAAAACATAGTGTTAATTATACCTGAAGGCAGAGTAAAGTTCACACTAAAACTCGTGTGAATTCGAACCATACACCATTTCTGGTGTAAAATGTAACTTTGAGTTACAATACACTGATAACTTGTATAGTTTACTCAAAATTTGGTGTAGGGCTGCAAATTTGGTGTTTGATGTAACGATTCTGTAAAACAAGTGTTACGTTTCGTATCAATTGGTGTTTGAAATAATTACACTATTTATGGTGTAAGGTTTGCTACAAAATAGGGTAATTTTTGTCATAGTACAGGGTAACATTTTTGAAGGACGGTGTAACTGTGAACATTACACCTTTTGCAGGGCAACTAAATGCCGGTGTAATATTTCTTCAAATGATGGATAATGTTTTGTTATTATCAGTGTAAAAAAGTAATTACACTTTGAAAGTGTTATCTCTCCAGCTTATCAGTGCTTTGCTGCACCAATACTGGTGTTTTGTTTCACCGTAACGTAAGCTAACGCTTCTTGTCGAATCGTGTAACTAGTCGTATAAGATTTTGTTTGTTTGTTTGATTTGATGTTTAACGTCCTCGTCAACACTGTAAAGGTCATTTTGGAGACGTTGCTTCCAATTTTGTGGGACTTTTACCCGACATTGAGATGAAATGACATCTCAAGCCCTGTCGCCCAAGACACCAATAGGGTTTATTAGCATGGACGGTCCGCCTCGCACCGCGGTTCCTGGACAGGCTTAGATCCTCTAAGCTGTTTACCAGTACTAGTGTGCGGGCCGGATTCAGCTCTGCGTGGAAGCATCATGCAGCCCATATATTTCTTCAAGCCCCTATGGGCGGGGTTGCAGTCATATAAGATGCGTTATATGTACGACATATGTTATTTTGTTCCTATTTCGTGTCATATAGCTCAAAACGGCATAAATATCAAACATATTATATAATTATTAATATTGATAATAGGTTTTTTTTTCATGCGTTATGAAAATCCTGCTAAATAAGATTAAAATGAGATAAACTCCATTTCAGTATAAACACAATTTCTGTTTAATAAAACAAATATACAAAATCTAATGGAAAGTGCAGATTTTTACACCAGCATTTTACGGAGGCTCTAACATTTCCATTGAAAAAAATGGTAGCTGATACCCTATAAGAAGTGTATCAAAGGTACCCTATGAAAGGGGTATCAGAGTATGATAAGTTGTATATCAATAAAAACAAAAACAAAAATAAATAAATGCACTACACAAAAGTACAGTGTGGTGTAGCCAGTCTTTATTATTGGTGTAATGTTACACCGACTGAAGGAAGGAAACATTACACCCGGAAACGTTTCCTTCAAAAAATGATGGCACATTTACACCGGTTATGAAGATCAGTTACACTATGGTTTAAGGTTTCCATCGGTTTTCGGGTGTATAATTATACCATTTACCTAGTTTAATAGCCGGCTATTCGGTGAAAAGTTACCGAGCATACAATAGAGATAACTTACACCAAAACTGATAGCAGCTCAGCTGCCACCAGTTTTGGTGTAATGTTTCCATTAATTTTTTACAGTGTGGGGTTTCCGGGGGTATACCTTATTTTTCTTATTTCTGCTCTAAAGTAAGAAAAATATCACAATTTTTCATCATAAAATTTTCATTTTTACGGCGATGAAGGTGGCAATGTATTTGAATAGGCGTGTTTGCGTAATGAAAATATCTGCCAAGGCTTGGCAGTAAATGTCATTGTTTTATTATTCCCGTTACAAGTATATCGAAACCCTAAGTTGCCATAGCAACCAAACTAATAAGCCGATTTTCATTTAAAGCTCAAACTTTCAATCATGCTACAGATAAAATTTTGGCTGAATCGGCTTAGTGGCTTCCTAGGAGATGTCGTTCTAGACGACAGACGACGATGACGCAGACGACTACGACACGGACGACGGACAACTGCAAAGCGTTGCCTTCAGCTCTGGTGAGCTAAATATCAGTGATGGGGATGAATCGTAGAGAAGTAAATCATAGGCTCGTTTGCAGTTTATGTTAGCAGTCTCTCATACTATTTAAATAAAATGAACAACTTGCCCAAGGTTTCCAATCTCAGTTTCCATCAAGTCATACATAATTATGTAGATTCTATTATTGGTGTTTTGAAATTTTATAATTAAGCTTGACTGAGTGGCAATGATAAACAGGGTGTGAAAGCAACTGTATATGGTTCAAAAGCGTTTTCAAATCTCCTCCTACGAGGACTGTTCAAATATGAATGCAACTAAGCACATAAAATGATTCCGTGATAGATTTCGATGAAAAAAATATTTTGTCCCCTCAAAGTATTCCCCTTTAACAGATATACAAATTTTCAGTCTTCTGATCCAATCATTGAATGCATTTTCGTAGTCTTTTCGAGGTATTCTATGAAGGCACTGGAATATTGCAGAACCGAGGTGTTTGCGCTGTACAAATTTGCGACCAGAAAGGTATTTTTTTTTCAGCCGCGGGAACAAGGGCACACGGGGCAAGGTCAGAGGAATACGGGGGTGAGGGAGTTCAACAACCTTTTCCTGCTTCAGATAGTCTTGCACAATGAACGCCTTGTGCGATGACGCATTGTCATGTAGCAATCTGACATTGGCCAAACCAGTTGCGGGTTTTCGTTATTTGAAATATTTCTTCAATTTTCGAAGAACTTTATTCTTGTAAAACTTCACATTTACAGATTTGCCTTTAGGCACAGCAACCTGATTAGCAGGGCCCTGATTTGAAAAGAATATGGTATACATTGCCTTCTTGACGCTCATGCTCCGCTTTGCAATGCATGGTCTTTTGCAATACTTTGTTGCCCATATTTTGCTCTGAATCTTTCGTTTTGGCTCAAAAAAGTGAACCCATGTCTCGTCACCTGTGACGACATTAGCGAAAGACCATGCATTGTAATTTGGAAACTTTTTAAGCAACTTCTTGGCGCACTGAACGCATGTCTTTTTCTGCTCATCTGTCAACAGATGTGGAATCCATCTAGCACAGATCTTTCTCATTTTCGAATCCCGTTTCAGAATTGTATGAGCTGCTCCTAATGAGATGCCAACCATACTAGCTATTTGCCTAGTGGTGTATCGTGCATCGGTAGCAACTATTTCTTTCACTCTAGCAACCATCTTGGCAGATGTTGCCCTTTTCGGCCGACGATCATGAGGTGCATCTTCTGTTGAGCCTAGCCCACAGCTGAATTTCTTACACCAACGATAAACTGTTGGAAAAGACATTTCATTACGCCCGTAAACCGAACATATTTCATCAAAAAATGTCTTTGCACCGTATACCAAGAATACAACGATTCTTAATATAGGACGGTATTTCAACGGCGTACTCTGACCTTCTTCCAACCATATTTTGTACAAGAGTAGACAGTGTTTATCGAACGATATACATGGCTAAAGTGGACGGATTTTAACAATTTTGGTATCAATGTATAGGTAAAATGTTTTTCTACGCTGTGATATTTTATTTCCAGGTGATTTTCGCATTAGTGCATGAGAAAACGTTCTACTTGCATTCATATTTGAACAGTCCTCGTAAGAACAAACAAATCCAAGATGGACAAAACGCAATAATGTTAAACGGAAATCCGTCTTGTGTCAGCAATTCGTATGGCGTCCGGTCAACTTTGTCATCACAGGTTTCCAAACTAGATGAATATATACTCGCAGGATATTGAAAAACGAGCCTTAGATTCGCGTTTTATTATGCCAACTATATACCCAGCAGTCTCATGACGCAATTGTGACGTCACATCAAAGTCGGTACAACGTCATAACATTTATGAAACGTCACTTCTACCTCGGTGCAACGTTGCACCAACGTTGATTTGACGTTGCCCTAGCGACGTATCATTACGAGAACACGCCTATGTAAATTTTGACCCCCCTCATACCCCACTTTCATATAGTAAAACTGGGGTTTAAGGGGGTATACATTATTTTTCTTATTTCTGCTCAAAAACATAGATTGTGGGTACTCGATAGAACCGCCTCGTCGAGGCGGTTCTATCGAGTCCCCGGACTCTATGTTTTGAGCAGAAATAAGAAAAATTACCTAATTTTTCATCTTAAATTTTCTAATTTTTGGCCAAAAAAAATGGCAATGTATTTTGCGTGTTTTCGTAATGGCCTGCTGGGTGCAACAATTAATCAAAGCACTAACGGCACTGTTTGGTTGGCTTTGAGAGTAGGCCGGTCCTGAACGGGTCTTAGACTGTTTCGTTTAACCCTTAAATGCCGGTGCTGTAAGCAAGCTCAGCTGCCGCGTTCTATGGCGTCTGATCTGGATCTACATTGTTTGCCAAACCGAACGCATGATCCTAGTCCAGGTTCCGTAAAAACATTTGAGCCAGCACATGACAAAACCTACAATAAAACATGTGCGTCCAGCGAAGACTCAGATCAGCCTGCCCATCCGCGCAGTCTGATCAGAGTCTTCGCTGTGCGTTCAAAGGATAGCTAAGGACCCAATGCACCTTCATGCAGCAAGAGAAGCCTCTGGTTAGACTACAGTGATACGCAGGCTGATCTGATTCTTCGCTGGGCGCACATGTCTTATTGTAGGTTTTTGTCGTGCGCTGGCTCATTTGATATCACTTGTATCGCGCTGTATTGAGATCCGTACATGCATTAATGTAACTAAGTGGAGATTTATGTTCTTAATTTTCTTATTCATTGTTTTCCGCATTGGATTTGATTGTTTGTTTGAGGTTTAATGTGCCCGTCAACACCCTGTAGGTCATTTTGGAGACGTTGCTTCCAATTTTGTGGGACTTTTACCTGACATTGAGATGAAATGATATCTCAAGCCCTGTCGCCCAAAGAAACCAAATAGAGTTTATAAGCATGGACTGTCCGGTCCGACTAGTACCACTTTACCTGGCCAGGCTTAGATCCTCTGTGCAGTTTACCAGTTCTCGTGTGTGCGGTCGGATTTCAGCTCTGCGTGGAAGCATCATGCAGCCCATCTATTTCTTCAAGCCCCGATGGATAGGGGCGGCGTTGATTTGATTGTCCAACACAAAAGCAATGCACGATGTCGATACTCTTTCTCTCTGGAGAAGACGTACATGTACGGAAGTCTATTTGAAAGGAGTACCAGCAAAATGAGCAATTCAAAGTCAAGAGCCATGCACACTGCCTGTTAAATTAAATCTGAAATTCCACTGTAATACATCTTCTAAAAGTATTGGGATTACGAAGACACACCTATCATTACGATAACACACCCGTGTGATAAAGTGCATTCTTCAAACCTCCAAAAAGGTATTTTTTTCTGATGAAAATTTGCGATATTTTTCTTATTTGTACTCCAAACATAGGTTTTGGGTGCTCGTTAGAACCGCCTCAGTGAGGCGGTTCTAACGAGTACCCACAACCTATGTCTTGGAGCAGAAATAAGGAAAATAATGTTTATCCCCGTAAACCCCAGTTTTCTCGATATAAAGTGGGGTTTAGGGGGTCCTCATTTCACGGACTTGTTCACGTGATGAAAATACATTGTAAACTTTACCGCCGAAAAGATACGAATATTTTGAGATTAAAATTATGATATGTTTCTTATTTCTGCTCAAAATATAGATTTGGGGTACTCGTTAGAACCGCCTCATCGAGGCGGTTCTAACGAGTACCCCTAATCTATATTTTGGAGCAGAAATAAGAAAAATAAAGTTACCCACCCCCTGTAAACCCCAGTTTTACAACATAAAAATGGGATTCAATGGGGTCAAAGTTATATAAGTGTGTTTTCGTGATGATACACATTATTAATATACAGAACAAGTCATCAAATTATACATGTAGATATACAAAGAATTCATCATGAAAACATGCCTTTATAATTTGACCCCTTTAAACCCCGCCTTTATACAATAAAACTGGGGTTTGCGGGCTGTGCATAATTTGCTTATTTCTGCTAAAAACAAAGATTCCGCGCGGTTCTAATGAATGCCCACAACCTATGTTTAGAGCAGAAATAAGAAAATTATCAGATTTTTTTACCTGAAATTTTCCATTTTTTTGTATGTGTGTGTGGTGGGGGTGGGGGGGGGGATTAAACTTTTCAGTATATTTGAGCGGGTTTGTTTTCGTAATGGAACTTTCCGAGCCGCAAATACAACTACCTGGATACCATCAAGAAAACACACCTTTATAATTCTGACCCTCTAGAACCCCAGTCTTTTAAAGTAACTTGTTTGTTTCATTTGAGGTTTAACGTCCCCGTCAACACTATTTAGGTCATTTTGGAGACGTTGCTTCAAATTTTGTGGGACTTTTACCCGACATTGAGATGAAATGACATTTCAATCCCTGCCGCCCAATGAAACCAATAGGGCTTATAAGCATGGACGGACCGACTCGCAGCAATTTTCCTGGGCAGGCTTAAACGTTCTAAGCGGATTACCAGTACTCCTGTGCGGTCGGTATCAGCTCTGCGTGGACGCATCGTGCAGCCAAATCTATTTCCCCAAGCCCCGATGGGCGGGGGGGCTAAAAAAGTAAATCTGGGGTTTATAGGGGTAAATTAAAAAGAGAAGCGATCAGGAACTGATACAGACTGGTTCCAAATTCTTCCCACAGTATCACTAGGGAAAGTTACAACGCCCATCGGGGTTTGAAGAAACAGATGGGCTGCATGATGCTTCCACGCAGAGATGAAACCGACCGCACACGAGTACTGGTAAACTGCTTAGTCGATCTAAGCCTGCCCAGGCAAAGCGAATCGGCTCGTCCATGCTTATAAACCCTATTTGTTTTATTGGGCGACAGGGCTCGGGGTGTCATTTCATCTCAAAAGTCCCACAAAATTGGAAGCAACGTCTCCAAAATGACCTATACAGTGTTGACGGGGACGTTAAACGTCAAAACAAACAAACACTAGGGAAAGACGTCGAAACATGGAGTGACGACAGTAAACATAACGGACCACAGGTAAACCGAGTCAGCAGCTTGATTCTCTTATTTCTGCTCTGAAATATACAGTGTAAAGTCTCGTTAGAACCGCCTCCATGAGGCGGTTCTAACGTGTACCAACAATCTATATTTTGAGCAAAATAAGAAACAAGTAACTGAATTTTTCATGTTAAATATTTTGTATTTTTTTCGGCAGTAAAATTTACAATTTATTCCTCGTATAGGTGTGTTTACGAAACGCGCAGGCTGTTCTGCAACGTTGTCGTTCGCAAAATACAAAACGGATTATTTCATGATGATATTATGTAATATTAAAGGGCGCAGATGTTATTGACGAGCATTCAAGCAAAATTCATTTGTTACAATGTCGTCTTTCATAACTATAGATCTAGCCGCCATTACGACAAAACATCCATGTGACATATTGCATTCTTTCATATCTCCAGAACTGTTATTTGTCTGACAAATAATCTGTGATATTTACATAAACCCTTATTTTTACTGCAAACATAGGATGAAGGTCCTCGTTAGAACCGCCTCATCGAGACGGTTCTAACGCATACCCCCAATCTGTCTTGGAGCAAAAATTAGAAAAATAGCAAGTATCTCTGTAAACCCAAATTTTCACTATATAAAGCGGGATTTAACATTACGAAAACACGCCTATAAAAATACTTTGTACCCTTTATCACCGAAAAAAGCAAAAAAAAAAAATGATGAAAAATTGTGATATTTTTAGCACATTGTGTCTGAATGATAGATATGATCCTTAACGAAAGACCTCTCTTCAACCAAAGCCTGCAGTTCATTGGCCTTTGTACCACCAAGTTCTTGCTGAAGATATGCCCCCGCCCATAGGGGCTTGAAGAAATAGATGGGCTGCATGATGCTTCCACGCAGAGCTGAATCCGGCCCGAACACTAGTACTGGTAAACCGCTTAGAGGATCTAAGCCTGTCCAGAAACCGCGATGCGAGGCGGACCGTCCATGCTGATAAACCCTATTGGTTTCATTGGGCGACAGGGCTTGAGATGTCATTTCATCTCAATGTCGGGTTAAAGTCCCACAAAATTGGAAGCAACGTCTCAAAAATGACCTTTACAGTGTTGACGGGGACGTTAAACCTCAAATCAACCAACCAAAATCTTGCTGAAGATTATTTTTAACATATTGAAGCCGTAAAACAACAGCGACATTGTTTGCGACCTTTTCTGTCGGAGACAAACCATAATTCCTATAAAATTCTTTTATCATATGACGTCGCGTCTGAGAATATAATAACGCCATGTAATAAATTCGATAATCCACCAGAGGATTAAATATGCAAATTAGTTAGATACGCTCCATAACGTTACATGTTCGTGCTTACATGTAACGTTTGCTAATGGCGGAATATTGACATTTTTGTACAATAATCGTGAATTAAATGCGTTTTAGCTACCAAATGATAAATAGAATCTTGCCTCCGTGTTCATGTATTTTTTAATTTATTAAATTCGTTGAGGAAAAGGGATAAAATGCTCGGCGAAGCCTCGCATTTTATCCCTTTTTCTCAACTCGTTTAATAAATTCAATAATACATGACCACTCATGTAAGATCCTCTATGAGAACCTAATAAAAGCGCTGTACAGACGTCTTTGGTTTAGGAGATGATACATTATAGTTTTGACAATAGACGAAATGCGTTTGTTATTTTTTTGTTCAAATTGCTCAGTTTGCATTCTTGAGGGCTTTATACTCAACATATTATTTAGACGGCAGCAATTTCTTCCCTACACTTATTAAAATCGTTGATTCTATTGTGGAGTTTTGAAAATATCTTAGGGTCGCTGATGAGGCCTAAATGGCCGAAATAAGCCAGTCTGGCTCAGAAAAAAAAAACTTAAACCCTCCATACTTTTCAGTTTTACGGTGTATTCCTAGCTTCCAAAGGATAACCCTTTTACAGACCATATTTCGGTTCTTTCGAAATTATGTTTCGTATCCTAGAATAAGGAATTATTTTCAAATTGCCAGTAATGGTATAGCCTGCTGCTAGATAGCAATACACTGGGTCTTTACAATCTAAGGTATAAGTAGTATTTGAATCTCTATCTAGACCTGAAACAAGTTAATAACAAGAGCACCGCATGCGGGTGCCAACGCTCGGCTGCAGTTTCTTTTGGTTAAACAAAAATTCTAAGTCGAAAAAGGGGCATAACTGTGCCAAAAATATTTTAAGGGTTACCTCACCTATTGGTATGAGTTCCCTTTTTCATAATGAACAACTTGTCCGAGTTTCAAGTTAATATGTTCAGGAATGACAGAGATATTACAAAATGTCCAAGTTTTTGCAATAATTCTTGGTCCAAAAAGGGGCATAACTGTGTCAAAAATATTTTGAGAGTTGCCTCACCTATTGGTATGAGTTCCCCTTTTCATACTGAACAACTATTCCGAGTTTCAAGTTAATATGTTCAGTAATGACAGAGATCCAAGTTTTTGCACGACGATGACGCAGACGATGCAGACGACGACAGAGCTATGACAATACCTCGTTGTTTTCTTCGAAAACAGCCGAGCTAAAAATTAAAATTTATAGTCTTTCTTATAGCAACTTATGGGCTTTTTAGTATATGAAAATAAGTAGGAATGGATGAAATCTCTGCACTGTCACGAAAGATACAAGGCAAATCAATAAAATCGATAGCTTTATTTATGAAAGAAATTTTTATGTACATGTAGGTACATGTATGATTAAGTTCAGAATCGGAGTAAGAACGAAGAGCAGGTTGAGTATAACCTCTTGTTAAGAAAGCTGAGAATCATAGCAATGCCCGTTTAAAGGACACAGTTCTTTCAGAATACGTTTCTCTGTCTTGTCCACAATGGCCAACTTTCAAAAGCATCGTAATGAGCAAATCGTGCTTTCAACAGTAGAACCATTTTAGAAACAACTCCAGTTAATTGCAGACAACTTATTAAGAAGTCCTAAACTTTTGTATTCCTTCTAACAATGGCATAATTGTGTCGTCTGTATCCATTGCCCTTAATGTTTGTCATTTCAGGACTGGGCAGTAAACCGATATTCGCAATACTTACTTCAAGTGTCGTAGTATTCATATTGATTGGTGCTAATGCTGTATACAAAACTAGAATTACGAAGAAAGTCAAGACAACATTGGGTGAGATCTGAACACTGTATGAATATTTATAGTCATTAAAACACTGTTTACACAAATATTATTTGAGCCCCGCCAAGCGAATTTGTGTCTTCGAGCATTCCGTCATGACAAAGTTTAACTGCGCATGCCCAGCCATTCAGAGGGGCCAGGGATATGGCTTTCTGTCTGAAGGTTCCTCTTGATTCACTGCTTGTATGAGCGAGCAGCGAAGGTTCTGGCGAGACTGCATGGATGCGCAGGCTCGCCTGAACCTTCGCTGCTCGCATAGGCGATAAGTACCAAAATCGCTTGACGGGGCCAATTTATGTCTTCTCTCCGTTCCGCTGATTCAAGGACAGTTGTCAGTTTCTGGCGAAAGAATGTGCACTGTACTGGTTAACCGCATACGTATAAGCTTGCCAGGATTTAAAAACTGACCGGCGCAAAAATGACCTTAAATTGTGTTGACTGGGCCGTTAACCACAGTACAAACAAACAAGCTAACAAACAATACTTATACCATTCATTTATGTACGTATTTACTAACTACAGTAGAACTTCGATGGCTCGAACACCGATGGCTCGTTTACTATGGATGAGTCGAGCCAATTCTTAAGCCCCTTGCGAAATCCTCTACATAAGAAATAGTGGGGGATAATTAAGGAGATTTTAGTCTTTTATCTTGCAAATGTATGCTGTGTGTACTCATTAGAATCGCCTCGATGAGGCGATTCTAATGAGTACACACAGCATACATTTTCATTATAGAACACCGGAAAGACGTCTAAAAGTATCCCGTTAGGTCTCCAGACACTAACCCTCTGTGGCTCGAACTACACCTGTCTCGAACAGATTTTCGAGGTCCCAAAGGTGTTCGAGCCATTGAAGTTCGACTGTATCTTGCTGACTATTTTACTCACATTCACTCGTTCACAGACACACACACTCACACGTTCACTCACTCACTCACTCACTCACACAATTATATGCCGACCTTCTAACGTAACTTACATGCTTGCCTTATCTATCTATCTATCTATCTATCTATCTATCTATCTATCTATCTATCTATCTATCTATCTATCTATCTATATATTTTCGGTTTTGGTTTTACGTATCGAGCCGGTCGTTAATCAGAGGTTGGCGAAAACCGGAGTACCCGGAGAAAAATCACCTGACCTTCCGTTGCAGAACGTGTTTATTTCTTTACTCAGTTACTACTTTTACATTACTTACTTACATACATGTACTTACTTTCTTACTATCTCATTTGTGTACCGACCATATGGGGCGCGGTTTATTGCAAATTCAAGCCCTTGTGCCGCCACTGGGCTTTCCGGGTTGTTGACTTCATGTTTTGCTGCCGTCAAAAACATGTGGTTAAATATTGCGACAAAGTCTTTGAGACATGGGGAGAGGTCTGTTTTGGTCTATAACAATTCTAATGAAGTCTTAAATAAATTGAAATTCAGACGTTTTCGTGCTTCAAGTCTGTCTACGTATGATTTTTTCCACCCTTTACACTAAACTGCCTCACAATTGTATAAAAGAAAAACCTAATGATTTATTTGAATGTACATTTCCTAGGGAAGACTCTCTATCTTGCGTGTAATGTAAGAAATGCTTTTTTCACTTCGGGCGGTGAGGGGGGGGGGGTGCGTAAATATTATACTTTATGGTCATGTCGGGGTGGGGCTCTCGCCTTTCTGCTTGGCAATATTTACATACGATTTGGTACTAAGTTATTTAGACAAGTTGCGGGTATTCCGATGGGTACAAATTGCGAACCCCTTGTGGCTGATCTGTTCTTGTTTCGTTATGAAAGAGACTTCATGATGTCCCTTTCCGTTGAAAACCAATCTGAAATCATTGAAGCCTTAAGCTCGACTTCTAGATATTTGGATGATTTATTCAATATTGACAATACTTATTTCGATGGTATGATCAGTCAAATTTGTCCCCCCCCCCCCCACACACACACAAAGAACTTCACATCTATCTATTGTGGATGGGTTTGTTAATTTGTTAATCAATTCGATTTGCCAGAGTGTCTAGTATTGTAACTGACTTTAACACTCGTAATAAATTGTTAACTACTAAAATTCTTAATTAAGGTTATCGGTATCATAAACTACGCAAAGCCTTTTCGAAATTTTATAGACGTCATTCCGATTTAATTTCAAAATTCAATGTTGGACTTAAATCTCTTCTGTAACAAGGTCTATCGGAACCCGAATTTTATGGTGACGTAGTATATAAATTCAGAAAAATAATAAAGAAAAAATAATGCAATGACTTCAGCACCCAATTTCGTAAAATCATTCTTCGATATAGGGTACACGACAGACTACGTGCATGGTGGTTAACCCAATCACGGTCACGCCGGTGGGTCACGCCTCAGATTCTATGACGGTTCCAGGGTAAAGGCTTACTGTGAATTAGAGAGTATCTAATTTTTAATGACAGATTCAATCTGTCATCTCTAGCTATCCTGCATGTTTTAAAGTAAGTCAGGCTTTCGTCCTGCTTTGACCGCCATAGAAGTATGAGTCCGCATGAAATGTAGTCCGGTTTGGCACAGTAATCAAAATTGTACAAGCGTATTAGTTATCCTATAAGCGTTATACAAACTTTTGAAGCAGACGACATGACGATTTTATCTTACGATTCAGCATTTCATATGAATCAGCTGCACCATGCGACGGGTTTGGCGAAGACTGTATACCCAGATCAATGCTGCGTCTGCTCAGCAGTCTGCTCAAGTTTTACACTGTTTTCTATCAGTGCTGTCAATATTTAAGTTTTAAAGACCAGCCTGCTGTTGGTCAGGTCAGCTGCAGACAAGAATATTAATGGGTTTTCTTTCTGACTTTCGAGGTCAAGTTTAGGTCAGTTACAACTTAGGTGTACATTGACTTTGCGTGGAGAAATTGGAAAGAAAGGCTGTCCCTTTCAAACCTGGAATATCGTAAAGATACTTAGTGTAGGTCCTGTGATATAATTCTAGGTGCCATATTTAGCATAATGGACGAGCCCAACTTCAGTGATGGAAGAGTGCACTCCAGAAACTCAAGGCAGTGAATAAATCAAAGCACTGACAACACTCATGCCGATTGTCTCTAAATGCAGGCTGGTCATGAACGGGGACTTGGACTGATTCGTTTAAACTTAAGATGTTAGTAACTAATGCAAAAAAGTGTAGAACAAGATCAGCACCGTGTTCTGTGGCGTTTGATCTGAGTTTACATTGTTTGCCAGATTTGATTCATATGCAGATTTTATAGATAACACTTACATGTACCCAACACTTACAAATGACGCAGTTATGTTTGGGTTGATTGTTTGGCATTCGACCCGAAGTTGCTAATAAGAAAAGCGCTTCAATGCTAACGTCTACGTGAATATAACTGACTTGTCAGAATAACTTTTTGTCTTGTTGAAAATAGCCGCAGTGAGATCAGGGTATTCCATAAGACTGAAGAGGATTATCCTGGAATCATAGCATGAGTTTGGCAAACAGTGTAGACCAAGATCAGACGCTGCAGAACGCGTCTTCTTATCAAAATCTCCACTATTTGTTTGGAATTTCAGAGTTAAATGAAACAGTTTATATCTCAGCCCAGGACTATTACTCCAACCTACACCCCACACTCTCAGTGCTTTGATTCTGAAAGTAAACGATTGCATGATTACAACATGCCCTTAAGCTAAAAAGGTTAAATCAGTCAACCGTGACGTCTGGTTACCAGTCCGACCACATCGATCCTGTGCACCACCTTCACACCAGTACGGACAGAAACCACATGTTCAGGATCAAACTTTTGATGTGTAATGTAAGCTCGTGCCCAGAAAAGAAGAAACTGAAATTTGTTCTAAAAAAAAAAGCATTAAGTGAGAGCGTATTGCAACATTTTTCATTAAAGGATCGTAAGCGTGCCCTGGACAGTTAGAAGCTGGTCGGAAAGCGGATGACGTTGACTCTGATTTTGGGTCCACATGTGTGTGTGATCTATCGTCTATTGGATCGACCTCTTACTATATACAGAAGACGCTAGTGGACGTCGACGTAGCGGAAGACCGACGTCAGTACGTCAAGATCGTTTCAACCGTAAGACGCATATGCGAAACAGATTTCCGCCGGCAGCTGCCACACTGTACCTGTAGATAAACAAGGGGTCTCAACTACCGACTAATAAGCACTGACACTGTTCGTCGCCCTTATGCGATGCTCGTTTGAGAGCTAGACGTCCCTGTCGTGACCAAAGTTAACGCGTCGACACAGGTCGGAACACTAACGCTAGTGCATGAAATACGTAAATTTAGCGTCTAAGCGACTGACATATGCGTTTCAGTGACATATCGCACTTCAGCGTGAATCACGCCGATTGTCGTTTCCGGGTGTTTCGACGTATAGGTGCAAGGTATGCCGAGGCGACGCGTGTGTAATAGAGCATTACTTATCGGGTGAAATAAGGGTAATTGTGTGGCGAGCTATTGCATGTAGTTAGCGAACGCAGCTTAGTTTCATTAAGAACATTCAAGATCATGGCTGAGACGTGAACTGAACAGCAAGCCGTTACATCAATCAAGTGCTTCGGCCTCACATGGTTCCATTTATTTGTTTACGCTCAGAATCCGGGATATCTTATCCAGCAGGATTACGATCGGGCTCATAGTGCTGTTCTTTCTCAAAAATGTCTACAAGCCAATGGAATTCATGTACTGGACTAGCCAACCTTTCTCCTCCGATCTCTTTCCCATAGAGTATCTTTTGGGAGAGGCATCCACAACCGACCAGACAAAAACTGGTATTTATGGAGTGAGTGAGTGAATGTTTGAGTTTTACGTCCCACCAACAGCTAAGGTCATACGGAGACGGGACCTCGGTTTAAAGACTCATCCGAAAGTCTGGAGAAGCCCGGAATCGATCCTGCGACCCCTGGTTTACAAGGTAAGTAGCGTAACCACTACACCACGGAGGCTTCTAATGTTACTTATGGACAGTAGCATTGTTAAAACTTGAATTTTAATGTTTGGTTTTTAAAATTTATAGTTTCTTTCAAAAATTTGTAACGTAGAATGGCGTTTCATAATACCAACGGTCTATAGACATCTGCAAACATATCATATACTGGAATTTGCAGAACTACATTTCTACATTTTAAGATCTTTTAGAAAGGTTTTCTCTAACTTTTCACAGTGTTATGATTTTCTCATAGAATCTGTCATTTCAGTGCCTTTGGCGCTTTGGTTAGTAATGTGGGTTGGTGCCTGGTGTGCGGCCCCGCCCATCGGGGTGTGGAGAAATAGATTGGGATGCATGATGCTTCCACACAGAGCTGAATCTGGCCACACACGAGTACTGGTAAACCGTTTAGAAGGACTAAGCCTGCCCAGGCAAAGCGGTGCGAGTCAGATCGTCCAGTGCATATACACCATCTGGATTCATTGGGTGGCAGGTCTTGAGATGTCATTTCACCTCAGTGTCGGTTAAAAGTCCCACAACAGTCTCCAAAAATTACTAAATAGTGTTGTCTGGGACGTTAAACACCAATTCAAACAAAACAATGGTGTCTGATGCTTTGTCTCTGGCCGGGCCCATCGGAGTCTAACGGTTGGTCTTCGTTTGGTCCAGCATTTCAGTGGTTTCTTGCTGTCGTGTCCTCACCTTGGTTTCATCCCTGTGGTTGTTTGATTTTTTGTTCACTGATGAGTTAGGAGGGTTTCATGCGGACCGAACAAATTATTTGGCTTTCCGCTATTGGTGTTTCCATTAGGGTCTAGTTGTTTCATGTTCGTGTTTCTTTCCTTTCCCTTTGGTGTCTCTGATGGGAGGTGTGGGTTAATTGTATCGATTCCTGACCATCGCCTTCACCTCTATTTTATTGCATAACTTTCTTTGTTGCTTGTTGCTTCTAGCTTATTTATATATTTGTTACATACATTGGGAAAGGAATGCTTGTCTTTGCATTGTTAAGAATGTTGTTTGTTGTTTGTTTGATTGATATTATGATTGTATTCCTATTTAATTTTTGCTTTTTTGTATGTTTTTGCATGTTTCTTCTATTTAATTTATGTTCAATGTTTAAATATTTTATGATTCTAAACTAGAAATAATGTTTGTAAAACACTGCCCTGAACCATATGTTGGCCCCTAAATGCCCACAAATTTTCAAAGGGCCATAAAAGTAGAAAAAAATTGCAGAATTTTTAAAAGCTATTCAGGTCACCCACTCATTCCCTATCAGCCTGCTAAGTTTCAAGGCAACAGCTAAAACATTTTTCGACATATCTTGCTTACAAGAAGGCAACACAACTGAATGGCCTTTATTCAAACGGTTCATAATAATCAAAGTACTGAAAGTACTGAGGAAAGTTGATTTATGAGGTATATTCACCATGATAAAATGGTAGTAGTAGATTAAACAGTTCTCTAAGTATCTTTTGGACAAGGTTGAAAAAGGAGTTTAACCAGGTTCGACTAAGAAAAAAAATCCTGTTGCTTGTTATTGTCCTCGTGACAATCATTGACCATCTGAACGGCGCCGACCCTGAACAAAATCCAGGTATATGGTTATTAATAGCACCCCTAAGATGTCAGAGCGGAACGTCAGAAGAAAATTCTGGACTGTGCTTGTTTGCTTGTTTGTATGTTTGTTTGCTTGTTTTGAGGTTTAACATTCCCGTCAACACTGACTAGGTCATTTAGAGACGTTGCTTCCAATTTTGTGAGAGTTTTACCCAACACTAAAATGAAATGACATAATTACAAGCCTGTCGCGCAATGAAACCAAATAGGCTTGTGGCATGGACGGTCCTAATCGCACCACTTTGCCTGGGCAGGCTTAGATTCTCTAAGCGGTTTACCAGTACTCATGTGCGGTCGATTTCAGGTCGGCGTGGAAGTATCTTGCAGTCCGTCTATTTCTTCAAGCCCTGATGGGCGGGGGCGGTAGGACTGTGCTCGTGCATTTGGCCATTGGCAAACAGAACCTTCATAATCAGACGCCACATAATGCGGTGTCCGATCAGATCTAATGCACCTGCTTAAACGAACAGTCCGATTCTCAGTTCATGACTATTCTCCATTCTCTACATTCAGAGACTATCGATCCACCAGTTCTCTCAGCACTTTGATTAATTGAGTATTTACGCAAATACGCTGTTTATCTGAAGCACTGGACGGGAGTGAACTTAAAAACCTATTGCTTTCATTGGGCGAGTCATGGGTCTCCAAAAATGAAGTGTACATTGCTTTCGGAGACGTTACAGCAGAGCCCTTTAATTTCTACATTTTAAACAGTGTAGACGCTTCGACTTAGATTCGTCTTCCCAAGTGTCTATAAAACGAGTGCATATGCACCCAAAAATGCAAAGCTTCCTTTTATAACACTGAATGGTCTGATTCGAGGTCACAGAATGAGGTGTCTGATCAGTGGCTTCTGAATTTGCTTAACCAATGTATGACAATGGAATCTTCCAACAAATAAGTTCGGAACAGGATTGTCAGATTTGTTTTCTTAACGGTAGGTTTTGCAAGATTAGCAATCAATGCAGACTCAGATCAGACGCCAAGTTGTGCTGCGTCTGATCTGGGGACGCTGGTTATATATGGGCTAATGTCCAGTTCGGAAACCGAGGGGTGAAAGGGAATGAACACCTGTGGAATCAAGCCCGCCTTGATATAAAAGGATACACCGAGTATCAAAGCTAGAAAAGTCCTGTTCGGCAAATGAGGGGTGAAAGGAAAGGAACACCTGTGGAATCAAGTCCGCCTTCAGCGCAAATGTTAAGAAATCAATGCGCTGGAAAAGGAAATGAGGCAAGTGCTTAATTTTGACTATTTTATGCAGCGAACGAACAGCGGAAGTGTAGTAACGCGGTCCAGTACCGGAAGTAGAAACGCAATGCCATATAAACTTGATACAAGTATCAACTTTCAAAAACGAAATTATTAAACTGGTTGAAAATTTAATCAGGTGTTCTCCTCCTCGGTCCAAATCAATATACCAAATATCAAGGCTCTTTCTAAAATCCCTTTTCAGATATCTTCCTAATGCGATTTCTATGTTGTTATATTTACAGGGAAATAACTCAAAAATGGGAGATAATTCGGATAAAAAGGGGTCACCTTTTTCATAAATGGAATTCCAACATACTTGAAAATGTGGTTCTGAAGGTTTGCTATGCACAAGAAAGAAACACAATTGAATGGCCAGAAATTGTCAATGACCATAACTGCAACAAAAATGCATTAAATTGGTTGAAAATTTAATCATATGATCTCCTTCTCAGTCCAAATATGAGTGACAAATATCAAGGCCCCAGCTTAAATTCCTTTTCAGACATTTTGCTAACGAGATTTCAACGTTATTTCATTAAAAGGGAAATAACGCAAAGTTGGAGATAATTTGGATAAGAAAAAATACGGGTCAACTATTTTTCAGGAGGAATCAATATATCGGAAATTTCAAAAAACAAGAATGCATGATATCCAAAGCTATGTTATGCGCAGGAAACATTACGAAAAAAACGCCCACACACATACATTGTAAATTTTTCTGCCGAAAGATGAAAATTTTAGATGAAAAATTGTGATATTTTTCTTATTTCTGCTCTAATATATATATTATATATTGGGTACTCGTTAGAACCGCCTCGGTGGTATTTTTCTTGTTTCTGCTCAAAATATACATTGCGGATACCCGTTTGAACCGCCTCATCGAGGCGGTTCTAACGAGTACCCACAATCTATATTTTAGAGCAGTCATAAGAAAAATAAGGTGTACCCCTGTAAACCCCAGTTTTACTATATAAAAAGTAGAATTTAAACAAAGATCAGGAATCGATACAATTAACTTACTCCATCCACTAAAGACACCAAAGGGAAAGAATCACAAACATTATGCGACCAGACCATAATGGAAACCTAAACAAAGGAAGGCCATAAGGACAGTTAATTTCCCACAAAATGGCCATATGGCCATCCAAAATAAAAATACACAAGTGATACACACAGTAACTAACAAACAACACCATAAATAAACCGCCACAGAAGAACCGCCTTGAAACGGTCAGTGGAATGATTTCCACTGGGGGCTTAAATCGATTTTACGTGGCCACAATCCTCGCCCTTACTTCCGTCGCGATTTAGACAAATAATTTGTTCAGTCCGCATGAAGGCCTCCTAACTCATCAGTGCAACATCTCCGTGAACACAAAAAAATCAAAGAACCACAGAGGTAGGACAACGGTGAGGACTCGACAGTAAGAAACAACTGAAATGCTGGAGCAAAAGAAAACCAACAGTTAGACTCCGATGGGCCCGACCAGAGACAGAGCATCAGGCACCAACCAACATTACCTTGAATTAGATCTCTCTAATTCTCAATAAGCCTTTACGTTGGAGCCGTCATAGAATCTGAGGCCTGACCCACCGGCTAGCAATTAAAGAGGGAAGCAAAGTTGCCAACCGTGATTGGGTTAACTACCATGCATGCAGTCTGTCGTATAACATCCATGTTGTACCCAATCTTTTTATATCGAAGAATGATTTTACGAAACTGGGTGCTGAAGTCATTGCGATTATAAATTTTTCTGAATTTATATACTAAGTAGAAGTAAAACAAAGATCAGGAATCGATACAATTCACTTACTCCACCCACCAAAGACACCAAAGGGAAAGAAATACAAACATTAAGCGACCAGACCATAATGGAAACCTAAACAAAGGAAGGCCATAAGGACAGTTACTTTCCCACAAAATGGCCACATGGCCATCCAAAATTAAAATACACAAGTGATACACACAGTAAGTAACAAACAACAACGTAAATAAATCGCCACAGAAGAACCGCCTTGGAACGGTCAGTGGAAAGATTTCCACTGGGGGGGGGGGGGCTTAAATCGATTTTACGTGGCCACAATCCTCGCCCTTACTTCTGTCGCGATTTAGACAAATAATTTGTTCAGTCCGCATGAAGGCCTCCCAACTCATCAGTGCAAAAGTCACCATAAAATTCGGGTTCCGATAGACCTTGTTGCGAAGAGATTTAAGTCCAATATTGAATTTTGAAATTAAATCAGAATGGCATCTATTAAATTTGGAAAAGGCTTTGCGTAGGATATGGTACCGATAACCCTGATTAAGGAGTTTAGCCGTTAATAATTTATTACGAGTGTTGAAGTCAGTTACATGACTACACACTCTAGCAAATCGAATTAATTGCGAAATATAAACGCCATAGGATGGTGCACGAGGAACATCACCATCCAAAATAGGAAATTTACAATCTCAAAATCAAAGTCATCGCGTTTATCATAAATTTTGCACGAAACAAATCCATCTACAATAGATAGATGTAAATCCAAAAACGGGGCCTCGGTATTAGAAGAATTTGCTTTATTTATCTGAAGTTCTGGGGGGTAAATCTGACTGATCAAACCATCGAAATAGGTATTATCAATATTTAATAGATCGTCTAAATATCTAGAAGTGGAGCAAAAAGCTTCAATAATTTCAGATTGGTTATCAATGGAAAGCGACAACATGAAGTCTCTTTCATAACAACAGAAGAACAGAACAGCCACAAGAGGTGCGCAATTCGTACCCATCGGAATACCCACAATTTGTCTAAGTAACTTAGTACCGAATCTAATATAAATATTGTCAAGTAGAAAGGTGAGGGCATCACACACTTTCTGACATGACCAAAGTGTATAATTCTTATGCTCTTTAGAAGTGAAAAATGCATTTCTGACATTACATGCAAGATAGAGAGAATCTTCTCTGTGAAAAGCCCATTTAATTAAATCATTAAGCTTTTCTATTATAAGATTATGAGGAAGTGTAGTGTAAAGAGTGGAAAAATCGTAAGTAGACAGACTTGAAGCACGAACATGTCTGGATTTCAATTTATTTAAAACCTCATTCGATTTTTTTATAGACCAAAGCAGATTTCTTCCTGATCTTTCAAAGACTTTATCACAATATTTAATCACATGCGTTTTAAAAGAAGTAAGACAGGAAGTTAATAATTTAGAAAGTTCAGTGGTAGTGAAAGAGCTAGAATTTGCAATAAACCGTGCTTTGTTAGGTCTTTTATGAAGTTTTGGTAACCAGTATATTGTAGGAAGCTTGTCTTGGCCTTCGTTAACACACACAGCAAACTTGGTGGCTGAATGACAAACATGTTTATCTACTATAGCTCTCTCTTCAGCTTAAGGCTGAAGTTCATAGGCCTTAGTACCACCAAGCTCCTGCTGAAGCGTGTTAACATAGTGGAGCCGTCACACAACGACGACGTTGTTGGTGGCCTTGTCTGCAGGGGCCAAAACAAGATTCTTATGAAATTCTTGAATACCTAGTTTAAGATGACGTAAAGACGTCTTGGGCGACGTAGGAGGTAATAAGTTAGTATTTTGAGAATAGAAAGAAATGCGTTTATTCACTAGTTTTAAAATGCTAAGTTTCCAGTCCCTAAGGGCTTTATGCTCAACATACTCTCGCTTACACCATCGATTACCGAATTCATTCAAGGAAGCAGCGATTTCATCTCTACATTTACTGAAATCAATTTTAGAAGGAAACCGATATTTCGGTCATTTAGAAATTATATTCCTTATCCTAGAATCAGGAATAATTTTCAAATTGCCAGTAATTACATGACCAGCAGCAGGATAGCAATACTTTGAGTTTTTACAATCACATGAATCCGGAGTATTAGTATCAATATCATGATCCGAAACAAGTTTATTGAAATTAAAAATGATAGATCTAACAGGTTTGTTATATTTATAGCAAATTATAGGTGTTTCAGTATTTTGAAAATAAGCAGGAATGGAAGAAAGCACCGTTCTCTCACGGAAGATACTGGGCAAATCTATAAAATCCATACCCTTATCAATGAAGGGTATTTTGAAGAAATGGCGTTTATGATTAATTTCAGAATCAATGTAAGGACGGAGAGTATGCTGAGTATATCCTCTAGTTAAGAGAGTCGCATCAAATAACTGATGAGAACTATCGTAGAATTTATTCGCCTCGGTGTCCGGAAGACGTAAAACAGAAACGGGTAATGAACTTAAAAATGAAAGCATAGAGTGGCGTCCATGATTTAATAATATAATTGACAATCACTTCAGTCTAGTATTGTTTCGTTTAAACGCACGTGATTTACGTTTAAAGTTACCATTTTTCCTGGTGCCGTGAGATCTAGTTCTGCGATTTCGACATTCCAGGAGCGAGAAAATATCAAAGTCCGGCATGCTGGAAATATTACCCTCATGATAAATGTTGTCATTAAATCCCAGTGGAAAAGGGGTCTGTAAAAATTTAATCCATTTCAGTTCAGCTTCATGTCTTTTGATTATTTTGAATCTAGATGTAGAATTTGCATCGTAATAAAATGTTTCCACTGGTTGTATAACAATGTTATTTACAGAATGACCTGTACGTCGAAAGTGACGGTACAAGAAAGTGTCAGTTTTCTTAGGCTTACTCATTCTATGATAATGCTCGTTCAATCTAGTTTTAAGCATGCGGTTAGTTTGACCGACGTACTGCATATTACAGTTTGCAGCACGTCATGTAATAAGATAAATTAAATCTGTAGACTGTCATGTCAAATCACACATGTTAACTACAGAGAAGCGTCTACCGTTTACAAAGTAGGGCTCAGGGTTGGTGAGCATTATATAGGCGTGTTTTCGTAATGAGCAGCGATTCTAATGAGTGCACTCAACATTACGAAAACATGCCTATACAAATACATTGTAAATTTTTCCACCAAAAAAATAACAATTTTCATATGAAAAATTGTCATATTTTTCTTATGTCTGCTCAAAATATATATTGTGGGTACTCGTTAGAACCGCCTCATCGAGGCGGTTCTAACGAGTACCCACAATATATATTTTAGAGCAGAAATAAGAAAAATAAGGTGTACCCCTGTAAACCCCAGTTTTACTATATAAAGTGGGGTTCAAGGGTGATGAGCATTATATAGGCGTGTTTTCGTAATGAGCAGATATTCTAATGAGTGCACTCAACATTGCGAAAACACGCCTATACAAATACATTGTAAATTTTTCCACCAAAAAAAAAAAAACAATTTTCATAGGAAAAATTGTCATATTTTTCTTATTTCTGCTCAAAATATACATTGCGGATACCCGTTAGAACCGCCTCATCGAGGCGGTTCTAACGAGTACCCACAATCTATATTTTAGAGCAGTCATACGAAAAATAAGGTTTACCCCTGTAAACCCCAGTTTTACTATTCAAATGTATATAGAAGTGGGGTTCAAGTGGGTCAGAATTATATAGGCGTGTTTTCGTGATGATATATTTATATCATAAAAAAGTCGAAAATAGATCATACGGTCATCCCCATTAAGAAGCCTCATGGCCTTTCAGTATGACATCACGCTAACAAGTCAGTGAAATGAACACCCCCTTACACCCCACTTTATATAGAGAAAACAGCGGTTTACGGGGTCTACATTATTTTCCTTATTTCTGCTCCTAGACATAGGTTGTGGGTACTTGTTAGAACCGCCTCAATGAGGCGGTTATTACGAGCAACCACAACCTATGTTTGCTTTGTAAATAAGGCAAATATCATCGATTTTCGACAGAAAAGTAGCCTTTTTTGGAGATGTTAAAAAACGCACCATGCCGCATGGTTTTGTTACCGTAATAAGAAACCCTCAATAGTTCCAACTACCCTTATCTCGAACAAAATTTCGTAGTTCCGAAGGTATTCGAGTTATTTAATATAGAAGTGAAGGCAATGATCAGGAATCGATACAATTAAGCTTCCATCAGAGGCACCAAGTGAAAGAAACACAAACATGAAACAACTAAACCCTAACGGAAACATCACTAGCGGAAAGCCAAAAGAACAGTTACTTTCCCACAAAATGGCCAATTGGCTGTCCAAAGCAAAATTATATAAGCGGCAAACACACTCAAGACAAAGAAAAGCCATAACAAAAATAAACCACGACAGAAGAACCGCCTTGGAACGGTCAGTGAAACGAATTCCACTCGGGGGTGGGCTTAAATCGATTTTACGTGGCCACAATCCTCGCCCTTACTTCCGTTGCGATTTGCACAAATAATTTGTTCAGTCCGCATGAAGGCCTCCTAACTCATCAGGGCAACATCTCCGTGAACACAAAAATCAATCAACCACAGAGATGAAACAACGGTGAGGACTCGACAGCACAGAGACAGAGCATGCATCAGGCAACAACAAATATTACATAAAATTAGATTCTCTCTGAGGCCTGACTGAGTTCGACTTTACTTTTACATGTGCTTCATACTCGAATACTTTAATACGAACTTATTACCCCCTAAACCTAAGATGTCTTTATGTCACCTTAAACTAGGTATTCAAGAATATCAAAGGAAGTTTGTTTTGGCTCCAGCTGATAAGGCCGCTAACAATGAGGTCGTTGTTTGACGGCTTCACTATGTTAAAACTCTTCAGCAAGAACTTGGTGGTACTAAGCCCTATGAACTTCAGCCTTTGGCTGTAGTGAGAGCTTTAGTTGATGACCACATTTGTCATTCAGCTACCAAGTTTGCTGTCTGTGTTATAGAAGGCCAAGACAAGCTTCCTACGTTATATTGGTTATCTAAACTTCATAAAAGACCAAACAAAACACGGTTTATTGCAAATTCAAGCTCTTGTACCACCACTGAACTCTCAAAATTATGAACTTCATGTTTGACTGCCATCAAAAAACATGTGATAACATATTGCGACAAAGTCATCGAAAGATCAGGTAGAAACTTGATTTGGTCTTTAAAAAATTCTAATGAAGTAAGGGCGAGGATTGTGGCCACGTAAAATCGATTTAAGCCCCCCAGTGGAAATTTTTCCACTGACCGTTCCAAGGCGGTTCTTCTGTGGCGGTTTATTTATGTCGTTGTTGGTTACTTACTGTGTGTATCACTTGTGTCTTTTTATTTTGGACGGCCATATGGTCATTTTGTTGGAAAGTAACTGTCCTTATGGCCTTCCTTTGTTTAGGTTTCCATTATGGTCTGGTCGCTTAATGTTGGTGTTTCTTTCCCTTTGGTGTCTTTGATGGGAAGAGTAAGTTAATTGTATCGATTCCTGATCTTTGTTTTACTTCTTCTTTAAATAAATTGAAATCCTGGCGTTTTCGTGCTTCAAGTCTGTCTAATTATGATTTTGCCACCCTTTACACTACACTTCCTCATAATCGTATAAAAGAAAAACTTAATGATTTAATTGAATGAACATTTCATAGGGAAGACTCCCTCTATCTTGCATGAAATTAAGAAATGTTTTTTTTTCACTTCTGAAGGGCATAAAAATTATACTTTATGGTCATGTCAGAAAGTGTGTGAAACTCTCATTTTTCTACTTGACAATATTTACATAAGATTTGGTACTAAGTTATTTTTTGGATTTACATCTATCTATTGTAGATGGGTTTGGTTCGTGCAAAACTTATGATAAAAGCGATGATTTTGATTTTGAGATTGTAAATGTTCCTTTTTGGATGGTGATGTTCCTCATGCGCAATCCTATGGCGTTTATATTTCGCAATTAATTCGTTTTGCCAGAGTGTGTAGTCATGTAACTGACTTCAACACTCGTAATAAATTGTTAACGGCTAAATTTCTTAATCAGGGTTAGCCGTACCATAAACTACGCAAAGCCTTTACCAAATTTTATAGACATCATTCTGATTTAATTTCAAAATTCAATATTGGACTTAAATCTCTTCTGCAACAAGGTCTATCGGAACCCGAATTTTATGGTGACTTAGTATATAAATTCAGGAAAATATATAACCGCAATGACTCCAGCACCCAATTTCGTAAAGTCGTTCTAAAGATTGGGTACAACATAAATGTTATACGACAGACTGCATGCATGGCAGTTAACCCAATCACGGTTGACAACTTTGCTTCCCTCTTTAATTGCACGCCGGTGGGTCATGCCTCAGATTCTATGACGGTTCCAGCGTAAAGGTTTATTGAGAATTAGAGAGATCTAATTCAAGGTATTGTTGGTTGGTGCCTGATGCTCTATCTCTGGTCGGGCCCATCGGAGTCTAATTGTTGGTTTTCTTTTGCTCCAGCATTTCACTGGTTTCTTGCTGTCGAGTCCTCATCGTTGTTTCATCTCTGTGGTTCTTTGATTATTCGTGTTCATGGAGTTGTTGCACTGATGAGTTAGGAGGTCATCATGCGGACTGAACAAATTATTTGTCTAAATCACGACGGAAGTAAGGGCGAGGACTGTGGCCACGTAAAATCGATTTAAGCCCCCCCCCACACACACACACCACCACCACCACACACACACACACACACACACACACACACACACACACACACACACACACACACACACACACACACAGTGGAATTAGTTTCCGCTGAACGTTCCAAGGCGGTTCTTTTGTCGCGGTTTATTTTTGTTATGGTTTGACTTTTTGGTGTTTTTGTCGCTTATATTGTTTTGTTTTGGATAACCTATTGGCCATTTTGTGGGAAAGTAACTGTCCATTTGGCATTCGCTATTGCTGTTTCCATTAGGTCTGTTGTTTAATGTTTGTGCTTCTTTCCCTTTGGTGTCTCTGATAGGCGCTGTGGGTTGATTGTACCGATTCCTGATCAATGCCTCACTTCTTTTTTATTTAAGTTTCCAATGGAAGAAAAATGATTCTTGAGATTCTTGAGGTTAACACATACAGCTGAGGTTGCCATGGCAATGTGTTTTTGAAACCACTTTGACTTTTGGCTTTTAATTTGTATGACATAAGGAATCAAATGGAAATGGTGTCTCTGATGGGAGCTGTGGGTTAATTTTATCGATTCCTGATCATTGCCTCCACTTCTATTTTTTTATTCCAATAAACACTATAGGTTCAGCCTGACTCTTACGGAAAATGCTACTTTTTAGATAACATAATGCATGCAAAGGGTGTAATTGTCTTGCAAGCAACATTACTGCTTTATGTGAAGATTCACAATATACCGAGAGTATTAATTTCTGCATGCACTGTTTCTTTGTTTCACGAAAGCACGCCTATATAATTTTGACCCCCAATGAAACCCATTTTTGTATAGTAAAACTGGGGTTTAGAGGGGTAAACCTTATTTTTCTTAATTCTGCTCAAAACTATAGATTGTGGGTTCTCGTTAGAACCGCCTAACGAGTATCCAAAATCTATTTTTTGAGCAGAAATATGAAACTACAGATTGTGGGTTTTCGTTCGAATCGCCGGTAGAACCGCCTCGATGAGGCGGTTTAAACGAGTATCCAAAATCTTTATTTTGAGTAGAAATAAGAAATATATCACAATTTTTCATCTTTGAGGCGGTAAAGTTTACAGTGTATTTGTATAGGCGTCTTATCGTAATGCAAGGACAACCAAACTTAACAGCTTAATTTCTTTTTTTTGTTTGTTTGTTTGTTTTTCAGGCAAGCATCCGCTACTACTTGATTTTACAGAGCTATCTGTAACAAAAGAAATACCAAGGAAGGAAACTGAAAATAAAAGTATAAATGTCACCATCCATAAAATTTTGTGGAACAATATCCCACCTTGGATTTCCTTGGACGCAGTAAATCAATGTATGACAACATGCCATTATAAAAACTGTCAATTTGTAAAGAACAAAACATTGATAATACAAAGTGCGGCTGTGATATTCTGTTCCACTGTAAAGGGAAATGGGAAAACTCCACCTCTTCAGCCGTTCGAGCGGCCTAAAAACCAAATGTGGATACTTTTTGAAATGGAATCACCCGTGTATTTAACCAAATATTATAGTCGAGTTCGACCAACTTGGCAGAACAGTTTTAACTGGACAATGAATTATAGATTAAACTCGGATATTACTCTCCCATACGGTTATTTGAAGACTAGAACGATTCTGATATACAAAAACTATTCTGAAATTTATAGAAATAAAACAAAATTTGCAGCATGGCTTGTGAGTAACTGTAATACAGTGAGTTTGCGAAGGAAGTTCGTAGAAAAAATGAAAGAACACGGATTAGAAATTGATGTGTACGGAAAATGTGGAATGTCGCTAGACACAGATCCGAACGAGATGATAAGCAAACACTACAAATTTTATTTAAGTTTTGAAAATTCATTGTGTTCGGATTATGTTACCGAAAAGTTCTTCAGGTATTTTCCTTTAAATACTATTCTGGTTGTAAGAGGAGGGGCAAATTACAAGACTCTAGTTCCTGATAAAACATACATCAACACAGAAGATTTCGGTACCATCGCAGAACTAGCAAAGTATCTAAAAGCTGTAGGAGCCAGCGAAACACTTTATACTGAGTATTTAAAATCAAAGGACAAATATGATTCAGTATCGGATATTTATAAAGTTTGTCCGTCTTTCTGTGGTTTATGCAGGAAACTAAACGACATTGAAAATAACCGCAGAGTCTATAAGTCTGTTCCAAATTATCTAGAAACCTGTTACAACCCACACGACATAGAGAAAATGGACAACAAATCAATGACTACCCGTCATTATCGTAGCAAGTCCGTAACATAAACCACTGTAAAATTGCATTCAATATAGGGAAACTGGGTGTATAAGGGTTTTCATATTTTGTTTTAATTTCTGTTTTGTGGAAATTGGTTTCCAAACATTATCAACCTTAGTGCACATCATTTAATCTTTATCTGCTTATGAAATGCCAATAATTCGCCAATGCGGCAATGTGCTTAAAGGCATTTATTCTTGTACCAGTAACACACACCGTGTGTTCATGATTATTTTATTACCCCTTATAATATACTGTCTAGAGCAGATCAAAGGCAGCCCGTAATAGGGTGATTAGTAGCTACTAACACACACCGTGTGTTCATGATTATTTTATTGCCCCTTGTGATATACTGCCTAGAGCAGATCAAATGCAGCCCGTAATCACCGTCTATCATCGACACCGGAAATAGAATCCCGGTGAATCGATACAAAGCGAAAGTAGGCATGGAGCACGGTGAGTCTAGCCTTTATTCCTGATCTGTTTTCTGCAAGTGCAGGGTAAATTGAATTCCTTGAAATAACAGAGGGATTTCTGCAACATTTTATGCGTTTTTCGAAGCTGTATGTTTCGATTTAAAGTCAAGAACACAAGTTTATCGATGCTTGGTACTGAGTGAAGACCAGCATTTTCGAAAATCGGTTTCAGATTTTATAATTTCTTGATTTATTTCCGCTTAAACTTTCTTTTACCTGTTTTCGTTAATAATGGGAAGTAAATGAAAACGTTCTCTGGTCATGGTTTTATCATGCACTAAGCGTATTTATTAAAAACTCAAAATCCATGTGTACGGCGTTTAGTTGTTTACAACAGATAGCTGTACGGAATATAGTCAAAAACGTGTACGGCGAATAGGAATGGCTACTCCTTTATTCAGAATCAGAAATGTTAGTGGTGACACGTCAAATGACATTCATACACCAGGACCTGTGATGGTAAATTAGTCCCTAGCTCTCATTAAAGAGGTAAACTTAGATACACAATCCACAGCATCTTCATCTGCTTAAATAAACGAATTGGGAAGGGCATTCCAATCTCTAATAGTTCGGGGAAGTATGATTCTTTATAAATGTCAGTTTTTGCAGTAAGGGTCTAAAAAGCCAATGAATGATGATTTCTTCAGTGCCTAGCTTCGGGAACAAGGTCATCTGTTGGAATGCTGGCGGCACCTCTTAGACCTTTGTATAGAAGTTTGAGCCTACTGTTTTCTCTTTCTCTTGAGAACCTCCCATCTTAATTTTCCTAATAGTCCAGTCATGCCCCCCGGTTTCAAAGCAGTATTTGCTTGTTACAAACCTAAGAGCTCTATTCTGAACGTTTTCAATTGCTTCATTAAGGACCACTCCGCTGGGGTCCCAGATACAACTACCATATTCCAAGATTGGGCGAACAAGAACTTTATAAGCTACATCTTTTACATCATGAGGACACTGATGAAGATTTCGCCTCAGGAAATCAAGCGTTATGTTTGCTTTAGTAAACATGTTGCTAATATGTGTATTCAATCTCAAATTGTGTGTGAGTGTCACACCAAGGTATCTAATGGAAACCACGTTGTCGAGGACTGTTCCCTCTGAGGTGTAAGAAGCCTCAATTTTATTTATTCTTTTCCTAGTTATATGGATAATATTGCATTTAACGGGGTGAAATCTCGTGTCCCATTTTCTGGCCCAACATTCTGATCTATCTGTATCATTCTGAAGTTTCAGTGAAACATCTGGATCTTAATTTCCTGGTAGCAAACACAATCGTCTGCGAACAGTCTTATTGCTAAGTCAGTGTCAGTGGAAACATCATTGATGTACAGGGAGAATAACAGTGGACCAAGAACAGTCCCTTGTGGGACTCCAGACAAAACTGGTGCCCACTTTGAAGATTCACCATTTACAACAACGCGGTTTTCTGTAGCAAAGAAAGGAATCTATCCATTTGAGAGTATTACCCCCAATAAGATAACCAAATAACTTAGATTTAAGTAGTTCATGTGGTGTGGTGTCAAAAGCTTTCTCGAAGTCCAGAATAAATGTGTCTACCTGTCCCCCTTTGTCCAAGATTTTTGCCCAATCATTAATAGTTGTTCTCAACTGAGTTTCACAACAATGCTTTTTCCTTAATGCATGTTATCTTTCTGACAAAAGTTTATGTTCATCCAAGTGGGCCATGAATCGATGTTTGAGCAGACTATATGTTCAAGCAATTTACACACAGAACACAAGTCAGAGGCATAGGGTGATAATTATGATTAAAAGCCGTATTTCCATTTTTGAAGAGTGGGCAAATGTTCGCTAAGTGCCATTCTTTGGGGATTTCACCCGTATCAAGAGACTGTTAAAACAGGTGGACAAAAACTGGATCTAACTCTTTTGCTAGCTCCTTCAGGAATCTAGGATGTAGCTCATCAGGTCCTAAAGTTTTAGTGGGGTTTAAGCCTTTAAGTAACTTGATCACTCCTGCCGATGACAGTCACACAACAATAGTATCCATAAATGGGGCCGATCTTCTTGTCAATGGAACCTCCTTGAACTCAGTTTTATTAAACGCATCATTGAATTGACCAACTAGTTCCCCTGCCCTTTCAGAGTCTGATTCAGCAACCCCGATCCCTCCTCTTTTATTAAAGGGTGGGATACCCTGTCTGTCTCTCTTCTGACTATTGATATATCTGTAGAAAAATAGAGGTGGAGGCAAAGATCAGGAATCGATAAATCAACCCACAGCTCCCATCAGAGACACCGATGGGAAAGAACCACAAACATGAAACAACAGACCCCAACGGAAACACCAACAGCGGAAAGCCAAAAGGACAGCCAGCCACTACCTCACCCGACAAAACGGCCAACAGGCCATCCACAATAAAATAATATAAGCGACACAAACACCCAAAGACAAGCCATAACAAAATTAAACCGCGACAGAAGAACCTCTTGAATTTGCCTTTACATCACCTACGGAGTTATTCACAAACAAATGGTGCTGATTTTTTTATATATATCAGTCTTGATCTCACGTCTCAAGTTTTCAAATTTTGTCCGGAGTTTACCACTTCCCGTCTTTTTTGTCTGTGCATGAATCTTATTTCTTCTGCGAAAGAGGAATAGCAGCATTTATTTTATTCTTTATTGCTAAACGCCAATACTGGACAACTTCATTCTCCCCCACTTTTAAGGGTATATATGCTTTCCCCGACCAACGGACCATGGAGAAATCTATCTATCTATCTATCTATCTATCTATCTATCTATCTATCTATCTATCTATCTATCTATCTATCTATCTATCTATCTATCTATCTATCTACTGCGATTGGCCGGCCTCGGGAGCTCAGTCGGATGTGCGTCTGACTGGTGATCAGGAGGACGTAGATTCGATACGTGCCGGGGTCGGCAACACTCTGTCGTGGATATTGATCATGAAATCTTTTCTACGGTCATTCTCTCCCTCATTGTCACCCTTTGGCTGATTCAAGAAGAGTACCCGCTTACATATAATATGTTCTAGATAGGATTATCCTTGGGAAGCGAAGAATACACCACAGAACTGGAAACTATGGAGTGTACAAGTTTTCTGGTCCAGACTAGCTAGTTTAGGCCAATTAGGCCTCATCAGTGACCCTCAAATATTCTCAAAATTCAACAATGGAATCAAGGAAAGAATAAGCCTGCATAGTAAAAGTGTGGATAGGTAAACTGTTCGGAAAAATGACCTAAATAGAGTTGACTGGGGCGTTGAACTGCGATCGGCACATTTGACAATTGCTCTCAGGTGTACATTATACATACTCCAGAGTTGCAGGATGAAAGCCTGCACAGTAATTATGCACCTTTACCATGTCATCCCCAATGAGGAACTCATCTGGCACATCTGTTCCCACCAAAACGATACCTAATCGGTATACCATTGTCGCCCTCCTGGAAAACATCTTTGTGCATGCTGAATAGTGTTGGGGCTATCACACAACCTTGCTGGTCTCAATTTGTCACAGGAATTGGATCTGAGTGATAGCATTACATGTTTAGTTTAAACAATGGTTTATTAGTGATCGTATATAGTTAACTTATAAACTATTGTTTAAGCTCATCGTGTAATTACGCAAGGATCTCTAACTTGCATAGGGTAGGATTCTCCATGCACAGGGGTAGAGGGCTCCAGTTAACGTCTCGATCCGATAGACGGTGCATTTTGGGGCATTTATCCCGGCAAATGATACCAGTGTAGCATTGAAAAGCTTCTCATCAAAATGATACTTAATCGGTATACCATTGTCACCCTCCTGGAAAACATCTTTGTGCATGGAAACGAACATCATGCTGAACAGTGTTGGGGCTATCACACAACCTTGCTGGACTCCATTTGTCACAAGAATTGGATCTGAGTGATTGCATTACATGATTAGTTTAAACAATGGTTTATTAGTGACCGTATATAGTTTAGTAGTTTAGGTCGTGGTACAAAAGCATTAATCCATAATCATTAATCCATAGACAAAATGGCAAATATCAATGTTCAGATCAACAGACACGGACTCCAGAAGAGTGTAACCAGGCACTAATAAACAATTGTTTAAACTCATCATGTAATTACGCAAAGATCTCTAACTTGCATAGGGGAGGATTCTCCCAGCACGGGGATAGAGGGCTCCAGTTAACGTCTCGATCCGATAGACGGTGCATTTTGGGGCATTTATCCCGGCAAATGATACAAGTGTAGCATGTTTGGACACCGTAACTTTATTACCGCTGCAACTTATCAAACCGCAGAACCTAGAGAAAGTAGTGCGAGTTGGACTGGCCATGTATCTTTATTCTGTTGTATTTATAGGGCGAAAACTTTTTAGATGTCATTTCATCTCAAAATGTTGACAGTTTAAGTCTCGTAATGTAGTGTAATCACTCGTAAGTCATGGCCGAAAGTTACCGTAAGGATTTTAAGTGCATAACCGCCATCTACCCCTTACGAGTCTTCCACACGTGTATATTTGAACTGGCGTGATTTCATAATGCGCACGTCTTTTTAACCCACAATAACGCCTCTGTTGCAAAATATGGTCTAAAACTATACATAGGCATTAGTTCCTAACTAACATTATTATATTGTGATGGGTTCTTGCTATGAAGAGAGAATGGGTGAAAATTGTTGAAGTGTGTTTATGAAATTCTGATTACACTGGATAAAGATGTTGTGACAGGCAGGTGAATCTATTGATGTAGCCCCAGTTCCTGTCGGCCATTGTTTACATTTCGAAGCAGCATGTTCGACAAAATATAACACCCGACTTTGACGGGACATACATGCAGAGCAGTACAGTCCTCGTGGATGTGAGAGAAGCATCGGAAGGCCGGTCGGTATACTTTTGAAATGTTATCAGCTATAAACATGGAACTATTCACCGTACACTTTCGTTTACGCTAATTTGCAACACGCCGTACACCACACTACTATTCGCCGTACAACAGGTAATTTACGTTTAGGCAAACATTTGTGTTAAAAGTACAATTTGAGGCGAGTTTCTTTTGCAAATTATTTTTTCCATCATTGTTCTTTCTGATTAAGTGAAAAAACTTCAGTAGAAAGGCATACACATTAAACACAACATCAACGAACTTGCCAAATCCATTTTGTTTACGGTACCAGCTGTCAAATATTCGGTCTGTAATTGCACAATTGTGCGTTTTATAAGAAAGCACTTCTCATGGCAGCAGCAAATTATGTCCTATACTGATATTTGATAACAGTAATCTTAACCTTATAAGAAAGCACTTCTCATGGCAGCAGCAAATTATGTCCTATACTGATATTTGATAACAGTAATCTTAACCTTAAGCTTACAAGCAGTAAAATAATCCATTTTTAAGAGGCACCCCTTCTCCTGCAGCTATTACTTTCGATTCACCGGGATTCTATTTCCGGTGTAGATGATAGACGGTGGTAATAGGGTGATTAGTAGCTCTAGTTGAATCCCCTGGCTGAGGCACTTAAGGGGAAAATCAACAATGTACAATTTAGTCAACAGTTAGTAAACTATTCATTTTCCCAAAGGAGGCCTCTTACCTGTTGAAGACAGAGGACTTCTCTTAAGTCAGCACTGAGGGCTACATAACATTATGTAATGAAATGATAGTCCTCACTAATCAAGAATAAATGTCAAGTAGTTCTTTTTCACTGCACATCTTTATCACACAAAAAGAGATTGCCATTTAAATAGCATTTGAATGTACATAATTTCATTTTCATATGTTCACTTCTGATCATCACGTGAACAAGTCCGTGAAATAAAGACCCCTAAACCCAACTTTGGGATTTGCAGGGGTATACATCATTTTCTTTATTTCTGCTCCAATACATAGGTTGTGGGTACTCGTTAGAACCACTTCAATGAGGCGATTCTAACAAGCACCAAAAACCTAGGTTTGGAGTCTGCTCCAAGACATAGGTTGTTGCTACTCGATAGAAG
Source organism: Lucinisca nassula (assembly GCA_963580285.1). Classification (NCBI taxonomy): domain Eukaryota; kingdom Metazoa; phylum Mollusca; class Bivalvia; order Lucinida; family Lucinidae; genus Lucinisca; species Lucinisca nassula. Next base: position 25,276,597 of record OY757018.1, read on the forward strand.
CGCCTCAACGTTTGGAGTATGAATAAGAAAAATAGCACAAATTTCATCAGAAGTATTGCCTTTTTTGAGGTTTGAAAAATGTACTATATCACACAGGTGTGTTATCGTAATGCAATCCCCCACACACCCTTACATGCGCCCTGCACTGTGATTTTCTAAATGTACTTAATCAAAACTACAAGATGTGATTTTCTGCAATCCGGCTATCGGGGCGTTAAGCCGGTTTTGTTTGTTTGTATAGGAGATTAACGGCCAAGTCAACACTATTTAGGTCATTTTGAGCCTGTCAGTTTACCTTATAGCACTGTTCCTGGGCAGGCTTATACGTAAGCGGTTAGCAAGTACAGTGCACATTCTTTCGTCAGAAACTGACAACTGCCCATCTTGAATTAGCTGAAGGGAGAGAATGACCGTGGAAAAGATTTCATGATCAAACTCCACGAAAGAATGTTGCTGATCCCGGCAGGGGCGTTAAACAGTTATGATCATTTTAGCAACATTACCGCAAGTAATAGCTTTTGTTCGTTTATGTTGAGGTTGTACAGGTAACACTACCGGCCCCGATAGCTCAGTTGGTAGAGTGTCCGCTCCGGGGAAAGGGAGGTCTCGGGTTCGATCCCGGGCCGCGACATACCAAAATCGTTAAGAATGGTACTAGCTGGTCCTCGCTTGGCACTCAGATTTAGGGGTTAGAGCTAGGACTGGTCGACCCAGTGTCAGGATAATGTGACTGGGTGGGGAATCATTTAATGTGTCTGGGACATGATACTTCAGTGAGGCAGCACTATAAAAGTGAGCATTGAGCTCCCTCTCGCAACAAGACACCGTAGTGATATGACTGAAAAATTGTTGAAAGCGACGTTAATCCCGAATTCACACACACACACACACACACACACACACACACACACACACACAGGTAACACTATTTATGACATTTTGAGACGTTGCTTCCGATTTTGTGGGTCTTTCACCCAACATTGAGATAAATGACATCTCAAGCCCTACCGCCCAAAGAAACCACTAGGGATTAAGAAGCGGTCTGACACATGTTACTTTTCCAAGGCAGACCTAGACCTTCTGAGCGGTGTACCAGTACTCAAGTTTGGTCAGTTTCACCTCTGTGCAGAAGCACCATGTAGCCCAATCTCTTTCTCCAAGCCCCGATAGGCGGGGTGCCCATAAGTAATAGTAAGAAATATGGTTACCTACTGAGTACGCCAAGTAGATATAGATTTAATTAATCCAGAAAGTATAAACAGCATTATCATGTTGAGGGAATAATTATGTTTTTGACGCGCCTGTTTTCAGTATGGCGCGATATAACCTCGAAATGTCCGCCCGTTCGACCGTACGTTTGTCAAGCCGTCAACTTTTGCGACCACCCTAGTGTTTGCCCTAATGTTCAAGTCCATTTCTTGAGAAATATAAGAGCTTGATCAATAATATAATGTTATTAATCAAGTAATTTCGTATTGGCCCAGGTACAGGTCCGAGGTCTGCTGTATTGGCACGAGGCCGAAGGCCGAGGCCAATACAGCTGACCGAGGACCTGTAGCTGGGCCAATCCGAAATTACTTGATTAATGACAATTTTATTAATTGATGCAATTAAAAACATGATTTATGATTTTTGAATATTGGTTGATCTGTGTAATATAGGATAGTCAATTAATAATACTCCATACAGACTTGCATCTAGGGGTGACAGTTCAAATGCAAGTATCCATATTTGACCTCGACCTACATTTCATGGTTGACTGACATTGTGAATAATTGCCACCACCCTAGCGTTCACCTTAACGTTTAGGTTCATTTCTTAAGAACTATTTGAGCTTCATAAATTATACTGCATGCAGAATTGCATCTAGGGATGACAATTTAAATGCAGACATCCATATTTGACCTTGACCTACATTTCATGGTTCACTGATTTTGTGAATTATTGCGACCACCCAAGTGTTCTCCCTAATGTTCAAGTTCATTTCTCTAGAACTATTGGACCTTCATTAATGCTACCTCTTATAGACTTGCATCAATGGGTGACAATTTTAATGCAAGCATCCATATTTGGCCTTGACCTATATTTCATAGTTTAGTGACTTTGGGAATTTTGCGGCCACCCTAGCGTTCACCCTAATGTAGTTCATTTCTCAAGAACTATATGAGCTTCATTAATAATATAGTTCGAACAAATTGACTTGAGACTGGCGAACTCTGTTGACATAATTTCACACCCGACTGAATGCATGTATTTATCTTCGCCGTCTCCCGATAATGGCAATATTGTTATTCAATACATAGAGGTCGGTAAAGGGGTCGCAATTCACGGGTTGTCGAAAATTCACGAGAAGCTTACGAAAGCCGACGTATTAGGCGATAACATTGACTAATTTATTCCTTGCATAAAGGTCAGTATCAGGTCAATTTGTTCGAACTATACTTCATACACACATAGGAATGACAATTCAAATGCAAGCATCCATAAATAATTTGATCTTGACCTGCATTTTTGGTTCACCGACTTTGTGAATTATTGCGACCACCCTAACGTTCAACCTAATGTTCACAATGGAAGTGGAGGCAATGATCAGGAATCGATGCAATTCACCAACAGCTCCAATCAGAGATACCAAAGGGCCTGAAACTCCGGAATTTACTGCCGGCCGATTGGTATTTTCCAATTTCTCGAACCCTGGTGTAAAACATATTGGCAGGGCTCAAGAAAAGTTTGTCCATTAACATCTATTAAACAGGATCTACACTTTTGAGTATAAAATACTCTACCATGGATCTACTCATCAGGGCCTCGGGGAAACAATCAAAACGATCCTGCTAATTTAATATGTATTTGGCACATCCAGACTACATTTCAGAAAACACTTATTCGCTAAGCTAGCACAAGAATTCACTAGATCTATAAACACAATTACCAATATGTTCCATTCAAACAAACGAACCAGAAAACGCCATTCCTCTCTTAAAACCAATTGGACTCGTCTCGGTATCTCAATATATGTTACAAATTATGTCAAGGGAGAAACCAATTATCAACTAATTTACGTCCTACTGGCAATGCGAAATTTTCCATTCAAAAGACAACCCACAAACATAAAAACTAGTTTACAACGACTTCTGGTTCATCTTTGAATGTGTGTACCGCTTATATCTTTTTGTTTTGGATAACCAATTGGCCATTTTTATGGGAAAGTAACTGTCCTTTTGGCTTTCCGCTATTGATGTATTCATTATGGTCTAGTTATTTAATGTTTTTGTTTCTTTCCCTTTGGTGTCTTTGATCGGGTGTGTGGGTTAATTGTATCGATTCCCGATCATTGCCTTCAGTTTTATTCTACATATAAAACTTCACTAAACAATACATCCCGTCACGAAAACACGCCTATATAATTTTGACCCCCTTGAACCCCACTTTTATATAGTAAAACTGGGGTTTCCGGGGGTATACCTTATTTTTCTTATTTCTGCTCTAAAATATAGATTGTGGGTACTCGTTAGAACCGCCTCGATGAAGCGGTTCTAACGAGTAACCACAATCTATATTTTGAGCAGAAATAAGAAAAATATCACAAGATTTTATCCTAAAATTTTCATTTTTTCGGCGATTAAGGTGGGAATGTATTTGTATAGGCATGTTTGCGTAATGCTTTCCATGTATTTCGAATAAACTTCTCCGAATTGGCAATCATCAGCACAAAGTCACTGAGGCCCAAAATAGGGTATACCAACTTAGCGGCTCAAACAGAACGAATATCTCCTCCCATCGTCAACTTCTTCACCAACTTATAAAAAAAGCGTAACACATCACATTAAATTTTCACATAAACACTTACACTCATAAAACAATTGCTAATACAGTTGAACCGGCCTCCGCCCATCGGGGCTTGAAGAAATAGATTGGGCTGCAAGATGCTTCAACGCAGAGCTCAAACTGGCAACACATGAGTACCAGTAAACCGCTAAGAAGGACTAAGTCTGTCCAGGCAAAGTGGTGCGAGTCAGACCACCCAGTGCATATAAGCCCTTTTGATTTCATTGGGCGGCAGGGCTTGAGATGTCATTTCATCTCAATGTCGGGTAAAAGTCCCACAGAATTAGAAGCAATGTCTCCAAAGTAACCTAAATAGTGTTGACGGTGACGTTAAACCTCAATTCAAACAAACGAATACAGTGGAACATTGCACCAAAACTGTTCTTAAACCATGTGTCTCTTCACAACAACCTTCAGGTGCCTCCACGAAAGGTCATAAAGGTCATGCATGAAAACAATTACAGCGACCTTAATAGATGAAGAAAGAATAGATATGCATTAACTGTTAGTTGAATAGTTGGAAAATTAATTGCTTGCGATGAATTTTAAAAGCGCCATGAAAAACGTACAGGCTATATATTGGTGTTACTGACTGAGGGCAGCCTGCCTCGGTGGCTCAGTCGGATGCGCGTCTGACTGGTGATCAGGAGGTCGCGGGTTCGACTCCCGCCGGGGTCGGCAACATTCTTTCGTGGAGATTGATCATGAAATCTTTTCTGCGGTCATTCTCTCCCTTCCGCTGATTCAAGAAGGGCAGCTGTCAGTTTCTGGCGAAAGAATGTGCACTGTACTGGTTAACCGCTTACGTATAAGCCTGCCCAGGAAAGTGTTGATAGGTAAACTGACCGGCTCAAAAATGACCTAAATAGTATTGACTGGGCCGTTAAACTCCAATACAAACAATCAAAACTGACTGAGGGTGTGACATTATATCAAACAAACTGCTCTACAGATTGTGATAAATTATGTCAAGGTCCTCTCTTTATTCATTCCTTCAGTGGAACTAAACAATATATTTTTCAAAATATACCCCAGCCAGCGAAAATCTTCATTTATATTGTACTTCCTCTGCCACTATGACGAATGCCTGGAAAACGTAACCCTCTGACCGTGCAGTTATGTACTGCAAATAACCGGTTACCGTGTTTCATACAAATCAGTGATGGGCAGCACGATCATAACGGTAACATACGGAACCCTAGAAGGGATATTCAATTTTATTTTTAATATGTTGTGCGAACAAGATATTAAGATGTGCGAACAAGATATTATCTTGTGCACACAAGATAATATGGTGTGCGCACAAGATTCTTGTGCGAACAACATAATTTAACTGGTGCGGACAACATAATATCTTGTTCGCAGAACTTAATATCTTGTGCGCACACAAATTTTTCAGATAAACAAAACGGGTAATTTTCAAATGGAAATGTGTGATATTTTTCTTATACGAGTATATACTGCAAACATAGGTTGTGGGTTTTCGTTAGAACCGCCTCCAATGAGGTGGTTCTAACGAGTACCCACAACCTATGACATGAAGCAGAAATTAGAAAAATCATGTATAATAGCCCCGTAACCCCAGTTTTCTTTTTCAATATAAAGCGGGGTTTTGTGGGGTGTTCATTTTACGGACATGTACAAGAATCATATTGTGTAAATTTCGTACAAATGTTTTTGCGCGGACAGTGATAGTAAGGTGGACATTAGCATTATAGACCACAAACCTCAATTTTAAAAAAAAAAAATCATTATAACACTGTTCGTTATATCACGGTCGTGTCCGTAGTTATTAATTACCTGTTAAAACGCAACCCTCTGACCTACAGCGATATTAGCGCGGTAATGTTCTATAAATAACCGTTACCCAGGCTTTCCTACAAATCAGTGACAAGCACGTTGACTTTACATGTAGCACTGAAGAGCTTTAAAACACTTAGCAACTTTGGGTCGATTGTTCGTCAAAAATGCATTTGGCATAATAGGTTATGCGTTTCACTGCACTGACAAGTTGTAAAAGTCTGCCTCATGGCTTGACGTGTTTTAACCCTTTTTATACCAAATGGAATCTTCCACCTTATATATAGCATGAGTCCATGTCAAAATTCAGGGATGTCAGGTTGTGTTTTCTTCAAAATATATTTGGAAACTGGCTGAACGTTTTGCAAACAGTGTAGGCCCTGATCAGACGCCGCGTTCTGCGGCGTCTGATCTGGGCCTACACGGTTTTCCAGGGTACCCGATTTTGGGGTTTCCGGTATAAAATGGGTTGATATTGGATAGCTTTTTACCGTTACACTATGGCGCTTGCTACAATAACCAAAGCACTGACAGTACCGGGGTCAATTGTCTCTGATTGATTGATTGATTTAAGGCTTAACGTCCCCGTCAGCACTGTAAAGGTCATTTTTGAGACGTTGCTTCCAATTGTGTGGGACTTTTACCCGACATTGAGATGAAATGACATCTCAAGCCATGTCGCCCAATGAAACAATAGGGGTTTTAAGCATGGACGGTCCGACTCGCACCGCCTTGCCTGGGCAGGCTTAGATCATCTAAGCAGTTAACCAGTATTCGTGTGCGGTCGGTTTCAACTCTACGTGGAAGCATCATGCAGCCCATCTATTTCTTCAAGCCCGTCCCGATGGGCGGTGGCCGCGATTGTCTTTCAGGGGAGGCTGGGAAAATGGTTCTGAACGTCGATAGCGACTGTGTCGTTTAACCCTTTTGTTCAAGTATTTTAAGACACGGCATTCGCAATGCCTAATATCAGAGCCCATTCCTGATTTTTCAGATAACCAAACCTTTTCTACACAGCACATTGACGCCCAAAGGACAATAAACGCAACTAAGGTTATTGAAAGGGTAAATTTCTGATGAAAATATGTGATTTTGTGGCTCACCTGACCGAAGGTCATGGTGAGCTAGCTATTGTAACTGTGAGATGTCCGGCGGCATCGTCCGTCGTCCGTCGTGCGTCGTGCGTGCGTAAACGTTTCCTTGTGAACACCTAGAGGCCACGGTTTTGGGCCAATCATCATCACCCTTGGTCAGAATGATCATCATGCCAATATATCAGTCAAGTTCGAATATGGGTTATGTTGGGTCAAAAAAGTAGGTCAGTAGGTCAAATCATAGAAAAACGTGTGACACACTAGAGGCCACAGTTTTGGTCCGATAATCATCAAACTTGCTCAGAATGATCATCTTGGCAATATCTCGGTCAAGTTCGCATATGGGTCAAGTCGGGTCAAAAAGTATGTCAGCAGGTCAAATCATAGAAAAACCGTGTGAACACACTAGAGGCCACAGTTTTGATCCGACCATCATCAATCTTGCTCAGAATGATCATCTTGACAATATCTCGGTCAAGTTCGAATATGGGTCATGTCGGGTCAAACAGTAGGTCAGTAGGTGAAGAAATCAAAAAACCTTGTTAACACTCTAATGACCACATTATTGGTCCACCATTCTCATACTTGTTTAGAATTATGCCAAGTTTGCGAACAGCCCTGTAGTGTAGTGGTTTGATCTTAGTACTCTCAAATAAAGGGTTATGAGTTAAAATCCCGGTAGAGGAACAATATTTTTTTTTTCTAAACGTTTTTTAGGTCACCTGACCGAAGGTCATGGTGAGCTTTTGTGACTGTGTGATGTCCGTCGTCGTCGTCCGTCGTTCGTCGTGCGTGCGTAACTGTTCCTTCTGAACATTTTAGAGGCCACAGTTTTGGGCAAATCATAATCAAACATGGTCAGAATGATTATCATTGCAATATCTCGGCCAAGTTCGATTATGGGTCATGTCGGGTCAAAAAGTAGGCCAGTATGTCAAATCATAGAAAAACCTTGCGAACACATTAGAGGCCTCATCAGTCTTGTTCAGAATGATCATCCTGGCAATATCTCGGTCAAGTTCGAATATGGGTCAAGTCGGGTCAAAAAGTAGGTCAGTAGATCAAATCATAGAAATACCTTGAAAAACACTCTTTGAACTGTAAAAATGCTGTATTCAAAATGGCGATCTGTTTATGTTTTGAAACTGACAGTTGTGACGTCATAGCAAGTTCAAAATTTTGACATACGATACGATTGATCAATTACCGTAAACATCCGTATAAAATTATAACATAAAAAGAAAATTTACTTTTTCAGGCGGATACCTAAAAGCACGATTGAAAATTCGGATATTTTCAACACACGAGATGAGATATTTTTTATATCCACCTCGTAAAAAGTAGATATCCTCCATGTCATATGTGAGTCAATATTGTTATCTATTGAGTAAAGTGTCAACTTTATATGATAGATGCACTGCAGACTCATTATCGTATAATTCATTTCACATTAGGTTCCGTTAACCAATTTTCCACCAAATGGAATCTTCCTCCTTATATATAGAAGGAGTCCATTTCAAAATTTAGGATTGTCAAGTTATGATATTTTTAAAATTAAATTGGGAAATGGCTAAATCGTTTGCAAACAAATGACTAGCCTAGATGAAACGATATCATCCCATGCAGCCAACGAAGCAGCCAACTAAAGGGATGTTGTACAAAGCATTCGAGTGTATGTAGACTGACAAAAACACAAATCAGCACCATCATTAGGAAAACATCCCTAAAGACAATACATGGTAAATTTTATTGCCGAAAAAGGGAAAATTTTAAGAAAAAAAAATTGTGATATTTTTCTTATTTCTGCTTAAAATATAGATTGTTGGTACTCGTTAGAGCCGCCTCATTGAGGCGTTTTTTGTTTGTTTGATTTGAGGTTGTAAAGGTAATTTTGGAGACATTTCTTCCAATTTTGTGGGACTTTTACCCGACATTGAGATGAAATGACATCTCAAGCCCTGTCGCCCAATAAAACCAATAGGGTTTATAAGCATTGACGATCCGACTCGTGCGCACCGCTTTGCCTGGGCAGGCTTAGATCCTCTAAGCGGTTTACCAGTACTCGTGTGCGGGTCGGATTCAGCTCTGCGTGGAAGCATCATGCAGCGCATATATTTCTTCAAGCCCCGATCGGCGGGGCCGCTCATTGAGGCGGTTCTAACGAGTACCCGCAACCTATATTTTAGAACAGAAATTAAAAAGATAAGGCTTACCCCTGTAAAACCCAGTTTTACTATAAAAATTGGGGTTCAAGAGGGTCAAAATTATAAAGGCGTGTTTTCGTTATGAAAGATCCTATGCTTTTGAGCTATATACGACACCAGTACATGTTAACTGCGCGGGCCTCTGTGGCCAAGTGGATATAAGAGCGCTGACTCTTAATCATTAAGTCTCTCATCGGTGTGGGTTCAAGCCTGGCTCGGGTCACAAGTTAGACGTCTAGTTCTGCAACGGTATGTCAAGTTTGTGTGTGTGTTTTTTTTTATGTTTTTTTTTCTCCGGATACTCCGGTTTTCGCTCACCTCTGATTAGGCTATCGGTCCGATATAAGTGAAAAACTGTTGAAAGGACCGCAAAACCGACAAAAATCACCAGTAACTATTTAACATGCACCCACATATTTATCATTCATAACAGACGCCAAAAACATCGACAAACCACACAGTAAAGGCGGGACTTGGGATGCACAAACTTGAAATCACAGAAATCTCAGATAACTTAGCGACATGAAAAAATTTTGAGAAGTTTGGGAAGCTTCTCCTCTACAACATTTTCGCAAAACAATAAAGAAGATATCGCCGAAAAACTTGGTCAAGACTTTAGCATTGGCTATATATGGCTACATACGTGACCCAGCTGCTTTTTGTTTTGAAATTTTAAAAACATACGTGCCATTTCGATTTACATAGCGTATAACCTAGAAAATGTACTTAAACGGTGACAAAACCCATTCATCGTACAAAAACGCAATAAGCAATATACATAGAAGCTTGCTACGTATTACGTACGATTCCTACGTCTTGATATGTTTTGCAACGTTATTAATTGTTGTTAGGTTTTGATAGGTATTGCTAGGTATCACTTCCCATTACGAGAACACGCCTGTACAAATACATTGTAAATTTTACCGCCGAAAAAACACACTTAATTTTTAGATAAAAAATTGTGATATTTTTCTTATTTTTGCTCAAAATATAGATTGTGGGTACTCGTTAGAACCGCCTCATCGAGGCGGTTCTAACGAGTACACACAATCTTTATTTTAGAACAGAAATAAGAAATATAATGTTGACCCCTGTAAACCCCCGTTTTTCCCTATTAAATTGGGGTTCAAGGGGTCAAAATTATATAGGCATGTTTTCGTGATGCCTACGAAACAGTAGTAAAACCTAGCCCTCACTACGAGACAGTGAGATAGGGGCTTTATCCCTGTCCTTCACTTTCATCTCGCCAACTGTGATTTCTATCTCTTTTCACCCTTTCTCTAGGGGACGACACAAAATGACCCACAAGTGTCATTAAACCCTAACACCGGCCCCGATAGCTCAGTTGGTAGAGTGTCCGCTCCGGGGAACGGGAGGTCACGGGTTCGATCCCGGGCCGCGACATACCAAAGTCGTTAAAAATGGTACTAGCTGCTCCTCGCCAGGCACTAAGATTTACGGGGTAGAGCTAGGACTGGTCGACCCAGTGTCAGGATAATGTGACTGTGTGTGGTATCATGTAATGTGTCTGGACATGATACTTCAGTGAGGCAGCACTATAAAAGTGAGCATTGAGCTCCCTGTCGCAACCAGACACCGTCGTGATATGGCTGAAACATTGTTGAAAGCGACACACACACATTTTCACGTGCTCAGATTCAATTGTTATATATCATACCAGCTACATTGTATCAAATTTTATCATATGACGTCGCTAATAAGCAGTGGATAACGTCGTGTAATAAAAATCGTATGACCACACGTGTAATAACACTTTGGCGGGATTAAGTAACGTCATGAAGACGTCCATGTCAGCAATGCACTTTTCGGAGAAAACTTGTCAAATTAAAAGGCGATAAAATCAAATTTAAAGTAGTCATATGATAAAGAGAATCTTACACTCGTGGTCATTTCATATGAAATTTATGAAACTCGCCGAAGGCTCGTTTCATAAATTTCATATGAAATGACCACTCGTGTAAGATTCTCTTTATCTAGTTAACTGCGACTATAGTTTATCAACGACCTTTGAGAGGTCAAAGTTTAAGCGAGACGAGTCGATTCCATTTTTTAGGGGAAGCAGGTTTCGGATACTTTTTTTCTCGTGATTTTAAAGATATAAATCAATGTTTTGATATTATTTATCTAACACTCATGGCCGAGTGGTTAATGCGATGTGCTCCGAGTCACACCAAAAATCTTTTAGACGAGGGTTCGAGTCCCAGTGACACATTTTTTTATTATTTTTTTTATATTTGATTTTTCATTCTTAATTTATCTTTTTATGTTTAAAGTTATTTTCTTTATTTTCTTATATTTTCATCATTTATATTTTGTTTCATTTGTTTTATTTTCAACAATTATATTTTATGTTGGATGTCGGCCTCGGTAGTTCAGTCGGATGCGCGTCTGACTGGTGGTCAATAGGACGCCGGCTCGATACCTGCCGGGGTCAGCAACATTATTTCCCATGGAGATTGATTATGAAATCTTTTCCATGGCCATTCCCTCCTTTCTGCTGATTCAAGAAGGGCAGTTGTTAGTTTCTGGGGAAAGAATGTGCATTGTACTGGTTAACCGGCTCATAAATGACCTAAATAGTGTTGCCTGGGCCGTAAAAGCCCAATTCAAATTTCAGATTCATTTCAACAGCGCATTTGCCTTCACTGACGGCTATGAACGTACATGTACGTTCAATCATACTAACATTTTTGATAATACTTCTTAAATCCGAGCTGCAACGATTCGCTTGTGCTCGTTCCATCTTTTCAATAAAATGAATATACATCTAATGTGATGGCCCCGTCTATCGGGGCTTGGAGAAAAAGCTCGAGCTGCACGATGCTTCCAAGCGGATCTGAAACTGAGGACACATGAGCAATGGTAAACCGCTTAGTAAGTCCGAACCTGCCCAGGCAAAGTGGTGCGGATTTGACCGTCCATACTTCTTAAACCCGTTTAATTTTATTGGGTGGCAGAGCTTGAGGTGTCGTTTCAACTCAGTGTCGGGTGAAAAACCCACAAAAAATGGAAGCAACTTCCCCAAACTTGACGGGGACAATAAACCTCAAATCAATCAAACAAACAAACATCTCATGTGCTCCAGTTTTATAGGTTCGAAAAATTTTTAAAGAAAAGTAAAAAAAAAAACTAAAACTGAAAAAAAAAAAAAACATCTGCCCAAGATTCGAACCCCAGATCTCCAAGATGGAAGGTGTGTTACTAAAGTGTCTCGGCTGGTTGTCAATCTGGTTACACGACGCGCCAGATTAAGAATATGACGGTAACTATCGCCCAGTGTAAAAAATATCCACTACAGGCGACTTACCTTAAACACGGACGAGTCCAAAATTAAAAGTGCAGTCACGTCTCACTGCGTTTTGAAAGACTATAACACAGACAGAAATATGACAGTGACGGTGTTTATTCTTTTCTTGTGTGCCCTTACTTTTTACGAGATTAATGGTCTTGTGGAACTAGATGTTTGCAGCGACAACACTTTAGATAGTCAGCAAGTGTTGGACTTGGTAAGTACATGTAGCCTACTTACATGTATTATAATTTCTTGCACACCAGACAACAAAATCCGTGATTTTATTCTGGGATAGAAATTTATGTTCTGACCCTGGTGTTCCGACCCAAAATCGAATATAATCGCGTGTTTGATAAATGCACTGGTTGATTACGACCTCGTATGCGCCGTCGTTAAGGTTGACGTCACAACAACGTCACTAAACATTCCTGCAGTGTCAACACAATATGGCGGACTTTGGTAAGCGAAGTGACTGCAGCATTAAAAATCCGCTTTAAGAAATGGAAGGTATGCAAGAAAAAGAATCCAATATGGGTGTGAGGGGTGGATAGAAAAATCCGTCCCTCGGGATCACTGTCCGGCATCACTCGGCAAGCCTCGTGATGCCGGATAGTGTCCCTCGTGACGGATTTTTCCATCCACCCCTGACACCCATATAAGATTTTTATATTATCAACGACCTTTCTACCCCGGGCTTCTCCAGACTTTCGGATGAGTCTTTTACCAAAAAGCTCATACCGTTCCACTCGGATGAACAAAATGGCCGCCAGAGCTTAAGATAGAAATAATTTTAAACGTCTTCTCATCTGTCAACAATGTACATAATAAAAGCACGCTAACACTGCATGATACCCCACCACTGCAAGATAATATGGTTATAGCCTTGCCCATAATAGTGGTACTTTTAAGTGTTATAGTTATCTGTAAAACTTCACTAAGGCATTCAATATAGTAAAGGAACTACATACATGTATATCAAAAGGGCAGATAATACAATAACCAGAAAAGCAGAGTGACTGTCCTTGGCAATAATATGTGTCCTTTAGTGTTTTAAAATTTGAAGAAAATCCATGAAAAGATTCTTAAGTTATTGATCGCAAACTCCAAAAAAAAATTGTGAGAAATTAATCAAGTTATCGGTCGGAAATGGTGTGGATGGACGGACGAACGGACAGACACCGGAGGGTATATTATAATACCCCAGCACTATCGTGTGATGGGGTATAACAAAAAGAAGAAAAGAAAAAAAAGTCATTCCCGATATAAACATGTAGGCACAATTTGAAAACAAAAATGTGAAAAATTAATCAAGTTATCGGTCGGAAATGGTGGGGATGGACGGACGGACAGACGGACGGACGGACGGACAGACACCGGAGGGTATATTATAATATCCCAGCACTATCGTGTAATGGGGTATAACAAAAAGAAGAAAAGGAAAAAAAAAAGGTAAAAAAAAGGAATGAAAAACAAAAAATGAGAAAAAAAAACGAAAAAAAAAAATTCATTGCAAAAAGAAAGAAAAGAAAAATAAACGGAAAAAAAAAAGAAAAGAAAAAACGAGAATAAAAAGAAAAAAAAAGAAAATTCCATTCCTCCACGGGGGTTTGAACTCACGCCCCTCAGATTCATAGCACAAATTAATCCAGTTATTGGTCGGAAATGGTGGGGACGGACGGACGGACAGACACCGGAGGGTATATTGTAATATCCCAGCACTATCGTGTGATGGGGTATAACAAAAAGAAGAAAAGGGTGAAAAAAAAGGGAAAAAAAAAAGGAATAAAAAACCAAAAATGAGGAAAATTAAAAAAAATAAATAAATTCATTGCCAAAATGAAAAAGAAAGAAAAAGAAAAAAGAACACAAAAAAAAAAAGAAAAAACGAAAAAAAAAAAAATTTCCATTCCTCGACGGAGATTTGAACTCACGCCCCTCAGTTTCATAGTCAACAATAAGATTGTAGTCCAGCACTCTAACCACTACACTGGCAGTGATAATCAATATATTTCATAAATTAAAGGAATAAATGCGCAGAAACTATTTAATGGGAATTGTTAACGACCAATTTTTCGTTAAATGTTAACGCATTTTGTGTATTCACAACACAAAACCTGCTTATTATGGTCGTTTATACATCAGTGCAGTTTCATCCAAATATTCCATATAGTAAAGGAATAAGTCCCCAAAAACCATTTAATCGGAATTTTTAACGACCATAATTCCGTTAAATGTTAATGTATTTTGCTCATTTACAATCCCAAACCACTCATACCCAATGCCAATGTGTATACAAAATTTGAAGAAAATCCGTGAAAAAATATTCAAGTTATTGATCGGAAACGCCCCAAAACCCCTTATTTTGAACTAAAAAGGGCCATAACTCTGTCAAATGTTAACGGATTTTGCCCATTAACAATCCCATACCACTCATTTCCGATATATACATGTATGCAAAATTTGAAAAAAATTCGTTAAAAATTACTCAAGTTATCGATCGGAAATGGTGCGGACGGACGGACGGACGTACGGACGGACAGACACCGGAGGGTATAACATAATACCCCGCCACTATCGTGTGGTGGGGTATAATAAAAGACATCACCTCTTAAACCGGTGAACGGGTTTTGAAATAGTTTTACAAGAATTTCCTAGAGGCATCATCTACCAAAATTACCTAAATGGTTTCGCTCCGCTGAACAATATGGCGACCAGAGCCAAAAATAGAAAAACCTTAAAACAATATCTCCTCGAAGGCCACTGGCCCAGTTAACGATCGGATGAACAAGATGGCAACTAAGGCTGCCACGATTAATCGTATAATCGATTAATCGATCGATAAATTCCACAAAAATGATTATCATTTCTGATTTGCTTTTAATCGATTACATGATAGGTACAATTTACTACCCAAAGTTATGCCTAAAATAGCTGGATGAGTGGCAAACAGTGCAGATCCTGATGAGACGCCGTATTCCGCGGCGTCTCATCTGGGTCTACACTGTTTGCTCAGGCCTGTCTGTTCAAATATACATACGGTAAAGTGCAACATATGGTAAGAGTCATGCTCAGACAGAAAGCCAGACAGGTAAAATTATTACAAAAACCTTAGCGATTACTAATCGATCGCAATGACAGGACAGATAATCGATTATCTTTTCAACTCCGATTAGCCAGCCCTAATGGCAACCAGATCTAAAATAATAAAAAGACAAGAGCTTGGTGGTACTAACGCCTATTAGCTGCAGCCTTTGGCTGTAGAGAGGGCTGTAGTTGATGGCCACGTTTGTCATTCAGCCACCAAGTTTGCTGTATGTGTTATTGAAGGCCACGACAAGCTTCCTACCTTATATTGGTTACCTAAACATCATAAAAGACCATACAAAGCACAGTCTGTTGCAATTTCAAGCTCTTGTACCACCACTTAACTTTCCAAATTATTAACGTCATGTATTACTGCCATCAAAAACATGTGATAAAATATTGCGACAAAGTCTTTGAAAGATCAGCGAGAAATCTGTTTTGGTCTTTAAAAAATCTGATGAAGTTTTAAATAAACTGAAATCGAGACATTTTCGTGCTTCAAGTCTGTGTACTTATGATTTTCCACCCTTTACACTACACTTCCTCATAATCTTATAAAAGAAAATGATTTGATTGAATGGACATATCATACGGAAGATTCCCTCTATCTTGCATGTAATGTAAGAAATGTTTTTTCACTTCTGAAGAGCATAACAATTATACTTTATGGTCATGTCAGAAAGTGTGTGAAGCTCTCAGCTTTCTACTTGACAATATTTACATATTGACACAAAGTGTGGGTATTCCGATGGGTACGAATTGCGCACCCCTTGTGGCTGATCCGTTCTTGTATTGTTATGAAAGAGACTCCATTATTCCCTTCCCGTTGAAAACCAATCTGAAATTAATGAAACCTTTTGCTCGACTTCTAGATATTTTGATGATTTATTAAATATTGACAATACCTATTTCGATGGTTTCGTCAGTCAAATATACCCCCACCCAGAACTTCCGTTAACTAAAGCAAATTCTTGTGATACCGAGGCCCCGTATCTATTGTAGATGGGTTTGTTTATATAAATTCCTGCCAAATTTATGATAATCGCGATGATTTTGATTTTGATATTGTAACTTTTCCTTTCTTGCATGGTGATGTTCCTCGTGCGGCATCCTATGACGTTTATATTTCGCAATTAATTCGATTTGCCAGAGTATCTAGTCATGTAATTGACTTCAACACTCGTTATACATTGTTAACTGCTAAACTTCTTAATCAGGGTTATCGGTATCATAAAGGACGCACTATTTTTTCAATATTGTATAGGCGTCCTTCCGATTCAATTTCAAAATCTCTTCTGCAACAAGGTATATCGGAACCCGAATTTTATGGTGACTTAGTATATACATTCAGAAAAAAGTATATACTTGCAATGACTTCAGCACCCAATTTCGTAAAATCATTCCTCGATATAAAAAGATTGGGTACAACATAAATGTTATACGACAGAATGCATGCATGGTAGTAAACCCGATCACGGTTGACAACTCTGTTTCCCTCTTTAACTGCATGCCGATGGGTCAGGCCTCATATTCTATGACGGTTTCAGCGTAAGGATTACTGAGAATTAGAGAGAAATTATTTTATGTAATGTTGGTCGGTGCCTGATGCTCTGTCTCTGGTTGGGCCCATCGCAGCCGAACTGTTGGTTTTCTTTTGCCCCAGTGGTTTCATGCTGTCTAATCCTCACCGTTGGTTCATCTCTGTGGTTGTTTTTCTTTTATGTATGTCCCATATGAGCCTCAGTTTTCCCCATATACACTGGGGTTGAGCGGGGTCTTCATTATACGGAGTTGTTAACATGATGTTTTTTTTTTTTTTTTTGTTAGATTTGACGTTTAACGCCCCAATCAACACTATCTCGGTCATTTTGGAGACGTTGCCTCCAATTGTGTGGGAATTTTACCCGACATTGAGATGAAATGACTTCTCAAGCCCTGCAGCCCGATGAAACCAATAGGGTTTATAAGTATGAACGGTTCGACTCGCACCGCTTTTTCCCGGCAAGGCTTAAAACCTCATAGCGGTTTACCAGTACTCATATCACAGACTGTCGGTTTCTTGAAGTCCCGATGGGCGGGGCCGATTTTAACATGATATAAATGCCGATACCCTAACAGAAATCAAAAGTGGGGCCGAGGTGTCTTTGGGGCCGAGATGTCTAGGGGCCGAGGTGACAGTGGGGCCGAGGTGTCTAGGGTCGAGGTGTCTAGGGCCGACTTGGTTTTGGGCCGACCTGTCTAGGGGCCGAGGTGGTAGTGGGGCCGAAGTGTCTGGAAATCGTGTTTAGAAATTTCATATAATATGGATTCTTCATGAAAAAATAGTTGGCCCATATTGTCTTCATCCGAATTATTTCTCCTTTTAGTTTTTTGCCTTTTAATTAACATAGAGATCTCGTAAGCAAGATACCTGAAAATATTTTAGCTAGAGTCTTGATATTTAGTATACTGATTGGGATTGACGAGGAAATCACCTGATTAAACTTTCAACCAGTATAATGAAATTTTGTTAGGGTTATGGACCTTTGCAATTTCTGGCCATTTAATCGTGTCACTTTCTTGTGTATACCATACTCATATATATGGTAGTGTTATGAAATTTTATATATGGATTCCTGATGAAAAAAAATAGTTGAGCCATATTTTTCTCTTCTCTTAACTGTTTCCTTTTAAATTAAATAACATTGAAATCTCGTTAGAACGATATCTGAAAATGTTTTTGAGGTAGAGCCTTGATATTTGGTATACTGATTAGGACCGAGGGAGAGATTACCTGATTAAATTTCCAACCAATACAAGTATCCACATGAAAAAAATAGGTGACCTATATTTTTTCTTATCAGAATTAGCTCCCATGTTCGAGTTATTTATTTATATAACGTTGAAATCTCGTTAGCAAGATATCTGAAAAGGTATTTGAGCTAGAGCTCTGATATTTGGTATACTCGTTACTGATTAATACATAGAAGAAGATCACCTGATTAAAATTTTAACCATTTTACTGAAAAAGTGTTGGTGTTATGTCCCTTTGCGATGTCTGCTCATTTAATTGTGTTCAAGAAATCTGAAAACTATTTAAATTTATATCTTGAAACTTGACAGGCTGATAGGGAATGACTAGTACACGAACTGATTAACTTTTTGAAAAAGTTCTGAAAATTTTTCTTCAGTAATGGCCCTCTGAAAATGTGGGTATTTAGGGGCAAGCATATGGTTGGGGGCATATTGTTTTATAAACACAAATTCCAGTTATTGACTTCTCCTAAACAAGGGGATTTTTTAATGATTTCACAGGAAAGTCTTTTGATAACCATCTGTCAAAACTGTTGAATACTGTCTGATTGGCCGCCCCGCCCATCGGGGCTTGAAGAAATAGATAGGCTGCATGATGCTTCCACGTAGAGCTGAAACTGACCACACACGAGTACTGGTAACCCGCTTAGAGGATCTAAGCCTGCCCATGCAAAGCGATGTGAGTCGGCCCGTCCATGCTAATGAACCCTATTGGTTTCATTGGGTGACAGGGCTTCAGATGTCATTTCATCTCAATGTCGGGTAAAAGTCCCATAAAATTGGAAGCAACGTCTCCAAAATGACCTATACAGTGTTGACGGGGACGATAAACCTCAAATCAAACAAGCAAAAACTGTCTGATTGGTATTGTAAGTTCAACTTAACCCCGTACTTGTGAATAAATTGCATGGTCTATTTACATTTCCGACGACACAACTCGGCAGATGTCGACCTTTTTCGTGTCATTTACGAAAACAAATTAAAAAAACAAAACATAAAGTATCTTATACGTGATGTAACTGCCTAATAGCAAGCAGCAGTTTGGCCGAATGGTTAGAGCCAAGGTTAATAAAATACATGTAATATCCGTGAGTTCGAATCCAACACACTGGACTCAGCAATGTTTTCTCGTGGAGAGTGATAATGAAGCCTTTTCTACCGTCATTCTCTCCCTTCCGCTGATTCAAGGGCAGTTTTTTATTATGGCGAAGTACTGGATGAGTTGGCCGAGTAATGTGGATAGGTAAACTGACCCGCTTAACACATTCAGTACCAGAAACCCCAAGAGGGATACCTAGGCACACAATGCATGCCCAGATCAGACGCCGCAGAACGCGGCGTCTGATCAGGGCCTACACTGTTTGCAAAAAGTAAAGCCATTTCCCAAACAGTTTTTGAAAAAAAAAACACAACCTGACACCCCTTAATTTTGAAATGGAATCCTGCCATATATAAGGTGGAAGATTCCATTAGGTACAAAAAGAAGTAGTAATAAGTCCTAAATAGTGTTGACTGGGTCGACTGTGGACAAGCCAAGGACCTGACTATAGGAATAAGCGATCATGGGACTCTCAACACATATTCAGCCTATAACAGGACCACTTTATCCTGGCCCTGTTTATACTAGAAACACGCCAAGGTAAATTTCGGTTACGTTACTAACCGGGACGGCATGACTTAAGGGAAATGGTTACACCTTCAGGGGAGGCAACTCCTACAAAAGTATTTTGTCTCCTATGTCTTTAGGGGTCAACTCTAAAAGGAAAGAATTTGCTCCGGAAGAGCAAATTCTTTCCTTTAAGAATAGACCCTCTTTTCTTGGGGGGACAGGGCTTGCAAAAAAGCGAACAGGAAGTCCCGAAAATTGTCTCCCTTTGAAAAATGGCGGACCAATCCGCCAGGTGTTCCCATTCCTCTTAAATGAAACTAATATTAAACTCAAATTTACCAGGTTGCGGATGGAAAAGCATGGTTAACGCTGGCAGCCATTTTCAAAAATTTCTTTCCTGATCAGCGAGGTCACGGGTGGTAATCAGGGGAACTAGCTCGAAAATGAGTCAATGGAAATTTGTTCCCTCGACAAATCCGGGAACTCTCGAGCTAGCTCCATCACCAAGAAACTCGTAAACAAAGGTAGGTCTCGAAGAGTTTTATCACCATTTTTTTCTTTGTAAGCTATGTATAAAAAAATCCGTCAATGCAGTTCCACATAGAAATGATTTAACTTTGTACTCCGCTAGAATTTGCCATGGAAATTTGCAGCGCTGGAGTATGAATGAAACCCAAACTTTTTATCACGGACCGGACAAATTGTCAATTTATGTCATTATGGAGATTTTGGCCGACGATTTTTCATTATCCGTCAAAAGTACGCCCTTCACACCCACAGAAACAACATCCCTGGTGAAATGGAACATGGACAGTTTGAAATAAGCAAAAAAATTTTTGCCGTGATTACGTAACTTGCGACTTATTACGAAATTAGTGTCCGAGCTAGTCTTCTCGACAAGGAGCTAGTTCACTCGACATAAAAAAGAAAATGAAACATTCATCAGATTCGATGTCTTTCTATGGTCCCACCCAGGTTATCCAACTGGTTTCTTTACCACTGGCTAGTTGGGTAACAAGATGCTATGCCCCAAAGGCGTCCCCCAGTCGTTTCTCCCTGTTCGTTTCGCCCCCATTTTACACCCCTGTTTTGCCAACAGAGCCTGGTCTTTTCGCCCCCCCCCCCCCCTTAGTCATTTCGCCCACCTAGTTGCTTCGCCCCCTCTCATTTGGAGCGGATCAATGGATGTTGGATGGATGGATGGATGGATGGATGGATGGATGGATGGAATGATTGATGGATGGAAGGGTGCACAATAGAAAGGGATGAGTGGGTATTTGGAAGGATTGGTCAATTGGAGGACGGATGGACGAACGAACATATAGACGGACAGACAGACGGACGGATGGATGGATGGGTCGGTGGGTAGATGGATGGAAGAATGGATGGAAAAAGAGAGAAAATATATATGCGCACAAATGTCAGTGTCGTGTAAAGGTTTGATTAAATAAATGAAGTATTTGATTCCTACCGGTAATCTTTTTGATGATTTTTGTTTCACTCAGAAATCACATATTGTTCCCGCAGGTGATCTGATTATTTTTAATAAACCTAAAGTCATCGTTTATACAAATTATGTTGTGCTGCAGTCCTAGGTACTACAAGTTTCTTGAAATCAGCCCACTGGTTCTAGAGAAGATTTTTAATGGTTTCACCATATATGGGCATGGTAACCATCTTGGTCATGTGACCCAGATGCCTCGAACAAACTATCGTTTCCCCTATACCCATAAATGCTCAACACAGTTTTCGACTAAATTGTTGAAAGATAAGATGGTGCTTATTAGTTGTTTAATATATCACAGACTGGAAGTCAGTCGTTATAGTGAATAGATCATGAGCGCGTAGCGCGAGTGATCACGGGCGCGTACCGCGAGTGATCTCTCCACTTGTGCCCGACAGACAGTGATCTATTAAGCAACTAATCACCTAACAACATGAATCTATGTCGATTAGGTATCCTGTCGGTGTGGTTCGAGCCTCTCTTGAGTCATATATGGATGTCCTAGTTCTGCAATGGAAAGTCGCGTTCATAAACAGTCTAACAAATTTCGAAGTTTACGTCTGCATTTCTCTTAGAGCCCATAACTTCCATTTATGTTATACTACAAAATTGAAAATCGGTATGACGCTTACTCAGACCGTGACCTTTCTGTTCATGATACGATTGTCCCAGGGCCATGCTCCTGAGCGTGTCCGAGTGTCAGATGCCATTGCCCAAGAGTCCTAACCAGAGTCTAACAAACGTTAAAGTTAACGTTCGCGTTTCTCTTGGAGCCCATAATTCCCGTTTCTGTTATGCTACAAAGTTGAAATTTCGCATGACACTTACTCAGCCAAAGAACTTTCCGTTCATGATACAATTGCCCCTGGATGGGCCTTGGGGTAAAATTACATAAAACGTAAAATTGACATATAGGCATTTGTATGGAAAACTCAAAATGTCTAATATTTTGAAAATAATTCAGCTCCCAACCCCTAAACCATATATATCATTGTTCCTTATGATAAGACTCTGTTTTATTTCACCAGGAATGTTGTTTCTATGGGTGTGAAGGGCGTACTTTTGACGGAAAATGAAAAGTCGTCGGCCAAAATCTCCGTAATGACATTAATTAACAATTTTTCAGGTCCGTAATAAAAAGTTTACTTTCATTCATACTCCAGCGCTGCAAATTTCCATGGCAAATTCTAGCGGAGTACAAAGTTAAATCATTTCTATGTGGAACTGCATTGCCGGATTTATTTTATAAATAGCTTACAAAGAAAAAAAAATGGTGATAAAACTCTTCGAGACCTACCTTTGTTAGCCAGAGGTAAAGAAACCAGTTGGATAACCTGGGTGGGACCATAGAAAGACATCAAATCTGATGAACGTTTCATTTTCTTTTTTATGTCGAGTGAACTAGCTCCTTGTCGAGAAGACTAGCTCGGACAGTAATTTCGTCATAACTCGCAAGTTACGTAATCACTGCCATATTTTTTTGCTTATTTCACACTTTCCATGTTTCATTTCACCAGGGATGTTGTTTCTGTGGGTGCCAAGGGCGTACTTTTGACGGAAAATGAAAAATCTTCGGTCAAAATCTCCGTAATGACATAAATTGACAATTTTCCGGTCCGTGATAAAAAGTTTGGGTTTCATTCATACTCCAGCGCTGCAAATTTCCATGGCAAATTCTAGCGGAGTACAAAGTTAAATCATTTCTATGTGGAACTGCATTGCCGGATTTTTTTATAAATAGCTTACAAAGAAAAAAATGGTGATGAAACTCTTCGAGACCTACCTTTGTTTACGAGATTCTTGGTGATGGAGCTAGCTCGAGAGTTCCCGGATGTGTCGAGGGAACAAATTTCCATTGACTCATTTTCGAGCTAGTTCCCCTGATTACCACCCGTGGAGGTGGCTTCTACAATCCAAAGTTCAGGCTTACCCAAAGAAAATCTAGAGGAGTACCAAAGATACACATGGACGTAACGTCATTGTAAGTTTGCATATGCCTTACCGCCAATTACGCACGTGCGTAATAAAGAAAAAAAATGTTTGAGAAATAGATCAACTCTAACAGTGATCATGTTGAGTAATAAATCGCAGTTTGGAGGTCAGTTGTAAAGTAGATCCGCGTGATTTGTCTTCTTTCAACTGACCGTAGCGCGCGTGATTTGTCTACTTACAACTGACCGACAAAAAGTGATTTATTACTCAACAAATCACAAACTAGAGCTGATCTACTTTGATTCTTAAATGCTAAACATCGGCAATAATGCTGTTGTTTCCTTCAAAATCTCAAAACTTTTCGCCATTGTTAGAAGAAATCCCGCTAAAATTATCGACTGAAACACATGCATTTATATCCTTTTCTAACGTTTTCGATGCGAGAATATAACGTTACACCGTCTTACGTCAAGGAAATCGACTAGTGACGTCATAAATTGGCAGTTTTTAATGACGTCGCTCTTCCTTGCCGTGATTTGATGCAGAATAAAACACGGTTATTTTCCATTGTCTATATAGGCGCGCGCAAAAAAGACAAACTGATTTGAATAGTCTTAAGAAAACGTGTCTTCGGGCGTGTGCTCAGATTAACTTGGTTCGCATTACAAAAACACGTCTATTCAAGTATATTGAAAATTTTACCACCAAAAATAAATAAATAATTAATTTTCCTATTTCTTTTCTGAACAAAGATCATGGGTATTAGAAGCCTCCGTGGTGTATAGTGGTTATGCTTCCCGCCTCTTAAACCAGGGGTCGTGGGTAAGGTCCGGGGCTTCTCCAAAGACTCGAATGATACTTAAAACCGAGGCCCCGTCTCCGTACGACCTTGGCTGTTGGTGGGAAGTATCTCAAAGAGGCGATTCTAATGAGTATCAAAAATCAATGTCTTTAAACAAAAAAAACCTAATTTTTTTTACATGTAAACCTCTGCAAACACAAATTACGCAGTATAATGTGGGTCCTCTTCACATGTCATGTTCAAGTGACACAATTGGTATACTCGGATTGAGAAGAGCACGCGGTGGTTGTTTCGGACCTTAGTTTTAACTTACAGTATATTTCGTATGTACATTAAGAATGCAGTGGAACTTCAACGGCTCGAACAACTTTGGGACCTCGAAAATCTGTTCCAGCCAGGGGTAGTTCGAGCCACTGAGGATACTGTCAGGAGGCATAACGAGATACTTTTAGTATCTTTTCGGTGTTCTATATTGAAAATGTATGCTGTGTATACTCAGTAGAATCGCCTCATCGAGGTGATTCTAATGAGTACACACAGCATACATTGCGAGATAAAAGACTAAATTCTCCTTAATTATCCCCACTATGTCTTATGTAGAGGATTTCTCTAGGGGCTCAAGAATGGGTTCGACACATCCATGGTAATCGAGCCATCGGTGTTCGAGCCATCGAAGTTCTACTGCATTAAGAAGTCTTGAATTTAGCATTGCTTGGTTACAAGGCTGAGGTTCGACCGAAACTGTTTTTCATTCCACCACTTGTGAAGAAAAGTCAGGTCAGTCAAGGGAAAAGGGTGCGGGTTGGACCGTCCATGCATATAAACCGTGTTGGTTTCACTGAACGGCAGGGATTGAGATGTCATTTCATTTCAATGTCGGGCAAAAGTCCTACAATCTTGGAAGCAACGTCTCCAAAATGACCTAAAGTGTGTTGACGGGTACGTTTAACCTCAAATCAAACAAACAATGCCTGTGAGATAGTTCATTTTATTCTGGTATAGTTGCGGAAGATTTGTTTGTTTGGTTTGAGGTTTATCATCCCCGTCAACACTGTATAAGTCATTTTGGAGACGTTGCTTCCATTTTTGTGGGACTTAGGCGGGATTGAGTAACGTCATGACGAGGTCCATGTCAACATGCACTTTTGTAGAAAATTTGTCATTTAAAGGTGATAAGATCCAATTTAAAGTGGTCATATGATAAACAGAATCCTACACTCGTGGTCGTTTCATATGAAATTAATGAAACTCGCCGAAGGCTCGTTTCATAATTTTTTATATGAAATGACCACTCGTGTTAGATCCTCCCAATATCACACGGACGCACCATCCTTATGTGTTCCACTTGATCTTTACAACAGCAACACACTCCTGAATGACTGTGCACTTTTGTGGAAAATTTGTCATTTAAAGGTGATAAGATCGAATTTAAAGTGGTCATATGATAAACAGAATCCTACACTCGTGGTCGTTTCATATGTTTTATATGAAATGACCACTCGTGTAAGATCCTCTCAATATCACACGGACGTACCATCCTTATGTGTTCCACTTGATCTTTACAACAGCAACACACTCCTGAATGACTGTGTGACCTTCGAATTTTTTGCCCTGACACAAGAGGACAAAGTAAGAGAGACTGACGAAACATGTCAACTTACCACGGGCCGAACCTCTGACAGGTTTGCTGTTCTAAGTGAGTATTAACTGTATTCAGTTCAGTTCAGTGTTTGAGCTTTACGTCTCGACAACAGCTAAGGTCATACGGAGACGGAACCACGGTTTAACCCGTTTAGTACCAGAAACCCCAAAACGGGTACCCTGGCAAATAGTGCAGGCCCAGATCAGACGCCGCAGAACGCGGCATCTGATCAGGGCCTACCCTGTTTACTAAAAGTTCAATCATTTTTCAAATAATTTTTGATGAAAACACAACTTGACACCCCCTAAATTTTGAAATGGACCCCTGCTATATATAAGGAGGAAGATTCCATTTGGTACAAAAAGGGTTAAAGACTCATCCAAAAGTCTGGAGATCGATTCTACGATCCATGGTTTACAAGGCGAGTAGCATAACACTACACCACGGAGGCTTCTGTAACTGTATTCAAAATTATCAATTGGGGAGTTTAACCGGAGGTTTCACGGTCGGAAATTTCGTTTTACGGCGATACGTTAGCGGGGCCGTAAAAGGGAAATTGCGATCGTTAAACCGACGATTTAACTCCGCTAATGACAACTCTAACACAGATATTCCCATTCTAAGGCAATTATTCACTTGTAAAGAAAATATTTTCTTTTTTTTTTTTTTATCACGAAAACACGCATAATATATAATTCTGACCCCCATAATCAAAGTACTGAAAGTACTGAGGAAAGTTGATTTACAAAGAATAATTATTATGGTAACAATGCCAGTCGTAGATCAAGCAGCAGTTATCTTGACATTTTGTGAGGGTTAAAAAATTCTACGAAGAAAATAAAAATGATTCATCGATTGTTTTGAGTTTAACGACAGGTCAACCCTTGGTGATCATTTTGTCTTCTCCAAGAGAAAGGGGGGGGGGGGGAGAGCAGAGGATATGAAAGTGAGGGACAGAGTGAATGGAAGTGTAGAAACAGAAGAAATATCAACACTCACCATCTACCGTTACCTGCTGCAAGGAGAGCAGGCTTTGTCCAAATGTAAGTCAGTATCAGCTGGACTCCCCAGTGACACAAGATACACATCACCTGTGCCTCACCCAACTACCCCCACGAAGAAAAAAAGGAAGAAAAAGAGAAAGATAAACTTGTCTTCTAATTTCTTCATGGTTTCTAAATTAGCTCAGTACATTCTGTGCTGGTCCCATCTGCTAATAGTCTTACAGAGAAGTTCTCCTAGCGGGCACATTAAGTCTTAGCAACGTCGCAATAACATTGGGTTGATACGACGATGCTCATACGTTGTGCAGCCGCTTGGAGCTATGTTCCTACGGGCGTCGGGACATAAAAAGGAGAATAACTTGGACGAAGATAAAAAAGATAATTTTTAAACCATTTGATTTAGACATTATAACCCTGATCAGACGCGCGTTTAGCGAACTTCGACTACCCAAGACGAATTAAAATACGTTTATTCAAAATAAAAACATTAACCCATAAATGCCAATTGTTTCAATACTGGGACATTCGGAAAAGTTAAGAAAGATTAGAGGCCACAGAATGTAGCGTCTGATCGGCGTCTTCACTATTTTCTAAAAGCACGGAACTTGATGTAAAACTCACAGCTTTCAAAATTATTTTGTAATTAGAGCCCTCGAAAGCAGGTGAATAACTGCGTTTGATGTCGGTCAGTTATGGTTTGTTTAGTCGGTTACTGATAATCACACAGAAGCGAGCTAACCCTTTTAAATATGTTCTATAAAAGGGTTATCCTTTGGAAGCAAGGAATACACCACACAAGTGAAAAATATGGAGAGTACATGTTTTCTGGGACAGACTAACTAGTTTCGGCCAATTAGGCCTCATCACTGACCCTCAGATATTTTCAAATTCCAAAATGGAATCAATGATCCCAAAGGACAAGAAAATATAATCTACACTATGATAACCCTGTAGACCGGTGCAGACGCCGAGGTAGAAATACACTTTTTTCTACATGTATACAAACCTTGTAGATCCTACGGCACGTAGCTAGCACGTCTCGCCAGAATCTACATGTTCACTGTTTAATTGCCACCATGTGAGTGAACTAATCAGAAATCCCTTTATAAAAGAATATATTTAAAGCGAGAAGAGTCCTGTTCAGAAACTCAGGGATGAAAGAGTAAACATAAATATCATCGGAAAGCGCGTAGGAGAATAGTTCTAGAGTATTGTTTTCTGTTCAGAATATGTCTTTTTGAGCCAATTTATATTCAATCCGTGTAAAGTCGCGAAAAATGAAATCTTTTGAAACACGTTCCGTGCCTGCAAAATTAGTTTTTATGAGTTCCGTTGGACTTTTTCATGCAGCGAACGAACAGCGGAAGTGGAGTAACGCGGTCCAGTACCGGAAGTAGAAATGTAATGACATAGAAACTTGATTTTATAAATCAACTTTCAATAAAGCTGGAGTTTACATGGGTAAACCTTAGTGTTCGTATTTGTATTCTAAACTATAGATTATTGGTACCCGTTAGAACCGCCTCGGTGAGGCGGTTCTAACGTGTACCCATAATCTATATTTTGAACAAAACTAAGAAAAATATCACAATTTTTCATGTGAAATTTTCGTTTTTAGGCAATAAAATTTACAATGTATTTGTATACATGTAGGCATATTTTCGTTTGTTTGTTTGATTTGAGGTTTAACGTCCCCGTCAACACTGTAAAGGTCATTTTGGAGACGTTGCTTCCAATTTTGTGGGACTTTTACCCGACATTGAGTTGAAATGACATCTCAAGCCCTGTCGCCAAATGAAACCAAAAGGGTTTATAAGCATGGACGGGCCGACTCGCACCGCTTTGCCTGGGCAGGCTTAAATCTTCTAAGCGGTTTACCAGTACTCTTGTGCGAGTCGGTTTCAGCTCTGCGTGGAAGCGTCATGCAGCCCATATATTTCTTCAAGCCCCGATGGGCGGGGGCCGGGCATATTTTCGTAAGGCGTAACAAAATAGCTGTGTTTCTACGTATATGCTGAAAATAAATTTTGTCGGTTGGTAGAAAAAAAACTTCTTTTTTTTTATTTTCTTCCAGAAAAAAAAAAAACGGGTCGGTACTGTATTTTTTATTTATTTTGTATTTGCATATGTATTTTTTGTTAATTAAATTGTCATGTTGAGACTTGCACTGTATATCATAATTCATTTTAGATGCTCAAAAAGGTCAGCTCTGTAATTTGGAAGGTACTAAATGCCAACAACTACAAAAATGTACTTAAAACGCGAAATGACTATGGGAAAATACAAAGACGACACTGGGTAGGGTCGAAAATTGGAAATGGTTTTGGTCCGTGTTTTAATTTTTATTTTGTTCTTTTACTGTTAAAAAGAGTAGAGTCTGAAGCATGGTCGGTCAGGTTAGCGGAAACAAGGCATTTTTAAGGTCTAATGTACCCAAAAACATCAAGCGCAGTGAGGTGTATAAAATCCAAATAATAACAAATGGAAAGCTACGTACGGAACGCGGGAAGTGACATGAATTTTTTTAATATGTTGTGCGAACAAGATGCGAACAAGATATTAAGTTGTGCGAACAAGATATTATCTTGTGCGCACAAGATAATTTATCTTGTGCAGACAACATATTATCTTGTGCGCCCACGATAATATCTTGTTCGCACGACATATTATCTTGTTCACACAACTTAATAACTTGTCAGTTCTAAAAAAATCCCTGTCCCTTCCAGGGTTCCGTAGTACGCGGCGTTTTGTGATGACGTTACATCGTAAAATATACTGTCGCAAATTATTACGTATTGGTCAAGCCCCCTCCCATCGGATCTTGAAGAATTAGATGGGCTGCATGAAGCTTCCACGCAGAGCTGAAACCGACCGCACACGAGTACTGGTAAACCGCTTAGATGATCTAAGTCTGCCCAGCCAAACCGGTGCGAGTCGGACCGTCTATGCTTATAAACCCTATTGGTTTCATTGGACGGCAGGGCTTTAGATGTTATTTCATCTCAATGTCGGGTAAAAGTCCCGCAAAGGAAGCAATGTCTCCAAAATTACCTATACAGTGTTGACGGGGACGTTAAACCTTAAATCAAACAAACAAATCAAACAAACAAATAGATCATAAGCAAGTGCATTTGAAATTATGTTGACTGATGGTTTTTGAAAGTTGATTTATAAAATCAAGTTTCTATGTCATTACATTTGTACTTCCGGTACTGGACCGCGTTACACCACTTCCGCTGTTTGTTCGCTGCATAAAATAGTGCAAAGGAACTCTTAAAAACTGATTTAGCAGGCACGGAACGTGTTTAAAAATATATCATTTTTCGAGACTTTATACGGATTGAATATAAATTGGCACAAAAAGACAAATTCTGAACAGTAAACAGTACTCTAGGACTATTTTCCTACGCTTTCCGATGATATTTATGTTTACTCTTTCATCCCTGAGTTTCTGAACACGACTCTTCTAACTTTAAATATATTCTTATAGAAAGGGATTTGTGATTAGTTCACTCACATGATGGCAATTAAACAGTGAACATGTAGATTCCGGCGAGACTTGCTAGCTACGTGCCGTATGTCTACAAAATTTGCATAGATACAGTGTATTTCTACCTCGGCGTCTGCACCGGTCTACAGGGTTAAAAGGGTTAGCTCGCTTCTCTCTGATTAACAGTGACCGACTAAACAACCCATAACTGACCGACATCAAACACAGTTATTCACCTGCTTTCGAGAGCTCTAATTACAAAACATATTTTGAAAGCTGTGAGTTTTACATCAAGTTCCGTACATTTTAGCAAATAGTGAAGACACCGATCAGACGCTACATTCTGTGGCCCCTAATCTGTCTTAACTGTTTCCGAATGTCCCAGTATTGAAACAATTGGCATTTATGGGTTAATGTTTTTATTTGGAATAAACCTATTTTAATTCGCCTTGGGTAGTCGAAGTTCGCTAAACGCGGCGTCTGATCAATAAAATGGTTTAAAAATGATCTTTTTGATTTTTGTCAAAGTTATTCTCCTTTTTATGTCCCGACGCCCGAAAGAACATAGCTCCAAGCGGCTGCACAACGTATGTACATCGTCTTATCAACGCAACGTTGATGCGACGTTGCTAAGACGTAATGTGCCCGCTAGGAAAACTTCTCTGTAAGATTATTAGCAGATGGGACCAGCACAGAATGTACTGAGCTAATTTAGAAACCATGAAGAAATTAGCAGACACGTTTATCTTTCTCTCTTTCTTCCTTTTTTCTTCGTGTGGGTAGTTGGGTGAGGCACAGGTGATGTATATCTTGTGTCACTGGGGAGTCCAGCTGATACTGACTTACATTTGG
This sequence comes from Lucinisca nassula, assembly GCA_963580285.1. Lineage (NCBI taxonomy): Eukaryota > Metazoa > Mollusca > Bivalvia > Lucinida > Lucinidae > Lucinisca > Lucinisca nassula. The sequence goes on from OY757018.1 coordinate 25,307,548, forward strand.
GCAAAGCCTGCTCTCTTTGCAGCAGGAAACGGTAGATGGTGAGTGTTGATATTTCTTCTGTTTATACACGTCCATTCACTCTGTCCCTCACTTTCATCTCCTCTGCTCTCTCTTCTATCTCTTCCCCCCCCCCTTTCTCTTTGAGACGACAAAATAATCCACAAGGGTTGACCTGTCGTTTAACTCAAAACAATCGATGAATCATTTTTATTTTCTTCGTCGATTTGTTTGACCCTCACAAAATGTCTAGATAACTGCTTGATCTACGACTGGCATTGTTACCATAATAATTATTCCTCATAAATCAACTTTCCTCAGTACTTTCAGTACTATGATTATGTTATATAGGGCCGCAAGGTAAACAGGCTACAGCAGCTTAACGCTATGAACTGTTAAAAGTCTATCTAGTCTATCTGATAGGAGCAAGCATTATGCAAGCCTGGAGAATGACTACTTTTCGAGAAGTTGGTGGGGCTTCTCTTTTACAACAATCACGCTAGAAGTTTCGATCAAAAATCAAAGGAAAACATTATGGCCGAAACCCGCGACAAAAACAATAAAAAAACTTTTGGGTCTATGTTTTGCCAATCGTCCAAAAGCTACTTAGCGCAGCAGTTTCACGTTGTTCATGTCACTATCACTGATTTTTACGAAATTCAGTTATCCATCACGAAAGCACACCTATATCATTTTGACCCCTTTAACCCTAGGTAAAGATGGGGGTTACACGGATAAACCTTATTTTCTTATTCCTGCTCTAAAATATAGATTGTGGGTACTCGTTAGAACCGCCTTAATGAGGCGGTTCTAGCGTATACCCACAATCTATATTTTGAGCAGACATAAGAAAAATAACACAATTTTTCATCTTAAAATTTTCGTTTTTCGGCGGTAAAATTTACAATGTATTTCGTCGCTCGGGAATCAAAACTTCGTAACTCTGATTTTTGGTAAAATGACATTTTGATACCATTAGGTCTATGAACAACAGACACATCTTAGCTCAAAACGGCGTATCCCTAAGCCAATCAGTTTCCATTTTGCAACAGTAAAACGTATCTCATCATAATTTTGATTGATGTAAAACTTGAATCTCAAAACATCGTATCTCATGTATGTTGTGGTCAGCAGAACAGTATGTCCAGAGAGGTTGCGATATTGATGGCCAGTAGGCAATTCCGTAAGTAATAAAATAAAGGAAGAGTCTAATTGCAGTCAACTGCAAATAGCCAAAAAAAACGTTAAAATGGCTATTTGCAGTCAACTGCAGATATCCAAAAAACCGTTGAAATGGCTATTTGCAGTCATTCTATATTCCTACCATTTACATGTGCGCCTAACCAAATTTCAGATCAGTCTGCGCATCGGCGCAGTCTATGGCTATTTACAGTCATTCTATATTCCTACCGTTTACATGTGCGCCCAACCAAATTTCAGATCAGTCTGCGCATCCGCGCAGTCTATTCATAGTCTTCGTTGTGCTCTCTTCGCATCAGGTTAACAAGTCCATGAAATTATGACCCCTCTAAACCCCACGTTATAAAGAGAAAAGCGAAGTTTATGGGGCTATTATTACTGTCCATATTTTTTTTTTCGAATATATAGATTGTGGGTACATGTTAGGACCGCCTCAACGAGCACAATCAATCTATGTTTAGACGAGAAATAAGGAAAATAAACATCATTTTCATTCAAAAAATGTTTTAGAGGTACGAAAGAAGCTACAGTCGAACTTCAATGGCTCGAACACCTTTGGGACCTCGAAAATCTGTTCGAGACAGGGGTAGTTCGAGCCACTGAGGATTACTGCCAGGAGGCATAACGAGATACTTTTAGACATCTTTTCGGTGTTATATGATGAAAATGCATGCTGTGTGTACTCATTAGAATCGCCTCATCGAGGCGATTCTAATGAGTACACACAGCATACATTTGCAAGACAAAAGGCTAAAATCTCCCACTATTTCTTACGTAGATGATTTCGCTAGGGGCTCAATAATGGGTTCGACACATCCATGGTAAACGAGCCATCGGTGTTCGAGCCATCGAAGTTCTACTGTATTTTACTGTCGTAATGAGGGTGTTAACGACGCATTGATTCTTTTGGACGATGATTAACCTCTGATCCGAGTCTTCGCTTGGCGCACATGAAAACAGAAGGGAGTTACTCATAACATAACAAGGGGAATGGTTGGGGAAAGATTTCTCATTTGTAGCATGCATGCAGTTTCAAAGATAAATTTTGAAGGAATATGGAAACTTGTATCAACATTGCAAACGAAGATTTTCTTTTTTTTTTTTTTTTTTTTTTTCATGTTTCATGCACAAGAAAGAAATGTTTATCTGAAAGTAATAAAACAGTTTAACATTTTTTTTTATTATGTACAATTAAAACCGTAAAATTATCTAAAACTAAACTGATCGTGAAATAATTTCTACTGTCATTCTCCCCCTTCCGCTGTTTCAAGAAGGGCACTTGTCATTATCTAGAGAAATAGTGTGCACTCTACTGGTTAACCGCTTACGTGTAAGAATGCCCAGGAAAAGTGTGGCCAGGTAAACTGACCGGCTCTTTATGACCTAAAAAGGGTTGACTTAACCGTTAAACACCAATACAAACGAACTCTCCCTTCCGCTGATTCAAGAAGGGCACTTGTCATTATCTGGAGAAATAGTGTGCACTCTACGTGTTAACCGCTTACGCTTTGTGGTTTCCAATTGTGTGGGAGTTTTACCCGACTTCGAGATGAAATGACATCTCAAGCCCTGCCGACCAATGAAACCAATAGGCTTATATGCACTGGACGGCCTCATTGAGTGAGTCATGTTGTGCCCTGTCCCTAAGAAGGCGATAAAAGAGATAGCAGAGATAGCAGAGATGAAAATGAGAGACGGAGGAGTAAGAAGAAAATAAATGGATATGTAGAATTGGAGAAATTACAACTTTCCGCCTTTACCATTACCTTATCCAACTGTAAGCCAATATCAGATGGACGCCAAAGTGAAGCACGACACACGTCACCTTTGCCTCCCCATCCCCACCAACCTTCATGGGCTTTACACACTAGACATTTCATTTTAATTAGCAGAGGATATTGCTAAACAATGAAACAAAAGGTGGAAACAATACGTGATTCAGAACTATAGATGTCACATGTTCACACAAAATATAGACTCTATATAGCCATTTCACAGTCCCCGCCCATCGGGGCTGGGAGAAATAGATTGGCTGCGGGATGCTTCCACCCACAGCAGAAACATGCCTGCACATGAGTATTGGTAAGTCGTTTGGAAGAACTAAGCCTGCTAAGGCAAAGAGTCATGCGAGTCGGTGCGTGCAATGCATATAAGCCATATAGGTTTCATTAGGCGACATGGCTTGAGATGTCTTTTCGTCTCAATCTCGGAAAAAATTGTTTGATTTGAGGTTTTACGTACCCGTCAACACTTTATAGGTCATTTTGAAGACGTTGCTTCCAATTTTGTGGGACTTTTACCCGTCATTGAGATAAAATCATCCCAAGCCCTGTCGCCCAATGAAACCAATAGGGTTCATAAACATGGACGTTCCGTCTCGTACCACTTTGCCTGGGCATGCTTAGATCCTCTAAGCGGTTTACCAGTACTCGTGTGCGAGCGGTTTCAGCTCTGTGTGGAAGCATCTTGCAACCCATCTATATCTTCAAGCCCCGATGGGCGGGGCCAAAATCTCGGGGAAAAAGTCTTACAAAATTGGAAGTAATGTCACCAAAATGTCCTAAATAGTGTTGCATGGGACGTAAAACATCAAATCAAACAAACATAGCCACAACGGTGAGAGATTTAATGAATAAGAGTGAGAGCTGTTATTAACTAGGCCGCAGAGGCCCGTTCCCTTTTTTTTCGGCCCCGCCCATAGGGGCTTGAAGAAATATATGGGCTGCATGATGCTTCCACGCAGAGCTGAATCCGGCCCGCACACTAATACTGGTAAACCGCTTAGAGGATCTAAGCCTGTCCAGGAACCGCGGTGCGAGGCGGACCGTCCATGCTAATAAACCCTATTGGTTCATTGGGCGACAGGGCTTGAGAAGTCATTTCATCTAAATGTCGGGTAAAAGTCCCACAAAATTGGAAGCAACGTCTCCAAATTGACCTTTACAGTGTTGACGGGGACGTCAAACCTCGAATCAAACCGTTCCATTTTAAAATATTTTGGATATCTCCAGGTAGTCATTCTAACGCTAATAGAATGATTGCAAATAGCCATTTTAACGTTTTCTGGCTATTTGCAGTTGACTGCGTATAACCATTTTAACGTTTGTTTTTTGTTGTTGTTTTTTTTTTTTTTTTTTTTTTTTTTTTGCTATCAGCAGTTGACTGCACATAGCCACTCCGTAAAATAAAACAAAGATCAATTCAGTTAAATTACTGCAGATCTAAATAATACAGTCAACAAAAAGTGACAAAAGGGTGTAACTCATAAATAATCGTCAGAAACTCGTACCTCCATAAAAATCCAAAAATTTAGGTCTCATCAGCAACTTATATATTGGATATTGAAGGGGTATTTGTAATTCTCCTTTGCTGGAAGAAGTTTTTGAATGGAGTCCAGAAAATAAGAAGAAACATGTTTTTTTTTTTAATCGTCTCTCCTGAAAAGTTGAACAATCTGAGTTAAGAGGTTTTAACTCCCGAACGACGCGTTTTCGTAATGGGTTATTTACAACCGTTATCAGTCTTATCGTTGTGAGGTCAGTGTGTTGTGTAAAGAAACTTACAGGGCCGGGCTCATGTGTTGGGTTTAAAAAATAGTGTATAGAGAGCGGCATCTGATCAGGATCTACACTTTTTGTTTAGAGTACAGGAATTAAAGGGTTCAACAAAATGGTCTAAGTCCCCGTTCAGGACCGTTTTTTCCAGCCTACACTCCGAGACAATCGAGACAAAGACAATCGACACACAAGTGCCCTCAGTTCTTTGATTTTAACTGCCATGAATGTATTTTTGTTCGTTCAGGTTCGCCATATTATCCGGGAAAGTGGTTTAGGCTCTTTTCACAAAGACCAAGTGAATATGCGTGGATATTCTGCTGCTTCAACTCAACAGGGACCACGTACGACTATGACTCCTGCCACGAGAGCCAAATGGACCTTCTTATACCTGACCCTCGCACGGAATTATCCCAAAATATCAACGTGCAAGGAAAGGTTTCAGCGTTGTCAGGCCTCAGTACCACTGATGATACGAGATACATTGGAAATAGCATGACCCCTATGTCCGTTGTGTGGGTTGAAGGAGCTGCCGATAAAGGTACAGTAGACCATCACCATAACAAATCCAGGAAATGACCACCCCAGTACATCCCACTTCATATGGAGAAAACTGGGTTGGTAGGGAGTATACATTAATTTTCTTATTTGTGCTCCAAGACGTAGGTTGTTCACGGGTGGACAACAGGGGAGCTATCGCGAAATCGCGTCAACGTAATTTTGCCCCCACGACACATCCGGTAGCCCTCGCGATAGTTCCTAGGACCTGGAAATGGTAAACAAAGGTAGGTACCATTGTGTGTTTTGGTTTATTGAAGAGGAATGAGAGAATAATATAAAATTTTGGCGATGCTAAGCCATTTAAAAAATGATTTACCTTTCTAGGCAGGCCGAAACAAATATTGAAAAAATCGTTGATAAAAGTTGGCGACCGTAACAAAATCGACCACAGGGTTCTCTGACTACAGATTTATGTCAACACGAATGAATGATGCAACTGTTTTGTATGTTTTCGCTTAGAACGAGATATTTTGTCACAAATTCTGAGTGTGTCGGCCCTAATTAATCATTTAAATTTAAAAAGTTTTATCAGTTTATGTACTGTGAAGGAGCGATGCCAAAATTTTCAGGCGGAGTAGCTCCCCCATCATCGCATCGGCTCCCAAAACACGCTCTAGTTCCCACGAGTATATCATTCCATCACATTAAGAGTTTTTTTAGATTAGATTATATGTCGATTTAAACCACCAGGCAACCGCTAGCATCACATAAATGCCTCATTGTTACAAGAATGAAATACAACAGGGTTTTAAGGCAAAGGAATTGTCTAATAGAGCGAAATCCCGTGCCGTCACAAACCTGGTCTATATTCACCGATGAGAACTGCGGCCATTAATTTTAGAGATTTTAAACGCGATATAACTGTAAAGACTAGAATATATCCTCCTCACATTGTCATATTCTACTAAGTTATACAACCAGTCAACGGTTTCTAATAACATTTCTGATATGTTAAAGTAAGTAAATCTTAAATATATCGTCAATAATATCTGCACGATACTTGAATAAAATCGGCATTAATCTCAATATTTATCCAAATGAAATAATTAATAAAGTATTAGAACGTTTCCGTATCTATCTATCTATCTATCTATCTATCTATCTATCTATCTATCTATCTATCTATCTATCTATCTATCTATCTATCTATCTATCTATCTATCTATCTATCAGAAGCCTCCGTGGTGTAGTGGTTACGCTACTGGCCTGTAAACCAGGGATCGCAGGATGGATCCCGGGCTTCTCCAGACTTTCGGATGAGTCTTTAAACCGAGGTTCCGTCTCCGTGTAACCTAAGCTGTTGGTGGAACGTAAAACTCTAACACTCACTCACTATCTATCTATCCTGCCTACGCCCTTTCGGGCATTTTCGGCAGGTGTAAATAACATACACTCCAGATTTGCATGATGAAAGCCTACTCAGTAACCATTTAATTACGGTAAGGATCTTTCACCTGCACATGGGATGATTCTCCCTGCACAGGGGCTCCAGTAACGGCCCGATTCGAAGGACGGTGTACTTTGTGGCATTCATCCCTGCAAGTGAAACGTGTTCTGACACCGCAGGTTTACTAACTCTGCCGGGAATCGAACCGGGGGCCTATAGCACCATAGGCAAGTACACTAACCGCTGAGCTACCACACTCCTCTTCTTTAGACCAAAGTCTATAGTTGTTCTAGAAAATTTAAATAAATAAACTGGTAAAACTAATGATTCATGATTAATTTATCATGATGCCTTACACTAAGCAATAATGCATCACCCAGACCCAGCGAACCAAACCTCACGCTACCATAACTTACAAAATCTTTTTTCACAATACCTATACAAATTGAAAAGTGAAACGATCCAGAGCCTATTTCTACCCTGATGTTTCAAGAAGAAACAAAAAGGGTTCGGGGTGGGATCCATAGAGCGACCATCAGTCTGTAAAATCACCGGCTGTTCTGGAAATACAACAATCAGCCCGAAAGCCCGGAAAAATATTTGATAGCCCATAACTGAAAAATGGGGTTTTCTACCTTTTAATGGCATTGTTGCGATTATTCAATTGTAAATAATGTCAAAAAGAGCGAAAACTGGTTACATGTAGAGTAATTTAAGTCATAAAATTGAATTTCCGACAGTGCTTGGAGAATAGCCCCGAATTTTGTTTTCAGAAAAGTGGTCACCCTGGGAGGATTTTGTTTGTGGACGGTTTGATTTGAGGTTTAACGTCCCAGTCAACACTGTGTAGGTCATTTTGGAGACGTTGCTTCCATTTTTGTGGGATTTTACCCGACATTGAGATGAAATGACATCTCAAGCCCTGCCACCCAAAGAAACGTAAAAGCCTATTCTTTGGAGATTCTGACTCACGCCACTTTGTCTGAGCAGGCTCAATCATCTAAGCGGTTTACCATTATTCATGTGCGGTCGGTTTCAGCTCTGCGTGGAAGCACCAATCTATTTCTCCGAGCTCCCATGGGCGGGGACGAAAAATCAGTTTGGTAGTTGCAAATGAGATTTTTTCGTCTTTATCATTTAAGAAGTCATCCATTAATTTTATTTTGCTAAATTTGGCGAACCCCCTAACTGAGTAACTGACCAGATGTGACAGACTCCGCATCTGATTGTCTCTTGGGAACAAGAGCGTGATTCGGGAGCTGCCGCGATTATGTGGGAGCTACTCCGTCTGAAAATATGCGGCATTATCCCTTCATTGTACATAGAGCGATCATTTTTACACATAAATGATAAATTAGGGCTGACATACCCAGAATATGCACCAAAGGATTTCGTTCCAAGCGAAAACTTACAAAAATATTGCCTTTATACATTCGTGCTGACATAAAACTAAAGTCAGATTACCCTGTGTTCGATTTTGTTATGGTTGCCTACTTTCATCAATGATTTTTCAATGGTTTTTTTTCGGCCTGCTTAGAAAGGTAAATCATTTTTACATGGCTTAGCATCGCCGAAATTTTATATTATTCTCTCATTCTTCTACAATAAATCAAAACACACAAGGGAACCTATCTTTGTTTACCATTTTCAGGTCCTAGGAACTAACGCGAGAGTTCCCGGAAGTGTCGTGGGATCAAAATTACGTCGACGCGATTTCGCGATAGCTCCCTTGATGTCCACCCGTGTTGTTGGTACTCGTGCGAACCGCCGGTTCTAATGAGCACCTGCAACCTATGTTGTGGATATAATTAAGAGGAGCCGGCCTCGGTAACTCAGTCGGATGCGCGTCTAACTGGTGATCAGGAGGACGCGGGTTCGATTCCTGTCGGGGTCGGCAACATTCTTTCGTGTAGATTGATCATGAAATCTTTTCTACGGTCATTCTCTCCCTTCCGCTGATTCAAGAAGAGCAGTTGTCAGTTTCTGGCGAAAGAATGTGCACTGTACTGGTTAACAGCTTACGTATAAGACTGTCCAGGAAAAGTGTGGATAGATAAACTGACCGGCTCAAAAATGACCCAAAATGGTGTTGACTGGGCCGTTAAACTCCAATACAAACAAACAAAATAAGTAAGAGTAATGCTACAAACTTACACCAGACAAATTAGGCCTTACAAACAGTTGTGTTTCCACTAACATGCTGAAAAAAAATTTAGTCCGTAGGTAGCAGAAACTTATTTTTATTATTTTATTTTTTCTCCCGAAAAACAAACAGAGTCGGGTCTGTATTTTTTATGTCTTTTTGTACATGTATTTTTTTAAAATAAAATTGTCATGTTGAGACTTGCAGTGTATATCATGATTCATTTTAGATGCTCAAAAAAGTCTGCTCTGTATTTTGTAAGATACTAAATGCCAAAAATTACTAAAATGTACTTAAAACGCGAAATTACTATGGGAAATATACATGCATATACTAGAAGCCTCCATGGTGTAGTGGTTATGCTACTCGTCTCATAAACCAGGGGTCGTGGGTTCGATCCCGGGCTTCTCCAGACTTTCGGATCACTCTTTAAACCGAGGCCCCGTCTCTGTATGACCTTAGCTGTTGGTTGGACGTAAACCTCAAACACACACACGCACATGCATACACTGTTTCTATTCCAATATCGGGATATGTTGGGTTTTATCGTTAGTTATGAAACGAGGTTTAACCCTTACGGCGCCAAGAAAAATTACATTTGAAAAGATGCCGTCTGTTAATGTCGTCTGCTGCATCTTCCTACGAATTTGCGTCCCTTTTGTGGCCATGCTACGTCGGTCGTCGTCGCCCGTCGTCCATGAGTTAACTTTCTCGTGTGAACACTCTAGGAACCGGCCTTTGTCACCACAAGGCATTGTAAGATAGACTATGTCGGTTCATCTCAGTCTGGTGCGCTAGGACCTGACCCTTAATGCCCACAAGGTGCACCAGATAGTGACATGCAAGTCAGCTCTGTATTGTCAAAGGGGATCACCGACTCATAAGTCTAGCTTTTGATATCATCCCACCCCATCTGTCACCACGAGGCATTGTAAGTTAGACTGGGCCGGTTAAGCTCGGTCTGGTCCACCCTGTGGACATTATGATCAGGTCCTAGAGCACCAGTCTTACAACTCAGTTCTGTATTGTCAAAGAGAACCACAGCCTCATATGTCTAGCTTGCGATGCCAACTTCAACCATACTATAGCTGTCACATCAGGTGATCTGTGCATTAATCAAATAGCTATAAAAGTTTGCATTCTGTCGGTATTCGCCGGTTTTGGTGTCGGGTAGTCAATGATCAGATACTTTGTTTGTTTGTATTGGAGTTTTACGGCCCAGTCAACACTATTTAGGTCATTTTTGAGCCGGTCAGTTTACCTGTCAACACTTTCCTGGGCAGGCTTATACGTAAGCGGTTAACCAGTACAGTGCACATTCTTTCGCCAGAAACTGACAACTGCCCTTCTTGAATCAGCGGAAGAGAGAGAATGACCGTAGAAAAGATTTCATGATCAATCTCCACGAAAGAATGTTGCCGACCCCGGCGGGAGTCGAACCCGCGTCCTCCTGATCACCAGTCAGACGCGCATCCGACTGAGCCACTGAGGCCATGATCAGATACTTAATCTCAGTTATAACTTGTTTTATCATATGACGTCGCTTTTGAGAATGTAATAACGTCATGTAATAAATTCAATAATCCACTAGTGGATTAAATTAGTAAGACACTAGATGATAGATATATGTCCGAAGTTTAATTGAGCTATACCCTCACCCTTAAGAAGGTCAAGAGCATCATCATGTGAACAAGTCCGTGAAATAAAGACACCCCCCTACCCCCCCCCCCCAAACGCCACTTTATACAGAGCAAACTGGGGTTTACAGGGGGTAAACATTATTATCCTTATTTCTGCTCCAAGACATACGTTGTGGGTACTCGTTAGAACCGCCTCAAAAATTGAGGCGGTTCTAACGAGCACCCAAAACCTATGTTTGGAGTATAAATAAGAAAAATATCACAAATTTTCATCAGAAAAATTGCCTTTTTGGAGGTTTGAAAAATGTACTGTATCACACGGATGTGTTATCGTAATGTGCACTAGGGATTTTATGTTTGAGTTTTTTTGACAGCTCATATTTTCCAAACCATATGACGGATTTGGTTCATATTTAGAATGATGATAGATATATGTCCCAACGTGTATTTAGCATTACCCTCACCAATGACCTCAATGTCAAGGTTGCAGACTTAGATTTTTTATGTGTAAGTTTTTAAGAGCTCATATTTTCCGAAATATAGGATGGATTTGGTTCATATTTGGTATGATGATAAGATGTAAGATATAGGTTTAATTAGCAATTCCCCGCCCATGCCTATGACCTCAAGGTCAAGGTCACGGACTTAAACATTTTATCTTAATGTATTTTAGAGCTCTTATTCTTCTAAATATGCGATGGATTTGGTTCGTATTTGGCATGATGACAGATAGAGGTCAAAATGTTTAGTAGGCAATACTCCTACCTATGTCCATAGCATTTTCCCATGCGAACTATACTGTCTGATGATACCCCTTGTTCTATATCATATTTATACTCGTACATTCGGAATTTAAACATGTAATACCCAACCCGTGTTCATTACGAAAACACGCCGATTCATTGACGATATTTACTTTTTTAGGTGCAAAAATATTTCATCGTGTGTGTTGAAAACAGCCGAGTTTTCACTCGTGCGAATCACGAGTGAAAAATCGAGTGTTTTCAACACAAGAGATGCAATAGTTTTAAGTACCAGCCGAAAAAAAAGTATTTTTGTTTTTTTTTAATTCATTAGGACACTTACAGTAATTGAACGTGCATGGACGTCACAATTTTAACCTGGCTATGACGTCACAACTGTCAGTTTCAAAACATAAATAGATCGCCATTTTGAATTCAGCATTTTTACAGCTCTAAGAATGCTCTTCAATGTATTTTACAGAATTATTTTATCGATAACATATGACTTTTGCGAAAAAAATAGTCCGGGCTGCGACTGTGAAAATAACAAGGTCTTGTTATTTTTCCAGTGTGAAAATATCATATAGTTTTACAGTGTAACATATCATTTTTATTTGTTTGAGATATCCATTAATTTCACTGCAAAGTATAAAATAAAAATACATTGTAAATTTTACTGCCGAATAAAACAGAAAATATTCGGATGAAAACACGTGATTTTTCTTCTTATTATTTCTGCTCAAAATATAGATTGTGGGTACTCAACGAGTACCCACAATCAATATTTTAGAGCACAAATAAGAAAAATAAGGTTTACCCCCGTAAACCCCAGTTTTACTATATAAAAGTGGGGTTCAAGAGGGTCGGAATTATTTGGGCGTGTTTTCGTGATGTATAGTCTCTCAGACATGTTTACTGAAGGTAATATTTGGCCACTCATTCAAAACACAGCTTTACGTGTGCACATCAACTGCACAGCGAAGATTGAAAATCACTGTCTATGCTGTTTGCAAACAAGTCGAAACGCGCAGTCTCGCTAGTTGCGGTTCTTTTATGCGCGGTGCGGTCTAATGGAACTTTACTTTCGTACTCAAGTGATTTCGTACTCAAGACATTTCGTATCATCAAAACGAAAAACACATCCGTGTTACATAGTGTATTCTATGTCTGCAATATGGTTACTTTTCTGATTTTTTTTTTTCTTTTTTCTTTTTTTTTTTTTTTTTTTTTTTTGCTTATTTAAACTCCAAACATAGGTTGTTGGTGCTCGTTAGAACCGCCTCACTCTAACTAGTACCCACAGAGGAGAAATAAGACAAATAATGAACGTCCCTGCAAACTCCAGTTTTCTCTAGATCTATATAAAATGTAGAAGTAAAACAAAGATCAGGAATCGATACAATTAACTTACTCCACCCATCAAAGACACCAAAGGGAAAGAAACACAAACATGAAGCGACCAGACCATAATGGAAACCTAAACAAAGGAAGGCCATAATTATAGGTTATTGACTTTATATTGTGAAATATTCGGCACGAGTTCATATGGCGAAGGACGCACGAGCTTGCGAGTGCGTCTCCGCCATATGAACGAGTGCCGAATATTTCACAATATAAAGTCAATAACCTTTTTATTATATACCCCGAACTGGACGTCTGTTAGAATTGAGGACTGCCTAGCATAGAACTCTGAGTGTAAAATCAATTTATATATCTTTAGACGGTTTAAAATTGAAAATAATGCAGCTCGCTTAGTGTCTTCCTACACATTGTAAACTCAAGCCCAATGGCGCCAATGTGAAGATTACGTTAACGTTGGTGGATGTGACGTCATTAAAAACATTGACGTTTCCCAACACAGGACGCCATTTTTACCGAAGTGTCCGTTTTATTTCTTTCAAAGTACTCCTGATTTTGTGAGAATTTTTTTAAAGTCTTTACAGATTACAGGTAGGTCATATTTCCTAGCATAAAATGCGCTTCATGCTGTTTGTCACAGCCGATATTCCCTTTCTTTTACGTTCTGTCAATCGATTCGCACGACAAGATGGCTGCCGATTTTTAAGATTCAAAACTGAGAAATTTGAAAGTAGTCCTGTTATGCACGAGACTGCTTATCTCCGGGCAATATGGAAAAATATTGACCGGTAACTTCTGTACAAAGTAAACGGGGCATTTTCTGTGTATATAATAAGGACAGTTACTTTCCCACAAAATGGCCAAATGGCCATCCAAACTAAAAAGACACAAGTGATACACACAGTAAGTAAGAAACAACAACATAAATAAACCGCCACAGAAGAACCGCCTTGGAACGGTCAGTGGAAAGAATTCCACTGGACGGGGGGGGGGGGGGGGGGGGGAGGGGGGCTTACATCGATTTTACCTGGCCAAAATCCTCGCCCTCACCTCTGTCGCTGTATACACTATTTTTGTTTAGTCCGCATGAAGGCTTCCTAACTCATCAGTATAACATCTCCGAGAACATACAAATAAAAAAACTACAGAGATGAAACAAGGTTGAGGACTAGACAGCATACACCAACAGAATTGCTGAAGCAAAAAAATACCAATAGTTAGACTCCGAGGGGCCCAACCAAAGACGGAGCATCAGGCGCCAACCAAAACTCGGGTATAGAGGGGCGTTCATTACACGGTCTTGTTAACTTGAAGTTTTGGTCATTTCGTACCTACTTTTGTCGACATTTTAAATAAGCACTCCGTTCCAGTGAGTAAGTGTTTGAGTTTTACGTCTCACCAACAGCTAAGGTCAAACGGAGACGGGACCTCGGTTTGAAGACTCATTCGAAAGTCTGGAGAAGCCCGGGATCGATCCTGCGACCCATGATTTTCAAGGCGAGTAGCATAACCACTACACCACGGAGGCTTCCACACTCCGTTCCAAGATCTTGTCGTATCCACTTTGGCCTTTTTCATACCAAGGTAAGAACTGGCTAAATGGGGTACAAACAACTGCAACATAATTTACCCCTTTTTGTATCAGATGGAATCTTCCTCCTTATATATAGCAGGAGTTCATTTGTGTTTTCATCAAAATTTATTTGGAAAATGTCTGAACTTTTAGCAAACAGTACGTGGAGGCCCTGATCAGACGCCGCGTTCTGCGGCGTCTGATCTGGGCCTACACTGTTTGCCAGGATACCCGTTTTGGGGTTTCCGGAACCAAATGTATTAATAATGTTTTTGTCATTTTGTAACTTGGTATTTTTGTTATTTAGGGTTAAGATTGATTAATTTTTCGTTTTATTTTTGCAGAATGTAACTTATCACTATGGTAACAGACACAACAACAAGCAGAGAACACAGAACACTGAGAACAATAGCATCTACAACCCCCAATTCATTTGCAATGCTTTACTTCATGTAAATAAATTAATAAATTGTTTCATTGCCGATGTTTCGTTTCTGTTTGAGAAGCACAGTACTCCAAACACCATCACAATACTTGAACTTTCGGCCATATTAGGCCAACCCATTTAAATGATAACACACCCGTGCGACATAAAGCATTTTTCAAAAGGAGACAACATTTGAGACTTCCTCTTCGCTTTTCTATAAGCCCTGCCCTACTGAAAAAGTGGTCCACTCTCAAAGGAAAGAATGTGCTCCTCAGTAGCAAATTCTTTCCGTTAAGAGTTGACCCCTATTGACAAGGGGTGCGGGGAACCTATGCGGAGTACCCGGAGAAAATAAAAACCACCTGACCTTCCGTTGCAGAACTTGGCGTTTCACATGTGTCACGAGCCAGGCTCGAACTCTTATTTCTATTCAAAACATAGGTTGCGAGTGCTCCTTAGGACCGCCTAATTGGCCTACCTATGTCATAGAGCAAATATATGAAATCTAAATCGCATACACGGACCGGTTATCGCGATGTTCGTGTGGTTGCTGTAGTAGCCTCCGTGGTGTAATGAATAAGCCACTCGCTTCAATAACCTGGGGTCGCGGGTTCGATCCCGGGCTTCTCCAGGCTTACGGATAAGTCTTTAAACCGAGGTCCCGTCTCTGTAAGACCTTAGCTGATGGTGGGACGTAAAACTCAAAACTTGCTGTCAATTATAAATTGTGGGTTATTTGTAGCATCCCAGCTGCTCTTTGGTTTACCACGATATAATACGAGCCACAGCACGCTAAAACATGTTTCTGCCGTCTGCGTACAACAAAGGGGCTGATCGGCCTGCGCATCTGTGCAGTCTGATCAGCACCTTAACATTCAGCACTGGGATAATAAAACACCTCTAGTTTCTATAATTGGGCCCCGTCAAGCGATTTTGGTACTTATCGTCTATGCGAGCAGCGAAGGTTCAGGCGAGCCTGCGCATCCGCGCAGTCTCGCCAGAACCTTCGCTGCTCGCTCATACAAGCAGTGAATCAAGAGGAACCTTCTGACAGAAAGCCATATCCCTGGCCCCTCTGAATGGCTGGGCATGCGCAGTTAAAATTTGTCATGACGGAATGCTCGAAGACACAAATTCGCTTGGCGGGGCTCATATCCAAAATTTCAAGACTCTTGCTTGTCTGTGTAGCTGAGCAGGCTGGTTTGTGTCTTAACAGACCGCCGATCCCGAAGACAGTAAGTCTCCGGACAATCGGCACAGTCACGCATACATGAGCCCCGCCAAGCGAGTTTGTGTCTTCGAGCATTCCGTCATGACCAATTTTAACTGCGCATTCCCAGCCATTCAGAGGAGCCAGGGATATGGCTTTCTGTCTTTTTGTTTGATTTGAGGTTTAACGTCCCCGTCAACACTGTAAAGGTCATTTTGGAGACGTTGCTTCCAATTGTGTGAGATTTTTACCCGACACTGAGTCGAAATGACATCTCAAGCCCTGTCGCCCAATGAGACCAATAGGGTTTATTAGCATGGACGGTCCGCCTCGCACCGCGGTTCCTGGACAGGCTTAGATCTTCTAAGCCGTTTACCAGTACTAGTGTGCGGGCCGGATTCAGCTCTGCGTGGAAGCATCATGCAGCCCATGTATTTCTTCAAGCCCCTATGGGCGGGGGCCGGGCTTTCTGTCTGAAGGTTCCTCTTGATTCACTGCTTGTATGAGCGAGCAGCGCAGGTTCTGGCGAGACTGCGCGGATGCACAGACTCGCCTGAACCTTCGCTGCTTGCATAGGCGATAAGTACCAGAATCGCATGACGGTGCCCAGTTTGTCTCCCAACAATCGGCATATTTACCCATATATGACGATTGAATCTTCAACCTAATAAGTCTACAGTTGTCCATTTCCCATCATAGGGGTGTCAGGTTTGTTATTTTTGTGTGTGGTAAGTTTTGTAAAAAAAAAATAAAATGTATGTGCTTTTAGCAAACAGTATTCTGCGGCGTCTGATCTGGGTCTGCACGGTTTGTCACTGTCCTCAAAAAGGGGCCGCTAGGCATATATGGGTTAAACAACGACGGAAATGCCGAGTGCAGAAAATGCCTTAATACAGATTATATATTCAAATGACAAACAATTAATTGCCTAGTCGGAAGACAAAGCTCATTGCGCCAAACATATGAATGCCAGAGCAACTCCTTTGTGTCTTTTTTTTTCTTGTGTGTGTTTATGCCCCAACTTCGAAGAACTTGTGGGGGGCATATTGCTTTTGCTTTGTTCGTCCGTCCGTCCTTCCGACCGTCACCCATTATAGGATGTAACTTAGGAACCGTATATGCCAGGGTTCTGAAATTTCATTATGTATATTGCTTATGAAAAATTAGCTGATTCATATTTTTTTTTTTTTTTTTTTTTTTTTTCATTTTGTTTTAGTTTTTGCTAGCTCATGGTTTCCTTGTATTGGTATACAGTGAAATTTCGATATTAAGACCACCTAAAAATAAGACAAATTATGCCTTTAAAAGTACAATGAAATTCCGCTATTAAGACCAACTAAAATTAAGACTAATTCTGCTGTAAAAACTTATTTTGAAGGGTGCGCTTAATCTTTCTTTGTGTTTCTACGCGCAGTGTCCTCTGGTCAGGGACCACCTTTGGGACTGTTCAAAAGAGGCCTTAAAGACCACTTTTGAACAGTCCCAAAGGTGGTCTTAATATAGGAATTTTACTGTATATTAAGAAGATTTCAGGTACACTTTCTTATAGTGTCTTTTGTATTCAGTGTGCTCTAGTGGGAAACCACCTTTGGGGCTGTCCAAAAGTGGTCTTAAAAACCACTTTTGAACAGTCCCAAATGTGGTCTTTCTAAGGAATTTTAATGTATTTTTTATGCGACGCACTTGCACTATACGCATTATGAGCAATACATCTACAAATGTATAAGCCTAGTCTGGTGAGAGTCTTTCAAAGTTTTGTTTGTTAGCATTTGGGTTTAACGGCCCAGTCAAACCTATTTAGGTCATTTTTGAGCCGGTCAGTTTACATGTCCACACTTTATACCAGTACAGTGCATATTCATTCGCCAGAAACTGACAGCTTCCCTTCTTGAATCAGCAGAAGGGAGAGAATCACAATAGAAAAGATTTCATGGTCAACCTCCTCGAAAGAATGTTGCCTACCCCGGCAGGTATCGAACCCGCGTCCTTCTGATCACCAGTCAGACGCGCATCCGACTGAGCTACCGAGGCCGGCCTTTCAAAATCACAAGAGGGCTACAGCTATAGTCACAGTCTCATTAGAGTCTTCCCGTGTCACTGTGTATCCCTGAATCGTGATTTAAAAAGCGAAAGTTTACCACCCCCGCCCATCGGGCCTTGAAGAAATTGATGGGCTGCATGATGCTTCCGCGCAGAGCTGAAATTGACCCTCACAGGAGTACTGGTAAACCGCATAGAGGATCTAAGCCTGTCCAGGCAAAGTAGTGCGAGTCGGACCGTGCATGCTTATAAACCCTATTGGTTTCATTGTGCGGCAGGGCTTGAGATGTCATTTCATCTCAATGTCGGGTAAAAATCTCACAAACTTGGAAGCAACGTCTCCAAAATGACATTTACAGTGTTGACGGGGACGTTAAACCTCAACTCAATCAATCAAAAGAGTGAAAATTGACTATTTTATTGTGGCAAAGTTTGCACAGGCCGTAGTCAATCTTTAGTGGTTGCACAAGTGCACGAAGTTGTACCTTTTTGTGTGTGCCTTAACCCATTCGGTACCAGAAACCCCATAAGGGGTACTTTGGCAAACAGTGCAGGCCCAGATCAGACGCCGCAGAACGCGGCGTCTGATCAGGGCCAACACTGCAGAAAGTTCAGCCATTTTCCAAATCAATTTTTGCAGAAAACACAACCTGACACCCCTAAATTTTGAAATAGACTCCTTCTATATATAAGGTGGAAGATTCCATTTGGTACAAAAAGGGTTAATTTCTTTGACATTTCACGCCGGCTACAAAATATAAATATCAGGATTGTTAAGAAAATATCGCAGACTCCAGCATCAGAAATGGCAGCGGTTGCATTTATATTTGTTTTGTGTGCCTTCACTTTTAATACGGTTTATGGGCTTTTCGAACCAGATATTTGCGCTGACAACACTTTAGATAGCCAACAAGTGTTCGACTTGGTAAGTAGCCATTTTGTGTAGTTGTACCTTTGGTAAGTACTTGACACAGTTAACCCTTTTTGTTAACAATGGAATGTTCCACTTTTTATCATATGACGTCGCGTCTGAGAGTGTAATAACGCCATGTATTATTTTCGATAATCTACTAGTGGATTAAATATGCAAATTAGCTAGATACGTCCCGTAACGTTACATGTATGACGTCCTTAAAGACGTCGCGTTTACTAATCGCGGAATATTGACATTTTTGTAAAACAATCGTGAATAAAATGCATTTAAATGTCATATGATAAATAGAATCTTGCATTCGTGTTCATGTGTTATTGAATTTATAAAACTCGTTGAGGAAAAGAGATAAAATGCTCGGCAAAGCCTCGCATTTTATCCCTTTTCCTCAACTCGTTTAATTAATTCAATAATACATGAACACTCATGTAAGATCCTCTATATATGTAGCACAAGTCCATTTCAAAATCTGGTGTTGTCAGGTTATATTTTCTTCATAATTAATTTGGAAAATGGCTGTACTTATTGCAAACTTTGTAGGCCCTGATCAGGCGGCTTCTCATCTGGGCCTGAACTGTTTGTCAATTACCCGTTTTTGGGTTTCTGGTGCAAAAAGGGTTAAACTGTTCGTAGGGTCCCCGCCCGTCGGGTCTTGGAGAAATAGATACGGCTACATGATGCTTCCACGCAGAGCTGAAACCGACCGCACATGAGTACAGGTAAACCACATAGAATGTCTAAGCCCGCCCAGGCAAAGTGGTGGGTGTTAGATCGCCCATGCATATACACCCTATTGCTTTGTTCGGGTGGTAGAGCCTGAGATGTCATTTAATCTCAATGTCGGGTAAAAGTCCCACAAAATTGGAAGCAACGTCTCCAAAATGAACTAAACCGCGTTGACGGGGACGTAAAACCTCAATTCAAACCAACAAAACCACTTAACAACAAACTTAAACGACGCAAAGTAACATGTTTAGTGCGCACTAAAAATAAAGGTCCAACGAGCACCGCAAAGTATTTTTGCATTATTAAACGTATAATATGTATAGGGTCTCAAAGTGAGGCAATAAAAAACAGTGTAGTCCAATATTAGACGCCACAGAATGCAGCGACTGATCAGGAGGTACATGTACACTGCTTGCTTGAAGTTCATGGTGGGGTGAGTGGGGAGTGGGGCGGTTGCTCATAATCCATGTCGTTAGTTAGCATAACGTTGATCGTTTAAGGGGAATGGGAACACCTGCTGATTTTTCCGCCATTTTTCAAAGGGAGTCAACTTTCGGGACTTCCTGTTTGCTTTTCTGTAAGCCCTGTCTCACTGAAAAAGGAGTATACTCTTAAAGGAAAGAATGTGCTCCTCAGGAGTTGCTCCTCAGGAGCAAATTCTTTCCTTTAAGAGTTGACCACTATTGACATGGGAGACAAAATACTTTTGCAGGAGTTGCTTCCCCTGAAGGTGTTCCCATTCCCCTTAATATTCCAAATACTGATATTATGCTTAAACATACGGGAAAAGTTCGGCCATGTGAAATCAAGGGAAATCAAGGGAACAAACCTGTACTGGCAGTTTTTCCAGGTAGCCTCCAGAATTACGCTACTTGACACCTTTTAACAACGTATTTTATAATTTAATTATTACAGTATAAAAACAGACACCCTCGTGAGTTTTTACTAATTTTCTATTGAAGTAAACGAGAGGTTCACGAGACGAAGGGTCCTATTTTCATTTCAAAATTGACCAGTTTAAATTTTATTTAAAAAATATAAAATTATAATCAAAATTAAGATAAAAGATTGAATTTTCATAATTTTCAATCACATTTTCGCTATCTAGCCTAGTATTTTTTCAATCATGTCTTAGATTCACATGCCATATTAATTTCTATACAATTTGTAGCGCGGTTTAAATCGGACAAAGTAATAGGCAATTGTCCCACATGAACAATGTAAGTGCAAGAGCTACTCGCATTTTTCAAGCACACATACCACTGTATTAAACCGTTCATATTTCTAAACCCTATAAGTTTCATTGGGCGACAGAGCTTGGGATGTCAAATCAGCTTATTGTCCGGTAAAAGTCCTATTAAATTGGAAGCAGCGTCTCCAAAATTACCTATAAAGTGTTGACGGGGACGTTAAACTTAAAATAAAAAAGCTGTATTATATAATGAGCCACTACTTTGTAACGAGCCGCTTAACGCTTAACCTGTTGAACACGACAACCGCTTCATTTGCGGCATTCAGTGTAGATCCAGACCAGATGGCTTCTGAAGAAGCTGGGGCCCTACCTGGATTGTTAAAATGGTTACCTTGGTTGACGTTGACCTATCTTATGTCGAGGTCAACTTTGATCACTTAGTCCTTTGTATGGGACTTGGCAAAACAGGGGCTTTTTCTTATTCTGTCGTAGCTGGTGGCATCAGAATTGATATTCCTAGCAAGTGACCTTTGCTTGACCTTGGCCTATTTTATGTCAATGTTGCTTTGGTCACTTGGGCATTTCTAATAGGAAATCATCACGAAAACACGCCTATATAATTTTGACCCCCTCATACCCCACTTTATATAGTAAAACTGGGGTTTAAGTGGGTATACATTATTTGTCTTATTTCTGCTCAAAAACATAGATTGTGGGTACTCGATAGAACCGCCTCGTCGAGGCGGTTCTATCGAGTCCCCGCAATCTATGCTTTGAGCAGAAATAAGAAAAATATCACAATTTTTAATCTTAAAATTCTATGTTTTGGCCAAAAAAATGGCAATGTATTTGTATAGGCGTGTTTTCGTAATGTATACAAGACAGTTGATTTGTTTGATTCTTTTGTAGCCTAGGCATCAGAATTGATATTTGCAGTCAGCTTAATGGAGGTTGATATGGCCAACGTGGCTACAATGCCCATATATGGTGAAAATAACTTGAAACTTTTCATTTTAGGAACTTAAAGGTCCATGACCCTCTTGAAATTTAGTATCCAGTATGTGAACCTAAGGTATCAGATTTCAAAATGAGTTGGCATCAGTGATCTCTGTGTGGACAAGTACTTAGATTTTTCAAGCCGCCATGGTTTGTTTAAAAAAAAAAAAAAAAAAAAAAAACATACCTGCCAGTTTCTCCCATTTGGGCCCTGGTGAGAATAGTGGCCAACGGGCCTCTTGTTTTCTATTTTTATCCCAGACGGCCATCTTGTTCATTGGAGGATAAAATTTTGATGAATTTCAATAAAAAGTCACCCAACAAACGTTCCTGTGAAATTATTTCAAATCCCATCCACTGGTTTAGGAGCTCCAGTGGCCTAGGAGAAGATGTCGTTTAATGTTTTTCTTATTTTTTTAGCTCTGTTTGCCATGTTCTTCAGCGGAGCGGACCCATTTAGGCAATTTCGGTGGAAGGTCCACCCCAGGAACATTACTGTAAAATTATTTCAAAATCCACTCATCAGTTTAGAAGATGTCTTTTAAGTAAATTGTTGACAGACGCACGACTGACGACGCACGACGGACGGCGAACATCGAGCGATCATAGAAGCTCACCTTTGATCGAAAGACAACAACGATATGGCCCGAGCCATTGGCCCTCGGACAGTCCTTAATTCTTGATGGTGCCCGAAGTTTAGGTTTCTCTTGAACAACTATTGCATAAATAGAGGATCTTACACGAGTTGTCATTTCATATGATATTTATGAAACGAGCCTTCGGCGAGTTTCATAAATACCATATGAAATGACCACGAGTGTAAGATTCTCTTTATCATATGACCAATTTAAATTGGATTTTATCGGCTTGTAATTTGACAATTTTTCTACGAAAAATGCATTGTTGACATGGACGTCGCCATGACGTTACTTAATCCCGCCAAAGTGTTATTACACGTGTGGTCATACGATATTTATTACACGACGTTATCCACTGTTTATCAACGACGTCATATGATAAATTAAACATTTAGTGACAATTGACAGTTGTAAATGTAAAATCTGGGCAATCTGAATGTGGTCTACACTGAGTTTTCATACCTTTCCGTCCCAATTCACCTTATTTGTATTATCTGCTGGTTCCTAGTCTGAAGGTTATCAGTGTTGGAAAAACAGGTAACCAGACCCCCCTGACCTTGAAAGGTCAGGGGGGTCTGGTTACCTGTTTTTCCAATATTGACAATGTGCAAGCTGGGAGCCAGCAAATATGGTGAATATTTTGGGGGTTTTTTTACGGTACAAATCTGCTGTTTGTCTAATTGTCTCTTACTTAGTAAATAAATCGTGATTGTCCGTAAAAATATCCGGTTATCTCCGTAGCAGGCACTAAAAATGGTCTTGGACCAGTCTGATTCAAGTGTTATAGTGCCCGCTATGCATCTACCGCCGATAAGAGACTTGCACGTGATGCGTTTCTAGCCAATGAAAAAAAAAAACGTGTTTCATTTGTGAAATGCACTAATGCATACAAGTACCATTTTGTATATTATAGAAGCCTCCGTGGTGTAGTGGTTTCGCTACTCGCCTTGTAAACCAGGGGTCGCAGGATCGATCCCGGGCTTCTCAAGACTTTCGGATGAGTCTTTAAACCGAGATCCCGTCTCCGTATGACCTTAGCTGTTGGTGGGACGTAAATCTCAAACACTCACTCACTCACCAAATTTTATATTAACCAGGTTGCAGAGGGGAAAGAATGGTTAGCTGTTGCACTGATTTACAAAAATCTCCATCCCGTAGTGAGATACGGTTACTACAATCCAAAGTTCAAGTTTACCACTGAAAAAGTAACCGGCAGGGAAGAGGAGATAGACATGGACATAACTGTTTTGTAAGTATGCATATGCGTAACCCAGTATGTGTTTTGTTTGTACTGGAGTTTAATAACGGCCTAGTCAACACTATTTTAGGTCATTTTTAGCCGGTCAGTTTACCTATCCAAACTTTCCTGGGCAGGATTATACGTAAGCGATTAACCAGTACAGTGCACATTCTTTCGCCAGAAACTGACAACTGCCCTTCATGAATCAGCGGAAAGGAGAGAATCACTGTAGAAAAGATTACATGATCAATCTCCACGAAAGAATGTTGCCGACCCCGGCAGGTATCGAACCCGCGTCCTCCTGATCGCCCGTCGGCGCGCATCCAACTGAGCTACCGAGGCCGGCTAAACGCGTCTGTGTAATGCAGAAAGGGTCAGAAAATTGGGGTTTACTGGGTAGACATTAATTTTCTTATTTCTGCTCCAGGACATAGTTCATGGGTACTCGTTAGGACCGCCTCAATGAGACGGTTCTCACGAGCACCCACAAGGCTATGTTGCTCCGGGTACACCGATTTTCGCCCACCTCTGATTAACGATCGGCTCGATACGAGTGAAATTATCTTGAAAAGACCGTATATAAAACCAAAACAAAAAACTATGTTTGCTGTATAAACAAGAAAAATATCACAGGTTTTCAGCAAAGCAAAAAAGTATAGACATTACAAAGATGTGAAAAAGGGCACTGTGCCGCACGGTTGTGTAATCGTAATGAAAAAAAATGCTTTTGAGCAGAAATAAGACAAATAATGTATACCCACTTAAACCCCATGATAATGTGGAGTTGACATGGACCTGTTAATGTGATATTATAAGAATCTTATATGGGTGTGAGGGGTGGATGGTAAAATACGTCCCGAGGAACACTGTCCGGCATTACGAGGCTTGCCGAGTGATGCCGGACTGTGATCCCGAGGGACGGATTTTTCTATCCACCCCTCACACCCATATTGGATTCTTTTTCTTGCATACCTTTAATGCTGCAGTCACTTCGGTTATCAACGTCCGCCATATTGTGTTGACACTGCAGGAATGTTTTGTGACGTCACATAACGTGCTGTGACGTCAACCTTAACGACAGCGCATACGAGGTCGTAATCAACCAGTGCATTTATCAAACATGCGATTATATTCGATTTGGGGTCGGAACACCAGGGTCAGAACATAAATTTCTATCCCAGGGTAAAATCACGGATTTCCTTGTCTGGTGTGCAAGAAGTACCTTTTCTGTTTCCCCATAGTTGTACATTTTTATCAGCCATGATCAAATTTAAATGGAATGGACATTCAGTGTGTCATCAAACTGCTGTCAAGTGCCAAGGGAAGAAGGTCATGAAATGTACATGCACTTTTTTTTCATTTCAAATTTACCACTAGATGTAAATTAATGCGGTGAAAACGAATTAATTCAGCACAAAACAACTTTCTTCACAAGTGCGAATAATAAAAAGCTTTAACGTTTTTGTTCTGTTTATGTTTGTTAAACTGCCATTTTTATTATTAATTTTCTGTATTGTTGGGAAGACCATTCATAACGCATTCTTCAACGTTGTTGGGTGAGAAAAATAATCCACAAGGAAATCTCGGGTATTGAAGTTTCATGCTCGTTACAGCCTCGCATGAGACTTTATAAACTGAAAACTTGCCTGAGATTTCCTAGTCTCGGTCTCAACCCCGTCAAAAGTTCTATTAGTCTCGAACATATTATCACGTGAACAAGTCCGTGAAATCAACACCCCCACCCACATCATATATAGAAAACTGGGGTTCACGGGGGTAAACATTAGTTTTCTTATTTCTGCCTCAAGATATAGGTTGTGGGTACTATTTAGAACCGCCCGAGCATCCACAACCTATGTTTGCAGTATAAATAAGAAAAGTACTTGGGACTTCCATCAGGAAAATAGCCATAAAATGCACTATGTCACACGGGTGTGTTATCGTGATGTTTTCATGGCCCCAATGATGATCGTGTCATTAAAACTCGCCGTATATACGTACACCTTCGTTTCAATGAACATTTTGACTGAAGAATGGTTTTGCCAATCTCTTTTCTCCCTCAGTAAGCAGTTCCTTGTGCACTGTAGTAATGAAGAAAAGTATTACTTCTAAAATTTGACACCGATGTGGGTGGTATCTGGTGTATTCGGTCTTCATTGCTGCTTGAGCTTATTTCCACGGCTTTAGTTGTGCACATACAGTGCACAACTAAAGCCGTGGAAATAAGCTCAAGCAGCAACGGTATGTGCACAACTAAAGCCGTGAAAATAAGCTCAAGCAGCAACGGTATGTGCACAACTAAAGCCGTGGAAATAAGCTCAAGCAGCAACGTTCAAAAACATTTGCAAGTCATTGTGTATAATGATATTTTAGACCCAAACACAAGCGTATAAAGAGATCTTTGTGTTGAAATCTACTTTTCGAGTCGCATGCTAATTCCTGAGCAGATGCAGTAAACTTCATATATTAATACAACCTTGAGACCACTTTTGAACAGTTCCAAAGGTGCTAAATTGGGGGCATTGGATGTAAAAAAAAACATACACACAAAAACTAAAATTTAAAGAAGAATAATTGTAACTGGTCTTAATATTGGAATTTCACTATACAGTAAAATTCCTGTATTAAGACGACCATTGGGATCAAAAGGTTGTTTCTTGTTAGGACACACCTGGTGTAGAAAACACAAAGGAAACATAACTGAAACCTTCTCAGCAATCTTTTAAAAGCAAATTTTGTCTTAATTTTAGGTGGTCTTAATAGTGAAACTTCACTTTACTTTTCTCCACATATTTTGGGGCTTACAGGGGTAATCAGTTAACCTGGTGATTATAATCTCTTCAACAGTAACACACGTGTGAATGACTGCGAGCACTTCACTTTTCATTCACTGACACCAGAGGACAAAGAAACAGACATCGACGAAACTTGTCCACTTACCACCGGCCAAACTTATGACACATTTGCTGTGCTACGTAAGTATACTTGTAGAAGAAAACGCAAAGAAAGAATAACTGCAGCCCACTAAATGAGTTTTTTTAAGCAGAATTAGTCTTAATGTAGGAGGGTCTTTATAGCGAAATTTCACTGTAGATCCGATACCTTCGACTCAGGCGGCAAGTCTGTTATAATTGTGTAACCATCAAACTGAGCAGTGAAATATGCTCCAAATGTCCCTCAAGATTACACCAACGTTCTCCTAACAAGAAACAACCTTTGGATCTATTCAAAAGTGGTCTTAAGACCACTTTTGAACAGTCCCAATGGTGGTCTTAATTCAGGAATTTTACAAATCAGTGACATTCCATTCTTCTTTAAACACACTTATAAGGTTTCAGTTTTTTTGTTGTTTTTTTTGGTCAAATATTGTCAAACCTTCAACAACAACCAATGTTTTAACAGTGTTCCATCGCTTGCTTAACCACGGGTGGTAATCAGGGGAACTAGCTCGAAAATGAGTCAATGGAAATTTGTTCCCTCGACATATCCGGGAACTCTCGAGCTAGCTCCATCACCAGGAAACTAGTAAACAAAGGTAGGTCTCGAAGAGTTAAATCACCATTTTTTCTTTGCAAGCTGTTTATAAAAAAAATCCTGCAATGCAGTGCCACATAGAAATGATTTAACTTTGTACCCCGCTAGAATTTGCCATGGAAATTTGCAGCACTGGAGTATGAATGAAAGGAAACTGAAAAATTGTCAATTTATGTCAACACGGAGATTTTGGCTGACGATTTTTCATTTTCCGTCAAAAGTACGCCCTTCACAGCCACAGAAGCAAGATCCCTAGTGAAATGAAACATGGAATGTTTGAAACAAGCCAAAAAATTTGGCCGTGATTACATAACTTGCGACTTATGACGAAATTACTGTCCGAGCTAGTCTTCTCGACAAGGAGCTAGTTCCATCACGAAAACATGCCTATTTTACTTTTACCCCCTTGAACCTCACTTTTTTATAGTAAAACTGGGGTTTACAGAGGCAAACATTATTTTCTTATTTCTGCTCTAAAATATATATTGTGGGTACTCGTTAGATCCGCCTTGATCGGGCGGTTCTAACGAGTACCCACAGTCTATATTTTGAGCAGAAATAAGAAAAAATATCACAATTGTTCGTCTTAAAATTTCCATTTTTTCGGCGATAAAGGTAGCAATGTATTTGTTTAGGCATGTTTTCGTTATGCACTCGACATGGAGATAGTGTACTCAAAAACTTAGAAGAAACATTCATCAAATGACTGGGGCCTGATTCGATGTCTTTCTATGGTCCCACCCAGTTTATCCAACTGGTTTCTTTACCTCTGGCTAGTGGGCCTGGTGGTTAAGTGCGCTGTCTGTCTGGTTTAACCATTTGGCTGCAAACTCAAATTGAGATTTGACATAATGCATTGTTGTATTGAATATTCGATTTTCTTTTCAGATGGGCGCTTTCCAAGGAAAAAGTTCCAAAGGACTATTCCTGAGCAGAAAAAAATACCTGACATGCAACAAAAAATATATTTCTGTGCTAGAAAAGAAAAGTTTATTATAATGGGGCGCCTCTCCTAACTCTAATTAATGGCATCGGCAATATGATTAATGAGACAAACCAGGGACCGGTTTCATGAAACTGCTAAAAGTGCTTAAGCGTAAGTTTTCAATCAGTGGGGAATACACAGTGTTTTTTCCCTAGGTGAGAACTTAAGCCTAAGTATTAAATAGGGCATTCCACATGTGAAATTTCAAGTAAAGGAAAGTCACTGTTTTCCCTGA
The DNA here is from genome assembly GCA_963580285.1 of Lucinisca nassula. Taxonomy (NCBI): domain Eukaryota; kingdom Metazoa; phylum Mollusca; class Bivalvia; order Lucinida; family Lucinidae; genus Lucinisca; species Lucinisca nassula. Next base: position 25,335,859 of record OY757018.1, read on the forward strand.
GAAAACTTTTGTTTTATTTTAGCAGGAATACACCAAACTTACGTGGCACTGTAAACTTTCTTTTGGCTGTAAAATCTGAATATGGTTCATAACTCTGTCAAAATGCAAATTTTGATTTTTCCAGTTACCTCCTTTGCCCATTGAAACTCCCTACTTGGACCTAATTTGGGCATAATATCATTATGTCGACAGATTTTCAAAATTGTTGCAGTACATTTTAGGACTAAGTACTAGAATTCTAATAGCTTAAAAGAAAATTGTTATTGAATCGTAAGTTAGAGGGAAGAATTATGCAAAAATGTCGTTTCTGAATGTAGATTGACTTAGATTTCTTAAGCAAACTATCGATATCAATGGCTCGAACTAGTGATACCCATAATTTCATCATATTGCCGATGCCAAAAATTTGAGTTAGTTATATTCATAACAGCATTTTAAGTAGATCCTCTAGCGGATATATTTCGGTCCCCGCCCATTGGGGCTTGAAGAAATAAATGGGCTGTATGATGCTTCCATGCAGAGCTGAAACCGACCGCATACGAGTACTGGTAAACTGCTTAGAGGATCTAAGACTGCCCAGGTAAAGCAGTGCGAGTCGGACCGTCCATGCTTATAAACCCTATTGGTTTCATTGGGCGACAGGGCCTGAGATGTCATTTCATCTCAATGTCGGGTAAAAGTCACACAACATCGGAAACAACGTCTCCATAATGACCTTTACAATGTTGACGGGGACGTTAAACCTCAAATCAAACAAACAAATTTATCGGTTATAAGACTAAAAATTTAGGGATGATACTTAGTTGAATGATTCATGAATACTATAATAATCTAGGGAGGCGCCCGATTATAATGCACTTTTCTTTTCTAGCACAGGAATATATATATATATTTTTGTTGCATGCCCGGTATTTTTGCTGCTCAGGAATAGTCCTTTGGAACTTTTTTCTTGGAAAGCGCCCATCTGAAAAGAAAATCGAATATTCAATATAACAATGTATTATGTCAAATCACAATTTGAGTTTGCAGCTAAATGGTTAAACCAGACAGACAGCACACTAAACCACCAGGCCCACTAGCCAGAGGTATAGAAACCAGTTGGATAACTGGGTGGGACCATAAAAGACATCGATTCAGGCCCCAGTCATCTGATGAATGTTTCATCTTCGTTCTTTTTAGTGCACTATCTCCATGTCGAGTGAACTAGCTCATCGTCGAGAAGACTAGCTCATATAGTAATTTCGTCATAAATCGCAAATTACGTAATCACGGCCAAAATTCGTTGCTTATTTCAAATTTGCCATGTTTCATTTCACTAGGGATGTTGCTTCTGGGGGTGTGAGGGGCTAACTGTTGACATAAAATGAAAAAGCGACGGCCAAAATCTGCGTGTTGAAATAAATTGACAATTTTTCAGGTCCGTGATAAAATGTTTCCTTTCATTCACACTCCAGCGCAGCAAATTTCCATGACAAATTCTAACGGGGGCCAAAGTTAAATCATTTCTATGTGGCACTGCATTGCCGGATTTTTTATAAATAGCTTACAAAGAAATAAAATGGTGATAAAACTCTTCGAGACCTACTTTTGTTTACAAATTTCCTGGTGATGGAGCTAGCTCGAGAATTCCCGGATGTGTCGAGGGAACAAATTGCCATTGACTTATTTTCGAGCTAATTCCCTTGATTACCACCCGTGTTAACGTTTGAGGATTTTATGTTTAATAATGATCAGCTGTAACAGTGATTTGTTTAGTAACATTTTGGAGGTCAGTTGTAAATAAGATTAAATCACGAGCGCGTAGCTGGTCGACAAACTATGATTTATTACGTCTCATAGAATGTTCGAGTGACATCATATTCTTCTGTGATTTGTTGCAGAATAAATCACAGTCCTTTTTGATTAACTATATAGGCGCGCTGTGATAGTTTGTTTGTTTTTATAGAGGTTTTACGTCCCCGTCAACACCATTTTGGTCAATTTGGAGACGTTGGTTTCGATTTTGTTGGACATTTACCCGACATTGAAATGAAAAGACATCTCAAGCCCTACGACCCAAAGAAACCGCTAGGCTTTAAGGAGGTTCCGACTCACACAACTTTTCCCATGTAAGCGGTTTACCAGTACTCAATTTCGATCGGTTTTGCCCCTGCGCGAAAGCATCATGCAATTCAATCTGTTTCTCCAAGCCCCGATGGGCGGGGGCGCCCTGTGTGTTAGAATAGATGATAAAAACAAGTCAACCATCCCTAACATTTGCAATGTACTTGGCAATAGCTACAGGTAGATTATTCAAAATCACGTGACGTTTAACTTCAATAATATGATCTTGTCCGCACAACTCCCCAAGATCTATGTTGTGCAAACAAGATAATATGTTGTGCGAACAAGATCATATCTTGTGCGCACAAGCTATTATGTTGTGCGAACAAGATCATATCTTGTCCGCACAAGATAATATCTTGTCCGCTCAAGATATTATCTTGTTCGCACAACATAATAAAAATAAAAAAGCATGTCCCTTCCCGGGTTCCGTATGGATGTGTTCACAATAAATTTGTAATTTTACTCCCGCTGGCACAGAAAAGAAAAAACAATTTACAAAAACGTTATGAAAATAAAATCATCCGTTTTTGTCGCTGTATTCAGTAGTTTTACAATATATTCTATACATTTAGAGGATGCTTCCAAATATATGTAAAAAGGACTAAAAAGTTGTTCATAAAATTGCATTTAAAATATATGTGGATATTCGAAAAAGAATGTAAAATCACGAGCCGCTTGCTCAGAAAAGATATTCCTAAAAGTTTTTATTTTACGGGGCAATAATTATCAAGTTCCTATATAAATCTATGTATTACCTCTAACCAACAGCAGTTACCTGGATGTCAGTTAAAGTTCGACATGGGTTTCATTGGGCGACAGGCCGTGAAACGTTATTTCATCTCAATGCCGGGTAAAAGTCCCACAAAATTGGAAGCAACGTCTCCAAAATGACCTATACAGTGTTGACGGTGACGTTAAACCTCAAATCAAACAAACAAAACAAAACCTGGCTCGATGATGAAGCCTCAATAATTCGAACAACCCCTATCTCGAACAAAGTTTCCTGGTCCCAGAGGTGTTTGAGTTATTGTAGTTCGACTGTACATCACGAAAACACACCTATATCATTTTGATCCCCTTAAACCCCAGTTTTATATAGTAAAACTGGGGTTTACAGGGGTAAACCTTATTTTTCTTATTTCTGCTCTAAAATATAGATTGTGGGTACTCGTTAGAACCGCCTCGATGAGGCGGTTCTAACGAGTACCCATAAGCTATATTTTGAGCAGAAATAAGAAAATTATCACAATTTGTCATCTTAAAATTTTCATTGTTTCGGCGATAAAGGTTACAATGTATTTGTATAGGCGTGTTTTCGTAATGTATGCGGATATCTGAAGCTCTTGGTAGCATTCTCCAGGGCCTTATGGCCCCCGCCCATAGAGGCTTGAAGAAATATATGGGCTGCATGATGCTTCCACGCAGAGCTGAATCTGGCCCGCACACTAGTACTGGTAAACCGCTTAGAGGATCTAAGCCTGTCCAGGAACCGCGGTGCGGGGCGGACCGTCCATGCTAATAAACGCTTTTGGTTTCATTGGGCGACAGGGCTTGAGAAGTCATTTCATCTCAATGTCGGGGTAAGTCCCACAAAATTGGAAGCAACGTCTCCAAAATGGCCTTTACAGTGTTGACGGGGACGTTAAACCTCAAATCAAACAAACAAAAACCAGGGCCTCATGATCTGATTCCAATTACAAAAGGCAAACTAGTTATCCGTGTTCGGGTAATTGAAGTTTGTGGTGCTGTCATGTGTGGTTCATTTATTTAGGTTCGCCGAATCATCCCGAACAGTGGTTTAGGCTCTTTTCACAAAGCCCCGGAGACTATGCGTGGATGTTTTTCTGCTTCAACGGAACAGGGACCTCATTCGACTATGATTCCTGCCTTGAGGGCCACATGGACCTCTTCATAACTGACCCACGCACGGAAACGACCGATAGTTTCAATCTTGAAGAGAAGGTTTCGGCTTTATCCGGCCTCGTCGCCACAGATGATACGAGATACATTGGAAATAGTATGTCCCCCGTGTCCACTGCGTGGGTTGAAGGGGACGAAGGAAAAGGTACAATAATTGAGCCAGCGCATGACAAAACCTACAATAAGACCTGTGCGCCCAACGAAGACTCAGATCAGCCTGCGCATCCGCGCAGTCTGATCAGAGTCTTCGTTGTGCGCTCTAAGGATAGCTAAGGGCTCAATTCTCCTTCGTGCAGAAAGAGAAGTCTCTGGTTAGACTATATGGATGCGCAGGCTGATCTGAGTTTTCGGTGGGCGCACATGTCTTATTGCAAGTTTTGTCTTGCCCTGGCTCATTTATGATATCGATAGTGATATGCTCGCACGCAACAGCGGGCCGACGTCGGGTCGTCAACGATACGACGTTCCCACATTGTATGGCTGTCGGCCCGACGTTGGCCCGTCATTCTTTGTTGGCTGAGTTAGCATTTTGATCCCTTTTTGGGTCGATTGTTTATCAATCGACCAGAAGGTATAAAGGACAAAACCTCTATTAATGCTGGAGTCCACGTGACTATCACTGATTTGTAGGAATCCATGAAGATTATTTAAAGAATTTTATCGCAGTGAGGTCAGCGGGTTTACGTTAAAGGTTTACTGTAAAATCTGGGCTGGAATCATGGGTTGGGCTAGGCAAACAGTGTAGACCCAGATCAGACGCCGCAGAACGCGGCGTCTGATCTGGGTCTTCACTGTTTGCTTAGAGTATAGGAATCTAAGGGTCAGGCGCCGAAAAACGCATGGTCTACACGGTTTGCTTTCAGTAAATGAGTTTAAGGGTTAAACGAAACAGTCCACGCCCAGGCCCATTTTTCCTAACTACACTCAGAGACAATCGACCCACCAGTACTTTCTGTGCTTTGATTTATGTTGTCTTTATGCATTTTGTAATGCACAACTCTTGGCCTTTCGTTCACTACTCTGTGTGATCCCCTTTTTGTTGTTTTTCTGTGTATTTTCAAATGCATACCTCTATTTCTTGTTCCTTCAACGTTTTAGCAAAAACTGTACCTTGCATATCCATCCTTGCTGAGCAAGAGAAACGTCGTTTTTTATCAGTTACCCCCTTTATATATTGCATTGTAACGCATTGACCTGATAAAGATATGGTATCTCAGGACAAGTGAGCTTTATCACGTCAACCTGACATTGCACTTTTATGAATGAAGCGGACTACCGGCAAAAATGGCTAAAAAGTTATAATTACTAGAAAAAATTGGAAATATTCATTTAAAAGATTAAAAAAATAAATAAATAAATAAAAATAACGGTCAGCTGATAGTATATATACTGACCAATTATTTATTTCGCGCCGGAATGTTGGGACGCAATGACTGATCGTAAATTGCCGATTTAAAGAGTTAACAAGGGGATAAACTGATAAATAGAATACCAGATCCGTGTCTTTTGATATCAATTTTATCAGGCTCGGCTTCGAGAACGCATGCAGAATCGCTCGGCAAGCCTCGCGATTCTACAAACGTTCTCGAAGCCTTGCCTGATAAACTTGATATTAAAAGACACGAACCTGGTATTCTCTATATATCCTGCTACTGGTGTAGCCTCACTGTGCATTAAGAAAACACATCACGAAGACACACCAACATAATTTTGACCCCCTTGAACCCCACTTTTATATTGTGAAACTAGGGTTTACAAGGGTAAACCTTATTTTTCTTATTTCTCAGTGCTCTAAAATATAAAGTGTGGGTACTCGTTAGAACCGCCTTGACTAGGCGGTTCTAACGTATACCAACAATCTATATTTTGAGCAGAAATAAGAAAAATATCACAAATTTTCATCTTAAAATGTTCGTTTTTCTGGCGGTAAAAGTTACAATGTATTTCTATAGGCATGTTTTCGTAATGACATCCGGGCTTTTGGTTTGGTTTGATTTGAGGTTTAACGTCCGAGTCAACACTGTTTAGGTCATTTTGGAGACATTGCTTCCAATTTTGTGGTCATTTTACCCGAAACTGAGATGAAATGACATCTCAAGCCCTGTCGTCCAATGAAACCAAAAGGGTTTGTAAGCTTGCACAGATTTGTCTGGGCAGGCTTAGAGCCTCAAAGCGGTTTACCAGTACACGTGTGCGGTCGGTTTCAGCTTTGCGTGGAAGCATCATGCAGCCCATCTATTTCTTCAAGCCCCGATGGGCGGGGGCCGCAACCCGCATGCTAAAACTGCAGTGCTCCAATAGCATTTTTCAGAAGAAAATATTTCATGTTTTTCTTATTTCTAGTTCAGATATAGACTGTAAATTCTCGTTGTAACCGTCTCATTAAGGCGGTTCTTACGAGTTCCCACAATGTGCTTTTTGAGCAAAAATAAGGGAAGTGATGTACAACTTTTCTGTGTAGAATGTGAGGTTTGCAGGGATGTTAACTGGTCATTACGAAAACACGCCTATTCAAATATATTGAAAATTTTACTCCAAAACTGAAAAAGTCACATAAAAAATCTGATATTTTCCAAAATGTCTGCTCATAACATGGATTGTGGGAGCTCGTTAGAACCTCTGTCGGAGGCGGTTCTAACGAGTACCTCCAATCTAAGTGTTTGAGCAGAAATAAGAAAACAATTGAGGGTATACCCCCTGAAACCCCTGTTTACAGTATTAATGTGGGGTTTCAGGGGTCAAAATTATATAGGCGTATTTATGCATGATGATTTTTTTTATTCTGTTCTGACGTCAGATATTTGATGCGTCCTTAACCCATTTTGTACCAGAAACCCCAAAACGGGTGTTTGATTTGGCAAACAGTGCAGGCCAGATCAGACGCCGCAGAACGCCTACACTGTTTGCAAAAAAAAAAAATGTTCAGCCATTTTTCCAAGTAAAATTTTGAAGAAAACACAACCTGACACCCCTTAATTTTGGAATGGAGGCCTGGTATATATAAGGAGGAAGATACCATTTGGTACAAAAGGGTAAATGCTGATTCTACTTCGTATGTTGCTGTCATATAACTCGACGCTCCATGCGAATCAACTTCTTACTGTTACCAAACTCATGTATGACAATGGAATCTTCCACCTAATCAGTTTGAAGTGGTCCATTTCGATAACAAACCAGTTTCACATCTCCAAAATGGCTACTTTTCCGATGAAAATCCATGATATATTTCGTATTTATACAGCAAATATAAGATTGTGGGTTCCCGTTAGAATCGCCTCATAGAGGCGATTCTAACGAGTACCCACAACCTATCTATTGGAGCTGAATTAAGAAAAAATATGTATACCCCCCTTAAACTCAAGTTTTCTCCACATGAAGTGGGGTTTAGAGGGTTCATTTCACGGACTTGTTCACGTGATGGTCCATTTCCAATTTTAGTGGTGTCAGGTTTGTTTTGTTGGTGGCAAATTTTACAAAAATGTTTGCACTGTAAGCAAATGGTGTAGACTCATATCAGATGCCGCCTTCTGTGGCGTCTGATCTGGGTCTACACTAGACTGGCCTCAGTCATTAAAACTTTTTTCATTTTTTAGTTTCAGTCAAACGTCCTTGCGCAAGTCTTATTCATATTCTTGTAGCTTGTCTAATTTTTATGACGACATCAAAATAACTCACAGCGAAGACTGACTGTGTGGATGCACCAAGTAATTTGAGTCGTTGCTGTGCACACATGACCAAAGGAGCATTTGTAACATTTGAAGTCAAAGAAATTTTTCGGACGATTTTGATTATAAATCGACCTCACCTTTTTATTTGTTTTAAAGTTTTACGTCCCCGTCAACACTATTTAGGTCTATTTGGTCTATAGTAATATACTGAACCGAAAAAGAAACGCAACTCCAAATATAAATGCGAGTATTTGCAGAAATGATCATGTTTGCAGAAAATCGATTTAATGACGCAATAATATAATCATTCCTGAATGCAAATACCATCGAGAGTACTATTTCCAGTGAGAATGTTTATAACACAAATCCGTTTTGTCATAGAGGTTGTCATTTCACAAGTTCAAAACATAAGCAGTTAATGTCCTCCGTTTGCATTCAGTCCTGCACGCACACGCCTGGTCATGGACAGGATTAAACGATTAGTCTCTGCCTGGGGAATAGCATTCCACTCCTGTATGAGCGCGAGACGCAAGGCTTGACGCGTTGTTGGCGGCTGGGGCGGTTACGTACGCGCCTATCCAAGACGTCCCACAAATATTCTATAGGAGAGAGATCTGGACTATACAGAGGCCAGTGCATCACGTCAACGTTGTTTTGCTGAAGAAACGCCATGCTGAGCCTCGCTACATGCACCCGAGCGTTATCCTGTTGAAACGTAACGTTGTGCTGTCGTACATATCGAACAACTACCGGTCGTAAAACGACGTCAACGTAACGCTGAGTCGTCAAAGATCCATCAGTAAATACCAGGGGCGTTCTATGACCATAAGATATGCCAGCCCACACCATCAACCCACCGCCTCCAAATCGATCACGTTCAAACGCTCTCCGTCACGCCTATACACACGTTGACGGCCGTCAGCTCTGTACAATAAGTACCTGGACTCGTCAGAAAACATTACATTACGCCGCTGACGAAGGGGAAACAGGTTTGGCTTATCTTGTGTGAGCCACGCCATTCTAACCTGGCGTCGTCGTGATGTTAATGGCATACCAACGTACGGACAGCGAGAACGTAAACCAAACTCTCGAAGGCGATTCCTGACAGTATCTGCACTTAATCGATTGTTGTGCGTTCCTAGTGTCACCTGAAACGTATCGACAGATGTACGGAACCGATTACGAAGGTGGGTTAGACGGATGTATCGGTCCTGTCGACGTGTCGTGACGCGTGGACGTCCACTGCTGGGCCTGTCATTTCCCCGTTTGACGTAGACGCTGGTACAAGCGAGTTATCGTCGATTTACTCACTTGGAAGTTCCTGGCGATGACAGCCTGAGACGTCCCACGTAGAAGCATTTGGACCGCTACGTTACGTTGATCTTGCGTCCAACGTACCATATTTCGTAGAGAAATTTTTCCGGACTATTGAAGCCTAAACACCAGGTAACACAATATGCCAATATGATGAGGCTTCTGTATACATTTAATGTACTGCACGAGGAAATGTTGAAAACAACGAATTGCCAAGTGGAGCGTTAAATGTACAGATATCGCCCAAATGTTTTCTGCATAAGAAAGTTTAAAAAGTATAAAGTAAATCGCAAAATGATTTTTCAGTCAACCTGATGGTTGCATGAAAATCTTTTGGGTTAAAAAGTTGCGTTTCTTTTTCGGTTCTGTATATATACAGTTAGTTATAGTTCGAAAAAATTGACATGATACTGACCTTTATGCAAGGAATAAATTAGTCAGTGTTATCTCCTTATACGTCGGCTTTCGTAAACTTCTCGTGAATTTTCGGCATCTCGTTTACCGACCTATATGTATTGTATAACAATATCGCCATATTCGGAAAACGACGAAGATACATACATGCATTCAGTCAGGTGTGAAATTATGTTAATAGAATTCACCAGTCTCAGGTCAATTTGTTCGAACAATACTTGTACACTGCTTATGTGCATGTGACTACCGCTGACCAATCAAATTAAACCACGAAAAAAAAAATGAACATGCAGAGTGTAATGCAAATAAAGTTGTTATTTTTTATTTTATTTATTTATTTATTTTTTTTTTTTTTTTTTTTTTTTTTGGCATTAGTAAATACTGTTTAACCCATAAATTTTACCCCGCCCATCGGGGATTGGAGAAATAGTTAGGGCTGCATGATGCTTCCACGCAGAGCTAAAACCGACCGCACATGAGTACTGGTAAACCGCTTAGAAGGTCTTAGTATGCCCAGGCAAATGGGTGCGAGTCATGCATATAAACCCTATTGGTTTCATTGGACGGCAGGGATTGAGATGTCCTTTCATCTCAGTTTCGGGTAAAAGTCCCACAACATTGGAAGCAATGTCCCCAATATTACCTAAAATAGTGTTGACGGGGACATTCAAATCAAACCAATAAACCCATATTTGTCTAGGTTCCCACAATGGGACAATGGCAAACAGTGTAGACCCAGATCAGTCGCCGCAAAATGCGGCGTCTGATCTGAGTCTGCACTGTTTGTTAGAGGATGGATTTGGCCAGGTTCAGGACAATGTTTCCAGCCTAAATCATAAACAATCGACTCACTGAGTGTATGAGTTTTACGTCCCACCAACAGCTAAGGTCATAAAGAGACGGGGCGTCGGTTTAAAGACTCATCCGAATGTCTGGAGAAGCCCGGGATCGATCCTGATTTACAAGGCGAGTAGCATTACCACTACACAACGGAGGCTTCAGAATCGACTCACTAGTGCCGTTAGAAGCCTCCATAGTGTAATGTATAAGCTACTCATTTCATAAATCAGGGGTCGTGGGTCTGATTCCTGGCTTCTCCACACTTTCGGATGAGTCTTTAAAACGAGGTCCCATCTCCGTATGACCTTAAATGTTTGTGGGGCGTAAAACTTAAAATGCTGTCAGTGCCTTCATTCGTATCAAGATGCATCTTTTACAATTATTTTTACTTTTTTTCAGAATGTTTTTTCGAGTGACTTGAAAAGCATATGGAAAAACAACAACAACAAAATCACCATTATTATCATTAAACAACAACAAGAACACACTGAGGACAAAGAATAGCAGAATCTACAACTGCAAGCCACTGGTTTATGCATTATGGCCTGTGAAAATAAAACGATAAAGAAATTGAGTGTAGCTTTTGTGGTTCTTACTCTTATGGTTAAACCGGCCTCGGTAGCTCAGTCGGATGCGCGTCTGACTGGTGGTCAGGGGGACGCGGGTTCGATACCTGCTTGGGTCGGCAACATTTTTTCGTGGAGATTGATCATGAAATCTTTCCTCCTTCCGCTGATTCAAGAAGGGTAGATGTCAGTTTCTGGTTAACAGCTTACGTATAAGACTGCCTAGAAAAAGTGTGGACAGGTAAACTGACAGGCTCGATATGACCTAAATAGTGTTGATTGGGCCATTAAAGTCCATCACAAAAGAACGGAAACCTCTTATGACTACTTTACTATGTTTACCTCTAAGGCTGACAGGATTAATCGTATAATAGATTAATCGATCGATAAAGTCCACAAAAATGATTATCAGTTCTGATTTGCTTTTAATCGATTACTATTGATAGGTACAATTTACCACCCAAAGTTATGCCTTAAAATAGCTGGATGAGTGACAAACAGTGCAGACCCTGATGAGACGCCGCAGAATGCGGCGTCTCATCTGGGTCAACACTGTTTGCTCAAGCCTGTCTGTTAAAATATACTTATGGTAAAGTGCAACATATGGTAAGGGTCATGCTCAGACAGAAAGCCAGACAGGTAAAATAATGACAAAAACCTTAGCGATTACAAATCGATTATCGATCGCAATGACATGACTGATAATCGATTATCCTTTCAGCTCCGATTAGCCAGCCCTATCAGAATCAGAATCAGAATCAGAATTGTTACTGGTGACACGTCAAACGACATTCATACACCAGGACCTGTGATGTGGGAAGTTAGTCCCTAGCTCTAACCAAAGAGGTAAATTTAGCTACACAATCATCAGCACCTTCAGCTGTCGAAATAATCGAATCGGGAAGGGTATTCCAATCTCTAATGGTTCTGGGGAAGAACGACTCTTTATAAATGTCAGTTCTTGCGCTAAGGGTCTGAAACGCCAACGAATGGTGATTTCTACAGTATCTAGCTGGGGGAACAAGGTCATCTGTTGGAATGCTGGCAGCACCCTTTAGACCTTTGTATAAAAGGATTAGCCTACTGTCTTTTCTCCTTTTCTTGAGAGACTCCCATTTTAATTTTCCAAGTATTCCAGTCATGCTCCCAGTTTCAAAGCAGTAATTGCCTGTTACAAATCTAGCAGCTCTATTCTGAACTTTCTCAATTTCATCGTTAAGGACCACTCCACTGGGGTCCCAGATACAACTACCATATTCCAAGATTGGGCGAACAAGACCTTTATATGCTGCCTCTTTTACATCCTGAGGGCACTGATGAAGATTTCGCCTCAGGAAACCAAGCGTTCTATTTGCCTTAGTACACATGTTGCTAATATGAGTATTCCATCTCAAGTTGTGTGAGATTGTCACTCCAAGGTATTTAATGGAGTCCACATTCTCGAGGACCGTTCCCTCTAAGGTGTAAGAAGCCTCAACTTTATTAGATCTCTTCCTAGTTATCTGCATAATATTGCATTTAACTGGCTGAAATCTCATGCCCCATTTACGTGCCCAACATCCTAATCTATCTATGTCAGCCTGAAGTTTCAATGAGTCATCTGTATCTCTTATTTCCCGGTAACAAACACAGTCATCTGCGAACAGTCTTATTTCTGAGTCAATGTCATTGGAAATATCATTGATGTACAGGGAGAACAAAAGTGGACCAAGAACGGTCCCTTGCGGGACTCCAGACAAAACTGGGGCCCACTCCGAAGATTCACCATTAACAACAACCCGCTGTTTTCTGTAGCAAAGAAAGGAATCTATCCATTTTAGGGTCTTTCCCCCAATTCCATAACCAAATAACTTAGATTTAAGTAGTTCATGAGGAGGGGTGTCAAAAGCCTTCTCGAAGTCCAGAATAAATGTGTCCACCTGTCCCCCTTTGTCCAAGATTTTTGCCCAGTCATTAATAACTGTGCTTAGCTGAGTTTCACAACTGTGCCTTTTCCTAAATGCATGTTGTCTGTCTGACAAAAGTTTATGTTCGTCCAAGTGGGCCATGATGTTTGAGCAGACTATATGTTCCAGCAATTTACACAGAACACAAGTCAGAGACACAGGGCGATAATTGCGGGCAAGAGCCCTATCTCCTTTTTTGAAGAGTGGACAAATGTTTGCTAAGAGCCATTCTTTGGGGATTTCACCCGTATCAAGAGACTGTTGAAACAAGTGTGCAAAAACTGGACCCAACTCATTTGCTAGTTCCTTCAGGACTCTGGGATGAAGCTCATCAGGTCCTAAGGCCTTACTGGGGTTTAAGCCTTGAAGTAATTTGATCACTCCTGCAGCTGTCACAACAATATTATTCATGAATGGGGCCGATCTTCCAGTTAATGGGACCTCCGTGAACTCAGTTTTATTAAATGCATCATTGAATTGACCAACTAGTTCCTCTGCCCTTTCAGAGTCTGATTCAGCAACCCCGTCCCCTCCTCTTTTATTAAGGGGCGGGATACCTTGCCTGTCTTTCTTCTGACTATTAATATATCTGTAGAAGTCTCTGGGATTTGCCTTTACATCACCTACCAAGTTATTCACATACAAATCATTACCTCTAACTCGTTCTTGAGTCCCACAAGCTCCTGATAACCTGTGAAGCTCCAATGGTTCGAACAGGGATGACACGGTTACCATGGCAATGTCGAACTTGTTTTTGTGCCCCCAGAGAATTCTTCCCGAAGCTACTGATAAGAAATGCATACAGTCGAACTTCGATGGCGCGTACCCCTTTGGGACCATGAAAATTTGTTCAAAACAGCTGTGGTTCGAGCCACGGAGGGTAACTATAAGTGCCATACCAGGGGGCATAATGGAGATAATTGTGGGATATCTTGTCGGTGTTCTTTATTAAAAATGTATGTTGTGGGTACTCATTAAAATCGCCTTATCGGTGCGATTTTAATGAGTACACATAGCATACATTTGCAAGATACTCGTAGAAGAAGAAAATCTCCCTTAATTATGTACATTTCGTATTTGTGGGGAGGGGGTTCCCTGCGGACTCTAGAATGGGTTTGACCCATCCATGGTGAACGAACCATGGGAGTTCGAGCCATTGGAGTTCTGCTGTATGTAGTTAGGAATAAGAAATTGTTTAGGAATAAGATTGCCACAAAAAAGGTTTGTTGTGAGTGCTTATTAGAATCGCCTCAATGAGGCGATTCTAATGAGTACACACAACAAACCTTCATTTCATAGAGGCTACATGCCTCATAATACGGCGATATGAAAAGAAACCCTCACTTGAACTACCGCAGTCGAAACCAAATTTTCATGGTTCCAAAGGTGTTGCAGTCACTAGAATGTCAATGAAGATTACGTAAACACGCCTATTCAAATATATTGAAATTTTACCACCCAAAAGGAAACTTTTCAGATAAAACATGTCTGACATTTTCCATATTTCTGCGCCGCCTCGACGAGGCTTGGAGAAATAGATTGGGCTGTAAGATGCTTCCCCGCAGAGCTAACAGCAACTGCACATGAGCACTGGTAAAACGCTAAGGAGGTCTAAGCCTACCCAGGCAAAGTGGTGCGAGTCCATGTATTTAAACCCTATTGTTTCATTGGGCGGCAGGGCTTGAGATGCCCTTTCATCTCAGTTTCGGGTAAAAGTCCCACTAAGTTGGAAGCATCGTCTCCAACATGACCTATATAGTATTGAAGGAGACGTTAAACCTCAGTTCAAACAAAGAAAATAACGAGTACCCACAACCTATGTATTGTTTGTTTGTTTGTTTGTTTGTTTGTTTGTTTGTTTGATTTAAGGTTTAACGTCCCCGTTAACACTGTAAAGGTCATTTTGGAGACGTTGCTTCCAATGTTGTGGGACTTTTACCCGACATTGATATGAAATGGCATCTCAATCCCTGTCGCCCAATGAATCCAATTAGGTTAATAAGCATGGACGTGCCGACTCACACCGTATTGCCTGGGCAGGCTTAGATCCTCTAATCGGTTTACCAGTACTCGTGTGCGGGTCGTTTTCAGCTCTGCGTGGAAGCATCATGCAGCTCATTTATTTCTTCAAGCCCCGATGTGCGTGGGCTACAACCAATGTATTGGAGCAGAAATAAGGAAAATAATGTAAAACCCTACTTTTCTGTATATAAAGTAGGCTTCAGAGGGATGCTTATTACACGGACTTGTTAACGTGATGTGTTGTATACATGCCATCATGACCATTGTACAGTCGAACTTCAATGGCTCGAATACCTTTGGGACATCGAAAATCTGTTCGAGACAGGGGTAGTTCGAGCCACTGAGGTTACTGTCAGGAGGCATAACTAGATGATTTTTGACATCTTTTCGGTGTTCTATAATGAATATGTATGCTGTGTGTACTGATTAGAATCGCCTCATCGAGGCGATTCTAATGAGTGCACACAGCATAATGAATATGTATATGTATGTTGTGTGCACTCATTAGAATCGCCTCGATGAGGCGATTCTAATGAGTGCACACAGCATACATAAACAGGAGAATAGGAGAAAATTTCCTTAATTACCCTCTTTTTTCGTATATGGAGAAATTCCCTCGGGACACAAGAACGGGTTCGACTTAGCCATGGTCAACGAGCCATCGGTGTTCGAGCCATCGAAGTTCTATTGTACATAGACAGCATAGGTCATAGGAATTATTCTGCCAATTACAACATTAAAGTGCTAAAATTACTATAGCCATTTTCTCCTATTTGTTAATGTGCCAATTATATAAATCATGATATACCAAAGCAGTCCGTGTCACAAAAAGCCACAGAATGCTGTGGTCGATTATCTCTGAGTGTAGGCTGGGAAAATGGGGTCTTAGACTGTTTTATTTAACACTTAGAGTCCTATATTTTATGCAGTGTAGACGCTGATCTGGGTTTGCACTGTCATATGAGTTCATTCCAGATCAGTTTTACAAAAACCTTCTTATATCATATGACGTCGCGTCTGAGAGTGTAATAAATACATATTATTACTACAGTAACTTGATCTGACGCATTGTATCACGTCGAGTGGATGTTTCCAGATCAGCGTATCACACGAGACGCGCAGCGTCGAGTGTGATGCGTAAGATCTGGAAACATCCAAGAGACGTGATACTGTGCGACAGATCAAGTTATTTTAGTGATAATACGTTTATTATATACTTTTTTCGCTTTTAATAAAGTCTTTTGTCAACGTAAATTGGCGGGAAACTTTGACGTTACATTCTGTGTGTAAGTGACGTCATCATTTCGAACGTTTGGTTCCGCGTTATCGATGGCTGTTTTCTAACGTCGCAACAAATGCCGGGACTCAGGGTTTGCAGGAGTGTGATACGGAATCGGAAAACGCGAGTGCGTGATACGGGATTCTGTATTTTTGTGTCGGAAAACTGATAGTAGACAGCAGTATTTTTTGTAGGTATATAATAACGCCATTTATTACATACCTACTATAGGAAAATTACATTAGAATCTTTCAATACAGGCTCATTTTTTCGCTATTTTTATGGCACAGTCACGTGACGGGGCCAAAAATCCATATTATATGGATTTTTGGCACTGCCTTTCCATATTGGCACTTCTCCACTCTGTTACTATAGCAATAGAACGTTAATGTCGCACTCCATAAGTTTCAAAATGGCCGCAGAAAAATCACCTGAAGCAATGTCAACCCGACTTCTGGACCTAGACAGAGCGACAGAAGACAGTGATAACAATAGATTTTGAGAAAAGTCTGATATTTTGTGGCAAGCATGAAAAATGAAAAACAAAATACTTTTTTAAAGAAGTTCACTCACGATTGGGAAGCATTGGGAAGGACGATGCCTTCAAGCACAACAGGGATGTCCCAACATTTGAAACAATAAGGTCATGCCAACAACCTTAAACGAACAGATCCCTTCACTTCTGAAGAGCTGGAAATTGTGCGGAAGAAATCTGTGGGAGGAAATAGTTTCTAGGGAAAATATGTCCTCAAATATTGTCTTGTATTTTAACGTAAACAACCCCCGCGATCGACTGCTTCACACGGAATAGATTATGCAGTAGCTTGGTGAATGACACTAAGAGCATTTAAAATTAAAATGGTTTTAAAATAAGCACAAAACATTCTGTAAAATACCTTAAAAAGCATTCTTTGAACTCACAGGCACTTGTTTTGAACTGCAGAAATTCTGTATTTAAAATGGTTGTTGGCGATTTGTTTTCGTTTTGAAACTTACAGTTGCGACGTCACTTGTGACGTAATTTGCTGCGCACTACTATGTTACTGTATTACCGTGAGCATGGTTAGTGTCGGCCTCCTAATAAGTTATATAATTTAAAAGGAATTTCTGTTTTTCGGCGGATACCGAAAATATTTGATCTCGTGGGTATCCTCAACACACTCGACAACCTTTAAAAAGTAAATATTCTCTTTGTCTTCCATTTCTTCACGTTGCAATATAACTATATAATATGCTATATAAATGATGTAATAAAGAGGTTATGATATGGTGAAGGTGTGCCTCTAAGTCATATTGGCACCGGATGTCATATTGGCCCTCGGGCTAAAGCCCTCGGGCCAATATGACATACCGGTGCCAATATGACTTAGAGGCACACCTTTACCATATAATAACCTCTATGTAATAAATTCTGTAATCCGCTAGTGAGTGAAATATGCTAAATAAGTTAGACACGCCCCGTAACGTTAGGCACACGTACGACGTCATTAACGACGTCGCGTTTACTAATGGGAGAATATTGACATTTTTGTAAAAAAAATCGTGAATTATATGTGTTTTAAATGTGATATTATAAACAGAATCTTGCATGCGTACCATGTATTATCGAATTTATTAAACTCGTTGAGGTAAAGGGATGAAATGCTCGGCGAAGCCTCGCATTTTATCCCTTTTCCTCAACTCGTTTAATAAATTCAATAATACATGGTGCTCGTGTATGATTGAATTTATTAAACTCGTTGAGGAAAAGGGATAAACTGCTCGGCGAAGCCTCGCATTTTATCCATTTTCCTCAACTCGTTTAATAAATTCAATAATACATGAAAACTCGTGTAAGATCCTCTATTTTCACAACAGTCTAACCTCGCAACGATAAAAATAGCCAGGCTTTTAATAACTGTTACCTGAATTTCGTACAAATCAGTGAAAGTCACGAGGACGCAGCACATAAAAATAGTGTACTTTGTAACTTTTGGTCGATTGACAAACAATCGTCCCAAAAGCATTTAAAGGGAATGGGAACACCTGGCAGAATTTTCCGAAATTTCTCAAAGTGTGGGGTGGGTGGCAACTTTCGGGACTTCCTGTTCGCTTTTCTATAAGCCCTGCCCCCACTAAAAAAGAGGTCTACTCTTAAAGGGAAGAGCAAATTCTTTCCTTTAAGAGTTGACCCCTATTGACATGGGAGACAAAAATGCTTTTGCAAGATTTGCCTCCCCTGAAGGTGCCTCCATTCCCCTTAATCACTGTTGTTGGAAACTAAGAACCTATTGCAGACAGAATGTAACAATTTGTTTCTTGAGTATGGATTCGATATAGATATTTCCAATCCCACGGATGCACGGCCGGATCGGAACCGAGGCTATGCCGAGGCTCGCGCAAGACCGGATTTCCCGAGGGTGGGGAACGCCTGTATCGAATACACACGCATGAAAGATTCTCTTTCTTGCCAACCGTAACTTTTTTCCTCTCGATTTTATCATTATACGTACGATAGTTCACTGAAGGAAACTACATGCATGCGTATTGTTGCGATGCCAGGGCAAATCATGGTAGTGTTACACGTTTGAATTAATGCTTCGTGAAAATACGGTTGAACGCAGAAGTTGATACAAACCAAAATGAAAAGAGAAAAAAAAAATCTGTGTTGAATCTTTAGTGCCCTGCGTCCAATGAAACCAATAGGGTTTATATTCATGGACGGTCCCGCTCGCATCACTTTGCCTGGGCAGGGCTGGGCCTTCTAAGCGATTTACCAGTACTAACGTATGGTCAGTTTCAGCTCTGCGTGGAAGTATGCAGCCCAATCTATATATCATAGCCCCGATAGGCGGCGGCCCTAGGTGCTCAATAGAACCACCCCGATAAGGCGGCCGCAACCTACCTTTTGGGTACAGATGAAAAAAAATATATATATCAAAAATTTTCATGAGAAAATAATACTTTTAGAATATAAGAATCTTATATGGGATTTTTCTATCCACCCCTCTAGGCCATGTAGGATTCTTTTCATTTCTGAGCGTGGGTTTGTATTACTGCAGTCACATTGTGTTATATTGTGGTATATTGTGACGAGTGTTAAGTTGGTTCCTTATTCCTTATTCCTTATTCCTTGTTCCTTATTCCTTGTTCCTTATTCCTTATTCCTTGTTCCTTATTCCTTGTTCCTTATTCCTTATTCCTTATTCCTTATTCGATTTTCAACTTCATAGTACTTTGCCACGCGGTGTAACAGAACATTTGCGTATGTCCTAATCATCATCATTTTTACTTCTAAGCATGATGGTATAGGTTTCGAAATCCAGTAGGTATCAACGGCGAATAAGGAATAAGGAACAAATCCAAATTTTCCTTATTCCTTATTCGATTTTCAACTTCATAGTACTTTGCCACGCGGTGTAACAGAACATTTGCGTATGTCCTAATCATCATCATTTTTACTTCTAAGCATGATGGTATAGGTTTCGAAATCCAGCAGGTATCAACGGCGAATAAGGAATAAGGAACAAATCCAAATTTTCCTTATTCCTTATTCGATTTTCAACTTCATAGTACTTTGCCACGCGGTGTAACAGAACATTTGCGTATGTCCTAATCATCATCATTTTTACTTCTAAGCATGATGGTATAGGTTTCGAAATCCAGCAGGTATCAACGGCGAATAAGGAATAAGGAACAAATCCAAATTTTCCTTATTCCTTATTCGATTTTCAACTTCATAGTGCTTTGCCACGCGGTGTAACAGAACATTTGCGTATGTCCTAATCATCATCATTTTTACTTCTAAGCATGGTGGTATAGGTTTCGAAATCCAGCAGGTATCAACGGCGAATAAGGAATAAGGAACAAATCCAAATTTTCCTTATTCCTTATTCGATTTTCAACTTCACAGTACTTTGCCACGCGGTGTAACAGAACATTTGCGTATGTCCTAATCATCATCATTTTTACTTCTAAGCATGATGGTATAGGTTTCGAAATCCAGCAGGTATCAACGGCGAATAAGGAATAAGGAACAAATCCAAATTTTCCTTATTCCTTATTCGATTTTCAACTTCATAGTACTTTGCCACGCGGTGTAACAGGACATTTGCGTATGTCCTAATCATCATCATTTTTACTTCTAAGCATGATGGTATAGGTTTCGAAATCCAGCAGGTATCAACGGCGAATAAGGAATAAGGAACAAATCCAAATTTTCCTTATTCCTTATTCGATTTTCAACTTCATAGTACTTTGCCACGCGGTGTAACAGAACATTTGCGTATGTCCTAATCATCATCATTTTTACTTCTAAGCATGATGGTATAGGTTTCGAAATCCACCAGGTATCAACGGCGAATAAGGAATAAGGAACAAATCCAAATTTTCCTTATTCCTTATTCGATTTTCAACTTCACAGTACTTTGCCACGCGGTGTAACAGAACATTTGCGTATGTCCTAATCATCATCATTTTTACTTCTAAGCATGATGGTATAGGTTTCGAAATCCAGAGTTGAAAATCGAATAAGGAATAAGGAAAATTTGGATTTGTTCCTTATTCCTTATTCGCAGTTGATTCTTGCTGGATTTCGAAACCTATACCATCATGCTTAGAAGTAAAAATGATGATGATTAGGACATACGCAAATGTCCTGTTACACCGCGTGGCAAAGTACTATGAAGTTGAAAATCGAATAAGGAATAAGGAAAATTTGGATTTGTTCCTTATTCCTTATTCGCAGTTTATATCTGCTGGATTTTGAAACCTATACCATCATGCTTAGAAGTAAAAATGATGATGATTAGGACATACGCAAATGTTCTGTTACACCGCGTGGCAAAGTACTGTGAAGTTGAAAATCGAATAAGGAATAAGGAAAATTTGGATTTGTTCCTTATTCCTTATTCGCCGTTGATACCTGCTGGATTTCGAAACCTATACCATCATGCTTAGAAGTAAAAATGATGATGATTAGGACATACGCAAATGTTCTGTTACACCGCGTGGCAAAGTACTATGAAGTTGAAAATCGAATAAGGAATAAGGAATAAGGAACAAGGAATAAGGAATAAGGAATAAGGAACAAGGAATAAGGAACAAGGAATAAGGAATAAGGAATAAGGAACCAACTTAACACTCGTTATATTGTGATGACACAACAGTGATGCTTAGTGGCGTAACCTAACGTGCTGCGAGGTCAGCCTTAACGACGGCGCATATGAGGTCGTATTCAACCAGTGCATTTATTAAACACGCGAGAATATTCGATTTTGGGTAATGAACACCAGGTTAAGAACAGAATTTCTTGCACACCAGATAAGAAAATCCATAATTTTACCTTGGGATAGAAACCGACCGCACATGGGTACTGATAAATCGCTTAGATCTAAGCCTACCCAGACAAAGTGATGTGAGTCAGACTGTGGATGCATATAAATATGTTCTATAAAAGGGCTATCCTTTGGAAGCAACGAATACACCACAGAACCTAACAATATGGAGTGTACATGTTTTCTGGGCCAGATTAGCTAGGTTCGGCCAATTAGGCCTCATCAGTGACTCTCTAATATTTTCAAAATTCCACAATGGAATCAATGATCCCAAAGGACAAGAAAATATAAACTACACTATGATGTTGGGCAGGGAGACGTTTAACGGCCGCCTATTGGTTTCATTGGGCGACAGGGATTAGGATGTGCATTTCATCTGATATCAGGTAAAAGTCCCACAAAATTGGAAGCAACGTCTCCAAAATGACCGACATAGTGTTCACAAACAAACAAACTATATGGGTCAGTGTTAGTCGCTGAAGTTTTGCACCCTGAGAAATGTTAAAGTTTATTCTTTTATACGAGGGTCGTTCAATAAGAATCTGGCCCTAACCTACTTAGAGTCACGCTTGACTCTTTCTTTTTCCACATAGTCACAAAACGCTTTTCCATCGATGTTCCAAGACCGAAAGTCCTTTTTTTTGTAGATTTTATGGTTTTTAGAGTCAATCCATTTTCCAACCGCTGCCTTAAGCTCTTCACCTGACCTGATTTGAAACCGATCGGCTTCATTGCGTCAACAGAAACTTTACAAGTATGGACTCTAGCATTGTCATGTTGCAACAGCACAACTTTTGTAATATTTCCACGCCTTTGTTGAACTATAGCTGCACGTAATTGATCCAAAATATATGCATAATAGTCCCCATTAATTGTCTGGCCATGAGGTAAATAGCCCACCAAGAGAACCTCCTATCTATCCCAAAACACAGTTGTCGTGACCTTGCCAGCTGAAGGCTGAGTCTTGCATATCTTTGGATGCGGTAAACCGTGACCAGACCATTGTTTACTCTGATGTTTAGTCTCAAGATCACAGTGATGGATCCCATTTTCGTCCCCGGTAACAGTTCTTTCAAGAAAGTCTTCCGGATCAGAATCATATCTTTCCAAAAGTGACTCAGACATGGACATTCGGACAGCTCGTTCATGGCCAACTATATCTGACATTAGCCCGATGACTTTCAACCGTGAGAGTCGCACAGAAAGTCAATATTGGGTTGTCTCCCTTTGACTGAGGCCTACGATAGATACCTATCGTGTAATCAATATTGTGTTTTAATCCGGCTGTGTGTGAAAATGACCCCGGGGGATATTGAACGATAGATACGTCTAGTTAATTTAGAACTGCGTGTTTTGGTACTTTAAGCGAGAAAAATTCTCTTTTTGTCAGACGGTTAAAATTGAGCCTTGTTGTACTTAAAATATTATTTGTTCTCATAAATCCATTTTGTCTGTTCTGGAATGTGATATTCCACATTATTAAAAAAAAATTATAGTTAATGGATGTCAGATTGCATTATTTAAAATTGCATTGTTTAGAAAAGCAACATGTTCATAAGTCCATGTAATAAAAACCCCTGTAAACCCCACTTTACATTATATACAGAAAAGAGAGGTTTAGAGGGGTTACAATGTGTGTGTTGTCCGCACCAAGACATTGTTTTGTTCATCATAAAAATAATGTGCTTTTTTTTTTAGATATAAGTTAACATTTCGAAGATAAGAAAGAAAACATTGTCAAAAGGATATGTTTTCTTAATGGGTTGACAGTTTTGTTTGATTAGAGGCTAAACGTCCCCGTCAACACTGTATATGTCATTTTGCGGACGTTGCTTCCAATTTTGAGCGACTTTTACCCGACACTGGGATGACATTTCAAGCCCTGCCACCCAATGAAACCAGTAGGATTTATCTGCATGGACGGTCCAACTCGCACCACTTTTCATGGGCAGCCTTAGAGCCTCATGCAGTTTACTAGTACTCATGTGCTGTGCAGTTAGTTTCAGCTCTGCGTGGAAGCATCATGCAGTCCAATCTATTTCTTCACATCACGATAACACACCCTTGTGATATAGTGCATTTTTTCATTCCTCAAAAAAGGTCATCTTTCTGATGAAAATTTGTGATATTTTTCTTATTTATTCTCAAAACATAGGTCGTGGGTGCTAGTTAGAACCGCCGCAATGATGCGGTTCTAACGAGTACCCACAACTTATGTCTAGGAGCAGAAAAAAGAGACATAATGTAAACCCCAGTTTTCTCTATATAAATTGGGGTTTAATGGGGTGTTCATTTCACGGACTCGTTCACGTGATGAAGCCCCGCTGGGCGGAGGTCGTAATGGGTTGACAGCAAAGGCCCTGATCTAAGCTCAACGTCTGATCTGAGCATGCAGTGTTTCCAGCATAATTGTCCATGTTTTGGCTTTCCCGTCCAAAATGCACTTAAATTGCTTGACAATCATTATAATGTTAACAAGTCCATGTCACGGATGAACACCCCTTCTTAATCGAACTTTATATAGAGAAAACTGTGGTTTGTTGGAACATACATATATATTTTTCTATTAATTTTGTCCCAAACATATGTTGTGGGTACCGCGGTTAGAAGCGAGGCGGTTCTAACAAGATCCACAACCTATATTTTAAGTAGTAATAAACTATGACACAATTTTTTAATAACCGTTTTCTGCAACCTAAAGAATGCATTATTTCACACAGATGTGTTATCATAATGGTCACAATGATCATTCAATGTTGTAACATATCCATGTAAGGTAATGCTTACTTACACTGTTTGAAATTAACTGTGACTAATCAAAAATATAAAACGAAGCATTAGGTTTTAATTACTCTTTATTTACCTGTAACTATTTTAATTATCTATAATAACATACTGCAAATTCAAACATCAAATATTTATTCTGGAAAGAAAGGTTCATTGATTGTTAATTTGTTTGTTTGATTCGAGGTTTAACGTCCCCGTCAACGCTGCATAGGTCATTTTGGAGACGTTGTTTCTAATTTCGTGGGACTTTTACCCGACATAGAGATGAAATGACATCTCAAGCCCTGCCGCCAAGCACCAATACTTCATATGAATAAAGAATGCACAGTAGTACCCATGACACAATCTTTCCGGAAATAAGGTAATCCAATATACGTGCACGCGTGTCCATTAATCTTCGGGCTACCTGACGGTCGGTAGCCGGAACGCAATACACCATCCACGTGTCATAAAAGCGATAATTTTCTTCTGCTTAAATACCCGTGATATTTTCCCCTGAGTGTAATAAAACGTTGATTATTGGCACAGAAGCGCCAAATTGAAATCTTTCTACCTATGTTTTTTGTTTATTAAGTCAAAATCATGCTTAAAACATAGGTTGTGTGTGCTCGTTAGAACCGCCTCATTGAGGCGGTCGTAACGAGTACCCACAACCTATGTCTTGGAGCAGAAATAAGAAAAATAATGAATACCCCCGTAAATCCCTTTTTTCTCTATATAAACTGGGGTTTAAGGGGGTCTTCATTTCTTGGACATGTTCACGTGATGCATAAATAAATAAAAAAAAAAAAAACAAAAAAAAAACAGAATGAGCTGGTTCTAAATAGTACCATCAATCAACGTATTGAGCAATAAATAAATTTTAAATAAATAAATCGTAAATAAATAAATTACGATAACACATCCGCGCGGCATAGTAGGGTATTCGTGATATCTCAAAAACAGTTAATTTATTAATGAAAACTTATCGATACTCAAAACCGGTTTTGTATTCTCGTTAGAACCGCCTCATTGAGGTGGCTCTAACGAGCACCCACAACCTATGTCTTGGAGAAGAAATAAAAAAATGAATACCACAGTAAACCCCAGTTTTCTCTATATAAAGCATGGTTTAAGGGGTGTTCATTGCACGGCTTGTTGTCGTGATGAAAAAACAACAGTGACTAAAATAATATAAAAGAATAAGAAGAAAGTACTTTCGAACTATGTTTTTGTGTTATGTTTAAATCATGCCGATCCCTGAATATCCGATTGTTCAATATATAAAGTTGGGTTTACATATAAATTCTTTTCCCCGGTATGATGGAAGGAACACCAGAAAAGGTGTACACCCTGATCTTAATAAATCATTTAACAGTTGAAATAAATACATAAATATAAAAATAAATAAATCGGATTGAGCTGGTGCTAATTATAACCAACAATCCACGCACTGAGCAAAAATATAAACAAATAAATAAATAAATTACGATAACACGTCCGTGCGGCTCAGTCGATTCTTGATAATTTGTTAATCATCACGTGAACAAGTCCGTGAAATGAAGACCCCCTATACCCTACTTCATATAGAGAAAACTGGGGTTTACGGGGGTATACATTATTTTTCTTATATTTTTCCCAAAACATATGTTGTGGGTACTCGTTAGAACCGCCTCGATGAGGCGGTTGTAACGATCGAGGCGGTTCTAACGAGCACCCACAACCCATGTAAACACTTTTACCCAATCAAGGAAATAATAATGAATACAAAACAATTTACATGGGCATTAATGGCCTCTTTAACGGCTATTATCTGGTCTACCAGACGGAATTAATAATCAAACGTATGTTACGAAAAGGAAAAATACAAAGATCTTTTTTGTGTTCTTGTATTCAATCAAAACAATGTGCGAATAGCGAAATGTCAGAAATGCGAAAATGCGAAAAGCGAAATGTCAGAGTAAACTGCATATTCGGCATCTTTCTTTCCGTCTTTCTTTCAATTGTAATCTTATTACTAGCAATGTTTGTTTAAATTGCTTAGTAAGTATAAAAAATCTAATCGGGTCATGAAAAATAAATAAATAAATAAATAAATAAATAAATAAATAAGACGCAGATCAGACACCGCATTTTAGATTGATAAATAAATAAAAAAATAAAATAAAATAAAATAAAATAAATAAATAAATAAATAAATAAATAAATAAATAAATAAATAAATAAATAAATAAATAAATAAATAAAGACGCAGATCAGACACCACATTTTAGATTGATTTTCATTCCAAGGAGATGCCCAGGCGAAGATGTGTTCATTTCACGGTCGACGGAGAATGACACGCTTTGGGATTACACGCGTGTGTAGACGATAAAGCTTTTCTGAATAAGCTCCAAGTTTAAACGCAAAATGCCGCTATTAAATATAATTTTGAAATATCATAATTGCTATCAAAGTGCACAATATTGTAACCACACTGCGTCTGATGCAGGCGTTTGTTTGCAATATTAACAGAAAGTGAAGATTTTAGCCGTTAAAGTAGGGTACTGTCGTTGTTTTTCCACAGTTTTGTATGCTTCATATAAGGATTAAGGGTTGTTAATTTGAAAATAAAAATGCCGGCAGCTAATTAAATAAAAGTTCCGCTTATTTGATATCTTTTTGAAGGTATGTAAACGGACAATTAGATTAAATCGGAACTTGATTGTCAAATTGAAAAATAAATAAGTTATATTTGTTTAAAAAATAGTTTCCATTAAAGAGCCTGCTATTTCCAACAAGACATTCTGTACAGGTAAGCCGAGAAGGTCAGCGCACAGTAAAAGGCTTAATCCTTTAATCCTTTGCGCCAACGGCATAAATGTCAATAATAGTTGCGGATGTGTTCTTTAAGTACTGAGACATTTTGGCACCCATCCTCATGTCCAGCCATTCATGTAAAATTTTAAAAAATGCGCTACCCTCAGAATCTCAAATCTTCTAGCCATTTCTGAAACTTTCATTCGCCTGTGCAGCTTTACTAGTCCCCTTAGACTTTTACTAGCGACGGCATCAGTAGCTTTCACAGGTCTTCCACTCCAACGTAACCCGAGCATTTGTTTGTTTGTTTGTTTGATTTGAGGTTTAACGTCCCCGTCAGCATTTTAAAGGTCATTTTGGAGACGTTGCTTCCAATTTTGTGGGACTTTTACCCGACATTGAGATGAAATAACATCTCAAGCCATGTCGCCCAATGAAACCAATAGGGTTTATAAGCTCCGCTTTGCCTGGGCAGGCTTAGCTCCTCTAAGCTGTTTACCAGTACTCGTGTGCGGGTCGGTTTCAGCTCTGCGTGGAAGCACCATGCAGCCCATATATTTCTTCAAGCCCCGATGGGCGGGGGCCGAACGTAACCCGAGCTCGATTAAAATCAGCCACCCATTTTTAACAGTTGATTATGAAGCTCAAGTCTTTCCGTAAACTTCAAACAATTCCTCAATTTCCTGGTTCATCTTTTTTTTTCAAAACTAGGTATTCAATCACTGCTTAGTACTCAACTTGTGAAGAAAATTCGTCAACACTGACCCCTGCCGTGTAATTTTACCTCGCACGGACTACACCGTTAAAATTCCGTGTATAGATCGATGACTGTTTACTGAACACTACGTCATACGGACCATTCCATCGGAAACCGTTATGTGGGGGTTACCAACTTTTTCCTCGATTAATTCACAAAATCTTTGCTTTATATTATTCTGATATGACAACGTTGCAAGAATACGATGTGGCGGTATTGGTTAGATGCATAAACTTTAACGACCTAGTTCCCAAAGGTCGTAGGTTCGAATCTCAAATTTTGAATAATATTTTTTATTTTTCGTTCTTTTTGTTTCCTTTAATATACAGTTTTATGCAGCCTGTGGCAGGAAATATTCAAGCCTGAGCTTTTGGAACTTTGCAAACGAAATAAACCAGCTCCTCCTTATCGAGTTGACCAGCTTTGAAGAGACACGGGCACACAGTTCTGCGGCTTTCACCATACCATCCTGACATCACGTGAACAAGTCCGTGAAATGAACACCCCTTAAACCCCGCTTTTTATAGAGAAAACTGGGGTTTACGGGGCTATTCATTATTTTCCTTATTTCTGGTCCAAGACATAGGTTGTGGGTACTCGTTAGAACCGCCTCAATGAGGCGACTCTAACGAGCACCCGCAACCTATGTTTGAAGTAAATATAACAAAAATATCACAGATTTTCACCAGAAAAGTAGCCATTTTGGAGATGTGAAAAAATGCACTTTGTCGCACGGGTGTGTTATCATAATGTCTGAATGCCAAAATGATGATATTGGGAAATTTTATATTGGCCAAGAAAATTTTCAGTTTCGCTTGACAGATATATAGATGTATAAAAAAGGCCCTGATCGAAGAAGCCATTGGAAGCATTGTTGAAAAAGAATGGCCTGCTTGTTTAACACATGTCGAAAAGGCTGAACAGGACTATTATTTTGTTTGAGGTTTAACGTCCCCGTCAACAATGTATTAGTCATTTTGGAACGTTTTTTTTCCAATTTTGTCGGACTTTTATCCAAAATTGAGATGAAATGACATCTCAAGCCCTGTCGCCAAATGAAACCAAGAGCATGGACGGGCCGACTCGCACCGCTTTGCTTGGGCAGACTTAGATTATTTGACGGTTCCAGCGTAAAAACATAAATGGGATTTTATTTTATTGCACGACCCGCAGAAAAAGCGACCGACTGAAGTCGGTTGATTTTCTAAGAGTGCCCTAAAATCACCGTGTGATTCTGTCAGTCTGTCTGTCTGTCCGTCCGTAACCCGTTTGTGAAAATTGGTGATAGTGACTTAACCGATTGGAATATTAAAATATTTTTTGGCATACTGATAGATATCAATGAGATCTAACCAATGAACTTGCCAAATATTACATTCCATTTAGTATAGCCTCGCCGAGGCGAAAAATGTGAATATTTTCGAACTGCTTCTCCTCGGAAACCGTTCGGCCGATTGAAGTCAAATTTCATATGGAGCCTCTATGGGATGGGTAAAACCAAAATTTGCTCATGGGGTCCAGGTCAAATGACCAAAATGGCCGCCAAGCCATATATGGTAAAAACCCTTCAAAAATAGTCTTCTCCAGAACCACTGGGCAGATGTCCACGAAACTTGATAAATAGCATCTGGGACGTAGGCCCATCATAAAGTGCTAAAATGGTGACCCTGGGTTGACCTAGACATTCATTGTGCCTAGGTCAAACTTTGACACATATGCTTTTGTATTGGAAAAGTAAGAATGCATTTTATCCTGCAAACGATTCAGAATACAGTACTAAAGTATAAGATATATTTTTGCTCCTTACGATAAGGCGCATTTATTGGGGGAACCGTTTTAGGTCCAGGTCACATGACCAAAATGGCCGCCATACCCATATATGGTAACACTCATCAAGCTAAAAGCATCCGGCGGGTCGTGCACTTCAGCTGAAGCACTGGTTTTAGTATTCTTTATGTTGGTTGGCGCCTGGTGCTCCGTCTTTGGTCGGGCCCCTCGGAGTCTAACTGTTTGTTTTCTTTTGCTCCAGCAATTCTGTTGTTGTATGCTGTCGAGTCCTCAACCTTGTTTCATCTCTGTAGTTTTTTTTTATTTATATGTTCTCGGAGATGTTACACTGATGAGTTAGGAAGCCTTCACGCGGACTAAACAAAATTAGTGTATACCGCGACAGAGGTATGGCCATGTAAAATCGATTTAATCCCCCCAGTGGAATTCTTTCCACTGACCGTTCCAAGGTGGTTCTTCTGTTGCGGTTTATTTATATTGTTGTTTTTTTACTTACTGTGAGTATCACTTGTGTCTTTTTATTTTGGATGGCCATTTGGCAATTTTGTGGGAAAGTAACTGTCCTTGTGGGCTTCCTTTGTTTAGGTTTCCATTATGGTCTGGTCGCTTCATGTTTGTGTTTCTTTCCCGCTGGTGTCTTTGATGGGTGGAGTAAGTTAATTGTATCGATTCCTGATCTTTGTTTTACTTCTACTTAGATCCTCTAAGCGGTTTACCAGTACTCGTGTGCGGTCGGTTTCAGCTCGACTGGGAAGCATCGTGCAGCCCATCTATTTCTTCAAGCCCAAATGGACGGGGGCCTGAACAGGACTATTGTAAAACTGACATCGCTGATGAGGCTGAAATGGAGTGAATCATTAAACACGTGGATTCTGACAGTGACGTTAGAGAGAAGGTACAGAGACTGCTTCTGAGGTTAATGAATCTACCGACACTGCCGAAGAATCAAATCTGTTTTTGTAATGCAATTTCGAAATATGAAATTATGAAATTATGAAATGCAAGTTAATGTGAATCGCTTAAATTTGAAAATAATGAATTACATACTAATATTAAAAAAACAAAACAAAGAAAATATATAATACAGAAAAAAAGAAAAACGTTTAAAAATAAATACACTGTGCGAGTGTATCTTCCATCCTTCGCCCTCATCACCCCGAGGACTTCAATAATTCTGACCTGTAACTGTAACCACTCGGCTATTTGGTATTCAAAATCATTTTCGCGTACAGTAAACCTACATTCAAAACCATGCCTACCATCAAATTATTACGTAAGGTATTTGTTTTTAAGTTTTTAGTCCTTCTCGTCAATTTTTGTCATATTTTTATTTTCTATCTTTTATAATGCAAACAATGTGTTCTATTGTTGCGCATGGGAATGAGTTTCAGCTTTTATTTAAGAAGTTTGCATTCACTGATGGCATTGTCATCCCTAGATAACGGTATCAGATGGACCGGCCCGTGTGACGTAATGTTCAGTTAACATTCATCGACCTGTACCCGTGTATAAGTTATTTGGGTATAATATGTGAAAAGCGTGCACTTGCCACGGGTCAGTAACTTGATTAGGCCAGTTAAATACTGAACGACCCTCGTATGCCAGAGCCATAATTGCTACTGATGACACCTCCGATGACATTCATTCACCCAGCGATTGCCCTTATATTGCATTCATATGATGTCGGTATTAAACAATTAAGTAAAATGTCACCGTGTCATGATAATTTGTAAGACAATAAAAAAAAATCTCTTTTTTTTTCAGCCCTTTGAAAATTAACTGATGAGGAATCCGACATTCAGCTTAAGGCAAATAACATCTGTTTAACCCTTATCGGGAGTGGGAATAGCTGGCACATTTTCCCGCCATTTTTCAAAGGGAGACAACTTTCGGGACTTCCTGATCACTTTTCTATAGGCTCAGTCTTGCTGAAAAAGTGGTCAACTCTTAAAGGAAAGAATTTGCTCCTGAGGAGCAAATTCTTTCCTTTAAGAGTTGGCCCTTATTGACATGGTAGACAAGATGTTTTAAAGGAGTTGTCTCCCCTGAAGGTGTACCCATTCCCCTTAAGATGCCAAGAAAAACTGCATCTTTTACGCCGTCTGCCACATATTCTTGCAACATTTTAAACTTATTTATGCATATAGGCAAACAGTATGTACTCTGATCAGAATGCTCCTACACCGATCTGGACCTACACTGTTTGCAACAACGACCTTTAAAGTAACCAACAGACAACAAAGCCGACGACAATTGTTCTGATTTGACATCTCAAGGGTTAAAGTGAATGGGTACATATAGCAACCCCAGCTTTATTAATACCGACTGGGCTGAATATGGTGGTAAATTACAAGCAGATATCAAAAGCATTTACTTATCCTGGTAAGAT
Organism: Lucinisca nassula; assembly: GCA_963580285.1. Lineage (NCBI taxonomy): Eukaryota > Metazoa > Mollusca > Bivalvia > Lucinida > Lucinidae > Lucinisca > Lucinisca nassula. Next base: position 25,367,748 of record OY757018.1, read on the forward strand.
GTGTACCACTATGAACAATTTATCTTCTTTTTACTACCCATTTTGTGTCAACTGCAGCATCTTCGTCATTCAACTAAAAATTGATTTCCAAACTGTCAGATCAAAAGGTTTAGATCTATCTCTGTGTCTTTGATGCAATTGTTTGATTTGAGGTTTAACGTCCCCATCAACACTGTAAAGGTCATTTTGGAGACGTTGCTTCCATTTTGTGGGACTTTAACCCGACATTGAGATGAAATGACATCTCAAGCCCTGTCGCCCAATGAAACCAATAGGGTTTATTAGCATGGACGGTCCGCCTCGCACCGCGGTTCCTGGACAGGCTTAGATCCTCCAAGCGGTTTACCAGTACTAGTGTGCGGGCCGGATTCAGCTCTGCGTGGAAGCATCATGCAGCCCATATATTTCTTCAAGCCCCTATGGGCGGGGGCGAATGTCTTTGATGCAATGTACTCTATTTGTCACAAAGCACTATGAAGACAAGTCAAACATGTTTGATAGTCAAGTGATCCAACTTTGCAACTGTGACCTCAAAACAGTACAATTAACACCATGACACATCGGTGGTGTTAGTAGTGCATTGACCAATCAATGGTCATCACTGACAAGTGGGTGCACTCTTGATCTAGTACAGTAAACCTTTTGATTGTCAAAATATTTCAGATAAAAGAAACTCGATGGCTATTCAGATCATCAGATCTTTGATCTTTACATATAAACGAAACATTTCACAGCAGTACCAGGATTGGAATGTTGCAGCTGAAACAAAATTTGTAGTATTGTGATTAATTCTCATTATTATTATTATTATTATTATTATTATTATTATTATTATTATGTAATTAATAGTAATGACAAATCACCCGCAAAAGGACTAACATGTTCTGGCGATCAAGTTGTTTGATAAAGATACCAGCGTCATTTCGAAATTGCTGGCTGAAAACAGCCTACAACTTTTGAAATTATTTTAAAATGGGTTTCAATGTTGGGTGGTGCCGGATGCTCTGTCTCTGGTCGGGCCCATCTGAGTCTAACTGTTGGTTTTCTTTTGCTCCAGCATTTCAGTGGTTTCTTGCTGTTGAGTCCTCACCGTTGTTTCATCTCTGTGGTTGTTTGATTATTTGTGTTCACGGAGATGTTGCACTGATGAGTTAGGAGGCCTTCATGCGGCTGAACAAATTATTTGTCTTAATCGCGACGGAAGTAAGGGCGAGGATTGTGGCCACGTAAAATCGATTTAAGCCCCACAGTGGAATTCGTTTCCGCTGACCGTTCCAAGGCGGTTCTTCTGTCGCGATTTATTTTGTTATGGTTTGTCTTCGGGTGTTAGTGTTGCTTATATCATTTTATTTTGGATAGCCTATCGGCCATTTTGTGGGAATGTAACTGTCCTTTTTACTTTCCGCTATTGAAGTTTCCGTTAGGGTCTGTTGTTTCATGTTTGTGTTTCTTTCCCTTTGGTGTCTCTGATGGGAGCTGTGGGTTGATTGTATCGATTCTTGATCATTGCCTCCACTTCTATTTTCCAAAACAAGTCCGCATCTCCTATCTTAGACAATGCATTTTCGGGCATTGTTTTTCCCCAAGTGTTAGCAAGACTCATTTATCTGAATGCTGGTCATGGGATCTCATCAGGTTAATAACGATCACCCCCGTAAACCCCACTTTATATAGAGAAAACGGGGGTTTATAGGGGTATACATTATTTTGCTTATTACTCCTCCAAGACATAGATTGTTGGGACTCCTTAGAACCGCCTCAATGAGACGGTGCTAACGAGCACCCACAATCTATGTTTCGGGTACAAATGCGAAAAACATACATGTATATATCACAAGTTTTCATTCTTAGTTCTGCGATGTTAGCTAATAAACGACCTTGTTAGCGAATCAGCTAGTCACTGACTGTCACGTTCTAAGACCTGTGGTCACCAGCTGGACAGGTACGTTTTAAGCCCAAAATGGCTAGCCAATCAACCGGTCACTAATTGGTACGTTCTTAGCCAATCATCCGGTCACTAACTGGCAAGTTCTAAGCCCTGTATTGTTAGCCAAACAACCGGTCACTAACTAGCAAAGCGAAGGTCTGCGTTGTTTGTTAGTCAACGGTCGCTAATATAAAAGATATATATGTTTTAAACCAATCGACCGGCCACAACCTGACAAGTTCTAAGTCCGATATTGTTAGCCAAGTTAATGGTTATTTGAGAAATAGATCAGCTGTATCTGTGATATTTTGAGTAATAAATCACAGTTTGGAGGTCAGTTGTAAAGTAGACAAATCACGAGCGCGTAGCGCGCGTGATTTGTCTACTTACAACTGACCGACAAACTATGATTTATTACCTAACAAGTCACCAGCTAGAGCTGATCTATTTCGATTCTAACACGCTGAAACTCGGCAATAATGCTGTTGATTCCACCAAAATCTCACAACTTTTCGCCATTGTTAGAAGAAATCCCGCTAAAATTATCGACTGAAACACATGCATTTATCCCTTTTCTAACGTTTTCGATGCGAGAAAATGACGCTACACCGTCTAACGTTAAGGAAATCGACTAATGACGTCATAAATTTGCAATTTTTAATGACGTCACTCGTCACGCTCTTCCTAGCCGTGATTTGTTGTAGAATAAAACACAGCCGTTTTCCATTGCCTATATAGGCGCGCTGTGTTAGAATTAGAAATAGATCAGCTCTAGCAGTGACTTGTTGATTTTGTTTGTTTGATTTGAGGTTTAACGTCCCCCTCAACACTGTAAAGGTCATTTTGGAGACGTTGCTTCCAATTTTGTGGGACTTTTACCTGACATTGAGATGAAATGACATCTCAAGCCCTGTCGCCCAATGTAACCAATAGGGTTTATTAGCATGGACGTTCTGCCTCGCACCGCGGTTCCTAGACAGGCTTAGATCCTCTAAGCGGTTTACCAGTACTATTGTGCGGGCCGGATTCAGCTCTGCGTGGAAGCATCATGCAGCCCATATATTTCTTTAAGCCCCTATGGGCGGGGGCCCCGTGACTTGTTAAGTAATAAATCACAGGTTGGAGGTCAGATGTAAAGTAGAACAAATCACCAGCGCGTAGAGTGAGTGATTTTTCTGCTTACAACTGACCTTTAAATAGAGGATCTTACATAAGTGTTCATGTATTATTGAATTTATTAAACGAGTTGAGGAAAAGGGATAAAATGCGAGGCTTCGCCGAGCATTTTATCCCTTTTTCTCAACGAGTTTAATATATTCAATAACACATGAGCACGAATGCAAGATTATATTTATCATATGATATTTGAAACACATTTTATTCACGATTGTTCACAAAAATGTCAATTTTCCGCCATTAGTAAACGCGACGCCGTTATGGACGTCGTACATGTAACGTTACGGAAAGTATCTAGCTAATTTGCATATTTAATCCACTAGTGGATTATCGAAAATATTACATGGCGTTATTACACTCTCAGACGCGACGTCATATGATTAACTGATTTATTACCCAACGATTCACACACTAATTCTGGTCTATTTAGAAACTGGGAATCGACAATAATGTTGTTGTTGTTTTTTTTTTTTTCTTTCGAATTCTCTCATCCTTTCGCCATTGTTAGATGAAATTCTGCCAAAATTAGTAACTAAAACACATGCATTTTGTCCCGAAGTGTAAAAATGAAGTTTCACTGTCTATCTTCATAGAAGCTTCGAGTGACGTCAAAACGGCGGTTTTTTGCGTTACGCTGTACTTCCATGAGATTTATTGCAGAATACTCGGAGTTCCTTGACATTGCCTGTATAGGCGTTCTGTGCTAGAATAACTGGTATGATCTTATCTCCATCACGTTAACAAATTTGCTTACAACTGACCTCCAAACTTTGATTTATGCTCAACAATTCACACACTAGAGCTGATCTATTTCGATTCTAATACACTGAAAATCGACAGTAATGTTGTTGTTTCATTCGAATTATCCTAGCCTTTCGCCATTGTTAGAAGATAAAAAATGTTGACTGTTGCACACGCATTTAAGTCTTTTTGTAACGTTTTTAATGCGAGCACTAGCATAATAGGGTCTTCGGGTGACGTCAGAGAACGCTCTAATTACCTGCGATTTATTAAAGAATAAATCACAGTTCTGCGTGCTATTTCCCTCAAAAAAAGTATAAAAGAAAGCATTACGCCACATTGGCGTGTTTTCACAAACGCAATGTTTCTAGAAATCGATCTACTGATTATAAACATTTACCAGGAGCATATATTTTCTCAGAGAGCTTTATGCTCCTTTATTTTTTTATATGGAATTTCTGCTGGTGGACGTCGCGACTTAGTAGGCCCGGGAATCCAGCCTAGCGTCACAACTGTTCGAGCCGATCGTCCTATTTAATGCACAGAATTGTGTAAGCACAGCCAGGTCATGAAGCCTGATGTCTTATCTTGTTCTAACATACCTCTTGTTCGACACAGTATGGCACCACGAAGCTTGCTTGTCCAGTGATGCCGGACAGTGATCCCGAGGGAAGAATTTTCTATCCATCCCTCACGCCCATGTAGGATTCTTTTTCTTGCATACCTTCCATTTCTGAGCGTAGGTTTTTAATGCTGCAGTCACTTCGGTTGCCGAAGTCTGCCATATTCTGATGACACTACAGTGATGTTTAGTGGCGTCACGCAACGTGCTGTGACGTCAACCTTAACGACGGCGCATATGAGGCCGTATTCAAACAGTGCATTTATCAAACATTTAAAAGAAAGACCCAGGGAGCGCCACAATCACAAGACGCACATGCGAGAATATTCGATTTTGTGTAAGAACACCAGGGTTAGAAAAGAATTTCTATCCCAAACTAAACCTATGGATTTCCTTATCTGGTGTACAAGAATGAAGATTCTGGCATGACTGCACCGATGCGCAGTCGCGCCGGAGTCTTCACTGTTCGTACTTCGGACCCACCAACACGGTATTGATGGGTCCGATTTCGTTTACATGTGCCAGAACCTTCACTGTTCTTATACGCGACAAGTTTCGTTGCCACGCGAACTGGCTTATGTATTTTTTTTTAATCATTGTTCTTACACAAATAACCTGATCAGTAAGCGCGGTGTCGGTGTTGCACCGTATCGGAGTCCGGTCGAATCGGCTCCGGTTCGGTGCCATTACACTTTCAATCTGTATCTCTGGCTGGACACCTTGCCTTAATGAATCCACAGCCGATGTCTTGGTCTAGAGCTACGTACTTCAACCAAGACTCACCAGACCTGTCTTCACATCACGAAAACACGCCTATATAATTTTGACCCCCTCTAACCCCACTTTTATATAGTAAAACTGGGGTTTCCAGGGGTATACCTTATTTTTCTTATTTCTGCTCTAAAATATCGATTGTGGGTACTCGTTAGAACCGCCTCGATGAGGCGGTTCTAACGAGTGCCCAAAATCTATATTTGGAGCAGAAATAAGAAAAATGTCACAATTTTTCATCATAAAATTTTCATTTTTTTTTTTCAGCGATAATGGTGGCAATGTTTTTGTATAGGCGTGTTTGCGTAATGCTTGGTTTGGAGCTACGTACTTAAAAACCACGACTCACCAGACCTGTCTTCAATGCTCGTCTTGATATTCCTACAGTTTCTACTGTGTACCACCTGAAAGTCAACCATCTTAAATCAGACGGTCTTGGTTTCTTTATCCTTAAGGCTAGGCACCAAAAAGGGAATAAAGCATAACAAATTTCGTGTCCCCTATTTGCAGACAAGAACCGTCAAGAACCGACAAGAACAGTCAAAAACCGACAAGAACCGTCAAGAAGCTTTTTTTGCCTATTTATTATAAAATATAATTTAAAATGATAATTTAAACCAATCCATATATATTTCGATGTGATAATATCATTTTTGACATCACGAAAACAAGGCTATATAATTCTGACCCCCTTCAACCCCACTTCTATATAGTAAAACTGAGGTTTACAGAGGTAAACCTTATTTATTTATTTCTTCTCTAAAATATATATTGTCGGTACTCGTTAGAACCGCCTCGATGAGGCGGTTCTGACGTGTACCCTCAATCTATATTTCTAGCAGAAATAAGGAAAGTATGATGTTTCATCTTAAAATGATCGGTTTTTCGGTGATAAAGTGTACCATATGTTTGTGCAGGCGTGTTTTTGTAACGTACATGCATGAGAGGCTGGGACACAATGGCAGTCATAAACCAAATACCGACAAGAAGAATTTCTCAAAAACAGCATATAACTATGTTTTAATCAGGAAGCCTACATAAATAATAGCCGTGTCACTCAAAAATATGAATTTGTGATTAATTCAGAGAGAGAGAGAGAGAGAGAGAGAGGGGGGGGGGGGGGGAGAGAGCAAATACTTTAGGTATTTTAAATTGTCACTTTCATCTAGCATATAAAGTTGTCGACATTATAATCTTGACGGTAAATTCTCGTGTCGGTAAATTCTAATGTTGGTATTTATAGCAAACATCAATTTTGTGTCTAGGTGTCAGCTATGTATGCTCATCATGAACAAACGTGATTATATATATACACAGATAGCAAACAACAGTTCCGTCATTAGATGTTAGCGATGAACGTGCATCGTGAATGTGATTTATGAAAAGAGTAGGAGAGAAGAAAAAAAATTCTCTTGTCGGTAAATTCTCGTGTCGGTAAATTCTCATGTCGGTACTTATAGCAAACAGCAGTACGTCACTAGACATCAGCTATGCCAGATGTGATTGTTTCAGAAAAAAAAAAGTATTTTACAAGGCCATTTTCTTTCACCTATGAACAAAACTGTCTACTTTCTTTTGTCGGTAAATTGACAGTAGATATCAGCTGTGATCGTGCATCGTGAGCAAATGTGAATAATTTAAGAGGAAAATGTTTTTGTTGTTGTTTTTGTTTTTAAATTTCCACTGCTGTATTCATCTCTTGGCGGTAAAATCGAGATCTCCCATTCAAATATACAAAAATATTTACCACCACAAAAATGAAAACTTTCAATTAAAAAAAAAAAAAAAAGAATTCTGATATTTTTCGTATTTCTGCTTAAAACATAGATTGTGGGTACTTGTTAGAATCGCCTCTACGAGGCGGTTCTAGCGCGTACCCACAGCCTATGTTTAGGGCATAATATAACGCTCGTCTTATTGTCAGTAAATACCGACAAGAGATTCACAAGTCTGTACAACGAGGTGTTTCTAATGGGTACCCTCAATCGACGTTTTACAGAATACCATTTATGCATGATATCACTTCTCTCCTTGTCAGTAAATACCGACAAGAGATTTATTACGTTCACAAGTCTGTACAACGAGGCGGTTCGAATGGGTACCCTCAATTTGTGTTTTAGAACATAATATATCTGCATGATATCGTTTCTCTTCTTGTCAGTTACAGTAAATACCGACAAGCCATTCGTTACGTTCTAACGGGTACCCACAATCTATGGTTTAGAGCATAATATACCTGCATGATATCACTCCTCTTGTTGTCAGTAAATACCGAAAAGAGACAGTAGGCTAATACTATTATACAAAGGTCTAAAGGGTGCTGTCAGCATTCCAACAGATGAACTTGTACCCCAGCTAGACGCTGTAGAAATCACCACTCACTGGCGTTTCTGACTCCTACTGCAACGGTTCTAACGGGTACCCACAATCTATGTTTTAGAGCATAACACATCTGCATGATATCCTCCTATTCGTGTAAGTAACTGAATACTGACAAGAGTTTCATTACATTCACAAGTCTGTACATCGAGGCGGTTCTAACGCGTACCCACAAGCTACGTCTTAGAGACTATTATATATTAGGGAATATTATATATTCCTGTTATTGTCCCTCTTCTCCTCAGTAAATACCGACAAGAGATTCATTACGTTCACAAGCCCTGACATTGAGGTGGTTCTAACGGGTACCAACAAACTACGTTTTAGTGGTTATTAAATATCCACGTTATCGCTTCTCCTTGTCCGTAAAAACCGACAAGAAAAACATTCAGTTATTTGGCGGCGTTATTTGGCGAGCAATGCAGAAAGTATTCTTATCGGTAAATACCGACAAGAGAATATTGGCAGCCTCTAGCTAGAATAGCATTTCTGTGAACGTCGATGTTATCTTATCTTATCAACACGTGGAGCTCTTCTAAAAGTTTCTAAATATATGCTCAACTGCTTGTTTGGATTTTAGTTTCAACAAAACATAATCTGGCAAACGCTGTCAAGCCATTTTTCTTGTCGGTAAATACTGGTAAGAGGAATTCTCTATGTTTTATAGCATAAATGTTATTTGCAAACTTTGTAATCTTACATTATCCCATTATCCTGTTCTCTAAGTAGTATATCACATATGATATTCGCAAAAATTTCATCTTAGATATTCTCATAATTTAAAATATAGTTATAAGCTTTTTAGATTACGTGAGCCTGAAAAATTCTTCTTGTCGGTATTTTGTCTATGCCTTCCGTTGTGTCCCAGTCTCTCATGCATGTATCAAAAATGATATAATCACATCGAACGATATCAGAATTGGTTTAAATTATCATTTAAAATTATATTACATAATAAATAGGTAAACAAAAAGCTTCTTGTCGGTTCTTGACTGACTGTTCTTGTCTGCAAATAGGGGGACCCCAAATTCCATTTAATTCTATTTACTATGACATCATTGCTGCTATGCATAACAAATAGCCGTAACATTCAAGCATTTAGTATGACAACAGCTATCCAGCGAAGCAATGAGGTGCACAAAGACATCAGGGTTCCTTACTGCATCGAAACAATTCAATTTTATCACCATCCTGAAAAAAATAAATAAAAAGATTTTATCACCGACAATGTGGATAATGTATATCTTGCTCAAGTCAACACTGGGTGCTCGCGGGGAACGAAGTGGCTGCCTCTTGATCTCGAGAGTCCGATGTTTTGCCACTGCACCACATCGCTCCAGCAAAAGACTCATAGGTTGTCATACATGTAGGTAAATGAATGTCACCGGTAAACCGAATGCCTCCAATTGGCACGATGGTAATGCGGATAGTTTCAGACACAGATAAAACGGTAATTACAAGTTTGTACCGTTGTTTTGGTGTGTACCCGTCGGGCGATGTTTTGGTGTGTACCGGAATTTCTACGATGGTAACAAGACGTTTCGCCCTCAAGACGTTTACCCCTGGTCGTTTCCCCCCTAGTCGTTTCGCCTCCTTTTTTAGCCCCTAGTCGTTTCGCCCCCCCCCCCAACCCTAGTCGTTTCGTCCCCAAAATATTTTCCCATATTATTGTTATATATAAAAGATTTATTATCTCCATGTGTGACAGAGACAAAGGGAGAGAAAGAGAGAGAGAGAAGAACGTGTAGTTTAAATGAAAATGTTAATTAGGAATTATGATAAGTATTACCTGTTTTGATCAATAACGTTAAAGACACATTTTTTGATTGCATAACACCCTAATGACCAGTTATTGAAGAAATCAGTTTTGAGATAAGATACATTTGGGGTATTCTGACTGTCATACAGGTAGGGGACCAAGAGAGGGTAATCAATTACCTAGAGGCAATTCACATCTATTTATTTACTTCTTTTATAACTATGTCCTGGTTTTGATATAAATGGATTGTATTCTGTTGTTTTTTTTTATATTTTATTTTTAGTCACCAATATTGATAATCATTACTAAAAACATGCCTTTTGAAATATCTTGGTTAAATTTTACGAACAAAAACTGATAAAAGTCCTGATATCTTTAATATTTCGGCTCAACCATATATTGTGGGTACTTGTTAGAACCGCCTTGGGGAGGCGCTTCTAATGAGAACCAACAATTTGTGTTCAAAACATATATTGTGGGTACTTGTTAGAACTTCATCAGTAACTGTTTTTGAGTAGAAATTAAAAAAAAATCAAATAATGTATCCCCTCTAAACCCCAGTTTTACTATACAATATTTTTACATTGTGAGTACTCGTAAACACGCCTCTGAGGGGGGATTCTAACGAGGACAATATATGTTTTTGAGTAGAAATAAGAAAAATAATGTATACCCCTCCAAACCCCAAATAAATAAATATATAAATGTTCATTGAATGATTAAATCGCGGTGCAAGTCCATGCTAATTAACCCTATTGGTTTTATTGGGCGACAGGCCTTGAGATGTCATTTCATCCCAGTGTCGGGTAAAAGTCCCCCAAAATTGAAAGCAACATCTCCAAAATGACCTATACAGTGTTGTCCGGGATGTTAAACCTCAAATCAAACGAACAAACACAATCTTGAATTAATAAATTCATGAAGTTGACTTCTTTTAAGATTTGAATCAATGAAACAGTGAATGTCAGAGTTTTCCTTTACTTTTAAAAAAAATAAAATAAAAATAAAAAAAGAAGTAATTTAAAACAAAATTTTGTTTGAAACAATCTCAGGAAAAATATACCATAACACAAGTTCCCCTTAAACAGCCCCCTTTTAAACATATCTCTCAGAGAGTCTCTGCTCATAATCACCTTTAAATCACTTCGATAAGATAAGCCTTTGATGTGCACTATGGTCCGAAGGACTTGATTATTGGAGATTATGTAACAGGCCACCCCTTTTATATAGAGAAAAAAATGTGTCTTTAATCACATTGTTTATTTAATTTGACACATTAATCACGCAATTAATGCGATTCATGATGAGGTGTGAAAACACGCGCTCTTTGCAAAGTTAAACGACTTTAATTATCGCTTATGCACCTTTTCCAGTATTGTTTTAAATTGGTCTGTGAAAAATTAATTGTCTTAAATTATCTCTTCTTCACCTTTAAATTTATCGGTTGGTTTTTTAACAGCGTTTTCAAGCAATGGTTGAAAATGGTAAAATTGTCATAATTGGTTTATCTTTTGTTTCTAGAAAATCTTCAAACGCCGACGATTGGAATATATAAGCCTCGCCCAAAGATCCAAGCATCATTTCTATGTTCATACATGTAGGATGAGATAATGATATGCAAACATGGCGGTCCGGTCCCAATTGACTCACTTAAGATTTTATAAGAACTCGACATCCTACGTCGATGAAAGCATCACCTTTTCATAAACTAAGAAAGCTAAGAAGCAAAAGAGGATAAGCCTCCTTTCGCATCCTCCTCGAGAGAAGTCACTCACTGCACACTGATTGGATGGATTAACTACAAACTAAGATAAAAGCAACAACCAAAACACCAAAACATGACATCCAAACACAACGCAGTTTGGGGCCAGTAGTACACGATACTACCAAGAATACCCTCGTAGAGACCTGGGGGTGGAGACAAAGCATAGGCGTGTTTTCAGGGTGGAAGAGTACGGGTACTAGGACATTTCGCAATAGCCGAAATTGGCTGGTCTAATAGTAACCCTTCCTGGCTCACTTTTGGCCGCCGTTCAACATTTAAATTACATGCATTATCACCCTTTAACAAGCACCGTGTCCATAGGCGTTTTCTCTACCATGACAGGGGTGGGGGTAGAGTCTAATGGAAGCCAAAACCGATAATGCATGAGAAGCTTTTTTCCTCGGTCAGACAAAGGGCTGTGTAGTGACACATTTTGCAGCCGGATTTGGCAACGTGTCACCACATTATAGAGCCCCACCATTGGTCTGCATTTGCAATCAAAATTCGAACCCCGCCAGAGGACTGCTCATTTTACAGGAGAAAGGCTTAACGATGGGTGCGTTCTGTACCTACATGGCATCTTGAGCGGGGAATTGGAGAGGTAGGATTGACCTACTTCATACATCCTCCGCGAAAGAAGTCACCTAACTCCCAATCGGCTAGCTGATAACTAACAAGCAGACAGGAGTCAGCATATTGGCAGCGAAGGGAAAAGAGCAGTACCTACAACTAATCCCAGTTGGCGAACTGCGGATAGCCCCTATGTGCCCTTTGCGCCCGGTTACCTTAAAAACAACAGTCAGCCAGCCAAGCATCATTCATCTTTGAATTCATAACATACGTTTATCAAAGACTTCTTTAGTGGGATAATGTCGGTTTTATGTATTGCATGTCAGAATTAGGAAGTAGATGGCAGCCGTCATTCTATTTCTTGTCATATTTGTGAGCGATGTGGGGCAGGTAAGATTTATTTATTTATTTATATATTTATAGTTTATTTTGTTCATTATGATGTAACGTTTTCTCATCATTACTCATGACGCTCGACTTCACGTGCTTTCCAGGAAGAACGAAATATCAGTCAAGTAACGCGTTCATGTGTTTAATTTAATGTTGGTGTTTACTTTATTTTTTTTCTTATTATTTTGTTAATAGGAGATTTTTTCGTGACGAACTTCCGGTTCTAAAAATAGTACAGGAAAAGCCCTGGCCGTCAAATGTCGTATTGCTTCAAGGCAGTGGGACGGATAAAATGTTAATTACAGCGTAAAACAGTGGAATTCTTTTAAACTGTTGATGACTTCTAATGTAAGATAATGAGAGAAACACGGATACTGTATGCTGCCAGGTGTGAAATTTCGCATTACGAAAACATGCCTATACAAATACAATATCAATTTTTCGGCCATTCAAGATGAAATATTGTGATAATTTTCTTATTTTTGCTCAAAACTTAGATTGCGGGGACTCGATAGAAACGCCTCGACGAGGCGGTTCTTTCGAGAACCCACAATCTACCTTTTTGAGCAGAAATAAGAAAAATAATGTTTACCGCTTTAAACCCCCGTTTTACTATATAAAAGTGGGGTTTTAGAGGGTCAAATTCGCAATGGCGTGTTTTCATGACGGCAAATCCCAAGTGTTATTATCTTAGTTAACTGCTCTTAAAGATATATTGTACGTACGACCCAACAGGGTCCTCTCTCTCTCTCTCTCTCTCTCTCTCTCTCTCTCTCTCTCTCTCTCTCTCTCTCTGAGATTGCCATGGCCTACACGTTCTCTCACTCTCTCTCTCTCTCTCTCTCTCTTAGCGTACCAGCAATTAGCGAGCGTAGGCTAATGTAAATTACAGTTGTCGTAAAATAGCTCCATGTCAATTGACGTGTAACATGTCAACAACGTCGTGTCTACATCAAACCAACATCAAAGCGAATTTGACTTTGCAACGTCGATGGAACGTCAGAACGTTGCGTTGGCGATAATACTGCGCTTAATAAAATGTCATTTGCCCAGTGCTCGGACCCATCAAGACTCAGTGGGATTGGAACATTAAATTCAAAACAAACATAGAACACCGTTTCAGTGTATGAGAATGTAACACTCCTTCGCAAGTGCAAGATTTTACAGTAAAATCTGTAGATTTGTTCAACCTTCCCAGCTCTTATATTAACCCATTTGGTACCGGAAACCCCAAAAGGGGTACGTGGCAAACAGTACAGGCCCAGATCAGACGCAGCAGAATGCGGCGTCTGATCAGGGCCTACACTATTTGCAAAAAGTTTAGCTATTTTCCAAATAAATTTTGAAGAAAAAAAAACTCTGGAATCTTCAATTTATTAAAATTGCACATATACATGTAGACAGATCGCTTGAGCATTCTTTTAACTGCACTTCTAGACAGATCGTTGAATTGTTTTTTGTTTTTTTTGTTTTTTTGTTTTTTTAATTGCACATGTAGACAGATCGTTGGACAATTTTCTCAATAGATAGATAGATAGATAGATAGATAGATAGATGATAGATCAAAGTTCTGTCCGTATGTGATAGCTATACTTGGATAGCGAATTAAACGAAAAGTTACGTAAAAACTAATCTTATTTTATAAGTAAGCTTTCGTTAATAAACGGTATCTCAAGCCATTGACATGGGATCGGACCCATCAATATTGATGGGTCCGAGACATGGGTCATTCACGAAGAGATTTTCGACAATTAAAAACGGATCCAGGATAAATGAATTTCAGTACTAAAAGCACAATATCATTCTTTCCTTCTTGAGGAATTATTTCAATGTAAACGGGTATATTTTCTCACAAAATGTCTGAATATTGTTATCATTTAAGCTCCTCCAATACATTTGAATAGCGATGGCCGTTTCAATTCATGCGCAAGAATGACGTCATAAACGGAATTCCTAAAACATCCTATTGCACTCTGTTTTTGTTATAACATATTTTTTCAGAACAGACAAAGTACCCGTGAAGCTATATATTGCAGCAAACATAGGTTGTGGGTGCTCGTTACTTTCTTTCTCCCGATACTGTTTTCGGTCAATTCTGACCATGATAACAGGTTTTGGGTGTAGCACAAAAAGTTTTCAATCCCCACCCCACAAAAAGAGCTTTGTGACACAGCCACCAGCAGATTAAAACTATTTACAAGAAGTCATCAGGGGAAGGAATCAATACCTATCCCTTGCCCAACCCTAGGATATTATATTTTGGCCTTAAACCCATCAACTGTCTCAGAGGAGACAGCTTCGATTGTAAGGTCATTCCAAGTTGCAATTGTCCTGGGGAAAAAAAGAACTCTTAAAACCATCCATGTAAGCATTAGGACGGTGATACTGAAAGGGATGGGACCTGGTTCTCCTACATCCTCCACCGGCTTCAGATAGGTACCTACTCTTATTTATAATGGCTAAGTTATTGTGGATTTTATAGAATAGAGTCAGAGAAGCCTGCTCACGCCTTTCCTGCAGAGTCGGCCACTGGAGTTCTTCAAGCATCTCTCCAACGTGACTTTGGTTGCGCCAGCGTCTGCAGGTCCAACGAGCATCAGTCCTCTGAACTTTTTCTATTCTATCAGTCTCCTTTTGATGATACGGCATCCAAACTGGTGCCGCATATTCAAGCTTGGGGCGGACTAAAGTTTTGTTTGCAGCATCCTTGGTTTCCCTCGGTGCGAAAGCCAAATTTCTACGAAGGAAACCGAGTGTCTTAGTAGCCTTACTAGTTATCATTAATGTGTTGACCCCACTCGAGGTCATCAGTGATTTGAACTCCTAAGTATTTAGCAGAAGAAACGTTCTCTTAAACCTGGTTATGTAATGTATAACCATGGACAATCTGTTTATCGGGAGGGTGCCTTGTCACTCTCATAGAGTGACATTTGGCCACATTAAATTTCATGAGCCATGCATCTTCCCAGGCAGCCAACTTATCCAAGCCATTCTGAAGTATCTGTAGGTCATCAGACCCTCTTATATTTCTGTACAGAACACAGTCATCAGCAAAAAGGCAGATTTTAGAGTTGATGTTGTCTGGCAGGTCGTTAATAAAAATCAAAAACAATATCGGTCCCAGCACGGAACCTTGTGGGACACTAGACCGCACCGGGGCAGGTTCAGAGCAAACACCATCAAGTACGACTTTTTGTGTTCGTCCAGATAGCCAAGCAGAGATCCACTGGAGAGTATCATTTCGGATACCATAGTACTCCAGTTTATACAGAAGTCTTCTGTGGGGGACTTTATCGAAAGCCTTTGCGAAGTCCATAATAATTAGGTCTGTTTGTTTGTGACCCCTATTATGGGCCCCGTTCAGGTTTTCCTGTAGGTCGTGGATGAACTGGACAAGCTGGGTCTCACAAGACCTACCGCTTCTAAATCCATGTTGGGACTCAACAAGGATCTTGTGCTCTGCAAGATGTTGCATGATTTTGCTCACGATGATGTGCTCCAGAGACTTACAGCAAATACAAGTCAGTGATACTGGCCTATAATTGGCAGGGTCATACTTTTCCCCTTTCTTGTAAATGGGTGCCACATTGGCTTGAAGCCAATCATCTGGGACCCTACCCTGGGCCAGGGACTGGTTGAAGATGCAGGCAAGGACTGGAGCAATTTCTGCGCTGCATTCTTTTAACCCACGTAATCTGAGGTCATCAGGACCTGAGGATTTGTGGGGGTTAAGACGGTCTAGTAGTTTTTGACCCCATTTGGGTCAATGAATAGATCATCTATGTCTGGATAGGGACTTGGTCCTTTTGATGGAGGGGCACCTACTTGTTCCCGGGTGTACACAGACTCAAACTGTCTGTTGAGTATATCAGCTTTATCTTTGGCTCCAGTTTTCAGTATACCATTTTCTCTTAAACAAGCTACACCCGTGGAATCCTTCTTCAAGTTTTTCATAAAGGACCAAAATTTTTTGAGGCGATCATTTTGGTTACAGTCTTCTATAACAGTATCTGTATCCAGGGGACTGAAGATATTAGAGACATATCTCCAATATGCATCTCTTATTTCCTTTTGAACAAAGGCTCTGAGTCTCCTGTAGCGACTCTTCAGGGTATCATTATCTGCCCTGCGGGCCTTATGATAAAGTTTTTCCCTTTTCCTAATTAATGCCCTAATGCGGGCATCTATCCATTGGTATCCAAGTTTACATTTCGTAATCTTAGACGGGATAAACTTGTTTACAGCACTGAGTAAGACCGTCTTAAATTCAATCCACATCTCATTAACATCAACGTGAGCAAAGTCCTGCGACATAAAACGGTCTGCAAAAGCAAGCATGTGGTCTTTTAGACCCTGCATATCAGCCCGTTTATAGAGGTAAACCTTACGAGGAGACTGTATGACCCTTTTAGCTTTAATGTCATACTCTACCAGCACTATATCATGGTCTGCTCGACCAATAGGTGGCATTCCCTTAACTCTTGTAACTGGGGTTGGATTGTTAGTAAGGAGGAGATCTAGGGTCTGTTCTTGTCTTGTAGGGATATCGACAACCTGGGAGAGGCAGTGCTCCTGAACAATGTCAATCAAATGGGTCTGTACCTGTCTTTTGGGCATGCCCAAAGGAACATACAGCTTATTCCAATCAATGTCCCGCCATATTGGGTCGGTTCTAACGAGTACCCACAGCCTCTGACTTTGAACGGAAATAAGTAAAATAATGAACATGCACCCCCGTAAACCTCAAATTTCTCTATATAAAATTGGGTTAAGATGGGTGTTTTTGAAGAAAAGGGCCTGAACAATATTAGTGTAACAAGTCTTATATATAGTCACACCTCTATCTATCTATCTATCTTCATATACTGAGTCGGTCATACTTGGCCATTACCTCATTTGGGTGGTGCGCTAAATTTAGCAAAAAAAAAAAAAAAAAAAAAACTGGATGAGTTCATTCTTAAAACTATTTACAATCTGCTTTCAGAGGTGTACTAAAACGGGGAACAAGACAATTCATCGACAAGACAACTCATCGACACGGTTTTTGGAGACAATTCATCGACACAATTGAAGACAACACATCGACACTTTTTGAAGACAACTCATCGACACATTATTATGTTAAAATTATACACAGGCTGTTTTGAAAATAAAATGATCTATCATCAGGTTTATGATCAACATAACGAAATTAGAATATGTTAATTCAATATTTTGGCTTATTGATGACAATTAAGAGACCATTTTAACCGCATAGGATGGCTGGCGTAAATAAACTTCTATTTTAAATACATGATATAAAAGAAAATATATAGGGAACTTGGTCAAATATTATTCAAAACTTTCATAATTAAAATAGAAAAGATAGAAAGTGAAGCTGGATATTCGTTTATGTGAGTTACATGTATGTTTTCATTTTCCCCCTAAATGTTTGTTGTTCGAATTTTGATAATAATAGGGAATTTGACTGTTAATCACAATGAGCTTGTACCGGTAAGCTTTTATATGAGTTTTTACAACTGTCTGTCTGTCTCTGTCTCTGTCTGTCCGCCCGCCCGTCCGTCCGTATGTATGCAATACTGGTGAGTCTTTATATGCGTTTTTAAACTGTCTGTCTGTCAGTCTATTTTTCTTTCTTTCATTCATTCTTAGACATTATGTGTCTTGTTTCTTTCGTTCATTCTGATACATTATCTTATTCTTTATTTATTTATTTATTATTTTTTTTATTTATTTATTTATTTATTTATTTTTATGGCACGTGCCAGTTAATATAAAACGTGGACAAATAATCAATTACATCATTACTCGAACTATTTTGTTAATCGGCGTGTGCCATAAAGTTACAAACATAACGATTATCAAATTACTCAATTTTTTTTATCCTACATGTGTATTTGTATTTTTATCCCTCACAGATCAATCAAAGACAACATACCGCTTATCCATGATTACCCTTGATTACCTATGATTGCCAATTACCTTCAAACAAATGTGTCGATGAAATGTCTTCAAAAGGTGTCGATGAGTTGTCTTCAATTGTGTCGATGAATTGTCTCCCAAAACCATGTCGATGAGTTGTCTTGTCGATGAATTGTCTCGATTCCCTAAAACGCACACCTCTGGATCCCAATCTACACCATGCGGGCTTTGAACTCCTCTGCAGTTTTGGCATTTACCACAGAGGAAGGAAGACCTCCCCGGTGCCGACCGTAACTAAGGATAGGTTATTAGATGTGAGTAAGTGAAAATTAGTCTTACAGTGAAAAGTGGGCGAAACGACGAGGGAGGGAGGGGGAACGACTAGGGAGGAAACGACCACGGAGGAAACGTCTTGGGGTGTGGGGGGGGGGGGCGAAACGACTAGAGGAGGAAATGGTTTGGGGGCGAAACGTCCCGGACCTCTACGAACTGTAAAACGGCTTATATATCAATTCTGTTGAACAAACACGACAGCGAAAATAGAAATTTCACGTGAAACATAATTTTGTAAATATTGCGAAGTCTTTAAGATGCTGAGAAAGGTTAAACCAAGTTCTCTGAACAAATGCATGGTAAACTTTTCTTTAGTATACTGTCTGTCTTTGTCACTTTTGCGTTTTTCTGTATGATGCCATTTTCGCCGATGTTTCGTAAGAATTGGCGGAGGGTGGGGTAATTATTTACACCGGGGTGGCTTAAGTCAAGTACCTGGACTGAACAGGACTGCCTATGTAGCTGTGGGGGCTTAGCCCCTCACTGGTGGCAAGGCAGCATTTGTTTGAAAAATAGAAGTGAAGGCAATGATCAGGCATCAATACAATTACAACATACAATTAACCCACACCATCAGAGACGTTGTTTGTTTGTATTGGAGTTTAACGGCCCAGTCAATACTATTTGAGGTCATTTTTAGCCGGTTAGTTTACCTATCCACACTTTTCCTGGGCAGGCTAATTAACAGGTAGACGAAAGTTGTTTTATTTAAAGACATACACTGGAGTGTATGTAATATACACCTGCCTAGAATGTCCGCGAGGGCGTATGGCAGTATGCAGCCCCTCCCGGTTTTCGACGATCAAAGATTTACCACTTATGTAGCGGATAAAAGGAACATAATTTACATTACTGTGGTTCGCTTAAATATGAAAATACACTCTTTATACCAGTTACAACCAGTCATTGTAACGGTTCATGCCGCTTTGCTTTGCTACCGGACGCCATATTTGATCACATGGCATGTCAAAATGTCATGACGTCAGCACTCAGTTTTCGACGATGGACAGTTAGCATCATCATAAATGTGGAAAACCATGTATAAATAACTATTTTTATCGGTCCATACAAAATCAGTTACAATACCAACCAGATAATGCCGTTCTGCAAAACCCACTCATTTGGAACACCACCGAATTTATCATTTTGCGTACAATGGCTTAGTATGTGTTTTTGGACAGAATCCAATTACTAAAACAATTACGGCAATTAAAAAAGTGTAATTAATCTGATAATATTTACAAGCTTGTTGTATATTTTCGGTTATTCTTTAGGACAGACAGATGGAATTTCCTTTAGTTTGATATAAGAACCCCAGTGACGTCACAAATCACGCGAAAATCTCGCAGCCGCTTATATCGTCGAAAACCGAGTGTAGTCGAAAACTGGGTGGACGACCATATATATAGAAAGAAAGAAAGAAAGAAAATTTATAGACTGTCTGTAAATTTAAAGACTTTTTTAGTCTGTAGATTTATAGGAGCTTTTTTCGTGACGTACTTCCGGTTCTAAAAATAGAACGGGGAAAGCCCTGGCCGTCAACGGCCGTATTGCTTCAAAGCAGTGGGACAGATAAAGTGTTGATTACAGCTTAACACAGTGGAATTCTTTTAAAATTTTGGCGGATTCTAATGTAAGATAAAGGAAGACACTGATATGCTGCCAGGTGTGAAATTTCGCCGCAAATCCAAAGTGTTATTGCTCTTAAAGATATATTGTACGTACGACCCAACAGGGTCCTCTTTCTCTCTCTCTCTCTCTTAGCGAACCAGCAATTGTCGAGCATAGGTAAATGTAACTTACAGTTTGTCGTTAAATAAATCCACGTCAGCCGACATGTAACGTGTCAACAACGTCGTGTCTACATCAAATCAACATCAAAGCGATGCACTGAATTTGACTTTTCAACGTCGATGAAACGTCAGAACACGGCGTTGCTTAATAAGATATCATTTTCCCAGTGCTCGGACCCATCAAGACTCAGTGGGATTGGAACATTAAATTCAAAACAAACATAGAACACCCTTTCAGTGCATGAGAATGAAACACTCCTTCGCAAGTGCAAGATTTTGCACTAAAATCTGGTAGGTTTGTAGATTTGTTCAACCTGCCCAGCCCTTACATTAATCCGTTTGGTACCAGAAACTTCAACGGCCCGCCCATCGGGGCTTAAAGAAATATATGGGCTGCATGATGCTTCCAGGCAGAGCTGAAACCGACCCGCTCACGAGTACTGGTAAACCGCTTAGAGGATCTAAGCCTGCCCAGGCAAAGCAGCGCGTGTCGGCCCGTCCATGCTTATAAACCCTATTGGTTTCATTGGGCGACAGGGCTTGAGATGTCATTTCATCTCAATGTATGGTAAAGTCCCACAAAATTGGAAGCAGCGTCTCCAAAATGACATTTACAGTGTTGACGGGGACGTTAAACCTCAAATCAGCAAAACCAGAAACCCCAAAACGGGTACCCTGGCAAACAGTGCAGGCCCAGATCAGATGCCACAGAACGCGGCGTTTGATCATGGCCTACGCTATTTGTAAAAAAGTTTAGACATTTTCCAAATAAACTTTGAAGAAACACAACCTGACATCCCTAAATTTTGAAATTGACTCCTACTGCTACTGAAGATTCCGTTTGGTATAAAAAGGATTAATGGCTTAAAAGCTTAGGCATGACGTCGAGCCAACGTTTACTTGACGCCCGTCTGTCAGTCTACTCATTAGTTTTTTTTTTTTTTTTTTTCGACTATCAGTATGTTTGTTTTTCTGTCTAACTGTCCGTCTGTTCATCTGTTAGTCATTCAGTTTTTCAGTCAAACCCCTCTCTCTCTCTCTCTCTCTCTCTCTCTCTCTCTCTCTTTCTCTCATCCAAACGGCCATGTGACATTGGAGTGTGTTGAAGTGGGTGTCGACGGCATGACGTCTAACCAACGTTGACTTGATTCCGTCCGTCAGTCCACTCATTAGTTTATTTCGACTGTCAGTATGTTTATTTGTCTGTCTAACTGTCCCTTCGTTTGTAGATAGATAGATAGATAGATAGATTTAAGTTCTGTCCATATGTGATAGCTATACTTGGATAGCGAGATAAAACGAAAAGTTACGCAAAAACTTATTTTGTAAGTAAGCTTTCGTGAATAACGGTATCTCAAGTGGGTCATTCACGAAGATGGTTTTCCTCAATTAAACACGGATCCAGGATAAATGAATTTCAGTAATAAAAGCAAAATATCATGCTTTCCTTCTTGAGGCATTATTTCAATGTAAACGGGTATATTTTCTCTCAAAATGTCGGAATATTGTTAGCAGTTTACGTTCCGCCAATGCATTTGAATAGCGATGGCCGTTTCAATTGACGGCCAGTGCTTTGCGCACGCGCAAGAATGACGTCATAAACGGAATCCCTAAAACCTCCTAAAACGGCCAGTGCTTTGCGCACGCGCAAGAATGACGTCATAAACGGAATCCCTAAAACCTCCTATAGACTTAACACTGGGTAACACAACGGAAAATCATGAAAATGGTGTAACACGAAAAAATCGCATTCTTATACGCAGCCTCAGTCTTCATCTCATTAATAAAACGTGCTTTGCTAAAGACTGCATGTATTTTATTGTCTTCTAATATCGTTTTAATGATAGAAATAATTAAGATATAAAACAGCACAGTTCCCCTTTAGACCACAAATGCCGTGAAACTCCGCAGTAAGGGAGGAAATATCTGTCAAAGGTCGAACATAAGATGAGTTTCGTACTGACTTCATTTCGTTTCCGGACATTTTACTATTGTAGTCTGTCTGAAACTTTAATCATTTTAGTTGTCAGAAAATCTGTCTGTCAAAGCGAGTGGTCCGTATATTGACAAAATGATAAAATCGTTATACACATTCATTCCTGCGTAAATACAAAACTGTTTTTCTGAGAACTCTTCAATAATGGCGGAAGGAATTTAATTAGATAGAGACAACTATATAATTTGCAGTTGCACATAATTATATATTCCCTGATGCTAGAGGTCCCGGGTTCGATCCCCAGCAGCGGCGATATAATTTCGGTGTCCGAACACGCTCCATTGGCATCATTTGTAGGGATGAATGTCATAAAGGGCACCGTCCTTTGGATTGGGACGTTAACTGGAGGCCCCCTGTGCAGATTAAAGAACCCTACCATAATTACATGATTACTGTGTAGGCTTTCATCCTGCAAAAAGAAACACAAACATTAAACTAGAGTCAATAGATGGATCCTGTGTTTTGACACGTGACTGTGTTTACATTTCATTGGGCATGCGCAAAGTACTTCCCCTTGATAACTCATATGGATTACCATTTGTCATAGTTGGCTAAAGGCGTCTGGCTCCATATAAACACATGCAAATAGGGGTTCTGTTCCGCGTTTAGTTCATTTGACTATCACAGATAATCACACAATAAATGAGTATTTAAAATATATGAAGTGGCTATTGAATATTGACAGCTGGCTGTCTCCAGCCAAAATTCGCTGAAGACAGCCGGCTGTCTCCAGTGAAAGTCCGCTGGTGACATCCAGCAAAAGTATATAGATCTTATATTGACCAGTAATAAATATTAAACAGTCATTTATTGATTTTTCTTTTATTAATGTAACCTTTGTTAATATCAAAGACCTGGGCCTTCTGGTTTCAGACTAGAATCGCTTAGTCGATGGCAAGCCATCGCATATCCCCACGCTTCCCCTTGGGCCCCATCCCCTAGTAGGGGTGTTTGCCCCGAGGGGTAAAATTTTGATTGTGATGTATCTACTCATCATACCGTTCGATTTAATATGCTACACGACCATGTTCTGTAAAGTTTGATTTTTTATCCCCAAGGTGCCCCACCCCTGGCCCCACTCCCAGGGGTAGGATCAAAATTCCGAAAGTGTTATGCACTCCCGGGACCAAAGTTTTATTAGTTCCCAAAGTTTCAAGTTTCTGTCTATAACAGTCTAGGAGGAGTTATCCGGTAACAGTAATGTATAGGGGTAAAAGGGTCAAAATCGGTTTTTGACCTCTGGTGACCTCAAAATTGACCCCAGGGGTCAAATTTTGGTTGTAATGTTTTCTACTCATCATGCCGTTCGCTTTGATGTATTACACGACCATGTTCTGGAAATTTTGATTTTTGATCCCCGTGGGCCCCACCCCCTGGACCCACCGGTAGGGGTCTGATCAAAATTCCGAAAGTGTCATGCACTCCCCAGACCAAAGATCTATCAGTTCCCAAAGTTTCAAGTTTCTATCTATAACGGTCTAGTAGGAGTTATCCTCTAAAGGGGTCAAAATCAGTATTTGACCTCTGGTGACCTCAAAATTGACCCCAGGGGTCAAATTTTGGTTGTAATGTTTTCTACTCCTCATGCTGTTCGCTTTGATATATTACATGACCATGTTCTGGAAATTTTTATTTTTGACCCCCGCTGGCCCCACCCCCTGGGCCCACCCATAGGGGTGTGATCAAAATTCCGAAAGTGTCATGCACTTCCCAGACCAAAGATCTATCAGTTCCCAAAGTTTCAAGTTTCTATCTATAACCGTCTAGGAGGAGTTATCCGGTAAGACGGACGTACGGACGACGAAGACCATTACAATATCCCCACTTTTTCTTCGAAAAGCGTGGGGATAAAAAGTTTTTTCCTCATATAGGTCTATGTAGAACCACAAGACCCCTGGGTGGGGCAATTTTTGGCCCCATGGCTAGAATTTGAATAAAATTAATAGAGGTCTAATAGATGTAGCAGCATGTCAGGACCAGATGCCTGGATCTTCTGGCTTCAGACAATATGTATAATGATTTTGCCAATATGAGACAATGTTAAAAATATCAAGGACAAGAAAATTGTTTAAAGGTTTCCGTCTTACAAGTCTATGTGAACCCCAGTAGGCCTGAGGGCCTTCTGGTTTCAGACAAGAAGAATTTTTAATAATTTTTCCCTATACAGATCTATGTTCTCAGCCCACTACTTTTCATCATTGTGTTTGAAGCCTTGTCATGCGAGTTCCACTCTGGAGTCCCCTGGGAGGACCTGTATGCTGATGACCTTGTCATCATAGCTGAATCCCTTGAGGAATGTGTCAGGAGGCTCTTAACTTGGAAAGAAGCAATGGAGGCGAAAGGGCTGAGAGTGAATGCAGGAAAGACAAAGATCATGATCTGTGGTACAGGTCAGTTCTGGGCGCACAAGAAATGCAGTGGGCTCAAACGCTTGATAGAGGACCCTGATTACAGGTGTACACGGTGCCAAGGAACTGCACGCCCCTTAGATGGCAGACCACAGAGGGAAGTCCAAGTCGGATCCGACAAACTGGAGGTTGTAGCTTCCTTCTGCTACCTAGGTGATATGCTCTCTGCAGCGGGTGGTTGCGACCTTTCAACTACATCACGTGTGAAAACAGCCTGGAAGAAATTCAAGGAGTTGCTCCCAGTTCTCTCTTCCCGCCACCTCTCATTCAAGACACGTGGCCGTGTGTATAGCTCTTGTGTGCGGAGCGCAATGCTCCATGCCAGTGAGACATGGCCATTGACAAAGTCAAACCTCCAACGTTTACAGCGAAATGACAGGGCAATGATCAGACAGATCTGCAATGTCAAGCCACAGGACACTGTCACCATCAGGTCCAGTGAGGTACTTGAGCGTCTTGGCATTGAGGACCTGGACCTCGTCCTGAAAGAGAGAAGACTTTGCTGGTACGGACATGGGGAACGCTCCAACAGTGCAGTCAAGACTGCCTGTGACATACAGGTAAGTGGAAAGCGGGGGCCAGGAAGGCCCAAGATGACCTAGAAGCAGCTAACAGAAAGAGATTGCAGAGAATGGAAGCTCTCTGCTATCGATCCTCATGACAGACAAGCCTGGAGATCTGGTGTAAGATCTGCCATGCGTGCAGCAAGCCAGCTACCTGGAAGGGGACCCACTTATGTGGACGTTGCCCCTGTACCTGCACGTTAATCAAAAATCCGTTGATGATGATGATTAACTGATATTTACATGTACTGACGACAACAATGGGCGATGGTCAATCAAACCTGGATGAACCGAACTTGGGTGAAGTTGATATCACATCTGACCAAACCCCCATCCCCTCAAAAAGTAATGCTTATCTCAGGTAGAAGAAATAAATATAGGAATTTCATCATGCATATTCACATATATGTTGTATAAACATTCTGCAAACAAGGGGTATTATAAACAAGTGTCTATGTGGCAAGGTTGGCAAAAAAGCGGGAAATACTCATATTTCCCTGGACGGCGGGAAATACAGGGAATTCCCGGGAAATACAGGGAATTCCGGGGAAATACTGGGAAATATATATTTTACATACGTGGTACCAATTGAGACTGCTTAATATATCCCATCTACCTAGCTATTTGGAAGCAAAATTATTTCAAGTTCATGCAGGGCTTAAAAATTCCACTTGTCTGCATGCAATGACAAAAAAATGAAGGAGAAGTAAAAGAGTTTGTCTAGTCCTTACAACATTTACCAAAGTTTACATGCACTTAGTCATGTAGGACAAGTGAAGTTTTGAAGAATTTTCCAGCCCTTTTAATATTGAATAACCTGAAACATCTATAGTCCCTTGCCTTTATGCAGAATGTATATAAATTCTTTTCAAACTGATTCTAAAATATTAGTTTTTAACTTTCCCTTGACTTGTAAATACATGTAATTTTAATACTTAAGTGAGTATCTGTAGATGATTTAAGAGACCTTTTATGCTTAAATTACCTGTGTTCTTTTAATACCTGTCTCAAACAAACAATTAAATTATCACACCTCTTAGCATTTGGGATATGATTACTTGACAAACTTACAAACAAACCTTTTCTAGTGTAAACATCCTTTTAATTCACACATCTAAAGGGTTGTTGTAAATCTCATGTGGTTTAGTGTTACACTAAAGCATACAAAACAAGTAGTTTCAATGGCAAACTCTCTTAAAGAAGCTAAGTGATTCTGATATGGGTCTGCATTGTTTGCCCAGGCATGTCTGTCCCAAATATTGGGATCATTATGGTATTTTATCTTCGTAAGCATATGAGTGATTTTAAATAACTCTCTCTTTGCACCCTACATAACAACAGATCACTTTATCTTTATGTTTGTGTTTGGTTGAGTAACAGCAGACTAATGACAAACATGTATATGTATGGGAGGCATGTTGCAAAATAGCTAAATGTTCATTATTGCAATTAAATAACACAATATTAATAGGGTTTTTATATGAAATAACTATACAAAAATCATATTTCCCACTTTTTCCCAGTATTTCCCATTTTTGCTGAAATTTGGAGTATTTCCCAGGACGGTAATTACCGGTAAATACCAGTGGGAATTCCCACCACCGGTATTTACCGACCAACCTTGCATGCACTGCCTCATACCACGAAGAAAACACACACACACACACAGTTTCAGAAAGATGAAAACATATGCACAGTTTCGGAACAATTACTGGTAGTACAAAACAATAAGAGGAGTTGCACTCACACAAGTACCCACTGTCTATACATGTATAAAAAATGACTAAATTCAAATAAGAGCTGTCATCATATAGCATAGCTCACCTGATGAAGTGTCTTTGAGGCCCCTGGGCATAGTTGAGGGTATTGCCTAAGGAACCTTTGGACATATATCTACCATCATACCAATTACGAACCAAATCATGTCAGCTTTGGTAGCTCAGTCGGATGTGCTTCTGACTGGTGATTAGGAGGATGCCGGTTCGATATCTGCCAGGGCCGGCAACATTCTTTCGTGAGATTAATCATGGACTCTTTTTCTACGGTCATTCTCTTACTTCCGCTGATTCAAGAAGGGCAGTTGTCAGTTTCTGGCGAAAGAATGTGCACTGTACTGATTAACCACTTACATATAACTTATAAGCCTGCCCAGGTAAAGTAAACTGACCTGCTGAAAATGACCTAAAACAGTGTTGACTGGGCTGTTAACACCTAAACAAACAAACCAACCAAATCCATTGCCTAGTTACATAAAAAATTCTAAGTCTGTGCCCTTGACCGTAAGTCATGCCTGAGTGTATTGTTGAATAAAAGTGTGGACCTATATCATCATTCCAAATATTCGTGAACCAAATCCATCATATGGTTTGGAAAATATGGTCTGTATAAATATAATCCTTGACCTTGAGATCATGATCATAGGCAAGGGTATTGCTGAATGAAACTTTGGATCTATATCTGTCATCATACTAAATATGAAGCAAATTCATTGTCTGGTTTGGAAAATAAGGGTAGTTAAAAAACATAAACATAAAACTTTCAACATTACTATCACACACCCGTGCGGCATAGTGCATTTTACACATCTCCAGAATGGCTAATTTCTGATGAAAACCTGTGATAATTTTCTTATTTATCCGTAAACAGAGGTTGAGGGTGCTCGTTAGAACCACCTCATTGAGGCTGTTCTGACGAGTACCCACAACCTAGGTCTTGAAGCACAACTAAGAAAACCAATGTATACCCTGATAAACCCTAGTTTTCTCTGTATAAAGTGGTGTTTAGGGGGTGTTCATTTCACAGACTTGTTCATATCATGGAAAAAGTTTAACTTAAAAATTCTAAGTCCATGACCTTGATCCAGGGGCCATGGGCATGGGCGGGGTTATTCCAGAATTAAACTTTGGAGCTATATTATCATTATCCCACATGATCCAAATCCATCATCATGATCGTTTGGTTTGGAATATATGAGCTATTTAAAAAAACTACTAAAGTACATGTGGACATCGACTCCCAACACCAACACTAATGCCGTGGCCTCCGTCCATCGGGGCTTAAAGAAATAGATAGGCTGCATGATGCTTCCACGCAGAGCTGAAATGACCGCACACGAATACTGGTAAACCGCTTAGAGCATCTAAGCCTGGGAAGGTAAAGCGGGGCGAGTTGGAACGTCCATGCTTATAAACCCTATTGGTTTCATTGGGCGACAGGGCTTGAGATGCCATTTCATCTCAGTGTCGGGTAACAGTCCCACAAAATTGGTCCTGTACAGTGTTGACGGGGACATAAAACCTCAAATCAATCAAACAAAGCAACGCTAATGCCATCGCCCAAGGGTAATGCAATAGCTCTTGGTAAACTTTGTCCAGGAGAGCTCATTATATCCTCACCACATGCACGTTCCTCACACATATACCATGATGAAAACATATGCAAATTTCAGATTCTCAGAACAGCAGGTACAAAACTGTAAGAGGAGTTGCGCTCACATTAGCCCTTGTCCTGCTGAGCCTGGATATGCCTTATTTTCCAAACAATGAAGATCCAGATCAGGTGGCTTCTGACGAAGCCATCTGATCAGGATCTACATTGTTTGCCAGTCAGATTGTGAATTTGTTGCAATAATTTGCATCAAGTAATCTGATTGGTTGATAATTGGTAGTGGGTGTGGCAGATTAAAATATTCACCAGGATAAGGGTTAAGCCACAAAGCTGTAGAATGTTGACAGACAGACAGATGGAAACTTGCTTGCCTAAGTCTTCCTGCTAAAACAAGTGTGATATAATGTCAGAGTGACATGAAACAACACAAAAATAAAATGAATATTCACATAAAATATATGCAAGCTTTCAACCAAAAAAATAAAAATAATACAAATGTTTGAAAATGAAAAAATTCATGTACAGTATATTAATATTTACCGCCATATAAATTTATATTCTTAGATGTTTCATAAAATGAAAATCAGTAAATTATTTGATTATTTATTTTTATGCCCCTGCATCATATGATGCCGGGGGCATATAGTTTTTCGGTTTTCCGTACGTGCGTACATGTGTATGTCCGTCTGTATGTGTGTATGTACGTACGTACGTACGTACGTGATCCTGTAACCTCAAGTTAAAGTTTTTGGTAGAGCCTGAACTTTTAGAACTCATATTTTCCTAACCATTTGATGGAACTGGTTCATCTTTGGTATGATGATAGATATAGGTCCAAAGTTTTTTTTAAGCAATACCCCCACCCATGCCTGTGACCTCAAGGTCAAGGTCACAGACTTAGAAATTTTCAATGTTAAGGACTCAGGTTAAGGTTTTTGTAACAGGTAGACTTGAATATTTTAGAACTCATATTTTCCAAACCATTTGATGGAATTGGTTCATATTTGGTATGGTTATAGATATAGGACCAAAGTTTTATTCAGCGATACCGCCACCCATGCCCATGCCATGGTGTCAAGGTCATGGACTTAGAAATTTTTCCCATGTTAAAGACTCCAGTTAAGGTATTTGTACCTGGTAGGACCTGAACTTTTATGATGGGTTTGGTTCATATGATGATAGATATAGGTAGAATGTTTTATTCAGCAATACCCCCACCCATGCCTATAACCTCAAGGTCAAGGTCACAGACTTAGACAATTTTAATGTGAAAGATTTTAAATATCTCACATTTTCCAAACTATATTATGGATTTGGCTTATGTATGCTATGATGATAGATACAGGTCCAAATGTTTATTTGGCAATACCCCCACTCATGCCTATGGCTTCAAGGTCAAGGTCACAGACTTAGAAATTTTTAATTATATATTTTAAGAGTTGATATTTTCCAAATTGTGCGAT
Source organism: Lucinisca nassula (assembly GCA_963580285.1). NCBI lineage: Eukaryota > Metazoa > Mollusca > Bivalvia > Lucinida > Lucinidae > Lucinisca > Lucinisca nassula. The sequence goes on from OY757018.1 coordinate 25,397,713, forward strand.
GGATTGAGTTGATATTTGATATGATGTTAGATACCTGTCCATTTTATTCAGCGATACCCCCACCCATGCCCATGAGCTCAAGGTCAAGGTCACAGACTTAAAAATTTTTAATTATCCCCGCGCACAACATAGCTCTAGCGTCTATATTTCCTCACTGATTTCAATATAACTTCACACAAATGTTCCTTATGACAATACCTCGAACGAGTTTGACTTTCAAGGTCAAGGTCACTGTGGCTATTTTTAGAAAAACTTTGTCATCGCTCTAGCGCCTGCATTTCTTCACTGGTTTCAAAATAACTTCACACAAATGTTCCTTATGACAATTCCTCGAACGAGTTTGACTTTCAAGGTCAAGGTCACTGTGGGTATTTTTAGAAAAACTTTGTCATTGCTCTAGCGCTTACATTTTTTCACCAATTTCAATATTACTTCACACAAATGTTCCTTATGACAATATCTCTAGCAAGTTCCACTTTCAAGGTCAAGGTCACTGTGGCTATTTTTAGAAAAACTTTGTCATCGCTCTAGCGACTACATTTCTTCACTGATATCAATATAACTTCACACAAATGTTCCTTATGACAATACCTCGAGCAAGTTCGACTTTCAAGGTCAAGGTCACTGTGGCTATTTGTAGAAAAACTTTGTCATTACTCTAGTGCTTACATTTTTTCACCAATTTCAATATAACTTCTCACAAATGTTCCTGATGACAAGGTCACACACTTAGAAAATGTTGTTGCAACATGGATTTTCGGGGTGAGGCGGGGCCCTTGGCGGGGGCATCTGTGTCGTCTGGACACATTTCTAGTTATGTACCTGATATACAATACTGGCTGTCTGCAGCAAAAGTTCTCAGGTGACAGCCGGTGTAACATAACTAATACTCTATTTAAAAATGATAAATTTCATGTATTGATAGTCAAACCTGCATAAATATTATTTGTAAGCATATTAATAAAAAAATCAGTGAATTACATGGTAATATTTATTTTTTGTAAATGTACCATCCATATATTTTAGCTGGCTATCACCAGCGAAAGGGCCTTCACTGTTTGCTAAAAGTTCAGTCATTTTCCAAATAAATTTTGATAAAAACACAACTTGACACACCTAAATTTTGAAATGGACTCCTGCTATATATAAGGAGGAACTAAAAGGGTTAACGCATTTGGAATGGGGCCGAATTTCGGCCCTAAATTTGAGTAATATCAAGACCTTTTCAACAAATGCGGTCATTAAGTCAAAACCTAGTGGTGTTGTCCATCATTATGTGAAAATTTCCCTAGTGCATTCCTAGTTATTGCCTTTTGTAGACACGAATAAAATGGGAACCATACTATACACTCGACTGAACACAACACAGGAATTTTACACTGTGTGTATTTATTACAACTGTCGCGTGTCGATAATTACATGTACGCATGACTGTCTCGTGAATTTTGGATTAACTGTGAAAAGATTATCTTTATAATAACAGGTTAATTGCAGGGCACATTTAATTGGCAATGCAGGGCGCAAAGAGGGGCAAAAATTTCAAATTTAAGGGCAAGAGGACGGGAATTTAGGGCACCGGGGCGCTGCGCCCCGCTGTTCCACTTCAGGGCAATCATTATTTAAAATATACATGTATTGCTGGTACTTGCCACAATTGTATACAAGGTTGAAAAGACATTTCATGTACAAGAACTGCAACTCAGAATACCACTACTTCAGGCATGTGAAATCTTGGATCTTCATCATGTTGAGAAGCAGTCCTTAGTATCATTAGGTGAAGATAGTCCCAATAAACATTACATATACAAAATCCTGCAGATGTCGCAGCAATATCCATTCCTGTGGGGTTACTAGTGTATTATAATTCTGGTGCACTTTCTATTTGTGAACAACCTTCTGAAGGCCATTTTGGCTTTTGGTCGGGGGATTTGCCATCTCTTCTGATGGCTGTTTTTGAATATACGGCACTAATCTGAAGAAGACGGGATTGCAGTTGTATATTTTTTTTAAAATTGCTAAGCTCTGCCCCGACTTTCTGTGTTAAGTGGAATTTACCGGTATTCAATATGCTATATATGGATTACAGTTTATTTGCACTTTTACAAACATGTCGCTTGTGACGAAAATTCTTGTTTGGTTTGACATATTTGCACTTTAATGAACTGGCTACAGATGTCATATTGCTAAGCTGCTAGTTGTGTGGTTGTATTCTCTTGGTATTAAGAAACTGTATACATTGTTTTGGTGTTATTTCATATGTTAACCCTTGTCCTGCTGAATATTCACATATGCCACACCCACTACTGATTATCAACCAATCAGATTACTTTATGCAAATTATTGCAACAAATTCATGAGCTGAATGACAAACAATGTAGATCCTGATCAGATGGCTTCGTCAGAAGCCATCTGGTCTGGATCTACATTGTTTCAAAGATAAGGCATATCCGGGCTCAGCATGGCAAGGGTTAAGGGTCTCACTGTGCATTCTACTTTATTTTCAGCGAGTCTTGCTAGCAGAACAAAGAAGATACAAGTCAGGACTCCCACTGAATTTTGGAATCTACTTTGTACCACAGCAAGAAGCCTGGGTTATAGAAAGATTTGGAAAATATAACAGAATTTTAGAACCGGTAAAATGTGTTTGGAAAAAGCTCCATCATAACCCATTGCATGCAGGAAATCCTAAAGGGGTACCTCTTGGCAAACAGTGCAGGCCCATACACCGTAAAATGCTGGGTCTGATCATGGCCTGCACTATTTTGCTTACAGAATTTTCATCAAAAATAGAGTAACATTATGAAACTATGCCTGTTCAAATATATTGACAATTTTACCAGCAAAAAAATGAAAATTTTCAGATTAAAGAGTCTGATATTTTTCTTATTTCTTCTCAAAGCATAGATTGCATAGAGTATTTGTTAGAACCGCCTTGCGAGGCAGTTCTAATGAGTATCCACAATCTACGCTAATAAATAATGAAAAATAATGTCTCCTTGTGATAGCGATATCTCCAATACTTTTTGAGATATATTAATGGTACTTGGTACAGGTGTACATGACTTTAAGCAGGCATGTCATGTGCAAGAACTATGAGTCTGGGTGCCCTGGTTTTTAGCTCACCTGTCACATAGTGACGAGATGAGCTTTTGGGATCACTTTTTGTCCGTCGTCCGTCGTGCGTCCGTCCGTCCGTGCGTCCGTGCGTCCGTAAACAATTTCAAATAAGTATATCTCCAATACCCCATGGCCAATCTTGATCAAATTTCATGTGAAGCATCATCAGGTAGGGGGAAAGGCTGCATAAGGTTTTTGGGCTGATCAGATTGGAATTCTGGTTGCCATGGCAACATATAGCTCCCATAGACTTATAAAAGGGAAAAATTTTAAAAATCTTCTTCTCTGAAACCACAGGGCCCAGAGCTTAGATATTTAGTATGTAGCAAGGGCAAGTGGTCAACTACATAATTCCTGCCAATCATGCCCCTGGGTGCCAAATGGGCCACACCCTGGGGCCCCTTCGCTCCCATAGACTCATAAGGGAAAAAAGCTTCAAAAATCTTCTTCTCTAAAACCACAGGGCCCAGAGCTTAGATATTAAGCATGTAGCAATTGCAAGTGGTCACCTACATAATTCCTGCCAATCATGCCCCTGGGTTCAAAAAGGGCCACGCCCCGTAGCCCCTTCGCTCCCATATACTCATAATGGAAAAAAAAAGCTTCAAAAATCTTCTTCTCTGAAACCACAGGGCCCAGAGCTTATATATTTAGCATGTAGCAATGGCAGGTGGTCACCTACATAATTCCTGCCAATCATGCCCCTGGGTTCCAAATGGGCCACGCCCCGGGGCCCCTTCGCTCCCATAGACTCATAATGGAAAAAAAGCTTCAAAAATCTTCTTCTCTGAAACCACAGGGCCCAGAGCTTATATATTTAGCATGTAGTAACGGCAAGTTGTCACCTACATAATTCCTGCCAATCATGCCCCTGGGGTCCAAACAGACCAAGCCCCGGGGCCCATTATCTCCCATAGACTCATAATGGAAAAAAGCTTCAAAAATCTTCTTCTCTGAAACCACAGGGCCCAGAGCTTAGATATTTAGCATGTAGGAAGGGCAAGTGGTCAACTACATAATTCCCGCCAATCATGCCCCTGGGTTCCAAATGGGCCACACTCTGGGGCCCCTTCGCTCCAATAGACTCATAATGGAAAAAAGCTTCAAAAATCTTCTTCTCTGAAACCACAGGGCCCAGAGCTTAGATATTTAGCATGTAGCAATGGCAAGTGGTAACCTATATAATTCCTGCCAATCATGCCCCTGTGTCCAAATTGGCCACACCCGGGGGCCCCTTAGCTCCTATATACTCATAATGGAAATAAAGGTTAAAAAATCTTCTTCTCTGAAACCACAGGGCCCAAAGCTTAGATATTTAGCATGTAGTGACGGCAAGTGGTCATGTACATAATTCCTGCCAATCATGCCCCTGGGTTCCAAATGGGCCACGCCCCGGGGCCCCTTAGCTCCCATAGACTCATAACGAAAAAAAAACTAAACAAATCTTCTTCTCTGAAACCACAGGGCCCAGAGCTTAGATATTTAGCATGTAGCAATGGCAGGTGGTCACCTACATAATTCCTGCCAATCATGCCCCTGGGTTCCCAATGGGCCACGCCCCGGGGCCCCTTCGCTCCCATAGACTCATAATGGAAAAAAAGCTTCAAAAATCTTCTTCTCTGAAACCACAGGGCCCAGAGCTTATATATTAAGCATGTAGTAACGGCAAGTTGTCACCTACATAATTCCTGCCAATCATGCCCCTGGGGTCCAAACGGACCACGCCCCGGGACCCATTATCTCCTATAGACTCATAATGGAAAAAAGCTTCAAAAATCTTCTTCTCTGAAACCACAGGGCCCAGAGCTTAGATATTTAGCATGTAGGAAGGGCAAGTGATCAACTACATAATTCCCGCCAATCATGCCACTGGGTTCCCAAATGGGCCACACCCTGGGGCCCCTTAGCTCCCATAGACTCATAATGGAAAAAGCTTCAAAAATCTTCTTCTCTGAAACCACAGGGCCCAGAGCTTAGATATTTAGCATGTAGCAACAGCAAGTGGTCACCTACAGAATTCCTGTCAATCATGTCCCTGTGGTCCAAACGAGCCACGCCCCGGGGCCCCTTAGCTCCTATAGACTCATAATGGAAAAAAGCTTCAAAAATCTTTTGCTCTGAAACCACAAGGCCCAGAGCTTAGATAATTAGCATGTAGCAATGGCAAGTGGTCACCTACATAAATCCTGCCAATCATGCCCCTGGGGTCCAAATGGGCCATGCCCCGGGGCCCCTTAGGTCCCCTAGACTCATAATGGAAAAAAGCTTCAAAAATCTTCTACTCTGAAACCACAGGGTCCAGAGCTTAGATATTTAGCATGTGGCAATGACAAGTGGTCACCTACATAAATCCTGCCAATCATGCCCCTGGGGTCCAAATGGGCCACACCCTGGGACCCCCTTAGCTCCCAGACTCATAATGGAGAAAAGCCTCAAAAATCTTTTCTCTGAAACCATAGGGCCCAGAGCTTAGATATTTAACATGTAGCAACGGCAAGTGATCACCTACATATTTCCTGCTAATCATGCCCCTGGGGTCCAAATGGGCCACGCCCCGGTGCCCCTTAGCTCCCATAGACTTATAATGGAAGAAAGCTTAAAAAATCTTCTTCTCAGAAACTGTGAAGCACAGAACTTAGATATTTAGTCCAAATTGGCCAAATCCTGTGGCCCCTTAACTCAAACAAACTTATAATTGAAAAAAGCTTCAACGTCTTCTTTGAAACCATGAAATACAGACCTTAGATATTTAGTATATAGCAACACAAAATGGTCGCCTACATAAATCCTGCCAACCATGCCCTTTGGGTCAAAATTGGCCAAGCCCCAGGGCTCATTAGCTTCTATAGACTTATACTGGAAAAAAAACTTAAAAAAATCTTTTTTTTTTCAAAACCATAAGGCACAGATTTTGTTTGATTTGAGGTTTTACATCCCTGTCAACACTATAAAGGTCATTTTGGAGATGTCTCTTCCAATTTTGTGGAACTTCTACCTGACATTGAGATGAAATTACATCTCAAGCCCTGTCGCCCAATGAAACCAATAGGGTTTATAAGCATGGACACAGCTTGGCCTGAGCTTAGATATTTAGTACGTAGCAATGTCAAGTGGTCTCCTACACTAATGATTTCTGGTACACAGGTGAGCGATATAGGGCCTTTGGGCCCTCTTGTTTAATTATCTCCCCTGACAATGTAACCTTATGATGTCTATAACTCCAATACGCTTTGAGATATAATGCTGGTACTTGGCACAATTGTGGACAAGGTGGAGATGGCATATCATGCCTAAGAACCACAACTCTGGGTGCTAGGGTATTTGGGTTATTTCCCCTTCCAATATAATTGTATGACCACCTTGTGATCAAACTCCAATACCCTTAGAGATATATTGAAGGAACTTAGCACAATTGAATACAAGGTATCAAGATAGAAGGCATGTCATGTGCAAGAATCACAACTCTTGGTGCTGTGGTACTTGAGTTATCTCCTCTTTCAATATAACAGTACAACCACCTTGTGATCACCATATCTCGAATACCCTTTGAGACATACTGATGGTACTTGGTACAGGTATTCATGAGGTTAAGCAAGCGTGTCATGCACAAGAACCACACTTCTGGGTGCGTTGGTCTAAGAGCTATCTCCCCTGACAGTATAATCTTCTGATGGCTATAACTCCAATACCTTTGAGATATATTGCTGTTACTTGCCACAATTGTACATGCATATACGAGGATGAAAAGGCATTTCATGTGCAAAAACCACAACTCAGTATCCCTGTACTTTGTGCATTGGAAATCTTGGATCTTCATCATGTTGGGAAGCGATCCTTTGTATCATTAGACGAAGATAGTCTCATACAAACTATACTATTGGCTTACCAGTGTGTTTTAATTCTGGTGCACTTCTATTTGTGAACAGTCTTCTGAAGGTCATATTGGCTTTTGGTCGGGGATTTGCCATCTCCTCTGATGGATATTTTTTATGCAAATATTGAATCACTACTCTTTCACTGATTGTGTCCATTTTTCGAAAGCTGCTTGTCCTGTTTAGTTTAGAGTGCTACCCCCATCAATATAAACTGACCAAATGAGACCACTGCTTGGGAACACAGCCCTATATAGCTAGAGAATAGTAGGACTTAGAAAGATCATCTTTGCGTACCTCCTTCAATACGAGGCTCGCAACATATCAGTCAGCCCTCATATATTCACTATAATTGTAGCATGTACTGGGTCGTCCACAAAGTCAAGCAACACAGTCACCCATCCAGGTACTAACCACACTCTTCGTTGCTTAACTTTGTGAAAAAGCTAACCACTCTATCTGCGTCGCTAAAAGAGCCAGCTCCCACATCAAGGCTGTTGAAGTGGTATTTATCCATAACCATTTCAGTTCTCCCCTGATCTCTTGACTTCATCCCGAAGTCACACAAACCCGAGGGCGGAGTCTATGTAACAAACCAACGGCACTGTTTCTATCCCACAGCTGCCACCAATGTAGCGTGTACCGGGTCATCCACAAAGTCAAGCAACACAGTCACCCATCCAGGTACTAACCGCACTCTTTGTTGCTTAACTTCGTGAAAAAGCTAACCACTCTATCTGTGTGGCTAAAAGAGCCGGCTCCCACAGCAAGGCTGTAGAAGTGGTATTTATCCATAACCGTTGCATAATGGTTACAACCACATAGAAAAGATGAAGCCTGCCCTGGAAAGGGTTAGAAAGCTAACTTAGCTTAATTGGCTGGCTCAATATGACTCTAGACATGTTGATTGTGCTATAAAAGCAAAATTTGTAGTTGGTTACATGGAAATTAATTAGTCTTCAAAGGCCTGTCTACTTTTACAGAAACAAATACACCTGTTTATCATCTGTGTCCATGTACTGGTAAGTTTATGTGTATTTTTCTTCTTTTGTGGAGACTGATCATGAAATCTTTTCTATGGTCATTCTCTCCATTCTGCTGTCATTCTCTCCATTTAACTGACCGGCTCAAAATGACCTACTAGTGTTGACTGGGCTGTTACACACTAATACAAGCAAATCATGTATATTTTTCAGGGTTTGAACTTCGCAATTCCTTGGGTAGACCGAGTGAAATATTTACAGAGTCTGAAAGAAATGGCCATTGAAGTTCCAGAACAACATGCCATCACATCAGGTATGCATAGCAGGAAAAACAGAATGTTCAGCTCAGCAGAACTTCTTTCAATGAGTAAATGCAGCAATGTTCAATATAGGCCTGCTTTTAACATGAATGGTGCACTAGAAATAAGGCTGGCACGATTAATCAGATTGTCGATTAATCAATCGATAAATTCCATAAAAATGATTATCATTACTGATTTGCTTGTAACCGATTATTTGATATGTACAATTTACTACCCAAAGTTGTGCCTAAAATAGCTGGATGACTGGCAAACCGTGCAGACCCCGATGAGACGTCGCATTTTGCGGCGTTTCATCAGGGTCTGCACGGTTTGCCAGTCATCCAGCTATTTTAGGCACAACTTTGGGTAGTAAATTGTACATATCAAATAATCGGCGTTTTGCGGCATTTCATCTGGGTCTACACTGTTTGCTCAGGCCTTTCTGTTCAAATACATATGGTAAACTACAAAAAAAAATGTAGGTGTCATGCTCAGACAGAAAGCCAGACAGGTAAAGTAGAAGTAAAACAAAGATCAGGAATTGATACAATTAACTTACTCCATCCATAAAAGACACCAAAGGGAAAGAAATACAAACATTAAGCGACCAGACCATAATGGAAACCTAAACAAAGGAAGGCCATATGGACAGTTACTTTCCCACAAAATGGCCATATGGCCATCCAAAATTAAAAGACACAAGCGACACACACAGTAAGTAACAAACAACAACATAAATAAATCGCCACAGAAGAGCCGCCTTGGAACGGTCAGTGGAAGATTTCCACTGGGGGGCTTAAATCGATTTTACGTGGCCACAATCCTCGCCCTTACTTCCGTCGCGATTTAGACAAATAATTTGTTCAGTCCGCATGAAGGCCTCCTAACTCATCAGTGCAACATCTCCGTGAACACAGAAATCAAAGAACCACAGAGGTGAGACAACGGTGAGGACTCGACAGCAAGAAACCACTGAAATGCTGGAGCAAAAGAAAACCAACAGTTGATCAAAACTATGATCAAATCTTCTGTGATTACTAATAGATTATAGATCACAATGACAGAACTGATAATCGATTATCTTTTCACTTCCGATTAGCCAGCTCTAACTAGAAATAATTCCATGGGCCCATCACAAGCAATAGTAGAAGTTTGTGCCTTTTTATGCCCCCGCCATTCGAAGAATGGTGGAAAGGGCATATAGCGTTGCCCCTGTCTGTCCGTCCGTCCATCCATCCGTGCGTCCGAAACTTAAACGCGGTCAATAACTTCCTTATTTCTCGATGGATTTTAAAATTACTCGGGAGAATTGTTAACCATCATGAGACGATGTGTCACATGCAAAACCCAGGTCCGTGCCTCCAAAGTCAAGGTCATACTTAGAGGTTAAAGGTCAAAAATAGGGTCCGAAACTTAAACGCAGTCAATAACTTTCTTATTTCTGGATGGATATTGAAATTACTTTGTAGAAATGTTAACCATCATGAGACGATGTGTCACGTGCAAAACCCACGTCCGTACCTCCAAGGTCAAGGTCATACTTAGAGGTCAAAGGTAAAAAAAAAGGTCCAAAACTTAAACGCAGTCAATAACTTTCTTATTTCTGGATGGATTTTGAAATTACTTTGTAGAAATGTTAACCATCATGAGACGATGTGTCATGTGCAAAATCCATGTCCGTACCTCCAAGGTCAAGGTCATACTTAGAGGTCAAAGGTCAAAAAAAGGGTCCGAAACTTAAACGCAGTCAATAACTTACTTATTTCTGGATGGATTTTGAAATTACTTTGTAGAAATGTTAACCATCATGAGACAATGTGTCATATGCAAACCCAGATCCGTACCTCCAAGGTCAAGGTCATACTTAAAGGTCAAAGGTAAAAAAATTGGTCCGAAACTTAAACACAGTCAATAATTTTCTTATCTCTGGATGGATTTTGAAATTACTTGGCAGAAATGTTTGCCATCATGAGACAATCTGCCTCACACAAAACCAAGGTCCTTACCTCCAAGGTCAAGGTCATACTTAGAGGTCAGATGTGAAAAAAGAGTCCAAAACTTAAACACAGTCAATAGCTTTCTATGGATGAATACGAACATAGACATATTTTCAGGTGGGGGCATCCGTGTCCTATGGACGCATTTCTAGTTTTAGCATGTATCAATTTATTTGTTTACCGCAGATCTGGCCATGTTTTATTTTCCAAATCTTGATTGGTTTACGCTGTAAACTTGTACAAAAGAGCACAGCCTAAGCAAAATAACAGACTGAAATACCGCAAACAACCGAAGCAGACAGTATTTATTTTTCATCTGCTCATAGAAATAAATTTAAATGGATTTAATTCCAAATAAAACAAATTTATGCAAAGATCTTCTGCTCTGTACTGGGGAAGATGAAGAAAATATATAGGAAAAAAATCTCAAAAAATGTTTTTTTATGTGGTCTGTTTTGTATGTCTCCATTTTTATCATGCAGCCTACTAAAACTAAAGATGAATCTGGCAACAATATATATAATATAGTATAATCTTAAGTATCCCCTGAATTTCCAAATGGCCCCCTTTTCCGGTTATCTGGGCCCAACGGCCTCCTAACCCCAAATCTTGATTGAACACTGCATGCAGCAAGAAATTAATCATGCCAGCTTCTGTCCTGACAAATAAAAAATTCAACCAACTGCCCATAATACAGAGGACCCTGGTTATAAATCAGTATTTTTCCCTAATATTGTGCCTTCATATAGAATTTGCTGTTATAAAAAATCCCAATTAGGAGCATGATAGGTAATAAAGGGCATTTTCCCCTTCATTATACCAAGGAACAAATGTTATAAACTTTTGTTAGAATTGCCTCAGAGAGTTTTGGTTGTCACAAATGTTGACAGCTTAACCCATTTAATACCGGAAACCCCAAAACGGGTAGTTGGCAAACAGGGCAGGTCCAGATCAGACGCCGCAAAATGCGGCGTCTGATCAGGACCTACACTGTTTGCAAAACGTTCAGCCAATTTCCAAGTAGATTTTGGAGATAACACAACCTGACACCCCTAAATTTTGAAATGGACTCCTGCTATATATAAGGAGAACGATTCCATTTGGTACAAAAAAGAACCAAAGAAAGAATAGATCCAAAAACCTGACTCTCATATGTACATCGTACCATACTTCATGCAGGCACAACAAAAAGAGTCCTACATGGCTGTAAGGGGTAGATAGAAAAATCCATTCCTCAGGATCACAGTCCTGCATCCCTCAGCAAGTCTTGTGATGTCGGACAGTTACTCTCAGTACAGATATAGAGGATATTTGATTTTTTCAGTGTAAGATCGAATTTTATTTCACAGAATGAACACCAAAACCAGTATTTTCACGAGTGGCGTAGTCACGAGTGAAAATACCAGTTTTGGTGTTCATGAGTGAAATACAAATTTATCTTACACTAAAAAAAACCAACAAATTTTCTGTTTCTTACATGCTCCAAAATGGCAATATTTAGCTTCATTAATCGCGTCACTCACCCTCAGAGAAAACCAACTTTGTTCCTGGTCGTTTCGCATCCTATTAGTGGTGTCCAACTTATTTACTGGGTATAATATTAGGTGTAATCTGAGAGTTTGCACCTGAGAAATAGCCCGCAATGGCATTTCTATGAATGGTTACTGAAATAATTGAAAGACTAGTTTTCGAAATAAGGTGCCGACAAATCTAACGTGGCACGACAAAATATGTGACGTCGGCGTCTAAATGACGTCAATAAAGTCCTCGTGACACGTGAACGGTCTTAGCGTCAATTCTAATACAGTTCATTAATTTTCTATCATCTGAAAATGAAAAAACTGACCACAGAATTAGATTTTTTGAAAAAAGTAGTCCCAAACAGTGAAAAATAAAATTGATATCAGTCACTGTTTGAAATATCATTTTTGATTTCACGGAGAAATCTATATTTCATAGAAAAGCGTGTAAGAATATAAGAATCTTATATGGGTGTGAGCATACATGTGATATCTCCCGATTTTGTCGGGATATCCCGATTTCGAATCCCATCTCCCGGTCTCCCGTCCGAAGGCCCTAATCTCCCGACACGACAATTTTCCTAAAGTAGTTTTCCGCCAACTGACGATTTTAGTGTTTACCGCAGTAAAATACCTATGCGGTTAACCGTTAGTGTATTTACGCTAGGGCTGTCACGATAAACCATGCAGTATACCAGTAAATTGCAATACACATGAACCAGATGTTGAGGGTGAGAGGATCCTAGAGTATGCCCTGGCTTTTGACCTGCTTCTTGGAAACACATGTTTCAAGAAACGTGACAGTCATCTTATCACATACAAGTCAGTAAGCGCAGCGACGCAGATAGATTTCATCCTTTACCGCAGGACAATGCGCAAACTTGTCACAGATGTGAAAGTGATCCCTGGAGAGGAAGTAGCCCTGCAACATCAGCTACTCATATGCGACATGAGGATTGATGTGCCACCAAAACCCAAGCGCAAGTTCACCCCCAGACTGAAAGTTTGGAAGCTGAAAGAATCTCAGACAAGAAATCATTTCCAGGAGGTTTTCAGCCAGCATGTGAGTGCTTCGGCAGGTGTAGCAGATGCTCCCACTGAGGATATATGGAACAGCATCAAGACCGGTCTGCTCAAGACAACTGAAGAGGTGTGTGGCACAACTCGGCCCCACCGCTGGCGTTGCGAAACCTGGTGGTGGAATGAGGATGTTAATAAGGTCATAGCAGCCAAGCGGCGAGCCTTTAAAGCTTGGAAGACTGGTAAGGGCACCCGTGCATCATATCTTGCGGCCAAACGCATAGCCAGACGTGCTGTGCACCATGCTCGCCAAGAAGCTGAGAAGGAGATCTACAAGAATATTGACCCTAAGTCCTCAGAAGTATACCGCCTTGCTAACCAGATGAGAAGAGAGAATGCCGATGTTGTAGGTGACAAACCAGTAAAGAATGATGCAGGGGAGATGTCAATGAGTGATGACTCAAAGCAGAGGGCCTGGTTAGAACACTACCAAAGGCTACTCAATGTTGAGTTCGACTGGGACCCAGACCACCTGTCTGATTAACCACCAGTGGAAGGGCCACCCATCCCAATCACTATTGATATGGTTAAGAAGGCTATCTCTCAGATGAGGACTGGCAAAACACCTGGTCCCTCTGGCATAGTGGTGGAGATGATAAGAGCTGCAGGTGATGCGGGTGCCTCGATGATCCGTGACCTTGCAGCTTCAATCATCCGTGATGGGAAGGTACCCTCTGACTGGGAACAGAGTTTCATTGTCTGTCTCTACAAGGGCAAGGGCGATGCATTGGAACGGGGCAACTACCGTGGTCTCAAGCTGACAGAACAGGTCATGAAAGTCCTGGAGAGGATTGTGGATGGCCTCATTAGGCAGTTGGTGTCCATCGACGATTCCCAGTTTGGCTTCGTCCCAGGAAGAGGCACAACAGATGCAATTTTTGTTGTCCGACAGCTGCAAGAGAAGTATCTGGCGGCCAACAAGAGACTCTACATGGCTTTTGTAGACCTGGAGAAGGCATTTGATCGAGTGCCTCGGAAAGTCATCTGGTGGGCACTAAGAAAACTTGGAGTGGACGAGTGGAATGTGAATTTGGTCCAAGGGATGTACGCAAATGCTCGGAGCCGTGTCCGCGTTGGTGATGGTTACAGTGAAGAATTCGAGGTGAAGGTGGGTGTTCATCAAGGCTCTGTTCTCAGCCCACTGCTTTTCATCATTGTGCTTGAAGCCTTGTCATGCGAGTTCCGCTCTGGAGTCCCCTGGGAGGACCTGTATGCTGATGACCTTGTCATCATAGCTGAATCCCTTGAGGAATGTGTCAGGAGGCTCTTAACTTGGAAAGAGGCAATGGAGGCGAAAGGGCTGAGAGTGAATGCAGGAAAGACAAAGATCATGATCTGTGGTACAGGTCTGGACCTCTTGCAGAGTACAGGCCAGTTCCCATGCGCTGTATGTCGCACTGGAGTTGGCAGCAACAGTATCTTTTGTAATGGCTGCAAGTTCTGGGTGCACAAGAAATGCAGTGGGCTCAAACGCTTGATAGAGGACCCTGAGTAAAGGTGTACACGGTGCCAAGGAACTGCACGCCCCTTAGATGGCAGACCACAGAGGGAAGTTCAAGTCGAATCAGACAAGCTGGAGGTTGTTGCTTCCTTCTGCTACCTAGGTGATATGCTCTCTGCAGGGGGTGGTTGCGACCTTTCAACTACATCACGTGTGAAAACAGCCTGGAAGAAATTCAAGGAGTTGCTACCAGTTCTCTCTTCCCGCCACCTCTCATTCAAGACACGTGGCCGTGTGTATAGCTCTTGTGTGCGGAGCGCAATGCTCCATGCCAGTGAGACATGGCCATTGACAAAGCCAAACCTCCAACGACTACAGCGAAATGACAGGGCAATGATCAGACAGATCTGCAATGTCAAGCCACTGGACACTGTCACCATCAGGTCCAGTGAGTTACTGGAGCGTCTTGGAATTGAGGACCTGGACCTCATCCTGAAAGAGAGAAGACTTCGCTGGTATGGACATGTGGAACACTCCAACGGTGCAATCAAGACTGCCTGTGACATACAGGTAAGTGGAAAGCGGGGGCCAGGGAGGCCCAAGATGACCTGGAAGCAGCTAACAGAAAGAGATTGCAGAGAATGGAAGCTCTCTGCTATCGATCCTCATGATAGACAAGCCTGGAGATCTGGTGTAAGATCTGCCATGCGTGCAGCAAGCCAGCTACCTGGAAGGGGGCCCACTTATGTGGACGTTGCCCCTGTACCTGCACGTTAATCAAAAATCCGTTGATGATGATGACACACCTGCACAGGTATGATATCGCGATATGAAAAGAAAGTACCGTTGAATACTGGTATCAAAATGCAACTATCAAACAAGCCGCAAACATGGTGATAAAAAGTGAGAAATTCAATAATGTTTC
The DNA here is from genome assembly GCA_963580285.1 of Lucinisca nassula. Classification (NCBI taxonomy): domain Eukaryota; kingdom Metazoa; phylum Mollusca; class Bivalvia; order Lucinida; family Lucinidae; genus Lucinisca; species Lucinisca nassula. The sequence goes on from OY757018.1 coordinate 25,412,950, forward strand.
AAATAAAAGGAAGAAAGGTGATGTTTGCGTACATTTATTAATAATTCTACTCCCCTGATTGCTGATTTGCTCAAGTTGCCAACACTATTAAACAGTTTACACCCGAGGCGGGCCTTATTGATAAGCCGACAAATAACAATGTGACAAGGTGTGAAAACTAGTCAATCAAGATATACCCGTTATATCTTATTTAATCCCTTTGTAATTGACACGTGTAGATGCTAAATATTATTCCCGCCAAAGCAGAGCAAAGCAGACGCTGGTTTTTTTCTACGCGTCTGTAAACCGTTATTCATTTATTAATCCTAGAACTGGGGTATTACATAGTGACATTTTCTATTTAAACCTGAGAAAAATATTTTGCCGTTTTTAACGGATGAAAGAAATATGCTCCATGTGACATCAATGAAAATTCGTGCATGCTTTTGGGCCTCCGACAGGTGAACGCGCTAAATATTTTTCCCGCCAAAACAGAGCAGAGCAGACGCTGGTATTTTCTAAGCATCTGTATACATTTTTCATTTATTAATAAACATAGAACCAGAGTTTTGCAGGGTGAAATTTTCTATTCAAACCTGTGCGAGAAAAATATTTTTTGCCGTGTTTTTAATGGATCTTTTACGAAAGAAATATGCCCCCAAGTTAAATCAATAAAAATCATGCATGCTTATTAGTTCCGACTAAGTTCCGAGGCACGTTTTGCGGGAACGTAGCTATGGAAAAAGCATGGGCATTTAAAAATTCAGGCATTACAAAAACTTCACGATCTTTAGCTTTGTATACCGATCTGAAGCTATCCAAACTGCAAGACCATTGCAGTAAGTTCCCTAGATTTGGGGCGCTTGATTAGTCATAAAAGAGCAACAAACATTTTTGAAGTTTACTAATTTATTATTCACTGGATAAAAACTAAGAAACGGAAATCAAGTAAGGTACATGCGCATATTTTCAACAATAAACAAACATAAACAACATGCAATATACTTATAAAATACTTACAGTATGTAACATTTCATAGCGGCAATCATGCATGTACCCCCCCCCCCCCAAAAAAAAAAATAAAATAAAAAATAAAATAAAAACTTGATAAGAGAAGGGGTGTAAGAGTACGACTAAATGTATGTCAGATTTTTTTTGCTGTTGTTTTTTTTTCTGCCAGGTGTTAGGTGGGTATTTAACACCGATCTATTGGTCAGTGCTTGTTCTTTGATCGTTCCTCTGAGAAATTGTCTCTATTAAAAGACAAAATGGAAGTTTGTCGTCTGCTGCTTTTTCTTCTTCCAAGCTTTCATAACATATTTTTGCATAAAGGCAAACAGTGTGGACCCTCATCAGACTGCTCTGCATTCTCTCATCAGAGTCTGATCTGGGCCCACACTGTTTTCAAAAATAATTTTTAATGCAGATGACAGATGACAAAGCAGACGACAATTGTCGTGTTGGCATATTATGGGTGAAAAAGTGCTTCAGAGGTAAATTTTAACCAAAAATAACTTCACTTTTTACCGTGGAAAAATCTCCCTATTTGGGACCCCAATCTCCCTATCTGAAAATCAAAATCTCCCTATTTGGGTCCAAGAAAATATCACATGTATGTGTGAGGGGTGGATGGAAAAATCCATCCCGAGGGTCACTCTCCGGCATCACGAGGCTTGCAGAGTGATGCCGGACAGTGATCCCGAGGGACCGATTTTTCTATCCACCCCTCACACCCATATAGGATTCTTTTTCTTGCATACCTTCCATTTCTAAACGCGTATTTTTAATGCTGCAGTCACTTTGGTTACCAACGTCCGCCATATTGTGTTGACACTGCAGGAATGTTTAGTGACTGGTTGATTACGAGGTCTTGTTTGATTTTATGCATTTTCCTCAACGAGTTGAATAAATTCAATAATACATGAGCAGGAATGCAAGATTTTATTTATCATATGACATTTAAAATGCATTTTATTCACGACTGTTTACAAAAATGTCAATATTCTGCCATTAGTAAATGCGACGTCGTTAAGGACATCGTACATGTAACGTTACGGGACTTATCTAGCTGATTTGCATATTTAATCCACCAGTGGATTATCGAAAATATTACATGGCGTTATTACACTCTTAGACACGATGTCATATGATAAAAACCTATTTTGATGTGTATTCATTTGAACTTCGTTGCAGGGGCTGTTCAGATAAATACCCAAAACATAGCTTTTTATGGAGAATGGACAAAAATTACCCTTTATTTATCATATGACGTCGTGTCTGAGAGTGTAATAATGCCATGTAATAATTTTGATAATCCACTAGTGGATTAAATATGCAAATTAATTAGATAAGCCCTGAAATGTCACATGTACGACGTCCTTAATGATGTCACGTTTACTAATAGCGGAATATTGACATTTTTGAAAACACTGGCGAATAGAATAGGTTTTAAATGCCATATGATATATAAAATCTTGCATTCGTGCTCATATATTATTGAATTTATTAAACTCGTTGAGGAAAAGGGACAAAATGTTCGGCAAAGCCTCGCGTTTTATCCCTTTTCCTCAAATCGTTTTATAAATTCAATAACACATGAGCACTCATGTAAGATCCTCTATATATGGAGAAAGAAAGAAAATCCAATAATACATGGACACTCATGTAAGATTCTCTATATATCACCAGATACCACCCACTTTATCTGATTTGTTGTCCCTGGTGAGTTAAAGTTGGTGATTTTAGACTCTTAAGAGCATAGCAGCTGATAAGGTGGGTATTTTGTGAGTTGAAGGATAGTTTTTGTCAATTCTCCATAAAGTAGAAGTAAAACAAAGATCAGGAATTGATACAATTAACTTACTCCACCCATAAAAGACACCAAAGGGAAAGAAATACAAACATTAAGCGACCAGACCATAATGGAAACCTAAACAAAGGAAGGCCATAAGGACAGTTACTCTCCCACAAAATGGCCATATGGCCATCCAAAATTAAAAGACACAAGTGATACACACAGTAAGTAACAAACAACAACATAAATAAATCGCCACAGAAGAGTCGCCTTGGAACGGTCAGTGGAAGATTTCCACTGGGGGGCTTAAATCGATTTTACGTGGCCACAATCCTCGCCCTTACTTCCGTCGCGATTTAGACAAATAATTTGTTCAGTCCGCATGAAGGCCTCCTAACTCATCAGTGCAACATCTCCGTGAACACAAAAATCAAAGAACCACAGAGGTGAGACAACGGTGAGGACTCGACAGCAAGAAACCACTGAAATGCTGGAGCAAAAGAAAACCCACAGTTAGACTCCGATGAGCCCGACCAGAGACAGAGCATTAGGCACCAACCAACATTATCTCTCTAATTTTCAATAAGCCTTTACGTTGGAGCCGTCATAGAATCTGAGGCCTGACCCACCGGCGTGCAATTTATCCTATGTTGTGGGTATTCATTAGAACCGCCACAGCGTGGCGGTTCTAATGAATACCCACAACATAGGTTTATATGGAGAAATAAGGAAAACTATCCTTTAGTTATCACAAAATATCCACCTTATCTGTTGCTATGACTCTAGTGTTCCGATATTTTTATTTCAGACAATGTAACATTACTGATGGATGGTGTTCTGTACCTGAAAGTAAGAGACCCATATAAGGTAAAGTTCTAAATGTGGTACATGATTGCATAAGTTTGCCTAAGATGTGTCCATGTGATTTGTTTTGTCAAACTTGACCGCATTGAAGTCAATATGAACAGTTGTCTTGACACTTAGTTGACAGACTGTGAAACATTTAAGTCAAACTTCAATGGCTTGAACACCTTTGGGACTTCAAAAATCTGTTCTTGACAGGGGCAGTTCGAGCCACAGGTTTACTGCCAGGAGGCATAACGAGATACTTTGGACATCTTTTCGGTGTTCTATAATGAAAATGTATGCTGTATGTACTTGTTAGAATCGCCTCATCAAAGCGATTCTAATGAGTGCATACAACATACATTTGTAAGATAAAAGACATTACTCTCCTAAATTATTTCCCACTATTTTTTATGCAGAGGATATTTACCTAGAGGCTCAAGAACAAATTCAACTCAGCCATGGTAAACGAGGCATCGGTGTTCGAGCCATCAAAGTTCTACTGTATTTGCTGGAATTTGATAGAGTTGATTTATTTGGATACCTGTGTTGAAGATTTCACTGTTTTGAAAAATGAACCTTGATCGTCAGCGAAAGTCTTGTCATATTTACCCTGAAAATTCAGGTATTTCTCCTGAAAAATTCAGATATTCTTTAGTAAATTAGCCATAAAGTGTAATAAATTAATTATTTGACTCATTATCTATATTGGCTAAAACGACTTTTTCTTGGTGCCAAACAATGTAGACCCTGTCCAGACTACTCCTTCAGGAGTCAGTTTGATCAGGGTCTACATTGCTTACTCTAGCTTGTTTTCTATAATTTTTCATGTCTGAATACAGCAGAAGTTCGATGGCTCGAACAATGATAACTGGTTTACCAAGGCCAAGGTTGGGCGGTCAAAACCAGGGGCCGTTTTGAATCGACTAAGGGTAAAAACTACAGCCAAACTTCATTGGCTCGAACACCTTTGGGACCTTGAAAATCTGTTCGAGACAGGGGTAGATTGAGCCACTGAGGTTGCTGTCAGGAGGCATAACGAGATACTTTTTAACATCTTTTCGGTGTTATATAATGAATATGTATGCTGTGTGTACTCATTAGAATCGCCTCATCGAGGGGATTCTAATGAGTACACACAGCATACATTTGCAAGATATAAGACTAAAATTTCCTTAATTATCCCCCCACTATTTCTTATCTAGAGGATTTCGCTAGGGGCTCAAGAATGTGTTCGACTTATCCATGGTAAACGAGCCATCGGTGTTCGAGCCATCGAAGTTCTACGGTAGTTTGTCTTTTTGAACAGGGATAAGAATCTTGGCAGATCAGCTTTGAGAGGATGACCAAAAAACAAAGATTCATTGAAAACTTCATTATCAATCCAGTCTGTCTGCAACAGATATTTTTTAAATCCCAGGGGTATGGTCAAGGTAGTTTCATTGGATTCATCATGATTACAAGTTTGTGCACTGAACACCCCTTTAAATGCCACTGTATATAAAGAAAACAGGGATTTGCCAGTGTATACACTATTTTTCTTGATTCTGTTCCGAGACATAGCTTGCAGGTTCCCTTTAGAACCGCCTCAATGAGGCGGTTCTAACGAGCACCCACAACCTATGTTTGGTGTATAAATAAGAAAACTATCACAAATTTTTATCAGAAATGGAGATATGAAAGAATGCTTTAAGTCACACTAGTGTGTTATGTCAGCAAAGTCTGTGCTCACCAACCTATTGAAGCAAAAACTGTTACTAAATGCTTTTCCAAGGCCGACATAAAATGATAAGAAAGTAGGGACCCGTCATTTTTTCATACCAGCTTAATGTGGGAACGTTCGTTTGTGTTGAGGTTTTATGTCCCTGTCAATGCTATTTAGGTCATTTTGCAGACATTGCCTCTGATTTTGTGGGACTTTTACTCAACACTGGTGGCCCCGCCCATGAAGAAATATATGGGCTGCACGATGCTTCCACGCAGAGCTGAAACCTACCTGCACACAAGTACTGGTAAACCACCTAGAGGATCTAAGCCTGCCAGGGCAAAGCAGAGTCAGACTGTTCATGCTTATAAACCCTATTGGTTTCATTGGGTGGCAGGGCCTGAGATGTCATTTCATCTCAATGTTGGGTAAAAGTCCTACAAAATTGGAAGTGACATCTCCAAAATGACCTTTACAGTGTTGACGGTGACGTTAAACCTGAAATCAAACAAACAAAGAAACCCAACACTGAGATGAAATGATTTGGTACTTATCGCCTATGCGAGCAGCGAAGATTCAGGCGAGCCTGCGCATCCGCGCAGTCTCGCCAGAACCTTCGCTGCTCGCTCATACAAGCAGTGAATCAAGAGGAACCTTCAGACAGAAAGCCATATCCCTGGCCCCTCTGAATGGCTGGGCATGCGCAGTTAAAATTTGTCATGACAGAATGCTCAAAGACACAAATTCACTTGGCGGGGCTCATTTCTCAAGTGCTACCGCTCAAAGAAGAGTGATGAGAGGCCTACATAGCAACAGAAATGGTGGGTACCATAAAAATCTTCACACAATGTTGGGTGTGATAATATAAGAATCTTATATGGGTTTGAGGGGTGGATGGAAAAATCCGTCCCGAGGGACACTGTCCGGCATCACGAGGCTTGCCGAGTGATGCCGGACAGTGATCCCGAGGGACGGATTTTTCTATCCACCCCTCACACCCATATAGGATTCTTTTTCTTGCATACCTTCCATTTCTATTGCGAATTTTTAATGCTGCTGTCACTTCGGTTACCGACGTCCGCCATTTTGTGATGACACAACAGGAATGTTTATTGACGTCACGCATGGCGACGCCGCGCATGAGGTTAAAATCAACCAGTGCATTTATAAAACACGTGATTATAATCGACTTGGGGTCGGAACACCAGGGTCAGAACATAAATTTCTATCCCAGGGTAAAATCACGGATTTCCTTGTCTGGTGTGCAAGAATATATGAAGTAAGTTCAACTTTCAGGGTCCTGATCAGGAATCGATACAATTAACCCACAGCTCTCATCAGAGACACCAAAGGGAAAGAAACACAAACATGAAACAACAGACCCTAATGGAATCATCAATAGTGGAAAGCCAAAAGGACAGTTACTTTCCCACAAATGGCTAACAGGCTATCCAAAATAAAATAATGTAAGCAACACAAACACCCAAAGACAAACCATAACAAAAATAAACCGCGACAGAAGAACTTAAATGACCTAGCCATAAACAGCTAGATTGATTTTGATAGAATTTCCCAGAAATGTTCTTTGGGTCACTGTCATTCAAAGTTGTTCAAACCTTCCACCTTACTATATTACCTACCAGTTCATTCGGGCATGGATCAGGTGAGCGATCCAGGGCCATCATGGCCTTCTTGTATATAATTAGGTAAGACAGCTGTTTTTAAAAAACGCGAAAAATAAAATAAATAATAGCAGCATTACAAAATTCAATTTCTGAGAAAAATGTGGGTGTTTGATATACTAAAATTGGGTTATATAATACATCATTGAACATTACTACCTTTCCGCAAGATTTCTGCCAAAAATATTGGTTGTTAATACACACAAGTAACAGCAAATACTGTCCCCGCCCATCGGGGCTTGAAGAAATAGATGGGCTGCATGATGCTTCCAGGCAGAGCTGAAACCGACCCGCACACGAGTACGGGTAAACCGATTAGAGGATCTAAGCCTGCCCAGGCAAAGCGGTGCGAGTCGGTCTGTCCATGCTTAAAAACCCAAATGGTGTCATTGGGCGACAGGGCTTAAGATGTCATTTCATCTCAGCGTCGGGTAAAAGTCCTACAAAATTGGTAGCAACGTCTCCAAAATGACCTTTACTGTGTTGATGGGGACGTTAAACCTCAAATCAAACAAACAAAAAGCAAATACTCATTTGTTCATTTGGGATTCTCGGCTTTCTTCATTGTGCTTTATGTTAACAGTGGGTGTATTTTGGCTATGTGTGCTCAAATGCGCTGAAAATTAGTTCTAACAAACACGGAAAGTGCTTTTTAACCTTGTGACAGTTGTCCAAACTGGGCCTAGGTATAATAAACAGAGATAGAGCCAATGTCAAAGTTGATCAGTATTTAAGCAAAGATTTGACCATGTGATCAGATTAAAATGTTCCTTATTTTTATGCCCCACCATTCAAAAAATGGCGGTGTCCATACTTCCATCCGTCAGCGCCTCATAGTTTCGTGTCTGCTCCAGAACTCTGATGACTTTTGAGATATTTTCACAAAACTTCACAGATATGTATAGCACTATGAGATGATATGCAGAACGTATGAACCATAACTCCTACATTTGCAGTTCTTCAATGTTGCCCTTTGAACATTGAACATAGCCATTTTGAACTATTAAAGTTTAGTGTCCGCTCCATAACTTTGATACCATTTGAGATATTTCCATAAACTTCACACGTATGCAGAACATAAGAACCATAAGTCTGATTTTCCTACTTTTGGAGTTATAGCCCTTTGAACTTTGAATATAGCTGTTGCTATTAGTTTCGTGTCTGCTCCATAACTCTGATACCATATGAGATATTTTCATGAAACTTCAAATATATAGAGCACCCTGAGCTGACGTGCAGAACATATGAACCATAACACTGATTTTTCTACTTTTCGAGTTATTGCCCTTTGTACATTGAACATAGCCATTTCTATCATAATTGTGTCTGCTCCATAACTTTGATACCATTTGAAATATTTTCATGAAATTTCACAGATATGTAGAGCACCATGAGACAACGTGCAGAACATTTGAACTAGAACCTACTTTTGGAGTTATTGCCCTTTGAACTTTGAATATAGCTGTTGCTATCAGTTTCGTGTCGCTCCATAACTCTGATACAATTTGAGATATTTTCACAAAACTTCACAGATATGTACAGCACCCTGAGACGACATGCAGAACATATAGAACCATAACTCTGATTTTCCTACTGTTGGAGTTATCACCCCTTGAACATTGAACATAGCCATTTCTATCATGTAGTCTGCTTGAAGCAGTATATCTCCTGAACCTAATGATTGATTCTGACCAAACTCGCATGGTTACATCACTGGGATGGGGAAAACAGCCATTAGGTTATTACCTTGACCTTATTTTCAAGGGCACATGCCCCCAAAAACTGTCAATTTTGGACCAAAGATGACTTGTCTGCACCCAATCTCATGAACACATCAATGAAATGTGGTCTAATGTGGTACACTATATCATTGCAACTGAAAATGAGAATTGTAATTCTGGTTTACTTTCATTTTGAGCCATGGCTCTTTGAACATTGAAAATATTCATCTCAGAAGATTCCATTTGGTACCAAAAGGGCTAAGGAATGATTAGATTTTGAAGACCTTGACTTTATTTTAAAGGGCAGAGGCCCCCAAAAACTGAAAATGAGAATTGTAATTCTGGTTTACTTCCTTTTTGAGCCATGACACTTGCAACATTGAAAATAGTCATCTCTGTCATGTATTCCTGCCAACTTTATTAAGAGAAAAAGTAATGCATCCTTACTTTGAATTCCTTTTTGACTGCGATATTGCACTTGATGTAATTGTATTGGCAGGGCATCATGCTGTGCTTGCAGCTTTTATTTAATTATGATCTTATTTCTTAATATATCTGCTTCAATCTGCCTAAAGGCGTTAACAGTTAATATTATTGGATGATATTTTAATTTATTTTCCAAATATGGTACCTGTAACCCAAAATAATGTTGTGCTGCAAAGATTCAAGATAGCAGTGTGTGATTGTTTTAGTTACAACTAGATCGCGCAGTCGATGGTATGCCATCGCAAATACCCACTTTTTGTATGAATGACACTAAAGATATGGCAAAGTCATACTTATTGACCTTTGTCCTTGGGGCCATGTTGGGGTCAAGGTCACAAAAAAGTAGCCCACTGCCATCTACATACCATGTACTATCCACATGCAAAGTTTCAGAAGTGTAACTTCAGTGGTTGCAGAGGAGATCCATTTACAAGAAACGTGACAAACAGACAGACTCAAACAGACGGACCACTCAACTCTGGTACAAAAACAATACACCCGATTTTTCTTTGAAAGAGCGGGTATAAAAAGTAACAAACTTAGTTGATAATTATGTGATAACATGCAGTAATCATAATGAAAGGTAAATTTCATGTCCAATTTGTGCCCACATCATTTCTTTACAAATGACTTTTACCAAATCATTTCTTTACAAATGCCTTTTACCATTCTGTGACATTTGTCTACACATGGTTTGCACTGTTGCACATAAATAGCAGGTACTGTAAAATATGTTGTCCTACCTAATATAATCTGTACATTTTTATTTGGATGTTACATACATGTAGTTGTTTAGCTAATACCGGTACTGTTTCAGCTTTGGCCCCAACAATAGTGTTATTAAGAGTAGGTGGTGGCTTTTTACCTTTGGGGCTTATTATTTCTGTCCACTTCCAGGCTAGCTATGGTGTCCAGGACCCCGAGTATGCTGTCACCCAGCTTGCACAAACAACTATGAGATCTGAAATTGGTAAAATAAACCTAGACACTGTGTTCAAGGAGAGAGATTCACTCAATGTACACATAGTTGGTGAGTACATGAATGTCATGAAACCCCAAAGTTCGATTTTGGGCTTCTTCACACTACTTCCAGATATAGACTGCAGTAGGATGCACAGAGTAAACCTGTCTAGTGGAATGGGCATGAAAAGACTCGGCTGCTTTATTTGTCCGTTTATATTTTGATTTTAACTCCCATTATGATGATGATAGTTATACAGCCTACTTACCTATACAGGTAGTAAGAAGCCTCTGTGGTGTAATTATTATGCTACTTGCCTCATAAACCAGGGGTCGTAGGTTCGATCCTGGGCTTCTCCAGACTTCCCGATGAGTTTTCAAAACCAGGTCCAGTCTCCATATGACCTAAGCTGTTGGTAGGATGTAAAACACAAACATATATAGCTGACAGAGTGGTAAACATGTATAGACCCTGATGAGATGCCACATTATGCACTGTTTGCACAGGCCTGTCTGTCCAAAGACATATGGCAAATACGGTACTTACCTTTACAGGTAGCCGCCCTGCCAATCTGGGCTTGGAGAAATAGATTGGGCTGCATGGTGTTTCCATGCAGAGCTGAAACTGACCACACATGAGTACTGGTAAACTGCTTAGAGGACTAAGTCTGACCAGGCAAAGTGATGTGAGTCAGAATGTCCAATGCATATAAGCCTTTTGGTTTCGTTTGGTGACAGGGCTTGAGGTGTCATTTCATCTCATTGTTGGGTAAAAGTCCCACAAAAATGGAAGCAGCGTCTCCAAAATGACCTAAATAGTGTTGACAGGGACCTTTAACCTCAATTCAAGCAAACAAACAAATACTAGTTAACAGCTAAGAAGGTATACACCTGCCCTAAAAATGTTATGGGGTTACCTGACTGGCTCTGCATAAGAGTTATGAGTGGGCCTAAAAAAATCCAAAACAATTGGACAAACAAATTTGTGTGTTTGTTTGATTTGAAGTTTAACATCCTTGTCAATAATATGTAGGTCATTTTGGAGATGTTGCTTCCAATTTTGTGGGACTTTTTCCCAACATTGAGATGAAATGACACCTCAAGCCCTGCCCCCCAATGAAACCAATAGGGCTTATATGCATGAACAGTCTGACTCGCACCACTTTGTCTGGGCAGGATTAGACTTAAGCGGTTTACTAGTACTCATGTGTGATCAGTTTCAGCTCTGCATGGAGGCACTATGCACCCCAGTCTATTTCTCCAAGCCCCAATGGGCGGGGGGCCCAAACAAATTTGTATGGGCTTCTTCTAACTAGTACTCACAGCATTCTGGTTATTGAGATACCTACAACATGTTTTTTTCCAACTGTTGTCAAATACTTGAAACAACCAAAATCTGTGTATTCATTTCCACTCTTATCCCGCTGAATAATTAAGTTAGTCACACCCATTTTGGACTTTGGACCAATCAGAACACTTGATGTGATTATTCCTGCGAATTCACAAACTGAATGTCAAACAATGTAGATCCTAATCAGATGGCTTCTTCACTGCAAAGGTAGGGGTTGTTGTGAACAGCAGGTTAAGGATTAAATTTAATAAGGAAAGAAAACAATACATGTAACCTGTACATCTGGCACACTCTGTACCTCCAGAAAGAGATATACTTCCATCTAACCTCGAGTCATATTTATGCTATTTTTGTTTTCAGATGCTATAAACAAAGCTTCTAATGCCTGGGGCATTGACTGTCTCAGATATGAAATTAGTAAGTATCTTATTTTTATGCGAGTTATCAATATGAGGACTGTTCAAATATAATGCAAGTAGAACGTTTTCTCATGCACTAATGCGAAAATCACCTTTAAATAAATATCACAGCGTAGAAAAACATTTTACCTATACATTGGTACCAAACCTGTTAAAATCCGTACACTTTAGCCATGTATATCGTTCGATAAATTCTGTCTACTCTTGTATACTAATACAAAACATGGTTGGAAGAAGGTCAGAGTACGCCGTTGAAATACGGTCCTATATTAAGAATCGTTGTATTCTTGGTATACGGTGCAAAGACATTTTTCATGAAATATGTTCGGTTTATGGACATAATGAAATGTCTTTTCCGACAGTTCTTCGTTGGTGTAAGAAATTCAGCTGTGGGCTAGGCTCAACAGAAGATGCACCACATGATCGTCGGCCGAAAAGAGCAACATCTGCCAAGATGGTTTCTAGCTAGAGTGAAAGAAATAGTTGCTACCGATGCACGATACACCACTAGGCAAATAGCTAGTACGGTTGGCATCTCATTAGGAGCAGCTCATACAATTCTGAAACGGGATTTGAAAATGAGAAAGATCTGTGCTAGATGGATTCCCCATCTGTTGACAGATGAGCAGAAAAAGACACGCGTTCAGTGCGCCAAGAAGCTGCTAAAAAAGTTTCCAAATTACAATGCACAGTCTTTTGCTAATGTCGTCACAGGTGACGAGACATGGGTTCACTTTTTTGAGCCAAAACGAAAGATTCAGAACAAAATATGGGCAACAAAGTATTGCAGAAGACCATGCATTGCAAAGCAGACCATGAGCGTCAAGAAGGTAATGTATGCCATATTATTTTCAAATCAGGGCCCTGCTATTCAGGTTACTGTGCCTAAAGGCAAATCTGTAAATGCAAAGTTTTACAAGAATAAAGTTCTTCGAAAATTGAAGAAATATTTCAAAGAACGAAGACCCGCAACTGGTTTGGCCAATGTCAGATTGCTACATGACAATGTGTCATCGCACAAGGCGTTCATTGTGCAAGACTATCTGAAGCAGGAAAAGGTTGTTGAACTCCCTCACCCCCCGTATTCCCCTGACCTTGCCCCGTGTGACTTTTTAGCTCACCAGAGCCGAAGACTTCGGGGGAGCTTATAGGATAGGCAGTTGTCCATCGTCGTCGTCGTATGTCTGGTGTCAACACTTTTAAACATCTTCTCCTCTGAAGCCACTGGGCCGATTGGGCCCAAATTTTATCCGTAGCATCCTTGGGTTGGGGGATTGAAAGTTTATGTTTTTTATGAAAATCGGCTCATTAGTTTGGTTGCTGTGGCAACTTAGAGTTTCTATAGACTTATAATGGGGAAAATTGAAAAATGGCATTTACTGCCAAGTCATTGCAGATATTTTGACAAAACTTTTATAGAAATGTTTCTTGAGTAAACTTCTCTCAGCCATATGCTTTTATGCCAACCTGAGGTTCCCCCAAGTTGTGCCGGGGCCATGCCCCACCCCCTCCACTTCATAAAAGGTCATATATCACAGAAACCATTCAGATCCCGACCCCTTAACCATATATATTCTTGTTCCTATTGATAAGACGCATTCAGTGACACCAACCTGGGGGTCCTAAGGGATGCGCCGAGGCCATGCCCCACCCCCTCCACTTAATAAAAGGCCCAATATCTTGGAAACCATTCAAATCCCCACCCCTAAACCATATATATTCTTGTTCCTTATGATAAGACCCATTCAGTGACATCAACCTGGGGGTCCCCAGGATGCGCCGGGGCCATGCCCCATCCCCTCCATTTCATAAAAGGCCCAATATCTCAGAAACCTTACAGATCCCCCGCCCCTCAACCGTATATATTCTTGATCCGTATGATCAGACACATTCATTGACACCAACCTGGGGGTCCTCAGGGATGGGCCGGGGCCTTGCCCCACCCCTTTACTTCACAAAAGGTTCTAGAAGCCTCCATGGTGTAGTGGTTATGCTACTCGCCTTGTAAACCAGGGATTGCAGGATCGATCCCGGGCTTCTCCAGACTTTCGGATGAGTCTTTAAACCGAGGTCCCGTCTCCGTATGACCATAGCTGTTGGTTGGACGTAAAACTCAAACACTCACTCACTCACTTCACAAGAGGCCATATATCTCAGAAACTGTTCAGATCCTCACCCCTAAACCATATATATTCTTGTTCATTATGATAAGACGCATTCAGTGACACCAACCTGCGGGTCCCCAGGGATGTGCTGGGGCCATGCCCCACCCCCTCCATTTCTTAATCTCACAATATCTCGGAAACCCTACAGATGGCTACCCCTAAACCATATATATTCTTGTTCCTTATGATAAGACACATTCATTGACACCAACCTGAGAGTCTCCCGGGGCCTTGCCCCACCCCGCCACTTCACAAAAGGCCTTATATCTCAGAAACTGTTCTTAGCCCCACCCTAAACCATATATATTCATCTTCCTTATGATAAGACGCATTCAGTGACACCAGCTTGGGAGTCCCCAGGGCATGCCCAGGCCATGCCCCATCGCTTTACTTCATTAAAAGCCATATATCTCAGAAATAGTTCAGATCCCCACCCCTAAATTATATACTTGTTCCTTATGATAAGACTCTTTTAATCACACCAACCTGGGGGTCTCTTTGTGCTGAGGCAATGTGCCCCGCCCTTCCATATTTCAGAAACCATTCAAATCTCCACCCCATAATCATATTTGTTCTTGTTCCTCATTATTAGCACACCTACTGTAGGGGGGTCCGCAGGGGCCATTCCTATCCTTTCCACTTCATAAAAGGGCCTCAAATCTCAGAAACATTTCAGATTCCCACCCCTAAACCATATATATACTTGGTCCTTATGATAAGACACATTTAGGGACAACAATCTTGGGCTTTCCTGGGATCAACAGGGCATGCCCCAACCCCTCTACTACTTAAGAGGCCTTACAGATCCCCACTGCTGAACCATATATATTCTTGTTCCTTATGATAAGACGCATTTAGTGATATCAACCAGGGCTCCATTTGGTCCATGCCCCACCCCTCTACTTCATAAAAGGCCTAATGTTTCAGATACTGAGTCCACATGGGTGCTCATTTGGACATGGGGGTTCATTTGGTAGATTAAAATGATATCATGTTAAAATACATGGCTGCCATTGGGCAGTGGCCACCTGAGCTCTGGTGAGCATAGTGGCCCATGGACCTCTTGTTTTTATTCCCGCGGCTGAAAAAATACCTTTCTGGTTGAAAATTTGTACAGCGCAAACACCTCGGTTCTGCAATATTCCAGGCCTTCATAGTATACCTCGAAAAGACTACCAAAATGCATTCAATGATTGGATCAGAAGACTGAAAGTTTGTATATCTGTTAAAGGGGAATACTTTGAGGGGACAAAATAAATTTTTTCATCGAAATCTATCACGGAATCATTTTAATGTGCTTAGTTGCATTCATATTTGAACAGTCCTCGTATACAGTGAAATTCCGCTATTACGAGCTCTTAAGACCACCTAAAATTAAGACTAATTCTGCTTTGAAAAGCTTATTTAGAAGAGTACAGTTATTCATTCTTCATGTTTTCTGTACACAATGTCCTCTTGTCAGAGATCACCTTTAGGACTTTTCAAAAGTGGTCTTAAAGACCACTTTTGAACAGTCCCAAAGGTGGTATTAATATAGGAATTTTACTATTGGTTCTGCCAAAACATATAATAATTTCACATGAAATGGCAACGATTGTGAGATTCTGTTAATCACATTGTTATCACCCGTTTCCACAAAAATCTGATGATTATCTACATTTAAAATCATCACTGTGTCAGAATACCGTACTGGCCCACATGTAACAAATAGAATCTTCCAACAGCTTGAAGCGCATACAATTTCAATATTACAATAACACATCAGTGTGACATAGTGCATTCTGTTGTTACTTTTCTGATAAAAATTGTTATATTTTTCTTATTTTATACTACAAACATTGGTTTTTGATACCTGTGAGAACCACCTCAATGAGCCCAGGTACAATATATTTCTGCAGTGTACCAAATACTTCATTAGATTTTGATCACCTTGACCTCATTTACACAGTCACATGAACCCAAAATTTGTCAGTTTTGGCCAAAAATAGTTTTTCTGCTCCAAATCTCCCGAATGCTGCATGGTCACATCTCTAGAATATGGGAAAACAGTGCTTAGAATTTCATGGCCTTGGTAGCATTTTCAAGGTCACAGTCCCAGAAGCTGGCACGGTAAATTTAGGCCAGAAATATGTTGTTTGGAATGTCAGTATTTTTTAATTGTGATCATACTTGGTACAATATATAATTGCAACCTGCCAAAGACTTGATGAACTAATGAATTATGGTCAAACCCTTGCAACATACCAAAGACTGTTAGTTTTTGGTGACCATGGCCTCATTTTCTAGGTCACATGCTCCCAATAACCAAACTTTGGTCCAATAATAGCTGGGCTGCACCTTTTCATGTATAATATTTCTGATTGAACTTGGTATAATATATCATTGAACTTTCCAAATACTTGATTATATTTTGGTGACCTCAACTTAACTTTCAAGGTCACTCAAGTGCAGAGAATGACAAATTTGTTCACGTTTGCACCACATCCCCGGAATCAGTTGATGAATCCAGCCAAATTTGTTATATCCGTTCCACATATCAAACACTCAATAAGATTTTGGAAACTTAATTTTCCAGGTCACACAAGTCCAGTGGTTAATGAGATGGTTCTAATGAGCACCCACAACCTGTTTTTGAAGTATAAATAAGAAAATTATCATGGATTTTCATCAGAAAAGCAGCCATTTTGAAGATGTGAAAAATGCTCTGTGTGGCACGGATGTGTTATCGTAATGTAGAAAAGACATGGTTATACTTTGGTGACCTTGGCCTCCTTTTTAAAGGTCACATATTTTTGTGAGTCATATTTATGGTGGGTGGGGAAGTTTTCTTCTGAAAATGTTTATAGTTTCATTTATTCCAATTTATTTAAATAAGAACTCCAGTGTCCATTTGTTCAGAGCTAATGATTTGTTAAAAAATCATTAAAATTTTGATCATTTAATATGGCAGATAGGCTAATATGTTTGCTGAAAAATGTGAATAGCTTTGCAAATACGAAAGCTTCTCACATTTTTCCAGCAAAAATATCACAGAATATTAGATCTTGTACATATGCTAGAACACATTACGAAAACATGCCTATACAAATACATTGTAATCTTTATTGCAGAAAAAATGAAAATTTTAAGATGAAAAAGTGTGATATTTTTCTTATTTCTGCTCAAAGTATAGATTGAGTGTACACATTTGAACTGCCTCATCGAGGCGGTTCTTACGAGTACCCATAATCTATATTTTAGAGCAGAAATAAGAAAATAGGTTTTACCAGGGCTTCCGTTAGGCGGACGTACGGCGTATATTACGTCCTGAAATCGCTTCCGGACGCCCAAATTAAACATCAAAGGCGTCCCGCGGATTCCCGGAAATTTCTCTGTACGGCCAAAAATCTTTACCGAGACGTATAAACCCGCCCACTTTTAGCGATTTGTAAAAAGTTTGCTCCGCCTCCTTAGCTGACATAGCTTTCTGTGTTTATTGAGAACTAAGGACGTCCCATTTTCTGCTTGCGCGGTATTATATTGAGTCAGAATCACGTGCGTTGGCACACCTTTGATCGTCATCGGCGTGTGAAAAACGTGTCGAGGTGATTGCTCGGGTGTTTGCATATAATTAAACAGCTTAGTAGTTGAGGATAAACTAATTATCTCATTGACGATAAGTGTTTTTTAATCCTGTAAACTTGTTACTGTTTAAATTAAAGCGGGTCGTAATTTAGGTGTTTCATTAGAGATGCAAAGTGTGACAATAGTTTCAAAGATAGATACGCATTTTTTATCTGAGTAAATAGCAGGTGTTCACTAGGTGAAATGACGAGAATGATTAATAAAATCCCAAAATGTTGTCGCGATCGCTGTTTGATTTTGGCGCCTCGAAAATACGTAAAACCGGCGAATGTGACCAGGCCGGTTCGTCAGGGTCCGCGCTGCAGTCTGATCTGTCTGTTAGCCAAAAAGCAAAAAAAAAAAAAAACCTACCGCTGACTCGTCTTAGTCTGCCCAATTGATCAAAGTTGCACGTGTTTCTGCCTGTTTGTCTGAAGCAGTTCCGAGTGTTTTAATTGAGTACAATAAAGACGCGAAGCGTATGTTTTTCAAAGTTTGGCAAAAATCTTTTACAAAAGAATTTTTCTTTATTTCTTTTTAATCCATATATGACAATGGGCGTCAGGTTTGTTTTATTTGTGATATGTTCTACAAACAGTGTAGACAGATCTGACGCTATGTTTTGTGGCGTCTGATCTGGGTCTACACGGAAAATGGACCACTAGGCATGAATGGGGATGGGTAATGCGATTGTTTTCTTTACTTTTTATTTGTTTATTTGGGGTGGGGGGGGGATGGGGGGAAGGGAGTTTTACTTGGAAAGTTGTAAAATTTATACAGGCCAAGCAAAAATATTTTTCTTTTTTGTATGCACTCTTCTGCACTGTACTGACTGCATGTATGTCACAGTTATGAGTAGTTTTAACTTCCTCACAGAGCTTTGCTTTAACAGCCCAGTCAACACTATTCAAGTCATTTTTGAGCCGGTCAGTTTACCTATCCACACTTTACTAGCCCTCTAAAAGATTATACAGGCGATTAAAAATGCAAACAAGAGATTCATAGATTAAATAATATATATTTCTTCATCAAAACAATTTTACGATCCGCAAACTTCAAAATTGGGACTTCCTGAATTTTCCAGTGGGACTTCCAGATTTCAAGGATAGGAAGTCTGGGACTTCCTGGTCTTGGGAGTAAATGGAAGCCCTGTTTTACTATATAAATGTGGGGTTCAAGGGTGTTAAAATTATAAAGGCGTGTTTTTGTGATGAGTTAGCATTTTGACCACTGACAAGTTTGTTAAGCTAAATCGGTTGTTTACTTGAACAGTATAACTACTGATCAAACAGGACTAATTTTCATTTTTGTGTTTAGGGGATATCAAGCTACCAGGAAGAGTACAAGAAGCAATGCAGATGCAGGTTGAGGCTGAGAGAAAGAAAAGAGCAGCTGTGCTAGAGTCAGAAGGTAAATCAGTCATTTACCAAGTGATCTTCGGGCCCC
Organism: Lucinisca nassula; assembly: GCA_963580285.1. Lineage (NCBI taxonomy): Eukaryota > Metazoa > Mollusca > Bivalvia > Lucinida > Lucinidae > Lucinisca > Lucinisca nassula. Next base: position 25,432,107 of record OY757018.1, read on the forward strand.
ACCCATCGGGGCTTGAAGAAATAGATGGGCTGCATGATGCTTCCATGCAGAGCTGAAACCGACCCGCACACGAGTACTGGTAAACCGCTTAGATCTAAGCCTGTCCATGCTTGTAAACCCTATTGGTTTCATTGAGCGGCAGAGCTTGAGATGTCATTTCATCTCAATGGCGGGTAAAAGTCCCACAAAATTGGAAGCAACGTCTCCAAAATGACCTTTACAGTGTTGATGGGGACATTAAACCTCAAATCAAACAAGCAAACAAAAACCAAGTGATCTATTACAGGGATACAAATTGTCAGTTCCCAGGTTGCCCGAGAACACAGCACCTGGTCTCACAGCTGGTGATTGTAAATTTCGTTACTTGTGTGGACATCAACCATCTATTTGATAAGTATAATTTACATTGTGTCAAAGTCTGTATGTTTCTGCAATATCTTAGTTGTCTTTTAGCAATATTGCAGTATTCGGTGTGCCTTGCGATGTATTTTATCCTTGACTGAGTTGAAAAACAAAAAGGACACTTTCACAAAAAGGCAGATTTCTGCCATGTGTCATAATTGGAAGGTATCTAACTGTATTTTAGAATAAACATTATCCGACTGGCATTTCAAACTCGCTCAGGGGAAAAAAAGAAGCATATGACGGACAAAAATAGAGAATATCACAAGAGTTTTAACCCTTCTCTTGCTGAATATTCATTTAAGCCACACCCATTTCTGCCTATCAACCAATCAAATAACTTGATGTAATTTATTGCTACAAATTCATAAATTGAATGTCAAACAGTGTAGATCCTGATCAGATGGCTTCTTCAGAAGCCATCTGATCTGGATCTACACTGTTTCCAAAGATAGGGGTTGTCGTGAACAGCATGATAAGAGTTAAAGCTGTGAAGGAAATGCAAATTCTGCCTCGATGGTAGTCTGAGTTTCAATTGTCTTAATAGGTTGAAAATACGGGCACTTAAATCTTGCTGGGCCTCTAAGGAATTCTGTTTGGTTGCCAAGCTGACTTGTGAAAAATTTTGGCTTGTATGTATCCCTGTAATTACCAGTTAATGAAGTTTTTATATGAGCGGGGCACAACATTTACTACAAGTTACATGTGGGCCAGGCGATGACTCAGATCAGCCTGCACATTTGCGCAGTCTGATCAGAGTCTTTCTGATCAGAGTCTTCGCTGTGCACTCTAGGGATAGCTAAGGGCCCATTGCTCCATGCAGCAAGAGAAGTCTTTGATCAAATTAAATGCATGTGCAGGCTGATTTTTTTTGCTGGGCGCACATGTAAAGTGTAGGAAACGCAATGCCCCGGCTCATATATTACCTTTTTTGGGCCCTGAGTTTTTGAAGTGCACCTGTCTGTGTCTTGATGGAACTTATGTCCATTGCGGACGTCGCAACGTTTCAATAGTGGTTTTGAAAGTAATAGCGGTTTTGAAAGTAAAATGGCAAAAGGTATAGATCTGATCAGTAGGTTCTTTACAAGCAACCTGGGCCCAACTGTTTAAAGCATCTGAAACTTAACAACTCATAAATGGCCAAAACGTTAAATAGTCCACCAAGAACAATAGCTGGAACACATAAAACAACTCAAATGGTTTTATTTTAGGACGCTAACAACAACATAAGAATTTTATAGATTTAATCTTTCAGGTCGAATGGTAAACAAGTACCAGGTATGCAGCATAATACTATTGTGTATAGACAGAATGGATGATTATTGTCGCTGGGAAGTGGCAGGCATCCCGGACGCCATGAGGTTCAACTGTTAACAGAGTCAAGCTACAATGATTGTCTCCAATTAGATAGATTATAATATTTGAGCTGTGCACTCAATTGTTCCTTTACTATCCATATTAGATTAATATTTCCATATAAAATTATATTAAGCAATGCGATTCCCAATTCAAATTTACTTTCTGTTTTCCTATAAAATTTCCATTCCGATTTATTCCATCCTAATATTGAAAAATCCTGCCAATAATAAGTATGAGGAACGACGACTGGAAACTCCGTGGAAGCCCATGCTCCAGCTTAGTGCCGGACCTCTAAAATTCCAATTCCGGACAATTTTCGAACTTAAGATTGAGTTAAAAACATGAAACTTGTAGCTTATATTGAAAATAACTTTTAGTGACCTAAGACCGGCTTGATTGTCTGGTTGTGCCGTCGGCTAGGTTCCCAACAAACAAGACGGCCGTAGGCCTGTTTACTAAATGGTTTGATGATCAATACAAACTAGTCTTTAAGATTTAGATTGAATGGAATATGCTGAACCTACATGGCGCCCAAAATGGCCGCTGAATTCCGCCACAGCAACTTCGAGCTGTGCAGCAGCGAGAATTTGCCCCCCAATTCAGCGGGATAAATAAGACGAGAACGATATTTATACAAATGATTTAGTGATCAAGAAGTTATGACAGAACAACTATTTTTGAAACACGACTTAAACATTGGGGTCATAAACAGTTAAAGCTTGGTCTGCCAAGAACCTACAGATAGCCTCCTGGAATGTATCTAAGAATATGGCATTGCCAATTAATGACAAATGGGTGCCATCAGCTTTTAATAGGCCTGGAGTGCTGTCAATTGAATGTTTAATGGAACGACCATTGGGTAGCTCCCTGCAAGCCTGCCGCCCCGCTCTGTTCACACGCTTCCGCTTGTTGTCCAATTTCTTTAAATTCCCAGGGGTGTTTGTGATACCCCTCCAGTGGGTCCTGATGAGGATGTCGGACCATACAATGATGGCCTCTGGGAACACCGATGATATATATGACAGGTGCTTGTTGAGATCTTTTATTATTCTAGCCACTTTTGTAGAAACAATGTCATTCCCCCCAACATGAATGATGACCATTTTAGGGGTGCCATCGAAGAGCAGGGCGCGCTGAAAACGAGGTAGTAGGCCATCCAGCCGCATGCCACTAACACCCATCCACTTGATGGTTAACCCCGTACCCAGATTAGGCGAACCCCTAAGGGCCTGAAGATCTTCTTCCAGGTGGTTAATAAGACTGTCCCCGATTAACCAAATTTCTGAAATAATAATTCATAATGCAGTGAACTTTGAAGTATGGACCCTTTCCCAGGGTCAAAAAGTTTATTATTTCCTTGGGATTTACCCAATTGATGAGCGAAAAACCCCAAATTGCAATTGTGCGGGAAAGAAACATTAAAATCTGACAATTTTATATGCCATGTAGGTGGGACAAACACCAGACTATCATTTTAAAACAAAGGAATGATCCAGATTGGATCACTGAGTATGTTTTGATATTTAAACTTCTCCCAATGACTGCAATTCTCGTGCTATTTTCCCAATGCCCAGGACCCAATTCCCAAAATACTGAAAATGAACACCGAAATTGTTAAATGGTAGGGGATTTCTTAAGGTGCTGAGAAAAGAGACCATTATGGTCAGGTTCTGTTAGCTTAAGGAAAAAACATGGTTCGCATTAATTTCTAATATATCGTTCTACTGTTGAGGACCGCCACCTCCCAAGCCTTTTGATAGTTTCATGATCGAAGCCCAAAGAGGCCAGGTCTGAGGCACGGCCAATCCTGAATGAATGAGAGGTGTATAGATGTGATGGAAGGCCCAGTGCTTGGATTGCCTTCTTCAGGACCCCACCAAACTGGCTACGATTTACGGGAGACCCATTTGCGTGAATGAATAGGTACCCTTCTGTGGCTGGGCGAACTTGTAGAAATTGAGCTGCTGCTGTAACACAACAGAATGTTCTGTCAGTAGATACAGGGATGCTGATTACTGTTGGTGGGCCAGATTGGTTAGTTTTGGAAATACGAATAGAGACCAATAGTGCTGCCCGGTTTACTGCTAATTTCAAATCGGAAGCTAGCAAAGGCCTATTCGCATGGGCGATACCAGTGAAAACCACCTCGCTAACTCGAAGCAAGCCAAAGTAGGCCAGCAAATAAGCTGACCTGAAAAGTAAGGTTTCATAACTTGATGTGCATATCTCGGGTAGCGCTGCACGAATTCTCACCAATAGAGCTTTAGTAATAGGGGCACGAATGTCACGTCTTTTCCTCAGCCGTTTACATCCCTCTAAAAGTTTTTTCGCCACAAAAGACTCCAGGGGGTCAGCCAGATTGTGTAGCTTATGAAAATAGCTTAGTCCAGCCGCATAGGTGCTTATTGTGGCAGGAGCATAGCCAATGGTAAAGCAATAAGATAAAAATAGAGTAAGTTGACTTGATGGTATCGGCCATAAATCTGGCAAACTGTAACGAACTCGAAATTGTTGGAAGGCTGACCATGCATTCTTGTAAACTGCATGGGAGTTGTCAGATAAGCTCGCTGCTAAGAGGTTTTTAGCGTTCAGGAGAAGATGTTCCATAGATGGTCGGGCACCGGAGTCTGGGTCTGGTCGGCATCTGGTACGAGCTGACGGAACCTCTGAAATTGAAACCTGCTTAAAGCATCAGCTATGCCATTTGCAGCCGAACTGATGTGTTGGGCTTTTACGGCAACATTTAGGCGCAAACACTGTAGTGTGAATGCCCTTAAGATGGTCATGGCCCTGTCAGATTTGGACGTCATGGAGTTCACTATGTGCACCACTGCCAAGTTGTCCACACGGAAAAGGATCTTCTTATTACGAAGTGATTCCCCCCAGATATGCAAGGCCACCAAGAGAGGGAACAGTTCCAGGGCCGTGATATCCCCAAGGATGCCCTGTTCCGACCAGGAAAGAGGCCAAGGAGCACAGGCCCACTTCCCCCCAAAGAAGGCCCCAAAACCAAGGCTAGATCCACCTGCACTGTCTGTGAACAACTGGATATCCTCATTAGACACCCAAAACCTATCATGGAACACTGAGACACCGTTAAAATCCCGGAAAAATTCCAGCCAGAGCTCCAAATCTCTCTTCATATTACGAGTAATACGAAGATAATGGTATGGCTTAGACAAGCCACAGGTAGCATTTATAAGCCGGCGACAAAAGGGCCTTCCAGGGGTTATTGCCCGACATGCGAAGTTGAGCGAACCAATAAGTGATTGCATTTGTTTGAGCGTGCATTTATTGCGAGTCAGCAGCTCTTGAATTTTTTGTGAAATTTCATCGATCTTTTCCCTTGGGATGCGAATCACCATTTCGACCGAGTCTATTTCAAGGCCTAGAAAGCAAAGTTTAGTTGTAGGTCCTTCAGTTTTTTCACTTGCTATTGGTACACCCAAAACAGCCATCTGTTGTTCAAACACTGCCATGATACTTGCACATTGACAAGTACCCTTTCGCCCCCCCATGAGAAAGTCATCCAGATAGTGAAGGAGCTTCCCCAAAACAGAGTGTCTCGCAACATTAAACTCAAGAAATGTCGCAAAAAGTTCCCAAGTACGACATGCAATGCTGCAGCCAAATGGCATGGCTTTGTCGAAATAAAATTTTCCATCAAACTTGAAACCAAGCTGGTCAAAATCATTAACTGCAACTGGGAGCAGCCTAAATGCTGACTTGATATCAGACTTGCCCAAACCTTCGCCCAGGTCCTGTACCAAATGTATGGCCTTATCAAAGCTGGTGTATTGGACAGAGCAGAGCTGAGGGTCAATAAAGTCATTAACTGAATCACCACTTGGGAATGACAAGTGGTGAATGAGGCGGTACTGGCCAGGTTCCTTCTTGGGCACCAAGCCTAAAGGGGAAACACGTAAATTAGGCAAGGGTCTGCCGTCGAAAGGCCCAGCAACCCTACCAGCCTCTATTTCCTTTTCAATTTTTTGGCGTACAATCTCAGGATTTGACCGCGCTGACTGCAAGTTTTTGGAATCATACGGAGCCCGTCTCCCTGAGTAATGAAGCGGGAAACCATATGAAAAACCATTAATCAGCAGGGTTGCCTTGTCCCGATCATAGCCATCCAACTCACTAATAAGGTTCTGGATGTTAATAGGGGATTTAGCTAAAGAAAAGACGTCACTTGTGGGGTCTTGCAGTGCATAAGGAAAAACCATGGGACCTGGGTCATCTGAAATTGAAAAAACAAAAATTTTTACTGATCCGGCACTAATACCAACGAATTTAGTGTCAAAAAGTGAAATGGTCATGAATAGAACCATCAGGTCACACGTCACGTCCCGAATCAACACAAGTGAAAAAGAAAACATACCATATTCGTTCCCATTACCACACCATGCACTTAGGATTTACAAAATTGCCTTCAAAATGCGTGGTAAAATATCAACCCAATATCATTATTCACATTATAATAAATCTGACAGACAACTGAATCGCTGAAACTGTAAAAGTGCTAAGAACAGCAACAGCAATGTTTTCCAGAGTTTGTACAGTTTTTGAGGTCAGACGCCAGGACAACCCTGTACTTGTGCAATATTTTCCGGAAGTTAGTTACCCTGGTGCGCTTATTGCGGCCTGTATGGCAATTGGGACGAATACGGTAAATCGCATCAATGAACCCTTCGAACAATAAGAAATCCTACCCACAAATCAAAAGACCTTAAGGTCAATTAACCATTTACAGCCTGGGGCCCCGTCTCGAAAAGGTTTTCCCCCCACGAAAATGAGGGTTGAAACCCCTCGTTGGTCGAAAAGATTGGCCTCCCCTGATGGCCCTTGGGTTTAGCTTGAAGCAAGACACACGACCGTGATTGTTGCCCCCGCAGAACGAGCATGCATGGGGGAAACGGCAAGTGGGGAAGTTGCAAAACCCATTATTAAAGTCAAGGCAAGCAGAGGGCCTGAAAGATGTTTGGGGTTGGGCTGGTTGTGCCGCCATGTTAGTCATAATTCTCAGCCAAAGGTCAGAGTTGAGCTTGTTCCATGGCTGCACGTTAGTGCCCTGTCGCATGCGGAACTGCTCATCATATGCCCTCCAAGACAAGGACGTGGATCGGGCAGCGGCATCCCGTATAATACTCATATAATGCAAGAGCTCTTGAGATTTGTCAGGGTATTTCTGCAGGTATATAGAAGAGAAAATTAGGAAAGCATCAGTCCATTTCTCTATGTTCGGGACGGTGCCTTTGTGAATAAGCTCGGGCCGAGTCTCCAAGCATCCACTCTTTGACAAATGCACCAGACCCGAAGCACAGATTCGCTGTAATTCCATTGCCCCTTTCAAGAGCAGGTCAATGTTAATATACTGATTTGACCAGATTCTTTGGCAAATTTGATGTGGCACATGGCAAGAAATTTCCTCGCTGCCCAGCTTAATCAAATCGCCGCCGAAATTAAAATTGATTATAGCAGTGCCAGTAGCATCCTGTAGTACCGATGGGCACGTGCCATTTTGGACAGATTGAGTGCCTGTTGGTACCTGCAGAGCTTGGGTAATGTCTTGCGGTACAGCAAGCGATGTAGAGAGGTTTGTGCCAGACTGGCTAGTGGTGGTTACTCCCCCACTAGTGCTGCCATTCTGGCTCTGCAACTGTGCGCCGTTTGGAGCACCAGAATCGAGTATTAAATCGGCTTGTGGCAAGACTGGCTGAGGTTGGGTTAAGTCTGTGCCAATTTGGGGAGTAGGAACGTTCAGACCTGTGACCATGTTGCCGTTTGAACTCATCTGGGGGGCATTCCCAGGGGCAGGATTGTGCACGGGCACCTCAGCCCTGTTTTGGCATGCCTGAGCGAAATCTCGGAAAATACGCTCAAAATCTATGGGGTTAGGCGATGTGGCGATATTGTGTGAGGGTCCTTGTAGCATTGTGTTACCTGTGGGCTGCTCCTGGCTTGGGCCAGGTTTCGGATCCCCCGCAAGTTGAACGACCTCATCAACATCCACAGTTTTCGCCCGCTTCGAGCGAGTCTCGACGCCCCTCTGCATTGTGGCCCCGGTTGCGGTCCCTTTAGACGATCCCTTCCTTTTTCCCATTGCAAATAGCCGTAGGATTGACGATCGCTGTCGTGGATTTAATGCCTTTGAAATTCCCTCGCCTGTTACTTTTGCTGCGAAACGGAAAAGGAAGCAATCGGCGAGCATGCGCCGAAAGCTGAAAGCGCTCATTGAATTTGATTTTCCAAACGCCTAGACGATACAGAACAAATATGGCCGCCACTGATGCGGAAGTAATGTTTATTTCAACATTAATGGATTATATACGCCCCAAAATTGTGATTCGAATTAGTTGATTCAGCGGTGAGGTAGGCAAAGCAATCCTGAATCCATGCTAGCGCCAAAATAAACGTGACTATCGCCTAGACGATAGTCTTACGACCTGAAAGCCGTAACAAAGGAAAGATGCATAGCTTGAAAAAATCCCCGCCTAAGGTGGGATTCGAACCCGGGCCGCTCGGGTGACAGTCCACTGCTCTTACCCCTGAGCCAAAGAGTCGACTCCCTGACGCAGTTGTCAGAGAGTGGTTATAAACCTAGAAGCTATGCATATGATCTACCAAGGTAGATAATGGAAGGGAGGTAACACACCCCCTCTTCAAGGAAGTCATCATTTATGATGACGTGAAGGATACCAACTTCGGCACAAGCCAATTCTGGCATTTCGGACGAGCCCCCATCTTACGACCTGAAAGCCGTAACAAAGGAAAGATGCATAGCTTGAAAAAATCCCCGCCTAAGGTGGGATTCGAACCCGGGCCGCTCGGGTGACAGTCCACTGCTCTTACCCCTGAGCCAAAGAGTCGACTCCCTGACGCAGTTGTCAGAGAGTGGTTATAAACCTAGAAGCTATGCATATGATCTACCAAGGTAGATAATGGAAGGGAGGTAACAATAGTCAGGATTATTTTCACAAAAACTATTAGCTTATTTGCAAAATACTAGTTATTTCTTGTTTGAAACATGTGGGCACTTATTGGAATCTCCTAAATAAGGCAATTTAACCCTTTCAGTACCAAATGGAATCTTCATCCTTACATATAGCAGGAGTCCATTTCAAAATTCAAGAGTGACAGGTTGTGTTACCGTTAAAATTTATTTCGAAAATAGCTGAACTTTTTGCATATAGTGTAGGCACTGTAGTCCCTGATCGCGTCTGATCTGGTCCTGCACTGTTTGCCAGGGTGCCCATTTTGGTGTTTCATTCACAAAATGGGTTAACAGTTACTCATCACATTTGTTTTTCATGCAGAAATAAGAGAAATGTCCAAAACATATCTTTTTACCTCTCAGCTATACCTAAGTTTATTATATACCCAGAAAATGTCCATTTTACTTTGTACAGAAGTTACCAGTCAATATTTTTCCATTGCCCATAGTCAAGTTCATATTGCCCGTAGATAAGCAGTCACGTTCAAAATAGAACTGCTTTCAAATTTGTTCACTTCGATACTAAAAATCGGCAGCCATGTTGTCAATACGACTGAAATAACTTAAAACAAAATGAATATAGGCTGTGACAGGGTGCATAAAGCGCATTTTATGCTAGCAAATATGACCTACCTGCAATCTGTTCAGATATTCAATAATTTTTTTAAGGAAATCAAGAGTATTTTGAAAGAAACAAAACTGACACTTCGGTAAACATGGCGTCCTGCGTTGGGAAACATTAATGTTTTTAATGATGTCACGTCAACCGACGTTAACGTCGTCTTCACTTTGGCGCCATTGGGCGTGGTTTTTCATAGTGTAGGAAGACACTTAACAATGTGCATTATTTTCCGTTTCAGAGCACTTAAAGATGTCTAACCTTATTTTACGTTCAAATTTCCATGCAAGGCAATCCTGAATTCTGGCACAGAGTCCAAGTTTGGGTATATAATAAAAAGGTTATTGACTTTATATTGTGAAATATTTGGCACTCGTTCATATGGCGAAGACGCACTCGCAAGCTCGTGCGTCCTTCGCCATATGAACTCATGCCAAATATTTCACAATATAAAGTCAATAACCTATAAATATATGTTTATATCTGATATCAATGCAGCAGAACTGTTACAGTTCTTGTTACTAGACTTGAGGTTTGTTCATCTCATGTCTTGTTGCAGTCACATGAATTTAACCAACTTTTCAACATGAAATATTACTGACCTTACCCTTTCAACTGTATGGATCAGTACAGCCATCTCGTCAGGATCTACACAATCTGCCATTCTGTTAATGATTATTAACTATACCTTGCTACTTACAAGAAAGGGTATGTCTGAATTCAAATTTGGAACAGTCCATTTAGAAACTCAGGGGGTGAAAGGGTAAAAATCTGAACTCAGCTGAAGTGTTCATATTGGTTTCTGTTACTAGGTAAACGAGAAGCAGAGATCAATGTGGCCGAGGGTATGAAAAGGTCAAGGATTCTCAATTCTGAGGCTTTTCAACGAGAACAGGTCAACCAAGCCACAGGAGAAGCAGAAGCCCTGGTGTGGAAAGCCAAGGCCCAGGCCACATCAGTTGAGGTTCTGGCCAATGCCATGTCAAAACAGGTAGAAATTATTTTATAATACAGTCAATCCTCTTTATACTGACATTGGTTATAACGGCAAAACTTGTTATCACGACAATTTCAATGGAATGAATTCTTAGCTGAAGGCTTAACCTAGATTCGGAGTGAGATGGGTTTCCCTCGGGTTTGAAATGCCCAAATCGAATCCATAGTCATGAAAGATTCTCCAAGAAACAAATGTTACAGATATTTGTTAGAATCACCGAGGTGATTCTAACAAATGTCTATAACGTTTGTTTCTTGGAGGAAAATGATGTGGAAAAGACCTTTTATAACCTATCATGACCTAAGCCTGCCGATTGCAGTGCGCTGCGAGTCGGCCCACCCATGCTTATAAACACTATTGGTTTCATTGGACGGCAGGGATTGAGGTGTTATTTCATCTCAATGTCGGTAAAAAACCCACAAATTTGGAAGCAACGTCTCCAAAATAACCTTTGCAGTGTTGACTGGGACGTTAAACTTCAAATCAAACAAACAACTTATAACCTATCCTACTCCTAACTGGGATTCTTTCTAACTGGGATTCTTTATAATTGCAAATTCATTATAACGGCACAATAATAGGGAACAAATACTGCCGGTATAACGTGGGTCCTCTGTACCCAAATACCCCAGACATCTTTAACAACATTATTGCTGGTTAGCTGGCTGGCCAGCTGGCTTCAGTGGCAAAGCTGGGTGCACATCAGACTGGTGATCTGGTTGAGACTGCGATCTGGGGCCGCCGCCACGCATAGCCCCCGATAACAGGGTTATCCACATAATTATGCCCCTGCATCGGCATGATGCCGGGGGCATATAGTTGTTCGGTTTTCTGTTTGTGCATACATGTGTACGTCCGTCTGTGGGTGTGTGTGTGTACGTACGTACGTGATCCTGTAACCTCAGGTTAAGGTTTTTGTAACAGGTAGAGCCTGAACTTTTAGAACTCATATTTTCCTAACCATTTGATGGAACTGGTTCATCTAGGGTATGATGATAGATGTAGGTCCAAAGTTTTATTAAGCAATACCCCACCCGTGCCTGTGACCTCAAGGTCAAGGTCAAAGACTCAGAAATTTTCAATGTTAAAGACACAGGTAAGGTTTTTGTAACAGGTAGACCTGAACATTTAGCCGGTGGAGCGACAGGCCCTCTTGGGCCTCTTGTTCTTATTTCTGCATGAAAACAATGTCATGTTTTGTGGCTATTCATTAGAAATGCCTCGCTCCTAATGAATACCCACAAAGCATGTTTTCATGCAGAAATAAGAAAATTATCAATACTTTTCCAGTGAAAAAAGCGCCATATCTGGAGCTATGCCCGGCCAGGTTGATCATGAAAGATGATTTAAATAAAATGTATAAGTGCACAATGTCCTTATTACCACGAATTTGCTATGCTATATAAAGAAGTCTGGTCCACAACAAAAAAGTCTGCCCCCACCCATCGGGACTTGGAGAAATAGATTGGGCTGCATGGTGCTTCCATTCTTACGACATGAAAGCTGTAACAAAGGAAAGAAGCATAGCCTGAAAAAATCCCAGCCTATGGTGGAATTCGAACCCGGGCTGCTCGGGTGAGAGTACATTGCTCTAACCGCTGAGCCAAAGAGTCGACTCCCTGATGTAGTTGTCAGAGAGTGGTCATAAACCTATAATCTATGCATGTAGATAACTGAAGGGAGGCAATGCGGTCCGTAACTCACCCCCTCTTCAAGGAAGTCATCATTTATGATGATGTGAAGCCAACTTCGGCATGAAGCCATTTTCGGTGAAATAAAGTCCGATCCCGGACGAGCCCCCATCTTACAAAAGAAAGAAGCATAGCCTTAAAAAAATCCCCGCCTTTGGTGGGAATCGATCCCGGGACACAGTTGTCAGAGAGTGGTGATAAAAAAAGCTATGCTTGTAGATAACTGAAGGGAGGCAATGTGGTCCGTAACACCATGCAGAGGTGAAACCGACCACACATGAGTATTGGTAAACCACTTAGAAGGTCTAAGCCTGCCCAGGCAATGTGGTGCGAGTCACACTGTCCAATGCATTTAAGCTGTTTGCTTTCATTGGGTGGCAGGGCTTGAGATGTTATTTCATCTCAATTTTGGGTAGAAGTCCCTCAAAATAGGAAGCAACGTCTCCAAATTGACCTATATAGTGTTGACGGGGACATTAAATCTCAATTCAAACAAACGGACAAAACAACAAAAAAAAATAAAGTAAGAATTTTCATTCACTTAAAGTTTTCAAAAATTCATATCTCTGGGAACAGGCACATTCTTTTCATATTAGGTACGACAATAGATATTGATCAACTATGGTATTCAGGCCTACACCACCATTGTTCATGGCCTTCAAAACCTATATCTATTCAAGGGGAATATAGGGAATGGGAACACCTTGCAGTTTTCTCTGCAACTTTTCAAAAGGGAGACAACTTTCTGGACTTCTATAAGCCCTGTCCCACTTCAAAAGGGGATCTACTCTTAAAGGAAAGAATTTGCTCCTGAGGAGAAAATTCTTTCCTTTAATAGTTGACCCCTAATGACATGGGAGATCGCCCACGCCCATAGGGGCTTGAAGAAATATATGGGCTTCACGATGCTTCCACGCAGAGCTGAATCCGGCCCGCACACTAGTACTGGTAAACCGCTTAGAGAATCTAAGCCTGTCCAGGAACCGCGGTGCGAGGCGGACCGTCCATGCTAATAAACACTATTGGTTTCATCGGGCGACAGGGCTTGAGATGTCATTTTAAACTTTTTTGTATTAGTACCAATGCTTGTTGGCCCCCACCCATCAGGGCTTAAAGAAATAGATGGGCTGCATGATGGTTCCACACAGAGCTGAAAACGACTGCACACGAGTACTGGTAAACCGCTTAGAGGATCTAAGCCTGCCCAGGCAAAGCGGTGCTAGTCGGACCGTCCGTGCTTATAAACCCTACTAGTTTCATTGGGCGACAGGTGTTATGATTTCATCTCATCTCAATGGCGGGTAAAAGTTCCACAAAATTGGAAGCAACTTCTCCAAAATAACCTTTACAATGTTGATGGGGACGTTAAACTTCAAATCAAACAAACAATTTATAACCTATCCTACTCCTAACTGGCATTCTTTATATTTACAAATTCATTATAACGGCACAATAAAATGACCTATACAGTGTAGATGGGGGATGTTAAACCTCCATTCAAACAAAGAAACAAACAAGTTCCAATGCTTGTCATAACAAGTGCACATGCTTTGGTAAGTGCACACCAATACTAACTGAAATCAATTTTAAGTGCACTAAAAATAAAACATTAAATAAAATAAAATGAAAATTTTCAGTTGTGTTGTGCAAGAAAAAGAATCTAATATGGTAGCTCGGTTCTGCTCAGCATGGGCATCCCTCGGAATGGAAACGCCTATCTACAACAGAACCCCATATCAGATTCTTATATTATTGAATTAATGTCTAGCTCTGTAGATCCCACTTTTCATAAAAAGTTAGGTAAATAGAGGTATACAACTCATAGATGCATCATTAACATACCTTTATTTCTATTTTTAGAATGGCATGAATGCAGTATCAATGAGAATAGCTGAGCAGTATGTAGCGGCCTTCAGTAACCTGGCTAAGAAAGGAAATACAGTATTATTACCAACAAATACTGGAGATATTAGCAGTATGGTCTCACAGGTAACAGAACTTGTTTTTGGCAAAAATATAGTCAAACTTCAATGGCTTGAACACATATGCAGCCCCCGCCCATCTGGGCTAGAAGAAATAGATGGGCTGCATGAAGCTTCCATGCAGAGCTGAAACCGACCGCACAAGAGTACTGGTAAACCGCCAAGAGAATCTAAGCATGCCCAGGCAATGCATGTGAGTCAGACCCTCCATGCTTATAAACTCTATCGATTTCATTGGGCGACTGGGCTTGAGATGTCATTTCATCTCAATTTCGGGTAAAAGTCTCACAAAATTGGAAGCAACGTCTCCAAAATGACTCGTACAGTGTTGACGGGGACGTTAAACAAAACTCAAACAAATTGAACAGCTATGGGACCATGAAGATGTTTCCAGATATGGGTGGTTTGCTACAGGTCAGGAAGCATAATAAGCATATCTTGATGATTAGTTTTAAAATGAAGGTATGTTGTGTGTACTCATTAGAATCGCCTCATCGAGGCGATTCTAATGAGTACACACAACATACATTTTCAGGATAACATACGACTTCTCACTAAAATAACCTAAATATATTGATATCTGTAGTTATGAGGAATTTTTCGTAGGGACTCCAGAGAATGTTCAAAACAGCCGTGGTAAGCTAACCATCGGTATAAGAGCCATCGAAGTTTCCCTGTATATTTTATCGGATGTCATTTGGACCACCTCACTGAGATGGCTCTATTTATGATTTTCATGACTATGATTTTCATAAATATGTATCTTGAGCACAAATAAGAACATTTTCTTCAGTTTTAATATGAAAAATGTGCTATAAATGATGGCAGGGTTTTCACCCACCATATATGAATAATTGTCCGATTTAACAAATATTCTTGAAATGGCTTTGAGATCAAAAACAAAAAACGGAACATCCTAAATACCAGAAAAATCCTAAAAATTTGGACATCTTGAGGACTAGCTGTAATTCTCCTAAAATAAAAAAAAAAATGTTTGATGATCCAGTAAAGAGTCCAAAAGTTGTAGACAGAATGGCAAACAGTGTAGACCCTGATCAGACTGCAGTTTGATCAGGGTCTGTACTGTCTGTCCCAATGCTTAAGATCATTATGTAAGTAACTGAAATTTTTCCTACAGTTTGAATAGATTTATTGCACTTTGTAGTGAATGGTACTGTTAATCATGTAAGGGAAAACTGTATTCAAAATTGTGGTTTGAGATGATAAATTGTCAGTTTAGGGTTAGAAATTTCATTCAGGGCAATACATGAGCAGAGCCATTAAACATAATTAATGACCAAACAGATGATTTACCTCCCCAGGTAACAATTTTAACCCTTATCTTGCTGAATATTCATTTAAGCCACACCCATTTATGTCTATCAACCAATCAAATTACTTGATGTAATTTATTGCTACAAATTCATAAACTGAATGCCAAACAGTGTAGATCCTGATCAGATGGCTTCTTCAGAAGCCATCTGATCTGGATCTACACTGTTTGCAAAGATGGGGGTTGTCGTGAACAGCAAGATAAGGGTTAAAAACAGTTATCCAGATTCTAATGCACTTTTCCATTTGTAAGGTTTAAAGATTGAAAATGTTTACAAAAAAAAAAAGAAAAGAAAAAAAAGCAGCCAGTGCATAAAACCAAAAGTCAGCCAATAAAAAGTAATGTTATCATTATGAAAACATGCCAATACAAATACATTGTAAGTTTTACTGCCGAAAACATGAAATTTTAAGATGAAAAAATTTGATATTTTTCTTATTTTTGCTCAA
Organism: Lucinisca nassula; assembly: GCA_963580285.1. NCBI lineage: Eukaryota > Metazoa > Mollusca > Bivalvia > Lucinida > Lucinidae > Lucinisca > Lucinisca nassula. The sequence goes on from OY757018.1 coordinate 25,447,933, forward strand.
AATATAGATTGTGGGTACATGCTAGTTCTAACGAGTACGCACTCTACATTTTAGTGCAGAAATAAGAAAAATAAGGTGTATCCTTGTAATCCCCAGTTTTACTATATAAAAGTGGGGTTCAAGGGGGTCAAAATTATGTAGGCGTGTTTTTTGTGATCTGACCTGGCCAAGTTGACTCAGGCCGACTTGACTTAGGGCCGAGTTGACCCGGTGTCCCAGTTTATCTTGACCCCTGGGTAGCTTTACCCCCGGGGGTAAAGCTACTCACAGGTAGCTTTACCCCCGGGGGTAAGGATATCCCGGGATATCTTTACCCCCACCCTGGATATCTTCACCCCCGGGGGTAAAGCTAAACTGGCCAGGATATCTTTACCCCCGGGGGTAAAGCTAAACTGGCCAGGATATGTTTACCCCCACCCCAACTTTGGGGTATTAACTATTTTCTTAATACCCAATTTCTTCTTATATGTAAGAGAAGCAAGATAGTGGACTCGATGTTTCACTTTAACATTTTTCGTTTCAGTCGTGACTCGGACTAATATAACTACCCTTAGTAAGAAATATGACCATATTATAGAGGCAAATGATTATTTAATAACTTCTTTTTGTATATTTTCTTATTCAAAATGTCCTTTATGACAATCTTTCATAATCTTGCATTATCCCTGTCAGTTGTGAAATGGGTGGTGGTGGTGAGTGCAAAGGCGGGGGTAAAGATATCCCAGCCAGGATATCTTTACCCCCGGGGGTAAAGCTAAACTGGCCAGGATATTTTTACCCCTACCCCAACTTTTGGGTATAAACTATTTTCTAAATGCCCATTTTCTTCTTATATGTAAGAGAAGCAAGATAGTGGATTCGATGTTTCACTTTAACATTTTTCGTTTCAATTGTGACTCGGACTAATAGAACAACCCTTAGTAAGAAATATGAACATATTATAGAGGCAAAGGATTATTTAATAACTTCTTTCTGTATATTTTCTAAAATGTCCCTTATGACAATCTTTCATAATCTTGCATTATCCCTGTCAATTCTGAAATGGGAGGTGGTGGTGAGTGGAAAGGCGGGGGTAACGATATCCCGGCTGGGATATCTTTACCCCCGGGGGTAAAGCTATCCCAGCCGGGATATCTTTACCCCCACCCCAACTTTTGGGTATAAACTATTTTCTTCATGCCCAATTTCTCCTCTAATATGTAAGAGAAGCAAGATAGTGAACTCAATGTTTCACTTGAACATTTTTCGTTTCAATCATGACTCGGACTTATAGAACTACCCTTAGTAGGAAATATGACCATATTATAGAGGCAAATGATTATTTAATAACTTCTTTTTGTATAGTTTCTTATTCAACATGTCCCTTATGACAATCTTTCATAATCTTGCATTATCCCTGTCAGTTGTGAAATGGGTGGTGGTGAGTGGAAAGGCGGGGGTTAAGATATCCTGGCTGGGATATCTTTACCCACGGGGGTAAAGCTAAACTGGCCAGGATATCTTTACCCCCATCCCCACTTTTGGATATAAACTATTTTCTCAATGCCCAATTTCTTCTTATATGTAAGAGAAGCAAGGTAGTGGACTCGATGTTTCACTTGAACATTTTTTGTTTCAGTCATGACACTGATAGAACTACCCTAAGTAAGAAATATGACCATATTATAGAGGCATATGACCGTTTTACAACTTCATTATACCCCCGGCATACGAAGTATGCAATGGGGGTATATAGTTTTTGTCTTTTCCGTCTGTCTGTACGTCTGTCTGTCCGTAAACAATTATTTTGTGTCAAAGATATCTCAGGAACTGCTTCACATAGAAACTTGAAATTTTGCACACATGATCAGTATGACTACTTGTATTGTGGGAAAGAAAATAAGGGCCAAGGGGTCAGGCCTTTTAGAGTTATTTCCCTTTGTAGTTCTTACTGTTTAATAGTGTATATTTTTATTTTGTGTCAAAGATTTCTCAATAACTACTGTACATAGAAACTTGAAATTTTGCAAACATGATCAGTATGACTAGTTGTATTGTGGGAAAGAAAATAAGGGCCAAGGGGTCAGGCCTTTTAGAGTTATTTCCCTTTGTATTTCTTGTTTCAGCTGAGGTGATGGCACTGGCTGGGGGTATACGTGCCCCACTGGGCACTTTTGTCTAGTTTTGTTTATTTTCTTAGGCAACACCTTTCTTATGACAATCTTTCTTAATCTTGCATTAACTCTGTCAGTTGTGAGTGGTGGACATCAGTAGTACCTTCCATTGTTGAAGAGTGTGCTTGTCTGGGTTTTGCCAAGTTTTGATTTTTTTGGGGGGGTGGTGGGGGGGGGGTCACCCTATCCCAGCCATGAAATCTTCACCCCCACCCATGAGCAATGGTATAAGATGTGAAAAAAATATTCTTGCAAGCTGTATGGTTTAATTATGCTTGTTTTGGTTTTTTTTGCTTCACTTACATATAAGAAGAGATTGGGGATTAAGAAATAGTTTATACCCGAAAGTTGGGGTGGGGGTAAAGATATCCTGGCCAGTTCAGCTTTACCCCCGGGGGGAAAGATATTCCGGCCGGGATATCTTTACCCCGCCTTTCCACTCACCACCACCACCCATTTCACAACGGACAGGGATAATGCAAGATTATGAAAAATTGTCATAAGGGACATTTTGAATAAGAAATTTACAAAAAGAAGTTATTAAATAAACATTTGCCTCTATAATATGGTCTATTTCTTTCTAAGGGTAGTTCTATAAAGTCCGAGTCAGAATTGAAACGAAATATGTTATAGTGAAACATCGAGTCCACTATCTTGCTTCCCTTACATATAAGAAGAAATTGGGCATTTAGAAAATAGTTTATGCCCGAAAGTTGGGGTGGGGGTAAAGATATCCTGGCCAGTTTAGCTTTACCCCCGCATTTGCACTCACCCCCACCACCCATTTCACAACTGACAGGGATAATGCAAGATTATGAAAGATTGTCATAAGGGACATTTTGAATAAGAATCAAACAAAAAGAAGTTATTAAATAATCATTCGCCTCTATAATATGGTCATATTTCTTACTAAGGGTAGTTCTAATAGTTTGAGTGTGTGTGTGTGTTTGTGAATTCGGGTTTAACGTCGCTTTTAACAATTTTTCAGTCATATCACGACTGTGTCTGGTTGCGACAGGGAGCTCAATGCTCACATTTATAGTGCTGCCTCACTGAAGTATCATGTCCCAGACACATTACATGATACCACACCCAGTCACATTATCCTGACACTGGATCGACCAGTCCTAGCTCTACCCCATAAATCTGAGTGCCAAGCGAGGAGCAGCTAGTACCATTTTTAACGACTTTGGTATGTCGCGGCCCGGGATCGAACCCGAGACCTCCCGTTCCCCGGAGCGGACACTCTACCAACTGAGCTATCGGGGCCGGTCTAATAGTCTGAGTCACGATTGAAACGAAAAATGTTCAAGTGAAACATTGAGTCCACTATCTTGCTTCTCTTACATATAAGAAGAAATAGGGCATTTAGAAAATAGTTTATACCCAAAAGTTGGGGTGGGGGTAAAGATATCCTGGCCAGTTTAGCTTTACCCCCGGGGGTAAAGATATCCCAGCCGAAATATCTTTACCCCCGCCTTTCCACTCACAACCACCACCCATTTCACAACTGACGGGGATAATGCAAGATTATGAAAGATTGTCATAAGGGACATTTTGAATAAGAAAATATACAAAAAGAAGTTATTAAATAATCCTTTGCCTCTAATATATGGTCATATTTCTTTCTAAGGGTGGTTCTATAAGTCCGAGTCACAACTGAAACGAAAAATGTTAAAGTGAAACATTGAGTCCACTATCTTGCTTCTCTTACATATAAGAAGAAATTGGGCATTTAGAAAATAGTTTATGCCCGAAAGTTGGGGTGGGGGTAAAGATATCCTGGTCAGTTTAGCTTTACCCCCGCATTTGCACTCACCCCCACCACCCATTTCACAACTGACAGGGATAATGCAAGATTATGAAAGATTGTCATAAGGGACATTTTGAATAAGAATCAAACAAAAAGAAGTTATTAAATAATCATTCGCCTCTATAATATGGTCATATTTCTTACTAAGGGTAGTTCTAATAGTCTGAGTCACGATTGAAACGAAAAATGTTCAAGTGAAACATTGAGTCCACTATCTTGCTTCTCTTACATATAAGAAGAAATTGGGCATTTAAAAAATAGTTTATACCTAAAAGTTGGGGTGGGGGTAAAGATATCCTGGCCAGTTTAGCTTTACCCCTGGGGGTAAAGATATCCCGGCCGGGATATCTTTACCCCCGCCTTTCCACTCACCACCACCACCCATTTCACAACTGACGGGGATAATGCAAGATTATGAAAGATTGTCATAAGGGACATTTTGAATAAGAAAATATACAAAAAGAAGTTATTAAATAATCATTTGCCTCTATAATATGGTCATATTTCTTTCTAAGGGTGGTTCTATAAGTCCGAGTCACAACTGAAACGAAAAATGTTAAAGTGAAACATTGAGTCCACTATCTTGCTTCTTTTACATATAAGAAGAAATTGGGCATTTATAAAATAGTTTACACCCAAAAGTTGGGGTGGGGGTAAAGATATCCTGGCCAGTTTAGCTTTACCCCCGGGGGTAAAGATATCCCAGCCGGGATATCTTTACCCCCGCCTTTCCACTCACCACCACCACCTATTTCACGACTGACAGGGATAATGCAAGATTATGAAAGATTGTCATAAGCAACATTTTGAATAAGAAAATATTCAAAAAAGAAGTTATTAAATAATCATTTGCCTCTATAATATGGTCATATTTCTTACTAAGGATAGTTCTATTAGTCCGAGTCATGATTGAAAGGAAAAAATGTTAAAGTGAAACATCGAGTCCACTATCTTGCTTCACTTACATATTCGAAGAAATTGGGCATTAAGAAAATAGTTTATACCCAAAAGTTGGGGTGGGGGTAAAGATATCCCGGCTGGGATAGCTTTACCCCCGGGGGTAAAGATATCCCAGCCGGGATATCTTTACCCCCGGGGGTGAAGATATCCAGGGTGGGGGTAAAGATATCCCGGGATATCTTTACCCCCGGGGGTAAAGCTACCCAGGGGGTAAAGATAAACTGTTACACCGGATTCATTTACACCCCTAAGTTACAATTTTAAAACAGTTGTCCAGATTCTAAGTTTAAAGTTTAAAGATTGAATTTGTTTGCAAAAATAAAAATAGAAAATAAGAGCAACCAGTGCATAAAATTAAGCCTACAGTAGAACTTCGATGGCTAGAAAAACCGATGGCTCGTTTACCATGGATAAGTCTCGCCCCCGCCCATAGGGGCTTGAAGAAATATATGGGCTGCATGATGCTTCCATGCAGAGCTGAATCCGGCCCGCACACTAGTACTGGTAAACCGCTTAGAGGATCTAAGCCTGTCCAGGAACCGCGGTGCGAGGCGGACCGTCCATGCTAATAAACCCTATTGGTTTCATTGGGCGACAGGGCTTGAGATGTCATTTCATCTGAATGTCGGGTAAAAGTCCCACAAAATTGGAAGCAAAGTCTCCAAAAATGACCTTTACAGTGTTGACGGGGACGTTAAACCTCAAATCAAACAAACAAAACTGTGGATAAGTCGAACCCATTCTTGAGCCCCTAGCGAAATCCTCTACATAAGAAATAGTAGGGGATAATTAAGGAGATTTTAGTCTTTTATCTTGCAAATGCATGCTGTGTGTACTCATTAGAATCGCCTCGATGAGGCGATTCTAATGAGTACACACAGCATACATATTCATCATAGAACACTGAAAAGATGTCTAAAAGTATCTCATTATGCCTCCTGGCGGTCACCTCAGTGGCTCAAACTACCCCCTGTCTCAAACCGATTTTCGAGGTCCCAAAGGTGTTCGAGCCATTGAAGTTCGACTGTATTAGTTTGTACTAATTATCCCCACGCTTTAAAAAAAAGCGTTCAGGGATATTGTGAACACCTCCGTCCGTCCGTCTGTCCGTCCATCACACTATCTCCACCTTAACCACTGGTCGGAATGTAACCAAATTTGGTACACAGCTTCCTTACATGATGAGGGGGTGCAACGTCACATTTATTTTTGGCCTTGGGGAGGGGTCAAAAGGTCAAATATCGATTAAATTCAATTTCAAAGTCAATTTTATAGATTTTGAAACCAAACTTTGCATAAGTAATGATTAATGATATATGTAACACATATTGAACGGGATTTTGGCCACGACCCCTGGGTCATGCCCAAGGGGTCGGACTTGGTGGGGGTCAGGGGGTCAAAATTCAAATTTTACGGAATATAGTCATATGGAATATAAAATTGAAGGGGGTGATAAGTAGAATACAAAACAAGTAAAATTTTGACCCTGGGGTCAGATTGGGGCCCTGGGGGAGGGGTCAAAGGGTCAAAATTTAAGTTTTTTGGAACATAGTCATGTGGCATATCAAATTGAAGGGCATGATCAGTAGAATGCAATACAAATAAAATTTTGACCCTGGGGTCAGATTGGGGCCCGGGGGGAAGGGTCAAAGGGTCAAAATTTAAGTTTTATGGAACATAGTCATGTGGCATATCAAATTGAAAGGCATGATTAGTAGAATATAATACAGGTAACATTTTGACCCTGGGGTCAAATTAGAGCCCAGGGTGAGGGGTTTTCGGTACTTGGCCCCTCTGTAGAAAGCGTGGGGATTTGCGATGGCGCACCATCAACAGTATTCTAGTTTATTTTAGTTTGATAATGATATGATGAAAGCTTATGTTAATCACTCTTGAACACTCATTCCAGATGTTATCACACGAGAGAGAGAGAGGCAATGACTTTAAGACCACTGCTACCCATTTACACCTGGGTGGAGTGGGGCAGTGGCATTACTTGTCTTACCCAAGGACTCAACTCACCTCTGGTGACCAGATTTGAATTTTTAGCTCACCTGAGCCTTTAGGCTCATAGGTGAGCTTATAGTATAGCCATGGTCCGTCGTCTGTCCATCCGTCCGTCGTCCGTCCGTCCGTCCACCATTTTCAAAGATCTTCTTCTCCTATACTGCAGGGCCAATCAAAGCCAAATTTCATATGGAGCCTCAGTGGGATGGGGGAACGAAAGTTTGTTCGCGGGGTCTGGATCACATGACCAAGATGGCCGCCATGCCCATATATGGTAAAAAGCCTTCAAAAATCTTCTTCTCCAGAACCATAAGGCCAGTGGCCTTGAAACTTGGCATGTAGCATATGGTACTCAGGCCCATCATGGTTTGTACAAATGGTGACCCTAGGTTGACCTAGACCTATTTTACAGCAATGTCAAATTTGCCGACTTAGGCTTTTGCATGGGGCAAAGTGAAAATTATGGATTTATAGGAAACCATTGAAGACAGTGTCACCAAAATTTGTAGATCAGGTCAAGTAACTGAATACATGAAGATCTATGGGTGATAAAGGTCAAGGTCATTCATTGGCCTTAGACCCAAGATGGCCGCCATGCCCATATATGGTAAAAAACCTTCAAAAATCTTCTTCTCCAGAACCATAAGGCCATTGGCCTTGAAACTTGGCATGTAGCATATGGTACTCGGGCCCATCATGGTTTGTACAAATGGTGACCCTGGGTTGACCTTGACCTATTTTACAGCAATGTCAAATTTGCCGACTTAGGCTTTTGCATGGGGCAAAGTGAAAATAATGGATTTATAGGAAACCATTGAAGACAGTGTCACAAAAATTGGTAGATCAGGTAAAGTAACTGAATACATGAAGATCTGTGGGTGATAAAGGTCAAGGTCATTCATTGGCCTTAGACCCAAGATGGCCGCCATGCCCATATATGGTAAAAAACCTTCAAAAATCTTCTTCTCCAGAACCATAAGGCCATTGGCCTTGAAACTTGGCATGTAGCATATGGTACTCGGGCCCATCATGGTTTGTACAAATGGTGACCCTGGGTTGACCTTGACCTATTTTACAGCAATGTCAAATTTGCCGACTTAGGCTTTTGCATGGGGCAAAGTGAAAATAATGGATTTATAGGAAACCATTGAAGACAGTGTCACCAAAATTTGTAGATCAGGTAAAGTAACTGAATACATGAAGATCTGTGGGTGAGAAAGGTCAAAGTCATTCATTGGCCTTAGACCAAGGTCATTCAGGATCCATATTTCAGATATTTTTTTCTCTAAAACTGCTGAGCCAATTTAAGTGAAATTTAATATGGAGCCTTTGTGAGTTGAACAACTGAAAAAAAGCCAATACGGTCTAGATCACATGACCAAGATGAAAAGTTGCCAATATGGTCTAGGTCACTAGACTCATCACAACAAAGTCTAAAGAAAGGGAATGACCTATAGCCATCATGAGACAATGTGTTGCGTGCAGGACCCAGGTCAGTACTTCCAATGTCAAGGTCATACTTAGAGGTCAGACATAAAAAAGTGGCCTTTTTTCATGTTTGGTCAATAACTCACTTTTTCCTGGATGAATTTTAAAATTACTTGGTGGAAATGTTAACCATCATGTGACATTTGTTTGAATTGAGGTTTTCATCTCCGCCAACACTGTATAGGTCATTTTGGAGACGTTGCTTCCAATTTTGTGGGACTTTTACCTGGCATTGAGATGAAATGGCATCTCAATAGGGTTTTTGTGCATGGGTGGTCCGACTTGCATCACTTTTCCTGGACAGGCTTAGAACCTCTATGCTGTTTACCAGTACTCATTTGCAGTCAGTTTCAGCTCTGCATGGAAGTATCATGCAGCACAATCTATTTCTTCAAGCCCGATGGGCGGGGGCCAGGGGTCATGAGACAATGTGTTGCCCCCAAGAATCAGGTAGGTACCTCAATGATAAAAAAAGGGGGGAAAAACAAATTCTAGTTTTGTTCTGTTACTGCTCTTGAGATATGAAAATAAATTGGAACAAGTTTTCTTTTTGTTTCATTTGCTTCTGTATACAGTATACCAATTATGTCCTATGGACAGTTCCTCATATTTTACCTTTCTGTGAGCCAGGCACCGAGGTTATAAAACTTTTTTCACGCTCAACTCACTTCAGCATGAAATTTACCCTGCTCATAAGTTTTAAAATGCCAACAAATATTGAGATGGCATTTTAAAATTTATGAGCAGGGTAAATGACATTTTCTGCTGATCTAAGTAGGAAAATTGTCACCAGACAGGTGAGCGGTTCAGGACCACTGGTCCTCTGGTTTTGTTTGATTTGAGGTTTAACCTCCCCATCAACTCTGTAAAGGTCATTTTGGAGACGTTGCTTCCAATTTTGTGGGACTTTTACCCGACATTGAGATGAAATGACATCTCAAGCCCTGTCGCCCAATGAAACCAATAAGGTTTATAAGCATGGATGGGCCGACTCACACCGCTTTGCCTGGGCAGGCTTGGATCCTCTAAGCGGTTTACCAGTACTTTTGTGCAGGTCGGTTTCAGCTCTGCGTGGAAGCATCATGCAGCCCATATATTTCTTCAAGCCCCAATGGGCGGGGGCCGACCAGATTCAAAGGGGGAGTTCCAGCCTATAGTAAATTTCCATAGGGTTCTGCCCACGCACAGATTTCCATGATATTGTGCATAATTAATCCCTGGTAAACGACTGTTCATTATTTAGCTATTTCACTCTCATATCTGTTTTCATTATAAATCTACAATGTTTTGTTTATTTCCACATCCGAAAATAGTGGTACCTCAAACAAGTGTATATATACATAACAGCTTCTTATAATTTGGAGTTATTTTGTTCTCAGGCATAGCTGTAGTCATTTGTGATTTTTTTGTATCACATTTGCTATTGTTCAGTTGAAGTTCCACAGACCATGATCAATTTCATATGGAGCAGACCCCAGATTTCACAACCATAAAACTTTTGGAGTATGTTTGACTTTTGATTTCACATTGTTGCAGTTCTTGTCACCCCATCATTTTAATATGAAAATTGCCCATATATGTGTAGAACATTTTATCAAACTTTGTTGAAAATCTGAGACCGGTAACATACTGCATTTGAACATTGAATAGTACTGGTCAGATTTTTATTTTTTTTTTAAAACCATTGTAGATATGGTATAACATTTTCAGTCGAGAAATTGCTCACCAAATGAATATATGTATGTTTAAACCTTGATTGTATAGTATGAGCTCATTTAATCAGCATTTGTATTATTTATGGTACCCTGGGGAACACCAAAAACACAATTAATTTTGAGTGTTCATTAACAGTTCAATCGGATTTTATTAAAATAATATTTCATTTCTTAACAGGCGTTTTTGCATTTAAAGTAATCCTAAAGTCTGCTGAAGCTTATTATGGCAAAATTGTTGAAATGGCAAGTAAAATGGATGGTTCTGTAAACCAGACAATTTCGCTTGACTCTCTGAACTGATGCAGTCTACTTAAAAGTTTGACAAGTCTGATTGTCATACCTGAATGACACAGCTTGCTTGAATGGCCAAGCGTAATGATGTTTTATTATGGCTGAGCCAGGTATGTCATAATAACACAGACAATATTTTCTGATCTTTTGGCCCGCTGTATACACAGATTGCAGTAGACAAAATGGAAACACAAGTGTGTTGGCTCTTTTGTCACTCTAACAATGCCCCCGCAACTAAAGCAGAACAAATACATAAAATTGCCTGCTGTGCAAATCAGTGTCAGAAAGTTATATTATTTATATTCTTAAATATGATCCAGAAAACAAACAATTATTTTTTTATTATCATGAAATAGTATAATAGAGAAGACTATTCAGTTCAGCTTTCGAACGATTTCAGATGAAGAAAAGGGCAAACAGTATATTTACTATCAGTATTATAGTAAAGTATAAAGTCAACTGCAGATTTTGGTTCAGAATATGTTAATAGTACAGCTAACAGCTGATTTACGCCATTTTCAAAAACTGATGAATACAGAGCTAGAAAACTTAACATAGATGACAAGTACTGCATACAGATGACTAAAAATGCGAATGGTATTTCAACATCTAAATATAATATCAGCTATCAAATGCATTAGTTACAGCTACTTGCCTTCCATCTATTTCTTTTAAGGAAGTGTATACCAAATGCAACTTTTACAACTAGTTGCAGTGTGACTTGCTCTGCATTTATTTTGAAGACTAAGACATTGTAGCTTACACTTTTGCAGCTGTTATAATGAACCTAGAAAAAAAATGCAGAAAATGGTTTTCATGATCTCACAAAACCTTTGGTGGGGGAGCCGAATGTGAGTCTCTTTGACCAAGTGATGTAAGAAAAAATTACCAATACATGGACCGATCAATCATTGGTTGGTTGATTTTAGGTTAAACGTCCCCGTCAACACTGTATAGGTCATTTTGGAGACGTTGCTTCCAATTCTGTGGGACTTTTACCCGACATTGAGATGAAACGACATCTCAAGCCCTGTCGCCCAATGAAACCAATAGGGTTTATAAGCATGGACGGACTGACTTGCACCGCTTCGCCTGGGCAGGTTTAGATCCTCTAAGCGGTTTACCAGTGCTCGTGTGCAGTCGGTTTCAGCTCCACGTGAAAGCATCATGCAGCCCATCTATTTCTTCAAGCCCCGATAGATGGGGGCCTAATCAATTTTTAGAACAAATCGAAAAATCAGTCTGTTGCTTCACAGTTTGCAATTTATTGGCTGCTGTTTAATTTTAAAGTAAAAATGACAACAACAAAAATAATTAATGACAAAAATAGGAATATGAAAGTAATTTATTAAGCAGATTCAGTATGTCATTGCGTATTACTGACATCAAGTGTCTTTGTATTGCAGGGTTTAAAAATATACAGAAATACCAAACAAAACACTTTGTCTTATTCCTATTTTTCCATAATATAATTGTTTGAGGATTATCATTTTTGCGATACTGTCAACACAAACATTCATCATGAACAGTGCATGAATGAATTTTATTTTTTTCTCTTTAAAATGTTTGGATTGAACTTGTGTACTTTGCTAATGTATATTCTCATTTACTTTTTAAAAGTCAAACCAAAACTCCTGTCTGTAAACAGTGCCTTTTTTGGGGGATGGGGGGGGGGGGACGGGTAATTATGTGTGTGTGTGTGGGGGGGGGGGGGGGGGTGAGTTTTTATTACATAATGCCTATGCTAAGCTTTGTATGATAAGGTGGCACTAAATGGTCATTAGAAACACAATAAAAATACACTTTAAGGAAATCTTGTCCCCTTATATTGCAACTGATTTTAGCACAAAAATAGACCTGAACTCATATCTAGCAATCAAAAACAATGTTACCGGTTTCTGACTTTTATGAAATTTGTTTGCTATATAGAGGATATATGTGGCCTATTTTGTATGCAATATCTTGGGGTGACAAGATCAGTAACATATCTAATACTTATGATGAAAATTTTATTTTTTAAAAATTTTCATGTAAAGTAGAAGAAATTTTGTAAATAAATTTATCAGAAAATTTAAAAGAGATAGATACATTTACATTTTTTATATTAGATTAATTCTTATAGAGTTATGATGCCAATCAAAGCAACAAAATTTGAAAATAATCATACCTATTGATTTAAGACTGAAAAGTTCACAGGTGTGTATGACCTCTAGAGGGGACTACCCCAGGGAGCTCTCCTGAGACCTATAGTAATTTATCAAATGAAACAAAGTTATATATATAGTTGATAGTCCTCAAGTAAACAACAGTTGAAGTTTCAAGAAAATCTAAGCGTGGGCAGATTTGGAACTCCCCCTTTAACTGATACATTTATGCTAACAAGCTCTTGTTATGAATAGGGCTGGGACAATATGAGTGTGAAGCATGGCAATTTGAACTGTTTGTTTTGTTTGTTTGATTTAAGATTAAACTTCCCCATCAATATGTATAGGTCATTTTGGAGATGTTGCTTCCAATTTTGTGGGACTTTTACCTGACATTGAGATGACATGACATCTCAAGCCCTATCGCCCAATGAAACCAATAGGGTTTATATGCATGGACGGTCCGTCTCACTTGGCCTGGGCAAGCTTAGATCCTCTAAGTGGTTTACCAGTACTCATGTGCAGTCGGTTTCAGCTCTGCATGGAAGTATCATGCAGCCCATCTATTTCTTCAAGCCCGATGGGTGGGGGCCAGCAATATAAAGTGTAATAGAGCTTCTTTGATATACATATCACTATACCGTAAAACTCCTAAAGATTCAGACACCTGGAGTCCAAAAGGTGTAGATGGAATGGCATACAGTGTAGACCCTGATCAGAATGCTCCTGAAAGAGCGGGCTGACCTGGGTCATCACTGTTTGCTTAGGCCTATATGTCCCAATACTTAGGATCATTATGGTATATATGTTCATTATTTAACGCTCTGCATGCTGGGTATTTTTTTGCAGCAGACGATCGTTTGAATTTTTTTTCTAATTATCCGAGAAAACAGGATTTGACATCTCATGCAAATTGTCTCCATAGGAGACAATTTGCATGAGATATCAAGTCCTGTTTTCTGAGAAAAAATAAGGAAAATATCAACAATTTGTCGTCTGCTGAATTAGCCTAGAGAGTGGTAAAGGTTAATCAAACAGGTTTGTCAAGAAAACAAATAGTGAGATGAGCTATTTTTTGATAACTGAAACTTTCTATTCACATCATGTAAATAAGTCTGTGAAATTAACACCCCCCTGAACCCCACTTTATATAGGGAAAACTGGGTTTATTGGGGTATACATTGTTTCTCTTATTTCTGCTCCAAGACATAGGTTGTGGGTACTCAGTAGAACCGCCTCATTGAGGCGGTTCTAACAAGCACCCACAACTTATGTTTGCAGTATATATAAGAAAAATATCACAGATTTTCATCAGAAAACTAGCAATTTTGAAGATGTGGAAAATGCACAATATCGCATAGGTGTGTTATTGTAATGACCAATATGTACTTTTCAGGCTATGACTATTTACACAAATCTCCAGACTCAGAACCAGGCTGTTACTCAGGACCAAGAAACTCCTGAGGCAGGCAGTAATGCAGACCCTGATCTATTAGCCTCTATAGAAGAAGAAATTAGGAAAGTGAAAGACAGTGAATTCAAAGACACACAGAGTATAGGACTTGCACAGGACTCAAAATTCAAAGATGGTGATATTGAAGGTTCTAAGACAGATATTAAAGCTTCTCGGAAAGGAAAGCCAACATCAGAGGGGGATCATGATGTATGAGGAATGATAACCTCTTTTAGGTCCTTTGTTAACTTGTTTGTAAATGTGAATAATGTTGAACGAGTTAAGCTACGATCAAAACAATGAGATGCTTTAAACTCAGAATTCAGAACTCCTGATAATATAGAGATCAACCATGGTTATTCATGCATTAAAGTTTGCCAGATTCCAAGGAAGCTGTTTGAACATGAGGCCGCTGGGCCACAAGTTCAGGTATCTTCCAAGGGATCCAGCAAACGTTAATTAAATGAAATAACCATTGATGATCGTTGTTCTTGCATAACTTACCATTCCAACAGCAAATTCTGGCGAAATCCCCCAAAGGCTCCATATAAACTATTTCATGGTTTCAATTAGCCATGGGCATAGGTATTTATGTAACACTGCTTGCTTGAAACAGAGGCATGATAGACATGATCCAGAAATTAGAAAGGTCTTTCAGCTTTGACGAATTGTATCCATTGGGTGAAACTCAGCCGTCCACAGATTTTCTGCATTATTATAGTCTAGTTAGCTCGGCTGTTTTCGAAGAAAACGACGAGGTATTTTCATAGCTCTGTCGTCCTCTGCGTGGTCGTCATGCAAAAACTTGGACATTTTGTAATATCTCTGTCATTTCTGAACATATTAACTTGAAACTCGGAATAGTTGTTCATTATGAAAAGGGGAACTCATACCAATAGGTGAGGTTATTCTTAAAATATTTTTGACAGAGTTATGCCCCTTTTTGGACTTAGAATTTTTGCAAAAACTTGGACATTTTGTAATATCTCTGTCATTACTGAACATATTAACTTGAAACTCGGAATAGTTGTTATTTATGAAAAGGGGAACTCATACCAAAAGGTGAGGTAACTCTCATAATATTTTTGGCACAGTTATGCCCCTTTTTCGACTTAGAATTTTTGTTTAACTAAAAGAAACTGCAGCCGAGCGTTGGCACCCGCATGCGGTGCTCTTGTCTATACAAAGTGCTCATGGTGAACTGTTGAGGTCCGTCAATATCTGTCATGAATTGTTGTATGTCATGCTTTGTATGTCATGTATTGCATGTAAATGCATTCTATGTTATTTAATGTCAACATTCACTGCAGTGTCAACATTTACTTTAAGGAGAATGGATACACCTTCAGGGGAAGCAACTCCATCTAAGTATTTTGTCTCCCATGTCAACAGGGGTCAACTCTTAAAGGAAAGAGTTTGCTGTAGACCCCTTCAACAGGGGTCAACTCTTAAAGGAAAGAGTTTGCTCCTAAGGAGCAAATTCTTTCCTTTAAGAGTAGAACCCTTTTGTCTGCAGGACAGAGATTATAGGAAAGTGAACAGGAAGTCTCGAAAGTTGTCTCCCTTTGAAAAAATGGCGGAAAAACCTACCAGGTGTACCCATCCCCCTTAAATGCCAACTTTTTCTAATACCGTGGACAAATTTCATTAAAACTTAACAGGAATGTTGCCGAAGTCGCTGCCTACCAAAATAGCTAAAATCATTCTCCTCAAATGAACAAGATGGCCACCAGACCTAAAATAGAAGAACCTTTAAATGACAACTCCTCCTCTACTCCTGGGCAAATTCCATTCAAACTTCATAGGAAATTTGCCAAGGTGACCCTCTACCTAAATAGCTAAATGATTCTGCTCTGATGAACAAAGTACCAGCCCCGATAGCTCAGTTGGTAGAGTGTCCGCTCCGGGGAACGGGAGGTCACAGGTTCGATCCCGGGCCGCGACATACCAAAGTCGTTAAGAATGGTACTAGCTGCTCCTCGCTTGGCACTCAGATTTACGGGGTAGAGCTAGGACAGGATAATGTGACTGGGTGTGGTATCATGTAATGTGTCTGGGACATGATACTTCAGTGAGGCAGCACTATAAAAGTGAGCATTGAGCTCCCTGTCGCAACCAGACACCGTCGTGATATGACTGAAAAATTGTTGAAAGTGACGTTAAACCCGAACTCACACTCACACACTGATGAACAAGGTGGTTTCCTGAGCTAAATATAAAAGAATAAAAAAGCACCATAAATGGTATCTTTACCTTTGGTCCAATTTCAGTAAAACTTTACAGGAATGTTGCTTAGGTGACCCTCTACCAAATTGGTTTAGATAGTTCTGCTTCATAGAATAAGATTTCTTGTACACCAGACAAGGAAATCCGTGATTTTACCCTGGGATAGAAATTTATGTTCTGACCCTGGTGTTCCGACCCAAAATCGAATATAATCGCGTGTTTGATAAATGCACTGGTTGATTACGACCTTGTATGTGCCGTTGTTAAGGTTGACGTCACAGCAACGTCACTAAACATTCCTGCAGTGTCAACACAATATGGCGGACGTTGGTAACCGTAGTGACTGCAGCATTAAAAATCCGCTTTAAGAAATGGAAGGTATGCAAGAAAAAGAATCCAGTATGGGTGTGAGGGGTGGATAGAAAAATCTATCCCTCGGGATCACTGTCCGGCATCACTCGGCAAGCCGAGTGATGCCGGACAGTGTCCCTTGGGACGGATTTTTCTATCCACCCCTCACACCCATATAAGATTCTTATAGTCTGTCAGTGCTAAACACACAAAAGCCTTAAGTCGGTGAACCTCATGACTTTCAGAAGCTGTGTCACACATTGAAGTCAGGTGAGCAAAATGGCCACTGAGCTAAAAAAAAAAATTAAATGACCACTCCTTTGACACCTTCGGTTAAACTTCACAGGAAAGCTGCTTAATTGGCTGGATAAAAATTGCTTCACTCCAATGAACAAGATGGCCACCAAAGCCAAAATTAGAAACGCTTTAAATGACAGTTCCTCCAATACCTTTTAGTCTGATTCTATTGAAACTTCATATGTAGGAAGGTGGATAAGGTAATCCTCCACCAAAAAAGCTAAGATTGTTGGCCATAATTGATCTCATTTTGCTGTTTGTGAAATTCTGAATAGGAATAGGAGAATGACAAAAGTAACCATTATCCTGCTGAACAAATTAATCTAGCCACAAGCAAAGTCTCCAAAATGTCATAAATAGTGTTTAGGGGTACATAAAATCTCAACACAAACAATCTCCCCTTTATCAGGAGCTATGGGCATGCACAACCACCTAATGGGAACAAAATGTCTGACTCAGTGTTTTTGGCCTTTGTGTGTAACCTTCTTGTAGAAGGGTTGTTGGATGTGATGAAGGTGTGTATATCCTTGGTCATTATGGGGCCTGGGTGACACTGCTTTATAGTTGACCACAATATCCATTGTCTTTGCAGCAGTAGAGCAAAAATGGGCAATATTTTATACAGTCAGACTTCAATGGTTCGAACACCTTTGGGACCTCGAAAATCTGTTCGAGGCAGGGGTAGTTCGAGCCACAGAGGCTTACTGCCAGGAGGCATAACGAGGTCCTTTTTTGACATATTTTGGGTGTCCTGTTATGAAAATGTATTTATCGCCTCATCGAGGCAATTCTAATGAGTACACACAGCATACATTTGTAAGATAAAAGACGAAATATCCTATATTATCTCGCACCATTTCTTATGTAGAGGACTTCCCTAGGGACTCAAGAACGGGTTCGACTCAGCCATGGTAAACGAGCCATCCGCGTTCGAGCCATCGAAGTTCTTCTGTATCTTCTAGATCTGCACTCATTCTTTATTCCTTATTAATTGTTCCCCTATCCCTCTCTCTGTTGTATCTCCTCTACTATCTCTAACAGCTCTTTTTCTCCCCCTGTCTCCGGGAGACAATGCAAGAAGGCCCTTAATTCTTGTCCTGCTGAGTGAGTGAGTGAGTTTTAGTTTTACGTCCCACCAACAGCTAAGGTCATACGGAGACGGGACCTCGGTTTAAAGACTCATCCGAAAGTCTGGAGAAGCCCGGGATCGATCCTGCGATCCCTGGTTTACAAGGCGAGTAGCGTAACCACTGCACCACGGAGGCTTCTATTGTCCTGCTGAACCAAGATCTTTGCAAACAATATAGATCCTGATCAGAAGGAATCTTAAGAAGTCATCTGATCAGGATCTACCCTGTTTGTCACTTATTTTGCAACTGTGAATGAATACATTGTCAGGTAGCTTGATACAATGGGTGTGGCAAAATTAATTATTCAGCAGGAACCCATTGTGGCAAAATTGATTATTCAGCAGGATCAGGATTTCGTATTGATGGGTCATTTTACCACAAAATAGTTCACCTTCCTGTATTGTTAGTTTTACACATGCAAACTGTTTATACTTATCCTTCTGAACACAACAACCCTTAGATCCAGAGCCACTTATCAGGATCTACACTGTTAGACATGCAGTTTAAGAATTTGCGGATATAAGTTGCGTCAAGTAATCTGATTGGTTCGAAGTCAGAAATGGTACCAGTGTAGCTAAATTAATTATTCAGCGGGATAAGGGTTAACCCAAAAGATTCCGAGCAAAACTACTAAAAATGTTGTCTGCTTATGAGATGTTGTCTGCTGAATTGTTTTGCAAACTTTTCAAAAATAGTTTTGCATACAGGCAAATAGTCTGAGCCCAGATCAGACTGCTCCTACAGGATCCTACAGGAGCAGTCTGATGTGGGTCCACACTGTTTGGAAAAAAAAAATACTTTTAAGGTAATCGGCAGATGGCAAAGCAGACGACAATAGTTGGGCAAAAACACAATTATTTATAGGTTTATATAAACCTTCATTCTTTGCAGAACTGTGTGATAAGTGTGCTCTTTACATATGTCAACTGATGTAGCTGAGATTGATTGGGAGAGGCAAAAGTGTCATGTATCTTGACTCACTGGGGAGCCCAACTGGTATTGGCTTATAGTTTCAGGGCTGGAAAATTGTTCAAAATTTCACTCGTCCTGCTTGACCAAGCACATGTAGATTTTTGTCAATTACATTAGGACTAGACAGAATATTTACTTGTCATCCAAAAAATCTTTTTCTCGTCATGGTGAGGGGACTATTGGAGTTTTCCAGCCCTGAGTTGGGTAATGTGTGTGTGTGTGTGAATTCGGGTTTAACGTCGCTTTCAACAATTTTTCAGTCATATCACGACGGTGTCTGGTTGCGACAGGGAGCTCCATGCTCGCTTTTATAGTGCTGCCTCACTGAAGTACGAGGACTGTTCAAATATGAATGCAACTAAGCACATACAAATGATTCCGTGATAGATTTCGATGAAAAATTTATTTTGTCCCCTCAAAGTATTCCCCTTTAACAGATATACAAACTTTCAGTCTTCTGATACAATCATTGAATGCATTTTGGTAGTCTTTTCGAGGTATACTATGAAGGCACCGGAATATTGCAGAACCGAGGTGTTTGCGCTGTACAAATTTTCGACCAGAAATGTATTTTTTCAGCCGCGGGAACAAAAAAAAGTCACGCGGGGCAAGGTCAGGAAAATACGGGGGATGAGGGAGTTCAACAACCTTTTCCTGCTTCAGATAGTCTTGCACAATGAACGCCTTGTGCGATGATGGATTGTCATGTAGCAATCTGACATTGGCCAAACCAGTTGCGGGTCTTCGTTCTTTGAAATATTTCTTCAATTTTCGAAGAACTTTATTCTTGTAAAACTTCGCATTTACAGATTTGCCTTTAGACACAGCAACCTAAATAGCAGGGCCTTGATTTGAAAAGAATATGGCATACATTACCTTCTTGACGCTCATGGTCCGCTTTGCAATGCATGGTCTTTTGCAATACTTAGTTGCCCATATTTTGTTCTGAATCTTTCGTTTTGGCTCAAAAAAGTGAACCCATGTCTCGTCACCTGTGACGACATTAGCGAAAGACCGTGCATTGTAATTTGGAAACTTTTTAAGCAACTTCTTGGCGCACTAAACACGTGTCTTTTTCTGCTCATCTGTCAACAGATGGGAAATCCATCAAGCATAGATCTTTCTCATTTTCAAATCCCGTTTCAGAATTGTATGAGCTGCTCCTAATGAGATGCCAACCATACTAGCTGTTTGCCTAGTGGTGTATCGTGCATCGGTAGCAACTATTTCTTTCACTCTAGCAACCATCTTGGCAGATGTTGCTCTTTTTCGGCCGAAGATCATGTGGTGCATCTTCTGTTGAGCCTAGCCCACAGCTGAATTTCTTACACCAACAAAAAACTGTCGGAAAAGACATCTCATTATGCCCATAAACCGAACATATTTCATTAAAAATGTCTTTGCAACGTATACCAAGAAAACAACGATTCTTAATATAGGACCATATTTCAATGGCGTACTCTGACCTTCTTCCAACCATGTTTTGTATTAGTATACAAGAGTAGACAGTGTTTATCGAATGACATACATGGCTAAAGTGGACGGATTTTAACAGGTGTGGTATCAATGTGTAGGTAAAATGTTTTTCTAAGCTGTGATATTTATTTCCAGGTGATTTTTGCATTAGTGCATGAGAAAACGCTCTACTTGCATTCATATTGGAACAGTCCTCGTATCATGTCCCAGACACATTACATGATACCACACCCAGTCACATTATCCTTACACTGGGTCGACCAGTCCTAGTTCTACCCCCTAAATCTGAGTGCCAAGCAAGGAGCAGCTAGTACCATTTTTAACGACTTTGGTATGTCGCGGCCCGGGATCGAACCCGTGACCTCCTGTTCCCCGGAGCGGACACTCTACCAACTGAGCTATCGGGGCCGGTCTGAGTTGGGTAAGACTTGCTATAAGGAAGAGTGGTAAGCTCTTATTTCTTCTTTTTTCTTCACTTTCATTCATTTTCTTCTTTCTCCACTGTGCCTTCTCTTTCATCGCCTGTACTGTCTCATCCTTTTTCTCCTTTTCTCTGGGAGACTACACAAAATGACCCACAAGGGTTGATGTGTCATTAAACCCAAATGCAGTCAATCAACTAATGTACTTGTGTATCAGTCTAAACCATGTTTAACCCTTGTCTTGCTGGGCCAGGATTTGTTCTGCCTTTGCAAACAGTGTAGATCCAGATCAGATGGCTTCTGAAGAAGCCATCTGATTAGGATCTACACTGTTTGTCATTCAGCCTGTGAACTGAACAAATTCATGATATCAAGCAATTTTATTGGTTGATTGTTGGAAATGGATGTGACAAAATTAATTTATTCAGCAGGACAAGGGTTACGACAGGGTGGATATTTGTTATTTTTTTAGCTTTCTTAAGCTATTTATTATCCAAAAAAGAAAGAAAGACCTCACTTTGTTGATATGACAAACATGCAAATACAGAAATAAGAATAAAAATGCCTTAGGGTAAACAAGATTAGTAGTTCTGTATTTTTTTTCTTCATTTCCCATGCTTCATAGTTACATGTTTGTATTTTTACTTCCCAGTCAACACCATTTAGATTTTATCAGTTATCCCTTAAGTTAATTGCATTGTAACACCTTGACCTGATTATGGTATGCTATCTCAGGACAAGTGAGCTTTATCAGGTCAACGTGACATTGCACTTTTATGAATGGACCAGACTCCTTGAAAATTAGCAAAAAATGTTATTACTGAAACTAGAATCGTGCATTTGATGGCACGCCATCACATATTCCCACGCTTTCTAAAGATACACCACTATATAAGTTCTCAATTGCAACTCCCACCCAATCTTAAGATCAAAATTCCAAAAGTGTCATGCACTCCTCAGGCCAAAGACCTATCAGTTCCCAAAGTTTCATGTTTCTATCTGAAACGGCGTAGGAGGAGTTATCTGGTAATCGTTAAAAAGGGGATTATGGGGGTGAAAATCCAAGTTTTTGACCTCTGGTGACCTCAAACCTGACGCTAGGGGTCAAATTTTGATTGTTATGTATTCTACTCATTATGCCGTTCGATTTGATATGTCACACGACCAGGTTCTGAAAACTTTGGTTTTATCCCCGGGGCACCCCACCCCCTGGCCTGGCCCCTAGGGGTAGGATCAAAATTCCGAAAGTGTCATGCACTCCTCAGACCAAAGACCTATCAGTTCCCAAAGTTTTAAGTTTCTAGCTGTAAAATTGTGGGAGGAGTTGTCCGGTAAGACGGACGTACCTACGGACGACTGAGACAATTACACTATCCCCACTTTTTCTTCGAAAAGCGTGGGGATAAAAATTGGAAAAGTTAAATGAAAAAATATCATAGGAAAACATGATGGTCAGATGATACTAAATGTATGGACCAATTATTGCACACCAGAGTGTTGGGACCCACTGAAGCAATTGTAAATTGCATATTTAAAGAGTGTACAAGGGAATAAATAGAAATGATAAATAGAATACCAGATTCATATCATTTGATGTCAAGTTTGTCAGGCTCGGCTTTGAGTCGCTTGGCAAACCTCTTGATTCTACAAGCATTCTCGAAGCCTTGATCAAAAGACACAAATCTGGTAATCTCTATATATCAAGCCAACCACTATACCTAACCACACTTCCTGGACAGGCTAATGTATACATAAACGGTTAACCAGTACAGTGCACCTTCTTTCGCCAGAAAATGACAACTGCCCACCTTGAATCAGCGAGTCGGAGAGAATGACCATATAGAAAAGACTTCAAGATCATCCTCAACAAAAGAATGTTGCTGATCCAGCAGGTATTGAACCCTCGACCTCCTGATACCAGTCAGACGTGCATCTGACTGAGCCACAGAGGCCGGCAAACCTTCAATGACTCTCAGATATCAATGCATATATATGTATTAAAATTCTCAGTGCTTTTACAGAATAAAAACTTAAACAGTAAAATTATATATTAAGACCACCTTTGGGGCTGTCTCTGACCAGATGACACTGTATGCAGGAAACACAAAAAATTACTAAAGTTTTTCAAAGCAGAATTAGTCTTAATTTTAGGTGGTCCTAGGCGGAATTATACTGAAGTTAACTATCAAGACATAATGTCATTCATGTATCAATCAAATACATTGACTTCAATCGAATACATTGACTCACACAATGCAACATGCTAATTTAATAAGTAACTGCACTCTAAACTCGATTTAAGCTCTCCAGTGGAGTTCGTTTCACTGACCCTTCCAAGGTGGTTCTTCTGTTGTGGTTTGTCTTTGTGTGTGTGTCGCTTGTGTTTTTAGCTCACCTGAGCATGAAGTGCTCATGGTGAGCTATTGTGATCGGTCAATGTCCGTCGTCCATCGTGTGTCGTGCGGCGTCAACAATTTGCTTTAAATGCTAACTCCTCCTTAACCCTTGAGCCAATTTCAATAAAACTTTATAGGAATATTGCTGAGGTGACCCTCTACAAAAATAGCTAAAATTGTTCTGCTCCGCTGAACAAGATGGCTACCAGAGCTAAAAATAGAAAAATCTTTAAACAACAACTTCTGCTGTACCTTAAGGCCAATTTCATTCAAATAAAGGAATGTTACATAGGTGACCCTCTACCAAAATAGCTAAAAGGTTTCCACTCCGGTGAACAAAATGGCCGCCAGAGCTAAAAATAGAAAATTCTTTAAACGGCAACTCCTGTACCCTTGGGCCAAATTAATTCAAACTTCATAGGAATGTTGCTTAGAGGACCCTCTACTAAAATAGCTAAAACGGTATTGCTCTGATGAGCAAAATGGCCGCCATAGCTAAAAATAGAAAAACATCGTAAATTTGGTTCAAACACAAACTCCTCCTCAACCCATGGGCCAATTTGATTCAAACTTCACAGGAATGTTGCTCAAATGACTCCCTACCAAAAAAGCTAAAATCGTTGTACTCTGACAAACAAGATGGCCGCCAGAGCTAAAAATAGAAAAAGTTGCTCCTGTTCCCTTGGGCCAAATTTATTCAAACTTCATAGGAATGTTGCTTAGGTGACCATCTACCAAAATAGCTGAAAAGGTTCTGCTCTGATGAGCAAAATGGCCACCATAGCTAAAAATAGAAAAACATCATAAATTCGCTTCAAACACGAACTCCTCCTTAACCATTGGGTAAATTTGATTCAAACTTCACAGGAATGTTATGTAGGTGACTCCCTAAAGAAAAAGCTAAAATCATTCCGTTCTTACTAACAAGATGGCCGCCAGAGCTAAAATAGAAAAATTCTTCAAACGACTACCTTCTTTACCCTTGGGCCAATTTCATTCAAACTTCATAGGAATGTTGCTTAGATGACCCACTACCAAAATAGCTAAAGTGTTTTTGCTCTGATGAGCAAAATGGCCGCCATAGCTTAAAACAGAAAAACTTTGTAAATACACGTCAAAACACAAACTCCTCCTCAACCTTTTGGCCAATTTGATTCAAACTTCACAGGAATGTTTGTTAGGTGACTCCCTACCAAAATAGCTAAAATACCGGTAGTTCGATGCGGCGAACAAGATGGCTGCCAGAGCTAAATATAGAAAAAATCTTCAAACGACAACTCCTCCTTACCCCTTCGGCCAATTTGACTCAAACTTCACAGGAATATTATGTTGTTGACTCCCTACCAAAAAAGCTAAAATTGTTCCGCTCTGACTAACAAGATGGCCGCCAGAGCTAAAAATAGAAAAATTCTTCAAACCACAATTCCTCCTTACCCCTCGGGCCAATTTGATTCAAACTTCACAGGAATATTATGTCGTTGACCCTATACCATATTAGCTAAAATGATCCCACTCCGATGAACAAAATGGCCACCAGAGCTATAAATAGAAAAACATTGTAAATTTGCTTCAAACTTCATAGGAATGTTGCCCAGGTGACTCCCTACCAAAATAGTTAAAAACATTCCACTATGATAAACAAGATGGCCACCAGGGCTAAAATAGAAAAAATCTTCAAACGACAACTCCTCCTGTACCCTTGGGCCAATTACATTCAAACTTCATGGGAATGTTGCTTAGATGACTCTCTACCAAAATAGCTAAATGGACTCGCTACGATGAACAATATGGCCGCCAGAGCTAAAATTAGAAAAAACATTGTAAATTTGCTTCAAATGCGAACTCTTCCTAAACCCTTGGGTCAATTTGATTCAAACTTCAAAGGAATGTTGCCTAGGTGACACCCTACCAAAATAGCTAAGACCGTTCCATTTTGATGAGCAAGATGGCCACCAGAGCTAAAAATAGAATGTACTAGAGACAGTGACATTCAGGTGAGGGAATCAGGGGCCTCTGGGCCCTCTTGTTTTGTTTTGGATAGCCAATTGGCCATTTTGTGGGAAAGTTTTGCTTTTCGCTATTGGTGTATCCATTAGGGTCCAGTTGTTTCATGTTTGTGTTTTTTTCCCTTTGATGTCTCTGATGGGAGCTGTGGGTTAATTGTATCGATTCCTGATCATTGCCTTCACTCTGTATTAAAAATAGCCATCAGAAGAGATGGCAAATCCCCTGACCAAAAGCCAATATGGCCTTCAGAAGATTGTTCACCAATAGGAAGTGCACCAGAATTAAAACAGCAATATACCACAAAAGTATTGCAGTTATGGTCATCACAAGATTATACTGTCAAGGGAGATAACTAAAAAACCAGGGCACTCAGAATTGTGGATCTTGCTCATGACATGCCTGCTAAAGCTCATGTATTTCTGTACGAAGTATCAGCAATATGTCTCAAAGGGTATTTGAGATATGGTGATTACAAGCTGGTCAAACTGTTATATTGGAGGGTAGATAACTCAAATACCACAGCACCAACAGTTGTGGTTCTTGCACATGGCACCCCTTCTGTACCTTGTATACAATTGCGCCAAGTTCCTATAATATATCTCAAAGGGTGTTGGAGTTATGGCCATCACAGATTATATTGTCAGGGGAAATAACTCAAACTCAGAGCACCCAGAGATGTAATTCTTGAGCATGACATACCTGCTTATCCTCATGTACATCTGCATCAAGTACCATCAATATGTCTCAAAGGGTATTGGAGGTACGGTGATCACAAGGTGGTTATACTGTTATATTGGAAGGGGAGATAACTCAAATACCATAGCATCCAGAGTTGTGGTTCATAGGCATGAGGCGCCGTCTCAACATTGTTTACAATTGTGCTCAATGAGGCGGTTCTAACGGGTACCCACAATCTATTTTGAGCAGAAATAAGAAAAATCGAGGTGGTTCTAACGAGGTGCCACAATCTATGTTTTAGAGCAGAAATAAAAATATCGCAATTTTTCATCTTAAAATTTTCGATTTTCGGCGTTAAAATTCACTATGTATTTGTATAGGCGTGTTTTCATAATGTAACTGAAACGGGCCTCCGTGGCCTAATGGATAAGAGCGCTGACTCTTAGTCATTAGGTCTCTCACCGCCGTGGGTTCGAGCCTCGCTCGGGTCACGTGTGAGACGCCAAGTTCTGCAACGGAAGGTCAGGTGGTTTTTCTCCGGGTACTCCGGTTTTCGCCCACCTATGATTAACGATCGGCTCGATATGAGTGAAATAATCTTGAAAGGGCCGTAAAACCCAAACCAAAAAAAAAAAATAATGTAACTGAAAGATGGCAACACTGCTGCTCAGCCATTAGTAGGAAAGCTGTGTGCATTTGATTTCTTGTTTCCATTTTAGCCCAAGTACATAACAGAATTTTCCGTCATTCTCTCAAATTGGAGATTCTATGTGTCATTATGCATGCACATGTATATGGGTTAGAGTAATGCATGCAGGTTGAAACTTTTAATCTGTCAACATGCAGACAAAATGATTAAATTGGGCGTTTGGGTTTTTACCGGACAGCACTGGTGGGTGGAGAGGGTGAAACAGTGCTCCTAAACGTGGACATATACCATTAAATTACTGTACTTTAAGACATAGACCCAGATCTGATGCTGCTTTCTGCAGTGTCTGATCTGGATTGACACTGTTTGCCAATTTTCCAGGTCGTGAGCCTTGTCCAGGGAAGCAAAGCCATCTAACTACATGCATGCAGTCTGTTGTTTAACATCTATTTATATAAGTCGCCATCAAATGGCTCTGACAGACCTTGTGGCAGAAGAACATTGTTTTTTTAAATTAGATCGGAATGACGTCTATAAAATTTAGAAAGCCCAGGACACTGACAACCCCGACCAAGACGACTAGCAGCCAACAATTTCTTATGTCCACCGATGATAGCCACATGACCAGACACTCTGGCAAACTGAACCAACTTCTAAACATAAACACCACAGGATGCCGCATGAGGAACATCACCATCCAAGAAAGGAAAATTTACAATCGCAAAAACAAAATCATCCTGTTTATCAAACATTTTGCAGGAAACAAACCCATCTATAATAGATAGATGTAAATACAAAATCGGGGCCCCGGCACCAGAAGAATTTATTCAATACTCAATCGAAGCCACGGGGGTGGTGGGTGGAGGCAAACCTGACTGACCAAACCACCGAAACAGGTCATGTCAGAAAGTGCGTGATGCTCTCACGTTTCTACTTGACAATATTTATATTAGATTCGGTACTAAGTTATTTTGACAAATTGTGGGTATTCCAATGGGTACGAATTGCGCACCTCTTATGGCTGATCTGTTCTTGTATTGTTATGAAAGAGACTTCATGTTGTCACTTTCCATTGATAACCAATCTGAAATTATTGAATCTTTTAATTCTACTTCTAGATATTTAGATGATTTATTAAATATTGACAATACTTACTTTGTTGGTTTGATCAAGCAGATTTATTCCCTAGTACTTCAGTTAAACAAGGCAAATTCCTCTGATACCGAGGCCCCCTTTTTGGATTTATTATACCCCCGACATGCGAAGTATGTCAGGGGGTATATAGTTTTCGTCTTTCCGTCCGTTCGTTCGTTAGTTCGTTCGTTCGTTCGTTAGTTCGTTCGTTCGTTCGTACTTCCGTCCGTCCCGCCGTTCGTCAACCTTTACGTCAAAGTTTTGCGTTAAACCTTTTTGATAGCTCATATCTCTGTAACCACATGTTAAATTCTCTTCATATTTGGTAAAGGATATCTCTATAGCATTACCTTTCATATGGAATAACTAAGCCCCTGGGTCAAGCCCCTGTGTGGGCTGTCTGTCTGTCCATCTGTCTGTTCATCTACTTTTACGTCAAAGTTTTGTGTTAAACCATTTTGATTGCTCATATCTCTGTAACCACATGTTAGATTCTCTTCATATTTGGTAAAGGATATCTCTATAGCATTTCCTTTCATATGGAATATCAAAGCCCCTGGGTGGGCTGTCTGTCCGTTTGTCAACTTTTACGTCAAAGTTTTGTGTTAAACCTTTTTGATTGCTAATAACTCTGTCACCACATGTTGGATTCTCCTCATATTTGAATAGGATATCTCTATAGCATTACCTTTCATATGGGGTATCTAAGCCCCTGGGTCAAGCCCCTGGGTGGGCTGTCTGTCCGTTTGTCAACTTTTACGTCAAAGTTTTGTGTTAAACCTTTTTGATTGCTCATATCTCTGTCACCACATGTTTGATTCTCTTCATATTTGGTACAGGATATCTCTATAGCATTACCTTTCATTTGGAATATCTTAGCTCGCGGGTCAAGCCCCTGGGTGGGCTGTCCACCCGTCAGTCCGTTCATCAATATTTACGTCAATGTTTTGTGTTAAACCTTTTTGATTGCTCATATCTCTGTAACTACATGTTAGATTCTTTTCATATTTATACCCCCGGCATACGAAGTATGCCAGGGGGTATATAGTTTTCGTCTTTCCGTCCGTTCGTTGGTTCGTTCGTATGTTCGTTCGTACGTTCGTTCGGTCGTTCGTCAACCTTTACGTCAAAGTTTTGCGTTAAACCTTTTTGATTGCTCATATCTCTGTAACCACAGGTTGGATTCTCTTCATATTTGGTACAAGATATTTCTATAGCATACCTTTCATATGGAATATCTAAGCCCCTGGGTCAAGCCCCTGGGTGGGTTGTCTGTCTGTCTGTCTGTCTGTCCGTCTGTCTGTTCATCTCCTTTTACGTCAAAGTTTTGTGTTAAACCTTTTTCATTGCTGATATCTCTGTAACCACATGTTAGATTCTCTTCATGTTTGGTAAAGGATATCTCTATAGCATTACCTTTCATATGGAATATCTAAGCCCCTGGGTCAAGCCCCTGGGTGGGCTGTCTGTCTGTCTGTTCATCTAATTTTACGTCAAAGTTTTGTGTTAAACCTTTTTTATTGCTGATATCTCTGTAACCACATGTTAGATTTTCTTCATGTTTGGTAGAGGATATCTCTATAGCTTACCTTTCATATGGAATATCTAAGCCTCTGGGTCAAGCCCCTGGGTGGGCTGTCTGTCTGTCTGTTCATCTATTTTTACGTCAAAGTTTTGTGTTAAACCTTTTTCATGGCTGATATCTCTGTAACCACATGTTAGATTCTCTTCATGTTTGATAAATGATTTCATGATGCATGTCCCTTCCCCCACCCATGGTGACCTTGACCTCAAGGTTATGGTGACCTTGACCTCAAGGTCACGGACTTAGAAATTTTACATTTGGTTAAAGTTTTATGTCAAAGTTTATAGATGCCTGTATGTTCTATTTGATGCCCTCACTCCCTTGGTCCATTTAGAAATTTCATGTTTGGTTTAGCTTTTACAAGCACATTTATAGATTCTTATAGCTTCTTGACTTCATTCATATTACATACAAGCTCGAAAGATATATCAGAGGGTGACGCTGGCCGGGGGTATACGTGACCCACTGGTCACTTTCTCTAGTTGGTAAAGGATATCTCTATAGCATAACCTTTCATATGGAATATCTAAGCCCCTGGGTCAAGCCCCTGGGTGGGCTGTCTGTCAGTTTGTCAACTTTTAAGTCGAAGTTTTGTGTTAAACCTTTTTAATTGCTTATATCTCTGTAACCTCATGTTAGATTCTCTTCGTATTTGGTACAGAATATAGCTATAGTATTAACTTTCATATGGAATATCTAAGCTCCTGTGTCAAGCCCCCGGGTGGGGCTATGGTTCAATAATAAGGACTTACACATTTTGATCACGTCCAAGTTTTTTGTTAACTGTTTTGGTTTAAACAATATTTATTAGAATAAATTCACATGTATACATCGCATAATAGTATATGGTACAGGATTTGATAACTGTTTTCATTATACTCCTTGCATACAAAGTATATCAAAGGTTATAGTTTTTGTCTTTCCATCTGTTCATTATTAGTTAGTTGTTCTTTCTTTATGCTGTGACCCTTGTCAGATTTGTCAGCTTATATATTGGTCCTTGTGATCTTAGAAACTGGAGCAACTAGAACTGTTAAATTTTGCATAATAATTTTTCTTGAAATGCAGACAAAAAAAATGCAAGTAATAATAAAAAATGCATTGCTTTATTATGTCATTAACAGCTACTTTAATTCAGCAAATGTTGTATGACAGCATATTCTGTGTTTATTGTTTCCGGGTAAAATTGTTCCAAATTGCAACAAACTTTGAATTTTTATTATTCAGCAAAGACAAGCAGTTTCATCTTTGCATATGATAAATTATACTATATTTGTTGAAATGCAATAGTTATTCTCAGTGGACTAAATGGAAAGTTTATATGGAAAGGTTCAATGCTACAAACAAATTTTCATTTCCACTAAAAGGGGATGGCACTGGTCGGGGGTATACGTGCCCCACTGGGCACTTTCTCTAGTATTTATCTATTGTAGATGGATTTGTTTCTTGCAAAATTTATGATAAACATGATGATTTTGATTCCGAGATTGTAAATTTTCATTTTTTGGACGGTGATGTTCCTCGTGCGACATCGTACGGGGTTTATATTTCGCAGTTAATACGATTCGCTAGAGTGTCTAGTCATGTATAGGACTTCAACACTTGTAATAAATTATTAACCGCTAAACTTCTTAATCAGGGGTATCGGTATCATAAACTACGTAAAGCCTTTTCTAAGTTTTATAGACGTCATTCTGATTTGGTTTCAAAATTCAATGTTGGACTTAAAACACTTCTGCAACATGGCCTATCGGAACCCGAATTCTATGGTGACTTAGTATATAAATTTAGAAAAATACATGTCTGTAATGACTTTAGTACCCAATTTCGTAATATCGTTCGTCGATATATAAAGATTTGGTACAACATAAATGTTATAAAACAGACTGCATGCATGGTGGTTAACCTAATCACGGTTGGCAACTTTGCTCCCTTCTTTGATTGCAAACCGGTGGGTCAGGCTTAAGATTATATGACGGTTCCAGCGTAAAAGCATAAAAATGAATTTTATTTTTTTTTTAGTATTCTTTGTGTTGGTTGGCGCCTGATGCTCCATCTTTGGTCGGGCCCCTCGGAGTCTAACTGTTGGTTTTCTTTTGCTCCAGCAATTCTGTTGTTGCATGCTGGCGAGTCCTCAATCTTGTTTCATCTCTGAAGTTTTTTTATTTGTATGTTCTCGGAGATGTTACACTGATGAGTTAGGAAGCCTTCATGCGGACTAAACAAAATTAGTGTAAAGGCGAGGATTATGGCTATGTAAAATCGATTTAAGCCCCCAAGTGGAATTCTTTCCACTGACCGTTCCAAGGCGGTTCTTCTGTGGCGGTTTATTTATGTTGTTGTTTGTTACTTACTGTGTGTGTGTCACTTGTGTCTTTTTGTTTTGGATGGCAATTTGGCCATTTTGTGGGAAAGTAACTGTCCTTATGGCCTTCCTTTGTTTAGGTTTCCATTGTGGTCTGGTCGCTTCATATTTGTGTTTCTTTCCCTTTGGTGTCTTTGATAGGTGGAGTAAGATAATTGTATCGATTCCTGATCTTTGTTTTACTTCTACATTTTCAATACCTATTACATCATCCAAATATCTAGAAGTCGAGCTGGAGGCTTCAATGATCCCAGATTGGTTTTCAATGGAAAGGAACCCCAAGAAATTCCCACAGTATGAGCACGGATTCCTTAATGAATAATAATCCTCAAGTAATCCAACAAATTTGGAATGATTTTTTTTATCTTGAAACACCCAAATTGAAACTAAAAGGAAATCCATATCCATTTTGGAGACTTTAGAAGATTCTAGAGTATTGCTCTTACGCTCAAAATAATGTGATCTTTCTAGGTGATTTTTTTCATCTGTTTTTGTAAACAACATGGTAATCAGATGTAATTAATTTGCGACTCATTTTCTAGATTCTTCCTTACAGTAAGAAACAAAATATTACCAGGCCTCATTAGCTCATCCAGCGGGGTGAAAGTGGGAATCAGAAAAAAATCTTAATGAAACAATTACCACACATAGAAGCTTGACAAGGTATGTTACCTGACAAAATTACCATTTTCCGAAAGTTTTCTGCAAACACTCTCGAGGTTTGAAATGCAATAGGCTTTGATGTCTCCCTTGTAAGTGTCCTTGGACCCAGTATCTTGACTCAAAAGGGCTCATTATGCACGTCTTTGGTGTCAGCATGTCCTTGAGAACAAAATAGTCATTTGTATGGAATCCTTGTCATGAAAAAAGGAACAAAAATATAAAAGTAAACTAATTAATAGAAAGAAATGAGAAGCATTGATAAGCCCAACTGTAATATTTTCAAAATTGTGATTATATTTTTTGTGAGGATTCAGTTCTACATTACAATAGGTCAATCATTGCCTTCACTTGTACTTTGAAAAGTAGAAGTAAAACAAAGATCTGGAATCGATACAATTAACTTACTCCACCCATCAAAGACACCAAAGGGAAAGAAACACAAACATTAAGCGACCAGACCATAATGGAAACCTAAACAAAGGAAGGCCATAAGAACAGTTACTTTCCCACAAAATGGCCATATGGCCATCCAAAATAAAAAGACACAAGTGATTCACACAGTAAGTAACAAACAACAACATAAATAAACCTCCACAGAAGAACCGCCTTGGAACGGTCAGTGGAAAGACCCCCACCGGGGGGGTCTAAATCGATTTTACGTGGCCACAATCCTCGCCCTCACTTCCGTGGCGAAATGCAATAGGCTACTATTTGAAGCTTCTGAATTGCACACCAGAAACACTTGCAGTCCAGAATATGTTTCGATGCTCTCTCACCAGTATTTAAACCAAGACAACCTCTGCCCAACTGCTGTCATTACAAAAACATTTATCAAAATGAGTGTCTTATCAAAAGAGAAATGAAGGCAATGATCAGGGATCGATACAATCAAACCACAGCTCCCATCAGAAACACCAAAGGGAAAGAAACACAAACATGAAGCAACTAGAGCCTAATTGAAACGTCAATAGTGGAAAACCAAAAGGACAGTTACTTCCCCACCATATGGCCAATTGGCTATCCAAAATAAAATGATATAAGCGATAGACACACTCAAAGACAAGCCATAACAAAAATAAACCGCGACAGAAGAACCGCCTTTTAATGGTCAGTGAAACGAATTCCACTGTGTGTGTGGGTGTGTGTGTGTGTTGGGGGGGGGGGGGGGGGCTTAAATGGATTTTACGTGGGCACAATCCTCGCTCTTCTGTTACGATTTAGAAAAATAACTTGTTCAGTCGGCAAGAAGGCCTTCTAACTCATCAGTGCAACATCTCCGTGAACACAAAAATCAAACAACCACAGAGATGAAACACAGGTGAGGACTCAACGACCGCAAGAAAACACTGAAATGCCAGAGCAAAATAAAATCAACAATTAGCCCAGAATTCAGCCTTCCTCCAACCAACAGGAAGGTTTTAGACTCGGTGTAAAGAATGATAAGCAGAGATAAGCCTTTCATGTGAACCACTTCTGCACAAAATCGTGTTCCTTTACCGAATTTTCTAAGTTTATGAAAGGGTCAGCAAAGTTTTTTTTTCTATCCCCTTCTTGTTGTCTCTTGTCTTTTCTGTTCATGCTAATCATTACGCAAACACGCCTATACAAATACGTTGCCATCTGTATCGCCGTAAAAAAATGAAAATTTTATGATGAAAAATTGCGATATTTTTCTTATTTCTGCTCCAAATATAGATTGTGTGCACCCGTTAGAACCGCCTCATCGAGGCGGTTCTAACGAGTACCCACAATCTATATCTTAGAGCAAAAATAAGAAAAATAAGGTATACCCCCGGAAACCCCAGTTTTACTATATAAAAGTGGGGTTCAAGGGGGTCAAAATTATATAGGCGTGTTTTCGTTATGAAATCCTACTACAATGAAACTTATACTACACTTGGTCTCTAAGGAAAGGAAGATGTAATAGCAGAAACGTGCTCATGGATCCATAACTCTTGGAGTTATGTCCCTTGGTATGTTATCAAATTTAGCCTTCCGCTGATTCAAGAAGTGCAGTTGTCAGTTCCTGGCAAAAAGTGTGCACTGTACTGGTTAAGCGCTTACGTATAAGCCTGCCTAGGAAAAATGTGGCTAGGTAAACTGACCGGCTAAAAAATGACATAATTAGTGTTGACTGGCCCGTTAAACTCCAATAGAAACAAACAAAATTCTCAAATTTTACCATTATTGAATTTTTTTGTAACAGGTATTTCAGAAAGTATGAAAGCTAGAAAGTTGAAACGTCGTGTTATCACGAGACAGTGACTGGATGTATTATAAGAATCTTATATGGGTGTGAGGGGTGGATAGAAAAATCCGTCCCGAGGGTCACTGTCCGGCATCACGAGGCTTGCCGAGTGATGCCGGACAGTGATCCCGACGGACGGATTTTTCTATCCACCCCTCACACCCACATAGGATTCTTTTTCTTGCATACCTTCCATTTCTATTGCAAATTTTTAATGCTGCTGTCACTTCGGTTACCGACATCCGTCATTTTGTGATGACACAACAAGAATGTTTGGTGACGTCACGCATGACGACGCCGCGCATGAGGTTGTAATCAACCAGTGCATTTATCAAACACGCGATTATATTCGATTTGGGGTCGGAACACCTGGGTCAGAACATAAATTTCTATCCCAGGGTAAAATCACGGATTTCCTTGTCTGGTGGGCAAGAACGTGTATTCCAGAATAGGGGTCATGGGTCCATATCGCCTTGATTTGTTTCTCTTGATAGGTTTTCAAATTAAAAAAAAATGCATTTTGCTTAATAGCTTTTATATCTGTGTTCCTACTTCAATAAAACTTATGCTAATTTTGTTTTCTGAGGTGAGAAAGATGTTATAGCAGAACAGTGATCAAGGGCCCATTATGTCCCTTGGTAGGTTTTCAAATTTTGCCAATCTTGACACTTTTTGTAACCGATTTCTCAGGAACTATGAAAGTTAGAAAGCTGAAACTTTGTATATAGAT
Source organism: Lucinisca nassula (assembly GCA_963580285.1). Taxonomy (NCBI): domain Eukaryota; kingdom Metazoa; phylum Mollusca; class Bivalvia; order Lucinida; family Lucinidae; genus Lucinisca; species Lucinisca nassula. The sequence continues at coordinate 25,483,286 of OY757018.1, forward strand.
GGCTAGATGTACAATGCATACCAGAATAGGGATCAAGGATCCATAACCTTTAAAGTTATGTCCCTTGATAGGTTTTTCAATTTTTAGATGCATCATTACGAGAACATGCCTGTATAATTTTGACCCACTCATACTCCACTTTTATATAGTAAACTGGGGTCTCCGGGGGTATACTTTATTTTTCTTATTTCTGCTCTAAAATATAGATTGTGGGTACTCGTTAGAACCGCCTCGATGAGGCGGTTCTAACGAGTGCCCACAATCTATATTTTGAGCAGAAATAAGAAAACTATCACAATTTTTCATCATAAAATTTTCATTTTTTTTTCGGCGATAAAGGTGGCAATGTATTTGTATAGGCGTGTTTGCGTAATGTTTTTTGCTAAATAACTTTTACGTTTGTGGTCCTACTTCAATGAAACTTATATTACACTTGGTCTCTGAGGTAAGAAAGGTGTAGTAGCAAAATAATGATCAAAGGCCCATAACTCATGGAGTTATGTCCCTTAGGTTTTCAAATATTGCAATTCTTGAAAATGCTTGTAACATATTTCTCAGGAACTAAGAAAGCTTGAAAACTGTAACATTGTTTGTTTGTTTGAGTATTGAAGTTTAACGACCCAGTCAGCACTATTTAGGTCATTTTCTAGCAGTTCAGTTTACTTACTTACTTACCACACTCTTCCTGGGCAATCTATACGTAAGCGGTTAACCAGTGCAGTGTAGGAGGGTAGGCTGAAAAGTTCTGAGCCTGACCAAGATCCAATGGTTTGTCCATGCTGAAAGTGCTTATTTTTCAACATAGTCTCCCTTCCTGTCCACACACTTCCGCCCGCGATGCTGGAGTCCTTGGATCCCAGTGGTATAGAAGGTCTCATCTTGGTCCCTGAAAAACTCCTCCACAGCAGCTATCACCTCCTCGTCTGACCGATAATGCTGCCCAGCCAAGTGCTTTTTCATGTTTGGAAACAGGAAATAATCTGATGGAGCTAGATCAGGTGAATACGGAGGGTGATCGACATATGTGAAGCCACAGTCATACACAGCAGCCATTGCGACAACCGATTTATGAGCAGGCGCATTGTTCTGATGGAACAAGACCCCTTTTGTCAATTTTCCGGGTCGTTTAGCCTTAATTGCTTTTCGCAATTGTTTTAGCAGATCTGCATAATACTCCCCATTAATTGCTCTGCCCTTTTGAAGGTAATCTATGAATATTATACCCTTGGCATCCCAGAACACTGATGCCATCACCTTCCCTGCAGAGGAGACGACCTTTGCCTTCTTTGGAGGGGTAGAGCCAGGGTGCTTCCATTGCATGGGTTGTCTTTTGGTCTCTGGCTCAAAGTGATGAACCCAACACTCATCCTGAGTGACAAAACAGTCAAGAAAACCATCTTGATCTGTTTCAAAAATAGCCAAGTTGGCTTGTGACAGGTTCAGTCTGGTCAACTTTTGGTCAGGCGTAAAAAGCCGTGGCACCCATCTGGCGGAAACCTTCGACATTCCTAATTCACTGTGTAGAATGTTCTCTACCCGTTCACGGGATATGCCAATAGTGTTAGCTAACTGATTCACAGTTAAACGCCTGTCATCCATCATGGCCCTGTGCACTTGGCTGATGGTTTCCTCTGTTGTTGCCGTTGTGGGTCGTCCAAACCGGTCATCATCTTCAAGACTGTCCTTGCCCATCTTAAAATTTGCTGCCCACCTTTTCACGGTTGCATACGAAGGAGCATTATCCCCTAGTGTAGCAACCATATCGGCATGAATGTCCTTAGGAGCTAACCCCTTTTTATGGAGGTACTTGATGACACCACGATGCCAGATTTTGTCCATTTTCTCAAAAACGTGCCAGTATAAATTTTCAAAGTCTAGAATTTCTAAATTATTGCAGGTAAACTTGAACTCATTTGAGTCAAATCAAGTAATAAAGGTTTGGATTTAAGGAATACAAAATTTCATGGCTGTTCGATGCCTGCTTCTTGGTCAGGCTCAGAACTTTTCAGCCTACCCTCGTACTTTCTTTTGCCAGAAACTGACTACTGCCCATCTTGAGTCAGCGGAAGGGAGAGAATGTCCTGATTCCATGCTCAATCTCCACGAAGGAATGTTTCTGACCACGTCAGGTATCGAAATGTGCCCTCCTGATCACCAATCAGACGCGCATCCGATTGAGCTACCGGGGCCAAACTCTGAAACTTTGTACAAACATGAACAATGACTGGATGCATCATGCATACTGGAATAGGGATCAAGGGTCGATACCTCTTTGGGTTCTGTCACTTGTTAGTTTTCAAAATTTAAAATGCATTTTGCTTAATAACTTTCGTGTTTTTGTCCTACTTCGATGAAACTTCTACGTAACCTCAAGAACTGTAAGGGTTACCAAGACGAAACCATGGTACACACATGGACTGTCAGTGTGTAATTTGTGAATTATGCATCGTATTATCAGAGCTTACGGCCCAGAACTAATGGAGTGAGATGTCTTGATAAGTTTTATACTCCCACATACCATGTCCTACAGTGATGTTATCTAGTAAGCATGAACTAAAAATATTTCAATACTGTGTTTTTCTCCTCTAATAGTGCTGCAGCGGGGTAAAAGTAAGAACCTCTGACAGCTCTAGTTTTCTTTGCAATGGGGTTAAAAAATGCAGCCACATTTTATCCCCATTTACTATTTCTTTGAGACTCCTAGAATCTGCATCCTTATATTTTGCTAGAAGTTCTGGGGCTTTTTCTACTCTTACCCGCTTTTGTTCAGGTGTCGACAGATTGGGAATCCACCTAGCACAAACCGTCTTAAGCTTTAGCACTTCTTTCAAAAGATCAAATACGGCCGACGAATTCATGTCATAAGTGTACCGCACATCTTCAATTGCCGTTTTCACAGTCTCGACTTCTTTTTCTTACACTGTTGAAAGCAATCGACCTGTCTGCGGCTCCTGTCTGACTGAAGTTCGTCCACCTCTGAAAAGTCGCACCGATCTGCAATCTGTTGGATACGATAGTGCATTTCTACCACAAGCTTTATCCAACTCTGCTTTGATCTCCAATGGCAACATGTCTAGCGATGCACACACTTTGCAGTGCACCCTCTGTTCTTCTAATTAAAAATTGGTATTTTCGTCCATATTTTCGCCAAGCGTCAAAGACATTGTCTTATACAATGTTTGTTTGTTTGATTTGAGGTTTAACGTCCCCGTCAACACTGTAAAGGTCATTTTGGAGACGTTGCTTCCAATTTTGTGGGACTTTTACCCGACATTGAGATGAAATGACTTCTCAAGCCCTGTCGCCCAATGAAACCAATAGGGTTTATTAGCATGGACGCTCCGCCTCGCAACGGGGTTCCTGGACAGGCTTAGATCCTCTAAGCGGTTTACCAGTACTAGTGTGCTGGCCGGATTCAGCTCTGCGTGGAAGCATCATGCAGCCCATATATTTCTTCAAGCCCCAATGGGCGGGGGCGCTGTCCTATACAATGACGACTCTAGCACACATGTACATGCATAATATTTTAATTCGGTAAATTTGAACATGATGGCCCTTCATTCGATCACCTGAGTCACTTAAAGCAATATTGACCTGATGACTTGGTCTTTGACCCAACAAATAACGCAAAACTGTGACCTCTAGGGAAAGAGAATAGTGTTTAAAATAGAAGTGAAGTCAATGATCAGGAATCGATACAATTAATCCACAGCTCCCACCAGAGACACCAAGGGAAAGAAACACAAACATGAAACAACTAAACCCTAATGGAAACATCACTAGCGGAAAGCCAAAAGGACAGTTACTTTCCCACAAAATGGCCAATTGGCAATCCAAAGCTAAATAATATAATTAAGGCGTAACTATACCAAATTGAGTGGCCTTTCTGATATTTAATCTTCATCAGTGTGCCTCAGCCGCAAAGTTATGAAACCGAAACAGATGATGGATAAGTCCCGGCAAACATAGCACATCCCCCTCCGAGCACACACCGACCGACGTAGCTCATGAGACAGGTCATCTGGAGGCATCAGACAAGAGAGGCCTACCCTAAGACTTATAGGCGCCCCCACCGAGCCAGCATCAGCAAATATGGCCCTCATTCCACGGAAGTCCCGGGCATCAGGAAAGAGACGTCCAAAGTAGCGAGACTTGCAAAATTTAAAATATAACAAAAAGTGGCAACCTGAATCTGCTCAAATACATGTCTCACCTGACAAGTCAGTCTTAGTTTTAGAAAAATTAGAATTTTAAACTGCAAAAGTTAAAGATACGATATATTTATTTAAATCAGTACTTGATTACTGACGTCAACACCGAAGTATCAACCTCAGCACTAAGGAACCGATACTGAGCTGATAATACCCTCGGGGACGAACGAATCATCCACCAGCAAAGGTACCGACCCAGTGGTTGCAATTAAGGCGTAACTATTCCAAATATAGTGACACAGAGGCCTTTCTGATACTTTATCTTCATCAGTGTGTCTCCACAGAAACAGATGATGGACAAGACCCGGCAAACATAGCACATCCCCCTCCGAGCACACACTCATGAGGCAGGTCAACTGGGGGCATCAGGCAAGAGACGCTTACCCTAGGACTTACAGGCGTCCCCCACCCAGCCAACATCAGCAAACATGGCCCTCACACATATAAGCCACACACACACACACATACACACACACACACACACACACACACACACACACACAAAGACAAGCCTTAACAAAAATAAACCACGACAGACGAACCGCCTTGGGACGGTCAGTGAAACGAATTCCACTGGGGTGGGGGTGCTGAAATCGATTATACATGGCCACTATCCTCGCCCTACCTTCGTCGCGATTTAGACAAATAATTTGTTCGGTCCGCATGAAGGCCTCATAACTCATCAGTGCAACATCTCAGTGAACACAAAAATGAATCAACCACAGAGATGAAACAATGGTGAGGACTCGACAGCAATAAACCACTGAAAGGACAGAGCAAAAGAAAACCAACAGTTAGACTCCGATCGGAGTGCACACTAGAGGCCACTAGAAGAAATATGACCTAGTTATATGACACTAACCATAGTAAGTTAAATGACATATCATCAAGTTAGACATTTGGTAAAGTGTTATGAAGATTAATGCAAAATTGTAGCTTCTAGAGACAGACATCTGACATTATGACCTTGCTTAGTCCCATATAACCTGTATTTGAATCTGACAAAGGTATCATTAAGACAAGGTTTTAACAAAATTCGGCCTTGTGAAGATCCGAAATGACCTACATTCTAACTTGACATAGATATAATCAGGTCAAACACTTTTGCAAAGAGTTACGAAGACTGCAGAAATATTGTGGTGTTTAGGGTGCACACAATATTTTAACAAAATATGACCTAGTTTTTTTTCTGAAATGACCCATATTTAAATTTGACTGATATATCGTCGTGTCAAGGTTTTAGAAAATTGAAGCACACAAGGTTTTAACAAAATCTGACCTGGTGACCTAATATTTGATCTGACATTACCTAATTCGAACTTGATTGTGATATTAAGTCAAACATTCTGAGGTTTCATGAGGATTGAATAAATTCTGTGGTGTCTAGAGTGCACACAATGTTTTAACGAACTTTGACCTAGTGACCTAGTTTTTTATCTTACATAACCCATATTGGAATTTGACCGAGGCATCATCAGTCAAACATTCAGATGAAGATTCATGAATTTTGAAGCAAAACTATGGTCTATGGGGTGTACACAATGTTGTTTACGAAATTTGACCTACTGGCCTAGTTTTTAATCCTACATGACCCATATTCAAACTTGAACAAGATATCATCAAGTCAAACATTCAGGTGAAGTGTCATAAAGATGAAAGGAAAACGGCTGCCTCTAAAGTGCACACAATGTTTTAACGAAATTTGACCTAGTGACCTAGTTTTGATCTGACATGACCCATATTCGAACTTGACTGAGGTATCTTCAAGTCAAGCATTCAGGTGAAGTTTCATGAAGATTGAAGCAAAGCTGTGACCTTCAGGGTTCGCGCAAGGTTTTATCGAAATCTGACCTAGTTACCTAGTTTTTGATCTGACATGATCCCTATTCAAATTTGATCAAGATATCAACAAGTCAAACACGTCCAGTGAAGTTTCATGAAGATCGTAGCCAAACTGCAATGCGCTCTCTAGGGGTCACACAAGGTTCTAACGAAATTTCACCTAGTGACCTAGTTTTTGATCCGACATGGCCCATGATCAAACTTGACCGAGATATCATCAAGTCAAACATTCCAGTGAAGTTTCGTGAAGAATAAAGCAAAACTGTGGTTTCTAGTGTGCACTCAAGGTTTTAACAAAATCTAACATAGTGATCTAGTTTTTGATCCGACGTGACCCATATTCGAACTCGACTGAGATATTATCAAATCAAACATTCCAGTGAAGTTTCATGCAGACTCTAGCGGTCTCTAGGAGACACACAATGTTTTAACGAAATTTGACCTAGTGACCTAGTTTTTGATCCGACACGACCAATATTCGAACTTGACCGAGATATCATTAAGACAAACATTCTGATAACTTTTTATAAAGATTAAATTAAAACTGGGGCCTCTAGAGGTTGCACAAGGTAAATGTTGACGACGTACGGCGGACACAGTGTGATCACAATAGCTCACCTTGAGCACTTCGTGCTCAGGTGAGTTAAAATGCACAAAATCTTCCAAACTATTACGCAATACGACTACTATTCCTACTTTCCAAATGGCCCGCACATGCATAGCGTTTTCATGAAACCCATACTGAAGATTCACCATTAACAACAACACGCTGTTTTCTGTAGCAACGGAAGGAATCTATTCATTTGAGACTCTTTCCCCCCCCCCCCCCCCCCCCCCAATTCCATAACCAAATAATTTGGATTTAAGTAGTTCATGAGGTGGGATGTCAAAAGCCTTCTCGAAGTCCAGAATAAATGTGTCGACCTGCTCCCCTTTGTCTAAGTTTTTTGTACAATCATAAATTATATGATAACCATGTTCAACTGAGTTTCGCATCTATGCTTTTTTCCTAAATGCATGTTGTCTGTCTGACAAAAGTTTATGTTCATCCAAGTGGGCCATGATGTTTGCGCAGACTATGTGTCCAAGCAATTTACATAGAACACAGGTCAGTGACACCGGGCGATAATTACGAGCAAGAGCCCTGTCTCCTGCTTTTGAAAAGTGGGCAGATGTTTGCTAGGAGCCATTCTTTGGGGATTTCACCCGTATCGATAGATTGTTGGAAAAGATGAGTAAAAACTGGACCTAACTCATTTGCTAGTTCCTTCAAGACTCTAAGTTGAATCTAATCATGTCCTTAAGCTTTACATGGGCTCAAGCCTTTAAGTAACTTGATCACTCCCGCCGATGATACAACAATATTTTCCATGAAAGGGGCCGATCTTCCAGTCGAAACATCGTTGAACTCAGTTTTATTAAACGCATCACTGAATTGACCAACAAATTCCACTGCCCTTTCAGATTCCGCTTCAGCAAAATAGAAGTGAAGGCAATGATCAACCCCGTTCCCTCCTCTTTATTAAGGGGTGTGATACCTTGCCTGGCTTTCTTCTGGCTATTGATATATCTGTAGAAGTCTCTGTGATTTGTCTTTACATCACCTACCAACAGACAGAGCATGTTGATTTTTGATGTCATTTTTAATTTCTCGTCTCAACTTCCAAACTTTTTTGCCTTAGCCTGCGGCCTCGGTTTTCAACACCTTCCTCGGGACCTATGGAATGTTAATGTATGGAAAACCATGTTCGATCACTATATTGGGGCACGTTTGGCGTGAATAGCGATTTTTATGCATTCTGATCTACAGACACGGACGTGTCTTTTTTTTTTCTTTTTTTTTTGCTACATAATGCGTCTTTTTACTCCTTTGTGTGCGTCTTTTTGCGCCCCTTTTTGTGCATATTTTTGCTCTTAACTGCTACTGCCATCTCTCTGTATTATCAGAAAAATATAATAATTTTGCCTCAGTTTGAAATATTTCATATTGTTAAAAATCCTAAATATCCATTGAAATATTATGCAACTTATTAATGCATATTTTCTATTCTGTTCGAATCCGGAACGTTTAGGTCCTGGGTCGTTTCTGCCTAAATTTGTATTTGGGTCATTTCGACCTATTTCGGTGGGTCGTTTCGGTCCTGTGTCGTTTCGACCTGGGTCGTTTCGGCCAGATTTTATGAGACAGATTTTTTTTTCAGCAGGGTACCTGTTGAATTTAGGAATATTTTTACATGGCCTTTATCGTTAGCCATGTTTATGATAGCCCTTGTAAAGAATTTTATCAGTTCGTTTCATAGCCATGTTTCCAGTTTGCACCAGCAAGGTGGTGTGACTAGGATTTGATAATTGTCTGAAAACAGTTTACCTACAATTGTATATAAAATCGTATATCGGATCATCACACAGCAGGCGCACGGCGCTAGGGCAACGTCAAATCAATTTTACCACGCAATGACTAAATCCATAGCATAATGCTAGTGCTTCAGGATACTTTAGTGTCCATGCTGCAAACTTACTGGGTCACCCAATCTAATTTCCTCCCATGAAGTGCGCACAGGACCAACACTGGAACATCATCATACTAAGGTTATGTGCATAGCAGCGGGAAGGCTCAACAATAGTTTTGGGTTTAATGACACATCAAACCTGTTGGGTCATTTGGAGTCGTCTCTCAGAGAAAGGGACTACAGAGATAGAAGAGGTAGTAGAAGAGAAGAGAGGTGTGGGAAAGAGGGAGAAAGGGGAAAATGAATAAAAGTGTACAAACAGAAGAAGCAACAATGTTCCCCTGCTACCCCTACCTGCTGCAAGGACAGCAGGTCTTGCCCAACTGTAAGTCAATATGAGTTGGACTCCCGCCACCTTTGCCTCACAACAGATCATATAAATACAGTTTTTTTATGTAGTTCGGACCAGATCCCTTTTGAAGCCCTCAGGGATCCCAGAAGTGACAATATTCTGTGGAAGTTGGCCCTTAAGTCTGATGCCCCTGTCGACGAAGGAGAGTTGACATAAGATGTCGACGGTCCATATACCCTGGGGGATATCCCCTACTGTTCGCCGCTTTTTGGTCGGAGAACCTGCAAGCATGAATGTCCACTTAGCCCAGAGATACATGTAGATCATGCCCAGCATTGACGACTTGATGCCAATGCCAAAGAGTTTGCCGGCCAAGGTGCTGTATCACTTGGGAGGTAATGCTGGTTGTGTGGTAGTCATCTCTGACCAACCAAGCTGCTCGCCGTAGCACCTATCAAGCTGCTGGATACTATATGTGGGTCCCATACTGATGGACCTAATCCAGGATAAGTCTAATCATGGTCCCTTCAACATCTTCAGACCAGTTGGTTATCTCCCTTGGCTGTTGTTTGCCTTTTTACAGGTGCATCAAAATGGATTCCCATGACATGTTTCTGAAATAAATGATGCACATGTACTTTAAAGTCTTTGAGATTGACAGTTCATGACTGTGTATCTATAACATTCAGTTGCTGTAAATCTTCGGCCAGGTTTCGTGATCATTGCCTTCACTTATATTCTCCATTTCGTTACATGACTGTCGCACATTTGGTTGGAGTGAGAAGACTTTGCCAGTCCATATTCCATTATAGGCATTGCTTTAGTCTGTCAAGATCCCTCTAAAGTGTTCAGTATCAGTCATGCTTGAGACCTCGTGATATAAAAGGCTGTCGTTAGCAAAGAGGTGAACTCCAGGACTAACATTCTGTGACAAGTCATTTATGCACGGGCAGAACAACAAAGGTCTGAGCATGACACCTTGAGGGACACCGGATATAGCTGGGGGAAATCGTGGTAATCAGGCCTGTGACCAGGTCTGGTTAGCCCCTGTTGGTCATGAAGCTCTGAGTCCATTGTAAGTGGTTTATACAGTAAAATTCAGCTATTAAGATCACCTAAAACTAAGTCTTATCCTGCTTAAAAAAGCCTATTTGGTAAGCTACAGTTATTCTTTCATTGTATTTTCTGCATACAGTGTCCTCTGTTCAGAAAGCACCTTTAGAACTGTTCAAACGTGGCCTTGAAGACCACTTTTGAAGAGTCCCAAAGGTGGTCTTAATTAGGAATCTATCTATCTATCTATCTATCTATCTATCTATCTATCTATCTATCTATCTATCTATCTATTTATCTATCTATCTATCTATCTATCTATCTATCTATCTATCTATCTATCTATCTATCTATCTATCTATCTATCTATATCTTGACTATTACTTGCAGGTGTACATACACTTGAGATTTGCAGGACACACGCCTACTTTACGGTAATGATCTTTAACCTGCAGAGGGGATGATTCTTCTGCTCAGGGAGTCTCCAGTTAATGTCCCGAGCCGAAGGACGGTGCACTATGTGGCATTCATCCCTAAAATGATGTTCGAATACCAAACTTTATGTCACTGCCTGGAATGGAACCGAGGGTCTCTAGCATCAGAGGCAGGTAAATAATCACGCTAGCACTACTGGAACTTTTGATGATCTACACCAAGATTAACTACCTAAGTCCTCCATAAGATACACTCTGATATAGTGTCTCCCCCCCCCCCCCCACACACACACACTTCCCTTTTTAGCCAAATATGACAAACTCAGTATATGAAGATAGACAGGGGTGTAAATGAGTGTGTTTGCTCAAAAGGCAGTGCCTTTATTTTATTAAATATCCGCAAAATAGGGTGGAAACCGGGTGAATTTGACATTTTTCCGTCCGGTTCGTCCCGGTAATTAGTTCAGTTAGGTTCGTAGAAATACCGGAACACACCAAAACACCGGAACACACTTGTAATTACCGGAACACACTCATTTTTTTTATTTTATGTCATTTAAAACCTTATTTATGACTCAATTACAGTTTTTAGTGTGTATGATGTTGTTACTAACAATTCTGATCCTACAATCATACAATAAATTAATCTTATTCCATTTCATTTTTATAGAAAATGTGTTCGATATTGAAGAGATATTTAATTTAAGGTTACAACTCTCTGATAAACTCATCTGATTACAAAATGAAGTCAATTTGCATATTCTTCCATAAAAAAATAAATAAAGATTTGACATTTCCAACAATGTGTCTCCGTTTCAGACGATAAACATGAAATGTCAAAACTGTTAGCTGGGAAAATATATCAAAATGTTATCTGAAATTTTTAACCAGTCTGCTTAGTGCTGACTGTCCTCCCCATGCTTTTGCCCTGTCTGATGTTATATGTGGTTTACGGCCTAATGAACAGATAAGGTCATGTCTGTCCGTAATGCACCAGCCTATTGGCCTTATTCTGAGCAGAGAATGAAAAAGGATAACTGGTGATGAAACATAGCAAGACATGTTTTTTATATTTGCACATTTTTATTTCATCATTATTCATTATAAAACAGGTTATAATCTCTCTCTCTCTCTCTCTCTCTCTCTCTCTCTCTCTCTCTCTCTCTCTCTCTCTCTCTTAAAACAATGTATAAAGTATATAAAACCAAATTGTATACACAGAAATCAACTTAACTAAAGCATTTGAAGTAGCGCCCCAATTTGTGCCATGTCATGAGAAAACCTGTGTTCAAACATATGTTGTTCCGGTAAGTTTACGCACCCTGGATTAGGTATCCCGCGCGCGTACGCTGTTCACATCACGTCGTAATTTTTAAACAAGTTTACCTTGTCATGGCGGACGATGACCAAAGTCGATGTGACCAACAAAACAAATTAGAAAAGGACTTGCAGAACTTCGAAATCACCTCCCAAAATTCCAATCAGCCATTGCCTTACAACTCCGAAAATCAAGTGCGAGAAATAACGCAGACAGACCATCTCAACAAGCGACTTTTAGGGGCATTTTTGGACAAGCTGAACGAAAAGGGAGATAATCTTGCAACAGATACCGACGATCCCACTAACAACGACGAATGGGAGGTCGAAATCAGTGAAAAGTTGTCTAATGAAACTGAAAAGAACTTGTAAAAGTTTGTTTCAAATTTGTTTGATAAGCTGTGCATTGTTTCAGGGCCTGACAAATCCAAGTTTCAGCCACTTGCCCTGCGAAAGTGGAGCGTTAGCTCAGTGGTTGGTGCACTTGCTTCTGATGCTAGAGGTCCCTAGTTCGATCCCCGGTTGTGGCAATAAAATTTCGGTGTCCGAACACGCTCCATTGGCATCATTTGCAGGGATGAATGTCTTAAAGTGCATCGTCCTTCGGATCGGGACGTTAACTGGAGGCCCCCTGAATAGGGTTCGCCGGCGTGACGTCACTGCCCGTAGCAACCGATAGGCCGCCATTTTTTGAGGTGAAAACAATAACAGAGCGACCGGCAATTACCCTTTAGATCGCTATCAATTACATTGAATAAAATCGTTTTTTTAACCTGAAAATGCATGTTACTGTAAGTAAAAATGATTAAAAGTAAAGAATAACGAGGCGGGAAATTTCCATTTAGTGAAATAACAGCTGCCTGATAACCGATGTCTACGGACTAGTGTCAAGTGTTGTGTATTCGGAGGTGTCATGGACTCGGGAAATATACTCTATCCAAGTGTCAAGGTAGGTTTGACAGTCTGTTTATTGTCAAAATACCAAAGAATCGATACGATAAAGGGGTCCACACTTTGGGTTGAAAGGACTGTAAAACCCCAAATTAAACAAAAATCTATACCGAGAAATGGTTCTTAGCTACAACCAACCAACCCTGTCTTTCATGTACCGAGAGACATTTCCCACTGTGCTATTATGCGGTGGAATAGCTATTCCGAGGTTATGCCAAGGCTAAGGGGACAGGCTAGTTTGTTAGTTCATTTACAAGGCACACATTCTAAAGACCTTGTTGTTGTTTTGACCTTTAGATCAGAGGCAATCATTTTAGGACCCCTGTTCATCTTCTTTAGCACACCCAGTAAGGAGGTTTTTTTTTCTACACTTTAAAGTTAATTACAATCAATTTCTAAATTTAGTCACCCATCCAACACCTGTGGTGATGTTCCAAGGGATCGCCTCGGTAAGTGCAGAAATGTTGTTGAAAGGGAGAAATACCAGCACTAGTTCGTGCCGAATTCGTGTTGCTAGAGAGAAATCAACAGACAATTTTACCAATAGAAAGGACAATTTCAGTTCATTATCAACAAAGCATGGCCCAAAGAATAATGTACATGTATTGTGAATCAATTACCTGTTATAAAATGTTCACTGCACATGTAAACATATTTTGATGTAGGAATCCAGTCTGGTGTATGAATGTCAATTGACGTGTCACCAGTAACAATTCTGATTCTGATCAGCGTTCTGTCGACTGCAGGCCCTTATCCACCGAGACCGTCTCTCTGGATGTTTTTCTCCATTTGGGAACTGATAGAACGATAGCTTTTTATCCAGTTGTAAATGATGATTTGTACAACCACCTGCACTACAGATTTTTGGCATGTTTTATCAAAATTGAAAGAAATATGCTAGTGACTTGGGTTTTATTTACACTATTTGCTTATTCAAAATGGCGTTTGTATTCACCCGCGTGCTTGTTGCTATCACGTGACAAACAAAAGTACCCGGATGACCGGCGAACCCTATAGGGAGAACCATCCCCTGTGCAGGTTAAAGATCCCTACCGTAATTACATGATTACTGTGTTGGCTTTCATCCTGCAAAACCTGGAGTGTATGTAATATACACCTGCGGTAATGGTCAAATGTGACCGACACAGTATCAGAAGATAGAGATAGATAGCATTCCAAAGCATCTTGAAAATGCCTCGGAATTAGAATATTCCCTATATATTCTATACATTTTTCTGGGCAAGTGAAATAAAAAATCACTTGCCCAGCCAAAATTTGGACTTGTCCCGGGCAGCTGCGTAATGGATTTGTCAGGCCCTGTTGTTTCATCAGTGCAGTTTTGCTTCTAGGGTGTGACATTGTGGGAATCCCACCAAAATTTGCTTCAGAACACAAGAATTTCATGCCCCTGCCCACCACCAAATACTGTACATTTCGTTCTTTCCTTCATCTCACCTTAACCCTAGAAGGGGACACAGACGGTGAATCGGCCCCCGTCCATCAGGGCATGAAGAAATATATGGACTGCATTATGCTTCCACGCAGAGCTAAATCCGACCTACACATAAGTACTGAAAAAACACTTAGAGGATCTAAGCCTGCCCAGGCAAAGTGGTGTGAATCCATGCTTATAAGCCATATTGGTTTCATTGGGTGACAGGGCTTGAGATTTCATTTCAATGTCGCGTAAAAGTCCCACAAAATTGGAAGCAGTGTCTCCAAAATGACCTTTACCGTGTTGACAGGGACTTTAAACCTCAAATCAAACAAACAGACGGTGATCATTATATACACTCCAGGTTTGCAGGATCAAAGGCTATAAAGTAATCATGTAATTACAGTAGGGATATTTAACCTGCACAAGCCCCCGCCCAAAGGGGCTTGAAGAAATATATGGGCTGCATGATGCTTCCACGCAGAGTTGAATCCGGCCCGCACACTAGCACTGGTAAACCGCATAGAGGATCTAAGCCTGTCCAGGGACCGGGGTGCGAGGAGGACCGTCCATGCTAATAAACCCTATTGGTTTCAGTGCTTGAGATGTAATTTCATCTCAATGTTGGGTAAAAGTCCCACAAAATTGGAAGCAATGTCTCCAAAATGACCTTTACAGTGTTGACGGGGACGTTAAACCTCAACTCAAACAAAACAAACAATTTAACCTGCACAGGGGGTGACTCTTCCTGCACAGGGGGCCTCCAGTAAAAACTTCCTGATCCGAAGGACGGTGCACTTAATGCAATTTATCCCAGCAAATGATGCAAATGGAGCATGTTTGGACACGAGATTTAAGGGGCCTTGCACCCACTTTTGGGAATGGAGCCGGGGCCTTTAGAATCGGGAAAATTATTGGCATTTTGGATGAAATTGGGAAAAAGTATTTTGTACTCTGTGTGAATTGTCTTCCAAGATACCATTTGTAAACTTAGTTTCTTTAATGCCTGACAGATTTTGGAAGAAGCAGATAAATTCTTAACATGCCCAGGAGTCAACTAAGCTTGCAAATGCCAAATATTATGGACACAGAAGCATTTATAAAAAAAACAACAACTTCAATTGATTTTATTTTTCAAACCGTGTGGCATACACAGTATGAATGTGTTTAAGCAGGTTAACTCATCTAAGCTGTTCTGGTTTGCGGGTGCCCCTCAATGGCCATCCAGCTCTGGCTTTTGTAAGTGATTCCCAACTGGTGATTTCCACCGTATATGTATTTTTCAAAGATTAAGCTATTATGGTGTGGAGGCGAAGTTCATTATCAGAGAAATATTAAATATCCTTATTCTAGATAAATTACCTGTTTAAATATTAAATATATCACTTAAAAACGTATTTATTAAATATATTTTAATTATTAGAAAGCTTTTTTTGTGATCATCAATGAAAACAAATTGTCTTTTTTGATTTTTTTAAAATAATTCAAGGGAGATTACCTATGTGTAACAACAAATAACAAGTAGACACTTTTATTATACCCCGGGATACGAAGTATGTCAGGGGGTATATAGTTTTTGTCTTTCCGTTCGTTCATACTTCCGTTCGTCAACCTTTACGTCAAAGTTTTGCGTTAAACCTATTTGACAGCTCATATCTCTGTAACCACATGTTAGAATCTCTCCATGTTTGGTAAAGGATATCTCTATAGCATTACCTTTCATATGGAATATCTAAGCCCCTGGGTCAAGCCCCTGGGTGGGCTGTCTGTCTGTTCATCTACTTTTACGTCAAAGTTTTGTGTTAAACCTTTTTCATTGCTGATATCTCTATAACCACATGTTAGATTCTCTCCATGTTTGGTAAAGTATATCTCTATATCTATACCATTACCTTTCATATGGAATATCTAAGCTCCTGGGTCAAGCCCCTGGGTGGGCTGTCTCTCCGTCTATCTGTTCATCTACTTTTACGTCAAAGTTTTGTGTTAAACCTTTTTCATTGCTGATATCTCTGTAACCACATGTTAGATTCTCTCCATGTTTGGTAAAGTATACCTCTATACCGTGCCCTTTCATATGGAATATCTAAGCCCCTGGGTGGGCTGTCTGTCCGTCTGACTGTTCATCTACTTGTATGTCAAAGTTTTGTGTTAAACCTTTTTCATTGCTGATATCTCTGTAACCACATGTTAGATTCTCTTCGTGTTTGGAAAAAGTATATCTCTATACCATTACCTTTCATTTGGAATATCTACATGTAAGCCCCTGGGTCAAGCCCCTGGGTGGGCTGTCTGTCTGTCTGTTCATCTACTTTTACGTCAAAGTTTTGTGTTAAACCTTTTTCATTGCTGATATCTCTGTAACCACATGTTAGATTCTCTTCATGTTTGGTAAAGTATATCTCTATACCATACCCTTTCATATGGAATATCTAAGCCCCTGGGTGGGCTGTCTGTCCAGCTGTCTGTTCATCTACTTTTACGTCAGTTTTGTGTTAAACCTTTTTCATTGCTGATATCTCTGTAACCACGTTAGATTCTCTTCATGTTTGGTAAAGTATATCTCTATGCCATTACCTTTCATATGGAATATCTAAGCCCCTGGGTGGACTGTCTGACTGTTCATCTACTTTTACATCAAAGTTTTGTGTTAAACCTTTTTCATTGCTGATATCTCTGTAACCACACTTTAGATTCTCTTCATGTTTGATAAACAATTTCGTGATGCATGTCCCTGTCCCCCACCCATGGTGACCTTGACCTCAAGGTCACGGACTTAGAAATTTTACATTTGGTTAAAGTTTTTTGACAAAGTTCATAGATGCCTGTATGTTCTAAACTCTAAGAAAAATTCAATTGATACTTGCATCAATGTTGCATACCAGTCCAAAGATTTCATTGATGCATACCCCACCTTGCTGCTTCATTAACTTTGATCCCTCACTCCCTTGATCCATTTGGAAATTTTATGTTTGGTATAGCTTTTACAAGCACATTTATAGATTCTTATAGCTTCTTGACTTCATTCATATTACATACAAGCTCAAAAGATATATCAGAGAGTGGCACTGGCCGGGGGTATACGTGACCCACTGGTCGCTTTCTCTAGTAAATACTTGTGTTTCTATGCATGGTGGGAGGGGTACCTGTAAAAATCGCCATCATTTGGCAAAACAATGATGGAAGTAAAAAATATGTTTGCACATTTTAACGGCACATGAATACTTCATGCATTTATTTGCTCAGTTTTAGAAGAGCTGCAACATGTTTTGCATTTACTTGGCTGCAAATTTCTTTGATCCTAATGATCAGATTGGGAATTTTTCTTTCTGAAATTGGGAAAAAGATACTTTTTGGCATTGGGAATGGGCATTAGGGTGATCAAGACCACTGGATTTTATCGCCGCTGATCGGGGCATCAGAGGCAAGTGCACTAACCACTGAGCTATCACGCTCCATTTAAATAGTGTCACACATTTTTAACCATCTGTTATGTCCTATGTAAAAATTATTTAGTTTTGTACAGCCTTCATTAGTGGTGTGCTGCCTTGCACAGTGATATGTACACGACCAGCAGACTGTGTTAGTTGACCGAATCGTGTTACATGTATAAACGCCAACCATATTTTTGCCCCTGTCCATCGGGGCTTATAGAAATAGATGGGCTGCATGATGCAACCAACTGCACACAAGTACTGGTAAACCGCTTAGAGGATCCAAGCATGCCTAGGCAAAGTGGTGCGAGTCCATGCTTATAAACCCTATTGTTTTCATTGGGTGACAGGGCTTGAGATGTCTTTCATCTCAATGTCAGGTAAAAGTACCACAAAATTGGAAGAAACGTCTCCAAAATGACCTATACAGTGTTGACAGGGATGTTAAACCTCAAACAAACAAAACCAACCATATTTATCACGGATCAGACTATTCTACTGTTACCCTGTAAACACAAGCCTCTGGCACTATCGGTAAGCCTACAATTTGCCAGTTGTCAAGGTGTGAAAATAAGCTCGTACATATGTATGTCTCTAATTTGCGTATATCCCTCAATCATGAATTTAATCAAAAATGTGAAAATGAATAAATCGCTCCTAAGACGATTAGCTACATCGTACATCTAACGGTAGAAGTATGCATGATAAAAATGGACTATGCTACAGTAACTGTCTCATGAATAGTTATGTTTTGGCACAAAAATAATAGCGGGCGCTTTAATTTGTGTAAACACATCAGTACATGCATGCTGTTGTTGGTGATTGACACAGGGATGGGTTGGGATTTGTGATCTGTCCCCAACCGTTCAGCTATCGAGAAAATGATTTTACCAGTTCCAAATATTTTTATGCCCCCGGAATCTAAGATTCTGGGGGGCATATAGTTTTTGGTCTGTCCGTCTGTTTGTCCGTTTGTCTGTTTGTCCGTTTGTCCGTTTCTCCGTCTGCAAAAACTTTAACATTGGGCATAACTTTTGAATGGTAAGTGATACAGCTTTCATACTTCACATGTGCATTCCTTGTCACAAGACCTTTCAAGAGGTACCATAAATTTTGACCTCGTGACCTTCACCTTGAGATTTGACCTACTTTTGGCCTCATTTTTAAAAACTTTAACATTGGCCATAACTTTTGATTGGTAAGTGATAGAGCTTTCATATTTCACATGTGCATTCCTTGTCACAAGACCTTTCTATTGGTACTATAATTTTTGACCTCATGACCTTGACCTTGGCATATGACCTACTTTTTTAAAAACTTTAACATTGGCCATAACTTTTGATTGGTAAGTGATAGAGCTTTCATATTTCACATGTGCATTCCTTGTCACAAGACCTTTCTATTGGTACTATAATTTTTGACCTCATGACCTTGACCTTGGCATTTGACCTACTTTTTAAAAACTTTAACATTGGCCGTAACGTTTGATTGGTAAATGGTAGAGCTTTCATATTTCACATGTGCATTCCTTGTCACAAGACCTTTCTATTGGTACTATAATTTTTGACCTCATGACCTTGACCTTGGCATTTGACCTACTTTTTAAAAACTTTAACATTGGCCGTAACGTTTGATTGGTAAATGGTAGAGCTTTCATATTTCACATGTGCATTCCTTGTCACAAGACCTTTCTAATGGTACCATAATTTTTGACCTCATGACCTTGACCTTGATGTTTGACCTACTTTTTAAAAACTTTAACATTGGCCATAACTTTTGATTGGTAAATGGTAGGGCTTTCATATTTCACATGTGCATTCCTTGTCACAAGACCTTTCTAGTGGTACTATAATTTTTGACCTTGTGACTTTGACCTTGATGTTTGACCTACTTTTTAAAAACTTTAATATAGTCCATAACTTTTGATTGGTAAGTGATAGAGCTTTCATATTTCACATGTGTATTCTTTCTCACAAGACCTTTCCAGTGGTACCATAATTTTTTACCTCGTGACCTTGTGGCCTCAACCATGACATAATTTAGTGATGGGGCTTTCATATTGCACAGGCGCTGTCCGGGGGCATCGGTGTTTCACAAACACATCTTGTTTATTGAAGAAATACGACACATTAAAATTAAAAAATGACATTAAACGTGTGGGGTTGCTGGGATCAAATGACGTCATTTAGCAATCGAGTGCAGAAAAATGGTAGCACAGGTTTGTGGATGGTGGATTTTTTGGCAATTTGGGTGGTTGAACTTTGATGTTCGCCTTGAACTTGGTTGTAGGATGGGTCAGAAAGTTTGGCCTCATTTTGGATGGAGGGGTGCTCCTCTTGTGGCTGGATCATTAACTGTAATCTTATTTGCTTTCTTTAATCTCTTATCTTGCTAACCTGACACTTTTGATCTTCTGAGTATGTTCTACTCCAGCTGATATTAACCCTTATCTTGCTGAATATTCATTTAAGCCACACCCATTTCTGTCTCTCAACCAATCAAATCACTTGATGTAATTTATTGCTACAAATTCATAAACTGAATGCCAAACAGTGTAGATCCTGATCAGATGGCTTCTTCAGAAGCCATCTGATCTGGATCTACACTGTTTGCAAAGATAGGGGTTGACGCGAACAGCAAGATAAGGGTTAATCATGCATGTCAATCTAAATGAGTTTATATACCTTGCTAGTGTGTGTGTGTGTTAATTCGGGTTTAACATCGCTTTCAACAATTTTTCAGCCATATCACGACGGTGTCTGGTTGCGACAGGGAGCTCAATGCTCACTTTTATAGTGCTGCCTCACTGAAGTATCACGTCCCAGACACATTACATGATACCACACCCAGACACATTACATGGTACCACACCCAGTCACATTATCCTGACACTGGGTCGACCAGTCATAGCTCTACCCCATAAGTCTGAGTGCCAAGCGAGGAGTAGCTAGTATCATTTTTAACAACTTTGGTATGTCGCGGCCCGGGATTGAACCCGTGACCTCCCGTTCCCCGGCACGGACACTCTACCAACTGAGCTATCGGGCCGGTATATACCTTGCTGGTAAATTTATAAGTGTTGGTTGGTCCAAAGAAAAACTGTTCTATATCTGAATTCGTGCTGTAACAAATCATGCTATAACAAGGTCCAGGTGTAGCAGTGATTGGTTAATAAGTTGATTCAGTGTCATTGCTGACCAATCATTGAGTTCGTATTTGGAGTAGTAATAGTTCCTTGAGCATGTGCATAGAAAATATTATCAAGTGCAAGCATTTTGGAACACAAAACAAGCATTTTTGTTTGTTTTTATTTGAGTTTAATGGCCCAGTCAACACTATTTTAGGTCATTTTTGAGCCGGCAGTTTACCTTTCCACACTTTTCCTGGACAAGCTTATAGGTAAAAATAAGTAGCGTCTAAGGGAAACAACTCCATGTGTGTTTACATGTCAATACAGTCATGGTTTTTAAAAACAGCTTTTCCAAAATGACCCAACTAATGTTGACGGGAATGTTAAATCTCAAATCAAACAAAACAAAACAGAAAAACTTTGATGGCTCAAACACCAATGGCTCGTCCACCATGGCTGTTTCAAACTCGTTCTTGAGTCACTCGGGAAAACAATTCAATAACTGCAGCTATAAATATATTTTGGATAATTGTCTAAGTTTATCTTGAAAATATATGTTCATTAGAATCGCCTCATTGAGCCATTCTAATGAGTACACACAACATAGATATTTTTTGAAGAAAATTGAAAAGATGTCCATATTATGCCCTCTGACCTGGCTCTAAGATCAACCCTCGCTGGCTCAATCTACCCTTGTCTGGAACAAATTTTTATGGTTCCAAATGAGTACGAGTCATATGAAGTTGTGTCTGAGCATGTAATAACGCCATGCATTAAATTGGGTAGTCCACTAGTGGATTAAACATGCAAATTAGTCAGATACAGACCGTAACATTACACATAAGACGTCCTTAATTAACAGTGTCACGTTTACTAATGGTGGAATATTGATATTTTTGTTTAAAAACTGGAAAAAATGTGTTTCACATCTAAATGTCATATGATGAACAGAATTATGCAATCGTGTTCATGTACTATTATTAATTTATTAAACTCATTTAGGAAAAGGGATAAAATGCTCGGCTAAGCCATTCCCTCAACTCGTTTAAGAAATTCAATAATACATGAACACTCCTGTAAGATCCTCTATGAAGTTTGACTGTATTAGACGGTTTTAAATATAGATTCCAAAAATGAATATATTATATAGAAAAAGACCATAAACTGTCATTTTTTGTCTTCTATATAATTTATACATTTTTGTTTCAAATTGGCTGTAGCATGGTTTGTTTAACTACACATTACATGGTTTCTGCTTTCGACTCACAAAAGTCCTGTTATAAAGTGGGTGTTGTATATATCTTTATCATATGACGTCACGTCTGAGAATGTAATAATGTCATGTAATAAATTCGATAATCCACTAGTGGATTAAATATGCAAATTAGCTAGATACGTCATCGAGATGTGTCATCGAGCATCTTAAAGAAAGACGATTATAATAATACATTTATCATATGACGTCGCGTCTGGGAGTGTGAAAACGCCATGTATTATTTTCAATAATCCACTAGTGGATTAAATATGCAAATTAGTCAGATACGTCCCGTAACGTTACACGTACGACGTCCTTAACGACGTTGTTTACTTATGGCAGAATATTGATATTTTTGTATAGTAAACGTGAATAAAAAGCGTTTTTAGTGTCATTTGATAAATAGAATCTTGCATTCGTGCTCATGTATCATTGCATTTATTAAACTCGTTGAGGAAAAGGAATAAAATGCTCGGCACAGCCTCGCATTTTATCCCTTTTCCTCTACTCTTTGAATAAATTCAATAATACATGAACACTCATGTAAGATCCTCTATATAGCAGAGTTACTTCCCCTGAAAATGTTTTATTTCTCCTAATAAAACATGTCCACATATTTAGAGTACCAGTTAATTATTGTATTTCAGATTCTAGTTTGCCAAGAGGACAGTGATAACAAAAGCTTGCTCTGATGTCAGGGAATGTTTTTAACAGAGTCCTAGTGATAGGAATCAGTGGGTATGTACATACCTGTGTCTATACTTGTAATAAATAGTAAAATTCCGCTATTAAGACCACCTAAAATAAAGAATAATGCTCCTTTTAAAGTTTCAGTTATTCTTTCTTTGTGTTTTCTGCATACAGTATCAGCTGGTCAGAGACCACATTTGGGACTGTTCAAAAGTGGTCTTGGGACTGTTCAAAAGTGGTCTTAAAGACCATTCTTGAACAGTCCCAAAGGTGGTCTTAAAGACCACTTTTGAACAGTCCCAAAGGTGGTCTTAATATAAGAATTTAACCGAAATGATTGTGTGTATACATGTACATCACATTTACAAGTGCAAAGAAAACCATTGTAAAGTCACTTTATGTGGAGAAAAGTGGGGTTTAGCTTGTGGATTGTGGGTATTGTTGGCGTCATAATAACAAGTCTGTGAAATGTAAACCCCACCTTTTGTAGAGAAAAGTGGGGTTTGCAGGGGTTTGTTTTTGAGTTTTACATCCCAGCAACAGCTATGGTCATACAGAGATAGGACCTCAGTTTGAAGACACACCTGAATATCTGGAGAAGCCTGGGATTGAACCCACACACCCGGTTTATTAGCAAGTAGCATAACCAGTACACCAGCGGGGCTTCAAATGGATTTGCTGGGTTAAACATTATTTTCCGTATTCTTGCCCCAAAAGTTCAAAACATAGATTGTGGGTAATTGTTAGAACCGCCTTATTACATGTATGTTTTGACTAGAAATAGGAAATACATGTATATCAAAAATATTTATGGCTGCGTCTCCTGACAACCGGTTGTCAGGAGCATTTTTGCGATGTAAAATGCTCCTGACAACCAGTTGTCAGGAGCATTTTGCTATCAAAAATGCTCCTGACAACCAGCAATATTTTTCCAATAAAAACCTGCTGTATTAGCATTATTTTGGTTACATAACACAGTATTTTTAGTTTCTTGATACATGTTTAATATTTTTTGTCTTATCTGGTATTTTAACATACCGGTAACTACTGGATTGAAAATTTAAGAGAAAACAGGGATGCAGACTTACATGTACAGGTGCCCAGTTGCCCAAGACGCCTAAGTTTTGGCCTGGGCGCCTAAGTTTCGAATAAAAATGCCTATTAACTTACTGTAAAATTTGGATTTAAGGCAATCTGGGCGCCTAAAGCAAAATGCTTAGTCTGTATCCCTGGAAAAAACATATGGTACTTGCAGAATTTAATGTTTTATTTAATACTGAAATAAATACCAAATAGGGTCAATTTCACTTGAGTGCTATGGAAAAACATGTCATCAATTGCCTTTTAGAGAATATATATGGTTAAGGGGTGGGGATCTGAACTGTTTCTGAGATATATTGCTTTTAATGAAGTTAAGTGCCAGGGGCCTGGCACCCCCAGAGCGGCATGCTGATGTCACTGATTGGGTCTTATAATTAAGAATAAGAGTATATATGGTATAGGGTCGGGGCTCTAAACAGTTTCTCTGGTATATGGTCTTTGATGAAGTTGAGGGGTACAGCATGGCCCGGGCACGCCCTGGGTGATCCCTAGGTTGATGTTACTGAATGTGTCTTATCATAAAGAACAAGAATAAATATGGTTTAGAGGTGGGGATCTGTAAGGTTTCTAGTATGTTTGATTTGAGGTTTAACGTCCCCATCAACACTGTAAAGATCATTTTGGAGACATTGCTTCCAATTTTGTGGGACTTTTACCCAAAACTGAGATGAAATGACATCTCAAGCCCTATCACCCAATGAAACCAATAGGGTTTATTAGCCTGGACAGTCTGCCTCGCTCAGCGGTTCCTGGACAGGCTTAGATCCTCTAAAGGGTTTACCAGTACTAGTGTGCGGGCTGGATTCAGCTCTGCACGGAAGCATCATATAGCCCATACATTTCTTCAAGCCCCTATGGGCGGGGGCCGGTAAGGTTTCTGGAATATTGGGCCTTTTATGAAGTGGAGGGGGTGGGCATGGCCCCTGCACATCCTGGAGGACCCCCAGGTTGGTGTTACTGAATGCCACTTATCATAAGGGACAAGAATATAAATGGTTTAGGGGTGGGGATCTATAAGGTTTCTGGGATATTCAGCCTTTTATGAAGTGGATGGGGGTGTTGCATGGCCCTGGCACATTCCGGGGGACCCCCAGGTTGGTGTCACTGAGTGCTTCTTATTATCAATATATATATCCCCCACAGTGACCTTGATGTCAAGGTCACATACTTAGAAATTTTACATTTGGTTAAAGTTTTGCGTCAAATTTTCTGAGAGATTGTATCTTCTGAACCCTTTGATAGATTTATTTGATACTTACACTGAAGTTACATACTGGTCTTAAAATTTCATTGATGCATGTCCCACCCCCACAGTGACCTTGAGGTCAAGGACACAGACTTTGAAATTTTACATTTGGTTAAAGTTTTATGACAAAGTTTATAGATGCCTATTATGTTCTAAACTCTAAGACAAATTCAGTTGATACTTGCATCAATGTACCAGTCCCAACATTTTGTGATGTATGGCCCTTCCCCCACCCAAGTCGACCTGGACCTCAAGGTCATGGACTTAGAAATTTTACATTGGTTAAAGTTTTATGACATAGTATATAGATGCCTGTATATTCTAAACTCTAAGACAAATTCATTTCATACTTGCATCAATGTTGCATACCAGTCCAAAGATTTCATAGATGCATAACCCACCCTGCTGCTTCAGTAACATTGATACCCCCACTCCTTCAGTAAAGAAGCCTCCGTGGTGCAGTGGTTAAGCTACTCGCTTTGTAAACCAGGGATCACAGGATCGATCCTGGGCTTCTCCAGACTTTCGGATGAGTCTTAAAACTGAGGTCCCATCTCCGTATGACCTTAGCTGTTGGTGGGATGTAAAACTAAAACTCACTCACTCACTCCTTCAGTAACTTTGATGCCCTCACTCCCTTGGTCCATTTAGAAATTTGTTTAGTTTAGCTTTTACAAGCACATTTATACATTCTTATAGCTTCTTGACATCTTCATTCACATTACATACAAGATTGAAAGCTATATCAGAGTATGGCGCTGGCCGGGGGTATACGTGACCCACTGGTTGCTTTCTCTAGTTTTTAAAGATATTCCCTAAGCCTATGTAAAACCAAATGGCTCTGAGGCGTGGGCATTTTTGGCCTCAGGGTTATAATTTAGGAACTGGCTACTGACAACCGGTTGTCACCAGCCTGTGAGGCTGCTGACAACCGGTTGTCACCAGCCTGTGAGGCTGCTGACAACCAGCTGATATAAAACTCGTTTACAATGGTTAGGTTTTATTTGACATAATTTTAAAATAGATTTTCAAGTTATATTTGTTATCCTATCACAAGGGGGGCTGATACTAGCTGATTGAGAATGGGTTCAAACCATGAGACATGGAAAAGATACGTAATGTTCTGGAGGATATGGTTTTCAGTCTCCAACAGTTTACTGTGGTTTTGTTTGTTTGACAATTATTTCTGAATGGCCTCTTGTGTCAAACAAGGTTTTGGATGGAAAAGTACATATATTTGCCAGTAACCATAAAAACCAAAATTTAGTCAAACTACCAGTATGTGTCACGAAAAAAATATCCAACAAATGAAAGCACTGGTGGCCAGTGGTGGGTTGTTTATCTCAGAGTGTAGGCTGAAAAAATGGTAATGAACTTTGACTTAGGCTGTTTCATTATATCATCTGCAATACTGATTACCCGGTAACCCTTTTTGTACCAAATGGACTCTTCCTCCTTATGTATAGCAGGATTCATTTCAAAATTTAGGGGTATCAGGTTGTGTTTTCATCAAAATTTATTTGAAAAATGACAACTTTTAGCAAACAGAAGAGGCCCTGATCAGACAGCATCTGATCTGGGCCTGCACTGTTTGCCAGGGTACCCATTTTGGGGTTTCTGGTACTAAATGGGTTAATGGGCTCAGTCCCTGGTATTCGAAATGAAATTCACTGATACCAACCTCAGGACCCGGGAGTATGCCCCCTCAGAAACCATTCAGATCCCCAACCCCCAACCATATATGATATTGTTTCTTGTTTTGCCTCACATCTCCAGTTCAAATAAGGCCACCAGCATGAAACTGTGTTTCATTTGCTCCAGCATTTCATTAATTTCAGGCCAGTGAGTCCTCATCATTGAGCTATTTCTGTAACAGTTTTGTTAATCTGAATTCAGGTTTAAAGTCCTTGTCAACCATATATGATATTGTTTCTTATGATAAGACACAGTCACTGACACCTAACGGTCTCCCTGGTGATATGTCTCACCCACTCCAGTTTCAAAGGCATGGAAAAATTAGCCCAAAATTTTGTCAAAAAGGGTCCACAGTAAAATTCTGTTAGGTGACTTAATTTGAAATTTGGGGATACAATAAAATATAGATATAAAATTTTGTAAGAGGGTTTCAAAGAGACCCCTTGCATGGGTCCCTTAGGACATGCACCGCATTGCATGAAATGAAATTCACTGATACCAACCTCAGGATCCGGGGTATGTCCCTCAGAAACCGTTCAGATTCCATATATGATATTGTTTCTTGTTTTGCCCCACATCTCCAGTTCAAATAAGGCCACTAAAGTGAAACTGTGTTTCATTTGCTCCAGCATTTCAGTAATTTCATGCCAGTGAGTCCTCATCATTGAGCTATTTCTGTAACAGTTTTGTTAATCTGAATTCAGGTTTAAAGTCCTTGTCAACACTATTCAGGTCATTAAATTGGAGATGTTTGTTCTTATTTTGTGGGACTTTTACCCCGCATTGAGATGAAATGACATCTCAAGCCCAGCCATCCAATGAAACCAATGTAGGATTTATATGCATGGTCGGTCCGACTCACACCACTTTGCCTGGTCAGGCTTAGACCTTCTAAGCAGTTTACCAGTACTTATGTTCCGTCAGTTTCAGCTCTTTGTGGAAGCATCATACAGCCCAATCTATTTTTCCAAGCCCAGATGCCGAATTATTTCTGTTCTAGTTTGATGTTCATGTTCTCAGAGAAGTTGCACTGATGAGTGTGGGCTTATACACCTCAGAAACTGTTGAGATCCCCACCCAAACCCTTAAGATACTGATCACAACAGTTGTCGTCTGTTTTGACATCTTTTGGTAGCTTTAAGAGTCATTTTGTAAACAGTGTGAACTCAGTTCTTTAGGTGCAGTCTGATGAGTTCACACTCTTTGCCTGTGTACAAAAATATTTTCTAAAATGTTTGCAAGAAGATGCAGCATATAATACGAACAGATGACATTTTGGATGCACGTTTTGTGGCATCTTAAGGGCTAAATCATTTATGTTCATTGATGCTGTTCCTAAATATGATGTCAGAGATACATTCAATGGCATCAACCCAGTCTCCCCTTTAAATATGCCCAGTTCACTGTTGACTGAATATCTTGGAAACTGTTTAGATCCTCACTGCTAAACAATATACATGTACACTGTTGTTCCTTATGATAAGACGGGCCCCCGCCCACCGGGCTTGAATAAATAGATGGGCTGCATGATGCTTCCAAGCAGAGCTGAATCTGACCGCACACGAGTACTGGTAAGCCGCTTAGAGGATCTAAGCTTGATCAGGCAAAGCGGTGTGAGTCCGACCGTCCATGCTTATAAACCCAATTGGTTTCATTCAGCGACAGGGCTTGAGATGTCATTTCATCTCAATGTCGGATAAAAATCCCACAAAATTGGAAGCAATGTCTCCGAAATGACCTATACAGTGTTGACGGGTGATGTTAAACCGTAAATCAATCAATCAAATCCTTACGATAAGATGCATCCATTTGTGTACTGACAGGGGAATCCCCATGGGGCATGCCTCACCCCTCCAGTTCACATAAAGCTTAATATCTTGGAAAACATTTGGAAAACGTTCAGATCCCATGACTAAATCATAAATTTCACAGAAATGGAGTTCACCTTGGAGCTCATTTGAGCATTGGTGGTTTGTCTGGGAGACTATAATTGGTAGATCAGTTACACGCAACATGTACATGTAATTATATCTTGTTTACACCAAATTTGAGATTATTTAGTTCAAAGATATTCTGGAGCATACACTGCAAAATTTGAGTCTATGTACTGGCATGACCTTGAAAACTAGCTGTAGGTCAAAGTCAGCGCAATCTATTCAAGATTTTGGTACATTGCACTGCCAGATTGTACCAAGTATGACCATACATGTAATTCATACATTCATTCCGGAGGCAAAGTATTTCTAATTAAAAAAATGAGTTTTGGGCAGCCTGTGACCTTGAAAATAAAGTCAAGGTCAGAAGACCTTAGTCACTGTTTTGCCAGGTTTTAATCATTAAGTTAATGATGCACATAAGTGAGTGAGTGAGTGTGTGAGTTTTATGTCCCACCAACAGCTAAGGTCATACAGAGACAGGACCTCAGTTTAAAGACTCATCCGAAAGTCTGGACCAGCCCGGGATCGATCCTGCCACCCCTGGTTTACAAGGCAAGTAGGCTAACCACTACACCACGGAGGCTTCTGATGCACATACTGTATGTATGCAAGTGTGGTAAGAATCCATTAAATTGGTTAAGAGATACAATGCATCAATTACCCAAAGCCAGCAAAAACACACCAAAAACATCATGCCCCCTTCCCTATATTGGGGTACATGTACATACCTCCTCGACTCATTCAATAAATTTTTTCCATATATTGTATATCTTTTCAACCCTAAATACACAATGGCAGTTTTAACTAAAGCAAGGGCATCATTCTGCACCAGCAACAATCCCCCCTACCGTTTCTTGGGGATATAACTGTTATTGGGCCGCCATGTACTAATGAGTAAGAGTGCTGAGTCTTAATCATTAGGTCTCTCACTGTCGTAGTTCAGGGCCACTTGATACTACATGGTTAAATTATGATCACATAAAGTAGATACTGCTTCAGATTTATATTTGTTCTAAGAACATCAGTATGCAGCCTACAATATATATATAATATAGCAATACTAAATAATAAACTATAAAGACTCCAAGAAACACACCTAAAAAGGTTTATAGGAAAGACAAAGTCATTCAGGATAATATATATCAATTAAGAACAAAAGAAAAAACCTATGAAATTCAGGTTTTATACAGCTGGTTGTCAGCAGCCTCACAGGCTGGTGACAACCGGTTGTCAGCAGCCTCACAGGCTGGTGACAACCGGTTGTCAGCAGCCTCACAGGCTGGTGACAACCAGTTGTCAGTAGCCTCACAGGCTGGTGACAACTGGTTGTCAGTAGCCGTCGCCTATAATTTAAACAATCTTGATGAAGCTTCACACCAAATATCAAAGACCTTGGCCTTGTGGTTTCAGAGAAGAAGATTTTCAAAGATTATCTCTATATAAGTCTATGTAAAACCAAAAGGTCCCCGGGCGGGGGCATTAAATTTTGTGGCCCCGAGGGCTATTATTTGAACAATCTTGGTAGAGGTCCACTAGATGAAGCTCCATATATCAAAGACATGGGTCTTGCAATTTCAGGGAAGAAGTTTTTTAAAGATTGTTTGATTTGAGGTTTAACGTCCCAGTCACACTGTAAAGGTCATTTTGGAGACGTTGCTTCCAATTTTGTGGGACTCTTACCCGACATTGAGATGAAATGACATCTCAAGCCCTGTCGCCCAATGAAACCAATAGGGTTTTTTAACATGGCTGGTCCGCTAAGATTTTTAAAGATGTCCCTATATAACTCAATATAAAACCTAAGGGTCTCGGCCTGGGGGCATTTTTGGCCTCAGGGCTATAATTTGAACAATCTTTATACCCCCGGCATACATATATACCCCCGGCATACTATGTATGCCGAAGGGGTATATAGTTTTTGTCTTTTCTGTGTGTGTGTAAACTTTTCTGTGTGTGTGTGTGTAAACTTTTTTTGTGTCAAAGATTTCTCAGGAACTACTATACCTAGAAACTTGAAATTTGGTACAAACAACATGCATAACTAGATGTATTGTGGGAAAGAAATGTGGGGCTGTGGGGCCAGGTTCTTTTGAGTTATTCCCCTTTGTTATATTTGCTACTGAGATGTGTATTTTGTGAGTTACCTTAAATTTTGTGTCAAAGATTTCTCAGGAACTACTGTACCTAGACACTCGAAATTTGGTACAAACAACATGCATAACTAGTTGTATTGTGGGAAAGAAAATTGGGGCTGTGGGTCCAGGTTCTTTAGAGTTATTCCCGTTTGTTATATTTGCTACTGAGATGTGTATTTTGTGAGTTACCTTAAATTTTGTGTCAAAGATTTCTCAGGAACTACTCTACCTAGAAAATTAAAATTTGGTACAAACGACATGCATTACTAGTTGTATTGTGGGAAAGAAAATTGGGGCTGTGGGGCCAGGTTCTTTAGAGTTATTCCCCTTTGTTATATTTGCTTCTGAGATGTGTATTTTATGAGTTACCTTAAATTTTGTGTCAAAGATTTCTCAGGAACTACTGTACCTAGAAACTTGAAATTTGGTACAAACAACATGCATAACTAGTTGTATTGTGGGAAAGAAAATTGGGGCTATGAGGCCAGGTTCTTAAGAGTTATTCCCCTTTGTTATATTTGCTACTGAGATGTGTATTTTGTGAGTTACCTTAAATTTTGTGTCAAAGATTTCTCAGGAACTACTGTACCTAGACACTCGAAATTTGGTACTAACAACTTGCATAACTAGTTGTATTCTGGGAAAGAAAATTGGGGCTGTGGGGCCAGGTTCTTTAGAGTAATTCCCCTTTGTTATATTTGCTACTGAGATGTGTATTTTGTGAGTTACCTTAAATTTTGTGTCAAAGATTTCTCAGGAACTACTGCACCTAGAAACTTGAAATTTGGTACAAACAACATGCATAACAAGTTGTATTGTGGGAAAGAAAATTTGGGCTGTGGGGCCAGGTGCTTTAGAGTTATTCCTCTTTGTTATATTTGCTACTGAGATGTGTATTTTGTGAGTTACCTTAAATTTTGTGAAGATTTTTCAGGAACTAAGCTACCGATGGCTTTGGCCGGGGGTATTAGTGAGCATATGCTCACTTCATAGTCTAGTGATATAGGTCCACTTGATGAAATTTCACACCAAATATCAAAGACATAGGCCTTGTGGTTTCAGAGAAGATTTTTCAAGATTTTCCCTATATATATACAGGTCTGTGTAAAACCAAAGGGCCCTGGAGCGGGGGCATTTTTGGCCACAGGGCTATAATTTGAACAACCTTGGTAGAGGTCCACAAGATGAAGTTTCATACCAAATATCAAAGACCTGGGCCTTGTGGTTTCAGAGAAGAAGATTTTTAAAGATTTCCCCTATATAAGCCCATGATAAACCAAAGGGCCCCAGGGCAGGGGCATTTTTGGCCCCAGCACTATAATTTGAACATTATTGGGTCCACTTGTTGAAGCTTCATACCAAATATCAAAGACCTGCGCCTTGTGGTTTCAGAGAAGAATATTTTTTTTAAGTTTTCAGTGAAAAAAATCTATTTATGGTTCCTGTGACCTAGATGTGCAACGGACCGGAACCATTTGAACATCTTTGAAAGGGCACCACCTAAGTATCATTACTGTGAAGTTTGGTCAAAATCTGATCAGGGGTTTAGGAGGAGATATGTTTAGGCACGAATGGATGCACAGAAAACGAACAAAAGGTGATCCCAAAAGCACACTAGTCTCTATGTGTCAGATGGTGAGCTTAAAACATAAACTTTCAATCCCCCAGCCCAAGGATGCTACAGATAAAATTTGGGTCAAATCGGCTTAGTGGCTTCAGAGGAGATGTCATTTGAAAGTGTTGACACCAGTTGACGACATATTTCAGAGTATCAGACAACGATGGACAACTGCCTATCCTATAATCTTCCATGGAGCTAAAAAATCTGAATAAAAGTTACATGAATTAACTTCAATTACATGTAAGTTCATTTGAATATTAAAAAAATGACAAAAAAGCATTAAACATGTATCAAGAACCATGAAATACTAAAAAGATAACTAAAATAATACTAATATTATAGGTTTATATTGGAAAAATATTGCTGGTTGTCAGGAGCATTTTTGATAGCAAAACTGCTCCTGACAACCGGTTGTCAGGAGCATTTTATATAGCAAAAATGCTCCTGACAACCGGTTGTCAGGAGACACTTCCAATATTTATCTGAAAAATGCTGCTTCTGGAGGTAAGGGCAATTCCAGAATTAGTCAGGGGGGGTGGGTGGGAGGCACTTTTTTAAAAAACCCACCACCCGTAAAATAAAATTTTCCCTGACCCCCAGTACCCATGAATTTAAAAAAAATGAGAACCCCGCCACCCCCTATTTAAGAATAAATTCAATACCCCATCCACAGTCCATGAAAATTTTTTTTTACCCCCACCAACCGTAAAAAAAAATGTATGTATAAAATTACCCCCCCCCCCCCCTCCCCCCCACAAAAAAAAAAAAATCAATGAATAAATAAAGAAATGTTAAAATGGTTAAAGGCCGGAGTGATTTGACTGTACTCAACAGCTGTATACTTTGTTTCCTTTTTAGAACATGTCATAGAAGAATAATTATATAGGTTTTTCAAGCCTATAGTCACATCTGAATTAGTATAAAGAAGAGGGATGCTGCTCAGGGGTCCCTTCAAGAATGAGAAATATCTGCATGTCAGAAGAAATGAACTGTCCAGTTTCCTGACCAGTTGATTCTGGAGACTTACATCAAAGGGATAAATCGGGCTAGAAGGCAGACATTTTGCAAGAACCTCTGTCTAGTTCTGTACTGCATATGTGCAAATAGTGAAGGCTCTGGTGATACTGTACAAATGCACAAGCTCACAAGAGCCTTGGCTGGTGATATATGTGTTTAGTACCATTACTCATAGGAATGTCCATCAAGGTTTTTGTGTTTGGGTTGTATGTTTCAACAACTCTTAAGATCATATGTAGACTCATCCAAAAGTCTGGTAAGTTCAGTAATTGAACGGACAACTCTTACTTTTTGAAGCGAGTACTCAACCACTACAACACATCATGGTTGTTGAAATCAGAGGGCCACATGAAGGATTAGTTTTTAATTTAATAGTGAAATTAAAAACAATTTAGACATCTGAAAATATGCTATGCTATTCTAAACTTTTTAAAAAATAGATTTGTACCTGGCAGTGTTGTTGCTTGTGTTTTTGTTAGTCACTTAAGTTGACATGGAACACCTGCAGGTTTGGTAGCTTTTTTTTTTCTTAGTTTTCAAATAAGTAATACTTTTTCTATGTATGAGGCTACTTAAGAAATAGATCAGCTCTAACTGTGATTTGTTGTGTAATAAATCACAATTTGGAGGTCAGTTGTAAAGTAGACAAATCACAAGCGCGTAGCGCGCGTGATTTGTCTACTTACAACTGACCGACAAACCGTGATTTATTACCCAACAAATCACTGGCTAGAGCTGATCTATTTCGATTCTAACACGCTGAAAATCGGCAATAATGTTGTTTTTGCCTTCAAAATCTCACAACTTTTCGCCATTGTGAGAAGAAATCCCGCGAAAATTATCGACTGAAACACATGCATTTATATCCTTTTCTAACGTTTTCGATGCGAGAAAATGACGTTACGCCGTCTAACGTCAAGTAAATCGACTAGTGACATCATAAATTTGCAGGTTTTAATGACGTCACACGTCACGCTCTTCCCAGCTGTGATTTGTTGCAGAATAAAACACAGTTATTTTGCATTGCCTATATAGGCGCGCTGTGTTAGACTGTTGCACAAAAAGACTGGGTAGGGTAAAGAAGTTGCAGATTCTTTCAAGCAAAAGAAACCTTTATAAAATTGGGGCCAACTTCAAGACAAGATTTACCTTGTGAGTCCAGGGCAATGCCCTGGTGGGAGCCCAGGGGGCAAAGCCCCCGGAAGCTCCTTGATTTTAGCAATTCAAAACCCCCTAAAACCCCTAAAAATTGACAAATCATTTCTGCATGAAAAAACTAAGTCCACACCTAAAAAAAAATTGAGCAGGGGTTCCCCCCACTAGGCGCTGGCCAGCTTTGTTCACCCCCCGCCCATAATAATCCCGGCCTTCAAAAGAGTTGGGCAAAGACAGAGTGAAGAAGAAGTGGGTGGGGTGTCTGAAATGCAAAGTAAACAAAGTTTCCAGAACACCTTCTTCTTCAATTGATAGAACTTTTGGAAAATTGATAAATGTAATTAAATGCCACATACCTTAAACGCCCCTTTTTGTGCCTCCAATCCAACAAATTTATCATAAATATAACAATGATGGCTGATTTTTCCACTCGTTTTCCTAGCGTGTTCACAATAAATGCCCGTCCTTTACTGTCTATCTATCCATCTATCTTCTAATACTGAGTCGGTCATACTTAGCCATTACCTCAGTCATACTAGGTCATTACCTGGGAGTCTTTTTTCGGAAAATCGTCCCCCCCCCCAATTTTCTCCTCGGATCTGCATGAATCACAAGATCGTCAAAATTCGACCTCCGATCCGCGGTTATACGCGTTTCCGCGGAACTATCACATCCCTGAATTATAAAAGATGCGCGAAACCTCTCGTGGGGCGAAACCTCATAGTGGCGAAACTCTTGGTGGCGAAACCTCCAATGGCCAACTTGTTTGGTGGGGAATCCTCTGTAAACGCTGTGTTTCACCCAAAGTTCTGTGTTTTACCCAAAAACATGTAAGCAAACATTCGGAATCATTCGGGCGTTTCACCGCCGTTAAAAAAGAGAGAAGTTGAATTTCTACCCGTAATTAATTAATTACCGTTAGAGTAGTTTTCTACCCATAATGATTTAATTGTGGGTTTGACAATGACCCCCACCAGGCATGGAATTCAATTTTCTCTGGACCCCCCACCCGTGAAATACAATATTCACCCGACCCCACCACCCGTACAAAAAAATATCGGGTGCCGCCCGCCCTCCCCCCATGGCTAAGTCTGGAACCGCCCTAAGTAAGCCACCATTTTAGCGCACAGACGTGTTATCATAATGGGACCACCCCAGTGGTGAGTTCCTAATGAGTGTACACAGTTCTATATTTGCAGCAGAAAGAAGAAAAGTATTACAAATTTTCTTCAGAAAAATGTTAGTTATGGATATACACGTATGCTGAAATGCATCATGTCTAATGGATATGTTAGACTGATCATGATGAAGGAAAGGTGGTTTCTCCGCAATTCAAACACTTTTTTTTTTCATTGCTAATACCTTATTTACTAGAAGTATTCAGACACCTTATTTCCTTACCATACTTGCTCTAAAACTTGAACAAGTGCACTTTGCTACCCGATGTTGAGTCTAAAAATGGCTGGATGAGTGGCAAACAGTGTTGACTCTGATGAGACGCCGCATGTTGCGGCGTCTCATCTGAGCCAACACAGTTTGCTCAGGCTTGCCTGTCCGAATACATATGGTAAAGATGGTAAGCGAATTGTACATGTATACACATACATGTAGTTGCAAATAAGGAGGAATGACAAGGGCAATTTAAGGGATAACATCAAGAACTTTTGTGGTTGGATTCATATAAATGAGGTGATTCTCAAGTACCAACAAAACAGAAGCTTATAAAAATTAACCCCTATCTTGCTGAATATTCAGTTTAGCCACACCCATTTCCGACTTTGAACATCAATCTTGTAATTCCTCCTAACAAGGATAATTAAAACCTATAAAATACCAATCACGACAATTGTCGTCTGCTTTGTTGCCTGCTGATTACTTTAAAACTCATTTTTGCAAACAGTGTGGACTAGTCTGATTTGGGTCCACACTGTTTGCCTGTGAGTAAAGGTAATTTTTTAAAACATTTGAAAAAATTCAGCAGATGACATAAGCAGACATTATTTTCTCGGCATCTTTAAGGTTAAGGGATAATTTTCCTTTTTCTCTTTGCCGGCATTGGTAGCTCAGTCAGATGCTTGTCTGACTGGTGATCAGGACGCTGGTTTAATACCTGCTGGGGTCGGGACGTTACTTTGTGGAGATTGAACATGAAGTCTTTTCTACGGTCATTCTTTCCCTTCCGCTGATTCAAGAAGGGCAGTTGTCAGTTTCTGGCGATAGAATGTGCACTATACTGGTTAACTGCTTATGTATAAGCCCGCCCAGGAAAAGTGAGGATAAGTATACTGACCGGCTCAAAAATGACCTAAATAGTGTTGACTGGGCCGATAAACTCCAATACAAACAAGGATAATTAAGGTATAATTTTCCTTGTTCTCTTTAGAAATCTATGTTGAGGGTACATTTTAGAATCCCCTCATCAAGGCAATTCTAACACTTACCCACAAGACAGGTTTTGATTAAGAAATAGGAAAAAATATCCTGAAACTATCTTTGTTTCATTTTCTTTAGAGCTATTTACTATAAAAATTCGGGCACCCTGAGAACTTGCTGTAATTCTCTTAAAATTTTAACAAATTTGTTTCATGATCCAGCAAGAAGGAGTCCAAATGGTGCCGACTGAATGGCAAAGGAGCAGTCTGATCTGGGTCTGCACTGTTTGCTTAGGCCTATGGGATCCTTATGGTATATCTACTCAAACTGAGCCTCCAAGTTAGTGTTTCCCCCAGACTTGGAAAAGGGCAGGATATTGGTTCAGAAAAAGGGCACTTTCAATACATGAAAGCTGTCTATCCCATTTTGATTTAGCTGCAACATTCTCTCCAATCAACCAAAAAAACTGATTTCCAAATTGTCAGATCAAAAGATTTCAATTAACATACCTCAATGTCTTTGATGGCAAGAATGTACAAGGATTGTCACAAAGAACTGTGAAGACAAGTCAGTCATGTTTGACAGTCAAGTATGACCGCTTTACTTCTGTGACCTCAAAATGGTACAGCATATGATGTAAATTTGAACATGTTTGTTTGTTTGTATTAGAGTTTAGCGGCCCAGTCAACACCATTTTATGTCATTTTTGTGCCTGTCAGTTTACCTGATCACACTTTTCCTGGGCAGGCCTATACATAAGCGGTTAACCAGTACAGTGCACATTCTTTCCCCAGAAACTGACAACTGCCCTTCTTGAATCAGCGGTAGGGAGAGAATGACCATAGAAAAGATTACATTCATGCTCAATCTCCACGAAAGATCATTGCTGACCCAGGCAAGTATTGAACCCACATCCTCCTAATTACCAGTCAGACGCGCATCCGACTGAGCTACCGAGGCTGGCAAATTTGAACACGTATCATCATGAATCAAAACATTGACCAATCAATGGCCATCACTAACAAGTGGGTGCACTCTTTATCTAGAAGGGTGGACCTTGTGATGGGGAAAAATATTTCAGTTCATGTCTTTGATCTTTACATAAAAAAAGAAACATTTGACAGCAGTGCCCAAATTAGAATGTTGCAGCTAAAACAAAGTTTGTATTAAGAGCATACTGTAGCCTTCGTGGATGATCAAAAGGCTACATTTATATACAGGTAGGCCCCTGCCCATCGGGGCTTGAAGAAATAGATGGGCTGCATGATGCTTCCACGCAGAGCTGAAACGGACCACACACGAGTACTGGTAAACCGATTAGAGGATCTAAGCCTGCCCAGGCTAAGTTCCATGAGTTGGACCGTCCATGCTTATAAACCCTATTGGTTTCATTGGGTGGCAGGGCTTGATATGTCATTTCATCACAGTGTCTCGTAAAAGTCCCACAAAATTGGAAACAACGTCTCCAAAATGACTT
This sequence comes from Lucinisca nassula, assembly GCA_963580285.1. Classification (NCBI taxonomy): domain Eukaryota; kingdom Metazoa; phylum Mollusca; class Bivalvia; order Lucinida; family Lucinidae; genus Lucinisca; species Lucinisca nassula. The sequence continues at coordinate 25,521,597 of OY757018.1, forward strand.
ACACAGACTGGGACGTTAAACCTCAAATCAAACAAACAAAATGAACAAACAAACCAACAAAGGGCAGCTTGGTGGGTGAGAAGGGCAGCAGGGTGGGCCAGAAAGCCAGCAGGGTGGGCCAGAAGGCCAGCAGGGTGCTGCTTCATGAAATGACAGACATGTATATTTCTTTTTTAGGACAACTAACAGTGGTAAGACAACACTTGTACAGAGGCTGTTGGCCAAATATGGAAACAGTTGCAAAATTTGTCAAGATCATTTCTTCATGGTACGTACAGTTAAACTATGATGGCTCGAACACTGATGGCTCATTCACCATGGCTGTTTTGAACTTGTTCTTCGTTTAGATAGAAATATATTTGGAATAATTATTTTATCATTACGCAAACACGCCTATTCAAATACATTGCCACCTTTATATATCGCCGTAAAAATGAAAAATTTATGATGAAAAATTTGTGATATTTTTCTTATTTCTGCTCCAAATATAGATTGTGGGCATTCGTTAGAACCGCCTCATTGAGGCGGTTCTAATGAATACCCACAACCTATATTTTAGAGCAGAAATAAGAAAAATATCCCAATTTTTCATCATAAAATTTTCATTTATTTTATTTCATTTTCCCTGGAAACTCCATTTCACTATATAAAAGTAGGGTTCAAGGGGGTCAAAGTTATATAGGCGTGTTTTCGTGATGTTATAGGTTGTGGATTTTATCGATGTGTTAACTATGGTCAATCACTCACAAACTGCATGAAAACAAAAGTGTTAGAAGACAAATAAACTGAGTTTATAGGCTTGACGTTTTGTTCACTTGGATTTCTTTCAAAGATGGCAGCTTCTAATTGACTAATCATTCTGCTGTGGCCGTTGATAAGTTCATTCTTACGCTTTTGAAATAATTCCTAAAAAAATGCCATGTCGATACCTGCCAGGGTCAGTAACATTCTTTCATGGAGATGGATCATGAAATCTTTTCTGCGGTCATTCTCTCCCTTCAGCTGATTCAAGAAGAGCAGTTGTCAGTTTCTGGCGAAAGAATGTGCACTGTACTGGTTAACCACTTATGTATAAGCATGCCCAGGAAAAGTTTGGATAGGTAAACTGACTGGCTCAAAAATGACCTAAATAGTGTTGACTGGGCTGTTAAACTCCAATACGAACAAACAAACAAAAAAATGCCATTTTGGTGGCATTTTTAATATTTCAAATATTTCAAAAGTGTTCCTTAAGTCCACTTTTGATTAGTCCCAAAGGTTGAAGAAAACACAAAGGAAGAAAATATGAAACCTTTCAAATTCTGTGTTTAACCCTTTTTGTACCAAATGGAATCTTCCTCCTTATATATATGGCAGGGAACCATTTCAAAATTTCTGGGTTACAGGTTGTGTAATCTTTAAAGTTTATTTGGAAAAGAGCTGAACTTTTCACAAATAGTGTAGGCCCTGATCAGACGCCACATTCTGTGGCATCTGATCTGGGCCTGCACTGTTTGCAAGGGTACCCATTTTGGGGTTTCTGGTACAAAATGGGTTAAAAGAAGAGATAGTCTTAATTTTTGCTAGTCATAATAGCATAATTTTACTGTATTTATTGCAGGCCCCAGGAGACCCTAGACTGGCTCCCCTTTATCTCCCAGAAATAAATCATCATAATTGGGAAGGTAAGTGACTCCAGGTTTTCTCCCTCATTTTATCCCAGTATTTCCATAACACATTCATGCAACATAGTGCATTCTTTCATATCTCTCTACCCCCACCAATTGGGGCTTGAAGAAACATATGGGCTGCATGATGCTTCCATGCAGAGCTGAATCCGACCCGCACACGAGTACTGGTAAACCGCTTTGAGGATCTAAGCCTGCCCAGGCAAAGTGGTGCGCACGAGTCGGACCCTCTATGCTTATCAACCCTATTGGTTTCATTGAGCGACATGGCTTGAGATGTCATTTCATCTCAATGTCGGGTAAAAGTCCTACAGAAATACGTAAAATAGTGTATACCATTTTAAACCCAGTTTTTCTCTATATTAAGTGAGGTTTATGTGGGTAATCATTTCATAGACTTGCTAACAGGATCTTATCGAGTGACTTGAAATCAATATGTGCTGTTCAGATATGTGAGGTTATAAGAATCTTATATGGGTGTGTGGGATTGATAGAAAAATCTGTCCCAAGGGTCACTGTCAGGCATCACGAGGGTTGCCGAGTGATGCCGGACAGTGATCCCGAGAGATGTATTTTTCTATCCATCCCTCACATCCATATTGGATTCTTTTTCTTGCATACCTTCCATTTCTTTGCACAGAATTTCAATGCTGCAGTCACTTCGGTTACCAACAAGCGCCATATTGTGTTGGTTGTGCAGGAATGTAAAGTGACGTCATGAACGTGCATGATGTCAACCTTAACAACGAGCACACAAGGTCGTAATCAACCAGTGCATTTATCAAACACGCGATTATATTAGATTTTAGGTCGGAACACCAGGGTCAGAACATAAATTTCTATCCCAGGGTAAAATCGTATCCTTATCTGGTGTGCAAGAAATTGTCAGATGCAGTGTCTAACCTTTGACCTTTCAGTTTCTGAGTAAGAAAAATCTTGCTGAATTCGTACACCTACTTCTTATTATATAGGTTTATCAGAAGAAAAGCCTCTGTAGTGGTGTGGCTTAGCTGCTTACCTGGTAAACCAGGAGTTGTGGGTTTGATTCCAAGCTTCTACAGACTTGTAGATGAACCTTTAACCCTTATCCTGCTGTTCACGACAACCCTATCTTTGCAAACAGTGTTGATCCAGATCAGATGGCTTCTGAAGAAGCCATCTGATCAGGATCTACACTGTTTGTCATGCAGTTTATGATTTGAACAAATATATTATATCAAGTAATTTGCTTGGTTGATAATCAGCAATGGGAGCGGCTTAATTTATTCAGTGGGATAAGGGTTAACCAAGATCCCATCTCCATATGACCTTAGTTGTTGGTGGGACAAAAAACTCAAACACACATACATGTATTAGAAGAATTTCTTAGGTTCTCAAGCATGAGTTCAAACCAGCCTTGGTTAATGAGCCCTCGATCTTGTGTCATTGAAGTTTAACTGTATATTGCAGATTTCAGAGCGTTAGAGATGGATAAGATGGTTGAAACAGTGAAAAAGACAATAAAAATGATGGAAGATGAAACACCCAGTGAACGACCAATTCTATTTGTTGATGGTTTCTGTATATTTGGATGGAAGTAAGTACCATATATACCTTGAGGGGTATGGGAACACCTGGTTTTTCAAAGGGAGACAACTTTTGGGACTTCCTGTTCACTTTTATATAAGCCCTGTCCCACAGAAAAAGGGGTCTACTCTTAAAGGAAAGAATTTGCTCCTGGGTCTACTCTTAAAGGAAAGAATTTGCTCCTCAGGAGCAAATTCTTTCCTTTAAGAGTTGACCCCTATTGGCATGGGAGACAAAAATACTGTTACGCGCCGAGCTTTGCAGCCCAGAACTCTCTCAAGATACTTGGCTTTCCCTATCTGTGCCCGACTATTTGCTTCGCTCCTTTACCCCGATTGTTCGAAGGCTAGCAGGAGTAGTATATTTGCACAGCAGCAAAGCCCTAGGGCCAGTACGCTTTCCTCTGGCCCAACTGTATTGGCAAACAAAGACAGTCACTGGCTAACAGTAATTGCTCTAAATGCCCTCTAACGAGTCGCTGATATGAGACCAGGCCCCGTGAACTAAAGTGTGGACTTCAGAAACTAAGGAGACTAACTTTAAGGGTGTGAAAATAGACTCTAAGCCTTAAATACAATTAATGCTGTTTAATGATAAGTTAATTAATAAATTATGACTAGAATTGATGAAAGGCATATAAGACATTTATACACGCATTAACACTTATTAACTTTCGCACCGGCTCCGATCACTGATAAGCACACAAATTTGGGCATGTGGGCTCTAACATAACACTAAGAACACTGGGCGAAGCATGGGTCAGGTACGAAAGCGCTCTAGATGAAATATGGGCCACTATACTGGTTCTAATGATACAACACAGTGAAGCAGCGATGATTAAGCAATTTACCGCAGGCGTTTACAAACGGTCATATATAGGTTTGCATGCATTTCTGCTACACACTGTGGAACATTGGGCTAAACATAATACAAATACGCGAAAATAATGGGTGAAACTTGAGTCAATGTACTGGTTCTAATGAGAATACACAGTTAGAATCAAGCAAATTATCACTGGCGTAAATGGACCTCAATTCCCAAGCACTCTGCATAAGAAAGGGCAAAATATTGTTCACTTATGAGAAAATACTGTATATAGCATGAGTTAATGGGTGCTCTGATGAGCAAACACAGTCTACGTTCACGTAAATTGTCAATGATGAATGTAAGGCAACCCCTAGCTACGTTTTGACCAGTTTGGGGTAATGATCCCTAGCTGCTAGAAAGGAACGAAAATGCTTTGAGGTTGCTGTTAATAAATAACCGTTATTTATAGGCAAACTACCCCTTTTTGCATTGCTGGTCCTTAACAGTTAATTCATGTTTAAAGAAAAAAAAAATCTCAAAGGGAAAATACGAAAGAATGAATGAATAACTAACTTAAAGAGGTCTGCAATGTTGTATCAACGAAAGCAAAAATCTGAAGTCCCCACATCTATGTGGGAGCTGCTTTATATACCCTGCCTTCCCGCATCCCCCATCACTCAACTAAGCAGGTGTGGGACTTCCCGACCCACAGCAACAGAGATGTGGGGTCACATGATCCCGCAACGTCGAAACTGTGGGGAACATTCCCGCAAAGAAGGTTACGACGTCGGCCATTTTGGATTTTACTGAAATATTCAAGGGGGTCGCTCTCTTTAAACCGAAAGATCTCGGTAATCTTAAATTAAACCCCAGGTAAAACAGTTATGAAAAGAATCCCCATTTAATTTACTAAATGACTCTTACACTCAGAAATGTATCAAAAGGCTGTACAACGGGACTGACGACTACAAACAATGACAGACGAACTTTGACAGGTGTTTTGTTTTGACCGTAACTAGGCTACGATAAAACACAACACGCTCCCACAATTCAACACTGGCATAATCAATACACACAAACATGGAGGACGTAAACAACAAGCATTCTGCTCTCACTCAAATTTTGCAAAGATACATGGTCATATTGATGAATTCAGGGATCACATAAGTGAAAACTATTGAGGTAGGTTCTCTATTTGTAAATGCAATGAATGTCACGAAACGAAAATTAAAAATAAACGATGCAAACATGTATTGATCGCCAAACATGAATCAGCTGATTTCAGCAGCATATTTACCGATCAATACACAGACATATTTAGGCTGAAAGAAAGCTGGGTCACTACACTACCCCCCTCCAGGATCGTTTAAGCTCCGTCAAACGATCCTGAACAAAGGTGTGCACTGATTCAGTAAGAGTTCTAGAAAAATCCTACCTGATCCCTGATTTATAAGTCCTTAATCCTGGTAACGGCACCATAACATGCAATGTAGCAGCGAAATAAAGCGCACAAATATACAAACAAATGGCTACTAATCTTAATGACTTAGCAACGAGTATGCATGTGAAGGGTGTCCTGGCTTAATAAGATCAGGCTAAACAGGCACCATAGAATTGATAATGACATTAATATGAAGTGATATAAAAATGCTTTTCATGTACAATTTACATAATCCTTATATTATAGAAGATTCAAGCATGCCAATATTTCCTTAGAATGAATTGGAAACATCAAGTAGATGTAGGTTTCAGATAAAAGGTTCCGTTACCAAGGACTTAAATCTCAGCAGATATAAAGCCCGTCACAAAATCAAACCAGTGCCATCATAGATTACATTGCAGTAACTGAGAGTGAGACAGACTGTTTACTTTCCTGTAGAGCACAAGTCAGAATTCGTGACCAAATCTACACTGCTGTTCGTTTCCATACAAAAGAATAATCAAGTTTTGTTGTATGTTATGGGTGCCCTCCATCCACCCAACGTTAGGCAGTTTGGCCAGAGAACCCATAACACACATCACATGGCGTGCTGCAAATGACACATTAGCGCCAAAAGTTTTCACCTGCTAAGGCTACTGTGACTCGTTTGCCTAATAACAATTTATACCGAAATACAGTACAGACAGTCGAAAGAATTCGGCTGGGTGTACTGCTAAAACATTAAAATAATGGGAGATAAAGACATATCCCTTGCAGCACGCGCATTAGAAATATTGCCACGACCCACTCTGTTGGGTCACTTAACGTTCAAAATTATGTTTCAAAATATTCCTGAAATGCCCTGGGCCTGACTCCGACGGCAAATCTTTCCTTTTGAATACATAATAACATCCACCCCCCTTCGGTACCTTATATAAAAGGAGTATCTCAGTCACTTCAATTTTGTTGTTACTTAATCTTGGAGCTTCCGAAACTAATCCAGAGGCATCCAAAATTAAAGGCATCACTGTGCTTCTACTCACAACAAAATTGAAGTGTCCGAAATAGCTTCCTTGCAACTGTCCACTTAATGGCAATTGCATTGTCTTTTGTGTCTTTTCTATATATTTGTACCCACTTAGCACTGTTATGTTTAAGTTCACAAGCACTGCTTAATAAAGTTCCTGAATGAATGGTATTTCTATTAATATTCATGGTAGGTAGTAGATTATTCCTTCATTGGATTGCTTCGTTCCTGGCGTTTTCCTCATCCTGGTGTCGCCTTCCCCTATCATCCCAATGCCTTATTCCTTTTCCAACTAGCTAACCTTATATTCTTCTCCCCACTACTACTGCTGTTGCTTCTCGATAGTAAATTAATGTTTTCTGCCCCTATCACTAATTAGATTTTCAGTGTAGCTTCTTCCTAATACAGACTTGACTCTCGGCTCGTTCTCTTTCTCTCTGCTCTCTTTCTTTCCATCCACCTTTGGTCTCTTGTCTTCTCCCTGCTTCCTCTGTTCTCTTTCCTTTCTGTCTTGCTCAAATCTCCTTTCTTCCCTTTCCTTCCGTTCGAACTCTCTCCGTCTGTCTTCCCGCTTCCTGTCTTCCTCTCTTTCCCTTCGTCGTTCTTCTTCTCTTCTTCTCTCTGCTTCCATCTGTCTATCTTCCCTTCTTCGCTCTTCCTTGTCGCTACCCTCTATCGCGTTCTTCAGTCTGGTCATGGCATCGGTGACTTTGCTCATGATGGTGATGTTTTCATTCAGTGCCTTTTCTACTCTTTCTGACGTCCGAACACTTCTTGACACCTCTTCCCGGAGTCCCTGAATCGCTTCCACCAGTCCATTCAATGCTACCTGACTTATGTTGAAGCTCGGCTCGTCTGTTGAAATCCTTCGCTGCTTCGCTCTTGACTCTGTCCCCTCATCCTCAGTCTGCTGTCGCTTCTTTGGTGTCGTCAACTCCATTGCTTCTTCCGGCAATAACTGTGGCATGATGTTTTCTTCATGGCCAATATCAGACTTCTCTTCTGCTCTATCTTCCCTCGACTGTGGAGCCTGTTTGGATTGAACTGCGTCATCACTATCTGGAGACAGCGGGTCTTCTGCTTCAGCTTCCTCGGTGTCTTCTGGTGCAGCTAGACTGGATAGGCTAATCTCGTTTGACGTGGGTAGTGATGCACTGCTCTGAAGAAGAGTTCTGGAAGATACTCTCAAATTTGCCTCAGCTACAGGACGGAGTTGACATCCGGATGGAGAGGTCGGGACTGTTATCAGCTGTTGTGGAGTGGACATGGGTGCTGGTTCCATAGTAGCCTGTGAGCTCTTATCTTGGACAATCCGTAGATCTGTTGCGGCCATTGGAATACTTAAACCGTCTCGGACATCGGGTCTCCTGGCTGGCTGCGGTACAGGTGACGGCAGGGAAATACTGTGTGCTGTAGACCTCTGGCTGACTCCTTGGTAAGTAGACATCCTCTGTGTGATTGGTGACAGGTGAGTAGTCTGAATAGGATCTTGGCACTGTATGGCGACACCAGCAGGGGACTGACTGATAGGCACAATCGATATCTGATGTGGCTGTTGCCGCTGGTTAGTCACTGAAGAACCTCTGTTAGAGTAGACCACTGGAATCTGACTCATGACCACCGGTCTGGAGTAGACTGGTACCATGCCCTGATCCACCTGCATATCCGACCTCTGGCCTAATGCTGCTTGAATGCTGGAGACGACTTGGCTGTCTTGGGCTGGTCTGGCAAAGGACGTCTGTGAGGCATCTTGCACCTGAGCTTGCACCACTGGGACAGGCTGAAAAAGCGACTCCACTGACATCCGTCCGGGTGCATTCGTTGGCTGCTGCGAGAGTGTGTTGATTGGCCTCGCTGGGATGTATTTCGACACCATTTTCTCAGCTACCAACCGCAGACTCGGCGTCTGGCTAACTTCACCTGGACCTGCACTTGTGCCCCTCTCCGTCATAGGTGATGACTCCACCATACGCATAAGATCTTCAAACTCCGCCGGAAAATCACCACTGTAAATCTGCTGCACAGCCTGTGTGATGTCGTTCCTATCATCGTACCCTCTTCTTAGTTTGGCCTGCTGAATGAAATGTCTACGGCTCTCCTCTGCTGTCAGCTGCATACAATCCAGGCTTCCGATCTTGTACGGGTTCGAGCTGCGCATCAGGTATGGCTGGTGGTCTCGGATGTTCCTCTTCTTTGCCATCTCCACGTGTCTGGCGTAGGCTGTCACATGTCTGTTTAACTGCTCGCGGTTGTGACATCTGAACAGACAAAGGCTGCAATAGAATGGAACCTCGTCGAGCTTTACATGGTTCTTCAGGATGTGGTCCTCCACTCGCCCCTTCACATCTATCACAACCCGACCTTCCTTGTAATGGCAAGCTAGACACTGGTAGGCACGCCCTTTATGCTTCGCCTTCTCCATCAACTCAACGTCTCCACCACCGACCATAGAACTGCCTGCCTCATATGCTCTCTCCATTCTTCACCTGAAAGTACACAATAGCGATACCCCTGTAAGTTTCTTTGCCCCTACAGATCCGATGAAGTGTGCTTATCAGTGATCTCCGTTCTCGCGAGTTGTTTAGGCCTACGGTAGCTTCTTGTTATTTGCGACGAGCGCGAAATCTTAAGCCGGTCTACTACATCTGCGTTTCACGCCTTGCATTCTTCTTCTCTAAGTCAGTTAGCTCATCTTCTGACACCATGTCGGCTGATACCCTCCATCTGATTCGCTGAGTGCTGCTGCTTTCATCCTTACACTGAAAGTAATCGTCACGGTCATGCCCTTGTTCTCAACCTAGTTTCTCCATTCTTCTACTGGTCTCTGATCCTCATTTAATTTATACCCGAACGCATACCTACATCCGTATGCCTTTTTATCTTCATCCGAACAAATAGCCTTCTCATCTAACCATTTAACCGAACGCATGACTTTACCGAAGGCAGCAGCCCTAACCCATCTTTGTCAGATCAGATTATCGTAGAACCGGGTATATCACCGCGCTAACGCTTTCCCGACGCATATGTAGTAGTCACTCTGGTAAAGCCATCATCACCTAGTCTGGACTGATAAAGCATAAGGAAAAAGTTACTAATGCATAAATTTTATTCCCTTACATAAAGTTTACACTTATTAAAAATGGTAATGAAAATAACAATAAAAATGTAGGTGGTCGATTTTCCGTTTACTGCTGGTTTCTCTCATTTGCAGACTTCAGAGCTTTTAGCCTTGCCTTCTTCAACCACTTTGGTGGCTTGTCTCCCTCGTATGGCTTCAACTTGGTATGGTGGACTAATTTCTCTTGTCCAGTTGCGCTTAATTGCAACAGAAAGTCGAGCTCTGAAATTTTCTGTTTCACGAGGAAAGGGCCATCGTAGGCTGCTTCCAGCTTCGGTGCGACCCCAACTTTTCTTGATTCGGCTAAGCACCAAACTAGATCACCTGCTTGATATTGATTAACGGCAATCTTGGTGTCATAGATTTCTTTACTCCTTTTACTGGCCGTTGACAGGTACTTTCTCGCCACTTCATGGGCATGCTGCATCTTTGACCTTAGTTGATTCACATAGTCCCCATATGACGTGATCTCCCCTTCTGGCGAAGACGTTGTGTTACCGAAAACTAGCTCGGCAGGTAAACGCACCTCTCTTCCCATCGTTAGAAGATTTGGCGTAAGTTTAGTAGATTCGTTAGGTGTAGCCCGATACGCCCCTGCCAGACAACCTAGGTGAAGATCCCAATTACGTTGTTCCCCACACAGGTAGGCTTTGATCATCCGCCATAGAGTGCGATTGAACCGTTCTGACTGTCCATTGCATCTAGGATTTCTTGGACTTGTTCTGGATTTTCTTATCTCTAACATGCGGCACATTTCCCGGAAAAGTCTGCTTTCGAAAGTTCGGCCTTGGTCGCTATGGATGCTTAAAGGGCAGCCCCAGCGAGCGATAAATTCATTCACTACTTTAGATGCACACACCTCTGCAGTCATATCAGGAACTGCTATGACCTCGACATACTTTGAGAAATGGTCTGTCATCAGAAGGATGTATCTGTTCCCTCTGTCTGTCACTGGTAATGGTCCGAGATAGTCAACAGCTATGCAATCGCCTGGTGCACCTGCAATGAGTGATCCCATTGGAGCTCTGGGTGTTTTTACCGGCTTTTTGTCTGCTGCACATACGTCACACTTTCGAATGTGTAGATATATATCTTCTTTTAGTGCATACCAGTAATACCTTTGAATTGTCTTTTCCTTGGTCTTTTTACACCCAAGATGACCTGACATGATTGAGTTGTGCATCTGGAACATAACTTCTGATTTCATCGCACTTGGTACAATAAATTGTAAATGTTCTCCGGACCCATCCCTCTTTGTAAATCTCTTGAAAAGTAGTCCATTTTCTATCCTCAGCGAGTCCCACAAGATCCAATAATGTCTGCTAGCTGGACTCATAGCTACCATGTCTTTACTGCTGGGTCTGTTGTTGTTCAACTTAGCTCGTAAGATTGGTCCTATATCATGGTCTTCGATCTGAAGCTTCTTCAAGTCATTGACTGACTTATCTCCGGCCCAGGCCATCATATTGTTGGTGGTACTTGGAATTACTGTGGAGCCCTGCTGGTCTTCATTAGAGGGGCCTGGTACTTCATCACAGGCTTGACTTACCTCTGTCACTGCCTTTACCAAGTTCTGAACCTCATCCTCTCCAGTTCTTGTATCGGCAGCTGCCGTTGCTTTTACATCTCCACCTGTTCTCGTAGGTACTTGAAGTTCTTTACTTTCTTGTGCTTTCGGGGTTGTTTCTTCTTCGGTAGTCGACTCCGTCTGCGCCTCTGAGACCAAAGAGGTGTCGCTTCGTATACTTACATGCATCATTTCCTGGGCCCTCTTCATACACTTGCGACACGGGCCGCATTTCAGCGGCTCGTTGGTGTCCTGTTCCGGACAATCGCAATCCTTTGGATTTTCACACCTAGAGAGGGCATCACAGTGGCCTTGTTTTCTACCTGGTCTGTACTCTATTGAAAAATCGTATTGGCTTAAGATCTCTAGCCATCTAGCTATTTTCCCGCGTGGCTCTTTCAGCCTGAAGAGCCAGACTAATGCTTGGTGGTCAGTTCTGACACGAAATCGTCTTCCCAACAAGTATTGCCTGAAATATTCTATAAAGTAGCGTACTGCTAATAGCTCCTTTTCTGTTATGCAGTAATTCTTTTCGGCTTTATTTAACGCCCTGCTGGCGTAGGCTATCACCTTTTCTTGCCCTGATTGTTCTTGATGTAGTATACCACCAATTCCTACGTCTGAGGCATCAACATCAAGAATGAAGCTGCCAGCTTCGTTCAAGGGATAACCCATGATGTCTGAGCTGACTAAAGCCTGCTTCAGAGTGTTAAAAGCTGCCTCGCATTCGCCAGTCCAAGTAAATGCCTTACCCTTTTTTGTGAGTTCTACCATCGGCCTTACAATACTTGCAAAGTCCTTCACATAACCACGGTAATAAGAGCCCATTGCTACCAGCTGCTTCACTTGCCTGGGCGTTCTTGGCTTTGGCCAATTCATTATCTTTGCTATATTCGTGGGACTGGGTTTTACACCGTCCGCTGATACCACGTGACCTAAAAAAACTACCTCTTCTTGCAGCAATATACATTTCTCGGGCTTTAGCTTTAAGCCGGCTGCTTTAATCCGTTCAAGCACTTCTTCAACCCTGCTGAGATGTTCATCAAAGCTACGTCCGAATACAATAACATCGTCTATATAAATTAGGCAAGTGGTCCATTGCAGTCCCTGGAGAGCCATTTCCATTGTTCTTTGAAATGTTGACGCCGAGTTATTTAGCCCGAAGGGCATGCGTAGCATTTCAAACTGCCCATACTTGCAGACAAATGAACTCTTAGGGACGTCTTCTCTTTTCAGGGGTATCTGAAAGTAGCCACTCGTCAAATCCATCGTTGTAAAAAGTTTCGAGCCCGCTACAGCATCTAGGCAGTCTTGAATTCTCGGTAGCGGAAAACCATCTGGCTTTACCAGTTCATTTAGTTTACGGTAGTCCACGCACGGTCGTACTCCGCCGTCTTTCTTGGAGACTAGGACAATTGGGCTAGCCCAAGGAGAAACACTTTCCCTTATCACGCCCTTCGCCTTCAGATCTTCGATAGCCCTTTTCTCTTCTTCTGCATAGGCAAGTGGAACACGCCTTAGAGTCTGTTTAATTGGTGGTGCATCCCCTGTCTTGATGGCATGTTCAGTCAAGTGGGTTAAACCCAGGTCCCATTCGTCTCTTGAAAAACTATCTTGAAATTTATTTAGTAGATGTGCTACTCTTGCCTTTTGACCATCTGTGATATTTTCAGCAGCTTTCTTATACATCTCTCTCAGGTGAGTTGGAAGCTCTTCCATTCTGGCTTCCACTGGTTTCCCTACAATTTTTGTTTCGCTACTTTCTATGTTTTGCCTTCTCGTAAGATCCACTCTTCTGATTCTAACATAATTTTTTGTCTCCTTCTTGTCTTCTTCTTCTACTACTACTTTGGGCATGCCATCTATTGGCTCTGCTTTCCCTATAACCGCATCCTGCTTTATTGACATAGCTGTCGGTAAGGGATTTAGTAATCTGACTTTGCACGTGCATGCTCGATTAATGTCCACCAGTGTGGACGCCATCTGCAAAGGGTATTGCTCTTGAAAATGTTCAGTAGGCTCAATCACATATTCCCTCTCGCTAGTGAAGTCATCATACTCTTCTCTATCCACATACACATCTATTATGCACTCGCTCTGCGCTGGTATTACAAAGTGGTCCGCTGCGGTAACCCTCCTTACTCTGTTTGAAATGCCGACTTGTATAATGGGGACCTCTTGCTTGTTGACCATGAGGACCCCTTTGCTCATAAGTAAATCTGCGGGGCCTTCACTCCCATTTTGCAATACATCTACTCCAAGCAATCCGTCGTCGTCTATATCAGCTACAATGGCCTCTACCTGTATATACACCGGTCCCAACGCCAAAGAGAAGAGTCCCTTACCCCGCTCCTTTATTACAACTCCACTGGCGCCTACCAACTTCGAGGTCTTCATCAGTTCTGGTCTATCTTCTGGCTTCATCGCTTCATAGACCCGATTCGAAACTATGGTTTTTGAAGCACCTGTGTCTGCTGTAAAAAGCAATGGATAACCTTGAACTGTTCCACGGATATATATACCATCCAGGAGCTTTCTAGTTACTTTAATGGACTTGACGACATTATCAGTTTGTGGGTTGCTTTGAATATTTTGGCCGTTCTTGTTTGAACAGGCTTCCCTGTGGCCGCCAGGGACAGCCTGTACTAGTTTAAAGGACCCCTACTATTGCCATCCAGTCGAGCTTGATGCTGCCTTGACTGGTTAGCCCCTATACCTCCATTTTTATCCAGCCTATTATTAGTCTTATGGGGACAATCTCGAATGATATGCCCGGGCTGCTGACAACCATAGCAAACAATCTTCCTTCTTCCTGACTGTGTCACGTTGTCCGGTTGTCCGCTTTTCCTCGTATCGCGCACCACTTGGTCTTTTATCTGGGTGACTAGCGCTTGTACCAGATCTCTAGTTTCATTCAAAACCTTCATAGTTTCAGTTTGTGATGCAGGGGAGGTAAGTCCTGATTTTCCAGTCTGTTGCTCCGAGCCTGACATCTTTTTTGATTGAGGTTTTTCTGGTTTTGTTGGTACTCTATAGACTCTGTCTTGTTTCTCGTCAGTCTCATATAAGTCTTCATTTTCGCTCGGGCCTTCGTACTCGAGGTTTGTTCTTCTAGCGTACTTCTTAAATCGCTTCTCTCCGTAGAGCTCACTTGAACTTCTTCGTTTGGTCTGTAAGAAATTGACAGCGTGATAGACTGCCTCATCGATATCGTCGGGCTCCTTATGAAACTCAATCTCAAACCTTGCTTCGCTATCTCGCATTCCGTCCAGAAATCTCCTGACTAGATCTTCCTGCCTGGTCCTACTATCCCTAAATTTGTACCCCTTAGCATATAAGCGCTTTAGGTCCGCGGCATATTCCTCAATTGTTTCATCTGCCCGCTGAACTCGTTGGCTAAATTTAGCCGCAAAAGTCTTCTGTGTTTCTACCACTCTGAATCTGCTGTTCAGCTCTTTAACTAGTTCGCTATAGCATGCTATTGTATTTCTTGGCAACTGTGTGTAAACAAATTCGCCGGCTTTACCTTGCAGTTTAGGCAGGAGATTGTCCAATTTTGTTTCTTCATTCCAATTCCTCCGTTCAGCTATAGCTTCAAATCGATTGATCCATACCCGCCAGTCTTCTTTACCATTAAAGGGAGGTAACTTCAGCCCGAAATACTCAGGTGACATTTGTCTTCTTCCTCTTTCAGGCCTTTGTACGTTCCAATCTCTGGCTCTTCCACGGCTGTAATATGGGCCACTAAACTGTACTGTCGGATGTTGCCGTTCATACACCGTGCTTCTTTCTAAACTCCCCTCACTTCCATTTCTACTATATGCACCCATGGTTGTTTGACTCGGGCCATACTGGCGACCGTCTGGGTATACTTCATCTGCCCCTAATCTGTTTACAGCTGTATGCCTCTGACGATTTGGGAGATCGTCCGATGTCCCTTGGTTTTCCCCCATTACTCTGTAACCATTGTAATCCTGATAACTCCAAATGCCGTTCCAAGGTGCCCCGTGTCTCTCATCACGACCGTTTACGTAATGGCTAGGCGTGCTTTCGCTGTTTACCTCAGCTACCCTTGACGACTCGTTATCAGTACCAGATTGCCTGTTGTGGGTAGAGCTTCTCGTGTCTGTCATCAAAGGCGGTCCGGACCCCCCTTGCACACCATTTATATGTGTTTGTGTCTGGTGACTTGTATCTTTCAGCTCGTGCAGCGCAGATAAAACTTGCTCGAGTGTCCCCGTTATACTGTCTTGTCTTGTATGCATGTTTGATTGCTGTTTTTGTATCAACCCCACCGCATTATTAAGACCGTCGATTGCGTTTTGCAAATTGACTTGGGAGTACATCATAGGGTTTGGTACGGCGGCACTGTGTGCAAAGTTTTCGTCAACTACTTGAGGGAGACTCCCTACACCTTGGCTACGGAACGGTTCATAATATAATACATGTCCTTCCCCGGAGCCCATACCCGTTTCGTTATTTGTTTCATTCTGTAGCTGACTGCTATGTGCTGTGCTATGTAATTGCATTAATGTAGTGGCTGCGACTTGTTGCATGTCTGTGTCTGTGGCCCTTGATGACCCTGCGCTACTAAAAGATGTCACTGTTGGGCGTGGCTCTACCTGCTCTATACCGCTAGTGGTTTCTAATGCGCTCTGTCTGGTTTCTGTACCCACATTTGCGGGAGAGTTCTCGCTGCTCATTGTTATGCTTGGTTCGTATCGCTCAATCTGTTAGTGATAAACAGATCGCACCCAGCTGCCACCACTTATGTTACGCGCCGAGCTTTGCAGCCCAGAACTCTCTCAAGATACTTGGCTTTCCCTATCTGTGCCCGACTATTTGCTTCGCTCCTTTACCCCGATTGTTCGAAGGCTAGCAGGAGTAGTATATTTGCACAGCAGCAAAGCCCTAGGGCCAGTACGCTTTCCTCTGGCCCAACTGTATTGGCAAACAAAGACAGTCACTGGCTAACAGTAATTGCTCTAAATGCCCTCTAACGAGTCGCTGATATGAGACCAGGCCCCGTGAACTAAAGTGTGGACTTCAGAAACTAAGGAGACTAACTTTAAGGGTGTGAAAATAGACTCTAAGCCTTAAATACAATTAATGCTGTTTAATGATAAGTTAATTAATAAATTATGACTAGAATTGATGAAAGGCATATAAGACATTTATACACGCATTAACACTTATTAACTTTCGCACCGGCTCCGATCACTGATAAGCACACAAATTTGGGCATGTGGGCTCTAACATAACACTAAGAACACTGGGCGAAGCATGGGTCAGGTACGAAAGCGCTCTAGATGAAATATGGGCCACTATACTGGTTCTAATGATACAACACAGTGAAGCAGCGATGATTAAGCAATTTACCGCAGGCGTTTACAAACGGTCATATATAGGTTTGCATGCATTTCTGCTACACACTGTGGAACATTGGGCTAAACATAATACAAATACGCGAAAATAATGGGTGAAACTTGAGTCAACGTACTGGTTCTAATGAGAATACACAGTTAGAATCAAGCAAATTATCACTGGCGTAAATGGACCTCAATTCCCAAGCACTCTGCATAAGAAAGGGCAAAATATTGTTCACTTATGAGAAAATACTGTATATAGCATGAGTTAATGGGTGCTCTGATGAGCAAACACAGTCTACGTTCACGTAAATTGTCAATGATGAATGTAAGGCAACCCCTAGCTACGTTTTGACCAGTTTGGGGTAATGATCCCTAGCTGCTAGAAAGGAACGAAAATGCTTTGAGGTTGCTGTTAATAAATAACCGTTATTTATAGGCAAACTACCCCTTTTTGCATTGCTGGTCCTTAACAGTTAATTCATGTTTAAAGAAAAAAAAAATCTCAAAGGGAAAATACGAAAGAATGAATGAATAACTAACTTAAAGCGGTCTGCAATGTTGTATCAACGAAAGCAAAAATCTGAAGTCCCCACATCTATGTGGGAGCTGCTTTATATACCCTGCCTTCCCGCATCCCCCATCCCTCAACTAAGCAGGTGTGGGACTTCCCGACCCACAGCAACAGAGATGTGGGGTCACATGATCCCGCAACGTCGAAACTGTGGGGAACGTTCCCGCAAAGAAGGTTACGACGTCGGCCATTTTGGATTTTACTGAAATATTCAAGGGGGTCGCTCTCTTTAAACCGAAAGATCTCGGTAATCTTAAATTAAACCCCAGGTAAAACAGTTATGAAAAGAATCCCCATTAAATTTACTAAATGACTCTTACACTCAGAAATGTATCAAAAGGCTGTACAACGGGACTGACGACTACAAACAATGACAGACGAACTTTGACAGGTGTTTTGTTTTGACCGTAACTAGGCTACGATAAAACACAACACGCTCCCACAATTCAACACTGGCATAATCAATACACACAAACATGGAGGACGTAAACAACAAGCATTCTGCTCTCACTCAAATTTTGCAAAGATACATGGTCATATTGATGAATTCAGGGATCACATAAGTGAAAACTATTGAGGTAGGTTCTCTTTTTGTAAATGCAATGAATGTCACGAAACGAAAATTAAAAATAAACGATGCAAACATGTATTGATCGCCAAACATGAATCAGCTGATTTCAGCAGCATATTTACCGATCAATACACAGACATATTTAGGCTGAAAGAAAGCTGGGTCACTACAATACTTTTGCAGGAGTTGCCTCCCCTGAAGGTGTACCCATTCCCCTTACAACTGGAACGAGTACAATGTACATTTTTATGTTGTTTCAAACAATGCATGGACGAGTGCCAAACAGTGTGGATCCTGATGTGACAACACATCTGGGTTTACACTGTTTGCTCAGACCGGTCTGTCCAAATACATATGGTAAATTAATGTGGACTATCCAAAACTGTCATAACTGGTAGCATTGTTATATGACTTTAATGTACTGGCCCCGATAGCTCAGTGGTAGAGCGTCTGCTTCGGAATCTCGAGGTCGCGGGTTTGATCCCTGGCCGCGCCATACCAAAGGCAAGAAAAATGGTACTAGGTGCTCCCTTGGCTGATGCTCACATTATCAGGAGTAGTCCTAGGAAGTTAAATGAAGGTAGGTAAATATTTGTTAAAGGATACTTTGTTGCAAAAAAAGCTCAACAGAGCTTATTTTAAGTGTTGCTTAAATATGCAATGTTAAATAAAGCTTCTTTATCTTTTATCTTTTTTGTTAGTGTACATTCTCTAGTACAGTCGAACTTCGATGGGTCGAACTCGGTAGGCTCGAACACCACGTTTGGGTCGAACTGACTTTTCAGTCCCGGCAAAATTCCTATTCATTTTAACTAAACATGCCACCCTTGGCTCGAACCATGATGGCTCGAACCCTCGAACTCTAAGCCTGGTCCCTAGAGTGCATTTTCTATGTAAAATCCAACCGATGGCTCGCACTAATTACCTTTTTAAAAATTCTAATTTTATCGATCAAGTCACGCAGGCGCGTGATCAGTATCATAATACGGACCAAAAATGCGGCTCATCATTAACTCTTAAATTATGACCGATAAATGTACCGGAAGTCACCAAAATCGCCGCAGCTATGATAAAAAATCATAGTACACAAAGTTGGATCTTGCCGAGTTGGACTCCAATGGCTCGAACTACCGATGGCTCGAACTTTTTTCGGCTGTCCCGGCGAGTTCGAGCCATCGAAGTTCGACTGTATCTACTTTTGTTTTTTAGTTAATACTCCATGAATGACCTTCAGATGAAAACATGTTTTTGCTCCAAACTTAGATTTGAATGCTCTTAATGATGAGCAACAACATAAATGGCCACATTTGAGAAGCCAAGTTTTGCAAAAGAAGGTCAGATGTTTTTCTTCAGATACTTCTTTACGGGCATTTTGATATCATCTTGCAAGACTGGAAAATACATAGTAAAGGTGAGCTGTTCCATATTTTCTGGTCCATTCCGATAAGGCATCTATGTGACATTGTGCATTCTTTCATACCTCCAGAACGGTTATGTTTCTGATAAAAAAAATGTGATCTTTTTCTTATTTCAGCCTCAAACATAGGTTGTTAGTGCTTGTTAGAACTGCCCCAATCCCCAAACATAAGTTGTTAGTGCTTGTTAGAACTGCCTCAATCCCCAAACATAAGTTGTTAGTGCTTGTTAGAACTGCCTCAATCCCCAAACATAGGTTGTTAGTGCTTGTTAGAACTGCCTCAATCCCCAAACATAAGTTGTTAGTGCTTGTTAGAACTGCCTCAATCCCCAAACATAAGTTGTTAGTGCTTGTTAGAACTGCCTCAATCCCCAAACATAAGTTGTTAGTGCTTGTTAGAACTGCCTCAATCCCCAAACATAAGTTGTTAGTGCTTGTTAGAACTGCCTGAATCCCAAACATAGGTTGTTAGTGCTTGTTAGAAAGTCTGAATCCCCAAACATAGGTTATAACTTATAAGTGCTTGTTAGAACTGCCTGAATCCTCAAACATAGGTTGTTAGTGCTTGTTAGAAAGTCTGAATCCCCAAACATAGGTTGTTAGTGCTTGTTAGAACTGCCTGAATCCCCACACATAGGTTGTTAGTGCTTGTTAGAACTGCCTCAATCTCCAAACATAGGCTGTTAGTGCTTGTTAGAACTGCCTCAATCCCCAAACATAGGTTGTTAGTGCTTGTAAGCACTCCCTCAAGCCCCAAACATAGGCTGTTAGTGTTTGTTACAACTTTCTCTATCCCGAACATAGGTTGTTAGTGCTTGTTAGAACTGCCTGAATCCCCAAACATAGGTTGTTAGTGCTTGTTAGAACTGCCTCAATCCCCAAACATAGGTTGTTAGTGCTTGTAAGAACTGTCTGAATCCCAAACATAGGTTGTTGGTGCTTGTTATAACTGCCTCAATCCCCGAACAAAAGTTGTTAGTGCTTGTTAGCACTCCCTCAATCCCCAAACATAGGCTGTTTGTGTTTGTTAAAACTGCCTCTATCCCTGAACATTGGTTGTTAGTGCTTGTTAGAACTGCCTGAAGCCCCAAACATAAGTTGTTAGTACTTGTTAGAACCACATCACTGAGGAATTTCTAACAAGTACCCGCAACCAATGATTTGGAGTGGAGATAAAAACAATGTACACATATACCCTAGGCCTGTTTACCCCAGTTTCCTCTGGTGTGTTTATTGCATGGTCTTGTTAACCTCATGCAACTGTACTACTCAAAGTTTGCTAGTGATCACTTTTTTAATGCAAAATAATTTTTGGCTAAATTAATCAGCTGAATCCAAATTTGATTCATAATGATAGAAGACATATCCTTCACAAACGCTAGTGATTGATTTTGTCAACTGGTACTGCATTCAAGCGTGACAACAGCAACCGTCTTGCCACCCCCAACATTTGCCGTAACACGAAGGGATTTGGACAATTGATTTTTCACAAATTTCCAAATTTGTTTAGACAAAAGTGCCTAATAACGTGTATAGCGTCCATGGGCATCAATTACAGTACGAAATCGCCTGCGCATGCTCATAATCCGAGTCTGTATCCGGTTTTGTTGAATCAGCTTTCATTCAGCAACCAATGCATCTTTGAGCTCCTGTAAAGTCCTCGGATGCACAGGTCGGGCTGAAACAGCACGCTGTGGCATGTCCCCCGCATGCTCAATCGGATTGAAGTATGGTGACCGAGCAGGTTTTCTCACGTTCCGGATAGGAATCAGTGACATTGGTACTGTTGGGGCAGGCATTATCGTCCATCCGAATAAAGTCAAGCCGATAGCATCTGCATATGGTCTCACAAACTGATCAAGAATTTCATTACAGTACCTCACTGCCAT
The DNA here is from genome assembly GCA_963580285.1 of Lucinisca nassula. NCBI lineage: Eukaryota > Metazoa > Mollusca > Bivalvia > Lucinida > Lucinidae > Lucinisca > Lucinisca nassula. Next base: position 25,542,586 of record OY757018.1, read on the forward strand.
TAACGTTCAGTTTTCATCGACATGCAAGTCAGTTTTACCGTTCACGCTTATCCCAGCCCAAACCATGACTGATCCCTTTTACATAGTGATCATGCTCTGCCACATTCAAGTCATAGAATCGCTCTTTAGACATTCGCCACATTAATTGACGTTTATAAGTGAAGTCTAGACAGAATCTGGACTCATCATAAAACAGTACTGGCGTCAAGTCACGAACCGTCCACCTGACTGGAGTTCTGACAAAGTCCAACCGGTCTAGCATGTGCTGTCTCGTCAACGGAACATGTACAGCAGGCCTCATGGCATTAAGTTCGAACTCGTAGAGCCAGTTTCTGACAGTTTTTATAGAAATTCGTACTCCAGTTCCGTTCCTAAGCTTGTTATGCAAACGCGTAGCGTTCAGGAACCGTTGACGTCGAGACTGAATCAACAAGAAACGGCCCTGATGTTGAGTTGTAGCCCTTTCTCGACCCCGCCGTGTCTGTGTGAAGGATTTCCGTGGGTAAGATGCCGACTCCACATTCGGGAAACCACGCTCTGAGACACATTCAGAATCCCAGCAACACGACGTCGAGAGACGCCAGATTCCAACACACCCACGTCATAATTCATTTCTTCGGGGCTAAGGCACTTTTTTAATTGTCCGCTAGGCATTTTAGTGTTTCACAAATCAAATGAAATCGTTTTTATGCTTGGTAAAGGAACACTGACAAGTTTGATATGTCGGTTGGAAAGCAGTGCTACACAAGATTTTGGGGGTTCATGAATTCATATGCGAAGTGTGAGAAGTTTTCAACTTTCATGAGTACTGAATTGCACATGAGTTTCTGCTTAAGATATTTATCAATATACGGAGTACAAATTCTGTCAAGAAATTTTAAATTCTGAGTGCAAAATTTGGTATATAAAGAGTGATCCCTATCAAACTTTGAGAAGTGTATATATGGTTGATGGTTTACCTATAATCTACAATCTCAAAACTGTTTTCAGGGTTTGTGATCAGGGTCAGTTGTACAAAACTAATGACGTGGTTAGCTAATGAATTGTTAAAACTTCATTTAATGTCGGGTAAAAGTCCCACAAAATTGGAAGCATCGTCTCCAAAATGACCTTTACAGTGTTGACGGGGACGATAAACCTGAAATCAAACAAACAAAAATCGATCATTTAATATGGCAATTTTACTAATTTGTTTGCTGAAAAAAATGTGAGCACATTTGCAAATGCAAAAGCTGCTCACATTTTCTTCAGCAAAAACTCCAGAATTATAGATATTGTATCTGCTAGAACAGTTATCAATATCTGCTAGAACAGTTATCAATATCTGCTAGAACAGTTATCAATATCTGCTAGAACAGTTATCAATATCTGCTAGAACAGTTATCAATATCTGCTAGAACAGTTATCAGTATCTGCTAGAACAGTTATCAATATCTGCTAGAACAGTTATCAGTATCTGCTAGAACAGTTATCAATATCTGCTAGAACAGTTATCAATATCTGCTAGAACAGTTATCAGTATCTGCTAGAACAGTTATCAGTTTCTGCTAGAACAGTTATCAATATCTGCTAGAACAGTTATCAGTATCTGCTAGAACAGTTATCAATATCTGCTAGAACAGTTATCAGTATCTGCTAGAACAGTTATCAATATCTGCTAGAACAGTTATCAATATCTGCTAGAACAGTTATCAGTATCTGCTAGAACAGTTATCAGTATCTGCTAGAACAGTTATCAATATCTGCTAGAACAGTTATCAGTATCTGCTAGAACAGTTATCAATATCTGCTAGAACAGTTATCAGTATCTGCTAGAACAGTTATCAATATCTGCTAGAACAGTTATCAGTATCTGCTAGAACAGATATCAGTATCTGCTAGAACAGTTATCAATTTGAACCTTAACAAGCTTGTTAAGCTTACGATGCTTTGAACAACTGGCCCATATAAGACACAAACAGGCCAGCTCAGCTACACCGGCTAGCAAGAGTCTTGCAATTTTACCTACAGCTATACATTACGATAATGCACTAGAGTTACATAGTGCATTCTATCATACAGTCGAACTTCAATGGCTCGAACACCTTTGGGACCTCGAAAATCTGTTTGAGACAGGGGTAGTTCGAGCCACTGAGGTTACTGTCAGGAGGCATAACGAGGTACTTTTAGACATCTTTTTGGTGTTCTATAATGAAAATTCATGCTGTGTGTACTCATTAGAATCGCCTCATCGAGGTGATTCTAATGAGTACACACAGCATACATTTGCAAGATAAAAGACTAAAATCTCCTTAATTATCCCCCACTATTTCTTATGTAGAGGATTTCGCTAGGGACTCAAGAAAGGGTTAGACTCATCCATCGTAAACAAGGCATCGGTGTTCGAGCCATCGGAGTTCAACTGTATCTCAAAAATGGCTACTTTCAGATAAAAATTTGTGATATTTGTCTTATTTATACTCCAAACATAGGTTGTGGGTGATCATTAGAACCGCCTCATTGAGGCGGTTCTAACGAGTACCCACAACCTATGTCTAAGAGCAGAAATAAGGAAAATAATGTACCGTAATGATCCTAAGTATTGGGACATATAGACCAAAGCAAATACAACAGACCCAGATCAGACTGCTCCTGAAGGAGCAGCAGTCTGATCAGGGTCTCCAATGTTTGCTTTTCCGTCTGCACTTTTTGGACTCCTTGCTGGATCATGAAACAAATTTGCTACAGTTTTAGGAGAATTACAGCAAGTCCCCAAGGTGTCAGAATTTTTAGGAATTTTTAAGGTATACCCATTTTCTCTATAGAGTGTGCTCGTTTCACAGGGGTGGAAGTAAGGGCGAGGATTGTGGCCACGTAAAATCGGTTTAAGCCCCCTAGTGGAATTCGTTTCACTGACCGTTCCAAGGCGGTTCTTCTGTCATGGTTTATTTTTGTTATGGCTTGTCTTTGAGTATGTGTTTTGCTTGTATTATTTTGCTTTGGATAGCCATTTGGCCATTTTATGGGAAAGTAACTGTCCTTTTGGCTTTCCACTAGTGATGTTTCCATCAGGGTCTAGTTATTTCATGTTTGTACTTCTTTCCCTTGGTGTCTCTGATGGGAGCTGTGGGTTAATTGTATCGATTCCTGATCATTGCCTTCACTTCTATTTTGTTATCATGATGGGAGTGAGGTAATGTACTAGTTCATCTGTCATTACTGGCAATGAGCAATCTTAATCTCATTTGAGAAATGTTTCTATTTGTGTGTTCTTAGATGGCTGATGAGACCAATTTTAGCTCTGAAGTGTCTGTTGCCGATAGAGCAACAGAGGCTGGAGGAAGACAGCTCTGTTGGTGATGCCTTAGCTCTGGCTTTGCGCTGTGCATGTTTCTGCTCAGCTCCACTGATTCTTTTTGCCCCGTATTGACTAGCACCACTTCTGATGAGGCCTTGCCACTTTGCTCTGTCCTGTGCAATTTGTTTCCACGACTCTGTTGTAATGTTGAAGTCCTTGAGGGAGGCTTTGAGGGTGTCCTTGTAGCGCTTCTTCTGACCACCATAGGGGGCGTTTGCCCATTTCTAGTCAAGGTAATGTACTAGCCAAACAGAGAAGACTAAGGCTGACACGATTAATCGTACAATGGATAAATCGATCGATAAATTCCACAAAAATGATTATCATTTCTGATTACTTGATAGGTACAATTTACTACCCAAAGTTATGCCTAAAATAGCGGGATGAGTGGCAAACAGTGCAGACCCTGATGAGACGCCGCATTCTGCGGCGTCTCATCTGGGTCTACACTGTTTGCTCAGGCCTGTCTGTTCAAATATACATATGGTCAAGTGCAAGATATGGTAAGAGTCATGCTCTGACAGAAAGCCAGACAGGTAAAATAATGACAAAAACCTTAGCGATTACTAATCGATTATCGATCGCAATGGCAGGATGATAATCGATTATCGTTTAAGCTCCGATTAGCCAGCCCTAGAGAAGACTGAGTTGCTGATCAGACTACATGAATGCACAGGCTGATCTGCACCTTTGCTGTTCTCACATGACAAAATAGAGGATCTTACATGAGTGTTCATGTATTATTGAATTTATTAAACGAGTTGAGTGAGTGAGTGAGTGAGTTTTAGTTTTACGTCCCACCAACAGCTAAGGTCATACGGAGACGGGACCTCGGTTTAAAGACTCATCCGAAAGTCTGGAGAAGCCCGGGATCGATCCTGCGATCCCTGGTTTACAAGGCGAGTAGCGTAACCACTGCACCACGGAGGCTTCTATTAAACGAGTTGAGGAAAAGGGATAAAATGTGAGGCTTCGCAGAGCATTTTATCCCTTTTCTTCAACGAGTTTAATAAATTCAATAATACATGAGCACGAATAGAAGATTCTATTTATCATATGACATTTAAAACACATTTTATTCACGATTGTTTACAAAATATATCAATATTCCGTCATTAGTAAACGCGACGTCGTTAAGGACGTCGCACATGTAACATTACGAGACGTATCTAGCTAATTTGCATATTTAATCCACTAGTGGATTATCAAAAATATTACATGGCGTTATTACACTCTCAGACGCGACGTCATATGATAAACAGGTTTATTCATGACATGGCTCATGATATCTTTGACTTTTTCAGGGAATTACTACCTCTGTTTGACAAGAAATACTTTATCAAAGTGGACAGAGACCTGTGTGAAACCAGAAGAAGGTATTTTTCCTTATCTAGGGTGTGAGACAAGAGTTTGTTCTATATTTAGCAAACTTAGAGACTATTGACTTGCCCATGCAAAGGCGTGTATGAGGTTGTCTGTGTTATATACACATCTCGAAACCCCACTTTATATGGAAAAGAATGGGGTTTACAGGTATAATAAAACATCTTAAATATATTGTGGGTATTTGTTGGAATCACCTCTTTGAGGTCATTCTAATCTGAGGTGCAAATTCTTTCCTTTAACCCTTTACCACTCAGGGATTTTGTGAATTTTGCTAATTTTCACAGTGTTGCACCTGACAGCAACTTCAACTAGCCATTGTTTCATAATGGTTGGTCTGTTTTACACCAAACTCGGTATGAATGTACATTGGGCAGTAGCCTTTCAAATGCAAACTTTCATGACTTGATCATTGTTGTCATGGTAAAGAGGGGGCATCTCAAAGTTGGCAAAAAGTGTGTTTTCACATGAATTTTTGACCACATTTTAATCTTCACACAGCTGTCAATGCAACAATTAAGGTGTTTGGCACTGGCCATTTTCGCTGTTTGCAGACACGAAAAAACACGTATCTGAGTGGTAAAGGGTTAAGAGCAGAACCCTTTTTCATGGGTCAGAGTTTATAGAAAAGCAAACAGGAAGTCCCAAAAGTTGTCTCCCTTTGAAAAATGGTAGAAAAAATTGTCAGATGTATTCATTCCCCTTAATTATGCTCATTATATCTCTTATCTTGTTAACAAGTCTGTGTAAGGAAGACCCCAATAAACCCCACTTTATAAAGCAATTACTGGGGTTTACAGTGGTGTACATTATTAGCTCACCTGTCAAGTAGTGACAAGGTGAGCTTTTGTGATCACTTTTTGTCCGTCGTCCTTCGTGCGTGCGTGCGTCCGTGCGTGCGTCCGTGTGTCCGTAAACAATTTCAAATAAGTATATCTCTAATACCCCATGGTCAGTCTTGATCTAATTTCATGAGAAGCATCATCAGGTGAGGGGAAAGGCTGCATAAGGTTTTTGTGCTGATCAGATTGGAATTGTGGTTGCCATGGCAACATATAGCTCCCATAGACTTACAATGGGAAAAAATTAAGATATCTTCTTCTCTAAAACCACAGGGCCCAGAGCTTAGATATTTAGCATGTATTAACGGCCAGTGGTCTCCTACATAATTCCTGCCAATCATGCCCCTGGGGTCCAAATTGGCCACGCCCCTTCGCCCCTTCGCTCCCATAGACTCATAATGGAACAAAAAGCTTCAAAAATCTTCTCGGAAACCACAGGGCCCAGAGCTAAGATATTACGCATGTAGCAACGGCAAGTGGTCACCTACATAATTCCTGCCAATCATGCCCCTGGGGTCCAAACAGGCCACACCCCGGGGCCCTTTAGCTCCTATAGACTCATAATGGAAAAAAGCTTCAAAAATCTTCTTCTCTGAAACCACAGGGCCCAGAGCTGAGATATTTGGCATGTAGCAACGGCGAGTGGTCACCTACATAATTCCTGCCAATCATGCCCCTGGGGTCCAAATTGGCCACACCCCGGGGCCCCTTAGCTCCCATAGACACATATTGGAAAAAAAGCTTCAAAAATCTTCTACTCTGAAACCAATGGGCCCAGAGCTTAGATATTAAGCATGTAGCAACGGCCAGTGGTCAACAACATAATTCCTGCAAATCATGCCCCTGGGTTCCAAATGGGGGACGCCCGGGGGCCCCTTCGCTCCCATAGACTTATAATGGAACAAAAAGTTTCAAAAATCTTCTACTCGGAAACCACAGGGCCCAGAGCTTAAATATTTAGCATGTAGCAACGGCAAGTGGTCTCCTACATAATTCCTGCCAATCATGCCCCTGGGGTCCAAACGGGCCACGCCCCGGGGCTCTTTAGCTCCTATAGACTCATAATGGACAAAAGCTTCAAAAATCTTCTTCTCTGAAACCAAAAGGCCCAGAGCTGAGATATTTGGCATGTAGCAACGGCAAGTGGTCACCTACATAATTCCTGCCAATTATGCCCCCGGGATCCAAATTCGCCACACCCCGGGGCCCCTTAGCTCCCAAAGACTCATGGCCCAGAGCTTAGATATTAAGCATGTAGCAACGGCCAGTGGTCACCTACATAATTCCTGCCAATCATGCCCCTGAGTTCCAAATGGGCGACGCCTCGGGGCCCCTTCGCTCCCATAGACTCATAATGGAACAAAAAGCTTCAAAAATCTTCTTCTCGGAAACCACACGGCCCAGAGCTTAGATATTTAGCATGTAGCAATGGCAAGTGGTCACCTACATACTTCCTGCCAGTCATGCCCCTGGGGTCCAAATGGGCCACGCCCCGGGGCCCTTTAGCTCCTATAGACTCATAATGGAAAAAAAGCTTCAAAAATCTTCTTCTCTGAAACCACAGGGCCCAGAGCTGAGGTATTTAGCATGTAGCAACAGCAAGTGGCCACCTTCATAAATCCTGCCAATCATGCCCCTAGGGTCCAAATGGGCCACGCCCCGGGGCCCCTTAGCTCCCATAGACTCAAAATGAAAAAAAAAGCTTCAAAAATCTTCTTCTCTGAAACCACAGGGCCCAGAGTTTAGACATTTAGCATGTAGCAACGGCAATTGGTCACCTACATAATTCCTGCCAATCATGCCCCTGGGTTCCAAATGGGCCACGCGCCGATGCCCCTCTGCTCCCATAGACTCATAATGGAAAAAAGCTTAAAAAATATTCTTCTCTGAAACCAAAGCGCCCAGAGCTTAGATATTTAGCATGTAGCAACGGCAAGTAGTCACCAACATAGTTCCTGCCAATCATGCCCCAGGGGTCCAAAAGGGCCACGCCCCATTTATGGGCCATGCCCCAGGGCCCCTTAGCTCCCATAGACTCATAATGAAAAAAAGCTTCAAAAATCTTCTTCTCTGAAACCACAGGGCCCAGAGATTAGATATTTAGCATGTAGCAACGGCCAGTGGTCACCTACATAATTTCTGCCAATCATGTCCCTGGGTTCCAAATGGGGAACACCGGGGGCCCCTTCTCTCCCACAGACTCATATTGGAACAAAAAGCTTCAAAAATCTACTTCTCGGAAACCACAGGCCCAAGAGCTTAGATATTTAGCATGTAGCAACGGCAAGTGGTCACCTACATAATTCCTGCCAATCATGCCACTGGGGTCCAAAGGGGCCACGCCCCGGGGCCCTTTAGCTCCTAAAGACTCATAATGGAAAAAAGCTTCAAAAATCTTCTTCTCTGAAACCACAGGGCCCAGAGCTGAGATATTTGGCATGTAGCAACGGCAAGTAGTCACCTACATAATTCCTGCCAATCAGCCCCTGGGGTCCAAATTGGCCACACCCCGGGGCCCCTTAGCTCCCATAGACTCATAATGGAAAAAAAGCTTCAAAAATCTTCTTCTCTGAAACCACAGGGCCCAGAGCTTGATATTTAGCATGTAGCAACGGCCAGTGGTCACATACATTATTCCTGCCAGTCATGCCCCTGGGTTCCAAATGGGTGACCCCCCGGGGCCCCTTCTTACGCATAGACTCATAATGGAACAAAAAGCTTCAAAAATCTTCTACTCGGAAACCACAGGGCCCAGAGCTTAGATATTTAGCATGTAGCAGCGGCAAGTCGTCATCTACATAATTCCTGCCAATCATGCCCCTGGGGTCCAAACGGGCCATGCCATGGGGCCTTTTAGCTCCTCATAATGGCCAGTGGTCACCTACATAATTCCTGCCAATCATGCCCCTGGGTTCCAAATGGGTGACGCCCTGGGGCCCCTTCGCTCCCATAGACTCATAATGGAACAAAAAGCTTCAAAAATCTTCTTCTCGGAAACCACAGTGCCAAGAGCTTAGATATTTAGCATGTAGCAACGGCAAGTGGTCACCTACATAATTCCTGCCAATCATGCCCCTTGGGTCCAAAAGGGCCACGCCCCAGGGCCCCTTAGCTCCTATAGACTCGTAATGGAAAAAAAAAGCTTCAAAAATCTTCTTCTCTGAAACCACACAGCCCAGAGCTTAGATATTACGCATGTAGCAATGGCAAGTGGTCACCTACATAAATCCTGCCAATCATGCCCGTGGTGTCCAAATGGGCCACGCCCCGGGGCCCCTTAGCTCCCATAGACTCAAAATGGAAAAAAGCTTCAAAAATCTTCTTCTCTGAAACCACAGGGCCCAGAGCTTAGATATTGAGCATGTAGCAATGACAAGTGGTCACCTACATAAATCCTGCCAATCATGCCCCTGGGGTCCAAATGGGCTACACCCTGGGACCCCCTTAGCTCCCATAGACTCATAATGGAAAAAAAAATTCAAAAATCTTCTTCTCTGAAACCACAGCGCCAAGAGCTTAGATATTTAGCATGTAGCAACGGCTAGTGGTCACCTTCATATTTCCTGCTAATCATGCCCCTGGGGTCCAAATGGGCCATGCCCCGGGGCAAAAAAAGCTTCAAAATTCTTCTTCCCAGAATCTGTGGAGCACAGAACTTAGATATTTAGTATCTAGCAACATAAAATAGCCAGCTACATAAATCTTGCTGACCCTGCCCCAGGGGTCAAAATTGGCCTCGCCCGAGCTCATCACCTCCAATAGACTTATAATGGAAAAAAACTTGAAAAATTCTTCTATGAAATCATAAGGCCCAGAGCTTAGATTTTTATTATGTAGCAACGTCAAGTGGCCACCTACATAAATCCTGCCAGTTATGCCCCTGGGATCCAAAAACTTAAAAAAATCTTTTTCTCCAAAACCATAAGGCACAGATTTTGTTTGATTTGAGGTTTTACATCCCTGTCAACACTGTATAGGTCATTTTGGAGTTGTCTCTTCCAATTTTGTGGGACTTTTACCAGACATTGAGATAAAATTACATCTCAAGCCCTGTGGCCCAATGAAGCCAGTAGGGTCTATAAGCATGAACACCGCTTTGCCTGAGCTTAGATATGTAGCAATGTCAAGTGGTCTCCTACATTAATGATTTTCTGGTACACAGGTGAGCGATATAGGGCCATTGGGCCCTCTTGTTTTTCTTGTTTCTGCTCCAAGACATAGGTTGTGAAGATTGGATAAATGCATGAAAGTCCCATGGATGTGTTTCATGATGATGCTGCAGATAAACCCTAGCAGTTTCTTTGGGTGGTAGGGCTTGAGATGTCATTTCATCACAATGGCAGGTAAAAGTCTCACAGAAACAGAATCAGCATCTCCAAGTGCCTAAATGGTGTTGATGGGGATGTAAAACTTCAAAACAAACAATTTAACATGGGAAGGAATAATTTTTTGTACAGTATCAACCAAAGCCTAGTTTTCAAAGCATTGTTGGCTTAATGAGCTCGTTAGTGGTCAAATTGTTAACTGTTCTAGTTGTACAGTATGTAATACTCTCATATTTTTCTGAAAAAAAAAAAGAAGTTTATTTGCCATATTTCATGATCAAAGTTTTAATGATATGTTAACTAATGACATCATTTATTTTCAACAATTGGTCCCAGTTCTTAGAACATGGTTTTGCTAGGGTGGTCTGCTTTGGAAAGGGTGATTTGTATCTTGTGTCACTGGGGTGTCCAACTGATATTGGCTTACAGTTGGACAAGGCCGGCAGTCCTTGCAGCAGGTTAGGGTAGAGGTGGGGGGGGGGGGGGGGGGGGGGGGTAGGGGTAGAGGGGAATGTTGTTCTTTCTTCTGTTTCTATACTTCCATTCATTTTCCTATTTCTCCTCTGTCCCTCACTTTCATCTCCTCTACTATCTCTTCTATCGCTTTTTCCCTTTCTATGGTAGACGAGGAAAAATGACGCAAACACAAAATAATAAATCAGTCAACATCACGAAAACACACCTATATGATTTTGACCCACTTGAAACACCATTTTATACAGTAAAACTGGGGTTTGCAGGGGTATACAGTATTTTCTTATTTCTGCTCAAAAACATAGATTATGGTCACTCGTTAGAACCGCCTTGGCAAGGCGGTTCTAAGGAGTACCCACAATCTATGTTTTTAGCAGAAATTTGAAATATATCAGGGATTTTTATCTGAAAAATTTAATTTTTTTGGTAGTACAATTTTACCAGTGTATTTGAATAGTGATGACATGGTTTTGCTGTGGACATAACTCCAGTATGATACTGGTGATAACTGGTTGTGGGTACCTGTTAGAATCGCCTTGATGAGGCATTTCTAACAAATACCCACAGCATATGTTTCTAATAATGAATAAGAAAAATTATTCCTTAATAAAAATGGAGTTACTCCCCCTTATTGGGAACACTATGTGTTTTTTTTGATAGGCTTCCGAAACCTGTCATGTTTTAACCCATTTTATACGGGAAACCCCCGAAACGGAGAGATAGTGTTGATGGGGATATAAAACCTCAAATCATACAAACAGAAATTGGCAAACAGTGCAGTTCCAGATCAGAAGCCCCCATTCTGTGGCATTGATCTGGGCCTTCACTGAATGCAGCAAAGTAAAAAAAATTCAAAATAATATTTAATAAATAAATGAACCTGAGAGCCCTACATTATGAAATAGACTCCTACTGTATATAAAGTGAAAGATTCCATTCGGTACAAAATGGGGAAAGGTAACTGTAGTAGGTACTGTTCTGTTTCAGTTCTAGAAATTACGATCCACCAGATGTCCCAGGATATTTTGAAGCTGTTGTATGGCCAGAACATTTGAAACATCTTGAGGTGATAAAAGACCAAAAAGATATTGGTAAGGTTAAATGTTGATAATCTTGTTTTCACACTTGAAGCCTCTTTATAACTCTATTTTACAGTCAACCCTCTTTGTACCGACATTAGATATGCCTTAATGATCCTAAGTATTGGGACAGATAAGCCTTAACAAACCATAACAAACAGTGTAGACCCTGATCAGACTGCTCCTGAAGTCGTGGTTAATTTACTTTGCAGGTGACCCACTGTGTTCATACTTTCATGGACAGCAGAAAAAAATCATTTGTTAAAATAGAAAACAGTTGTCTTGGTAAAGATTTAGCTTTGGGTCCTAGCCATAGTGTTATAAAGAGGTTATGGTGCACTCAGAAAGGCAGTATTTGATGATGATATTACTAGAATACTTCTTTCTTGCACACCAGACAAGGAAATCCGTGATTTTACCCTGGGATAGAAACTTATGTTCTGACCCCGGTTTTCCAACCCAAAATCGAATATAATTGCGTGTTTGATAAATGCACTGGTTGATTACGACCTTGTATGCGCCGCCGTTAAGGTTGACGTCACAGCACGTTACGTGACGCCACTAAACATTCCTGCAGTGTCAACACAATATGGCGGACGTTGGTAACTGAAGTGACTGCAGCATTAAAAATCCGCGCTAAGAAATGGAAGATATGCAAGAAAAAGAATCCAATATGGGTGTGAGGGGTGGATAGAAAATTCCGTCCCTCGGGATCACTGTCCGGCATCACTCGGCAAGCCTTGTGATGCAGGACAGTGACCCTCGGGACGGATTTTTCCATCCACCCCTCATACCCATAGTTCAAGGGAAAGGGTACATCTGACAAATTTTCTGCCATCTTTTACAAGAGAAGTAGTTCCAGAAGCAAATTCTCTCCTTTAAGAGTGAACCACAATAAGAAAGGAACACAAAAATAGTTTCCTTAATGTTATTTGCTCCCCCCCTGCCCCCTCCCTCTCCCCCTTACATTACAATAACACACCCATATGGTTTAGCTCCTCCCCTTACATTACAAAAACACACCCATGTTGTTTAACTCCTCCCCTTACATTACAATAACACACACAGTCAATGGGTTACAAAATTGGAAGCAAAATGACCTATACAGTGTTGGCGGGACATTAAAAGTCAAAAGCAAACAAACAAACTAAATCATCCCCTTACACCCATGCGGTTTAGCTCCTCCCCTTTTATTACAATAACACACCCATATGGCTTAGCTCCTTCCCTTACATTACAATAGCACACCCATGTGGTTTAGCCTGCCCCCGCCCATCGCCGCTTGAAGAAATATATGAGCTGCATGATGCTTCCACGCAGAGCTGAAACCGACCCGCTCACGAGTACTGGTAAACAGCTTAGAGGATCTAAGCCTGTCCAGGCAAAGCAGTGGGAGTCGGCCTGTCCATGCTTATAAACCCATTTGGTTTCATCAGGGGGCCAGGTCTTGAGATGTCATTTCATCTCAATGTCGGGTAAAAGTCCCACAAAATTGGAAGCAATGTCTCCAAAATGACTTTACAGTGTTGATGGGGACGTAAAACCTCAAATAAAAAAAACAACATGTGGTTTAGCTCCTCCCCTTACATTACAGTAACACACCCATGTGGTTTAGCTCCTCCCCTTACATTACAGTAACACACCCATGTGGTTTAGCTCCTCCCCTTACATTACAGTAACACACCCATGTGGTTTAGCTCCTCCCCTTACATTACAGTAACACACCCATGTGGTTTAGCTCCTCCCCTAACATTACAGTAACACACCCATGTGGTTTAGCTCCTCCCCTTACATTACAGTAACACACCCATGTGGTTTAGCTCCTCCCCTTACATTACAGTAACACACCCATGTGGTTTAGCTCCTCCCCTTACATTACAATAACACACCCATGTGGTTTAGCTTTTCCCCTTACATTACAGTAACACACCCATGTGGTTTAGCTCCTCCCCTTACATTACAGTAACACACCCATGTGGTTTAGCTCCTCCCCTTACATTACAATAACACACCCATGTGGTTTAGCTTTTCCCCTTACATTACAGTAACATACCCATGTGGTTTAGCCTCTCCCCCTTACATTACAATAACACACCCACATGCTAAAATGGCATCTCTCCTATCTCTAGAACAAGCATTTTTTACCAATAAAAACGGATAGTTGTCTTATTTCTAGTCAGAATATAGATTGTGGGTACTCAGATGGTATCAACAATTATGTTTTGAGGAAAAAAGTGAGTAAAATAATGAATACCCCTGTAACCCCCAGTTTTCTCTGCATGAAGTGGGACGTAGATGGGTGTTCATTACACAACACGGTGATTGGTTGTATGGACTTGGTGGAACAACCTAGAGGTTATATTGATAAGAAAATATAAGGAGCAAAAAAAAACAAAAACATAAAACAAAATAAATAAATGAATGAAAATATAGAAAAATCATCACATACTGTTTTTATCCATTTCTGTGGGTATGTTTATTTTTTTGTTCTAATTCATAATTGTTCAGTTTAAATTTGTTTGATTTTTATTCTACACAACACAAGTGCTGTTTTAATGATGCAAATATATTTTAACACAAATGCATTCACAAACATATTTTTAACACTATTCACCATATTTTCCATATGTATTTGGACAGGCAAGCCGTAGCAAACAGTGTAGACCCAGATGAGCCACTGCAGCATCTCCTAAGGGTCAACACTGTTTGCCACTAATCCAGCTATTTTTTTGACACTGTCACACAACATTGGTTAGTAAATTATCCTTGTTGAAATTTAAGAACAACTACGGTAAATAGTTGAGGCTTCCTAATACTTAGGGTAAATGCAGTAATAAAACAGACACAGAAATCTAATAATTGAGCCCCGCCAAGCGAATTTGTGTCTTCGAGCATATCGTCATGACAAATTTTAACTGCGCATGCCCAGCCATTCAGAGGGGCCAGGGATATGTCTTTCTGGCTGAAGGTTCCTCTTGATTCACTGCTTGTATGAGCGAGCAGCGACGGTTCTGGCGAGACTGCGCGGATGCGCAGGCTCGCCTGAACCTTCGCTGCTCGCATAGGCGATAAGTACAAAAATCGCTTGACGGGGCCCAATTGATCATTAGCAAATAAGTAATGATAATCATTTTTTACTTCACCTGAGCTAAAGGCTGAAGGTGAACTATTTTGATCAATCTGTGTCCGTGGTGTCTGTCAACATTAACCTTGTGGATGCCATACAGACTGCATTTTTCATTAGGTATTCATGAAACATGGCCAGGATGTGTATTTAGATAAAATCTACATCAAGTTCGAATATGGGTCATCTGGGGTAAGAAACCAAGTAAAATGAAAACCTTGTGGATTCGATAGAGGCTGCATTTTTCTTTGGATCTTAATGAAATCTGGTCAGGATGTGTGTCTAGATGAATTCTAGGTAAAGTTTGAGTCATCTGGGATCGAAAACTAATCAAATCATATGAAAACTTTGTGGATACAAAATAGGCTTCATTTTTCATTTAATATTCATGAAACTTGGTCAGGAGGTGTGCTTACATGAATTCCAGGTCAAGTTTTAATATGGGCTATCTGGGATCAAAAACTAGGCCACTAGGACAAACCATATGAAAACTTTGTGAATGTCATACAGGCTGTATTTTTGATTGGCTGTTCATAAAACTTGCTCAGGATGTGTGTCTAGATGAAATCTGGGTCAAGTTGGAATATGGGTCATCAGGGGTAAAAACTAGGTCATTGGGTCTAATAATACGAAAACTCTTGTGGATGCAACAGAGACTGCAGTTTTCATTGGATCTTCATGAAAGTTGGTCTGGATGTGTGTCTAGATGAATTGTAGGTCAAGTTCGAATAATAGGTTGTGTGGGGTCAAAAACAAAGTCAAATCGTACGAAAACCTTACGGATGCCATACAGGCTGTATTTTTTCATTGGATCTTCATGAAACTTGGTAAGGATATGTGTTTAGATGAAATCTAGGTCAAGTCCAAACATGGGTCATCTGGGGTGAAAGCCTAGGTCACTAGATCAAATAATACCAAAAACCTTGCAGATGACATATGGGCTGTATTTTTCCTGTTATCTAGGAAAATTAGAAAAACATTTCAAAGTGTCGGCTGCTGCCAGAAAAAAATACCCAGCATGCAGAGCATTTAACAAGTTATTTCAGCACATAAAACCTAGTCCTGCTGAATTTGATAACCCCTGCCATTGTAAACAGTGTAGATTCAGATCAGATGGCTTCTCAAGAAGAAGCCATCTGGTCAGGATCTATACTGTTTGAGAAGCCATTGATCTGGATCTACACTGTTTGCCATTCAGTTTGCATTACATTAATTTAAGTAATTTAACCCTTATCTTGCTGAATATTCATTTAAGCCACACCCATTTCTGTCTATCAACCAATCAAATTACATGATGTAATTTATTGCTGCAAATTCATAAACTGAATGTCAAACAGTGTAGATCTTGATCAGATGGCTTCTTCAGAAGCCATCTGATCTGGACCTACACTGTTTGCAAAGATAGGGGTTGTAGTGAACAGCAAGATAAGGGTTTATTGGTTGGTGTGGTAAAATTAATTTATTCAGCAGTGGTAAAATTAATTTATTCAGCAGGACAAGGGTCAAGTGGAATGGGTGCCATTTGTTCTTGTGGTCAAGGTCATATGGATACAGTCACACAGGTCCTCTGTTTAAACTCTCATAAGGCTGGAGAGGACTGTAAATTCATTTGTTTTGTTTGTTTGATTTGAGGTTTAACGTCCCAATCAACACTGTAAAGGTCATTTTGGAGACGTTGCTTCCAATTTTGTGGGACTTTTACCCAACATTGAGATGAAATGACATCTCAAGCCCTGTCCCCCAATAAAACCAATAGGGTTTATTAGCATGGACGGTCCGCCTCGCACTGCGGTTCCTGGACAGGCTTAGATCCTCTAAGCGGTTTACCAGTACTAGTGTGTGGGCTGGATTCAGCTCTGCGTGGAGGCATCATGCAGCCCATATATTTCTTCAAGCCCCTATGGGTGGGGGCCGAGTAAATTCATTTCGCCTGCTCACATTGAAGTGTGAATTTGAGTGCAGAGCAAGATTTTCAAGTGTTTGTCGTTAATTTTTAGTATCTAAAAAGACTTGATCTTCATCATCATCATTGTCATTGTCATCATGATCATGATCAGCAGCAGCAACAGCATCATCATCATTATTACACCCCGGCCCATTGGCTGCATTTGGCTGCATGGTGCTTCCCCTCCCACATTTTGAGAACTGGTACACAGCTTAGAAGGTCTAGGCCTGCCCAGGAAAAGTGCTTTGTGTCAGATCATCCCTTGAACCATAGCATTTTTGGGGGCATCCTTACGCAAACACGCCTATACAAATACATTGCCACCTTTATCACCGAAAAAAATGAAAATTTTAAGATGAAAAAGTGTGCTATTTTTCTTATTTCTGCTCAAAATATAGATTGTGGGAACTCGTTAGAACCGCCTCGTCGAGGCGGTTACAACGAGTACCCACAATCTATATTTTAGAGCAGAAATAAGAAAAATAAGGTATACCCCCGGAAACCCCAGTTTTACTATATAAAATGGGGTTCAACGGGGTCAAAATTATATAAGCGTGTTTTCGTGATGTAAGGCTTCAGATGGCATTTCATCTCAATGTTGGGTAAAAGTCCCACAAAATCGGAAGCAGCTTCTCAAAAATGACCTAAATAGTGTTAAATCTCAACACGAATGAACAAAGAAATACATGAGTACATGTACTGGTAAATGGCTTAGAGGTTCTAAGCCTGCCCAGCCAAAGTGGTGTGAGTCAGACTGTCCATGCATATAAACCCTATTGGTTTGTGTGGGCAATAGGGCTTGAGATGTCATTTCATCTCAATGTCCGGTAAAAGTCCCACAAAATTAGAAGCAAAGTCTCCAAATGACCTACCGTATTCGCCCTAATTACCGCACCGTGCGCTTAGTTTTTTCAAAACCATGTCAAAAAATCACAGTGAAACATCTACCTAATTAGCGCACACTTGATGCGAAAACAATAGCTTCCCAGATGATGCAGACTGATATTTAATGGGACGGAAAAGGATACCTAAGCATTGCCTTCACTGTTGAAGAAATAATAGTAAGTTATTTTTATCGATTTACTGTGAGAGCTTCCAAGGGGAGGTTACTGTAAAGTGTGCGCTTATGCATTTCCTTTTCAAAATTAGCTTAGGTGTGCGCTTATAGGAGCATGTGCGGTAATTAGGGCGAATACGGTATATAGTGTTAACCTGAAATCAAACAAACAAATAATTATCATCAGCAACATCATCATCCAGTAATCAACTCAACATTTTAAGTATTATTTAATTCTGTTTCAGTCTATATTGATGGAAATGAGGGTGTTGAAAACCTGTACCACTTAATATGTCGTGACATCGATAGTTTGTCGACCGCTCCAAGCTGATTCCGTATATTGCTGGAATACTGTGTGATTTGGATTAAACTTTTAAAACTCTTTAGTCGCCGAGATAAACTACATCTGAAAATATTGTCTGCTTATGTCGTCTGCAGATTTTTTTTTGCAAACTTTTCAAAAAATATTTTTGCATCCAGGCAAACAATGTGGGCCCAGATCAGACTGCTCCTATAGGAGCAGTCTGATCTGGGTCCACACTGTTTGCAAAAAATTAATTTTTGGTTAACCGGCAGACGGCAAAGCAGACGACAATAGTCGTGATTGGCATTTTATGGGTTAACTCATAAACTGCCTTAGTATCAGGACATTTGCAGACATCGTTTTCAAAAATTTCTTTTATGTTTTTCAGAGAAAATAAGGCCTGATCCGCTGCAGATTCACATGAAATATCAAGCCATATTTTCTCTGAAAAATAATTTTAGAAAATAAAATTATTGTCTGCTCAAAATATTTCTACGGCACTGTCCAGGATTTGCTCAAATTTTGTGATTCCGTTTTGACTTGAAACAGGAGAACAGGTAACAAAGTACATGTACTGTGTGTTCAGCAATAGAACAGGAATAAATACTAAAAAGGATTATTCAGTGCTATTCACGGATGTTTCGTTTCACTTTGCCAGCATATTGTAATAACGATTCAGTTTCCATGACAACATTATTAGTACAATTCTTGGAGCAAAAGAAAGTGGGGCAGTGCTAATTTTGGAGAACATAATTTGTGATGTTTCTGATACATTTCCAATTTTGTGCCTAGGCCGTGCCATTGTGCCATCCCAATGGCTTTTGGGCCAATGTCCCACTAAAAATAAACTGCTGGGGGCTATAGGGCATGCCTGAAAAAAAAAATCAGCATTTTTTTCTCCATTTGTATACATTTCAATCCATTAGTTTCATTACCAATGATTCAGACCAAAAAAAGGGAAGTAGCTTAATCAGGACTTAAATGAGACTGGTTCACAGTAAACTCTATAAAATTTTCCAATACTTAGTGGTAAATTGTCATGTTAACCAGCCTAAAACTTATAATTTGTCATTTAAACCAGTCTAATGCATAAAAATGGCAAAGAGGAGGTGTGATACAACACAGTCATTTGCTTATACCTCCATACTGAGGCATATTGATGGTACTCAGACTCAGTACAATTTTACATAAGGTTAAGCAGGCATGTCATGGGCAAGAACCACGACTCTGGGTGCCCTGGTGTTTGAGTTATCTCCTCTGACAATTTAACCTTCATTTCACTATATTTTTTCAATACAATTTGGTATATTTATGGTACTTGGTACAATAGTTGAGGAAGTTTCATGTGCAAGAACCACAACTTTGGGTGCTATAGTATTTAGTTATCTCCCCTGACAATATAACTGTATGACCACCTTGTGATTTCTATATCTCCAATACCCTTTGAGATATATTGATGATACTCAGTACAATTATACATAGGTTTAGTAGCCATGACATGTGCAAGAACCTCAACTCAGGTGCCATGTTTTAGAGTTATCACATTCAAGAACCACAACTCAGGTGACAATATATCCTTGTGATTGCCATGTCTCCAATACCCTTTGAGGTATATTGATGGTTCTTGGTACAACTGTGTGTGTGTGTGTGAATTTGGGTTTAACATCGCTTTCAACAATTTTTCAGTCATATCACGACGGTGTCTGGTTGCGACAGGGAGCTCAATGCTCACTTTTATAGTGCTGCCTCACTGAAGTATCATGTCTCAGACACATTACATGATACCACACCCAGTTACATTATCCTGACACTGGATCGACCAGACCTAGCTCTTGCCCGTAAATCTGAGTGCCAAGGGAGGAGCAGCTAGTACCATTTTTAACGACTTTGGTATGTCTCGGCCCGGGATCGAACCCGTGACCTCCCGTTCCCCGGAGCAGACACTCTACCAACTGAGCTATCGGGGCCGGTCTCTTGGTACAACCCCTGGCTGATTAGGTTTGGGGGAATATAGTGATCAGCCCGCCATCAATCCATCTATCTGTCTGTTAGTCCATAGACAAAACCATGTGATGGCCATAACTCCAATACCTTTTGAGAAATATTGATGATACTTGGCGCAATTGTACACAAGGTTGAGAAGGGGTGTGATGCACAAGAACCACAACTCAATATACCAGTACTTTGTGCATTGAAGTTCCACAACTCAGTATACCAGTACTTTGTATACTGTAAATCTTGGATCTTCATCATGTTGAGACGCAGTCCTTAGTATGATTAGGTGAAGAAAGTCCCCATAAACATTACATATACAAAATCTTGCAGATGTTGCAGCACTGTATTGCGGGGTTACTAGTTTATTATACCCCCGGCATACGAAGTATGTTTATACCCCGGGCATACGAAGTATGTCAGGGGGTATATAGTTTTCGTCTTTCCGTCCGTTCGTTGGTATGTTCGTTTGTTCGTTCGTACGTTCGTTCGGTCGTTCGTCAACCTTTACGTCAAAGTTTTGCGTTAAACCTTTTTGATTGCTCATATCTCTGTAACCACAGGTTGGATTCTCTTCATATTTGGTACAGGATATCTCTATAGCATTACCTTTCATATGGAATATCTAAGCACCTGGGTCAAGCCCCTGGGTGGGTTGTCTGTCTGTCCGTCTGTCTGTTCATCTACTTTTACGTCAAAGTTTTGTGTTAAACCTTTTTCATTGCTGATATCTCTGTAACCACATATTAGATTCTCTTCATGTTTGTTACAGGATATCTCTATAGCATTACCTTTCATATGGAATATCTAAGCCCCTGGGTCAAGCCCCTGGGTGGGCTGTCTGTCTGTCTGTTCATCTAATTTTACGTCAAAGTTTTGTGTTAAACCTTTTTCATTGCTGATATCTCTGTAACCTCATGTTAGATTCTCTTCATGTTTGGTAAAGGATATCTCTATAGCATTACCTTTCATATGGAATATCTAAGCCTCTGGGTCAAGCCCCTGAGTGGGCTGTCTGTCTGTCTGTTCATCTACTTTTACGTCAAAGTTTTGTGTTAAACCTTTTTCATGGCTGATATCCCTGTAACCACATGTTAGATTCTCTTCATTTTTGATAAATGATTTCATGATGCATGTCCCTTCGCCTACCCATGGTGACCTTGACCTCAAGGTCACGGACTTAGAAATTTTTGCATTTGGTTAAAGTTTTATGTCAAAGTTTATAGATGCCTGTATGTTCTATTTGATGCCCTCACTCCCTTGGTCCATTTAGAAATTTTATGTTTGGTTTAGCTTTTACAAGCACATTTATAGATTCTTATAGCTTCTTGACTTCATTCATATCACATACAAGCTCGAAAGATATATCAGAGGGTGACGCTGGCCGGGGGTATACGTGACCCACTGGTCACTTTCTCTAGTTTTAATACTGGTGCACTTTGTATTTGTGAACAACCTTCTGCAGGCCATATTGGCTTTTGGTCGGAGGGTTTGCCATCTCTTCTGGAGCAAGTTGTTTAAAGCATCGTTAGCTTAACGAGCTCGTTAGGGGTCATTTTGTTAACTGTTCTAGCAAGTTTAATATTCCAAATTTTGGTATTTTTGCTGAAACAATGTAAGCAGCTTTAGCTGCTCACATTTTTTCAGCAAAAATATTAGCATATTTGCCGTATTTAATGATTAAAGTTTTAAGGACATGTTAACTAACGATGTCGTTAGTTTTGAACAACTGGCCCCAGATGGCTATTTTTGTTATTGCTGCTCAAGAACATAGATTGTGGGTACTCATTAGAACTACCTCAGTGAGGCCACATCAGTGAGGTGGTTCTAACAAGCACCCACAATCTATGTTTGGAGCAGCAATTAGAGAAATAAGTATCAAGTTTTCATCAAAAAATCATTTTTGGAGACTAGGGCTAAATTGACCAAATCACCTTTTTATGCATTATTATTAATTGATTATCCTATATGACACAAGGTCAACCAATATTAAAAAATCATAAATCATGTTTTTAATTGCGTCAATTAATAAAATTGTCATTAATCAAGTAATTTTGTATTGGCCCAGTTACAGGTCCTCGGTCAGCTGTATTGGCCTCGGCCTTCGGCCTCGTGCCAATACAGCAGACCTCGGACCTGTACCTTGGCCAATACGAAATTACTTGATTAATAACATTATATTATAATGTTATTCAGATATGGTGTTTACGCTATACAGGTAATTAACCTGATCCAGATCATGTTAATCCATATTGAATGTTCAAACTAACTACAGTAGAATCTCGGTGATTCAAACGCCGATTTTTCGAAACTACCAGATTTTTGCAAAGTGTGTGTTGGTCCCAAACTTTTTTGCTATTATTTTATGTAAAAATATTACCGATTTTTCGAATTTCTGTATTCGAAAAATTTGATTTTTTTAATAAAATTGTCGGTCCCCATCGAAGAAATTCCTATTAAAATACATCTCCAAATTCGAAGTCAAAATATGTCAAGCACATTATTCATGCTTGAAGGGTATGTTTTCTTTGAGCTTGTTCATGATGATGATGATGATTTCATGTTTAACAACGCGTCAACCCTCTTTGTGGGTCATAAGCGTCAAGCGGTTAATGGTTAAACCGCATGAAGAATTATGAGGATATTATAAGTAAAAAGGTACCGTATTCGCCCTAATTACCACACATGCTCCTATAAGCGCACACCAAAGCTATTTTTGAAAAGGAAATGCATAAGCACACACTTTACAGTAACCTCCCCTTGAAGCTCTCACAGTAAATCTATAAAAACTTACCGTTATTTCTTCAACAGTGATGGCAATGCTTAAGTATCCTTTTCCATCCCATTAAATATCAGTATGCATCATCTCGGAAACTATTGTTTTAGTATCAAGTGTGCGCTAATTAGACAAATTTTTCACCATAATTTTTTGACACGATTTTGAAAAAACTAAGGGCACGGTGCGGTAATTAGAGCGAATACGGTAAGTATGATAATTATAAAAATCTGAAACAGTTAAATCTTTTGAAAAAGTCCAATATCTTTTAAGAATAAAAGCGACTTTAATCTGAGACCTTATAGACATATGGGATTTTTTGGAAACTGAAAGTAGACGATTTTCAGATAATTTCAAAGACAGTTGAACGTGGAAATAGAAAATAAAAACGAAGTACACGAGTGACTAGTGGTTTGCCAGCACAGACTTGAACAGTATGCTTATTGCATTCGGATCTAGATCTTTGCTGACTACTCCCGTGAGCCATTTCTGTCCCGCATTTTCACTGGTACAATAGTTCGTCTTGTTAGAGATTTATTGTTTTATATTACACAATTTTTGCGGGATGTTAAATGGTTCATGTTGTTTTGTTTCCTTTTAGATAAGGTACTTTGCTCTTATACAGAAAGTTTGTGTTCTTGCCTATGGACAAATTATACCGAACGAAAACTTCCGAACATTTCCGAAAACTACTGATTTCGAAAATTCGAACTCCCGATAATTTGAAGACAATCTGGCGGTCCTTGTCACTTCGAATTATCGAGGTTTGACTGTAATTTGAACAATACAAAATTAATCTAGATCTGGTGTTCACACCATACTTAACTTGATCCAAATCAAACAGATTTGGATCTAGTGACCCAGTTTAAGTTGATCCACATGAAGTTGTGTTCACACTAAGGAACAACTTGGGTCCTTCTGTGAATGCATCTTGATCAAAATCAACTTTAGTCCTACAGTGTTAATGCTTTTTGATTCAGGTCAGCTTAACCTGGAACAACTTTATCTGGATTAAAATTGTGTGAATTGACAGTTTCTGCATGTGTTCAGTTTTCATAAATCTTTTTATCATATGACCCCGCGTCTGAGAGTGTAATAATGTCATGAAATATTTTCGATAATCCACTAGTGGATTAAATATGTAAATTAGCTAGATACATCCACTAACGTTACATGTACGGCGTCATTAACGACGTCGCTTTTACTAATGGCGGAATATTGATGTTTTTGTAAATAATCGTGAATAAATTGCGTTTTAAATGTCATATGATAAATAGAATCTTGCATTCGTGCTCATGTTTTATTGAATTTATTAAACTGGTTGAGGAAAAGAGATAAAATGCTTGGCAAAGCCTCGCATTTTCCTCAACTCGTTTAATAAATTCAATAATACATGAACACTCATGTAAGATCCTCTATGACACCATGGCAAAATCATCGCAAAAATGTGTTTTCAAAGGGATGCAGCTAATACAAGACAGCTAAAATATCTCCTTGTGAAGTTACAGTTCCTTAATTGTATCACTTACAGTAGAACTTCAGTGGCTCGACCTCCGATGGCTCGTTTACTATGGATGAGTCGAACCCGTTCTTGAGTCCGCAGGGAATTCCTCCAAATATACATGTATATAGGGTAATTTAGGAAGATTTTCTCCATTTATCTTGCAAATGTATGCTGTGTGTACTCATTAGAATCGCCTCAATGAGGCAATTCTAATGAGTACACACAACATACATTTATTATGCAGAACACTGAAAAGATATCCACAATTATCTCCATTATGTCTCCTGGTATGGCACTAATAGTAACCCTCTATGGCTCGAACTACCGCTGTCTCAAACAAATTTTAATGGTCCCAAAGGGGTTCGAGCCATCGAAGTTTGAATGTATTAATTTTCTTATTAGAAACATACGTTGCCCGGCCCCCATCCATCGGGGCTAGAAGAAATAGATTGGGCTGCATCATGCTTCCACACAGATCTGAAACCTACCGCACATGAGTATTGGTAAACCGCTTAGTGGTTCTAAACCTGCCCAGGCAATGTGGTGCAAGTCGGACCGTTCATGCATATAAACCCTATTGGTTTCATTGGGAGGCATGGATTGAGATTTCATTTCATCTCATTGTTGGGTAAAAGTCCCACAAAATTGGAAAGTCTCCAAAATGACCTATACAGTGTTGATGGGGACTCTAAACCTCAAATCAAACAAAACAAACAGAATCGCCTCATTGAGGCAATTCCAACAAGTACCCGCAACATGTATGATTTTATAGAGAAATAAGAAAAAATATCCTAAAATTATCCTCAACAGTTCTCCTTAATTGGAAACAGAAACATGTTTTTTGTTGTGTAACTTGCCTCG
Source organism: Lucinisca nassula (assembly GCA_963580285.1). Lineage (NCBI taxonomy): Eukaryota > Metazoa > Mollusca > Bivalvia > Lucinida > Lucinidae > Lucinisca > Lucinisca nassula. The sequence goes on from OY757018.1 coordinate 25,567,589, forward strand.
GGTATAATTCCACATTTCAGGTTGAGAGTCATATTAACCCTTTTTGAACCAAATGGAATCTTCCCTCTTATATATAGTGACAGTCCATTTCAAAATATAGGGGTGACAGGTTGTGTTATCTTAAATTTATTTGGAAAACAGCAGGACTTTTTGCAAATTGTGTAGGCCCTGATCAGATACCGCATTCTGCGGCGTCTGATCTGGTCCTGCACTGTTTGGCAGGGTACCCGTTTTGGGGTTTCCTAAAAGACACTGTATGGTTGTGTATTTTTGTAAACAGATGCATAAGACATTTGCATTGTTCTCTTATTTACAGTGAAGTGGGGTGCAAAACAGAGCTATCATTGTTTGTTTCATTTGAGGTTTAACGTCCCCATCAACACTGTAAAGGTCATTTTGGAGACGATGCTTCCAATTTTATGGGACTTTTACCTGACGTTGAGACAAAATGACATCTCAAGCCCTGCCGCCCAATGAAACCAATAGGGTTTATAAGCATGGACGGGCCGACTCGAACCGCTTTCCTGGGCAGGCTTATATCCTCTAAGCGGTTTACCAGTACTCCTGTGAGGGTCGATTTCAGCTCTGCGTGGAAGCATCATGCAGCCCATATATTTCTTCAAGCCGCTATGGACGGGGGCCATAGAGCTAACACTGGTGTTGGTATTGGCATCATTAATAATAAAATGATTATACATTAAAATATACTGGCATTTATATGGTCTCAGCTTGGGACTGCCAAGGTGTTTTGACTGTAATAAAAGTAAAACCACATTTTCAGAAAATTAACACTTATCCTGCTGTTCAGGGCTTGAGATGTCATTTCATCTCAGTGTCGGGTAACCCCCCCCCCCCCCCCCCCCCCCCCAAAAAAAAAAAAAAAAAACAATAAAAAAAACTGGAAGCAACATCTCCAAAATGACCTATACAGTATTGACCGGGATGTAAAACCTCAAATCAAACAAAAAAGACTGTTTTACATTCAGTTTGTGAATTTGGAGGAATAGATTTCCTCAAGCACCAGGAGATGATTCGTATAAGCATTTCACTTGTTTTCAAATCCTGTTATTGTCAATTGAACATGTACTGTTCAAATTGACTTGTCAAATGAAATAAATAAATATTGTTAAACCAAGCAATTTGATTGGTTCAAAGTCAGAAAGGGGTGTGGCTAAATTAATTATGCAGCGGGTTAAGGGTTAAGTCTGAGAGAGAGCAGCAGTATTCTTCACATAGGCATGTACACAACTTACTTTTCATGCATTCCGATATTCACAGCATACATTACAGTGAAGACCACCTAATAATTAGACTAAATATGTTCTATAAAAGGGTTATCTTTTGGAAGCAAGGAATACACCACAGAACTAGAAAATATGAAGTGTACATTTTTTCTGGGCCAGACTAGCTAGTTTCGGCCAATAAGGCCTCATCAGTGACCCTCAATATTTTTAAAACATTCCAGAATGGAATCAATGATCCCAAAGGACAAGAAAATATAAACTACACTATGATGTAGGTCAGGGAGACTTTTTACCGCCGCCACACATTCCCAGACACCAGCTGTAGTGGCGTTAAATCTGCTTTTAAAAAACTTAAATTTATTGATAAGCTAAAGGTTACAGTCATTCTTATTCTTTGTGTTTTCTACATCCAGTATCTCCTAATAAGAGACTACCTTCGGGACTATTCAAAAGTGGTCTTAAAGACCACTTTTGAACAGTCCCAAAGGTGGTCTTAATATAGGAATTTTACTGCGTTTAAGCTTATGTCTCCATGATCAGTCTTTTGTCAGATTTGACATTTATATATACTTAATTCATCCTAGATTTCCATAAATCAAATTGTTATTTATTTGTGAAATATGATAAACTTATCATTTGCCAATCTGTCCACATGCCCAGTTTTCTGGAATTCATACAATTTTGAAATTGATTTTGTGGATCTGGTCTTAGTGCAACCTTTGGAGAAGATATACCGTAAAAATACTAAAAGTTAGGACATCTTCAGAACTTGCTGTAATTCTCCAAAAATTTGAACAAATTTGTTTCACGATCCCGCAAAGAGTCCAAAAGGAATGGCAAATAGTGTAGACCCTGATCAGACTGCTCCTTCAGGAGCAGTCTGATCCTGGTCTGCACTTTTTGCTTATGCCTATCTGTCCCAATACCTAGGATCATTATGGTAATATAGATGCGCATGACCCCCTTTGGGGCTTGAAGAAATAGATGGGTTGCATGATGATTCCACGCAGAGCTGAATACGACCCCGCACACGAGTACTGGTAAACCGCTAAGAGGATCTAAGCCTGCCCAGACAAAGTGATGCGAGTTGGACTGTCCATGCTTATAAACCGTATTGGTTTCATAGGGTAGCAGGGCTTGAGATGTCATTTCATCTCAATGTCGGGTAAAAGTCCCACAAAATTGGAAGTGATGTCTCCAAAATGATCTAAAAAGTGTTGACAGGGATGTTAAACCTCAATTCAAACAAAACAAAAATCTAGGATCATAATTGTAATAAAAATGCACAGTGCAGTTTTGCATGGTCAATTTTTAGTAATATACTTATTTTAGTGTCCACAAGTGAAATACTATACACCTGTGGACATAAAAGCGTTCAAACTTTGATGATCTTCATTTCATTTTGACTTGAAACATCATTCAATATATCCTAACATCCTATCAGTCAACTGCCAGACAGAACACAAGGTGGTGTACATTTCATTGCTGACTCCTGCACTGTCCAATCAAAATACATCTCAAATGTCAACCAGAAAGTGTTTGCCAAAATGAGACTAATCAATTGCTTGAGCTAGTTTTAGAATTCTTTGATGAATGACATTTGCTTGTCAAACTAACTTGATGCAAAGAGATTCATTGGAAGTTATTTCATAGGAGTTTGAATGCTTTTGTGTCCACAGGTGTATGAGAGTAACAGACCAGTACATTGCTTGATTGTAACAGACCAGTACATTGCTTGATTGTAACAGACCAGTACATTGCTTGATTTGGTAAACTGTTTATACAAAGAGTATTGGCCAATCATGCATGTGTTTTATGGCTTATAAGATTTCTCATCTATATTACCTTCAACAATGGATCTTACCTTCAACAATGAATATGCATTTGAAGAATTAAATGAACAAGTTTGACTTAAAGATTTTATCGTGTCTTTATCAGATTTAATCACAAGATTAAATGTTGTTATTCGAAGATAATGGTGGTTTTTGTGATTTTTTAAATTTTTCCCCAATACCCCCTATGTACATGTCTTGGTTCGAAATTAACTGGGTGACTGAGTGTTTGAGTTTTACTTCTCATCAACAGCTAAGGCCTCTTGCTACTCAATTATGTCGTACACTATGTTGTTTCCAGGAGATGACGTCTATAAGCCACAAGGCTTACTGTCAGATCCTTTAGCCGCATCGTACTAATGTATGTGTATTGTAAATGTATCAAAGATCGAAATAAAATATTGTTTAAACCAACAGCTGAGGTCATATGGAGATTGACTTTGGTTTAAAGACTCATCCGAAAGTCTGGAGAAGCCTGGGATCGATCATGTGATCCCTGGTTTACAAGGCGAGTAGCATAACCACTACACCACGGAGGCTTCTCGAAATTAACAGTAGTAGTAGCAACTTTGCAACCTGAAAATTCAGTTTGTTACTTGGCCACACAATTAATAGCAAAATGCATTCAACAAAGTGGGCACCCGCCGAGCAATGTACTGAATGTAGGCAACAAAGTGAGCACTAGGCGGGCGCCCACTTATTGAAGGCACCTCTGCTCATTACGATAACACATCAGTGTGATAAAAGTGCAATCTTTCATATTTTAAAAATGGTCATTTTTCTGATGAAAATTTGCAATTTTTTTCTCATTTTTAATGCAAATATAGGTTGTGGGTGCTCGTTAGAACTGCCTCACTGTCTTGTTTATGTGACGGCCTGCCGTGCACTCACTGTGATGCATTCAGAGCGTAGGCAACAAAGTGAGGGCTCGGCGGGCACCCGCGTTGCTGAACGCACTTCTGGTATTATAAGTGCCATGAACATTACCAACTTGACTGCAAGACAATGAAAAATCATTGAAGTCCTGAGTATAAATTGTTATAGACCAGAATAGGCCAGCATTGTCATATACATGTAGCTCAGGCCTTCTTTTGTTTTCATTTTTCAACGAAAATAAAGCTTAACATCTCATGTGAATTGTCTGCTCAGCAGTCTTCAAGATTCACAGTAATCTCCAGCCGTATTTTTGCTGAAAAATAAGAAAAATACTTTGAAAATGCTAATTTGTTAAATGTATTTAGCGCTCAAAGGATTATCCTATGGCAGGGAGGGCTCCTGCTGGAACAGCTTCATTTGATGCCTTTTCCTACCTACTTTCAGACCTGGGGCCAGTTGTTCAAAGCATCGATTAGCATAATGAGCTCGTTGGTGGTCAAACTGTTAACCATTCTAGCAAGTACAATATATAAAGTCTTGTTATTTTTTGCTGAAAAAAAATGTGAGCAGATTTTGCATTTGCTAAAGCTGCTCACATTTTTTCAGCAAAAATATTATTTTTGCCATATTGAATGATCAAAGTTTTAATGATACCTTACCTAACAACATCATACGTTTTGAACAACTGGCCCCAGGTAGCAAATACTCACCACATGCAAAAGAAAAGGTTATTCCTAACGCTGCATGCCAAATGCACAACCATTACTAATAAGACAAGAAGCCAATTCAAGGTTGTCTCTGTGTGTCTGCAATGTACCAGTTGTAATGACAAGGGGAGCACATTTCAACCTCACAGAATTATCTAAACCAGGGTCCAGCTGTTCAAAGCCTTGTTGGCTTAATGAGCTCCTTACTTGTCAAATTGTTAACTATTGTCGCAAGTATAATACCAAAAATTTTATTATTTTTGCTGAAAAAAAATAACTAAGCAAGAAGAAATATTAAAAGAAACAAAAACTTTTTATGAAAATTTATATAAATCAAGAGATGAAACATTAGAAGATACAGAGTTAGAAACCTACATGAAATATAATAAAATGACAAAACTTAATAATGAACAGGCAAACAGTATAGAGGGAATATTAACATATAAAGAAATAAGTAACTCATTGTATCAAATGAAATCTGACAAGAGCCCTGGTATAAGCGGTTTTACAGCAGAATTCTTTAAAACATTTTGGAAACAGCTAGGCCATTTTGTTCTCAGATCACTTAATTTAGGATTTGCAAATGGAGAACTTTCAATAACTCAACGACAAGGATTAATAACGTGTATCCCTAAAGAAGGTAAATCAAAACTTTTTCTTAAGAACTGTAGACCACTGACTCTTTTAGATGTAATATACAAAATAGCATCAGGTTCAATAGCGAATAGGTTAAAATTAGTTTTAGATAAATTAATAGACAAAGATCAGACAGGATTCTTAAAAGGCAGATGTATAGGAGAAAACACCCGCTTAATATATGATGTGATGAACTACACTGAGCAAAATAATATACCAGGGCTCTTGCTATTGATAGATTTTGAAAAAGCATTCGATTCTTTATCATGGGCGTTCATTCAGAAAGTACTAAAATTCTTAAACTTTGGCCCAGAATTATGTAGATGGATTGAAACATTTTATCGTAAAATATTTTCATCTGTAATTCAATATGGACACATGTCTGAATTCTTCAATATAGGGCGAGGATGCTGTCAGGGTGATCCACTATCACCATATATCTTCATCCTATGTTCAGAATTTTTGGCTGTGAAAATTAGACAAAACAAGCATATATCAGGAATTAAAGTACAAAATTTAGAATTCAAAATTTCATAATATGCGGATGATACTTCAGTGTTTTTAGATGGGTCCTCTGAATCTCTCTTTCATTCTCTTAATGAACTAGATAGATTTGCAAATATATCAGGCCTTAAAATTAATTATGAGAAGACACAGGTGGTATGGATTGGCTCCAAAAAGTACAGTACAAGTGCAATCAAAACAAAATGGAAACTATCATGGGGAAGTAAAACATTTAAAGTTCTGGGAATCTCTTTTAACGTTAATTTGGAACAGATGATAAAAGATAATTATACAACAAAAATACAGCAATTAGAGAACAATGTTAAAAGATGGAGTAAACGAGCTTTGACACCAATTGGAAAAATGACAGTAATAAAAACATTCATGATACCAGCTTTCAATCATCTATTTTTAGCCCTTCCGAACCCTAACCAAAGAACAATAGACTACATCAATGATACACTGTTTGATTTTTTGTGGAACAATAAAACAAGTAAAATTAAAAAAGCAGTCGTAGTTGCAAGCATTACTGTGAAGGTGGTCTGAAAATGATTAACTTGAACGCCTTTATAGATGCTCTGAAATCAACATGGATGAGGCGTCTTCTTGTAAATGACTGCAAATGGTAAGACCTTATAAAACTTGATGTCGAAATAGATAAATTATCTGGATGTAATACAAAATATGTAGAAAAATGTATAGACAATATAAAAAATGATTTTTGGAAAGATGTTTTTCAGTCCTTTATTAAGGTCAATAAAAAGAAGCCCATAAACGAAAATGACATTTTACAAACCCCAATATTTTATAACGAAAATATAAATATAGGGGGTTCCCATATTTTTTACAGTTCTTGGTACAAAAAGGGGATCAAATTTTTGAATGATTTGATAAAAGAAAATGGAGATTTCTATACCCATGAAGAATTCACAGAAATGTCAGGGATACATTCAAATACAATTCAGTTTCATGGAACTACACGTATATGTGCAGTAAAAATATACCTAAGAGAAAATAATATTAATATAAAACATAAATCAACAATGCCATTTATCCCATCTCATGTTCAACCATTTTTAATACAACTTAAAGGATCAAAAACAATGTACGACTTGCTTAATCAAAATAAAGATTACCAACAGGACAAATAACTTGGAACAAATTATATGATCTAAGTAAAGAAGACTGGACTCAGATTTACAGCTATCCGTTTAATGTTACAAAATACCCAGCTCTCATTTGGTTCCAAGTCAGTATAAATCATAACATTCTTGTTACAAATAAACTTCTTTATCAAATGAAAATACAAAATGATTCTATGTGCACCTTCTGTAAACTAAATAATGAAACTACAGTGCATCTCTTGTGGAAATATACATTAACCCAAAAGTTTGTTAGAGATCTGATAATATGGCTGAATTCTTATGGCATTACATGTAACATTTCAGAGAAGTTTTTCATATTTGGTAAACAGGAGGAGCAAGTATTTCCAGAGGCAATTAATTTCATTTTATTTTATGCAAAATATTTCATTTATGTATCACGCTGTAAACAACAACCCTTGATTCTCAATATTTTTAAAAAGAAGCTAAAATTCATGTATAAAGTGCATTTAAATATTGCATTCAAAAATGATATTGTTCAAAAGTTTGAAAAGGAATGGAGCCAATACCAAGTACTTATTAACGACATTGTATAATCAACATTACTACACAAAGCCCATATAGTAGAGACCATGAATACCGAGAATATACATATAAACATAACAAAAAGCATATTTCCTGTGCAAACCACCTATACCCCCCCCCCCACCCCCGCTTCCCCACAATTGCCCCACTGGGAATGGTTGCCAGACTAAAAAGTTGGGAATCCTGAATAGCTTATAACTTTCCAGTTAAAATTCAGACCTGATTACTATTTGTATGTATGTATTATAGGTAAAACAGTATGGTTGATGGAATGAAAGGTGCACTACCAACAATATTAATGAACATTTTGAATATACCGTATGTGTTTCGTGTGACAGAATCCAGACTGTCAGAATGAGTGAATGATTATATGGGTAGTGCACATTAAGAAAGGTAGAAAAATGAAACAAACTGTAGGATGTAAGGTCTGGAAAACTTTTGGCACTTCCCGGGTAGTGCACATTAAGAAAGGTGGAAAAATGAAACAAACTGTAGAATGTAAGGTCTGGAAAACTTTTGGGACTTCCCGGGTCTCAAAAGATGTTTGTTAACGGGAAAAACAAAGAAAATAAAAAATAAATGTCAGATTCCTGACAAAAAAAAAAATTTTTTTGCTGAAAAAAATGGGAGTAGCTTTTGCATATGCAAAAGCTACTCCCTTTTTTTCAGCAAAAACTTTAGTATATTTGCCATATTAAATGATCAATCGTTTAACAGTTTGTTTACTAACGATATTGTTAGTTTTGAACAACTGGCCCCAGGTGTTAATACGTGTAACATGTTGTACAACTGTACACTGCTGTTGGGGTCAAGAGCAGAAACCTTAGGTTGACCTTGGCCTATTTATTGACAGTCATATTTGGTTTCGTAGGCTTTATTTTGAATGGGGAAAAGGTAAATCAATGCAGTTTTCAAAAAAATACATGTATTATTCAGGCCTCAAATTTTTCAGGCATATGCAGGACTTTAGGTTTTTAGGACTTGATTGTTTCTTGATTTTTTGCTTTATTTCAGGCTTTTTAGATTTTGATTTTTCCTCCTATATTCTGTTTAAAATGACTCTTGAACACTTATCCTCTGAATACAATTATTTTGCTACACCCATTTCTGCCTATTCACCAATCAAATTAGTTGATATAATGTATTCAAGTCACAAACTGCATTACAAACAGTGTACATCCTGATTAGATGGCTTCTTCAGAAGCCATCTGATCTGGATCTACACTGTTTGCAAAGGTAATGGTTGTCACGTACAGCAGGATGAGGATTAAGGCTGCAAAATCAGGTCTTTCAGGCTTTGAAAAGCTTGGTCAGTATGAGGCCTGATTATTGTCTATGATATTTTATTGACCCTAGGTACAAAATGAATGTGTATGAATTCAGAAGATGCAGGCCATTTGGTGACCTTGGCTCAAGGTCACTTGGATTGCAGGTCCATCGACATTTCTGATTTAAAGAACATTTTCTCTAAAACAGCCGGGCTGGCCTCGGAAGCACATGCACTGGGATACACGTCTGACTGGTGATCAGGAGGACATGGGTTCGATACCTGCTGGGGTTGGCAATATTCTTTCATCGAGATTGATCATGAAATCTTTTCTATCTGCTGATTCAAGAAGGACAGTTGTCAGTTTTTGGCGAAAGAATGGGCACTGTGCTGGTTAACCCCTTACATAGTAAGCCTGCCCAGGAAAAGTGTGGATAAGTAAACTGACCGGCTCAAAACTGACCTAGTGTTGACTGGGCCATTGAACTCTAGTACAAAATCTAAAACAGCTGGGCCATTTCCAGTTTAATTTCATATGCAACCTCTGGACAATGGGGAATGTAAGTTTGTTCGATTGCTCCAGATCACATGATCAAGATGGCCACCATGCCCAGAAATGGTAAGAACATTAAAAAAATCTTCTCCAGAACCACACAGTCATCTTGGAACTTGGTACTTAGCATGAAGGGACTGAGTTCTACCAAGTGAAACCAGGGGTCAGTTGCTCAAAATTAACATTGTCCTTAGTTAATGAACCATTAAAATTTTGATCATTTAATATGGCAAACATATTAATATTTTTGCTGAAAAAAATGTGAGTAGACATACATTTTTTCAACAAAATACCAAAATTTTTAACCCTTATCCTGCTGAGCCCAGATATGTCTTATCTTTCAAACAATGTAGATCCAGATCAGATGGCTTCTGAAGAAGCCATCTGATCAGGATCTTCATTGTTTGTTATTCAGTTTATGAATTTGCAATGATTTGCATCAAGAAATCTGATTGGTTGATAATCAGTGGTGAGTGTGGCATATTTGAATATTCAGCAGGACAAGGGTTAATATTGTATGTGCAAGAACAGTTAACAATATGACCACTAATGAGCTCGTTAAGCTAACGAGGCTTTGAACATTCAACTGGGCCCTGGTATGTAGCATTGGGTGTCTGAGTAACTATCAAGTTTGATCAAATGAGGCAGCAGGGCTTGAGATGTCATTTCATCTCAATGTCGGGTAAAAGTCCTGTAAATTGGAAGCAACATCTCCAAAATGACCTTTACCGTGTTGACGGGGACGTTAAACCTGAAATCAAACAAACAAACAAAAGACACTAGGTTGACCATGTCAAGTTGAGTTATTTTACTGCAAAGTCACATTTAGGTCCTTAGGCTTTTAAATTGGAAACGGGTACAATAAGTCATTTTTTTTTTTTTTAACGTACATGTATTGTGGTCTATTACATGAGAGTAGGTACACTATGAATGTCTATGAAGGCCAAAGGTCAAGATCAGCTTGTGACCAAGTTGGTGCCAGGTCTCTAAGATTGCAGATTCATTGACATTTCAAAGGACGTGTTCTTTAACCCTTGTCCTGCTGAGCCCGGATATGCCTTATTTTTCAAACAATGAAGATACAGATCAGATGGCTTCTGATCAGGATCTACATTGTTTGCCATTCAGATTGTGAATTTGTTGCAATAATTTGCATCAAGTAATCTGATTGGTTGATAATCGGTAGTGGGTGTGGAAGATTAAAATATTCAGCAGGACATGGGTTAAAATAACTGGATCAGTTTCAGTTAAGTTTTATAATTAGCCCCCTGAACAGTTCAGGCTGCCTTGCCCAGGTATGCTAAAAAAAAAAAATTGAAAAATCTTCTCCAGAAACACTGGGTCAGTTAATCATTTTGAAACTTGGCATGCATCAGGTGACCTAGTACTACCAGACTGATTCAAATGATGACTCTAGGTTGACCAGCATCTGTTTATAAGTACCAATGATTAGGGTCACTCGGATCAGGAAAAAAGGGACAAAATAATACTCAGGGTTCTGGGGAGCGATCAGGACCTCATGGTCCTCTTGTTCATCATCCCATCAGCATGTATGGAAAATGATTTCTGGTATCTTTTGAAAAGATGAGTACTGTATATAGGATTCATATTTTATACACAAGAATCTTAACCCATAAGGTGCCAGAAGCCTTTGTGGTGTAGTGGTTATGCATCAGTCATTTGTAACCACTGCCCCCCCACCTATGGGGATAGCGGGGACAATGACTTTTCACTTTTCACTGCCCTGCTTGAAGCCCTGCACTGTGGGGGACCTCCAGGAGGTCACAGCCCCGCTGTTTACAATTATAGTTCATTCCATTGGGGGTATATTTGCATAATATCAAAATCCCCGCATTCACCCGGCACTGCGGGGGAACACAGAGGGTAACTACCCCGCACATTAGCCCTGCTATCCCCTATATGGGGTGGGGGGGGAGGTTGCAGTGCAGTGGTTACAAATGACTAGTGCATTACGCTACTCGCCTTGTAAACCAGCGATCGCAGGATCAATTCCAGGCTTCTCCAGACTTTCGGATGAGTCTTTAAACCGAGGTCCCGGCTCCGTTTGACCTAAGCTGTTGGTGGGACGTAAAACTCGAACACTCACTCACCCATAAGATGCCAATCACGCCAATTGCTGTCTGCTTTGTCATCTGCTGGTTACTTTAAAAGTCATTTTTGCAAATAGTGTGGACCCAGATCAGACTGCTAGGAGCAGTCTGATCTGGGTCCACAATGTTTGCCTGTGTGCAAAAATATTTTTAAAAAGTTTGCAAGAAGATTCAGCAGATGACATTAGCAGACGACATTCTCAGGTACAGTTTTTCTCGGCATCTTAAGGGATAAATATAGTTCAAGTTCAGTTTAGGGTAAAATCTACCAATTGTGTATAACCCAATTTCTAATTTCATTTTTTTTTTTTTTTTGCAAAATGCTTGTTTTTTGGTGAGGCAGTTTTTTTGTTACCAGTAATCTGGAGCTTGCTCTTGTCTGTAACCTAAGGACAAGGTCTGTTGAAGGTCACCGACAGAAATTTAAAAACAAAGCACTGGCAGGTGGGCAGCGACAAATCTTGTTGACTATATATACTTGTGTATATTGCCTGATTTTCCTAAATCTTTTGTCAAATTGTGTTATAATGAATACATATGCATTTTCCCATGGTTTGTCACTTACAATGAAATTTCACCAAGGTGGGAGAACAGTTTTATAAACATTCTCTAGTTATTTGACATTTTAAGCTGTCTAGCCTATATAAATGAAGCAAAATGTGTCTTTGGTAACCAGAGATGCGTCTTGTCAAGATAAGCTAAACATTTAAATGCTGCATGAACTCAAATAACCCTTGTCATGCTGAACTTTGAACTTTGCAAACAGTGAGGATCTAGATCAGATGCCATCCCTCACGAAAACATACCTACATAATTCTGACCTTTTGTATTGTAAAACTGGGGTTTATTTGTTTGTTTGATTTGAGGTTTAACGTCCCCGTCAACACTGTAAAGGTCATTTTGGAGACATTGCTTCCAATTTTGTGGGACTTTTACCTGACATTCAGATGAAATGACATCTCAAGCCCTGTCGCCCAATGAAACCAATAGGGTTTATTAGCATGGACGGTCCGCCTCACACCGCTGTTCCTGGACAGGCTTAGATCCTCTAAGCGGTTTACCAGTACTAGTGTGCAGGCCGGATTCAGCTCTGCGTGGAAGCATCATGCAGCCCTTATATTTCTTCAAGCCCTTATGGGCGGGGGCCGCCTTTTGTATTGTAAAACTGGGGTTTATTTGTTTGTTTGATTTGAGGTTTAACGTGCCCGTCAACACTGTAAAGGTCATTTTGGAGACGTTGCTTCCAATTTTGTGGGACTTTTACCCGACATTGAGATGAAATGACATCTCAAGCCCTGTCGCCAAATGAAACCAATAGGGTTTATTAGCATGGACGGTCCGCCTCGCACCGCGGTTCCATGGACAGGCTTAGATCCTCTAAATGGTTTACCAGTACTAGTGTGCGGGCCGGATTCAGCTCTGCATGGAAGCATCATGCAGCCCATATATTTCTTCAAGCCTCTATGGGCGGGGCCCAAATCTGGGGTTTATAGGGGTGAACCTTATTTTTCTTATTTCTGCTCTAAAATATAGATTGTGGGTACTCATTAGAACCGCCTCGATGAGGCAGTTCTAACGTGTACCCTCATCTCTATTTTGAGCAGAAATAAGAAAAATATCACAATTTTTCATCTTAAAATTTTCATTTTTGGGTGTTAAAATTTACAATGTATTTGTATAGGCATGTTTTCGTAATGTCATCTAGATCTTAACCATTATTCAGTTGGTGAATTTCATCTTTCTTCACATTTTCTCTGTGAGACAATACAAATAGGTGCACCAGGATATTCAGTATATGAATTTGTAGCAATAAATTACATCAAGTAATCTGATTGGTTCAAAGTCAGAAATGGGTGTGGCTGAAATGAATATTCAGCAGGTTAAGGGTTAAGTGCAGTTCTTTTCTTAAGTACATTTTGAGTCTGAGATTTTTCAGCCCAATTCACAATTTTGGGTGAAATTTTTTTATTAAAAATTAAAGCATACGTCTTAAAATCTCACTAGAAAATAATCCATGATGTGCCATTTACCCATTGTATACAAGTGGACAATTCCATTGCTATATGTTGAACAAGGCCATTTGTCATTTCAGGGGTGTCAGGCCTTTTTTTTTCATTTTTATCCTATTTATGATGGGAAATTCAGTTAGCAAATAGTGACTGTGTTCTCCAGCATCTGATCTGGGCCTGCACTGTATGCCAAGGTACTCCTTTACAGGTTTCCAGCATGCAATGGGCTAAACCCCAAGGCATTTAATCTTTCTGGATTTGTCCCTTTACTCTTTATGAGCTCATCAGAGCCAAAGGCTTATAGTATAGGCAGTGGTCCGTCGTCATCATGGTTTGCGTCTGCATCGTCAACATTTTCAAATGAAACTTAGTAACTTAATTGGCCAATTTAAACCAAATTACATGCGGAGCCTCTGTTTAAAAATCTGCTCAGGAACCGAATGGCCGATGACCTTGAAACATGGGGTACAGCATCTGGGACTGGGGCCTTACCCAATTTGTTTGATTTGAGGTTTAACGTCCCCGTCAACACGATGACCTTTAGTTAACCATGACCTGCTTTACGGCAAGGTCAAATTTGGTCACTTAGACATTTGTATGGAAAAAAGGCAAAACAGTGGATTTTTTAGCTCACCGTCACGTAGTGACGAGGTGAGCTTTTGAGATCACTTTTTGTCCTTCGTCCGTCGTGCGTGCGTCCGTGCGTGTGTCCGTGCGTGTGTCCGTGCGTGTGTCCGTGTGTAAACAATTTCTTTAAACGACATCTCCTCCTAAACCACTGATCGGATTTTGACCAAACTTCACAGGAATGATCCTTAGGTGGTCCCCTTTCAAAGCTGTTCAAATGGTTCCGGTCTGTTGCACATCTAGGTCACAGGAGCCGAAAAAAGATTTTTTCCACCAAAAACTTAAAAAATCTTCTTCTCTGAAACCACAAGGCCCAGGTCTTTGATATTTGGTATGAAGCTTCATCTAGTGGACCCCTACCAAGATTGTTCAAATTATAGTGCTGGGGCCAAAAATGCTCCCGCCCCGGGGCCCTTTGGTTTTACATTGGCTTATATAGGGAAAATCTTTAAAAATCTTCTTCTCTGAAACCACAAGGCCAAGGACTTTGATATTTGGTATGAAGCTTCATCTAGTGGACCCCTACCAAGATTCTTCAAATTATAGTGATGGGACAAAAAATGCCCCCGCCACGGGGCCCTTTGGTTTTACATTGGCTTATATAGGGAAAATCTTTAAAAATCTTCTTCTCTGAAACCACAAGGCCCAGGTCTTTGCTATTTGGTATGAAGCTTCATCTAGTGGACCCCTACCAAGATTGTTCAAATTATAGTACTGGGGCCAAAAATGCCCCCGGCCCGAGGCCCTTTGGTTTTACATGGGCTTATATAGGGAAAATCTTTAAAAATCTTCTTCTCTGAAACCACAAGGCCAAGGACTTTGATATTTGGTATGAAGCTTCATCTAGTGGACCCCTACCAAGATTCTTCAAATTATAGTGCTGGGACAAAAAATGCCCCCGCCACGGGGCCCTTTGGTTTTACATGGGCTTATATAGGGAAAATCTTAAAAAATCTTCTTCTCTGAAACTACAAGGCCCAGGTCTTTGCTATTTGGTATGAAGCTTCATCTAGTGGACCCCTACCAAGATTGTTCAAATTATAGTACTGGGGCCAAAAATGCCCCCGGCCCGAGGCCCTTTGGTTTTACATGGGCTTATATAGGGAAAATCTTTAAAAATCTTCTTCTCTGAAACCACAAGGCCCAGGACTTTGATATTTGGTATGAAGCTTCATCTAGTGGACCCCTACCAAGATTCTTCAAATTATAGTGCTGGGACAAAAAATGCCCCCGCCACGGGGCCCTTTGGTTTTACATTGGCTTATATAGGGAAAATCTTAAAAAATCTTCTTCTCTGAAACTACAAGGCCCAGGTCTTTGCTATTTGGTATAAAGCTTCATCTAGTGGACCCCTACCAAGATTGTTCAAATTATAGTGCTGGGGCCAAAAATGCCCCCGCCCCGGGGCCCTTTGGTTTTACATAGACTTATTTAGGGAAAATCTTTAAAAATCTTCTTCTCTGAAACCACAAGGCCCAGGACTTTGATATTTGGTATGAAGCTTCATCTAGTGTTCAAATTATAGTGCTTGGGCCAAAAATGCCCCCGCCCCGGGGCCCTTTGGTTTTACATAGACTTATTTAGGGAAAATCTTTAAAAATCTTCTCTGAAACCACAAGGCCCAGGACTTTGATATTTGGTATGAAGCTTCATCTAGTGGACCCCTACCAAGATTGTTCAAATTATATAGTGCTGGGGCAAAAAATGCCCCCGTCCAGGGGCCCTTTGGTTTTACATAGGCTTATATAGGGAAAATCTTTAAAAATCTTCTTCTCTGAAACCGCACGGCCCAGGACTTTGATATTTAGAATGAAGCTTCATCTAATGGACCTCTACAAAGATTGTTCAAATTATAGCCCTTTGGCCAAAAATGCCCCCTCCCCGGGGCCGTTTGGTTTAACATAGACTTATATAGGGAAAATCTTTAAAAATCTTCTTCTCTGAAACCACAAGGCCTAGGTCTGTTATATTTGGTATGAAGCTTCATCTAAAGGACCCCTAACAAGATTATTAAAATTATAGTGCTGAGTCCAAAAATGTCCCCGCTCCGGGGCCCTTTGGTTTTTCATAGGCTTATATAGGGAAAATCTTTAAAAATCTTCTTCTCTGAAATCACAAGGCCCAGGACTTTTATATCTGGTATGAAGCTTCTTCTAAAGGACCCCTACCAAGATTGTTCAAATTATAGTACTGGGGCCAAAAATGCCCCTGCCCCGGGGCCCTTTGGTTTTACATGGGCTTATATAGGGAAAATCTTTAAAAATATTCTTCTCTGAAACCACAAGGCCCAGGACTTTGATATTTGGTATGAAGCTTCATCTAGTGGACCCCTACCAAGATTGTTCAAATTATAGTGATGGGACAAAAAATGCCCCCGCCAGGGGGGCCCTTTGGTTTTACATAGACTTATATAGGGAAAATCTTTAAAAATCTTCTTCTCTGAAACAACAAGGCCCAGGACTTTGATATTTGGTATGAAGCTTTATCTAGTGGACCCCTACCAAGATTGTTCAAATTATAGTGCTGGGGCAAAAAATGCCCCCGTCCAGGGGCCCTTTGTTTTTACATAGGCTTATATAGGGAAAATCTTTAAAAATCTTCTTCTCTGAAACCGCAGGGCCCAGGACTTTGATATTTAGAATGAAGCTTCATCTAATGGACCTCTACCAAGATTATTCAAATTATAGGCCTTTGGCCAAAAATGTCCCCACCCCGGGGCCGTTTGGTTTAACATAGACTTATATAGGGAAAATCTTTAAAAATCTTCTTCTCTGAAACCACAAGGCCTAGGTCTTTTATATTTGGTATGAAGCTTCATCTAAAGGACCCCTAACAAGATTATTTAAATTATAGTGCTGAGGCCAAAAATGTCCCCGCTCCGGGGCCCTTTGGTTTTTCATAGGCTTATATAGGGAAAATCTTTAAAAATCTTCTTCTCTGAAACCGCAGGGCCCAGGACTTTGATATTTAGAATAAAGCTTCATCTAATGGACCTCTACCAAGATTATTCAAATTATAGCCCTTTGGCCAAAAATGCCCCCGCCCCGGAGCCGTTTGGTTTAACATAGACTTATATAGGGAAAATCTTTAAAAATCTTCTTCTCTGAAACCACAAGGCCTAGGTCTTTTATATTTGGTATGAAGCTTCATCTAAAGGACCCCTAACAAGATTATTTAAATTATAGTGCTGAGGCCAAAAATGTCCCCGCTCCGGGGCCCTTTGGTTTTTCATAGGCTTATATAGGGAAAATCTTTAAAAATCTTCTTCTCTGAAACCGCAGGGCCCAGGACTTTGATATTTAGAATGAAGCTTCATCTAATGGACCTCTACCAAGATTATTCAAATTATAGCCCTTTGGCCAAAAATGCCCCCGCCCCGGGGCCGTTTGGTTTAACATAGACTTATATAGGGAAAATCTTTAAAAATCTTCTTCTCTGAAACCACAAGGCCTAGGTCTTTTATATTTGGTATGAAGCTTCATCTAAAGGACCCCTAACAAGATTATTTAAATTATAGTGCTGAGGCCAAAAATGTCCCCGCTCCGGGGCCCTTTGGTTTTTCATAGGCTTATATAGGGAAAATCTTTAAAAATCTTCTTCTCTGAAACCGCAGGGCCCAGGACTTTGATATTTAGAATGAAGCTTCATCTAATGGACCTCTACCAAGATTATTCAAATTATAGCCCTTTGGCCAAAAATGCCCCCGCCCCGGGGCCGTTTGGTTTAACATAGACTTATATAGGGAAAATCTTTAAAAATCTTCTTCTCTGAAACCACAAGGCCTAGGTCTTTTATATTTGGTATGAAGCTTCATCTAAAGGACCCCTAACAAGATTATTTAAATTATAGTGCTGAGGCCAAAAATGTCCCCGCTCCGGGGCCCTTTGGTTTTTCATAGGCTTATATAGGGAAAATCTTTAAAAATCTTCTTCTCTAAAATCACAAGACCCAGGACTTTTATATCTGGTATGAAGCTTCATCTAGTGGACCCCTACCAAGATTGTTCAAATTATAGTACTGGGGCCAAAAATGCCCCCGCCCCGGGGCCCTTTGGTTTTACATGGGCTTATATTGGGAAAATCTTTAAAAATCATCTTCTCTGAAACTGCAAGGCCCAGGACTTCGATATTTGGTATGAAGCTTCATCTAGTGGACCCCTACCAAGATTGTTCAAATTATAGCCCTTGGGCCAAAAATGCCCCCGCTCTGGGGCCCTTTGGTTTTACATAGACTTATATAGGGAAAATCTTTAAAAATCTTCTTCTCTGAAACCACAAGGCCTAGGTCTTTTATATCTGGTATGAAGCTTCTTCTAAAGGACCCCTACCAAGATGATTCAAATTATAGTGCTGGGGACAAAAATGGCCCTGCCCCGGGGCCCTTTGGTTTTACATAGGCTTATATAGGGATAATCTTTAAAAATCTTCTTCTCTGAAATCACAAGGCCCAGGACTTTGATATTTGGTATGAAGCTTCATCTAATGGACCTCTACCAAGATTGTTCAAATTATAGCCCTGGGGTCAGAAATGCCCCCTCTCGGGGGCCCTATGGTTTTACATAGACTAATATAGGGAAAATCTTTAAAAATCTTCTTCTCTGAAACCACAAGGCCTGGGTCTTTGATATTTGGTATGAAGCTTCATCTAGTGGACCTCTATCAAGATTATTCAAATTATAGCACTGATACCAAAAATGTCCCTGCTCCGGGGCCCTTTGGTTTTACATAGACTTATATAGGGAAATCTTTAAAAATCTTCTCTGAAACTGCAAGGCCAAGGCCTTTGATATTTAGTATGGAGCTTTATCTAGTGGACCTCTACCAAGATTGTTCAAATTATAGCCCTGGGGCCACAAATGCCCCCACCCAGGGGCCCTTTGGTTTTACATAGATTTATATAGCCCCGTGGCCATTTGGTTTTGCATAGGCTTATGTAGGAAAAATCTTTTTCTCTGAAACCGCAAGGCCCAGGTCTTTGATATTTGATGTGTAGCTTCATCTAGTGGACCTTTGCCAAGATTGTTCAAATTATACCCTTGGTGATGTTTGGTATGAAGCTTCACCTTTAAGACCTCCCTCAACATTATGCACATTAAAGCCCTGGGGCCAATAATGGCCCTCTCTGGGGCCCACTTGTTACACTATGGATCAGGTGAGCGATCCAGGGCCATCATGGCCCTCTTGTTTAATTCCTTGGTAGCTTGTGGCATCAGAAATGATATTTGCAATCAGCTGAATCCAAGTTTATTAATTCTAAAAGTCAATCAAGGTCATTTACTGACCTATATCCTGGTTGGCTCAGATTAAGTATTTTTGTCTTCTTCTTCACTTAAACTGCTGGGTTGGTTGAAAGCAAATGACATGTAGTGGAGCCATTGTGGGAAGGGGAGAATGACAATTTGTTCGTAAGGTCTGGGTCACATGACCATTCTGGCCGCCATGCCCATATATGGTAAAAACCTTTTATAACTTTCTTCTCAAGAACCAAATATCCAATGACCTTGAAACTTGGCATGCAGCATTGTGCATGTACGAAGTTTGTTCAAATTATGAGCTTTGGTTGATCTTTATGTCAGATCAAATTTGGTTACTTAGACATTTGAATGAAAAAAAAAAAGGCAAAACAGTGGATATTTCTGATTGCCTGGTAGTCTTTGGTATCAGAAATTATATTTGCAGTCAGCTGAATGGAAGTTTTTAAATTTCAGTGCATGGTCAAGGTCATTTATTGACCTTTGTCCTGGATGCCTCAGATTCAGTTGTTTTTATCTTCTGCACTTGAACTGGTGGGTTGATTGAAACCAAATTACACATGGAGCCTTTATGGGTATGGGGGAATCAAATTTGTTTGTAAAGACTGGATCACATGACCTATATGGCCGCCATGCTCATATATGGTAAAAAACTTTAAGAATTTTTTCAGAAACCAAATGGCCGTTGACCTTGAAATAAATTTGGTATGCAGCATTGGGGACTTGGGGCCCTACCAAATTTGTCCAAATGATGACCTTTGGCTGACCTTGACCTATTTTACATCAAGGGCAAATTTGGTCGCTAAGACATTTGCACAGAAAAAGGCAAGACAGTGGATTTTACTGATTGCATGGTAGCGTGTCACATCAGAAATATAATTTGCAATCAGCTGAATGGAAGTTAATCAATCCCAAAGGTCAAGGTCATTACTGACCTTTGTTTTGGATGGCTCAGATTCAGTATTTTTTTATCTTTTTCTCTGGGCTTAAAGAAATAGATGGGCTGCATGATGCTTCTACGCAGAGCTGAAACGGTCCGCACACTAGTACTGGTAAACCGCTTAGAGGATCTAAGCCTGTCCAGGAACCGCGGTGCGAGGCGGTCCATCCATGATTATAAACCCTATTGGTTTCATTGGGTGACAGGGCTTGAGATGTCATTTCATCTCAATATTGGGTAAAAGTCCCACAAAATTGGAAGCAATGTCTCCAAAATGACGTATACAGTGTTGACGGGGATGTTAAACCTCAAATCAAACAAAATCAAACAAACTGTTAAAACTGCTGTGCTGATTGAAACCAAATTCCATGAAAAGCCTCTATGGGATGAGGCAATGAAAAGTTTGTTCATGGGATTGTTGTCACATGACCAAGATGGGCGCCATGCCTGTATATGGTATAAATCAGATGACCTCTGGTGAGCGTAGTGTCCCATGGGCCTCTTGTTCATTTCATAAAATAGAGGTCTGCCTTATCAACAGATATCTTGCAAAAAATACCTTACAAAATTTCAATAACTTTTATTGACAAAATAAATGGGCTTTAGGTTTATTACACGAAGCCTACAGCCAGTGAAGACAGACCAGCCTGCATAAATTATCTTGGCAGTCTGATCAGATTCACCGCTGTTGAAACAAGAACTTTGTTTAGCAGGAGTAGAGTAACAAGTGAATGCTCTAGCCAGTCTGAATTTTTAAAGCGGATCTAGGCTGAATTTATTCCTTTCAACTTGTCACAGTGCTGTAAAAATACTAAAATAGCGGACATTTTGAGGACTTGCTGTAATTCTCCTAAACTTTTAAAAAACTTGTTTCAAAATCCAGCAAGGATCGAGTCAAAAGAATTGGAGACAGAATGGCAAACAGTGTAGACCCTGCTCCTTCAGACCTATCCTTTGCTTAGGCCTATCTGTCCCAATACTTATATAGCCCTTATCTTGCTGTTCACAACAACCCCTATCTTTGCAAACAGTGTAGATCCAGATCAGATGGCTTCTGAAGAAGCCATCTGATCAGGATCTACACTGCTTGACATTCAGTTTATGAATTTGTAGGAATAAATTACATAAAGTAATCTGATTGGTTCAAAGTCAGAGATGGGTGTGGCTAAAATGAATATTAAGCAAGAGAAGGGTTAAGATCATTACAGTAGATCTAGATGAGATGGCTTATAATGAACCGTGTCATCAGGATCTACTCTGTCTACAATCCCCTATAATATTATTGACTGAAACCTCCATATTTACAAGAATATGTTGGCCCCCACCCATTGGGGCTAGGCTGCATGATGCTTCCACGCAGAGCTGGAACTGACCGCACATGCATGAGTACTGATAATCTGCTTGTAAGTAAGTAAGTAAGTAAGTAAGTCCCAGTACTTAGGATCATTACGGTAGATCAAGACGAGATTGCTTATTACATAATTATGAGCCATCTCATCAGGATCTACTCTGTCTACAATCCCCTATATTATTGACTGAAACCTCCATCTTTACAAGAATATATTGGCCCCAACCCATCGCGGCTTGGAGAAATAGATTGGGCTGCATGATGCTTCCACGCAGAGGTGAAACTGACCACACTGAGTACTGGTAAACCGCTTAGAGGGTCTAAGCCTGCCCGGGCAAAGTGGTGCGAATCAGACCGTCCTTGCATATAAACTCTATTGATTTCATTTGGGGGCAGTGTTTGAGATGTCATTTCATCTCAATGTCGGGTAAAAGTCCCACAAAATTAGAAGAAGTAATTGACCTACGATACAGTGTTGACGGGGATGTTAAACCTCAAATCAAACTCGCCCTTGTCCGTAAATTAAACATGGTCAATAACTTTCTTACCGGTATTTCTGGATGGATTTTGTATTTACTTGGCAGAAATGTTAACCATCATAAGATGATGTGTTGCACGCAAGACCGAGGTTGGTACCTCCAAGGTCAAGGTCATAGTTAGAGGTCAAAGGTAAAGAAAAATGTCTTTTTCTTGTGTTTGGTTATTCTGAATGGATTTGGAAATTATTTGGTAGAAATGTTAACCATCATGAGTCAGTGTTTCATACCTAAGACCCAGTTTGGTACCTCCAAGGGCAAGGTCATACTTAGAGGTCAAAAGCAAAGAAAAGTGTCTTTTTCTTGTGTCCACTCAATACCTTTGTTGTTCCTGGATGGATTTGGAAATTACATGGCAGAAATGTTGAACATCATGAGACAATTTGTTGCACACAAGACCCAGGTCTGTACCTTTTAGACAAGGTCATACTTACCGGTAGCGGTCAAAGGTCAAATACTAACATCAACATACATGTATTTTCAGGCTGGGGCAATCCCTGTCCTGTCCACGGGCCGCATTTCTAGTTTCACCAGTATCCCTTCTTATAGGCCTCGCCACTTTGCTCAGTCCTGTGCTATTTATATTAAAGTTGAACAACAAAAAACATAATGATAATTCTGTTGTTTTTTTATAGCCCCTCTTTGAAAAAGTGCGGGCTATATTGGATTTGCCTTGTCCTTCTGTGATTCCGTAATTCCATTATTCATTATAACTCAAAAACCGTTTGAGGTATTTTCATGAAACTTCTCACAAATGTAAAGCACTATGAGACGATGTGCAGAGCTTATGAACCATAACTCTGGATTGCCTACTTTTGGAGTTATTGCCCTTTGAATATTGAAAATATTCCGTTATTCATGATTACTCAAAAAACGTTTTGAGGTATTTTCATGAAACTTCACACAAATGTAAGCACTATGAGACGATGTGGAGAGCGCATGAACCATAACTCTGGATTGCCTACTTTTGGAGTTATTGCCCTTTGAACATTGAAAAATAGCAATTTTAACCTTGTCCGCTCCATAACTCAAAAACCGTATGAGGTATTTTCATGAAACTTCACACAAATGTAAATCACTATACTACGATGTGCAGAGTGCATGAACCGTAACTATGGATTGCCTACTTTTGGTGTTATTGCCCTTTGGACATTGAAAAATGGTAATTTTAACCTTGTCTGCTCCATAACGCAAAAAATGTTCGAGATATTTTCATGCAACTTCACACAAATGTAAAGCCCCATGAGAGGATGTGCAGAGCAGATGAACCATAACTCTGGATTGCCTTTTTACCACCTTTAGTTATAGAGGCTGAAAGCTGAAAACTTTTTTTTTCTTGTATTTTTCTTTTCTGATAGCGCTATAGCAGGGCTATAGTCAGATCCTCTGGCATTTCTAGTTTCTGTTGGTGGATCTGCCATCTCTTATTTGGACCTCTTGTCTCACAAGGAAGTTTGTCTTTCTATTTCAATTACAACAAATCCCGAGGTGTTTTTTAGTGTACATTCATTCACAATAGAAAGATATTTACAGTGACAAACAATATCTGAATGGGCGAGGTTTTCCATAGCATACTTGTTCATGAACTGCCATAAACATCACACATATAATAGTCATAAAAGGTTGCAATGGGAGATAATTAAGGTGAATAGGAATACATGAAATTTTCAAGTATTTCATTTATCAAAAACAGTGCTGACATAGACTGATACCTGGTACTCCGTCTCATATTCAAAAATACCTAGCTGCTCCCTCTTTAACCCATTCATTACCAGAAACCCCTAAAGGGGTACCTTGGCAAACAGTGCAAGCCCAGATCAGACGCCGCAGAACGCGACGTCTGATCAGGGCCTCCATTGTTTGCTTAAAGTTCAGTCATTTTCCAAATAAATTTTGATGAAAACACAACCTGACACCCCTAAATTTTGAAATGGACTCCTGCTATATATAAGGAGGAAGATTCCATAATTGGTACAAAAAGGGATAATGCTTGTAAGGTTATGAAATGTCATAAAGTGGGGGTTAATGGGGGGTGGGGGGGGGGCGTAAATATGGGAGCATAATTAAGGTAAATGGAAATACATGGAATTTTCAAGTAATGTCTGAAAGAGCTCACTTTTATGGCTTTTTCTCTTTTCAAATATAGATTGTGGGTACCAATCTTAGAACCGGTTCAATAAGGTGGTTCTAACCGGCTCAATGATCTTTTAACAAATACCAACAGTCTCTGTTTTTCAGCAAAGTGGGATTCAAGGGGGTCAGAATTAAATAGGGGTGTTTTTGTGATGCAGTTAACAAACCAGTGATGAGAGTTCTTTGATTTCAAGTCATTTTTTGTTCTGTCAGAGTTTTATGTGATTTAAACTATTATAAACATTACCTTAACCCTTGTCCTGCTGAGCCGGGATATGCCTTATCTTTCAAACAATGTAGATCCAGATCAGATGGCTTCTGAAGAAGCATTCAGGATCTTCATAGTTTGTCATTCAGCGCATGAATTTGTTGCAATAATTTGCATCAAGTGATCTGATTGGTTGATAATCAGTAGTGGGTGTGGCATATTAAAATATTCAGCAGGACAAGGGTTAACAGTAAATAAGTAATTGTACTGTAAAAGTCCTAACATTCAGATTCCTGTAATTCACCTAAATTTTTGACAAATTTGTTTCACGATCCAGCTAGTATTCAGACAGAATGGCAAACAGTGTAGACCCTGATCAGACTGCTCCTTCAGGAGCAGTCTGATCTGGATCTGCACTGTTCGCTTAGGCCTACCTGTCCCAATACTTATAAGAAGCCTCCGTGGTGTAGTGGTTACGCTACTCGCCTTGTAAACCAGGGGTCGCAGGATCGATCCCGGGCTTCTCCAGACTTTCCCATGAGTCTTTAAACCGAGGTCCTGTCTCCATATGACCTTAGCTGTTGGTGGGACGTAAAACTCAAGCACGCACACATGGGTCCCAATACTTAGGATCATTATGGTAAAAACAATCTTAAAAGTAAATAAATAGATTGTAAAGCAGATTGAATAGGCCATTCACTGTTGTGGATTACAGGTAACAATAAGTGTTTTTGGAATTTGATAGGGTTCAGAAAATCTGTCTGTCTGGTGATTTGAGAAAACTGGGCCTATTTGAAAATATTTGTAGAATTTATAATATTTGGATTTGTAGGTAACTGGTAAGTCTAAACTTTTCTCAGACCTAAAAAAAAAAAAAGCTGCTGTGTTTCAGCTAATCCAACCGATCCTGATTTTATGTGCCACCCTGGAATTTTTATTGCTATCCAGAAAAAAAAAACAAAAAAGATTTTCTTACCTACCGACCTTAATATTTTCTATCACTTTTGAAAAAAATTCATAAAACTATCAAAATAGCTAAACTTATTCATGTACCGGAAACCCTATTCATTTGCTTCCTTGATGCTTTTATATAACGAAGCCTCATTATTTGAATGTTTTCAGGTAATATGGTTAAAATTTAGCCGTTTTAAAATGGTTTTTTACTTTTTGCTTCGGAGATAATAGACCTGACAATATATTTGTCATGGACGTTTCATTTCACCATATTTGCATTATATTTGCACTCAGCTTGCACATTGTCAATATTGGAAAAACAGGTAACCAGACCCAGGTCAGGGGGGTCTGGTTACCTGTTTTTCCAACATTGATAACCTTCAGACTAGGAACCAGCAGATAATGCAAATAAGGTGAATGTCCAACATGAAGAGCTCACTAGGATACATTGGGTTAACCAAGCACCTGTTTTATAAAATGCATGCTGGGTATTTTTTTCAGCTGACGATTTCTTATTTCCCCCAGAAAACAGGATTTTACATCTAATGCAAATTGCCTCCTCGTCACGAAAACACGCCTATATAATTTTGACCCCCTTGAACCCCACTTTTATATAGTAAAACTGGGGTTTCCGTGGGTATACCTTATTTACTTATTTCTGCTCTAAGATATAGATTGTGGGTACTCATTAGAACCGCCTCGATGTTTGCCCACAATCTATATTTTGAGCAGAAATAAGAAAAATTTCACAATTTTTCGTCATAAAATTTTCAATTTTTTCGGCGATAAAGGTGGCAATGTATTTGTATAGGCGTGTTTGCGTAATGTATATGGAGACATTTTCATAGAAGACAATTTGCATGAGATTCTAGAAAAAAATATAGTAAAAATCTTAAAAATTTGGATTTGCCATAATTAGGGCCCCGCACTGAAAGTGTGGGTGCCCTAGGGCCCCGCACTGAAAGTGTGGGTGCCCAATAGTAATCACTCTGTCCGTCCGTCTGTCTGTCCATCTGTCCGTCTGTCCGTCCACAAATTTTTTAACATCAACATTTTCCTACTCCTCTGATAGCGCTGCCGGGGCCCTAGTCAGTTTCACTGACAGCTCTAGTTCTCTTAAATTTTTGACAAATTTGCTTTACATCCAGCAAGAAGTCCAGATGGCAAACAGTCACTCAGTGTAGACCCTGATCAGACTGCACCTTCAGGAACAGTCTAATCAGGGTTTTCACTGTTTGCTAAGGGCCTATCTGTCCAATACTTAGGATCATTATGGAAAGGCAAATATCAGCCCAGAGTGGTTGGTTTGTTTGTATTAGAATTTAATGTCCCAGTCAACTCTATTTAAGTCATATTGAGCCTCCACACTTTTTCTGGGCAGACTTATATGCTAGCGACTAAACAGTACATGTACAGCGCACATTCTTTTGCCAGAAACTGACATTTTTCTGCCCTTCTAGAATCAGCGGAAGGGAGTGAATGGATTGTAAACTTTACTGCGAAAAAAAAGAGAAAAAAAATAAGATGAAAAATTGTGAATTTTTTCTTATTTTTGCTCAAAATATAGATTGTGGGTACTCGTTAGAACCGCCTCATTGAGGCGGTTCTAATGAGTACCCACAATCATTATTTTCGATACTCGTTAGAACCGCCTCATTTAGGTGGTTCTAATGAGTACCCACAATCTCTATTTTAGAGCTGAAATAAGGTTTACTCCTGTTACCGTAAAACCTTAGTTTTACTTATTCATCATTTTTTGAGCTGACATTGGGGAATGGGCATTAATTAGAATTTTTATGCCCCGGCACTAAAAGGTGGTGGGGTATTATGTTATACCCTCCTGTATCTTTAGTGTCTGTCCATCCACCTATCCATCTGTCCATCCATCTGTCAGCACCTCATTAGTTTCGAGTCTGCTCCATAAATCTGCTCCCATAAATCTGCTACCATAAATCTGCTACCATAAATCTGCTACCGTAAATCTGCTACCATAAATCTGCTACCATAAATCTGCTACTGTAAATCTGCTACCATAAATCTGCTACCATAAATCTGCTACCTTTTGAGATATTTTCACGAAACTTGACAGATATGTACAGCACTGGTGAGACGAAATGCTGAACATATAAATCGTAACTCTGATTTTCCTACTTACTTTTGGAGTTATTGCCCTTTGAACATTGAACATTAACCATTTCTATTATAGTTTCGTGTCCGCTGCATAACTCCAATACCATTTCAGATATTTTCATGAAACTTCACAGATATCTAGAGCACCATGAGGCAGCATGCAGAACATGATAATGAACTCAGCCTCCGAAGAAACGGTAACCCTGATTTTCTTACTTTTGGAGTTATTGCCCTGTGAACTTTGAACATAGGAGTTTCTATCAGTTTTGTGTCCGCTTCATAACTGTGATACCATTTGAGATATTTTCTGATACCATTTGAGATATTTTCTGATATCATTTGAGATATTATCGCGAAACTTTTAAGCTATCTAGAGCACCGTGAGACGAAATGCAGAACATATGAACTGTAACTCTGATTTTCTTAGAAGCCTCCGTGGTGCAGTGGTTACGCTACTTGCCTTGTAAACCAGGGATCGCAGGATCGATCCCGGGCTTCTCCAGACTTTCGGATGAGTCTTTAAATCGAGGTCCCGTCTCCGTATGACCTTAGCTGTTGGTGGGACGTAAAACTAAAACTCACTCTGATTTTCTTACTTTTGGAGTTATTGCCCTTTGAACATTTAACAGCTATTTCTCACATGTACTTGTCAAGCCTCATATTTTTCATATTTTTGCAGGATTTCAGGCTTTTAGAGCTTGATTTTTTTCTTGATTTCCGGCTTTTAGACTTTGATTTTTCTGTTTAAAAAGCAATTTAACCCTTATCCTGCTGCATAAATTTATTAACCCACTCCCATTTCTGACTCTAAGTCAACCATATTACTTGATATTTTCACAAACTGCATAACAAACAGTGTAGATCCTGATCAGATGGCTTCTTCAGAAGCCATCTGATCTTGATCTACACTGTTTGCAAAGGTAATAGTTGTCTTGTTCAGCAGGATAAGGGTTGAAACTGCAAATCTAGCCTTTCAGGCATGGAAAAGCATGGTCAGTATGAGGCCTGACTTGTGTCTACTCCATAATTAAACTCTTGACACTGTTAGACATATTTTCATGAAATTTCATAGAAATGCAAAGCACTATGAGAAGACATGCGAAACGTATCAACCATAATTCTGGTTTGCCTACTTTTGAAGTTATTGCTCTGTGAATATTGGACATGCCATGGCTATTTTTACCATGTACCAGTATTATTAATTGACTATCCTGTATTGTTCGGAGGTCATCCGTATTAACACTCACAGAGGTTAAAAATCAATAATCATATATTTAATTGTATCAATTAATAAAATTGTCATAAATCAAGTATTTTCGTATTGGCCTAGTTACATGTCCTCGGTCAGCTGTATTGACCTTGGCCTTCGGCCTCAGGCCAATACAGCAGACCTCGGACCTGTAACTGGGCCAATATGAAATTACTTGATTAATAACCAGAGGAACAGATAAGTTTTTATTTGGAATTTGGTAATACCCACCATACTAAACTTTAATTGGGTATTTGAAGAAATGATAGGGTTTTCAGGTTTTGTTACCCCCAGAATTTGAACTGACTGGGTAATGTACTTTTGCACTTATCATTAAAGCTTACTTTCAGCTTGACAGAGGCTTAAATGCATCTTTGTTTTGTACTTAAATAGTTCTGTTCGTCCCTTGTGTTTATAAAAATCAAGAACCGCTAAGGCCAGCAATATGACTGACAACACTGGGCAGGTTATAAAATAGAACAGAAAGTTTTGAATTTTTAAGAATTATATGCAAGTATGGCAGTATCTATTGGGTATCTTTGATTTTTATTTGGGTTTTGTTACCCTTCAAGTTATTTTATAATTGGGTATTCTTTTAATTTTATTGGGTATTTACGCAAATACCCTGCTTATTTGTTCCTCTGATAACTATATACTAGTGTCCGCTCTATAAGTTGAAAAGATATATTCTTGAAATTTCTCACAAAATGTTTTGCACCATATGAGACAATTAATAGGTAGAACTCAAGAACTGTTGGTCACATGAACCAATAACAGTTTTAAGCAAAGACACACCTAAATGACTGGAGAGGATTGTGGCATATCATTGTCAGAGGTTACACATGTGCAGTCTGTTCTTGATCTACACTACTTAGAGGATGACAATCCATTCAATTTCATGTTTTAGAATGTGCCTCCTCTCGGGGTACATATCATCAATATCAGACATAGTGCTGGCAAAAAACAATTTGTAAGATACAATTTCTTAATTCTCCTGACACTTTATATGACTGCACACTGCTCAGAAATGTACATAAAACATGGATTGGTACAGATGTTTGCCAGTATTAAGTCCAGATGCCAAATTCCTGGAGTGAGAGCACCACTGAGGAGAGCACCTCCATCACCTTTCAGGTGTATCTTGAGTGGAATGGTATAGCTGGCTCCTGTTTAAATGATTTTTATTTGTTTGTTTGTTTGTATTGAGGTTTAACAGCCCATTCAATTAAGCCCGCACCCATCGGGGCTTGAAGAAATAAATGGGCTGCATGATGCTTCCACACAGAGCTGAATCCGACTGCACACGAGTACTGGTAAACCGCTTAAAGGATCTAAGCTTGCCCATGCAAAGAGGTGCGAGTCGGACCATCCATGCTTATAAACCCTATTGGTTTCAATGGGCGACAGGGTTTGAGAAGTCATTTCATCTCAATGTCGGGTAAAAGTCCCACAAAATTTGAAGCAACATCTTAAAAATTACCTATATAGTGTTGATGGGGACTTTAAACATCAAATCTAACAAACAAAACAGCTCAGTCAACACTATTATAGGTCATTTTTGAGCCAATCAGTTTACCTATGCACACTTTTCCTGGGCAGGCTTTGCTTCCCTCTTTAATTGCACGCCGGTGGGTCAGGCCTCAGATTCTATGACGGCTCCAACGTAAAGGCTTATTGAAAATTAAAGAGATAATGTCGGTTGGTGCCTGATGCTCTGTCTCTGGTCGGGTTCATCGGAGTCTAACTGTTGGTTTTCTTTTGCTCCAGCATTTCAGTGGTTTCTTGCTGTCGAGTCCTCACCGTTGTCTCACCTCTGTGGTTCTTTGATTTCTGTGTTCACGGAGATGTTGCACTGATGAGTTAGGAGGCCTTCATGCGGACTGAACAAATTATTTGTCTAAATCGCGACGGAAGTAAGGGCGAGGATTGTGGCCACGTAAAATCGATTTAAGCCCCCCAGTGGAAATCTTCCACTGACCGTTCCAAGGCGGCTCTTCCGTGGCGATTTATTTATGTTGTTGTTTGTTACTTACTGTGTGTATCACTTGTGTCTTTTAATTTTGGATGGCCATATGGCCATTTTGTGGGAAAGTAACTGTCCATATGGCCTTCCTTTGTTTAGGTTTCCATTATGGTCTGGTCGCTTAATGTTTGTATTTCTTTCCCTTTGGTGTCTTTTATGGATGGAGTAAGTTAATTGTATCAATTCCTGATCTTTGTTTTACTTCTACTTTATACATAAGCCTTTAACCAGTACAGTGCACATTCTTTCGCCAGAAACTGACAACTGCCCTTCTTGAATCAGGGGAAGAGAGAGAATGACCATAGAAAAGATTTCATGATCAACCTCCACGAAAGAATGTTACCGACCCCTGCAGGTATTGAACCCGCATCCTCCTGATCACCAGTCAGATGCTCATCTGACTGAGCTACTGAGGCCGCCTGAGACTAACCCTTTTTGTACCAAACGGAATCTTCCTCTTTATTTATACCGTATTCGCTCTAATTACCGCACCGTGCCCTTAGGTTTTTCAAAATCGTGTAAAAAAATCATGGTGAAAAATCTACCTAATTAGCGCACACTTGATACCAAAAAAAATAGCTTCAGAGATGATACATACTGATATATAACGGGATGGAAACGGATACTTAAGCATTGCATTCACTGTTGAAGAAATAATGGTAAGTTTTTTTTATAGATTTACTGTGAGAGCTTCAAGGGTAGGTTACTGTAAAGTGTGCGCTTAGGCATTTCCTTTCATAAATAGCTTTGGTGTGCGCTTATAGGAGCATGCGCGGTAATTAGGGCGAATACGGTAGCTCATCATCATCATCAATGGAGTCCATTTCAAAATTTAGGGGTGATAAGTTGTGTTCTCTTAAAAATTTATTTGGGAAATGGCTTAACTTTTTACAAACAGTGAAGGCCCTGATCAGACACCGCATTCTGCAGCATCTGATCTGGACCTGCACTGTTTGCCAAGGTACCCCTTTAGGGGTTTCTGGTACCGAATAGGCTAAGCAATGTGGATAAAGTTTCTCACTCAAGGATTAACAAGACTTGATGTTAGTGGAAATCGAGCCGGGTACCTCACAATCTCGGAGTTGAAGTCAGAATCTTTACCACTGCGCCACAGTGCTCAGTCAGCACTCATATCCACTAGGCCTTCACGAAAACACGCCTATATTATAATTCTGACTCCCTTGAAACCCACTTTTATATTGTAAAAGTGGGGTTTACAGGGGTAAACCTTATTTTTTCATTTCTGCTCAAAAATAAAGAATGTGGGTATACTCATTAGAACCGCCTCAATGAGAAGGTAACCTAACATATATTTGTACCCACAATCTACATTTTGAGCAGAAATAAGAAATACATCACAATATTTTCATCTGAAAGTTTTCGTTTTTCGCCGGTAAAATATGCAATGCATATAGTATAGGCATATTTTTGTAATGGCACGGAGGCCCGTAGACCCTTATTGGTAAGGGAGACAAAACATTTGAAGGAGTTGCCATTCCTGTCAGAGTGTGATTCAGAGTGAGTGAGTGTTTGGGTTTACGTCCCACCTACAGCTAAGGTCATACAGAGATGGGACCTCAGTTTTAAGACTCATCCTAAAGTCTGGAGAAGCCTGAGATCAATCCTGCCATCCCTGGTTTACAAGGCGAGTAGCGTAACCACTACACCATGGAGGCTTCTAAGAGTGTGAGTCAGCCCCCCCATAAGATCAGTTAAGCTATAGATTGCTGTATGTGTATAACCCATAAAATGCCATTCGCGTTTGCTTTGAGGTCTGCTGGTAACTTTAAAAGTAATATTTTGCAAACAGTGTGGACCCAGATTAAACTGCGCCTAGGAGCAGTCTGATCTGGGCCCACACTGTTTGCCTGTACACAAAAATATTTTTAAAAAGTTCACAAAAAAAATTAAGCAGACAACATAAGCAGACGACATTTTCAGAATTAGTTTTTCTCGGCGTCTTAAGGGTTAAGGGTCATATATGGCAATGGAATTTCTTTCACCTAGTAAGTTTGGAGTGGTCAATTTGCAATTGTTTGTTTTTGTTTGTGGCAAACTTTACAAAAAAGTTCTTTAAGCATTATAGATCCAGATCAGATGCCGCCTTCTGCAGCGTCTGATCTGGGTCTGCACTGTTTGCCAATATTTATATGTCCCAGAAAAGGGCCGCTAGGCATATATGCGACAATACTACATGTATTGAATAGCCTGGTAAGCAACGTTTGATCATGAAATCTTTAACCCTTGAGCTGCCCCGAGAAAAACAACATCTGAAAATGTCGTCTGCTACAAGAATGTCGTCTGCCGAATCTGCTTGCAAATGTTTTTAAAAATATTTTTGCATACAGGCAAACAGTCGTGGCCCAGATCAGACTGCTCCTACAGGAGCAGTGTAGAAACAGTCTGGTCTGGGTCCACGCTGTTTGCAAAAAGGACTTTTAAGGTTAGCGACAGACGGCAAAGCAGACGACAATTGTTGTGATTGGCATATGTTATGGGTTAACTTTCGTACGATCATTCTCAGACATGTGTTGATTATTCTTGGACATGTGTCGGCAAAAGAATGTGCACTGTGCTGGCTAACTGCTTAGGAAAAACGTGGTTTGCTAATACGCTGGTAAACTGACCAGCTCAATATAACCAAATATTGTTGACTGCATGGGCTTTTAACCCTTTTTGTACCAAATGGAATCTGCCTCCTTATATATGGCAGGAGTGCATTTCAAAATTGAGCAGTGTCAGGTTGTGTTTTCTTCAAAATTAATTTGGAAAATGGCTGAACTTTTTGCAAATAGTGTAGGCCCTGATCGGACGCCGCGTTCTGCGGCATCTGATCGGGGCCTGCACTTTTGCCAGGGTACCCATTTTGGGGTTTCTGGTCCTAAATGGGTTAAGCTCTAAATAAACAAACGAATTCTGTTTTTGGATAAAAAAAATATAAGCACAATTTAAAGGTTAGAAAGCCCCATTTATAATGTAAACCCTTAGCATTCTGACAGTATTTTACAATATGAAGTTTGTTTGTTTGTTTGTATTGGAGTTTAACGGCCCTATCAACACTATTTAGGTCATTTTTGAGCTGGTTAGTTTACCTATCCAGACTTTACCTGGCCAGGCGGAATACTAATTCAGCTGTTACCAGTACAGTGCACATTCTTTCGCCAGAAACTTCTTGAATATGAAGTTTGGGTAAACATCAAGTGAAATTGCATTGATCAGCCATGCCCCCAACAGAATACATGTATGTTCTTTTATGTAAGAAATATTTTTTTCTTCATGATTTACATAATTTACATAATACATGTATGTTGTTTACAGAGAGATAAGGGATATATTAATTCACAGCCATGAAACTGGAGTGAATATTGGTATTCACATGGGATATCAGCCCTGTAACAAAATGCATTACTTCACAGGTAATTTTAATATCGATAAAACACAGGTAGGAATCAAAGCACTGAGAGTACTGGTGGGTCGAGTGTCTCTGTGTGTAGGTAGGTTTTGATTGCTTTGTTTGATTTGAGGTTTATCGTCAACACTGTAAAGGTCATTTTGGAGACTTTGCTTCCAATTTTGTGGGACTTTTACCCGACATTGAGATGAAATGACATCTCAAGCCCTGTCGCCCCTTTGAAACCAATAGGGTTTATTAGCATGGACGGTCCGCCTCGCACTGCCATTCCTGGACAGGCTTAGATCCTCTAAGCGGTTTACCAGTACAAGTGTGTGGGCCGGATTCAGCTCTGCGTGGAAGCATCATGCAGCCCATATATTTCTTCAAGCCTCTATGGGCGGGGGCCATGTGTGTAGGTAGGGAAAATGAGCCTGAACGAGGACTTAGACTGTTTCGTTTAATCCTTAAACTCCTGTACTGAAAGCAAACAGTGTTGACCCTGATCAGACGTTGCGGTTTTCGGCATTTAACTCTTAAATTCCTATACTGTAAGCGAGCAGTGTAGACCCTGATCAGACGCATTCTGCGGCGTCTGATCCGTGTCAGCACTGTTTGCCAAGCCCAACCCATAATTCCAGCCCAGATTTTACGGATAACCTTTTTACGTAAACACGCTGACCTCACTGCCATAAAATTCTATAAATAATCTGCGTGGATTCCTGCAAATCAGTGGTAGTCACATGGACTCCAGCACTAACAGAGGTAACAGTTCCTTTATAACTTTGGGTGGATTGATAAACAATAGACCCAAAAATGATCATTTTGATACTTAGACATGATTCATAAAAGACATGTATCTTTGTTTAATGCGTTATTAGTTTGGTTTTAGTAATCTGCTCAGCTATGTAACTTTAAACTTTATTTATTTGGTATGACAAAAAGCTAAAAAAAATTGTATTATCAAATACATATACACATGTATATATAATATGTATATAAATTAAACAAAACCACATTATTTATATGATTATATAGTAATGCTAGAACAGTTAACATTTTAAACACTTTGAACAAAGCTTTGAAAAGCTGGGCAGTCTGATCTGGGTCTGTTTGTGTTTCTGTTATGTCTTACTCCTCAACAACCCCTATATATGTTTACAAACAGTGTAGATCCAGATCAGATGGCTTAAAAGCCATCTGATCTGGATCTACACCGTTTGTCATGCAATTTGTTAAATAAACCAATAAAGCAATTTCATAGGTGGATAGTCAGAAATGACTATGGCTTAATTAATTTATTCAGTAGATAAAGGGTTAACCCTTGTCCTGCTGAGCCCGGATATGCCTTACCTTTCAAACAATGTAGATCCAGATCAGATGGCTTCTGAAGAAGCCATCTGATCAAGATCTATAATTGTTTGTCATTCAGATTGTAAATTTGTTGCAATAATTTGCATCAAGTAATCTGATTGGTTGATAATCAGTAGTGGGTGTGGCATATTTGAATATTCAGCAGGACAAGGGTTAATAAAACTGACAAGGCTTTGAACAGCTAGCCCCTGATCTAGGTATGTCTTAACCCTTATCCTGCTGAATAAATTAATTAAGCCACACCCATTTCATATTGTCAACCAATCAAAATACTTTATGATAAAATGTTTAATTCAAATTGTTAAAGTGCAGACTTCTCACTCTGATCTGGATCTACACTGTTTGCAAAAATTGGAGTTCTCATGTTCAGTGGTGGAAAATTTCTCACAAGATTATACTGTCAGGGGAGATAACTAAAAAACCAGGGCACTCAGAATTGTGGTTTTTGCGCATGACATGCCTGCTTAAGCTCATGTATTTCTGTACAAAGTACCATCAATATGACTCAAAGGGTATTGTATTGGAGAGATGGTGATCACAAGCTGGTCATACTGTTATATTGGAAGGGTAGATAACTCAAATACTACAGCACCAACAGTTGTGGTTCTTGCACATGACACCCCTTCTGTACCTTGTATACAGTTGCGCCAAGTTCCTTTAGTATATCTCAAAGGGTGTTGGAGTTATGGCCATCACAAGGTTATATTGTCAGGGGAGATAACTAAAAGACCAGAGCACCCAAAGTTGTAATTCTTGAGCATGACACACCTGCATAACCTCATGTACATCTGCATCAAGTACCACCAATATGTATGAAAGGGTATTGGAGGTACAGTGATCACAAGGTGGTCATACTGTTATATTGGATGGGGAGATAACTCAAATATCATAGCACCCAGAGTTGTGGTTCTTAGGCATGAAGTGCCGTCTCAACCTTGTATACAATTGTGCCAAGTACATGTACCATCAGTATATCTCAAAGGGTATTGGAGTTATGGCCATCACAAGGTTATATTGTCAGGGGAGATAATTAAAAAACCAGGGCACCCAGAGTTGTGGTTCTTGCACATGACACTCCTGCTTAACCTCATATAGAACTGTACCAAGTACAATCAATATATCTCAAAGAGTATTTGAGATGTGGCCATCACAAGGTAGTGATTCTATAATATTGGAAGGGGAGATAACTCAAAAACCATGGCATCCAGAGTTGTGGTTCTTGTGCATGACACACCTTCTCGGCCTTGTGAACAACTGTGCCAGGTATCATCAATATATCTTGAAGGGTATTGGAGTTATGGCCATCACAAGGTAGTGAGAGTGAGTATTTGAGTTTTACATCCCCCAACAGCTTATAAGGTCATACGGAGATGGGACCTCGGTTTAAAGACTCATCCGAAAGTCTGGAGAAGCCTGGGATCGATCCTGCGACCCCTGGTTTACAAGGAGAGTAGCTTAACCACTACACCACGGAGGCTTCCATCACAAGGTAGTCACTATTTTATTGGAAGGGGAGATAACTCAAAAACCATGGCAACTAGAGTTGTGGTTCATGTGCATGACATGCTGTCTCAGCCTTGTGAACAACTGTGCCAGGTACCATCAATATTATCTCAAAGGGTATTGGAGTTATGGCCATCACAAAGTAGTCATTCTATTTTATTAAAAGGGGAGATAACTCAAAAAGTATGGCACCCAGAGTTCTGTTTCTTGTGCATGACACACCATCTTAGCCTTGTGAACAATTGTGCTGAGAACCATCAATGAATCTCAAAGGGAATAGGAGTTATGGCCATCACAAGGTTGCATCTACGGACGGATGGACAGACGGAGGGACACCAGGCTGATCGCTATGTCCCCCGAACCAATTCGATCGGGGGATAAAAATGACATTCCACAATGTGCTTATGTGCAAATAAAGTTGTGCACATAAAACCACTTTCGCAGTTCTGTCAGCTTTCTTTCAATTTATCATTATAGTTTAACCCTTGTCCTGCTGAATATTTAAATATGTCACACCCACTACCGATTATCAGCCAATCAGATAATTTGATGCAAATCATTGCAACGAATATTATTCATAAACTGGATGGCAAACAATGAAGATCCTGATCAGATGGCTTCTTCAGAAGCCATCTGATCTGGATCTACATTGTTTCAAAGTTAAGGCATATCCGGGCTCAGCAGGACAAGGGTTAATCCCTTTTGCTTTCTGACAGCAGCATCCAAGCTACTGATCACCTATAAACCAGGGATCCTGGGTTCAATTTTGGGCTTTCCAGACTTTCAAATGAGTTTTTAAACCAAGGTCCCATCTTCATATGACCTTAGTAATGTTGGTGGTCAGATACACACATGCCATTTTGGTTGACAATGATATTTTGGGGTACTTCACAACTGTGATTATTTGGAACTTCTTGGTTAGTGGTATTAACTGGGATTCAATGGGATTATTTGGAACTTCTTATCCCTGCTTTTATGGTTAATGGTATTAACTGGGATTCACTGGAATTATTTGGAACTTCTTTTAGTCTGGAATGGTAGTTAATGGTATTTTCTGATACTTTATTCCAATTACTGGATATTTGTGTGCGTGTCTATATGTAAATATATAGAGGTTATTATATGGTAAAGGTGTGCCTCTAAGTCATATTGGCACCGGTATGTCATATTGGCCCGAGGGCTTTAGCCCGAGGGCCAATATGACTTCCGGTGCCAATATGACTTAGAGGCACACCTTCACCATTTCATAACCTCTTTATTACATCATTTATATAGCATAGTTATATTGCAACGTGAAGAAATGAAGGCAAAGAGAATATTTACTTTTTAAAGATTGATGCCGGGAACGTTTCAGC
This sequence comes from Lucinisca nassula, assembly GCA_963580285.1. NCBI lineage: Eukaryota > Metazoa > Mollusca > Bivalvia > Lucinida > Lucinidae > Lucinisca > Lucinisca nassula. The sequence goes on from OY757018.1 coordinate 25,606,038, forward strand.
GAGTGTGTTGAGGATATATTTTCGGTATCCGCCGAAAAAAAAAAAAATAAAGAAATTCCTTTTAAATTATATAACTGATTAGTAGGCCTACACTAACCATGCTCACGGTAATACAGTAACATAGTAGTGCGCAGCAAATTACGTCACAAGTGACGTCGCAGCTGTAAGTTTCAAAACCAAAACAAATTGCCATTTAAAATACAGAATTTCTGCAGTTCAAAGAATGTTTTTAAGGTATTTTACAGAATGGTTTGTGCTTATTTGAAGACCATTTTAATTTTAAAGGCTCTTATTGTCATTCATCAAGCTATTCCGTATGTAGCAGTCGGTCTCGGTGGTTGTTTACCTTAAAATACAAGACAATTTTTGGGGACATTGTTCCCTCCCGCAGATTTCTTCCGAACAATTTCCAGCTGCTCATAAGTGAATGGATATGTTCGTTTAAGGTTGTTGGCAAGATCTTATTGTTTCAAATGTTGGGACATCCCTGCTGTGCTTGAAAGCAACGTCCTTCACAATGCTTCCCAATCGTGAGTGAACTTCTTTTAAAGGTGCATTATTGAGCTACCTGGGTCTCAAATTTTTTTTCTGGTTTTTATCTTCAATTCATACTCCTTTGTCATGTGTACACTTTTGGCGCCAAATACAGCTTCAGAACTTTGTGAAAATGGTTGTTTTCATTCGTGTTTACCCTTCGCTCTGAACATGTGTTCGGAATTTCTGTTCTAAAAATAAATCTGTCACTTTACACATACATAGCGACAGTATCGTCTCTGAGTGTTGTTACTTATGGCATGGTATTCAGCGTCATATTTTTTTCCGATTCAGGCATGGCCTAAGCAAACAAGGCCAAAAATGAACGTCGCATAACGTCATATATGGGGATTCTATTTTTGTCACGAACTAAAAATAGATCTAACTAGTGTTCGAAACCTAGTTAGGGAATCCCTCTCAAACTCGTTTACCTGTCATCATAATTGTTCGCATTTTTGCATAAAATGCATTCATTTGTATTGTTTAAAAGAAAAATACCGACTATATGTATTTTATTTTTGGAAGCATTTTTTACCGATAGCTCAATAACGCACCTTTAAAAAGTATTTTGTTTTTCATTTTTCATGCTTGCCACAAAATATCAGACTTTTCTCACAATCTATTGTTATCAATGTCTTCTATCGCTCTGTCTAGGTCCAGAAGTGGGGTTGACATTGCTTCAAGTAATTTTTTTCTGCGGCCATTTTGAAGCTTATGGAGTACGGCATTAACGTTCTATTGCTATAGTAACAGAGTGGAGCAGTGCCAATATGGAAAGGCAGTGCCAAAAATCCATATTATATGGATTTTGGCCCCGTCACGTGACTGTGCCATCAAAATAGCGAAAAAATGAGCTTGTATTGAAAGATTCTAATGTAATTACCCTATATTAGGTATGTAATAAATGTAATTATTTGGAACTTTAAGGCCTTGCATATTGTCATTTTATGGGACTATTTGGATCTTTCATTGATTATTTAAGATTTAATGGTTTTACATTTTAGTTACTATTTGGAATTAAATGGAACACTAAGTGCCAATTAATATCATAAAGTCTCATGTCATTTAACATTCCATTTAATTCTAAATACTTACTCCCCAATAATGGTATTCTCTGGAAACACTAAAAAGTCTCAATAAAGTTTGTGACAATAAATTCGAGAATAAACTATAAAATCCCATTGCATTTTTTGCAAGGCAACTCCCAAACAAAATAATGGGGATTTTTTCTACGACCTGGCTGTAAATGGGAGATGTTTTTGGGGTCAGCAGTTTAACCCCTTGCTGAGATAATGGCCTTCAAAGCAGTTTTTCATGAATGAAAATCTTCAGGGTGCTTTATAATATGGGAACTTTAGAAGTTTGTTGTGAAGTCATTCATTGTGTTTTTTTTACTTTGGGCAGATCTAGTCTAACATGATGATACAATCTTTTACTGCCACCACTGACAGCACTCAGGTGGGTTGGATGTTTCTCAGCTGGGAAAGTGCATGGTCCTGAAGAGAGAACTGGGCTGTTTTGTTTAACCAAATTCCCATACTTGTAGCAAACAGTTTAGACCCTGATCAGATGCCGCGTTATGCGGCATCTGATCTGGGTCTCAACTTTTCACAATGCACCGAGTCAATGTTTCACACACAGCAGTCTGATGCCACAATGACAAGAACAACATGGCTATTTTCTATAAATAACGTCACCTGGATTTCCTACAAGTCAGTTATAGTCACTTAGCCCCCGCCCATAGGGGCTTGAAGAAATATATGGGCTGCATGATGCTTCCACGCAGAGCTGAATCCGGCCCGCACACTAGTACTGGTAAACCGCTTAGAGGATCTAAGCCTGTCCAGGAACTGCGGTGCGAGGCGGACCGTCAATGCCTATAAACCCTATTGATTTCATTGGGCAACAGGGCTTGAGGTGTCATTTCATCTCAACGTCGGGTAAAAGTCCCACAAAATTGGAAGCAACGTCTCCAAAATGACCTTTACAGTGTTGACGGGGACGTTGAACCTCAAATCAAACAAAACAAAAAAACAGTTATAGTCACATGGACATCAGCACTGAAGAGCTTCTGTGCTTAGTAACTTTAGGTTGATTGATAAACAATCAACCCAACAATCAACCCAAAGAGTATTATTGTCAGTTTAAGGTATCAAACTAAATACAGACAAACTTTGGGCCTCCACCCATTAGGGCTTAGAGAAATGCATTGTGCTGCCTGGTGCTTCCACACAGAGCTGAAAAAGACCACACATGATTGCGGGTAAACCGCTTAGACTGACTATCCCCGGGTAAAGTGGTGCAAATTGGACTGTCCATGCATATAAGTCCTTAATTGATTTCATTGGGTGGCAGGGCTTGATATGTCATTTCAACTCAGTGTCGGCTAAAAGTCCAACAGAATTGGAAGCAACATCTCAAAAAAGACCTAAATATTAACTGGGGCTTTTCTAATGCACTTGTGTATGCAAAGCAACGTCTCATTAGATAGCGTCAAAAATATGCTACAGTATATTCTGTGATTTGTTTTACGATTCAGCAAGGAGTCCAGAAGGTGCAAACAGTGTAGACCCTGATCAGACTGCTACTTCAGGAGCCGTCTGATCTGGGTTTGCACTATTTGCTTAGGATTATCTTTTCCAATTCTTAGGCTCATTACGGAAACGCTTACCTGTAATAAATATTATTCAGTCATCGGCAGTGTCACAGTCACATTAAGCCAATAGCAGGCAGGCACCTTCTGGTGTAATTTGTAAGTAACTTAAACTCTTATCCTGCTGTTCACGACAACCCCTATCTTTGGAAACAATGTAAATTCAGATCAGATGGCTTCTGAAGAAGCCATCTGATCAGGATCTACACTGTTTGACATTCAGTTTATTGATTTGTAAGAATAAATTACATCAAGTAATCTGATTGGTTCAAAGTCAGAAATGGGCGTGGCTAAACGGAATATTCAGCAAGAGAAGGGCTAATAAAATCAACTATGGGTTGATCATCCAATAATTGCTGCCCATTTTATTCTGGAGCTGAATCTGCCCTTATACACAGTAGTATCATTGTATAAATTTTGTAAAGTCAGTTATATGTTCATTGATTAGTAGTGGGAAAAATAAGAAAAATTCACACAAAACTTGAGACGTAACAAAAAAAAAAAAAGCTGGTAAGTTATTTTTTATGCTCTAAACGTTTCAAGAGATTAATTTGTTCAGTTGTAAAAGAGGTTCTTAATAAATTGATCCCGGGTCACATTCTGATCCTCAGTACATTATTGCACATGATGCATTAATCTTTAAGAACTGATACTTACCTCAGACCATAAGAGGTGGGATCTACCATATTGTTTCTGAGTATTGGGACAGATAGGCCTAAGCAAACAGTGCAGAATTCTGATTCTGTAGACCCAGATTAACCTGCTCCTGAAGGAGCAGTCTGATCAGGGTCTATACTATTTGCCATTCCATCTGTATGATTTGGACTCCTTGCATGCTCATGAAACAAATTTCTTAAAATCTTAGGAGAATAGAAGCCTCCATGATGTAGTGGTTTCGCTACTCGCCTTGTAAACCAGGGATCGCAGGATCGATCTCGGGCTTCTCCAGACTTACAGATGAGTCTTTAAACCGAGGTCCAAGCTCTGTATGACCTTAGGTGTTGGTGGGACATAAAACTCAAATACCTACTCACTCACTCACTTAGGAGAATTACATTAAGTCTTTAAGGTGTCCAAATATTTAGGACTTTTATGGTAACATCTTAACCACTTAAATATAACATTGTTCATTGGATATACAGTCCAACCTGTAATAAGCCACCACCTATGGGATATTCAAAAAGTGCTTGCTTAAGACAGGTGCTTGCTTAACACAGGTGAATTTTAATGCATTTTCCTTTTTGGGGTCTGCATGCCTGCTTGCTTAAGACAGGTTGCTTGCTTAATAGAGGTGGCCACTAAGACAGGTTTTACTGTATATAAAACAGTATAACCCTTATCTTGCTGAATATTCATTTAAGCCACACCCATTTCTGTCTATCAACCAATCAAATTACTTGATGTAATTTATTGCTATAAATGCATAAACTGAATGCCAAACAGTGTAGATCCTGATCAGATGGCTTCTTCAGAAGCCATCTGATCTGGATCTACACTGTTTGCAAAGATAGGGGTTGTCCTGAACACCATGATAAGGGTTAAAAATGGATCACAGCAGAACTTTATAGATATAGAAAAATGGCCATAAATGGTTATTTTTCTATAAATTAAAATCTTTACTATTTTGTTTGGATTATAACTTCGTTTGTTGACTGAGACAATCTCTGCTTTTGATTCCAACTAGGTCCCACTTGGCAAAGGCATTTAAAAAAGGTCGCATCAACGTCTTTGCTATCATGCTACATACACATTGTGTGCCCGCTGGGAACGGTTATAATTCTGCTGGTACATGCAGCTGGCCAGGGCTTTATCCAGGTATTTTGGGAAAAGGCCCCTGGGCGAAATTGGGAAAAAAAAATTACCAACAAAATACCAAAGTTGGGGACACAATTTCATCAGAGAAATGCCACCATGATGAAGTTTTGCTCATGATAGTCTTGTGAATAGTGAAATAGCTTTACCATGTTTACTGTAATGAATTTTCATCTTGACTATATATATATTTCTGTTTATATTCTATTCCATCAAAAATTCGACTCCCGCGGGGGTCGGCAACATTCTTTCGTGGAGATTGATCATGAAATCTTTTCTACGGTCATTCTCTCCCTTCCGCTGATTCAAGAAGGGCAGTTGTCAGTTTCTGGCGAAAGAATGTGCACTGTACTGGTTAACCGCTTACGTAAAAGCCTGCCCAGGAAAGTGTGGATAGGTTAACTGACTGGCTCAAAAATGACCTAAATAGTGTTGACTGGGCCATTAAACTCCAATACAAACAAACATCAACTGATGGCATGTCAGTTGAAACAAATCTGATTCTGATTTGACCTGGGTTGGATTATAAGAATATCTTATATGGTTGTGAGGGGTGGATGGATAAATCCGTCCCAAGGGACACTGTCCGGCATCACGAGGCTTGCCGAGTGATGCCGGACAGTGAACCGAGGGACGGATTTTTCTTTCCACCCTTCTCACCCATATTGGATTCCTTTTCTTGCATACCTACAAGCAGGTGCGACAAAAATTACCTCTGTCCCTTAACCCATTTTGTACCGGAAATCCCCAAAGGGGTAGTTGGCAAACAGTGCACGCCCAGATCAGACGCCGCAGAATGCGGCGTCTGATCAGGGCCTACACTGTTTGCAAAAATAAGTTCAGCCTTTTTCCAAATAAATTTTGAAGAAAATCGCAGCCTGTCACCCCTAAATTTTGAAATAGATTCCTGCTATATATAAGGAGGACCATTCCATTTGGTACAAAAAGGGTTAAAATTAATCTTCTTGTTTGCTTTGGACAGGACTGGTAATTGCCTACCCTTAATACCCACACAGAGAGGGTGAGTCTTGTCATTTGAGCCAACCTGTTTTTTGGCATTTGCGAACAAATAAGATGCAGATCTGACTGTGCATCTTCGCAGTCTGATCAGCGCCTTTGTGTTCGCTGCTTGCGTTAACCCTTGTCCTGCTGAATATTTTAATCTGCCACACCCACTACTGATTATCAACCAATCAGATTACTTGATTCAAATTATTGCAACAAATTCACAATCCGAATGACAATGTAGATCCAGATCAGATGGCTTCTGAAGAAGCCATCTGATCTGGATCTACATTGTTTCAAAGATAAGGCATATCCGGGCTCAGCATGGCAATAGTTAATTTAGTACAATATCTCTGACGGTTTCAATATCTAAAATTCAAGACTGTAGTGGCATGGAGCACTGGTACATGTACGTTTGTGTCATATAATATCTCTCTCTCTCTCTCTCTCTCTCTCTCTCTCTCTCTCTCTCTCTCTCTGGTCAAAACGCCAAAGACAGGTTTCCTCGTGATGGGAACTTAAACTGTGTTGTTTTTGGCACTGCTTATATTGAAAAATAACAATCTGTAGTATCCATTTCAAATTGTATAGGAATTTAACTTTTTGTATAGGGATAAGTGTCACTTCCAGTGCTATTGTGTTGGACAAGTCCATTTGTCTGATGCTTTAAGGGATTTCAGGTCTATTTTTTGTGTATTTTATTCTATTTTTGATGGAGTGAGTGAGTGTTTGAGTTTTACATCCCACAGCTAAGGTCATACGGAGACAGGACCTCAGTTTAAAGACTCGTCCGAAAGTCTGGAGAAGCCAGGGATCAATCATGTGACCCCTGGTTTACAAGGCGAGTAGCGTAACCACTACACCACGGAGGCTTCTCTATTTTGATGGTAAATCCTCTGTAGACTCTGATTATCTAGATACCACATCGCCCTGAGAAAATATTCGTCTTTGGGGTTTGCACCCTTGTAACACACAAACGGTGGGGGGAGGAGGGGGATGGGGGTGTTGGAGAGGATGGGGAACTCATGTCATTATTTGGAGTTCTTTTCAAAATGACAATCAACCTGCGGGAGGGAGCTGGGGATGAGTTGCCCCTTCAAGTGCTCATCAAGACTGAGCCGAAGTCATTTTAGAAGTTTTTTTTTTCCAACAACCACCTACGAGGAATTCAAGAAATGATTCTGGAACATTTCTGTAACTAGTTCTAGAATTGTCATGAACATTTAATGAACATCTAGAATGTATTTTAGAATTTGTTCTGGAACAATTCTAGAATTTGTTTTACATTACGATAACATACCCGAGCGACAGAGTGCATTTTTTCACATCTCCAAAATGGGTACTTCTTTGATGAAAATCCATGATATTTTTCTTATTAATACTGCAAACTTAGGTTATGGGTGCTCGTTAGAACCACCTCATTGAGGCGGTTCTAACGAGTACCCCCAACCTATGTCTTGGAATAAAAATAAGAAAAAATAATGTTTACCCCCGTAAACCCCAGTTTTCTCTATACAAAGTGGGGTGTAAGAGGGTGTTCATTTCACGGACTTGTTCACGTGATGTAGATCCCCCTGCAAGAAAATCAAGAATAGTTCTTGCATGCACAATTCTTGAACCTAGATCTTGAATAGTTTCTAGAATTTGCTCTAGAACAGTTCTAGAATTTGTTCTAGATTTTTATGAAGGGCTGATCTTCTAGTTCTAGAACAGCCAATTTATGTTCAAGAGCATCTCAAGAACTAAATTATGAACTGTTAATTTTGCTTAACATTTCCTGATTATAAAGACCACAGACACCAAATAGTTATTATTCTTCAATAAATAAATAATGTAACAACAAAGAATTACAGTCAAAGGACATATACTGGTATATACATGTACTATTTTTCGCCACTTTCATAATTGTGTTGTAGTCTTGAAAAGGTCTGTAAAATTCAAAACCGCACAGTACTTCTGAAACTAGATATTTTTTCCCTGACTTTTGTGAGATTTTCATTGATTCTTTCCTATTTATATCAGCTGAATTCAAATTCAAAATTGTGTTGGCTGTCTCTTATTCATCACAACCCTGTGCATTTACAAGCACCTTGAAATTCTTTTTGGCATTGCAAAAGAATAAAACCTCTTGTCCCTATTACATCTTTGAAAGGGAGGGAAATTTGTCTCTGCTACTGTATCTTCACTCTTGATTTGTATGCTTGTGCTTCTGGTAAGCAAGAAAAAAAATGTCAACAGCATTTCAGAGTCAGTTATGTGGGACTGTAGTGCTAAAATTTGCTACAAACCAGTAGAAAAGTAGCATCTCCATATGTCCAAAAGAAACAATGCAAAGATTGTGTTATTTTCCTCAACTAAGAGTAATTTTAAATCCAATTTTCAAATACCATTGCTCTTTTTGTTCTATTTTGGAAGCCATTTTTAAATCCCATAATGCACTGCATTAGCCTAATATGACTTCACAGCTTGTGGGTCATCATGACATGTTGAGGCTAGATCAAATTTCCAGGTATTGACCCTGAGTCTATAAATAGCATTAATGTCTTCTTGTGAAGTTTTACAAAGTTTGAACTGTTCAAGAACTAGTACAATTCTAGAAGCAGAGATTTCAGAGCTTCCATGCAATCAGGTTGTTATTAACTTCAGATGTTGAAGATTGAATTATTTTTTTCTGGAACCCACAAGTCAGTTCAAGAACTGTGTTGTTCTAGAATTTTTATTCTTTCATTTCAATGTGTTTTGTGACAACAGTTACTGTTCAGTAACCAGTTAAATGTTGGCTAACAGTTCTAGAACTTGCAAATCAGTTCAAGAATTTTTTTAATGAGTACAGCAGTTCTAGAACTCACAAATCAGTTCAAGAACTGTTGTAGTTCTAGAATTTTTATTCTTTCACTTCAGTGTGATTTTTTGACAACTGTTCAAGAACCATTTGATTGTCGGGTAATAATTCTAGAACTTTCAGATCAGTTCAAGAACTGGTTTAGTTGTAGAATAAAATCTTCCTCAGATCCCATAGTTTTAGAACCAGTGTTCGAGAATGATTCAGGTTCCAGAACCACAGTTAAAGAATTATTCTGTTAGTTCAAGAACAGTTCTAAAGGTTCATCAAAAGTTCAAGAACTTTATGCTTGTTCTAGAACAAATTTCACAGGGGTCATTATTTAGAGCCCTTTTTATTTTCAAATCAACCTGCTGGGGGGAGTGGGGATAGATTGTCATTCTGCTCTGTAATTTTCCATAGCACATGATGGTTAGGCTTATCAAAAAAAAATGTTAATTTTAGTTGCATGATCTTGCATAACACATGAGCGACAAAAAATGAATTGTGTCCTTGGACATTATTACAGCCCTTTCAAGATTATTTCAATTATAGTGAGCAGATAATTAATCAGGGATGGGAAAATCAAGAGTTACTCAGAAAAAAACAAAACAAAATAAAACTTGCAGAACTTGGCATCTCACAATCGTTTGACCCGAGCATTGCTCAAATCTATAGTTGTGAGGCACCTTGTGATTATACATCATGTGAAGAGTCTAACTGTTGGTTTTCTTTTGCTCCAGCAATTCTGTTGTTGTATGCTGTCGAGTCCTCAACCTTGTTTCATCTCTGTAGTTTTTTTATTTGTATGTTCTCGGAGATGTTACACTGATGAGTTAGGAAGCCTTCATGTGGACTAAACAAAATTAGCGTATACCACGACAGAGGTAAGAGCGAGGATTATGGCCATGTAAAATGGTTTAAGCCACCTAGTGGAATTCTTTCCACTGACCGTTCCAAGGCGGTTCTTCTGTGGCGGTTTATTTATGTTGTTGTTTGTTACTTACTGTGTGTATAGAAAACAGCCTTCAAACTTCACATGGATGTTCCTTAGTTTATACTAATTTATTTTAGTTCGATTGCGATGAAAGCTTTAAGCTTATTGAATCGCTCTCGAACACTCATTCCGGGTGTTTTCATGCGCGCGAGAGAGAGAGGCAGTGGCTTTTAGACCACTGCTACCCATTTACACCTGGGTGGAGTGGGGCAGTGTCATTACGTGTCTTGCCCAAGGACACACCTCGATACCGGTGGTGGATTCGAACGCACAACCTCTCGATTATGAGTCGAACGCGCTAACCACTGCGCTATCGAGGTACAAGACCTTTCCATTGATATCAAGTTTTTTGACCTACGACCTTGACCTTACAACTGTGACCTATTTTTCAAAAATGTAACCAAAAACTTTAACCTTGGCCATATTTCCAAAAATATTTGCCCTACCCTCATGAAACTTGACACAGATCTGTATGATCATTGAAGTTGAAGTTGAAGAGCTACATTCTTAACAAGTTCAATGACTATATCATGCAATTTGATTTATCTCCACTCCTTAAACCCTAGCGGTTTCTATGGGTGGTAGGGCTTGAGATGTCATTTCATCTCAGTGGCGGGTAAAAGTCCCACAAAATCGGAAGAAATGTCTCCAAAATGACCTTAATAGTGTTGACTGGGACATAAAACATCAACTAAAAAAAAAACAAAGTAATTTATCTCCCTTTGTGACACCTGTTTCAAGAAAATGTTATGGAATCTCATTTTGATACCACAAACAATGCAGCTTTCAAAATTCACATGTGTATTCTTTGGGGCAAGATCTTTCCACTGATATCAGACTTTTTGACCTGTGACCTTTACCTTTGAACTTTGTCCTATTTTTGAAAATCTAATAAAAAACTTTGGCCATATTTTCAAAACTATTTGGCCCAGCATCATGAAACTTGACACACATCTCTATCATCACAAAAGTTATATTCTAAGTTTGATAACTCTGTCATGCAATTTGACTTATCTCCCTTTGTGACATACAAAAAAAAAAAAAAACAGACGAGCATGGGACCCGATTGTGGTGCTCTCAATGTTTTAATTTCTGGTCCAAGATATAGGTGTGGGTACTCTTTAGCCCTTATCTTGCTGAATATTCATTTAAGTCACACCCATTTCTGTCTATCAACCAATCAAATTACTTGATGTAATTTATTGCTACAAATTCATAAACTGAATGTCAAACAGTGTAGATCCTGATCAGATGGCTTCTTCAGAAGCCATCTGATCTGGATCTACACTGGTTCCAAAGATAGGGGTTGTCGTGAACAGCAGGATAAGAGTTAGTACCAGCTCAATGAGGTTGTTCTAACAAGCACCCACAAGCGGTAGGCCAGTAATACTGTACTCAGTGACATTATTATCACTGATGACAGTTGACTTTAATTTTAACCCTTATCCTGCTGAGCCCGGATATGCCTTTTCTTTGAAACAATGTAGATCCAGATCAGATGGCTTCTGAAGAAGCCATCTGATCAGGATCTACATTGTTTGTCATTCAGTTCATGAATTTGTTGCAATAATTTGCATCAAGTAATCTGATTGGTTGATAATCAGTAGTGGGTGTGGCATATATAAATATTCAGCAGGTCAAGGGTTAATATAATCACCAATGATAACAACAGTATTATATATAGTTTGCATTTTAACATTTATGAGCAGAACAAACAACATTCTCTTAACTGATCTGAATAGGAAAATTGCCATATATATTTGTTATTTTTAAATGTATGAGCATGAAAAAGTTCATGCTCAAACAAGTTCAGCATCAAAAACAGTTTTAATCAAAAAGACGACAATTGTCGTCTGCTTTGTCGTCTGCCGGTTACTTTAAAAGTCCTTTTTTGCAAACAGTGTGGACCCAGATCAGACTGCTCCTGTAGGAGCAGTCTGATCTGGGTCCACACTGTTTGCCTGTATGAAAAAATATTTCTAAAAAGTTTGCGAGAAGATTCAGCAGACGGCATAAGCAGACGACATTTTCAGATGTAGTATTTCTAGCATCCTAAGGGTTGATTAACCCATTTTGTACCAGAAACCCCAAAATGGGAAGTTGGCAAACAGTGCAGGCCCAGATCAGAATGTGGCGTCTGATCAGGGCCTCCACTGTTTGCAAATGGATTTTGAAGAAAACACAACCTGTCACCCCTTAATTATAAAATGGACTCCTGCTATATAAAGGAGGAAGATTCCATTTGGTACAAAAAGGGTTGTCATTTGCAAATGACAATGTTGCAGATTATCCTGTGCAATTAGTACAGTCTGATCAGCATCTACACCTGTGGACACAAAAGCGTTCAAACTCTGTTGAAGTACCTTTCAATAAATCGCTTTGCATCAAGTTTGTTTGACAAGCAAATGCCATTCATCAAAGTAGTCTAAAACTGGATCAAGCAATATACATTGATTGGTCTGATTGTGGCAAGCACTTTTTTCCATTTTTAGATCTGATTGACATTCGAGATGTATTCTGATTGGACAGTGCAGGGTCTACAATGAAATGTACAACACTTTGTGTTTTGAATTTATACCTGTCTTGCAGTTGACTGAGAGGATGTAAGGAAATATTGAATGAAACATCAGATCAATATGAAATGAAGCTCATCAAAGTTTGAACGGATTTGTGTCCACAGGTGTAAGTATGCACTGCTTGAAAAGTACAATATCTCTTTATGGGTTTGTTTATACCTGCCAGGTCTGCAAAATTCTTTTGAGATCCCTAGATTGAGCTGGGCTCAAATAACACTGAACAGTACTCTTATGTTTGAAATCTTTCAAAGGAAGATTGGATTGTCATTCAGTTTTGTCATATTCATTAGATTTCAGTAATTGATAGTAGCTGGTATATATGCTTAAAGATTGAATATTAAATTTCTTATTTTTTCGGAGGGCATGTTTTGAGATGTTAATGGATGCATATGGGCCCCGTCAAGCGATTTTGGTACTTATCGCCTATGCGAGCAGCGATGGTTCAGGCGAGCCTGTGCATCTGCGCAGTCTCGCCAGAACCTTCGCTGCTTGCTCATACATAGCAGTGAATCACGAGGAACCTTCAGACAGAAAGCCATATCCATGGCCCCTCTGAATGGCTGGGCATGCGCAGTTAAAATTTGTCATGACGGAATGCTCGAAGACACAAATTCGCTTGGCGGGGCTCATATAATGTGTGGCATTTAACCCATTTTGTACTGGAAACCCGGGCAGCAACAGGGCCTTCAATCGTTGCAGAAAGTTTAGCCATTTTTAAAAAAACTTAAAATATACATCCCGAAATTTTGAAAAATGCTCATTGCATCAAGCTAACAAGTCCTTGAAATAAACACCCCCTTACACCCCACTTGATATAGAGAAAACTGGGGTTTACGGGGGTATACATTATTTTCCTTATTTCTGCTCCTAGACATAGGTTGTGGGTACTCGTTAGAACCGCCTCAATGAGGCGGTTCTAACGAGTACCCACAACCTATGTTTTGAGTACAGATAAGAATTATATAACAATTTTTCTTCAGAAAATTGACCGTTTTGGGGATGCAAAAAATGCACTATGATGCATGGGTGTGTTATCGTAATGGTTTAAATCTATTCTGTTATAATAGCTAGGTTATCATTAACTCTTATCCTGCTGTTCACAACAACCCCTCTCTTTGGAAATAGTGTAGATCCAGATCGGAAGCCATCTGATCAGAATCTACACTGTTTAACATTCAATTAATGATTTTGTTGGAATAAATTACATCAAGTGATCTGATTGGTTCAAAGTCAGAAATGGGTGTGGCTAAACTGAATATTCAGCAAGAGATGGGTTAAATGTACAGTATTTCTTCAAATCATCACACAATTAAGAGGTTGCAGGCAATTAAATATGTTCTATAAAAGGGTTATCCTTAGGAAGCAAAGAATACACCTCAAAACTGGAAAATATGGAGTGTACATGTGGTCTGGGCCAGACTAGCTAGTTTCGGCCAATTAGGCCTCATCAGTGACCCTCAAAATATTTTCAAAATTCCACAATGGAATCAGTGATCCCAAAGGACAAAAAAATATAAACTACACTATGATGTAGGGCAGGGAGACTTTTTACAGCCGCCACACATTCCCACATATCAGCTGTTAAGTGACGTTAAATATGTTCTATATGGAAGCAAAGAATACACCACAGAACTGGAAAATATGGAGTGTACATGTGCTCTGGGCCAGACTAGCTAATTTTGGCCAATTAGGCCTCATCAGTGACCCTCAATATATTTTCAAATTTCCACAATGGAATCAATGATCCCAAAGGACAAAAAAATATAAACTACACTATGATGTAGGGCAGGGAGACCTTTTAAGGCCGCCACACATGCCCACACATCAGCTGTAGTGACATTAAATATGTTCTATATGGAAGCAAAGAATACACCACAGAACTGGAAAATATGGAGTGTAAATGTGTTCTGGGCCAGACTAGCTAGGTTTGGCCAATTAGGCCTCATCACTGACCCTCAAAATATTTTCAAAATTCCACAATGGAACCAATGATCCCTAAGGACAAAAAAAAAAAAAATATAAACTACACTATGATGTAGCATTTAAAGCATTCTTGTAAGATTATTCCCCCTTGACTCCCCATATTGGAGACACCAGGCAGGTTTTTTGTGTACAAATTTATTAATTTTTGACCAGTTATCCCTGGTCATGATAGTGATAAAAATCACTGAAGGGGTTAATATGTGTCTGTGATTGTTCTTAAAGATCTTAACCCTTGTCCTGCTGAATATTTTAATCTGCCACACCCACTACTGATTATCAACCATTCAGATTACTTGATGCAAATTATTACAACAAACTCACAATCTGAATGGCAAACAATGTAGATCCTGATCAGAAGGCTTCGTCAGAAGCCATCTGATCTGGATCTTCATTGTTTGGCAAATAAGGCAAATCTGGGCTCAGCAGGACAAGGGTTAAGAATAAAACAATCAAGGTTTAGTCATGTTACAAGATGGGCTTGAGATGTCATTTCATCTCAGTGTTGGGTAAAAGTCCCACAAAACTGGAAGCAACGTCTCCAAATTGACCTATACAGTGCTGAGGGGGATGTACAAGCTTCAGCACTGTATAGGTCAATTTGGAGACGTTGCTTCCAGCTTTGTAGGACTTTTACCTGACACTGAGAATGACATCTCAAGCCCTGCATGCCTCCGAATGCAACTAATAGGGTCAACATTGACAGTCCTACTCACACCACTTTGCCTGGGCAGTCTTAGATCCTCTAAGCGGTTTACCAGTAGTTGATCATGTGCGGTCGGATTTACCCTTAGCAAAACGAAATGGTAAAACATCCATTGAAATTCCCTAAAGTTACCATTGAAAAGCCATTTTCTCAGAGAAAACCATTAAAACCTCAAATCAAACAAACAAACATTGAGTGTATCTAACAATGTCATGAGAAATAACAGAATGTACTTAAATCTTTTGGCTTGGTTCAAAGTCTCCCAAGTAGAAATTGTGGGTGGTTGATTATTAATATCGGGCCATTCCAAGGTAAAAGGGATCCTCAAGCGATATGTGCTCAGTGAAGTCTCAAATCACTTAATTAGAATATCATAATGATCCTAAGTATTGGGACAGGTCAAGGCGCTTCTAATGAATACCCACAACGTAACTATGTTTTCATGCATAAATTTGAAAAATAATGTGTGGATACCCCCTCTGATCTGGGACATTTATGCCCCCAAACCCCCTTTGCTTGGCATGGCCTGTGAAAAACAATGAACCTGCTCTTTTTTGGCAGATGATATTGATTAACCCATTGTATACTGGTGGACTCTTCCATTGCTGTGCATTTGTCATTTAAGTGGTGCCAGGCCAATTTTTTTCATTTTTATTCCCTTTATGGCAGAAAATCCTGTCAGCAAGCAGTGCAGACCCTGATCAGATGCCGCAATCTGCGGTGTCTGATCTGGGCCTGCACTGTTTGCAAGGTTGCGAGGCTACCCTTTTGGGGTTTCCTGGCTATATGGGTTAAAATTATAATTTTTAATTCAAAATAGTTCTTTTGATTCAGGCATACAAAATAGTCTGCTGAAAAGAAACTTGAACCCAAAATTCTGGAGGCCATGACCTTTGCTGCAAGGTCACTGGCTGTTGAATAATGTCCAGATCAATGACCTTGACTGCAAGGTCATTGGCGGTTGAATAATGTCCAGACTTGTTCACAGGCATACTAATTAATTAACTATAATATTTGTTTGTTTGATTTGAAGTTTAATGTCCCCGTCAACACTGTAAAGGTCATTCTGGAGACGTTGCTTCAAGTTTTGTTGGACTTTTACCCGACATTGAAATGAAATCACATCTCAAGCCCTGCCACCCAATGAAACTAATAGGGTTTATAAGAATGGACGGGCCGACTCGTTCCATTGCCTGGGCAGGCTTAGATCCTCTAAACGGTTTAGCAGTACTCGTGCGCAGGTCGGTTTCAGCTCTGTGTGGAAGCATCATGCAGGCCATCTATTTCTTCAATATCTTAATCATGTCTACTAGGCAGTATTCTGAGGAAAAGCATTTCTTTATTTGATGCACTGAAAACTTAACCTTTAAATAGACAGTTAATAGTTTATTTTTGTAACATGATGTCTGTTTGGATTGTAATGTAAAAAATTTGCAACAGTATATTCTGATAAACTGTTGGAAATCCGATGTCATCACGTAATTATAATGTCGCTTTTGATTGGCTCTAGCTGGCATTTGGTTTTTACGCGGCTCACTCCGCTTGCTGCTCTTGTGTAAAAAGTACAATATTTTATCGAAACAATTGAATTATGTCTCCCCACCAGAGGGGATGGGGAGGTATTGTTTTTGGTGCTAATCCCGTTTGGGTCGGCGTCGACGTAGCCTGTTTGAAGCATTATATCTCCTGAACCTTTGGATGGATTCTGACCAAACTTGCATGGTTACAATCATTAGGATGGTGGAAACAGTTGTTAGGTTATGATGACCTTCACCTCATTTTCTAGGTCACAGGCCCCACAAAACAGTCATTTTGGGGTCAAAATTGGCTTGTCTGTACTCTAGCTCATTAATGAATTGATTAATTTTTGTCAATTTTAGGCCAAGAATGGCTTGTCTGCACTCTAAGGTCAAGGGCTTCCAAAACCTGTTCTTTTGGATCCAAAAAGTGGCGTATCGTACCTTATTTTCCTCTTTTTGTACCAAATGGAATCTTTCTCCATATATATATTCCAGCTAGGAGTCCATTCCAAAATTAAGGGCTGTCAGGTTGTGTTTTCTTCAAAATTTACGTGGATAATGGCTAAACTTTTTGCCAACAGTGTATGCCCTGATTAGATGCCACATTCTGCAGCGTCCGATCTTGGCCTACACTGTTTGCCGGTTCCCCATCATGGGGTTTCTGCTACAAAATGGGTTAATAAATCCATCTCTAACATTGACCTCAAGGTCAACAGTTAAGTACAATATATGTTCATATGATTGGAAGGTGGTGCCAGTGACCCCATCAGGCTCTACGGTTTTTGCGCTTGTCAATTTGGGTCTAAGGGCTTCAAAGTTGATGAGTTTACAAGTGAAAAATGGAAAAATGATGTTTCACGATAAAAATATGATGTAATTAATCTTGAAAAAAAGCATGAAAATCTATTAGTCTCGTTAGCCATAACTTTTATTTTGATAAATGCTCGTTTCAGAAACAATGTCACACTAACATGGAAATCTTGCTTTTTATGATTTTATGACACAAGTAACTGCTCTGTAATAAATATTTTTTGAAATTTGTGACTGGTAATAAAAGGAAAATTAATCAGAGAACTCTTGACTTTTAGCTCACCTGAGAAAAAGAGCATTATAGCTCAGTGGTTTAACCCATTCAGTACCAGAAAACCCTAAACGGGTACCTTGGCAAACAGTGCAGGCCCTGATCATACGCCGCAGAATGCGGCATCTAATCAGGGCCTCCACTGTTTGCAAAAAGTTCAGCCGTTTCCTAATAAATTTTGATGAAAACACAACCTGACCCCCCTGAATTTTGAAATGGACTCCTGCTATATATAAGGAGGAAGATTCCATCTGGTACAAAAAGGGTTAATACCGTATTCGCCCTAATTATTGCACCGTGCGCTTAGTTTTTTCAAAATTGTGTCAACATATCGTGGTGAAAAATCGACCTATTAAGCCCACACAAATCATTCGGGTAACTGTCTTGGCAGCTGAACTGTCTTGTTCCCTGCTTCACTGTTGAAGAAATAACGGTAGGTTTTTATACATTTCCCTGAAAGCTTCAATAGGAGGTTACTTTAAGGTGTGCGCTTATGCATATTTTTTTCAAAAATAGCTTTGGTGTGCGCTTATAGGAGCATGCGGTAATTAGGGCGAATACGGTAAGTAACACTTGCCACTGATGCTAGAGGTACTAGGAAGCAGGAATAAATTTTCAGTGTCAGAACATGTTCCATAAATAGTATCATTGGTAGGAATGTCATTATGCCACAAGGTTTAGCCATTCATCAGATTGAAACGTCAACTGGAGCCCCCAGTGTGCATGGAGGTTAATCCCTGTGCTGAGATTTAACAGCCGTGTATACTGTAATCACATGAATTACTACTGTGGGACGCTTTCAGCTCAGCAAGCCTCATGATGCCAGACAGTCACGGCGGATCCTTGGGATGGATTTTTCCATCCACCACTCACAACCATGTTCTCTGTATTGTGGCCACGTAAGATGGATTTAAGCCCCCCCCCCCCCCCAGTGGAATTTGTTTCTGCTGACCGTTCCAAGGCGGTTCTTCTGTCACGGTTTACTTTTGTTATGGTTTGTCTTTGGGTGTTTGTGTCGCTTATGTTATTTTATTTTTGATAGCCTTTTGGCCATTTTGTGGGAAAGTACCTGTCCTTTTGGCTTTCTGCTATTGATGTTTCCATTAGGGTCTGTTGTTTCATGTTTGTGTTTCTTTCCCTTTTGTGTCTCTGATGGGAGCTGTGGGTTCATTGCCTCCACTTCTATTCCACTGCGAAATTTTTAAGAATACTTCAAGAAAAGTTCTTAAACTGTTCAAGAACAAAGTTCAAGAACTGGACATGAATTGCACTTAAAGTGTTCAAGAACAGTTCAAGAACATTTTAAGAAATGTTAAATTGGATAAGTAATGAAAACTGTTCTTGAACAGTTAAAGAATGAAGTTCTCATACAGTTCAGGAACAGTTCTTGAACTCTTTAAAGAACTTTTGTTCTTGAACTATTCAAGAACAGTCTTTAAGAACTTTTCAAGAATACAATGTTCTTAAAAATTCAAGAACACACGTTCTTAAAAATTGGCCAATTTAACATTTCTTAAAATGTTCTTGGACTGTCCTTGAACACTTCACGAGCAGCTCATGTACATGTCTTGAACAGTTCAAGAGAAACGTTAGTTCTTCAACTGATCAAGAACTGTTCCAGAACATTATAGGTCTTGCATACTTCAAGAACATGTTTCAACCACTTTAAGAACAGGTGTTCTTGAAATGTTCTTCACATTTTGAACTGCTAAGGGCAGATAACTCATCAATTAAGCAAGGTAGAGTTGCCATTCTTGTGTAAGCCATATTGTCCCATGGTGTTGAATCCATCTGTGAAGTTCAAGATCATAACTCAGATCTGTCAAATGGTCAAAGAATTCCAGCCCGGAGACACAAAATTTTGGCAATGGCAGGTAACTCATAAATGCAGCAAGGTAGAGGTGTCATTCTTTTGCACGAGACATTGCCCAATCATATTGAATCCTTCTGTATGTGGAGTTGGACATATTTCAGTTTATAATGCCAGACATTATATTTAATGGGCTAACAAATGACAAAACTGACAAAAATGGCATTTGTGTCCAGCATAGACTCAGATAAGCCTTGGCACTGCCCATGCTGATCAGTCTTTGCTCAGTTTAAATAAGCTATCTACATGAAGAAAATTAGACCCTCTTTACACACTGAGGACACAGCAAAGACTCTGATCAGACCCTGTGTCTTTGATTGGCTCATCTTGTGCTTAACAAAACCACCTACAAATCTTGGAAACTGTCAGAAAGAAGTCTTTGGCAAAAAGAGGCTGATAAATAATCAGAAATAAAAACAATATTTAAAAATCAAAATCATTTTGTTTACCCTAACAATAAGTCTAAGTAGAAGCCATTTTGAAAAGGAAAGTTGGAAAACTGGCCAATGAAAGCTGAGATCTGAATGATATCATCAATCATGTGACTTAAATCATGTGACAAAGTTCTGAAAGTGTTCTTGAAAAATACTCAAGAAAAGTTTCAGAACATTTTAAGAACAAAAGTTCAAGAAAAGTATTTGAAATAATCAAGAACAAATTTAAGAACAGTTTCAGAACACCTGTCATTACAATTTGTTCAAGAAATGTCTTTGAAATAAACCAGAACAAATTTAAGAACAATTTAAGAACGCCTTTCCAGACACTTTGTTCAAGAAAAGTCTTTGAAATAAACAAGAACAAATTTAAGAATAGTTCAAGAACATCAGAGGCATCATGTTGTTCAAGAAAAGTCTTTAAAGTGTTCAAGAAAAGTTTAAGAATAGTTCAAGAATATTACAAATTCTTAAAAAGTTCTTAAATTGAACTCATCCCAGAATGTGTTCTTGAATAGTTCAAGTACAAGTGTTCTTGAAAGCCTTCAAGAACAGATTAAGAACTCTTAAGAGCAGTTCAAGAATAGTTGTTAAGTTAAGAACTCCATTTCGCAGGGGTTTTAAGAGGGGTATTCATTACACAGACTTGTTAACGTGATGTAAAGGAAAATAACTGTGCTTTGTTTTAGAACACGTTGATTTAAGGATAACATAGATAAGAGAGTAAAAAAAAAACATTGGGGTATATAATTATCATGATTATCGACACAATAATTATATATTATATGCAATACTCTATTCATAAAAGATAGAAATCATCACTCATACAGCCTTTCATCTTTTAGATAAAAATTATCACATTCCAGAAAATATCAGTACCACTTCAAGTTAACTAAATTTAAGGTTGTAAGAAAATTGATCGATAATGTATGTTCTTTTCATAACTTTTCATCAAAGCTAGTGTTTTTATGAAATTTTATAGCTTTAAAAAGTATTTTGATTTTTGTATTGGAATATAAGAATAATACACAGTGTCTTGGTAAAGATTGTTTGTTTGTTTGTTTGTATCAGAGTTTTACGGCCCAGTCAACACTATTTCAGGTCATTTTTGAGCTGGTCAGTTTACCTATCCACACTTTTCCTGGGCAGGCTTATACGTAAGCGGGTTACCAGTACAGTGCACATTCTTTCACCAGAAACTGACAACTGCCCTTCTTGAATCAGCGGAAGGGAGAGAATGACCGTAGACAAGATTTCATGATTAATCTCCACGAAAGAATGTTGCCGACCCCGGCAGGTATCGAACACATGTCCTCCTGATCACCAGTCAGACCCGCATCCGACTGAGCTACCGAGGCTGGCTATTGATAAAGATTGTACAATCAACCTTCTTTATACCCATATCCAATGTAGCAACAAAACTCATTATTGCAACAGTTTTAGTGGAACAGATGAGACAGATCAAAATTTACCCTAAGTATTCAGACTCCTCATTATGAAAACACGCCTATACAAATACATTGACACATTTATCGCCGAAAAAATGAAAATATTTTCAGATGAAAAATTGTGATATTTTTCTTATTTCTGCTCAAAATATAGATTGTGGGTACTCGTTAGAACCGCCTCGTTGAGGCGGTTCTAACGAGTACCAACAATCTATATCTCAAAGCAGAAATAAGAAAAATAAGGTTTACCCCTGCAAACCCCAGTTTTACTATATAAAAGTGGGGTTTGAGGGGGTCATAAGTATATAGGCTTGTTTTCGTAATGTCAACTCCTTTCCATAAATGCCCTAAAATTTGTACAAGCCTAAGATAGCTAGATGAATGGCAGCAAACACTGTAGATCCTCATAAGCTGCCATGTTCTGCGGCATCTCATCTGGGTCCACATTGTTTGCTGAGGCATGTCTGTCCAAATACATATTCATAATTATGGTAAATACGTCATTCAAAAATATTGCTTTTCATACTGCAAAGAAACAAAATTTTATGTTAAAGTTTATTAACAGCTCATATTACAAGTCCGTGACATGAACACCTCACTAAACCCCACTTTATATAGAGAAAACTGTGGTTTACAGTGTATATATTATTATATCCGCACTTTTTGAAGAAAAGATGGGTATACTGTTATTGGTCCCATCGGTCTGTCCATCTGTCTGTCTGTCTGATATTGCAACAGTGATTTTGGCAATGGTAATATGGTATTGCATTTGTGATTTTTGGCAATAGTAATATGGTATTGCAATAGTGATTTTGTCAATAGTAATATGGTATTGCAATAGTGATTTTGGCAACAGTAATATGGTATTGCAGTAGTGATTTTGGCAATAGTAATATGATATTGCAACAGTGATTTTGGCAAAAGTAACATAATATTGCAATTGTGATTTTGGCAATCGTAATTATATATTGCAATTGTGATTTTGGCAATAGTAATATGATAATGCAATAGTGATTTTGTCAATAGTAATATGGTATTGCAGTAGTGATTTTGGCAATAGTAATATGATATTGCAATAGTGATTTTGTCAATAGTAATATGGTATTGCAGTAGTGATTTTGGCAATAGTAATATGATATTGCAATAGTGATTTTGGCAATAGTAACATGATATTGGAACTGTGATTTTGGCAATAGTAATATATTGCAATTGTGATTTTGGCAATAGTAATATGATATTGCAATAGTGATTTTGGCAATATTAATATGGTACTGCAATAGTGATTTTGATCTGCAATAGTCAACCCTATCTGAAATTTGCATCTGGCAAAGATCAGCCTGGGCATTTGTCTGATCAGAGTCTTTGATTTTCACTGAGGATCATCTTTGTCGGGTTTGAGTCAGAGAAGGTCAATGCTGTCTCCCAACTAAACAGGTATGCAGTTATCTGATTTTTCACTACCATGTTTTGTTAACACATTCCTTTTCCAGCAAAAAAAAAAAAAATCAGGAGTGCTTGTCATTTACATGTGAACTGATTACTGGACATAATTCCTCTCCTCAATAGTACATGAGTGCTTGTATCAGTTTGAGTTCAGAATAAGTGAGGTGGGCGCTTATAAGGGGCATGGGCACTAAAAGTGATGAAAACAGTGCATACACACTGCAACTAGCTTATAGGTTTATGGAGGCTGCTTGGAGGCTGCTATTCTTTGAAATATATCTCATACATCTAATGATATCTACCCTTGTGTTGAACACATAACAGCAGATGATGTTTTCAAATATTTATTCTTGTTTTATTGGAGAAAATCAAGTTTGACATTTCATGTGAATTGTCTGCAAGGCAGACAATTCACATGAAATGTCAAGCCAACTTTTCTCTGAAAAAATAAGAAAAAGAATAGAATGTTGTCTGCTTCATCTTTGCTGGGTGCTTGAAGCATTATAATGGCTTAATAATATCCTTTTTATTTTCAGGTTCCCCAGAATAATGTGAAGAAGACATTCCTACTGTGCCAGTGGTAATTACCCTCCAGAAACAGTTCAACAGTCATTTAGTGCTTTTCCCACTTGCTTACTACCAGCAGTGCACCATCTTGGAATTGTGTTCTGTTTGCAGGTAAGGTATCCTATAGCTTCTAGGCATTAAAATGAAAAATATAGTATTAAAATAATCCTTTGCATGAAAATGAACATTGTATAAAAGTTTAGCTAGTCTTGTCTGTCTGGCTCAATTTTTTAACAATTCAAAGCTTGCCAAGCAGACACTCAACGTTGAAACAATGTTGTCACTATAAAGAATCCTAATAAAAAATTCTATAATAGGTATTAAATGACTTTCTCCCTAAATTAATCCACAGCTTCTAGTACTTTCCTTTGATGTTGGCAGTACTTATAAATTTTGATAAATGTATTGTTATCATGTACTGATATCATGTACTGATATCATGTACAGTTTTGAATGGACCAATCAGCTGAGCTACAATTAAAATGGGAAGGGGCTTCTAGCTCTGCATGACAAAATTAACGTTGTGGGTATTCCTTAAAATAGCCTCGCCGAGGTTATTTGAATGAGTACCCACATTTAAAATAGCTTTTATTTAATGGCAAACAGTGCAGACCCTGATCAGACTGCTCCTTCGGATCTTAAAATGGGAAGGGGCTTCTAGCTCTGCATGACAAAATTAACATTGTGGGTATTCATTCAAATAGGCTCTCCAAGGTTATTTGAATAAGTACCCACATTTAAAATAGTTTTTACTTAATGGCAAACAGTGCAGACCCTGATCAGACGCTCCTGATCTTTAAATGGGAAGGGGCGTCGAGCTCTGCATGACAAAATTAACATTGTGGGTATTCATTCAAATAGCCTCGCCAAGGTTATTTGAATGAATACCCACATTTAAAATAGCTTTTACTTGATGGCAAACAGTGCAGACCCTGATCAGACTGCTCCTTCTGATCTTAAAATGGAAAGGGGCTTCTAGCTCTGCATGACAAAATTTACATTGTGGGTATTCATTAAAATTGCCTCGCCGAGGTTATTTGAATGAGTACCTACATTTAAAATAGCTTTTGCCGAATCAGTGCAGACCCTGATCAGACTGCTCCTTCTGATTTTAAGTTTCTCCAATTCTCCATAAAATCAAATTGTAGGTACTCGCTAGAACAGCTTCATCTAGGCAAGTCCAACGAGTACCCACAACATGTTTTTGTGGGATGAGGCAGTTCAAATGAGTACCCACAACATACCTTTTTATGGAGAAAAAATATCCCTGAATTATCACAAAATACGCTCCCATTTACTGGTGACAAACATTTTATGAAACATTTGCATGCAGCAAAAGCACATTAAAAGTAAGTCCTTTCACTTGAAGGTTCAGCATTAAAATGCCCCAGTGATAAACACCTGGTTAAAAAAGCATGATCAAATAACCTGTGGTCAGTTGGATTTAGACCAATCAAATCCAATTGAATATTAATGAAGCAGAGAAGCTGACAGTGTCCTTTCAGACAGGACAATCCATTTTCCAGACGGGGTAAATCAGGTCAAATAAAAGAAATTGAAATTAACAGTAAATAAAACAAATATGCTTAATAGGTTTTATCTATTATCTTTAAGTGAAAGTTACAATAAGCTGTGGATTAAAACAGATATATCCAATTGTTTTTGAGAAATATTGGTAAATATTTGTACTGATTGACATCTGTACAGGATAATTAGACTCGCCCTGGCGGGCTCGTCAAATTATCCTGTACAGATATCAATCAGTACAAATATTTACCAATATTGCACAAAAACAATGGATATATCTATTACTTACCCCAAGAAACAAATGTTGTGGACATTTGTTAGAATCGCCTCGCTGAGTCGATTCTAACAAATATTCTGAACACAGTTTCTTGGAGCAATAAATAATTATAAAATTCTTGATTTTTTCCATTCATCGCCTCATCTTGAGCTAAGGATTTGTCCCATTGAAATTGTTATGACAAATTTTGTCGCTATAACGAATGTCGGTTTAAAGAAGGTTTACTGTATATACAGTAAAATTCCTATATTAAGCCCACCATTTTTAGAACTGTCTCATGAGGCTGTTCTGACAACTCCCACAATCCAAGATTATGGGTACTTCTTAGAACTGTGTATTGAGGCAGTTCTGACAATAATCCCCACAATCCAAGATTATGGGTACTTGTTAGAACTGTCTATTGAGGCTGTTTTGACAAGTCCCGCAATCCAAGCTTATGGGTACTTGCTAAAACTGTCTATTGAGGCAGTTCTGACAACTCCAACAATCCAAGATTACAGGAACTTGTTAGAATTGTCTGTTGAGGCTGTTCTGACCACTCCCACAATCCAAGATTATGGGTACTTGTTAGAACTGTCTATTTAGGCTGTTCTGACAACTTTCACAATCCAAGGTTATGGACACTTGTTAGAACTGTCTGTTGAAGCTGTTTGGACAATTCCCACAATCCCAGATTATGGGTACTTGCTAGAACTGTCTATTGAGGCTGTTCCGACAACTCCCACAATCCAAGATTATGGATACTTGTTAGAACTGTCTATTGAGGCAGTTCTGACATTAGTCCCAACAATCCAAGATTATGGATATACTTGTTAGAACTGTCTATTGAGACTGTTCTGATATTAGTCCCCACAATCCAAGATTATGGGTACTTGTTAGAACTGTCTATCAAGGCTGTTCTGACATTAGTCTCAACAATCCAAGATTATGGGTACTTGTTAGAACTGTTTATTGCAGCTGTTTTGAAAAGTCCCCAAATCCATACATATATATTTTGAGACAGAAATGACAAAATTATATAGTTACTGATATTGCATACCAATCCAAACCCCACCTTTCTTATTTAAAGGTGACATTAGGTGGATTTATGAACCCATTTTGTACTAAATAGAATTCCCGAAGGTTTATATGCATTGGTCGTCTCCTGTACAAAATGGGTTCTGGTTTTGTTCATTTGAATTGAGGTTTAACATCCCCGTCAACACTGTTTTGGTCATTTTGCAGACGACTTGCTTCCAATTTTGTGGGGCTTTTACCCGACACTGAGATGAATTTACATCTCAAGCCCTGCTGCCCTGTGAACCCAATATTGGTTATATGGATGGATGGTCTGACTTGCATCACTTTGCCTGGGCAGCCTTAGACCTTCTAAGAGGTTTACCAGTGCTCACATGCCTTGGTTTCAGCTCTGCATGGAAACACCATGCAGCCCAGGAATACAGACATACAGACCAACATTTTGCTTTAGGCACCCAGACTGCCATAAATCCAAATTTTACATAATAAGTTAATGGACATTTTTATTCAAAACTTAGGCGCCCAGGCAAAAAATTAGTACCTAAGTGGGTGACTGGGCACCTGTTAGTCTGTATGCCTGCAGCCCAATATATATGGGTGGGGCCCAAAATGGGTTAAAATGATACTTCAGAATTAAGTCCCCTCGGGAGGTGAGGCGAACATATTGTTTTTGGTGCAAATCCTGTTTGCATTGGCATTGCAATTTGTGTTGGCGTCAGCATAGCCTGTTTGAAATACTATATTTCCTGAACCTATGGATGGATTCTGAACAAACTTGCATGGCTACATCACTAGGATGGTGAAAAATAGTCATTAGGTTTTGATGACCTTCACCTCATTTTCAAGGTCACAGGCCCCAAAAGATAGTAATTTTGGGCCAAAAATGGCTTGTCTGCACTCTATCTCATGAACAAATTGACTAATTTTGGTCAAACTTGGTACAATATATCCTTTTAACATACCGCAGATTTGATTAGAAATTATACTAGTTTATACTCATTTATTTTAGTTCGATTGCAATGAAAGCTTCAAGCTTATTTGAATCACTTTCGAACTCTTATTCCGGATGTTATCATGCGCGTGAGAGAGAGGCAGTGACTTTTACACAACACAGCCACCCATTTACACCTGGGAGGAGTGGGGCAGTGGCATTAAGTGTCTTGCCCAAGGACACACCTCTCCTCCGGTGGCTGGATTCAAACCACAACCTCTCGATCATAAGTCAAACGCACTAACCACTGAGCTATATAGATTTTGGTGACCTTGACCTTATTTTCAAGGCACAGGCACCCAAAGTAGAAGTAAAACAAAGATCAGGAATCGATACAATCAACTTACTCCACCCATCAAAGACACCAAAGGGAAAGAAACACAAACATGAAGCGACCAGACCATAATGGAAACCTAAACAAAGGATGGCCATAAGGACAGTTACTTTCCCACAAAATGGCCAAATGGCCATCCAAAATAAAAAGACACAAGTGATACACACAGTGAGTAATAACAAACAACAACATAAATAAACCGCCACAGAAGAACCGCCTTTGAACGGTCAGTGGAAAGAATTCCACTGGGGGGCTTAAATCGATTTTACGTGGCCACAATCCTCGCCCTTACTTCCATCGCGATTTAGACAAATAATTTGTTCAGTCCGCATGAAGGCCTCCTAACTCATCAGTGCAACATCTCCGTGAACACAAATAATCAAAGAACCTCAGAGGTGAGACAACGGTGAGGACTTGACAGCAAAAAACCACTGAAATGCTGGAGAAAAGAAAACCAACAGTTAGACTCCGATGGGCCCGACCAGAGACTCTGAATTTTGGCTTGTCTGCACCCTTAGTAATCTCACGACCGAATGGATGAAATTGGGTCAAACTTTGTACTATATATCATTGCAACCTACCAAAGCGTTGATTAGATTTAAGTGACCTTGACCGTGTTTTCAAGGGCGTATGCCCCCAAAGACCATGAATTTTGACTTGTCTTCACCCTATCTTATGAATTAATGGATGAAATTTAGTCAAACTTGGTACAGTATATCATTGCAACCTACCAAATATTTGATTAGATTTTGGTGACCTTGACCTTATTTTCAAAAGCACAGGTCCCAAAAAACTGTAAATTTTGGCTTTTCTGCACCCCATCTCATGAAAATTTGCATGAAATTTAGATTAGATTTTAGTGGCCTTATCCCATTTAAGAATTGATAAATGTTAGTCGAACTTGGTACAATATTTAATTACCATCTGCCAAATTTGATTAGATTTTGGCGACCTTGACCTTTTTAATGACATTTCACAGGCTCCCCAAAACTAATAGGTTTCGGCCAAAAATAGCTTGCTTGCATCTTATATTTTGGTGACCTTAACCTAGTTATAAAAGTCAAATGGGCGTTTAAGTTATACTTATGGTGGGGGACATTGTTTTCCTCTGTATTTGTTTGTTTGATTTGAGGTTTAATGTCTCCATCAACACTGTAAAGGTCATTTTGGAGATGTTGCTTCCAATTTTGTGGGACTTTTACCCGACATTGAGATGAAATGACATTTCAAGCCCTGTTGCCCAATGAAACCAATAGGGTTTATTAGCATGGACGGTCTGCCTTGCAACGCGGTTCCTGGACAGGCTTCGATCCTCTAAGCGGTTTACCAGTACTAGTGTGCGGGCCGGATTCAGCTCTGCATGGAAGCATCATGCAGCCCATATATTTCTTCAAGCCCCTATGGGCGGGGGCCGGTTTTCGTCTGTAAACATTTCTAGTTAGCACCAGCTTCTCTATTTCTTCCAGCCAAAGAGTTTTGTTAACATTCCCATCAGAAGATTTACGCACACTATTTGTTGACACCTAACTTCTGTTGAGCAGTATAGATTGACAATGGCAGAGCAAGAAAAGATGTACAAGGAACAAGATGGAATAATTGTGGAACCAAGTGAGCCCAAAACACGGATTCAAAAGGTATTTTGCCAGTTTTGTTCTAAACCCACACCATGGTGAATGTAGATACATTAAAACTCCCCTATTAAAGACCACCTTTGGGACTGTTCAAAAGTGGTCTTTAAGACCACTTTTGAACAGTCCTAAAGGTGGTCTCTGATCAGAGGACACTGTATGCAGAAAACACAAAGGAAGTAAAATGGTCCTACGAAATAAGCTTTTAAAAGCAGATTTAGTCTTAAATTTAAGTTGTCTTAATAGCGGAATTTTACTGTATATAATCCTGTTTTTGAAAACTGTATAGATCATGATCAGCTGGCTTTTTGGAAGTCAGCTGATCAGCAGGATCTATACTGTCTTAATCCATCAAGCAGCACGAATGGTGGAAATCAGGGAGGAGTGTAGCATGTTGAAATATTTATCATGGTGGAGTTGCATATGTGTGTTTATTAATTCGGGTTTAATGTTGCCTTCAACAATTTTTCAGTCATATCACGACGGTGTCTGGTTGCGACAGGGAGCTCAATGCTCACATTTGTAGTGCTGCCTCACTGAAGTATCATGTCCCAGACACATTACATGATACCTGACCCAGTCACATTATCCTGACACTGGGTCGACCAGTCCTAGCTCTACCCCGTAAATCTGAGTGCCAAGCGAGGAGCAGCTAGTACCATTTTTAACGACTTTGGTATGTCGCGGCCCGGGATCGAACCCGTGACCTCCCGTTCCCCGGGGAGGACACTCTATCAACTGAAGTTGCATATAGAGGATCTTACATGAGAGTTCATGTATTATTGAATTTATTAAACGAGCTGAGGAAAAGGGATAAAATGCGAGGCTCTGCCGAGAATTTTATCCCTTTTCTTCAACGAGTTTAATAAATTGTTGAAATAGAGGATCTTACATGAGTGTTCATGTATTATTGAATTAATTAAACAAGTTAAAGAAAAGATAAAGCCCTTTTTCTCAAGGAGTTTAATAAATTCAATAATACATGAGCATGAATGCAAGATTGTGTTTATCATATGACATTTAAAATGTATTTAATATCTGATTTTTGTACAAAAATGTCAATATTCCTCTAGAAGTAAATGCAACATCGTAAAGGACGTCGTACATGTACGGAGCAATTCTAACTAATTTGCATATTTAATCCACCAGTAGATTATCAAATGTATTACATGACATTATTACATTCTCAGACGTGACGTCATATGATAAACCCAGATCTTGTACCGGCCCCCACCTATAGGGGCTTGAAATATATGGGCTGCATGATGCTTCCACGCAGAGCTGAATCCGGCCCGCACACTAGTACTGGTAAACCGCTTAGAGGATCTAAGCCAGTCCAGGAACCGCTGTAGGAGGCGGACCGTCCATGCTAATAAACCCTATTGGTTTCATTGGGCGACAGGGCTTGAGATGTAATTTCATCTCAATGTCGGGTAAAAGTCCAACAAAATTGGAAGCAACGTCTCCAAAATGACCTTTACAGTGTTGACGGGGACGTTAAACCTCAAAACAAACAAAAACAGATCTTGTACACTATGGCTAATAGTCCTGTTTGATGAGGTCAATACAGATTTACTAAGCACTCATGTCCACTGATTTTCACTAAGGCTGACACGATTAATTGTATAATCGATTAATCAGTCGATATATTCCACAAAAATGGTTATCATTTCTGATTTGCTTTTAATTGATTTCTTCATAGGTACAATTTACTACCCAAAGTTATGCCTAAAATAGGGGGATGAGTGGCCAACAGTGCAGACCCTGATGAGACACCGCATTCTGTGGCGTCTCATCTGGGTCTACACTGTTTGCTCAGGCCTGTCTGTTCAAATATACATATGGTAATGGGCAACATATGGTAAGAGTCATGCTCAGACAGAAAGCCAGACGGGTAAAATGGGCGGGGGCCGTGTGTATGTAATGAACATCCCTGTAAACCCCACTTTATATAGAGAAAAATAGGGTTAACCAGGGTACACATTATTTTCCTTATTTTTTTTTCTGAAAAACATAGAGAATGTGGCCATCTCAATGAGGCAGTTCTGAGGACCCATAATCCATGTTCAGAGAAGAAGTAAGAAAAAACATCACAAAATACTAAAATATTTTCAAAGGAAAACTGCATCCTGACCCCCGTTCCCGTTATAAATATTATGTTAACACCCATTTGACCTTGAAAATAAGGTCTAGGTCTTTGGTAGCATCATAAAAATATGCCTATATAATTTTTACCCCTTTTAACCCTACTTTTATATAGTAAAACTGGGGTTTACATGGGTAAACATATTTTTCTTATTTCTGCTCTAAAAATAGATTGTGGGTACTCATTAGAACCGCCTCATTGAGGCTGTTCTAACGTGTACCCACAATCTATATTTTGAGCAGAAATAAGAAAAATATCACAATTTTTCGTCTTAAAATTTGCATTTTTCCGGCGATAAAATTTACAATATATTTGTATAGGCATGTTTTTGCAATGAAACTCAAACACATTATGATAAACTACCATCATAAACGAGCAAGGCAGGTTAGCAGGGGAAATGACAATGGGTTTTCTTTGGCATTGGCGTCTAAATATATTTTGTGGGTAATAAATTATACTAAAGAACTTAAGTGACAGGTCATGACTTTGAAAAGCCCCCGCCCGTAGGGGCTTGAAGAAATATATGGGCTACATAATGTTTCCACGCAGAGCTGAATCCGGCCCACACACTAGTATTGGTAAACCGCTTAGAGGACCTAAGCCTGTCCAGGAACCGCGGTGCGAGGTGGACCGTCCATGCTAATAAACCCTATTGGTTTCATTGGGCGACAGGGCTGGAGATGTCATTTCATCTCAATGTCGGGTAAGTCCCACAAAATTGGAAGCAACATCTCCAAAATGACCTTTACAGTGTTGACGGGGATGTTAAACCTCAAATCAAACAAACAAAACAAAGCAAGTCAGGTTAGCAGGGGAAATGACAATGGTTTTACTTTGGCATTGTCATCTAAATATATTTTGTGGGTAATAAATTATACTAAAGAATTTAAGTGACAGGTCATTACTTTGACATTCACATGAACCTACTAATACCCCATAATGTCACTTACGAAAATGCTCTAACCTGTCATTATAGTATGAATTACAGGTAACCCTTAAGATGCTGAGAAAAAGTACATCTGAAAATGTTGTCTGCTTATGTTGTTTGCTGAATCTTCTTGCGAACTTTTTAGAAATATTTTTTCATACAGGCAAACAGTGTGGACCCAGATCAGACTGCTCCTACAGGAGCAGTCTGATCTGGGTCCACACTGTTTGCAAAAATGACTTTTTAAGTAACTGGCAGATGACAAAGCAAATGACAATTGTTGTGATTGGCACCTTATGGGTTAACCCATTTTATAACGAATGGAATCTCCCCCTAAATATACAAAAGGAGTCGATTTTCTTATCCTTATCCTGCTGAATAAATTAACTTTGCCACACCCATTTCTGACTATCCACCAATCAAATTACTTGACAAAATATATTCATTCAATTCACAAACTGTATCACAAACGGTGTAGATTCTGATCAAATGGGTTCTTCTGAAGCCATCTGATCTGGACCTATACAGTTTGCAAAGGTACTAGGGGTTGTTGTGAACAGCAGGATATTTTTTTTGTTTGTTTGTTTGATTTGAGGTTTAACATCCCCGTCAACACTGTAAAGGTCATTTTGGAGACCCTGCTTCCAATGTTGTGGGACTTTTACACGACGTTGAGATGAAATGACATCTCAAGCCCTGCCACCCAAAAATTGATTATTTCCAAATAGAGATTACGATAGTTTTCATAATATTGCTCGAAACATAGGCTGTGGGAACTCGTTAGAACTGCCTGGGCGAGGCAGTTCTAACGAGTATCCACAATCTATGTTTTTGAGCAGAATTCAGAAAAATAATGTAAACCCCAGTTTTACTATTTAAAAGTGGGGTTCGAGGAGGTCAAAATTATATACCGGTAGCTGTAGGCATGTTTTTGTGATGGCCTGCTGTCCTAATTGCAGCAGGGATTCTGTTTCTACACTTCCATTTATTTTCTGCTTTCTCCCCCATTCATCCTGATCAGATGGCTTCTTCATTGCCATTTGCATAGATAGCTAGGATTTGTAGTGTTCAGCAGGATTGGGGTTAAAAAATTTCTTCCTTCTTCCTATGTGGGTATAATTATGGAGATTGAATAAGAAAATACATTTCGAAAACACGCCTATACAAATACATTGTCACCTTTATCTCCGAAAAAATGAAAATTTTAAGATGAAAAATTGTGATATTTTTCTTTTTTCTGCTCAAAATATAGATTGTGGGTACTTGTTAGAACCGCCTCATCGAGGCGGTTCTAAAGAGTACCCACAATCTATATGTTAGAGCAGAAATAAGAAATATAAGGTTTACCCCTGCAAACCCCAGTTTTACCATATAAAAGTGGGGTTCGAGGGGTCAGAATTAAATAGGCATGTTTTCGTGATGTTATTCAAGTTTTCCTCACTGTTTTAAGTCCTTTAAGGTAAAAAATGTTTTGTATTTAATGTTTGGGGAGGGTGGGAGTGTAGGGGGGGGGGACTGTGAAAAAATTTGAGAATTTACCCTAAACATATTTTGGCTGTTTTAAATAGGTTTGTAAACTGCCATATTTTTTGTGACCTGCCACAAAAACCCACCTAAAATCTACAATTAACAAATGGAAAAAACTTTTTTAATTAGTTTTCAATGGATATACTCTTAAAGTGTTGTGCACAACTTACTGCATCATTTGGCTGTTGCAGAAAGGTGGCTGTGAAATAGAGGTGAACATTAGTGGCAGTTTTACTGTATGGAGATTGATCATGAAATATATTCTTCTGCAGTCATTCTCTCTCTTGCACTGATTCTTATGTAAGTTATGCACCAGTCATTAAAACCACTGCCACCCGAACTATGGGGAATAGAGGGGACAATGACTTTTCTCTTTTCATAGGACTTCCTGCTAGAAGCCCTGCACTGAAGGGGACCTCCTGAATGTCATAGCCCCGATGTTTATAGTAGTTTTTTCCACTGGGGTATGTTTGCATAATATCAAAACCCCTGCAATAACCTGGCACAGCATAAGGGGGGTGGGGTGGGGGGCGAACGCCGAGGGTATAATAACCCACACATTTGCCCCGCTATCCCTTGTCCATCCTGTAGGTTAGGTGGGAGGGGTGGGGGGAGTGGGAATGAGGGGGGTTGGGGGGTTATAAATGACTAGTGCACTACTGGCACAAGAATGCATGTCCAATGTACTGGATAAAAACTTAATGTCCAGTTATCCAACTGTGAACAGGCCCCGAGGTTATAAAACTTTTTTCATGCTCAACTTAGCTGAGCATGAAACTTGTGGTGCTCATAAAAATTAAAACACTAATAAGTTGAGCAATTTATCTTTCTCAGATAGCAGAGAATGTTATTTGTCCTGCTCACAAATTTTAAAATGCCAACAATTGTTGGCATTTTAAATTCTGTGAGCAGGACAAATTTCATGCTCCGGTGAGTTGATTCATGAAAAAAGTTTTATAACCTCCAGGCCAAGCCACTGTGGGCACTGGCTCATAATCATTAGGTCTTTCGAGCTTCACTCAGGTCATATTGTGAGACACAAAGTTCTGCAATGGAAGGTCATGAGGTTTTTCTCAGGGTACTCTAGTTTTCACACACTTCTTATTAATGTTTGTCTTCATACAAGTTAAAAAAATAATCTTGAAATGGCCATGCATAAAACAAAAAAGACAAAAAAAAAGAAAAAAAGTCCAAATTGTGATTAAACAACACATTTACCTAATTAGCTGTGTCACTAATACCGTAATGATCCTAAGTATTGGGACAGATAGGCATAATAAAGCAAACAGTGCAGACCCAGATCAGACTGCTCCTGAAGGAGCAGTCTGATGAGGGTCTACACTGTTTGCCATTCCATTTGTGCCTTTGGACTCCTTGCTGAAATAAATGTAAAAATTTTAGAATTACAGCAAGTCCACAAGGTGTCCCAATGTTTAGGATTTTTACGATAAAAGAGCACTTTTTGCCCAGTTTCTAACAGGTGTGCACTTGTCTTAAAGTGAGCCATATTAATCGAAAATGTGTTTTCAGGCCTGTGCAGTGACAAAAACACAACTAAGCCTGCATATATACCTTCTCAGTCCAATGCAAAACGTAAGACACTTTGGACTAACAGGCAACCATATATAGCACACATACTTGGAAGACTGATCGGTCTGTAGGGATGTGCAGGCTGTTCTGAGTCTTAGCTGAGCATACAAGTCTGAAGCATGACTCAGTTTATTAGATATTAAATTATGAAACTGCAGGAACAATAGCCAGACAAATATTAATTATTGTTTATAGGGTGCAGTACCGGTGTCCCAGTTTATCTTGACCCCTGGGTAGCTTTACCCCCGGGGGTAAAGCTACTCAGGGGTAGCTTTGCCCCCGGGGGTAAGGATATCCCGGGATATCTTTACCCCAACCCTGGATATCTTCACCCCCGGGGGTAAAGCTAAACTTGCCAGGATATCTTTACCCCCGGGGGTAAAGCTAAACTGGCCAGGATATCTTTACCCCCACCCCAACTTTTGGGTATAAACTATTTTCTTAATACCCAATTTCTTCTTATATGTAAGAGAAGCAAGATAGTGGACTCTATGTTTCACTTTAACATTTTTCGTTTCAGTCATGACTCAGACTAATAGAACTACCCTTAGTAAGAAATATGACCATATTACAGAGGCAAATGATTATTTAATAACTTCTTTTTGTATATTTTCTTATTCAATATGTCCTTCATGACAATCTTTCAAAATCTTGCATTGTCCCTGTCAGTTGTGAAATGGGTGGTGGTGGTGAGTGCAAAGGCGGGGGTAAAGATATCCCGGCTGGGATATCTTTCTTTTGTACTGATGCCAACAGTTTTGTTTTGTTTTGTTTTGTTTGTTTGTTTGAATTGAGGTTTAAAGTCCCCATCAACACTATTTAGGTTATTTTGGAGATTGTGGGACTTTTACCCGATATTAAGGGGTTGTCATGAACAACAGAATAAAGGTTAAGTTTTTATCATTGAATTGGTTACCCTATATACCCGTATATATGCATAGGGTCCCAAAATGAGACATTGGCATTAAGGCAAACAGTGTAGACCAATAGCAGATGCCAGAGAATGCAGCATCTGATCTTGGCCTACACTGTTTGCTTATATACTATACATTGCAGCTAGGCAGCCACTGACCAGCAGAATAAGTCATCACAGGTTATGATTCTGTGGCATCTCATCAGGGCCTACACTGTTTGCCACTCATTCAGCTAATTTTTTAGACACAACATCAGGTTGTAAATTGTACTTGTTCAAATTAAATTTTAGAGCAAGTATGGTAAGGAGTTGAGATGTCCGAATATTTAGGGTAAATACGGCAGTATGTAGCTCAGGAATTGAAGGGTATACGGTAATGATCCTAAGTATTGGAACAGACAGGCCTAAGCAAACAGTGCAGACCCAGATCAGACTGCTCCTGAAGGAGCAGTCTGATCAGGGTCTGCACTGTTAGCCATTCTGTATTGGGACAGACAGGCCTAAGCAAACAGTGCAGACCCAGATCAGACTGCTCCTGAAGGAGCAGTCTGATCAGGGTCTACACTGTTTGCCATTCTGTCTGCACCTTTTTTTTTACTCCTTGCTGGATCGCGAAACAAATTTGTTAAGAATGCAGCAACTCCACAAGTGTACGAATTTTTAGGATTATACCGTAAATCCAGGTTCGAAGCTATTTTTCCAGCCTACACTCCATCACAATCTACCCCCACCATGCAGTGTTGTCAGTGCTTTGATTAACCCTTATCTTGCTGTTCACGACAACCCATATTTTTGCAAACAGTGTAGATCCAGATCAGATGGCTTCTGAAGAAGCCATCTGATCAGGATTTACACTGTTTGGCATTTAGTATATGAATTAATAGCAATAAATTACATCAAGTAATTTGATTGGTTGATGGACAGAAATAGGTGTGGCTTAAATGAATATTCAGCAAGAGAAGGGTTAATATTTTCAGTTGTTATCATGGTGCCGAGAAAACCTACTGCTTCTGCTCACGATAGCCGGCGTGTTTCTGGGAGTCGTGTTTGGTTTCCTGCTGCGCATGGCCAAGCCGTCTCCAGATGCTATCATGCTCATCTCTTTCCCGGGAGAGATCCTTATGAGAGCCCTCAAGATGTTGATTCTACCCCTAATTGTGTCCAGCCTCATTGTCGGTAAGTTTGCTTGTCATTAAAGTCTTGCGGCCCCCCCCCCCATTGGGGTTTGAAGAAATAAATGGGCTGCATGATGCTTCCACACAGAGCTGAATCTGACCGCA
Organism: Lucinisca nassula; assembly: GCA_963580285.1. Lineage (NCBI taxonomy): Eukaryota > Metazoa > Mollusca > Bivalvia > Lucinida > Lucinidae > Lucinisca > Lucinisca nassula. The sequence goes on from OY757018.1 coordinate 25,643,643, forward strand.
CACGAGTACTGGTAAACCGCTTAGAGGATCTAAGCCTGCCCAGACAAAGCGGTGCAAGTCAGAATGTTCATGCTTATAAACCCTATTTCATTGGGCGACAGGGCTTGAGATGTCATTTCATCTCAATGTCGGGTAAAAGTCCCACAAAATTGGAAGCGATGTCTCCAAAATGACCTTTATTATAGTGTTGACGGGGACGTTAAACAACAAATCAAACAAATATTACAGTCTTGTCCAAGTGCCTTAGTTTGCACAGGCCCCATTTTGAAAGCATGGCAACAGATAAGGGTGGTATTTTGTTATAACTGAAGGATAGTTTTTGTCAATTATCCATTAAAGGATAGTTTTCCTTATTTCTCCATAAAAACCTATGTTGTGGGTATTCATTAGAACCGCCTCGAAGAGGCGGTTCTAATGAGTACCCACAACATAGGTTTATATGCAGAAATAAGGAAAACTATCCTTTAATTATCACAAAATACCAGCCTCATTTGTTGCTATGAGTATGAAATGTCAAGTGGAGTGGAATACAAGAACCCATGACCTATACATGTATTTGAAACATAATAAGAAAAATATCACAATTTTTAGAAAAGACAAAAAAAAATTACTGTCAGATCTCTGCATGAAAAACAACACATCTAACATGAGCATGTTTTCCAAGTACAGTAAAATTCCTGTATTAAGACCACCTTTGAGATAACTGCACCAGTTACTGACTAAGTAAGCTTTTAAAGCAGAACTAGTCTTAATTTTAGGTGGTCTTAATAGCAGAATTTCACTGTATTATTCAAACCTGTATTAAGCAAGCACATATGGGATATTCAAAAAGTGCTTGCTTAAGACAGGTGCTTGCTTAAGACAGGTGGATTTTAATGCATTTTCCTTTTTCGGGAACTGTATGCCTGCTTGCTTAAGACAGGTTGCTTGCTTAATAGAGGTGGCCACTAAGACCGGTTTTACTGTATATTCTTGACCTTCATAATTTCAGGAGTTTCCTCCCTTGATGCAAGTGCCAGTGGTAAGATGGGCCTGCGTACATTGATCTACTACTTTGCAACAACATTTGCTGCCATCATCGTCGGCATTGTCCTCGTTGTTGCCATTCATCCAGGAAATTCTTTGTTGAAAGACAACCTGCAAACAGGAATAGAGGCATCAAAAATAACATCCCTTGATGCATTCCTGGACCTAATAAGGTAAACAAGTGGCACTGGAATATGCGAATCTGTTACGCATTCCAATATCCATTAGACTTTCTTTTAACCCATTATCCTGCTGAATATTCATTTTAGCCACACCCATCTCTGACTTTGAACCAATCAGATTACTTGATGTAATTTATTCCTACAAATTCATAACCTGAATGTCAGACAGTGTAGATCCTGATCAGATGGCTTCTTCAGAAGCCATCTGATCTGGATCTACACTGTTTGCAAAGATAGGGGTTGTCGGGAACAGCAAGATAAGAGTTAACCCATTGTATGCTATTAGTGCCAGCCTCGGTAGCTCAGTCGGATTCGCGTCTGACTGATAATCAGGAGAGTGAGGGTTCGATACCTGCTGGGGTCGGCAACATTCTTTCATTGAGATTGATCATGAAATCTTTTCTACAGTCATTCTCTCCCTTCCATTGATTCAAGAAGGGCAGTTATCAGTTTCTGGTGAAAGAATGTGCACTGTACCTGCACGTTAATCAAAAATCCGTTGATGATGATGATGATGACTGGTTAACTGGGCCATGTCGGTTAAAAAAGTAGGTCAGTAGGCCAAACCACAGAAAACCCTTGTTAGCACTCTAGAGGCCATAGTTTTGGTCCAATCTTCCTTAAACTCTGTCAGAAGTTTCATCCTGACAATATTTCGGCCAAGTTTGAATATGGGTCATTTCAGGTCAAAAAGTAGGTCAGTAGGTCAGATCATAGAAAAACCTTGTTAACACTCTAGAGGCCACAGTTTTGGTCCAGTCATCCTCAAACTTGCTCAGAATGATCATCTTGACAATATCTTGGTCAAGTTCGAATATGGACCATTTCGGGTCAAAAAGTAGGTCAGTAGGCCAAACCACAGAAAAACCTTGTTAGCGCTCTAGAGGCCACAGTTTTGGTCCAATCATCCCCAAACTTGCTCAGAATGATCATCCTGACAATATCTCGGTCAAGTTCGATTATGGGTCATGTCGGCCAAAAAAATAGGTCAGTAGGTCAAATCATAGAAAAACCTTGTTAACACTGGTGAGGCCACAGTTTTGGTCCAATCATCCTCAAACTTGCTCAAAATGATCATCCTGACAATATCTCGGTCAAGTTAGAATATGTGTCATGTCGGGTCAAAAAATAGGTCAGTAGGTCAAATCATATAAAAACCTTGTTAACACACTAGAGGCCACAGTTTTGGTCAAATCATCATCAAACTTGCTCAGAATGATCATCTCTACAATATCTAGGTCAGATTCGAATATTGGTCATGTGGGATCAAAAGTAGGTCAAATCATAGAAAAACCTTGTTTACACTATAGAGACTTAAATTTTAGTCTAATTATCATCAAACTTGCTCAGAATGATCATCGTTAGAATATCTAGGTCAAATTCGAATATGGGTCATGTGGGGTCAAAAATATGTCAGTAGGTTAAATCATAGAAAAACCTTGTTAACACTCTAGAGGCCACAGTTTTAGTCCAATCATCTTCAAACTTGCCCAGAATTGTCCTCTTTTTGTAATACCTTGGTCAGGAGGGGTATTTTATTTGACAGAAAATGCTGTTAGCAAACCGTGCAGACCCTGATCAGATGCCACGTTTTGCGACTAAAAAAACCTTGTTAACACTCTAGAGGCCACAGTTTTGGTCCAGTCATCCTCAAACTTGCTTCGCGCTCTAGAGGCCACAGTTTTGGTCTAATCATCCCCAAACTTGCTCAGAATGATCATCCTGACAATATCTCGGTCAAGTTCGATTATGGGTCATGTCGGCCAAAAAATAGGTCAGTAGGTCAAATCATAGAAAAACCTTATTAACACTCTAGAGGCCACAGTTTTGGTCCAATCCTCAAACTTGCTCAAAATGATCATCCTGACAATATCTTTGTCAAGTTTGAATATGTGTCATGTCGGGTCAAAAAGTAGGTCAGTAGGTCAAATCATACAAAAACCTTGTTAACACACTAAAGGCCACAGTTTTGGTCAAATCATCTTCAAACTTGCTCAGAATGATCATCTCTACAATATCTAGGTTAAATTTGATCAGGGTCATGTGGGGTCAAAAGTAGGTCAAATCATAGAAAAACCTTGTTTACACTATAGGGACTGCAATTTTAGTCTAATTATCATCAAACTTGCTCAGAATGATCATTGTGACAATATCTAGGTCAGATTCGAATATGGGTCATGTGTGGTCAAAAATATGTCAGTAGGTTAAATCATAGGAAAACCTTGTTAACACTCTAGGGGCCACAGTTTTAGTCCAATCATCATCAAACTTGCTAAGAATTGTCCTCTTTTTGTAATACCTTGGTCAGGAGGGGTATTTTATTTGACAGAAAATGCTGTTAGCAAACAGTGCAGACCCTGATCAGATGCAACATTCTGCAACAAAAAACCTTGTTAACACTCTAGAGGCCACAGTTTTGGTCCAGTCATCCTCAAACTTGCTAAGAATGATCATCCTGACAATATCTCAGTCAAATTCGAAGATGAGTCATTTCGGGTCAAAAAGTGGTCAGTAGGTCAAACCACAGAAAAACCTTGTTAGCACTCTAGAGGCCACAGTTTTGGTCCAATCATCCCCAAACTTGCTCAGAATGATCATCCTGACAATATCTCGGTCAAGTTTGATTATGGGTCATGTCGGCCAAAAAAATAGGTCAGTAGGTCAAATCATAGAAAAACCTTGTTAACACTCGTGAGGCCACAGTTTTGGTCCAATCATCCTCAAACTTGCTCAAAATGATCGTCCTGACAATATCTCGGTCAAGTTCGAATATGTGTCATGTCGGGTCAAAAAGGAGGTCAGTAGGTCAAATCTTAGAAAAACCTTGTTAACACACTAGAGGCCACAGTTTTGGTCCAACTATCATCAAACTTGTTCAGAATGATCATCTCTAGGTCAAATTTGAATATGGGTCACGTGGGGTCAAAAGTAGGTTAAATCATAGAAAAACCTTGTTTACACTCTACAGACTGCAATTTTAGTCTAATTATCATCAAACTTGCTCAGAATGATCATCTTGACAATATCCAGGTCAAATTCGAATATGGGTCGTGTGGGGTCAAAAAGTAGGTCAGTAGGTTAAATCATAGGAAAACCTTGTTAACACTCTAGAGGCCACAGTTTTAGTCGTATCATCATCAAACTTGCTCAGAATTGTCCTCTTTTTGTAATACCTTGGTCAGGAGGGGTATTTTATTTGACAGAAAATGCTGTTAGCAAATAGTGCAGACCTGACCCTGATCAGATGTCACGTTCTGCGACGTCTGATCTGGGCCTATGCTGTTTGCCTACCCCTTTAGGGTTTTCCCGCCTTTTAGGGGTTATTATAACTTTAAACAAATATTCTGTATGATAATACAGTATCTCAAGCAATTCAGACTTTCAGGGTGTTTGGATCATGGTCAAAGTTCTTTTGGCTATTTTGAGAAAAAACATTGTCATCACTCGACCTACTTTTATTTCATAATTACCCCACCATAAGCATGCTACAGATTAGAAATGATTGAAATCAACCTTCAGGCTGCAGAAATATAAATGCTGTCAGACATGAAGGGGCGGACCTTTCATCTCAATGTCGGGTAAAAGTCATACAAAATTGGAAGTAACGTCTCCAAAATGATCAACTTCAAATCAATCAAACAGAATTGGTCAATTCATACTTGAGACTGCATTTTTGGTTCAAGCTTCATGAAACTTGCCTTTATAAAATCTTGAATATGTTTGAATATGGGTCATGTGGGATCAAAAACAAGGTGATGAATAGACTCAGGTGAGCGATACAGGACCATCATGGTCCTCTTGTTTTACGAAAAATTCTATTAGCAAATAGTGCAGGCCCTGATCAGATGTCGCATTCTGCGACGTCTGATCTGGGCCTGCACTGTTTACCAAAGTACCACTTTAGGGGTTACCCACATACAATGGGTTAAAGATAAACATAACAGAACAGTACATTCTGATATCATTTCAGGGGTCAGAGTGAATGATATATCAAACTCCGTGAAGAAAAAGTGTAATATTATTCTTATTTCTTCTCAAAATATGGATTGTGGGTACATGTTAGAACCACCTCATTGAGGCGGTTCTAACGAGTACCCACAATCTATATTTTTGAGCAGAAATAAGAAACCTAAGGTTTACCCCTGTACATCACAAAAACACGCCTATATAATTTTGACCCCCTTGAACCGCACTTTTATATAGTAAGACTGGGGTTTACAGTGGTAAACCTTATTTTTCTTATTTCTGCTCTAAAGTATAGATTGTGGGTACTCGTTAGATCCACCTTGATGAGGCTGTTCTAACGAGTACCCAAAATCTATATTTTGGACATAAAAAAAAAAATCACATTTTTTCATCTTAAAGGTTTCATTTTTGTCAGCGATAAAGGTTACAATGTATTAGTTTTGGCATGTTTTTGTAATGAAACACCAGTTTTACTATATAAAAAAGGGGTTGAGCTGGTGGAGGCAAAATTATATAGGCGTGTTTTTGTGATGCAAAGTTTTCTTAATATGTGGTTCACAGAAAAACTTTAAAACATTTTTTGTTTACAGGAATATATTTCCAGAAAATTTGGCTCAGGCCATGTTTTCTCACGTCAAGACGAACTATGACATGAAAAATGTGACAAAAAAGAGGGAAGAATACATCGAAATTCCAAACAACTTCTACGAACTCCTCAACAACACGTTTGTTACCATTGGCAATGCAACTTTCTCTGAACTCGTCAACAGCACCTATGTTTTGATCGGGAATGTAACCTCGGATCTCACCAACAACACCTTTATCACCATCGGCAACCTCACCCTGCCTTTGACTAACGTCACTGGGAAGACGGCGAAGGTAATTGTCACGTACCAGGAGGAGGTGGAAACACGAAATCTCAAGTATTTCAATGGAATCAACGTTTTAGGTGAGGCAGTTTTTAAGAATTTCATTGGTTCTTTAACGCGCGTTGAAAATAGGATAAAAATACACCATAACCTCTTTATGGCACTATTATTGATTAACAAAGCAGAAACTGTTTAACATTGTTTAACCCTTTTTGTACCTATTACAAAAGCACGACTATACAAATACATTATAAAGTTTACCACCGAAAAATCGAACATTTTCAGATGAAAAATTGTGATAGTTTTCTTATTTCTGCTCAAAATATAGATTGTGGGTAGTCATGAGGCAGTTCTAATGAGTAGCCACCATCTATACTTTACAGCAGAAATAAGAAAAATCAGGTTTACCCCTGCAAACCGCAGAAAGGTTCAAGGGGGTCAAAATTATATAGGCGTGTTTTCTTGATGCAGAAACCCCTACAGGTAATTAGCAAACAGTGCAAGCCCGATCAGATGTCGCATTCTGTGGCATCTGCTCAGAGCCTACACCATTTACAAAAAGTTCAGCCAATTTCCAAATAAATATGTTTAAGAAACCCTAAATTTTTAAATGGACTTGTGCTATAAATAAAGTGAAAGATTCCATTTGGAATAAAATGGGTTAACAACCGTGTACCGTATTCGCCCTAATTACCGCACATGCTCCTATAAGTGCACACCAAAGCTATTTTTGAAAAGGAAATACATAAGCGTACACTTTACAGTTACCTCCCACTAGACACTCTCACAGCAAATCTATAAAAAAAATCTATCGTTATTTCTTCAACAGTGAAGGCAATGCTTAAGTATCCTTTTCCATCCCATTAAATATCAGTATGCATCATCTCGAAAGCTAGTGTTTTTGCATCGAGTGTGTGCTAATTAGGTAGATTTTTCACCGTGATTTGTTGACACGATTTTGAAAAAACTAACGAACGGTGAGGTAATTAGAGCGAATACGGTATATTTGAACTAAAAATGTGTAGATAAGATAGAAATATGACCTTTCACGGTCAATTTTCTATATAATTTACACATTTTTGGGGGATCCACCTGTAAAATGTGTTATATCCAAAACCCTGTGCTTTAAAGAGGTGTATGTGAATTAGGTTTAACAGATTGAAGTAGAACTGTTTTGATAACAATAATACTATTGCAACTTAGGAAATGTCGGAATGATTTTATCATGATTTTCATACTTTCCTGAAAATTACAATGTCTTGAAAACTTCAAGTGGTACACAATGTCATGTAAATGTCTATATCAATATCCGTTCATTTCAACTTTGCGAAATCGTTGAATCATTTGAAAATAATATATACTGTATAATTATAATTGAGTAATGTTGTCTAAGGTTTCTTTATAAATCAGTAGGAAAAAAAATATTATGCATTATCATGAATCAGAATTTTAAGGGAAATAGATACAGTATACCTGACACATTTTATGCTATTTTTGTCGCACCAGCTTGTAGCCGGGTGCAACATAGGCGTCTGCTCATCCGTCTATTCATCCTTCCTTCTGTCCATCTGTCAACATTTATGTCCAAGTTTGACCTTTACGTCAAAGTTAGTATTGTAATGAACTACAAGACTGAGCAACCATCAAACTTGAGCTCCTGACTTGGCAGGCACCTTGACCTGGTTACCTTGACCTACATTTTGTGCTCCAGTGACATTGACACAGTTTACTTTAGTGTTCCAGACCATCAAAGCTTGCAAAGTGCTTCTCCAAGATGTACTGACTGGGCAGATGACTTGACCCAGTGACCTTGGCCTGTATTTTGCAATCAAGTGACTTTAACACATTTTACATTGACGCTTGATATCTCCTATAGAAACTATAAGGCCCACAACTCCATACCTTGCATAGTGCTTCTCCTCAATGTACTGACTACCAAGACAAGGTGACCTATATTTCGGACTCCAGTGACTTTCACACATCTTATGTCGATGTACTAAACACTACTAAAAATGAAATAAACCTATTTAATAGCCACGTTCTGATTGTGGCTACAGTGGCTACTGTGGCTTTTGATCAACCAGTTGCAATGCCGCTTTCTGCAGAATTTTTGTTACAAAATAGACAACTCTTTGATCGCCTGCTTGTTTCTCAATAAAACTGAGCCCCGCTATAAAAGGAAGTTACTCTTAAAGGAAAGACTTTGTTCCTAGGATTTGTTCCTTAGGAACGGATTCTTTACTTTAAGAGTCGACCCTGGATGATAAATTGTGACAAAACAAGGCCAGTGCATGGGAAATGGGTTCTTATCGCAAAAGGGATCAACATAGGTTCTGGCAAGACTGCACATACGCGCAGTCTTGCCAGAGCCTTTGTTGATCGGAGAATGGAGATAAGTTGAAAAGACACTGAGATAGTTTTGTTCAAGAACTTGTGTGTCTAGCCCTTTTAGTTACCCACCGACGTGCACAAGTCCATGAAACGAACACCCTCTAAAGCCTGCTTTTTATAGAGAAAACTGGGGTTTACAAGGGTATCCAGTATTTTTCTTATTTCTGCTCCTGGACATAGATGGTGGGTACTCATTAGAACCACCTCAATGAGATGGTTCTAACAAGCACTCCCAACCTATGTTTTCATTATAAATAAAAGAAATGTTTAGGATTTTCACCAGAAAAGTAGCCATTTTGGAGGTATGAAAAAATGTACTATATTTTATCGTAATGGCTGCCCAGGGGCATTTGAAGAGCACAAATTGGATAATGATAAGGGCCCTTTTTCACATTGGTTGGCCCCCAAAAAAGTATTGCAAGAGTTTCCTGTCCTGAAAGTGTATCCATTCCCCTTAAAACATTCATAGCAAAAGATAAGGTTAGTATTTTGTGATAATTGAAGGATAGTTTTTGTCAGTTCTCCATAAAAACCTATGTTGTGGGTATTCATTAGAACTGCCTCGGCGAGGCGGTTCTAATGAGTACCCACAACATAGGTTTTCATGGAGAAATAAGGAAAACTATCTTTCAATTATCACAAAATACTTACCTTATTCTGTAGCCATGAACATGGTACCAAATGCAAGAAAAAGTTTATTTACAATATAAGAATTATTATTATGTTAATACATGGTCACAACACTGGCTTAATTTCATGATCATCGTTAAAGCTTTGATAATATATCGAACAAAATGTTTATTTGACTGTTTATTTTAATCTGATTTTGCCACACAACTATTTCATCCTCAACGTACATATTATGCAGGGCTGCATGCAAGGCGATTAAACAATAAACAGCACCCTCATTTGCTTTTTATGACATTTTCGTTAAATATTCTTGATATTATTAAATGCCTCGTGGACTTCAGTGCATTTACAAGTATTCTGTCGCATTAAAAAGTCAAAGCTCTGACAGCATTGGTGGTTTGACTGATATTCTCTTAATGAAGGTTGGAAAAAAGATCCTGCCCAAAGACATACTTTTTGTTACATAAAAATCCTAAAAATTTGGACACCTTGAGGACCTAAGATTTTAACAAATTTGCTTCATGATCCGGCAAGGAGTCCAATATGGCACAGACGGAATTGCAAACAGTATAGAACCCTGATCAGACTGCTCCCAGTCTGATCTAGGTTGCAAACAGTGTAGACTCTGATCAGACTGCTCCTTCAGGAGCAGTCGGATCTTGGTCTGCACTGTTTGCTTAGGCCTGTCCATCCCAATATTTAGGATCATTACAGTAAGCCTTAAATTCCTGTAATTTATGCAAACAGTGTAGATCCTGATCAGATGCCACATTACCTAGATTTCTTATAATTGCTATTTGAGCATTCGGTGATAGTCATGTGGACAAAGGCAGCATGACTCCGATTCTTATAGTAACTTTGGGTAGATTTATAAACAGTCTTCTTTCTTTCTTTCTTTCTTTTCTCTTACTGCCTACGCCTGGCGGGCATTCTCCAGATTTGCAGGATGAAAGCCTACACAGTAACCATGTAGTTACGGTAGGGATCCTTTACCTGCACAGGGGATGGTTCTCGATGCACAGGGAGCTTCCAGTTAAGATCCCGATCAGAAGGACGGTGCACTTTATGGCATTCATCCCTGCATATGATACCAGTCGAGCATGTTCAGACACCGAAATTTTATCACCGCTGCCGGGGATCGAACCCAGGACCTCCAACATTAGAGGCAAGTGCACTAACCACTGAGCTATCATGATCCTAATCCAGTCCACCCAACAAATAAAGGAATTCCTCGTGATGTTTCCTTGTTTGAGACTGGACCTCCCTGGATAAAAAAAAATGATCAGAAGTAATTTTTATGCCCCCGCATCATATGATGCCGGGGGCATATAGTTTTTCGGTTTTCCATACGTGCGTACATGTGTACATCTGTCTGTACGTGTGTGTGTACGTACGTGATCCTGTAACCTCAGGTTAAAGTTTTTGTAACAGGTAGAGCCTGAACTTTTAGAACTCATATTTTCCTAACCATTTGATGGAACAGGTTCATCTTTGGTATGATGATAGATATAGGTCCAAAGTTTCATTAAGAAATACCCCCACCCATGCCTGTGACCTCAAGGTCAAGGTCACAGACTTAGAAATTTTCAATGTTAAAGACCCAGGTTAAGGTTTCTGTAACAGGTAGACTTGAACATTTTAGAACTAATATTTTCCAAACCATATGATGGAATTGGTTCATATTTGGTATGATTATAGATATAGGTCCAAAGTTTTATTCAGCGATACCCCCACCCATGCCTATGGCCTCAAGGTCAAGGTCATAGACTTAGAAATGTTTCATGTTAAAGACTCCAGTTAAGGTATTTGTACCTGGTAGAACCTGAACTTTTATGATGGCTTTGGTTCATATGATGATAGATATAGGTACAATGTTTTATTCAGCAATACCCCCACCCATGCCTATGACCTCAAGGTCAAGGTCACAGACTTAGACAATTTTAATGTGAAAGATTTTACAGAGCTCAAATTTTCCAAACTTTATTATGGATTTGGCTTATCATGATACATACAGGTGCTTGTGACCTAAAGGTCAAGGTCACAGACTTAGAAATTTTATTGGTTTTTGGATTATCTGCCCTTGATGCATATATTTTATGATTGATTTGAAGTACATTTGTAATATTTTTTATGAATTGCATTTGGCGGGGGCATCCGTGTCCTATGGACACTTTTTCTAGTTTTTATTATTTATTAGCTGAATTTTATAGTCATGCATGCGATAAGTTTGCTTTTTTTTCATGAAGTTCGCAGTAAATCTAAGATTGAAGACTTCAGAATTTGGAGAAGGCAAGAGTGAGAGGGCAATATTTTTTTTCCAAGTATATGGAAAATAAATGTTCTTGCGATGTCCAATCAAAAGCCTACAAATTTCTTTGCTGTATAACAAATTGAGTTATCAGCTAAAAAACTTAACTAGAGCAGTGTCAATCTATTATGACAGCATAATGATACTGATTGGTTATGTACATATTGGCCCCGTCAAGCGATTTTGGTACTTATCGCCTATGCGAGCAGCGAAGGTTCAGGAGAGCCTGCGCATCCGCGCAGTCTCGCCAGAACCTTCGCTGCTCGCTTATACAAGCAGTGAATCAAGAGGAACCTTCAGACAGAATGCCATATCACTGGCCCCTCTGAATGGCTGGGCTTGCGCAGTTAAAATTTGTCGTGACGGAATGCTCGAAGAGACAAATTCGCTTGGCGGGGCTCATATAATGGTGCTGCATTAAAATTTCCTGTCCACTTGTAAATGTACTGTTGTCTATGAATTTATTTTTGGGAACTCATTTTTTTGCATGGTGCTGTACGTTTTAAACAGATTATGAAGATGCAATTCAAATTCTAAGCAAAATCCATTCATCCATATTGCAACCTGCTTAATTTTAGACAAGAACTTTCTTATAGTATTACTCAGAACCAAAACTAACTTTACACCCTATGTTTCTGTTTTTTTTTTGTTTGTTTTTTTGTTGTTTTTTTTTTTTTTTTTAAAAAAAAACAAGAAACTTCTGACATGCTCTTTCAAGAGATTTACTGTGGTACCATATTTGAACCACATTTGAGAAAACAGATTTTTTTGCCATTTATGAACGACAAAGGTGCAGTTTCGTTGACTTCCTGATAATATCATGACATCACATTGTGTTCATGTGACATGGCGGGAGTCAGTGTATTCTTTGAGGTTTGAACAACATTGTGTTCCAATAGTTGACTGTAGTGGTTTGAGAATATAAGAATCTGATACGGGGTTCTGTTGTAGATGAGCGTTTCCAACCTGAGGGATGACTGTGCTGAGTAGGCCTCGGTTCCGCTCAGCACGGTCATCCCGAGGGTTGGAAACGCCCATCTACAACAGAACCCCATATTGGATTCTTTTTCTTGCACATCACCTCCGGTTAGTTTTGACAGCTCGCACATGTATATTGTTTACAAAATAAAAGTAGTGCGAAAGTAGTTCCGGCAGTTGAATAGAATTGAAGCGCATTTATGTTAGTTGCCTGGGTCGGAACACCAGGGTCAGAACATAAATTTCTATCCAAGGGTAAAATCACGGATTTCCTTGTCTGGTGTGCAAGAATGTAAATATACAGTCTTGCAATCTTCATTACTGCTCCCATTTACCACTTGTAAAAGTCATCCTCAGTTGCAAAGTTGAATGCACATCTGACTGGCGATTAGGAGGCTGCAGGTTTGATATCTACCACCGGTCGGAAACATTCTTGGAGGAAATGGTCATGAAATCTTTTCTTTGTTCATTCTCTCGCTTCTGCTGATTCAAGAAGGGCAGTTGTCAGTTTCTTACACTGTATTTGTTAACTGCTTATGTATTGGCATGCCTAGGAAAAGTGTGGTTCTCTTTAGCTGAACTGACTGGCTCAATGTGACCTAAATTGAGTTTACTGGGGCATAAAACTCCATACAAATGAATAAACAACTACTTGTAATTTGTTCCTTGTTTCTTATGGTAACTTTTATAACTTAGACCCTGACATTTTGTCCAGTTGATTTTTGTTTGCTTAATCTCTTTTCATGTTGTTCAGTTTCTTTTCTTTATATTTTCTCTTATCTTGGGGTCGGAAAGTTTTTCACCATTTAAAGGAAATGGGAACAAGGGGAGGCAACTCCTGCAGAAGTTTTTTTGTCTCTCATGTGAATAGGGGTCAACTCTTAAAGGAAAGAATGTGCTCCTGAGGAGCAAATTCGTTCCTTTAAGAGAAGACCCCTTTTTCAGTGGGACAGGGCTTATAGAAAAGCGGACCGGAAGTCCCGGCAGTTACTGTTTGTTTCCCTTTGAAAAATGGCGGAAAAGTCTGCCAGGTGTTCCCATTCCCCTTTGGTTTGAGCATTATAGTTGAAATTTAGGGAATATGATTGCAAATCTTGTCTAAATGGGAATCCAAACTCTCTTTAAAAATATCCTTCAAAGATTAAGGTGTAAAGTAGCTTTGGTTTTGAGTATACTTATATATGAAAAGTGAATTTTAGAATGCACAGGTATTCTGCTAATGATACAGCTCAGTATTTAAAATTGTTGATTAGGAAAGAATTTTACTGCGTTCAGTTACACCATCAATAATGATTCATACTCCAGATGTTGCCTTGCATGTTTTATTGCCGTAATTACGTCAAGAATTTGGACAGACAGGCCTGCAGAAGCAATGCAGACCCTGATCAGCCTGCTCCTTTAGGAGCAGGCTGATCAGGGTCTGCATTGCTTGTCATTCTGCCAGTGTATATTTCACACAAATTGCTAGTTTGTAAGACAGGCTTATTCATACCTTTGAATAATTTAACGGTAATTGGTTAAATGTCCGAACTTTTCGCGTAATTACGGAGCAAATGGGTTTTACATTGATTGTATTATATTACACAGAAATAAAAATGGTAATTAAAATGGTGACAGTCAAAATAAGAGCAGTTGGGGTTTGTATGAGGTCACTGTGATGTTACATATTTACCAAATAAGTACATGTGATATTATATTGATGTATATATTGTGTGTTAGAAGTAAAATGTTGAACCATGTAGCTATGTTGTATTTGACACGAGAAACAATTTCAGATATATCTCTGTAATATATCATTTGCTGGACCAGTTGCTAAGGAGTGGTCGATGTTTTAAGATCCCCCTGGTTACGGATCGCCGTGGTTACGGAATCATCCGTAATTGACGCTGATCTTAACCTCTTCAAAGAGTAACCAAGGTATTGGGAAGTCAGTCTTTATTTTATGTTTTTTTGTTGTTTTAATATTGTTGCATTCTTTCAATTAAGTATTTTACTTCAAAGCATTTGAAAGTACAATGTAATGGTTAAAAGACCTCAGATTCAAAAAATTTACACTTATAGTTTTTATAGTATTTAATGATGGTATTAGTATTATAGATGGTATTAGCCCATCGGGGCTGCATGATGCTTCCACGCAGAGCTGAATCTGACCTGCACATGAGTACTGGTAAACTGCTTAGAGGATCTAAGCCTGCCCAGGCAAAGCGGTGCGCACGAGTTGGACCGCCCATGCTTTTAAACCCTATTGGTTTCATTGGGCGACAGAGCTTCGAGATGTCAATTCATCTCAATGTCGGGTAAAAGTCCCACAAAATTGGAAGCAACGTCTCCAAAATGACCTTTACAGTCTTGATGGGGACGTTAAACTTGAAATCAAACAAACATAATGATGGTATTAACTCTTATCCAGCTGAACAATACAACCAACTATTATTCCACTGAACAAAAAATCCTTTCCTTTACAAATAGTGTAGATCCAGATCAGATGGCTTCTGAAGAAGCCATCTGATCAGGATCTACACTGTTTGACATTCAGTTTGTGAATTTGCAGGAATAGGTTACATTGATAGCTCAGTGGTTATCGTGTTTGGCTTATGATCAAAAGGTTGTGGGTACGAATCCGGTCACCAGAGGCAAGATGTGTCCTTGGGCAAGACACGTTATGACAATGCCCCACTATATGCAGGTGTAAATGGGTTGCAGTGGTGAAAATGTCACTGCCTCTCTCTCGCCCATGCATGATAACATCCGGAATGAGTGTTCGAGAGCGATTCAATAAGCTTGGAGCTTTCATCGCAGACTTTCGCAGTTGAACTAATATAAATAAGTATATGTAATCTGATTGGTTCAAAAGCAGAAATGGGTGTGGCTAAATTAATTATTCAGCAGGATAAGGGTTTATGTTGTGGTCATTTCTGGAAAAGTATTAATTTTGTTGAAAATGTTTTTTTTTTTAATTTTTCCCTTTTATATAATTAAGACTGTTCTTTGTGGGCCTATCATTAATTTTTTGTCAAAATGTTTGGAAGAAGCCATAGTAGCCAAATTAAAAAAAGTCAAAGTACTAACAGCCCTCACCCATCAGGGCTTGGAGTAATAGATTGGGCTGCATGATGCATCCACACAGAGCTGAAACCAATTGCTTAGCCTGCCCATTTAAAGTGATGCAAGTTGGGCCATCCGTGCTTATAAACCCTATTGATTTCATTGGGTGGCAGGGCTTGAGATGTCATTTCATCTCATTGTCGGGTAAAAGTCCCGCAAAATTGGAAGCAACGTCTCCAAAATGACCTAAATTGTGTTGATGGGGATGTTGACGCTGGTGGGTTGATTGCCTCTGAGTGTAGGTTGGAAAAATGGTTCTGAAAGGGGACTTAGACTGTTTCATTTAACCCTTAAACTCCAGAAACCCAGTTGTTCAAAGCCTCGTTAGCTTAACGAGCTTGTTAGTGGTCAAATTGTTATCTGTTCTGGCAAGTTTAATATCTAAAATTTTGGTATTTTTGCTGAAAAAAATGTGAGCAGCTTTTGCGAATGCAAAAGCTGCTCACATTTTTTCAGCAAATATGTTAGCATATTTGCCATAATAAATGATCAAAGTTTTAACGATATGTTAACTAATGACGTCGTTAGTTTTGAACAACTGGCCCCAGTACTATAAGTAAACTGTGTGCCATAAAAGCCCTAAAAAATTGGGACACCTTGAGGACTTGCTGTAATTCTCTGAAAATGTTTACAAATTTGTTTCATGATCCAGCATGGAGTCCAAAAGTTGTATCCGGAATGGCAAACAGTGTAGACCTTGATCAGACTGCTCCTGAAGGAGCAGTCTGATCTGGGTCTGCACTGTTTGCTTAAGCGTGTCGGTCCCAATACTTAGGACCCTTCAATTCCTTAGCTACATACTATACATACTGCCTTAGTGTATACTAATTTATAATAGTTTGATTGCGATGAAAGCTACAAGCTTGAATCCCTCTTGAACACTCTGATCTGGGTCTGCACTGTTTGCTTAGCCCTATCTGTCCCAGTACTTATGATCATTATGGTAGATACTGATCAGACCCCATGTTCTGTGGCATAATCTAGTTCTAAACTTTTTGCCAAACCCAACACATGATTCCAGTCCAGATTCTATAGATAAACGTCTTGCACAACACTCTGACCTCACAGCGATAAGAAATGCGGGGCTATTTTCTATAAATAGCCATTATCTGGATTTTGTACGACTTAATGATTGTCACGTGGACATCAACAATGAAAGGCTACTGTGGTTAGTAACTTCAGGTCCATTGTCTAACAATACACCTGAAAAGAATTTCACAAAATGTTCATTAGAACTGTTTTGCAGAGATGATTTTAATCACTTTGGAAAGTCACTTTCCCTTTTATAGAACATATTTAACTTCACTGCAGCTGGTGTGTGGGAATGTGTGGCGGTGGTAAAACGTCTCCCTGCCCTACATCATAGTGTAGATTATATTTTCTTGTCCTTTGGGATCATTGATTCCATTGTGGTATTTTGAAAATATCTGAGGGTCACTGATGAGGCCTAATTGGCCGAAACTAGCTAGTCTGGCCCAGAAAACATGTACACTCCATATTTTTCACATCTGTTGTGTATTCCTTGCTTCCAAAGGATAACCCTTTTATAGAACATATTTAACTTCACTAAGGCTGGTGTGTGGGAATGTGTGGCGGCGGTAAAACGTCTCCCTGCCCTACATCATAGTGTAGATTATATTTTCTTGTCCTTTGGGATCATTGATTCCATTGTGGAATTTTAAAAATATCTGAGGGTCACTGATGAGGCCTAATTGGCCGAAACTAGCTAGTCTTGCCCAGAAAACATGTACACTCCATATTGTTCACTTAATTCTGTGGTGTATTCCTTGCTTCCAAAGGATAACCCTTTTATAGAACATATTTAACTTCACTACAGCTGATGTGTGGGAATGTGTGGCGGCGGTAAAATGTCTCCCTGCCCTACATCATAGTGTAGATTATATTTTCTTGTCCTTTGGGATCATTGGTTCCATTGTGGAATTTTGAAAATATCTGAGGGTCACTGATGAGGCCTAATCGGCCGAAACCATCTAGTCTGGCCCAGAAAACATGTACACTCCATATTTTTCACTTCTGTGGTGTATTCCTTGCTTCCAAAGGATAACCCTTTTATAGAACATATTTAATTTCACTACAGCTGGTGTGTGGGAATGTGTGGCGGCGGTAAAACGTCTCCCTGCCCTACATCATACAGTAGATTATATTTTCTTGTCCTTTGGAATCATTGATTCCATTGTGGAATTTTGAAAATATCTGAGGGTCACTGATGGGGCCTAATTGGCCAAAACTAGCTAGTCTGGCCCAGAAAACATGTACACTCCATATTTTTCACTTCTGTGGTGTATTCCTTGCTTCCAAAGGATAACCCTTTTATAGAACATATTTAAAGGAAAACAACCACAAAAATTAACTTTCACTTCAGAACAAAGGTTTTGAGTAGACAAACATTTTGGTACAAGTTTTTTGAAAATTGACTTAGTGGTTTAGAAGTTATGACCTTTTGAACATTTCACAAATTCTGGTTTTGTTAGTCCAGAACAAGGCTGTGAGCAAATGACGTCATAAACTCACAATTTGAAAACTTTAAATTACAGCGATTCTCATGCAATAAAACAGCAATAAATAGTCCAGTATGCATTCCATTTATTCAATGCGATGATAATATACTGTTTTTAAGTACAAAATCTGAAAAGTATGCTGTAAATTATTATTTTTCTATTTTGGTCACATGACTAGATTAACAAAATGGTGGCCCTCATAGACAGCAATTGAAAAATGTTCAAAAGGTCATAATTTCAAAACCGCTCAACCAATTTTCATAAAATTTGTACCAAAATGTTCGCCTCATCAACGGCAATATTTTAAAGTGACAGTAAATTTTTGTGGGTGTTTCCCTTTAACTTCACTACAACTGGTTTGTGGGAATGTGTGGCGGTGGTAAAATGTCTCCCTGCCCTACATCATAGTGTAGAATATATTTTCTTGTCCTTTGGGATCATTGATTCCATTGTAGAATTTTGAAAATATCTGAGTGTCACTGATGAGGCCTAATTGGCCGAAACTAGCTAGTCTGGCCCTGAAAAAATGTACACTCCATATTTTTCACTTGCGTGGTGTATTCCTTGCTTCCAAAGGATAACCCTTTTATAGAACATATTTAACTTCACTACAGCTGGTGTGTGGGAATGTGTGGCGGCGGTAAAACGTCTCCCTGCCCTACATCATAGTGTAGATTATATTTTCTTATCCTTTGGTATCATTGATTCCATTGTGGAATTTTGAAAATATCTGAGGGTCACTGATGAGGCCTAATTGGCCAAAACTAGCTTGTGTGCCCCAGAAAACATGTACACTCCATATTTTTCACTTCTGTGATGTATTCCTTGCTTCCAAAGGATAACCCTTTTATAGAACATATCTAAGAAATCCAAAAACAACAACAAAAAAAAAAAAACACCATACTTTCCTATAATCTGTTGCAACAGTAGGAAACAATCGCTGAAAGCAGCTAGTACCCATTTATCTTATGGTTTTTACTAATTTATTTTAGTTTGAGTGCTATGAAAGCTTCAAACTTACTTGAATTGCTGTCAAACACTCATTCCGGATGTTATCAAGTGTGCGGGATAGAGGCAGTGACTTTTACACCACTGCTACCCATTTACACTTGGTTGGAGTGGGTTAATTTTTAATCGAAAATACGAAAATATGCATTCAGCAAATACTATTGTAACTGAGGTCTTTTAACACATATTAATTAACAAGATGCAATGTTACAAGCTTTCGACTATAATTTAAGTGTCACTTAAATTAAAATTAAATTAAAGTTTCTATCGCGTTCAGATACAGAAAATATTTCAGTTGTGTTAAAACATTTTAATTATCAGAAACATGTAAGTTACATTCTGTTGATTTGATTTCTGTTCGTCATTTAATTTCAGTATTTGGATAAAATGCAATACAGTAGAACAAAATAAGCGTTTCATTTTCTACAACTTTTGTATAGTTTAATAACATTACTACATAATTGATATATAAATTGTAAGTTGAAGCGGTTAAAACATTTCAACATATCGTGCATGTTAGAACTTCTTGAAAATCGTGGTCAAGTTTGATTTTTAAGGCAAATTTATTCCTTTCAATACTACCTAATTCAGTTAAAATATAAATAGTATATAAATAAAACCCTGGTGGATCGGAATTTCCAGAAGTTATTTTTATCCACAGGTCTGATTGGCTTCTGCACTGGATTTGGAATACTTCTGAGTAAAATGGGCAAGAAGGGTCAAGTAATGGTGGACTTCTTCAACATCCTCAATGAAATCATCATGAAGCTTATCATTCTTGTCATGTGGTAGGTACTCCTCACCCTTAACATTTTTTATGCCCCCGCCTATTCGGAGAATAGCGGAAGGGCATTACGTTTTACCCTTGTCCGTCCGTTCGTTTGTCCGCACCAAAGAAACGACATTTAGGGGGCAAAAAATTTGGACAGTTTGACACTTAGGTATATATTCGTGAGTCCAAATGGACTTTATTCCATAATTTTGGTACTTAAGTGGCAAAAATTAGCTCTTAGGTGGCTTGCCGCTTAAGAGAATTTGCCGCTTAAGTAGTCAATATGCCGACGTAGTGATGGTCATCCGTCCGTCCCGACATCGTGTCCGGGCCATAACTCCTAAACCGTATGGAATAAATTCATGAAACTTCACAGGTGCATTCATCACACTGAGACGATGTGTCATGAACAAGGAAGACAACTCTTGCAGTTTAGGTTTTTGGATTATCTGCCCTTGACTTAGTACTATATAGTAAACCGTGTCCTGGCCATAACTCCTAAACCGTATGAAATATATTCATGAAACTTCACAGGTGCATTCATCACACTGAGACGATGTGTAATGAACAAGGAAGACAACTCTTGCATTTTTATCCCCACGTTTTTAAAAAAAAGTGGGGATATTGTTATCGCCTCCGTCCGTCTGTCCGTCCGGCTATCTCCTCCTAAACCGTTAGCCGGAATTCAACCAAATGGTATGCGAGTTGCTTACATGAATGGCTTGCGAAAGAGCACATTTTTTTTTGTCCCCGCCCCCAGGGGCCCTGGGGAGGGGTCAAAAGGTCAAATATCAATAAAATTCAATTACAAAGTCAATTTTGAAGATTTTGATGCCAAACTTTGCACATGTACTTAGTTATGAAAAAAGTAAAACATATTGAACGGGATTTTGGCTGTGACCCCTAGGTCACGCCCTGGGGGTCGGACTTGGGGGGGTCGGGGGTCAAAATTAAAGTTTTTCAGAACATAGTCATCAGGGCTCTAGAAGTCCGATTTTTTACCGGTCCAGACCGTTTTTTGAAAATGAAAACCGATTTTGCTGAAAAATTTTGCTGAAAAATCGGTCCGAAAAAAAACCCAATAAGCTAAAATCGAAGTGAAAAAACAGAGAAATTATACCTGGTTAGGTGTCAAACTGTTTATTGTGCCAGTAATATAATCCAATTATCTCTCTCGGGGATGAATTTGAGTTTGACAGTAAACACGTTTTCGAGATCTCGCCAGGTATCGCAGACTCTCGCGGGACAGTCAGCAAAGTCCATCCTGGTTAAGAGATTAACAACAAAAAAGAGTAAATTAACAGACATAGATCGTAAGTGGTATATTGGTGAATCAGAAATAAAAACAGACTCTCAAACTGAACATTTAGGAATAATACGTAGTGATAACAAGGAAAATCAGCTGAACATTGACAAGAAGTTAAGCCTTGCTAGAAGAACTTTATATTCATTAATGAAAACAGGACTTCATGGTTGTAATGGACTTAATCCAAAAGTGTCGTACAAGATCTATCAGGTTTATGTCGTTCCGAGGCTGTTGTATGGTCTAGAGGTTTTACCCCTTAGTACTGGCCAGCTTCATCAAATACGAACTTTTCATCTGGAAATCTTGAAGAATATTCAGTCACTGCCATCTAGAACAGCAAACTGTGTTGCATACCTACTTATAGGGGCATTACCGATTGATGCTGAACTGGAGAAAAGACAGCTGAACCTGTACCACTCTGTAGCAACAAGTGAAAATTCTACTCTGCAAGAACTCAGTAAACGTCAGTCAATAATTCAAAACAAGGAAAGCTTCTTTAAGAGAATATTCGACATTTTGGTAAAATACAACCTCCCCAGCCTCTCTGAAATTCAACAAATGACAAAAGATGAATGGAAGTCAACAGTTAAACAAGCTGTAAGAGAGCACTGGACTGAAAAACTTCAAGAGGAAGCTGGAGATAGGTCAACGTTAGAGAGATGCCATATCCCTGCTCTTCAAGTGGGTGGAACGCATATTATATGGGAGACAGTACAATCATGTCGGATGGACGTGATCAGGGCAGCGACAAAAGTACGAATGCTAACAGGGACCTATCTACTGCAATCTCATAAGAAGAAATTCAACTTGGATGGTGTATCATCATCCACGTGTCCGTTGTGCTGCTTAGAAGATGAGGACATTATGCATATGTTAACCCGATGTCCAGCCCTTAATAAAACCCGACAACAGTATCTTGGTGACATAAAACAGAGTCTTCAGCATTTCTTGGGGAGTGGTTCCTGGTCAACACGATTCACAAATCCAGTCAGAATCGTGCAACTTATTGTGGACTGTCAAAAGTTAGTTCCTGATGTTATTCCTGAAAATAAAAGACTTATCCATGATATTGAAACCAAAGCAAGATTGTTCTGTTTTAAACTACATTTGAAACGGTTACACCTGTTGAACAACGTAAAAGAAGACTTAAGGGGGAAGATGGTTGCCAGCCCCGCTAACCGTATGTCTAAAGAAACCCTTTTATAGATCATCAGTGACACGTTCACGTGCGCCTTCAGACAGGCGGAGAATACAGACCTAAGAAGAAGAAGTCAGCCAAAACGTGATTAAGCGGTGCGTGATTGTGATATCAAAGAAGCCTTGATCGTGTTTGATCTAATGGCAATCAAACATAATTTGTTTATTTCAGGCTTGTGTAATCGTAAAATATGTATTTATATTCTTTAAAACTTGGTTCGGCCATGTAAGATTTTCAATGACTCTCGTTCGGCCATGTATTGGTTCGAGAGTAAAGAAATGTTTTTTCGATTTTTTAACCCGTTCTAAACGTTTTTTTTAGAAATACGCTCTATTAAAATAAATGACATAAAACAGGTGTATGTGTGTTACGTCCTTGACTGCGTTAATGTGTATTGTGTAAACGGAAACCGTATGACGTCATTTTCCGACCACGTGGCTGCCATATCGGTCGCCATTTGTAAACAAAGCAATTTGGGCAAAATAAAATGTGTGAAATAAGAGAAATATTTTAAAGGTTTTAAAAAGGGAAAAAAATATAGTGACCATCGAACTGGTCTCTGACTGCCCCATGTAGGCTGTTTCCCTTTAGTAGTCTTCAGGTTCGGAGTGACCCGGATATTGGGAAAATGAAAGTACATCAAATAGGTGTAGAAAATGAAAGTAGATGAAATATTAACGATGTGAGCAATAATTGCTGTTTATAATCGAGATACTGGTGCTCATATCCGTTTACAAGTGTAAGAGGAACATCGGTATGTCATTCTTTGCGCTAATAACACATTTTAAAATCGCAAATCGCCAATGGCGTTTACGGAAATTACCGAAACCGATCGGCAATTTCCGTAATTTTTGGTCACCTTCTGGACCGATTGGGATTTCAAAATTTCTAGAGCCCTGATAGTCATGTTGCATATCTATGCGAAGGGGATAATGGGTAGAATAAACTACAAGTAAAATTTTGACCCTGGGGTCAGATTGGGGCCCTGGGAGAGGGGTCAAAGGGTCAAAATTTAAGTTTTTTGGAACATAGTCATGTGGCATATGAAATTGAAGGGCATGATTAGTAGAATATAATACAGGTAATATTTTGACCATGGAGTCAAATTAGGGCCCAGGGTGAGGGGTTTTCGGTACTTGGCCCCTCTGTAGAAAACGTGGGGATTTGCGATGGCGCGCCATCGACAGTATTCTAGTTGGTTTTTGGATTATCTGCCCTTGACTTAGTACCATATAGTAAACCGTGTCCCGGCCATAACTCCTAAACCGTATGGAATATATTCATGAAATATATTTTTTATGAATGGCATTTGGCGGGGGTATCCGTGTCCTATGCACACTTTTTCTAGTTGTACCAAGTGAAATCTTCCTCCTTATATATAGCACAAGTCCATTTCAAAATTTAGGGGTGTCAGGTTGTGTTTTCTTTAAAATTGATTTGGAAAATGGCTTAACTTTTCGCTAACAGTATAGGGCCTGATCAGACGCCGCATTCTGCGGCGTCTGATCTTGGCCTGCACTGTTTGCCAGGGTACCCGTTTTGGGGTTTCCGGTAGAAAATGGGTTAACCCATTGTTTACTAGTGGACCCTTCCATTGCTATATGTTGGACAAAGTCCATTTGTTATATAAGGGGTGTCAGGCCTATTTTTTTTTTTTTATTTTTTATTCTATTTTTGATGGAAAAGTCTGCTAGCAAATAGTGCAGGCCCTGATCAGATGAGGCATTCTGAGGTGTCTGATCTGGGCCTGCACTGTTTGCCAAGGTACCCATTAAGGGGTTTCCCACCTTCAGTGGGTTAAGGCATTAGTTGAAACCAGTGCTTCAGCTGAAGTGCACGACCCGCCGGATGCTTTTAGCTTTATGAGTGTTACCATATATGGGTATGGCGGCCATTTTGGTCATGTGACCTGGACCTAAAACGGTTCCCCCAATAAATGCGCCTTATCGTAAGGAGCAAAAATATATCTTATACTTTAGTACTGTATTCTGAATCGTTGGCAGGACAAAATGCATTCTCACTTTTCCAATACAAAAACATATGTGTCAAAGTTTGACCTAGGCACAAAGAAGGTCAAGGTCAAAATTTTAGCAATTTATGATGGGCCTACGTCCCAGATGCTATTTATCAAGTTCCGTGCAAATCTGCCCATTGGTTCTGGAGAAGACTATTTTTGAAGGGTTTTTACAATATATGACTTGGTGGCCATTTTGGTCATGTGACCTGGACCCCATGAGCAAATTTTGGTTTCCCCCATCCCATAGAGGCTACATATGAAATTTGACTTCAATCGGCCCAACGGTTTCCGAGGAGAAGCAGTTTGAAAATTTTCACATTTTTCGCCACGGCGAGGCTATACTAAATGGAATGTAATATTTCGCAAGTTCATTGGTTAGATCTCATTGATATCTATCAGTATGCCAAAAATTGTTTAAATATTCCAAGCGGTTAAGTCACTATCACCAATTTTCACAAATGTGTTACGGATGGACAGACAGACAGACCATATATGGCTTGGCGGCCATTTTGGTCATGTGACCTGGACCCCATGTGCAAATTTTGGTTTCCCCAATCCCATAGAGGCTTCATAAGAAATTTGACTCCAATCGGCCCAACGGTTTCCGAGGAGAAACAGTTCGAAAATTTTCACATTTTTCGCCTCGGCAAGGCTATACTAAATGGAATGTAATATGTCACAAGTTCATTGGTTAGATCTTATTGATATCTATCAGTATGCCAAAAATTGTTTAAATATTCCAAGCGGTTAAGTCACTATCACCAATTTTCACAAATGGGTTACGGACGGACAGACAGACTGACAGAATGACACTGTGATTTTAGGGCACTCTTAGAAAATCAGCCGACTTCAGTCGGTCGCTTTTTTCTGCGGGTCGTGCAATTTGACAAAATGATATATTCGTTGCCCCTGCTTTAAGCATGGTGTGTTATAGGAGTCTGGTTTTCTGTTTGTTTGTTTGTCAAACTGTCAGCATTTGTGTCTACCCTAGCATTCACCCTAATGTAAGAGTCCATTTCTCAAGAACTATATATAAGAGCTTCATTAATGATACTTGGTACAAACTTGCATTCTATGAATGACAATTTTAATGCAGGCATCATGCTTGACCATGGCCTGTATTTCATGGTTCACTGACTTTGTGATCTATTATGCTAATCCTAGAGTTCACTCTAATTTTAAAGTATATTTTTCAAGAAATATAGAAGCTTCTTTAATGATTATTGGTACATCCATATTTTAACTCTGCCTACATTTAAAGGTTCACTGACTTTGTGAACAATTGAGTCAATCCTAGATTCACCCTAATGTTCAAGTCCACATCATGTGAACAAGTCCGTGAAATGAAGACCCCCCTACACCCCACTTTATGTAGAGAAAACTGGGGTTTAGGGGGTATACATTATTTTCCGTATTTCTGCTCATAGACATAGGTTGTGGGTACTTGTTAGAACCGCCTCAATGAGGCGGTTCTAACGAGCACCCAAAATCTATGTTTTGAGTATGAATAAGAATAATATCACAAAGGAGCAGTCTCTATAAGGCTGTTTTCATGGCCACAACCGATTTCCTTTAAATTGTGTAGCTTCAAATTGGTACATATTGACTGTCTAATGGTGAATTTTTAGATTCTTTGGTCCATTGGTTTTTGCTGTATACACTATTAAAGTGGGTGGGGTAATGTCACCCCATCAAGGGTATACCAACAAAAATGCTATTATTTTTGTTCAAAGTGCATGACTGGAGGCGATGTTTGCCGTATGCTTACTACCCTTTTAGGCATAACAGCCGGTGATAACAGTCTTATAAATATCAAACAAAAGAAGAGTTTATATGCGCTTGTAAGTTGTACCCAAATATCAGTAATTTTTATTCCCCAACTTTACGAAAAACCACAACACCTTTACAGTTTTCAACTTATTTCAAAGATCTTTCATAAATATAATGTTGATGTAATAGTCATTCTAGGTATATGTCAGAATTATTGTTAGTTCATAAAACTTAAAGAGTTACCTGTCCCTGAAATTGGATTTACCATTTTTTTTTAAATCGGAGTGCATTTATCCGTTTGTAGTACTCACAACTTCATTTGAAAGTGAATAAACCGATTCCCTGCAAATATTATTAAATAGATGTGGACAAGGAAGTCATTTGATTTAATAGTGCATGATAGTATTTTTTTTTTTTTTTTTTTTTGGTTATTTATGAACTCTTAATTTCCAGGTGCAAATGGAACATTTGTCAACTGTCAGACATTTTTGACCACCAAAGCAGTCTTTGCTCATGTTGTGGAACCTCATTTTAGACTGATACTGTGCTTAAATATAAGCCTGTATGGTCTCACAACATGTTTAAGAATTTGTTAATTTACTGATCTTCCTCTGAATCGCTAGATGTACTCCATGTGTCAACAGCAGCATCATAAACAAAATCAATATGTTCCCGGCTTGGTTTTGCTTCACTATTTTCTGTTTTGTTCCGGTAATATCCCAAATACCAGAGAACAGAAGCCACATGTGCGCAACATCCCATGGTACGAGCTCCACTTCTGCACCCACAATACCATCCAGTGATTGGGTTCAGTCCTTGTGTATATTCAACCCACATGTTATATGTTTTAATAGACGTGTGGCGAGAACGTATCTGTGCTTTGAAAACACCATCTTCTTCTTTGTGTGCCATTATCTCATATGAGCCAGTGTCGTCAAAATGTTCATCTGTGTAGGATTTGGCTTGTTTCAGCTGGTAAATACCCAGTTTCAAATCCCTGAGTTCATCCTCAGTCATCTCTGGGAAATTCTCAAGTTTCTCATTATCGATCTTTTTCCAAATAACCCGTTTTTTATCCCAGCCTTTTTTTTTCGCGCCTGCTATTAGCAATGCGCGATATAGGCGCCCGGCTTTCCGTCCGTTCGTTCGTCCGTTCGTCAAGGCGTCAACATTTGCGACCACCCTAGCGTTCACCCTAATGGTCAAGTTTATTTCTCAAGAACTATAAGAGCTTCATTAATGATACTTGGTACAAACTTGTATCTGGGGATGACAACTTACATGCAAGAATCCATATTTGACCTTGACCTACATTTCATGGGTCACTGACTTTGTAAAATATTGAGACTACCCTAGCGTTCACCCTAATGGCAGGTTATTTCTCAAGAACTAGAAGAGCTTCATTAATGATATGTGGTACAAACGTGTATCTGTGGATGGCAAGTTGAATGCCAACATCCATATTTGACCTTGACCTACATTTCATGGTTCACTGACTTTGTAAAATATTGCGACCAGCCTAGCGTTCACCCTAATGGTCAAGTTTATTTCTCAAGAACTATAAGAGCTTAATTAATGATACTTGGTACAAACTTGTATCTGGGGATGGTAACTTAAATGCAAGCATCCATATTTAACCTTGACCTATATTTCATGGTTCACTGACTTTGTAAAATATTGTGACCACCCTAGCGTTCACCCTAATGGTTAAGTTCATTTCTCAAGAATTATTAGAGCTTCATTAATGATACTTAGTACAAGCTTGCATTTGAGAATGGGATCTTTTGAACAAGCATCTATGTTTGACCTTGACCTACATATCATGGTTCGATGACTTTGCGCCCCCACAGGCGCGACATAGCCTTCGGCGGAATTCTTGTTACAACCTTATCCTGCAGCTTATTTGGAGTTTTTGCTAGGGCCATCATTCTTCTAGCAATTACTTTGCCTGAATCTTTGCTTGTTACCAAAGGTAGTCTAAATGCATTGCACAATGAGCAAACAATCCTTACATAGTCGCCAACATATGGTATTTGACTACTGGGCATTGTGTTGCTAAGGGTTTTCCACTTTTTAATTCTCCCATTAGCTGATTCGACAACCCATCCCACCTTTGTAACTAGCCTTGACTTATTCGCCTCTTCAGTCGTATGTTGCTTTTGAGATTTGTTTAGAAAGTGAGGCATATGAGAATTGATTCCAAAATCCTTTAGTATATCTATAGCATCCCTGAAGCCGCGGTCTACAACGAGAACATCATCTTCTTCAAACCAGTCAGTAATATTTTCTGCATTAGTCTTTAACATGTGTTCGGTAATCTTAGCATCTGTGTTTTTCCCATCTGCAAGATATGGTCCCATCACAGTCAAAATGTAACCATCAGTGGCCACAAGCATCATAGGTTTCAGCAAAGGCTGTCCTTTATGTACGGAATAAGATCTTCTCTGAAATCAGTAGTTTCCACTTTTCTCAATATATATGTACGTTCCATCAGCCACTGCGATTGCAACATCAGAATTTGAATCCCCAAATAGGACATTTGCAAAAGTTGATGTATGATTCAGGGATGTTTGAGAAATACTAAAGGGTTATGAAATCAATTCTCATTAAATTCACTTCCTAACCAAATCTCAGAAGCAATATACGACTGAAGAGGGGAATGATTCAAGGCTAGGTACAAAGTGAGATTGGTTGTCGAATCAGCTAATGAGAGAATTACAAAGTGGAAGGCCTTAGCAACAAAATATCCAATAGTAAAATACCATATGTTGGCGACTATGTAATTGTTTGCTCGTTTTGCAATGTGTTTAGACCACAAGGACTGAACCCAATCACTGGATGGTACTGTTGGTGAAGAAGTGGTGCTCGTACCGTGGGATGTTGTGCTCATGTGATTGCTAGCATGCACTATTAAATCAAATGACTTCTTTGTCCACATCTATTTAATTATATATGCATGGAATAGGTTTATTCACTTCCAAATGAAGTTGTGAGTACTACAAACGGATGAATGCATTCTGGTTTAAAAACATGGGTAAAATCCAATTTCAGGGGCAGGTAACTCTTTAAGTTTTATGAACTAACAATAATTCTGACATATACCTACAATGACTATTACATCAACATTATATTTATGAAAGATCTTTGAAATAAGTTGAAAACTGTAAAGGTGTTGTGGTTTTTTGTAAAGTTGGGGAATAAAAATTACTAATATTTGGGTACAACTTACAAGCGCGTATTAAATTTTCTTTTGTTTGATATTTATAAGACTGTTATCACCGGCTGTTATGCCTAAAAGGGTAGTAAACATACGGCAAACATCGCCTCCAGTCATGCACTTTGAACAAAAATAATAGCATTTTTGTTGGTATATCCTTGATGGGGTGACATTACCCCACCCACTTTAATAGTGTATACAGCAAAAACCAGTGGACCAAAGAGTCTAAAAATTCACCATTAGACAGTCAATATGTACCAATTTGAAACTACAAAGTTTAAAGGAAATCGGTTGTGGCCATGAAAATAGCCTTATAGAGACTGCTCCTTTGCATCAGAAAATTGACCGTTTTGGAGACGTAAAAAAATGCATTATGATGCACAGGTGTGTTATCGTAATGAATTTTCAAGAAACTTTGGAGCTTCTATAATGATTCTTGATACAAACTTGCATCTGGTGATGGCAACTTTAATGTAAATATCCATATTTTACTTTGACCTTTATTTCATGATTACCTACCTGACTTTGTGAACTATTGCTTCAAACCTTATAGTGTTCACCCTCATGTTCACATCCACTTCTCAGGAACTACCAGTATTAGAGCTTCTCTAATGATATGTACAAAGTACAAACTTGCATCTAGGGATGGCAACTTAAATGCAAGATTCTTTACTGTGATTTTTGGGGGGGTGGGGAGTGTGGGGGCATATGGGGGCAGCGTTGAGAAATAGATTGGACTGCATGGTTTTTCCACGCAGAACTGAAACTGACCGCACACGAGTAGAGCCTGCCCAGTCAGACCATCCATACATATAAACCCCTATTCTTGCGATTGGGTGGCAGGCTAAACGTGAGGTAACAGTCCCACAAAATTAGAAGCAATGTCTCCAAAATGACCTGTATAGTGTCGAGGAGGATGTAAACCTCAAATCAAACAGATTTTCATTTGGTGGGCTAAAGGAGGGAAAAACACAATGCTTTTTCTTAAGTTGGTGCATTAGATTTATTTCCCTTGATATGAAGCTTATAGAAAGGCTGTAAAAAGAGGCTATTGATATACTGCTACCTAACTGAACTGGGCCAGACTACTTAGCTAGTTTCAGCCAATAGGCCTCTTCATTGACCCTGAAATATTTTCAGAAATCCACAATCATTACGAAAACACGCCTATACCAATACAATATAAATTTTTACCACCTAATAAAAAATGAAAATTTTCAGATGAAAAATTGCGACATTTTTCTTATTTCTGCTCAAAACATAGATTGTGGATACTCGGTAGAACCGCCTCGGCGAGGCGGTTCTAACCAGTACCCACAATCTATGTTTTTGAGCAGGAATAAGAAAAATAATGTATACCCCTGCAAACCCCAGTTTTACTATATAAAAGTGGGGTTTAAGGGGGTCAAAATTATATACGCGTGTTTTCGTGATGGGAATCTCCCCTCAAAGGAAATTGGCAAACAGTACTAGTGTAGAGTCAGAACAGCCACTGCACATAATATTGTCTGATTCTGGTCTCTACACTGTTTGCTTAAATTTCAAGGATTTTCATAAAACTTGCAATAAACAAAATTAACCAGGTTCCTTGCATTTGTTACGAACCTATCCCAGATTATTAGTTGGAAGTGTCAATGTTTTACAATAATCTGTCTTTTAACCAGCACTTTTGATGTCACAATTACAAGAATAGGGTGGCTCTTTTCTATAAATAACCGTTACCTTGATTTCCTACAAATCAGCGATAGTCATGTGGACATCTGCACTGGAGAGCTTCTGTGCTTAGTAACTTTGGGTTGATTGATAAACAATCAATCAATAACTCAGACTAACACACCTTAAAAGGAATGGGAACACCTGGTTGAGTTTTCCACCATTTTTCAAAGGGAGACAACTTTCGGGACTTCCTGTTCGCTTTTCTATAAGCCCCGTCCCACTGAAAATTGGGTCTGCTCTTAAAAGTAAGAATTTGCTCCTCAGGAGCAAATTCTGTTCTTTAAGAGTTGACCCCTACTGACATGGGAGACAAAAATACTTTTGCAGGAGTTGCCTCCCCTCAAGGTGTACCCATTCCCCTTACATGTAATTGGAGTGGACCAAATGCTATATACACGTTAAAGATTCCAGTTTAAACCAAAGATTCCATTCAGTACTAAAAAAATGGGTTCTCCTGGGCTTCTCTAGACTTTTGGATGAGTCTTTAAACCAATGTCCCATCTCCGAATGACCTTAGCTGTTGGTGGGATGTAAAACTCAAACACACACACACAACCAGTACCGTAAGTAGAAATGTGTTGACATATAAACTTGATACAAGTATCAACTTTCAAAAATGGGTTAACTGTGTATATTACAGGTACTCTCCAATTGGTATCATGTTTCTGATTTGTGGAAAGATTCTCGACTTGGAGGATATCGGGGCTGTAGCTCAACGCCTGGGACTATATATCGTCACCGTTATCACGGGTCTAGTATTTCATGCCTGTGTCACACTGCCTCTTATCTACTGGCTGTTCACCAGGAAAAACCCACTGCTCCTCATGAGAGCTATGTTTCAAGCTTGGCTTACAGCTCTTGCTACAGCATCGAGGTAAAATATGAAAAATATGAGCATGCAGTAAATACCATTCCATTCCATATACAGTAAATTTCCTATATTAAATTAAGACCACCTTTGGGACTGTTCAAAAGTGGTCTTTAAGACAACTTTTGAACAGTTCTAAAGGTGGTCTCTGAGCAGAGGGCACTGTATGCAGAAAACACAAAGAAAGAATAGCTGCAACTTTCTAAATAAGCTTTTTATACCAGGATTAATAGAGGATCATACATGGCTCGTTTCATAAATTTCATATGAAATGACGATGATTGTAAGATTTCATGTATATCATGTAAAGAATTTCAAGCCTTCGGCTCGTTTCATAAATTTCATATGAAATGACCATGAGTGTAAGATTTCATGCATATCATGTACAGATTTTAAATACGAGGGCAAGTTAATAAGTAACCAGCCTATCCCATTTCCAATTGACCGAGACAACCAAGATTTTCATGGCTTGTTTCAATACATGTTTTAGGCATGAGGGCAAAATTGCACCCTTATCGTATCATGTAAGAATTTGTAAAATAGTTTGTTATAACATAGTTTTGGATAAACATGGTTAAAGCCAGCCTTGGTAGCTCAGTCGGATGCACGTGTTCGATACTTGCTAGGGATCTCAACATTCTTTCATGGAGATTGATTTTGAGATCTTTTCTATCGTCATTCTCTCCCTTTCACCGATTCAAGAAGGGCTGTTGTCAGTTTCTGGAAAAAGAATTTTCACTGTACTGGTAAACCACTTATGTATAAGCCTGCCAAGGAAAAGTGTGGATAGGTAAACTGACTGGCTCAAAAATGACCTAAATAGTGTTGACTGGGCTATTAAACTCCAATACAAACAAACAAATAAAGCCCCCACCCATTGGGGCTTGTAGAAATAGACGGGCTGTATGATGCTTCCACGCAGAGCTGAAACCGA
The DNA here is from genome assembly GCA_963580285.1 of Lucinisca nassula. NCBI lineage: Eukaryota > Metazoa > Mollusca > Bivalvia > Lucinida > Lucinidae > Lucinisca > Lucinisca nassula. The sequence continues at coordinate 25,676,423 of OY757018.1, forward strand.
CCACACACCAGTACTGGTAAACCGCTTAGAGGATCTAAGCTTGCCCAGGCAAAGTGGTGCTAGTTGGACCGTCCATGCTCATAAACCCTATTGGTTTCATTGGGCGACAGGGCTTGAGATGTCATTTCATCTCAATGTCAGGTAAAAGTCCAAGAAAATTGGAAGCAACATGACCTATACAGTGTTGATGGGGAGGTTAAACCTCAATCAAACAAACAAACAAATAACATGGTTGAAAGATAGATCCTAAAGATGTATATATTATTAAAGAAAATGATCATCTGATCATTCTTCTATGTAATCTATGTATTTTTGTTTGTCCTAAAATTCATTGTGATAACACATCTGTGTGACAAAGTGCAGTCTTTCAGACTTTCAAAACAGTTGATTTTCTGATGAAAGTTTATGATATCATTCTTAATTAGGCTCGAAACATAGGTTGTAGATCTATGCTCCTTAGAACCATTTCAATGAGTACCAACAACCTATGTCGGGCAAAGGTTGTAGGTGCTCGTTAGAACCGCCTCAATGAGGCAGTTCTAATGAGTACCAACAATCTATGTCGGAGCAGAAATCAGAAAAATTGTGTATACTCCTGTTTACCTAAGTTTTCTCTGTATAAACTTGGGGCTATGGGGGTCTTCATTTCAATGATTTGTCAGCCCGATGTGTACGAGAACTGATACACTTTCAGGGGAGGTAATTCTCTCAAAACTAGACATAAACCTAGTTTTGATGCTGTTTATTATTTTACCCTTAAGCTACCGAGAAAAAAACAACATCTGAAAATGTTGTCTGCTGATGTTGTCTGCTGAATCGTCTTGCAAACTTTTTAGCTCACCTGAGCCGAAGGCTCCTGGTGAGCTATTGTGTTCGTTCACCGTCCGTCGTCGTCGTTGTCCGTCCACCTGTCCATCCACAATTTCTTTAAACAACATCTCCTCCTCAACCACTGAGCAGAATTCAACCAAACTTGGCAGAAATGATCCTTGGGTGGTCCTCTCTCAAAGTTTTTCAAAGAACTCTGTTCCATGCAGAACTCTGGTTGCCATAGCAATGAAAAGAGGAAAAAAAGAAAAAAACCTGTAAAAATCTTCTTGTCTGAAACCAGAACAGAAGGCGCAGGTCTTTGATATTTGGTATGAAGCTTCATCTATTGGACCTCTACCAAGATTGTTCAAATTATAGCCCCGGAGCCAAAAATGGCCCCTGGGCAGGGCTCACTGGTTTTACAAAGGCTTATATAGGGAAAACCTTTAAAAATCTTCTTGTCTGAAACTAGAAGGCCCAGATCTTTGATATTTGGTATAAAGCTTCATCTAGTGGACCTCTACCAAGATTGTTCAAATTATCACCCGGGGGCCAAAAATGGCCCCGGGGCGGGGCCCACTGGTTTTACATAGGCTTATATTGGGAAAACCTTTAAAACTTCTTGTCTGAAACCAGAAGGCCCAGGTCTTTGATATATGGTATGACGCTTCATCTAGTGGACCTCTACTAAGATTGTTCAAATTATAGCCCCAGGGCCAAAAATGGCCCCGGGGCAGGGCCCACTGGTTTTACATAGGCTTATATAGGGAAAACCTTTAAAAATCTTCTTGTCTGAAACCAGAAGGCCCAGGTCTTTGATATTTGGTTTGAAGCTTCATCTAGTGGACCTCTACCAAGATTGTTCAAATTATAGCCCTGCAGCCAGACGCCCGGGCCCACTGGTTTTACATAGGCTTATATTAAGAAAAACCTTTAAAAATCTTCTTGTCTGAAACCAGAAGGCCCAGGTCTTTGATATTTGGTTTGAAGCTTCATCTAGTGGACCTCTACCAAGATTGTTCAAATTATAGCCCCGGAGCCAAAAATGGCCCCTGGGCAGGGCTCACTGGTTTTACAAAGGCTTATATAGGGAAAACCTTTAAAAATCTTCTTGTCTGAAACTAGAAGGCCCAGATCTTTGATATTTGGTATAAAGCTTCATCTAGTGGACCTCTACCAAGATTGTTCAAATTATCACCCGGGGGCCAAAAATGGCCCCGGGGCGGGGCCCACTGGTTTTACATAGGCTTATATTGGGAAAACCTTTAAAACTTCTTGTCTGAAACCAGAAGGCCCAGGTCTTTGATATATGGTATAACGCTTCATCTAGTGGACCTCTACTAAGATTGTTCAAATTATAGCCCCAGGGCCAAAAATGGCCCCGGGGCAGGGCCCACTGGTTTTACATAGGCTTATATAGGGAAAACCTTTAAAAATCTTCTTGTTTGAAACTAGAAGGCCCAGGTCTTTGATATTTGGTATGAAGCTTCATCTAGTGAACCTCTACCAAGATCCTTCAAATTATAGCCCTGGGGCCAAAAATGGCCCCGGGCAGGGCCCACTGGTTTTACATAGGCTTATATAGGGAATAACTTTACAAATCTTCTTGTCTGAAACCAGAAGGCCCAGGTCTTTGATATTTGGTATGACCCTTCATCTAGTGGACCTCAACCAAGATTGTTCAATTTATAGCCCTGGGGCCAAAAATGGCCCCTGCGCCCGGGCCCACTGGTTTTACATAGGCTTATATTGGGAAAAACCTTTAAAAATCTTCTTGTCTGAAACCAGAAGGCCCAGGTCTTTGATATTTGGTTTGAAGCTTCATCTAGTGGACCTCTACCAAGATTGTTCAAATTATAGCCCTGCAGCCAGACGCCCGGGCCCACTGGTTTTACATAGGCTTATATTGGGAAAAACCTTTAAAAATCTTCTTGTCTGAAACCAGAAGGCCCAGGTCTTTGATATTTGGTTTGAAGCTTCATCTAGTGGACCTCTACCAAGATTGTTCAAATTATAGCCCTGCAGCCAGAAATGGCCCCGGGGCAGGGCCCACTGGATTTACATAGGGTTATATAGGGAAAACCTTTAAAAATCTTCTTGTCTGAAACCAGAAGGCCCAGGTCTTTGATATTTGGTTTGAAGCTTCATCTAGTAGACCTCTTCCAAGATTGTTCAAATTATAGCCCTGGGGCCAAAAGTGTCCCCACGTTGGGTCCCACTTGTTTTACATAGGCTTATATAGGGAAAACCTTTACAAATCTTCTTGTCTGAAACCAGAAGGTCCAGGTCTTTGATATTTGGTTTGAAGCTTCATCTAGTGGACCTCTACCAAGATTGTTCAAATTATAGCCCTGCGGACAAAAATGCCCCAGGGCCCACGGTTTTTACACAGGCTTATATAGGGAAACCTTTTAAAATCTTCTTGTCTGAAACCAGAAGGCATAGGTCTTTGATATTTGGTATGAAGCTTCATCTAGTGGACCTTTACCAAGACTGTTCAAATTATAGCACTAGGGACAAAAATACCCCCACGGCAGGGTCTACTGAGATTGTTCAAATTATAGACCAAAACATTTCCCCACCCTGCGACCCACATAGATAGCTCTTTGCTCAGGTGAACGATATAGGACCATCATGGTCCTCTTGTTAAAAATATTGTTTGGACCCAGATCAGTGGGTCCACACTGTTTGCAAATACTAATTTTAAAGTACTTGCCAGACAACACAGTAGACGGCACTTGTCTTGATTGGCAGTTTATGGGTTGATACATGGTTTGGGATTAAACATAGTTTCATGATCAGGTTAACAAGTCCGTGAAATGAACACCCCTCTAAACCACGTCATATGGAGAAAACTGGGGTTTATAGGGGTAAACATTGGTTTGCTTATTTCTACTCCAAGACATAGGTTGTGGGTACGAATAAGAAATATATCACAAATTTTCATCAGAAAAGTCACAATTTTGGAGATATGAAAGAATGCACTATGTCGCACAGATGTGTTATTGTATGGAAATTTTATTATTTAAAGACAAGATAATAACATATATAGAGGGTCTTACATGAGTGCTCATGTATTATTGAATTTATTAAACGAGTTGAGGAAAAGGGATAAAATGCGAGGCTGTGCCGAGCATTTTATCCCTTTTCCTCAACAAGTTTAATAAATTCAATAAAACATGAGCACGAATGCAAGATTCTATTTATCATATGACATTTAAAACACATTTTATTCACGTTTGTTTACAAAAATGTCAATATTCAGCCATTAGTAAATACAACGTCGTTAAGGACGTCGTGGGTGTAACGTTACGGGACTTATCTACCTAATTTGCATATTTAATCCACCAGTGGATTATCGAAAATATTACATTGCGCTATTACACTCTCAGACGTGACATGATATGATAAATTGTATAAAATGCTATCAGAAGGGTAATATTAAGCAAAATAAATGCACCAAAAAAGAAATTATTAAAATTTTTACTTCCAACTTTTGGCTATTGAGTTAACCCTGGCTGTTAAATACAGGGAATTCAGATTTAATAAAGTTGCTGTTGGCTGGAGGAGAGAAGTGACTGCTGAATAGAGGTAAACTATATATTCTTGCATAAATACCTATGTGCATGACTGAAGCCCTTGTCAAATGAACCGAAAGCCATGCTCAAACAACAAAACCCATGTTCAAATCATGAAATTCAAATGCTGTTTGAACATGGATTTTGAGCTTTTGATATATGGCAATATGGGCCTTGCTTTGTAAACGTTACGTTGAGTGTTGTAATGTTATAGCCCTGAATGTAGTGTTTTAGTGTTCTGTGATGACATCAGAGGGTTACTGCGTAACAACATCGTTGTAAGCAACATTCTGAACAAGCCGCCATGTTCGTTTGCTTGTCACAGTTGAAGAGTTTATATGGAGTTTATTTGGATCCTATGGGTGTTTTCATCAAAATTTGCTGTCAGAATCATATGCAAGAACAACGATCATCCTTGGTTATTTCATTACATTTGCCAGATCTCTCCGAAGATATCCTAGGGGCCTCATGTTCAAACAGCTTCCTCGGGATCTGGCAAATGTAATGCATGAAAAACCATGGTTGATCCCTGTAGTGAAATGCTTTGGGAGGAATATTTGTGGCTGCTGAGAAAAAGTGGCTTTAAAACAGAGGTGACCATGAGTGGCAGTTTAACTGTACTTCTTTTTCATTTTCAGTTCTGCCACACTGCCTATTACATTCCAGTGTTTAGAAGAGAATTTGCATGTAGACAAACGTGTCACACGCTTTGTCCTTCCTGTCGGAGCTACCATTAACATGGACGGCACTGCCCTTTATGAAGCTGTTGCACCAATATTCATTGCCCAGATGAATGGAATAGATTTGTCCTTTGGGCAAATTATAACTGTCAGGTATGGAAAAAAAAGGTTGTTGCCGCAAAGTGCACTTTTTTAAATCTAAAAAGATATTTTTCTCACAAAAATTCTAAAAAAAAAAATTCAACTTCCTGCTCAAAGCATATGTTTTGGTGCTCCGTAACCACAATCTGTTTTTGAGCGAGAATAAAGAAAATGAGGAATACCTTTGCAAGATTGTGCCCGGGCCCATAAGGGCTTGGAGATACAGATTGTGCACAGATACAGATTGTTGCAATAATTTGCATCAAGTAATCTGATTGGCTGATAATCAGTAGTGGGTGTGACATATTTAAATATTCAGCAGGACAAGGGTTAACCAGACTTTGAACAACTGGACCCATGTTATTAACCCATTGTATACTTGTGGACTGTTCTATTGCTATATGTTGAAAAAGTACATTAGTCATATAAAGTGTGTCAGGCCAATTTTTTTGTTTTTATTCTACAGTCGAACTTAAATGGCTCGAACACCTTTGGGACCTCGAAAATCTGTTTGAGACAGGGGTAGTTCGAGCCACTGAGGTTACTGTCAGGAGGCATAACGTGATACTTTCAGTCATCTTTTCGGTGTTCTATAATGGAAATGTATGAAATGTATGCTGTGTGTATTCATTAGAATCGCCTCATCGAGGTGATTCTAATGAGTACACTCAGCATACATTTACAAGATAAAAGACTAAAATCTTCTAAATTATCCTCCACTATTTCATATGTAGAGGATTTCGCGAGGGGCTCAAGAATGGGTTTGACACAGCCATGGTAAACGAGCCGTCAGTGTTCGAGCCATCGAGGTTCTACTGTATTTTTGATGGAAAAATCTGTCAGCAAATAGTGCAGGCCCTGATTAGACGCCGCATTATGTGGGGTCTTGTCTGGCCCTGCACTGTTGACCAAGGTACCCCTTTAGGGGTTTTCCCGCATGCATGGGGTTAAATGCACTGGTACACCTCTTTGGTGAAGCATGCTTTAGGCACATTGTGATAAAAAAAATCAATGCCCTGACAGTGCTAGTGGGTCAATTGTCTCTGAACCATTACGTAAACACACCTATTCAAATAGATCATAAATTTTAGCACCGAAAAAATGAAAAGTTCCAGATGAAAAATTGACATTTTTCTTATTTTTGCTCAAAATATAGATTGTGGGTACACTTTACAACTGCCTTATAGATCTAGAGGCGGTTCTAACAAGTACCCACAATCTATAGTTTAGAGCAGAAATTAGAAAATAATGTTTACCCCTGTATACCCCAGTTTCATTATATAAAAGTGGGGTTCAAGGGGGTTAGAATCATATAGGCATGTTTTCATTATGGTAGACTGAGAAAAATAGTCCTGGATGCCAGTATTTGAAGCAAACAGTGTAGACCCTGATCAGATGCTGCATTCTGCAGCATCTGATCTAGGTCTACACTGCTTATTTGTTTGTTTTGAGGTTAAGCATCCCTGTCAACACTGTATAGGTCATTTTGGAGACGTTGCTTCCAATTTTATGGGACTTTTACCCGACATTGAGATGAAATAACATCTCAACCCCTGCCCCCCAATGAAACCAATAGGGTTTATAATCATGGACGGTCCGACTTGCACGGCTTTGCCTGGGCAGGCTTAGATCCACTATTAAAGCAGTTCATCAATACTCGTGTGTGGTCGGTTTCAGCATTGCATGGAAGCATCATGCAGCCCATCTATTTCTTCAAGCCCTGATGGGCAGTGGCCAAAGGGTCTACACTGTTATCCAATGCCCCAGTACATGAGGCCAGTCCAAATTTTGCAGTTACAAACACAGTCTTACGTCACAGGAACAAGACTAGCGCGTATATAAATAACCTTACATGGATTTTGCACATGGCCAGGGATAGTCATGTGGACAAGAAAAGGCAGGAAGCTTCTGTAGTTAGTAACTTTGAGTAGATTGATATACAATCAACCCAAAATAATGAAATTATGGTAACTCAACAATTTTCTTTCCTGACATATCCTAGAAGCAGCTCTTAAAAGAAAAGAATATGATATAGATGATGGTTATTGACCAGAAGGATCCAGATCCGGATTGTACCAGAAACCCCAAAATGGGTACCCTGGCAAACAGTGCAGACCCAGATCAGAAGCATAGAATGTGGCATCTGATCAGGGCCTACACTATTTGCAAAATGTTCAGCTATTTTCCAAAACGGCTCCCGCCCATAGGGGCTTGAAGAAATATATGGGCTGCATGATGCTTCCAGGCAGAGCAGAATCCGGCCCGCACAATAGTACTGGTAAACCACTTAGAGAATCTAAGCCTGTCCAGGAACCGTGGTGCGAGGCCAACCGTCCATGCTAATAAACCCTATTGGTTTCATTGGGGGACAAGGCTCGAGATGTCATTTCATCTCAATGTCGGGTAAAAGTCCCACAAAATTGGAAGCAACTTCTCCAAAATGACCTTTACAGTATTGACAGGGACGTTAAACCTCAAATCAAACAAACAAACATAACCAAAACATTTTAAAGATAACACAACCTGTCACCCCTAAATTTCGAAATCGACTCCTATATACAGTAGAACTTCGATGGCTCGAACACTGATGGCTCGTTTACCATGGCTGAGTCGAACCAGTTCTTGAGTCCCTAGCGAAATCCTCTACATAAGAAATAGTGGGGGATAATTAAGGGGATTTTTGTCTTTTATCTTGCAAATGTATGCTGTGTGTACTCATTAGAATCGCCTCAATGAGGCGATTCTAATGTGTACACACAGCATACATTTTCATTATAGAACACCGGAGAGATGTCTAAAAGTATCTCGTTATGCCTCCTGACAGTTAGCTCAGTGGCTCGAACTACCCCTGTCTTGAACAAATTTTCGAGGTCCCAAAGATGTTCGATCCATTGAATTTCGACTATAATGCGGAAGATTCCATTTGGTACAAAAACAGTTAAACAAATTAATCCAAAGCTTCTGCTCACACTGTCAATAAACTTTTTCACATATGTTTCAGCTTGACAGCCACATGTGCAGCTATTGGAGCTGCTGCTATTCCTAGTGCTGGACTGGTTACCATGTTGATGGTTCTCACATCTGTTGGTCTTCCTGTGGAGGATGTCAGTCTCATATTGGCTGTAGACTGGTTCCTGTAAGTATTATACATTAGCACTGATTGGACTGGTTACCATGTTATTTTTTTTTGTCTTCAGTTGCTTGTATAGGTTTAGCTTATGGCTGTAGACTGATTCATGTAAGTGTTATGATTCTTGTTACCCTTATACATGTATGTATTTAACCTCTGCTCAGCAGTCACTTTTCTCCTCCAACCAGCAGCTACTTTACCAGATCTAAATTCCCTCTAATGAACAGTGTTAACTTTTCTGCCAACATTGGCAGTCAATATAGGAATAATTTCTGAGGCCAGTTGTTCAAAACTAATGACGTCATTAGATAATGTATCGTTAAAACTTGGATCATTTGATTTGGCAAATATGCTAGTCTTTTTGCTGAAATAATGTGAGCAGCTTTTGCAAATGCAAAAGCTGCTCACATTTTTCCAGCAAAAATACCAAAATTTTAGACATATTGTACTTGCTAGAACAGTTAACAATATGACCACTGACGAGCAATTTAAGCTAATGGTGCTTTGAACAACTGGCCCCTGGTGTTTATTTAGCTTAAAATTATAATTCTGATTGTAATTCAGTGAAAAGAAAAATAAAAGATGGAGTGGTGTCAGCTGACAACTCTCCATTTATATTTCTTTTCAAACATCCGTATTGAGCTATCTTCAGTTATCACTTATTTTTGTCTGTCTGAATCAGGTCAAACAACATCTCAAGACATTTCCCTCTATGAACAGCCACCTCCTTTAAGCAGCCATCTTTTTTAGTTTTCCCTGAATTTAAGGGGAATGGGAACACCTGGTACATTTTCCTGCCATTTTTCAAAGGGAGACAACTTTCAGGACTTCCTGTTTACATTTCTATAAGCCCTGTCCCACTGAAAAAGGAGTCTACTTTTAGAGGCAAGAATTTGCTCCTCAGGAGCAAATTCTTTTCTTTAAGAGTTGACCTCAGGAGCAAATACCACTTTTAACAGTTGACCCCTATTGACATGGGAGACAAGAATACTTTTGCAGGAGTTGCCTTCCCTGAAGGTGTTCCTATTCACCTTAATCATCAGGGTTGAGGATCTAAAGAAGATTCATAGTGGCCTCTTCCACCTGGAGCCTGTATATAGGATATATATGATATATAAAAAAATTGTATTTTAATCATTTTAACTGAACATGTTTACACCATTTATGTGCAGCTTGATTGGCTTAAATTATGAGCAGAAATAATGATAATAATTGTATACCCTTTACATGTTTCCTAGTTTCTTCTCTCTATTTTGCAGTGACCGTCTTCGAACCTCCGTGAACGTCCTAGGAGACAGCTTCGGGGCAGGAACTATTGCCCATTTGTGCCGACATGAACTACTCGAGCTTGACCACCCTTTTGATGATTCTGTTGAACTGAATGTGGTTGAAACAGATAAACATAACGGTGGGCGCACAGTGCAGGAGGCCGAACTTGGAGCTAGCCGAAATGGCATGTATCCAAGAATCTCTTGAAAGACTGTAAAAACGAATGAAACACTTCGCTGAGAGCTTGCTTTGTGTTAACATTTAGCTGCTGCTGTTTTTTGCTGCTTTTTTCCTACAAAATTTTTTAGTTTTCGTTGAATGGGTGTAACTGCCATGGAGGTCATTCTGATTTTATAGTTACCTCCCTTTCCGTATTCTCTTAGGGAACTATTCAAAGATATCGAAAATTTTGCAACCAAGAAATGAATATTTTTAGCTCACCTAGGCACGAAGTGCTCAAGGTGAGCTATTGTGATCGTCCTTTGTCCGGCGTGCATCATGTGTCGTCAACAAGTCACTTAAATGACATCTCCTCCTAAACCGGTGAAAGGATTTCAAAACACTTTCACAGAAATGTTCCTTGGGTGACCCTCTACCAAAATTGCTTTTAAAAAATGTTTCCGCTCCGCTGAATAAAATGGCCGCCAGAGCTAAAAATAGAAAAACCTTTAAACGACATCTCCTCCTAGCCCTTTGGCCAGATTTCAAAATAATTTCACAGAAATGTTCCTTGGATGACCCTCTACCAAAATTGCTAAAATGGTTCCACTCCGCTGAACAAAATGGCAGCCAGAGCTAAAAATAGAAAAACCTTTAAACGACATCTCCTCCTAGCCCTTTGGCTTGATTTCAAAATAATTTCACTGAAATGTTCCTTGGATGACCCTCTACCAAAATTGCTAAAATAGTTCCGCTCCACTGAACAAAAAGGCCGCCAGAGCTAAAAATAGAAAAACCTTTAAACAACATCTCCTCCTAGCCCTTTGGCCCGATTTCAAAATAATTTCACAGAAATGTTCCTTGGATGACCCTCTACCACAATTGCTAAAATGGTTCTGTTCGCATAACAAAATGGCCGCTAGAGCTAAAAATAGAAAAACCTTTAAACGACATCTCCTCCTAGCCCTTTGGCCCGATTTCAAAATAATTTCACTGAAATGTTCCTAAAGTGACCCTCTACCAAAATTGCTAAAATGGTTCCGCTCTGCTGAACAAAATGGCCGCCAGAGCTAAAAATAGAAAAACCTTTAAATGACATCTCTTCCTAGACCTTTGGCCCGATTTCAAAATAATTTCACAGAAATGTTCCTTGGATGACCCTCTACCAAAATTGCTAAAATTGTTCCGCTCTGCTGAACAAAATGGCCACCAGGGCTAAAAATAGAAAAACCTTCAAACGACATCTCCTCCTAGCCATTTGGCCCAATTTCAAAATAATTTCACAGAAATTTCCTTGGATGACCCTCTACCCAAATTGCTAAAATGGTACCGCTCCGCTGAACAAAATGGCCACCAGAGCTAAAAATAGAAAAACCTTTAAATGACATCTTCTCCTAACCCTTTGGCCCGATTTCAAAATAATTTCAAGCAAATGTTCCTAAGGCGACCCTCTACCAAAATTGCTAAAATGGGTCCGCTGTGCTGAACAAAATGGCCGCCAGAGCTAAAAATAGAAAAACTTTTAAACAACAACTCCTCCTAGCCCTTTGGCCTGATTTCAAAATAATTTCACAGAAATGTTGCTTGGATGACCCTCTACTAAAATTGCTAAAATTGTTCCGCTCCCCTGAACAAAATGGCCGCAAGGGCTAAAAATAGAAAAATCTTTTAACGACATCTCCTCCTAGCCCTTTGGCCCGATTTCAAAATAATTTCACAGAAATGTTCCTTGGGTGACCCTCTACCAAAACTGCTAAAATGGTTTCTCTCAGCTGAACAAATCGGCTGCCAGAGCTAAAAATAGAAAAACCTTTAAACGACAACTCCTCCTAGCCCTTTGGCTTGATTTCAAAATAAATTTCACAGAATGTTCTTAAGGTGACCCCCTATCAAAATTGTTAAAATGGTTCAACTCCGCTGAACAAAATGGCCACCAAAGCTAAAAATAGAAAAACCTTTAAACGACATCTTCTCCTGAACCACTGATCGGATTTTGACCAAACTTCACAGGAATGATCATTAGGTGGCCCCCTTTCAAAGTTGTTAAAATGGTTCTGGTCTGTTACACATCTAGGTGCCATAGCAAAAAAATAGATTTTTTTGCTGAAAATTTTAAAAATCTTTTTCTCTGAAACCACATGGCCCAGGTCTTTGATATTTTGTTTGAAGCTTCATCTAGTGGAATCTACCAAGAATGTTCAAATTATAGCCCTAGGGCCAAAAAATGCCCCCACCACTGGGCCCTTTGGTTTTTCATAGGCTTATATAGTGAAAATATTTAAAAATTTTCTTCTCTGAAACCACAAGGCCCAGGTCTTTGATATTTGGTATGAAGCTTCATCTAGTGGACCTCTACCAAGATTGTTCAAATTATAGCACTGGGGCCAAAAATGCTCAGCCCCGGGGGCCTATGTTTTAACATAGGCTTATATAGGGAAAATCTTTAAAAAAATCTTCTCCTCTGAAACCGCAAGGCCCAGGTCTTTGATATTTAGTGTGAAGCTTCATCTAGTGGACCTCTATCAAGATTGTTCAAATTATAGGCCTAGGGAAAAAATGTTCCCACCTGCACCTTTGGTTTTACATTGACTTATACAAGGAAAATCTTAAAAAAACAATTTTCTCCAAAACCACATGGCCCAAATCTTTGAAATTTGATGTGTAGCTTCATCTAGTGTATTTCTACCAAGGTTGTTCAAATCATAGTCCTTTGGTCAAAAATGGCCCCGCCCCGGGGCCCTTAGTTTTTACATTGACTTATATAGGGAAATTTTAAAAAATCTTCTACTCTGAAACCGCAAGGTCCAGGTCTTTGATATTTGGTGTGAAGCTTCATCTAAATTGTTCAAATCATAGCCCTAGGAAATAGAAGTCAAGGCAATGAAAACCTTTGAAAATCTTCTTGTCTGAAAGCAGAAAGCCAAGGTCTTTGATATTTGGCATAAAGCTTCGTTTTGTGGATTTTCTACCATGATTGTTCAAATTATAGCCCTTGGGCCAAAAATGGCCCGCCCCGTTGACCTCAAGGTTTAAATAGACCTTTATAAGGAAAACCTTTAAAAATCTTCTTGTCTGAAACCAAAAGGCTCCAGTCTTTGATATTTGGTATGAAGCTTCACTTTTTAGACCACCATCAAGATTATTCATATTATAGCCCGGGCCAATAATGGCTCTCCCAGGGGCCCACTTGATACCCTATGGATCAGGTGAGCGATCCAGGGCCATCATGGCCCTCTTGTTCCTGTAAACAATTGCAATATTTTTCATATTTCTGCCCTTAACATAGATTGTGGGTACTCTTATGAGTACCCACAATCTATGTTTCCCTTAACATAGATCGTGGGTACTCATAAGAACCGCCTCAGGGAGGCGGTTCTTATGAGTACCCACAATCTATGTTTTTGAGCAGAAATAAGAAAAATAATTTATACCCCTGTGAACCTCCAGTTTTACAATGTAAAAGTGGTGTTTCATGGGGTCAAAATAATATAGGCATGTTTTAGTCGAAACACTGTCCAAGGTTACAACTCCTTCTCAAAGTTTTGTTTTGCCCTTGCTAGTAAGGGTCTGCCTGTTTCTTTTGTTGTTGTTTTTTTTTTTGTAAAAATCAGAATTTGTTTTCCTTGTGATGTTTTTGTCTTGCAAATGTTAAATACACACCCAACCTCATAATAACATTATTTTTGGGCGCCAATTCAGAAACCAGGCTAGTTAAACATCCATGCCATCAGGAAAACACGCCTATTTAGTTTTGACCCCTTTGTACCCCACTTTTATACAAACTGGGGTTTACAGGGGTAAACCTTATTTTTCTTATTTCTGATTTAAAATATAGATTGTGGGTACTCTTTAGAACTGTCATCCTTGAGGCTGTTCTAATGAGTACTCACAATCTATAGTTTAGAGCAGAAATAAGAAAAATATCACAATTTTTCATCTTAAAATTTTTGTTTTTTTAGGCAGAAAAGTTTACAATGTATTTGTACAGGCATGTTTTCGTAATGTTATATCCAATCAAAATCTTTAGACTGCTCAGAAAAATGACCATTTATGGCCATTGGATTGAATAGTCTATAAATATTTGGGTCCATCTGTGTTGTATTCAAAACCATGTATGTTATAATGAACAGTTTTATATTAAATGTTAAAAACACCCTAGCCTTTATCTAACATTAATTGACTATCCTGTATTGTTCGGAGGTCATCCGTATTAACACTGAGGTCAATAATCATGTTTTTAATGATGTCAATTAATAAAATTGTCATTAATCAAGTATTTTCATATTGGTCAAGTTACAGGTCCTCGGTCTGCTGTATTGGCCTCGGCCTTTGGCCTCAGGCCAATACAGCAGCCCTCGGACCTTTAACTGGGCCAATACGAAATTACTTGATTAAAAACATCAAAGTATTGCTGGGGTCTAAAGCAGAAACAGTTTATTATAGCCAAACAAAAATATGTAGATTTTACAGAAAAAAAAATTATGTATAATTTGTACATGTTTTAAATGCCTTTTTAACCCATATTATATCCAAAACTGTGTTGTAAGGAGATTATGGGTACATGTATTAGGCTTAACAGATTGAAGTAGAAATGTTCTGTTGTTATCAGCAATATTTGTTTTCTGCTTAGCATTATGTGACAAAGTGCATTCTTTCATACGTCCAAATGGTTATTTCCTTAAGAAAATTTGTGATATTTTTCTTATTTAATCTACAAATCTATGTTGTGGGTGCTTGTTAGAATTGCCCCAATGAGGTGGTTCTAATGAGTACCAACAACCCATGTCTCAGAGCAGAAATAAGGAAACCTGTAAACCCCAGTTTTGCCTATATTAAGTGGGGTTTACAAGGGTTTTCATCAAACAGACTTGTTTTCATGATGGAAAATGTCAGAAACCTAACTATGTAGTTATCTTTCTGAAAAATCACTGGCTTGAACTTGAAGTAATACACATGCAGGTGCCTCTATCACAGTGTGCTCATTTCAACTTTGCATATAAAGAATTTTATGTGCAGTGCAAAATTTTATCTGGAAATCAAAACAACATTTGTTTGGATGATATGCATAATGCATATACAGTAAAATTTCTATATTAAGACCCCGTTTGGGACTGTTCAAAAGTGGTCTTTAAGACCACTTTTGAACAGTCCCAAAGGTGGTCTCCCACTAGAGCATAACTGTATGCAGAAAAGACAAAAGAACGTAACTGAAACCTTCTAAATATGCCTTTAAAAGCATAATTTGTCTGAATTTTAGGTGGTCTTAATAATGGAATTTCACTGTACTAGCACTTCTTTCCTTGAGATGTATACATTCCCATTAAATGCATGTGTTTTACAAATATTTTAGCCGTTTCAATACAGAATAAAAAGAATAGAATTACCAAATACAAATGTATGTATTACTATTACATTACTATGTATTGATTTTTGATATATGCTAATTCTACAGTTTTTCTGTACAAGCCAGCTCTTTTAAGAGCACGGGTAGAGTGGTTGGTTTATTCACAATGTTAGGCAATAACTTTGTGGACAACACAGCAAACTCCTCATTTGGTAGAAGCCATAGAATGGAAGACATGTCCTTAGTTTGTTGCATAGGCACTGCCTATGGATCTGCCCATCATGTGAACACGTCCGTGAAATGAAGACCCCCTAAACCCCAATTTATATAGAGAAAACTGGTGTTTACGGAGGTATTCGGTATTTTTCTTATTTCTGCTCCAAGACATAAGTTGTGGGTACTTGTTAGAACCGCCTCCGGGAGGCGGTTCTAATGAGCACCCACATCCTATATTTCGAGCATTTATAAGAAAATATGAAGGATTTTCATCAGAAAAGTAGCCATTTTGGAGATATGAAAAAAGCACTATGTGGCACGGGTGAGTTATCATAATGTAATGAGCCGACTCTTTCAGTTGGCTTATTCATGAAGTTTAGCAACAGACATCATGGTTAGTACCTGGATGGGTGAATGCTTTGTTTGACTTGTGGATGACCCGGCAAACACTACATTTAGCACTTTCTCATTGTGATAACCCATCCATGTGATACAGTGCATTTGTTCAGACGTAGAAACCTCATTATGACAATTCTAACAATTATCTACAACATTTGTTTTCTTGGACTATTAAATTACAGGAATTTTTTTCTTGATTATGGATTCGATATAGGCTTTTCCTACCCAAGGGATGCCTGCACCAGTCAGAACCGATGCAAAATGTTTAACTGAGGATTAATTACAATGAAATTGTTGTTATAACGAGTTTTGTCATCATAACAAATGCCAGTTTATAGAGGGTAAAATGTACATGTATCACCAAACATCACAAAAACACACCTATATAATTTCGACCCCCTTGAACCCCGATTTTATATAGTAAAACTGGGGTTTCCGGGGGTATACCGTATTTTTCTTATTTCTGCTCTAAAATATAGATTGTGGGTGCTCGTTAGAACCGCCTCATCGAGGCGGTTCTAACGAGTGCCCACAATCTATATTTTGAGCAGAAGTAAGAAAACAATCACAATTTTTCATCATAAAAGTTTCATTTTTTGGCGAAAAAGGTGGCAATGTATTTGTATAGGCGTGTTTTCGTAATGATTGACATTGTTTTTTATTTTATGAAAGGCATTTATTACATTGACTTTTTAAGGTGATGTACATGCATAGGATGTTGAAAATCAACATCTTCCTCCTTTTATAATTAGGTTTTTACTTCAAGTTTCGTCTTTAACCCTTGTCCTGTTGATTAAATTTATTTTGCCACTACCCATTCCGGGCTATTGACCAATCAACCAACTTAATGTAATTTATTCCTACGAATTCACAAACTGACCCATTTGTTCCTAACTAACGATATTGTTACTTAACATATCGTTACAACTTTTACCATTTAATATGGCAAGTATACTAATATTTTTGCTGGAAAAATGTTGGCAGCTTTTGCAAATGCAAAAGCTGCTCACATTTTTTCAGCAAAAATACTAGAGTATTAGATATTGTACTTGCTAGAATTTGTTTGTTTTGTTTGATTTGAGGTTTAACATCCCCGTCAACACTGTAAAGGTCATTTTGGAGACTTTGCTTCCAATTTTGTGGGACTTTTACCGACATTGAGATGAAATGACATCTCAAGCCCTGTCGCCCAATGAAACCAATAGGGTTTATTAGCATGGACGGTCCGCCTCGCACCGCGGTTCCTGGACAGGCTTAGATCCTCTAAGCGGTTTACCAGTACTAGTGTGTGGGCCGGATTCAACTCTGCGTGGAAGCATCATGCAGCCCATATATTTCTTCAAGCCCCTATGGGCGGGGGCCGCTACTTGCTAGAATACATGTTGTTAACATTTTGACCACTAACAAACTCATTAAGCTAACAATGCTTTGAATAACTGGACTCTGGATCTACCATCACGTTAACAAGTGTGTGAAAAATGAACACCCCTATAAACCCCACCTTATATAGAGATAACTGGGGTTTACAGGGGCATTCGTTAATTTTTCTTATTTCTGCTCTAAGACATAGGTTGTGGGTACTCGTTAGAACCACCTGAATGAGGTGGTTCTAATGAGCACCTACAACTTATGTTTTAAGTATAGATATGGCAAATATTACAAATTTTCATAAAAAATGACCTTTTTAGAGGTATGAAGAATGCACTATATCACACAGATTTGTTATCATTATGATTGTTATCAAAGGTAGGGTGTATTGGGCTCATTTGGACAAGGGTTAAATCACTGGCAGTCTTGTAAATATTTATGCTCTGCATGCTGGGTATTTTTTCAGCAGGCTACATTTCGAAATATATTTCTTATTTTTTCCTAGAAAACAGGATTGGACATTACAGTGAAACCTGTCTTAGTGGCAACCTCTATTAAGCAGGCAACCCTTTGGTTCCCAAAATAGGAAAATGTATTAAAGTTCACCTGTATTAAGCAAGCACTTGTCTTATGCAAGCACATTCTAATCATTCCTTATGTGCTTGGTCCGACTGTATATGCAAATTTTCACCATACCCATCTCGGACCCATTAATACGGTACTGATATGTCCGAGTACCCATGGAGACAATTTACATGAGATGTCAAATCCTGTTTTCTGAGAAATATAAGGAAAAAATATCAACAATTTGTCATCTTCTGAATTCACCCAGAAAGTTGTACAAGCTAAATAGTAGAGTTTTGCATGGAGAGTGAAGCTCAACTTTATGACTTTGGTTTTATGGCCCCCTTAAGATTTTTCACTTATACTGAGTCATTCACTAATCAGAGGTGAGTTTAAAGCAGAGTAGTAAGTGCCCATAGAAAATCCCATACCAGGACCATTGTTTGCTTAACGAGCTCGTTAGTGGTCAAATTGTTAACTGTTCTTGCAAGTATAGTCTAGTATAGTGTTATTTTTGCTGAAAAAAATGAGAGCAGCTTTTGCCGATGCAAAAGCTGCTCACATTTTTTCAGCAAAAATATCAGCATATTTGCCATACTAAATTATCAATTTTTTGTTTGAATTGAGGCTTAACATCCCAATCAACACTATTTAGGTCATTTTGGAGACACCGCTTCCAATTTTGTGGGACTTTTATCTGACATTTAGATGAAATGATATCCCAAGCCCTGCCACCCAATGAAACTAAAAGGCTTATATGCAGTGGACGGACTGACTCCCATCAATTATCAAAGTTTTAACTACATGTTAATTAAAGACATTATTAGTTTTGGACAACTGGCCCCTTATCTTCCATCGCAGAACTCGGCGTCTCAGATGTGACCTGTGTGAGACTCGAACCAACCGCAGGGAAAAGGCTAATGTTTAAGAGACATCTCTCTTAACCACTAGGCATTAGGCAAACACGCCTATACAAATACATTGCCACCTTTATTGCCGAAAAAATGAAAATTTTATGATGAAAAATTGTGATATTTTTCTTATTTCTGCTCAAAATATAGATTGTGGGCATTCGTTAGAACCGCCTCACCGAAGCGGTTCTAACGAGTACCCACAATCTATATTTCAGAGCAGAAATAAGAAAAAGGTATACCCCCGGAAACCCCAGTTTTACTATATAAAAGTGGGGTTCAAGGGGGTCACAATTATATAGGCGTGTTTTCGTGATGTCCATGGAGACCCCATAACAATTTTTTAGCATGTAAATACTTTGAATCCTTAATGTGCTAAGCAAAACACGGCAGTCATTTTTTTCAGAGAAGATCCCATGAATTATCCCTTTCATCCCCTGAGTTTCTGAAGTTTACTTGTCCATAGTCATATAGATAACTCATGGCCCCATGCGACATAGTGCATTTCTTCACATCTCCAAAATGGCTAATTTTCTGATGAAAATCCTTGACATTTTTCTTATTTATACTGCAAACATAGGTTGTGGATATTCATTAGAACCACCTCATTGAGGCGGTTCTAATGAGTACCCACAACCCATGTCTTGGAGCAGAAATGAGAAAAATAATGTATATCCCCATAAACTCCAGTTTTGTCTATATAAAGTGGGATTTAGGGGGTTGTTCATCTCACAGACTTGTCCACAGTTACGGGGTATATTTGAAATTGTCATCTGCTGTTTTGTGCTTAGCATTTTAAGAATTAGTTTACTGTATAATAAAAGAAGTTGTGTACATTTTCATTTTATGATATAATAAGAAAAAAAAATAAAAAAAAAATAAAAAATCAAGTCTTGGTGTTTCTTGATTGATTTCTCTACCTTAAAATATAACATTCTTTTGTGAAGATTGATCATGAAATCTTTTCTACGGTCATTCTCTCCCTTCTGCTGATTCAAGAAGGGCAGTTGTCAGTTTCTGGTAAAAGAATATGCACTGCACTGGTTAACCGCTCAGGTATATATAAGCCTGCCCGGGAAAAGTGTGGATAGGTAAACTGACTGGCTCAAAAATGAACTAAATAGTGTTGACAAACAAACAAAACCTTAAGAATATGTCCCATGGAAATAGCACACTTAATTATCACAGTGGATTCTCTTATACTTCCAAGGTAAACCAGGGATCACAGGATCGATCCCGGGCTTCTCCAGACTTTGGGATGAGTCTATAAACCGAGGTCCTGTCTCTGTATGACCTTAGCTGAAGGTGAGACGTAAAACTCACTCACTCATACCTCCAACACTGATATTTTCATGATGAAAAAATGTCATAATTTACTTATATCTGTTCCAAACATAAACTATAGGTGCTTGTTGGATCCTCCCCAATGAGCTGGTTCTAAGGCTGTTCTAATGAGGATGGGCCCCCACCCATTTGGGCTTGGAGAAATAGGGCCTCATGGTGCTTCCATGCAGAGCTGAAACCAACCACACATGAGCACTAGTAAAACACTCAGAGGGTCTTAAGTCTGGCCAGGCAAATTGGTACGAGTTGGACCATCCGTATGGTTTTATTGGACTGCAATGCTTGAGATGTCCTCAACGTTGGGTAACGGTGGTATTTTTCCAGTATATTTGCCATATTATCCATTCAAATATTTAACGGAATGTTAACTAACTACAGTCATTAGTTTTGAATAACTGGCCCTCAGGTATTCCTATATAAAATATCCTTTCGTTGGTATATTGGTAATTGGTTACCATGATGACAAACCAATCTAAAATACTGCATTCATTTCTCTATCGGTGATCATTTTATGATGAAAAAGTATCATTCATATTTCTGCTCTAAACATATAATGTAGTCCGTAGGTGCTTCTAGGAAACTGTTCATTTAGGCAGTCTTGATGACCCACAGTCTATTTAGTTGAAATATGAAGAGTAGTGCATCACAAAAACATGCCTGCATGATTCCATTACACGCCTATATAATTTTGAACCCTTTGAACCCCACTTTTATATAGTAAAACTGGGGTTAACAGGGGTAGATCTTATTATTTTTCTCATTTCCATCAAATTGAGCAGAAATAAGAAAAATATCACAATTTTTTATCTTATTTTTTTTTTTGTATTTTATTTTTTTTGTTTGGGGGGGGGGGGGGGGGGGGCGGTGGTGGGGGGCGGTAAAATTTACAGTGCATTTGTTTAGACGTGTTTTTTGTAATGTATACCCCTGTAAATGTATGAAGTGGAATTTACAGGATATTCATAACATGGGCATCTTAACACAATAAATTTTTAGGTATACAGGATTATGTTCAAAGCTGACTGCGGAATCTGTTCAAAGCTGACTGCGGAATCACGAGGTTGATCCAAGTCACCATTCGCCATACAGGTTCATGAGCCAATCTGACTGAGGAAACAGGCTGCTCTGAGTCGTCCTTAGTGGTATACTTGTAGGTTTATGAGCTAACACATGACTTCAGAGTCATAGGTTTCTCTGAGTCATTTTTCTCTGTACAAGTTCCCAAGGAAATACAGTCGTACAGGTCTATGACATCATAAAAACACGCCTATATAATTTTGGCCCCTTTTAGTTCCACTTTTATATAGTAATACTGGGGTTTACAGGGGTATATATTATTTTTCTTATGTCTGCTCAAAAACATAGATTTTTGGTACATGTTACAACCACCTCGCCGAGGTGGTACTAACGAGTATCCACAATCCATGTGTTGAGCAGAAATATGAAAAATATCAGAATTTTTTATAAATTATTATTTTGGGTGGATAACATGTTCAATATATTTGATTAGGCATGTTTTCCTAATTAGTTTATCTGACTTAGGAAACACGAGTTGCTCTGGGTCATCAGTAGTCCTAGAGGTCCATGAGTTTATCTGATTTAGGAAACACGAGTTGCTGTGGGTCATCAGTAGTCCTAGAGGTCCATGAGTTTATCTGATTTAGGAAACACGAGTTGCTGTGGGTCATCAGTATAACTACAGGCCTATAAGTTTATCTGACTTAGGAAACACGAGTTGCTCTGGGCCATTAGTATAACTACAGGCCTATAAGTTTATCTGACTTGGGAAACACGAGTTGCTCTAGGTCATCAGTATAACTACAGGCCTATAAGTTTATCTGACTTAGGAGACAAGAGTTGCTCTGGGTCATTAGTATAACTACAGGCCCATGAGTTTATCTGACTTAGGAAACAAGAGTTGCTCTGGGATATCAGTATAACTACAGGCCCATAATTTTATCTGACTTAAGAAACATTGGTTGCCCTGGGTCATCAGTATAACTAAAGGTCAATGAGTTTACATGACTTTGGAAACATGATTTGCGCTGGATCATCAGTATAACTACAGACACATAAGTTGATCTGAATTATGAACCAGGAGTTGCTCTAGGTCATCAGTATAACTACAGTTCCATAAGTTTATCTGACTTAGGAGGCACAAGTTGCTCTTGGTCATCAGTATAACTACAGGTCCATAAGTTTATCTGACTTCGGAAACACGAGTTGCTCTGGGTCATCAGTAGTGCTAAAGGCCCATAAGTTTATCTGACTTAGGAAACATGAGTTGCTCTGGGTCAGCATTATAACTTCAGGCCCCTGCGTTTATCTGACTTAGGAAACACAAGTTGTTCTGGGTCATCAGTATAACTACAGGCCCATAAACTTGTGGAGCGTGATAGCTCAGTGGTTAGTGCCACAGGTCCATGAGTTTATCTGACTTAGGAAAGATAGGTTGATCTTGGTCATCAGTAGTGCTACAGGGCCATGGTTTTATCTGACTTAGGAAACACTCGTTGCTCTGGGCCTCCAGTATAGCTACTGGTCCATGAGTTTACCTGACTTAGGAAACACGGAGTCTAGCTGTTGGTTTTCTTTTGCTCCAACATTTCAGTGGTTTCCTGCTGTCGAGTCCTCACCGTTGTTTCATCTCTGTGGTTGTTTGATTATTTGTGTTCACGGAGATGTTGCACTGATGAGTTTGGAGGCCTTCCTGCGGACAGAACAAATTAATTGTCTAAATCGCGACGGAAGTAAGGGCGAGGATTGTGGTCACGTAAAATCGATTTAAGCCCCACAGTGGAATTCGTTTCACTGACCGTTCCAAGGCGGTTCTTCTCTCGCGGTATATTTTTGTTATGGTTTGTCTGAAGTTTGGAGGCATTCATGCAGGCAGAACAGATTATTTGTCTAAATCGCGACGGAAGTAAGGGCGAGGATTGTGGCCACGTAAAATCGATTTAAGCCCCTCAGTGGTATTCGTTTCCGCTGACCGATCGAAGGCGTTTCTTCTGTCGCGGTTTATTTTTGTTAGGGTTTGTCTTTAGGTGTTTGTGTCGCTTATGTTATTTTATTTTGGATAGCCTATTGGTCATTTTGTGGGAAAGTAACTTTCCTTTTGACTTTCCGCTGTTGGTATTCATTACGGTCTGTTGTTTCATTTTGTGTGTCTTTCCCTTTGGTGTCTCTGACGAGAGCTGTGGGTTAATTGTATCGATTCCTGATCATTTCCTCCACTTCTATTTTGCTCTGGGTCATCAATATAACTACATGCCAATGAGTTTTCCTGACTTAGGAAACACAAGCTGTTCTGGGTCATCAGAGGTGTAACAGACCCATGAGTTTATCTGACTTAGGAACACGAGTTGCTCTAGGCCATCAGTATAACTTCAGGACCATGAGTTTATCTGACTTGAAGGCCATATTGCCATTTTGTGGGAAAGTAACTGTCCATATGGCCTTCCTTTGTTTAGGTTTCCATTATGGTCTGGTCGCTTAATGTTTGTATTTCTTTCCCTTTGGTGTCTTTTATGGATGGAGTAAGTTAATTGTATCAATTCCTGATCTTTGTTTTACTTCTACTTTGGAAAACACGAGTTGCTCTAGGCCATCAGTACAACTACTGACCCATGAGGTTACCTGACTTAGAAACACGAGCTGCTCCGGGCCATCAGTATAATTCCTGGCCCATGAGTTTACATGACATAGGATACACGAGCTAATACGGGTCATCAGTATAACTACAGGCCCATGAGTTTATCTCACTTAGGAAACACGAGTTGCTCTGGGTCATCAGGAGTTTACCTGACTTAGGTAACAAAAGCTGCTCTGGATCATTAGTATTACCACTGGCCCATGAGTTTACCTGACTGAGGAAACACGAGCTGCTCCGGGTCATCAGTATAACTTCAGGCCCATGAGTTTATCTCACTTAGGAAACACGAGTTGCTCTGGGTCAACAGTATAACTACAGGCCCATGAGTTTATCTCACTTAGGAAACACGAGTTGCTCTGGGTCATCAGGAGTTTACCTGACTTAGGTAACAATAGTTGCACTGGGTCATTAGTATAACTACAGGCCCATGAGTTTATCTGACTTTGGAAACACGAGTTGCACTTGGTCATCAGTATAACTACAGGCCCATGAGTTTATCTGCTTAGGAAACATGAGTTGCTCTGGGTCAACAGTATAACTACAGGCCCATGAGTTTATCTGCTTAGGAAACATGAGTTGCTCTGGGTCATCAGTATAACTACGGGCCAATGAGTTCATCTGGCTTAGGAAACGTGAGCTGCTCTGGGTCATTAGTATAACTACTGGTCCATAAGTTTATCTGACTTAGGAAACACGAGTGTTCTTGGTCATTAGTCATTGTTAGCCATACAGGACGAGCGTGTCGGAGTCATTTCGAAAACAGGCCTATTCAAATATATTGACAATTTAACCGCCGAAAAACGATTTTTTTGTATAAAAAATCCGAAATGTTTCATATTTCTGCTCAAAACATGGATTGTGGGTACTCGTTAGAACCGCCTCATCAAGGTGGCTCTTACGAGTTATCACATGCTATATTTTAGAGCAGAAATAAATAAAATAATGTTTACCCCGGTGAAGTCCAGTTTTACTATATAAAAGTGGGGTTCAATCAGGGTCAAAATTATATAGGCGCGTTTTCGTGATGTAGGAAATCACAGACTATTCTAAGTAGTTGTTAAATGTGACACAGGCTGCTCTGGGCCATTGTTATCCATAGAGGTTCACGAGCTTAACCAACGGAGGAAACGCAGGATTCTCTGAGTGGTTGTTAGTTGCACAAGGTCATGAGCTAATCCATTTAAGGCAACACAGGCTGCTATCAATCATTGTTAGCCATACAGGTTCATGAACTTAGACAACTGAGAAACACAGGCTGCTATCAATCATTGTTAGCCATGCAGGTTCATGAACTAAGACAACTGGGGAAACACAGGCTGCTCTGGGCCATTGTTATCCATAGAGGTTCATGGGCTTAGACAACTCGGGAAACACAGGCTGCTATCAACCACTGTTAGCCATACAGGTTCATGGGCTTAGACAACTGGGGAAACACAGCCTGCAATCAACCATTGTTAGCCATACATGTTCATGAGCTTAGACAACTGGGGAAACACAGGCTGCTATCAACCATTGTTAACCATACATGTTTATGAGCTTAGACAACTGGGGAAACACAGGCTGCTATCAACCATTGTTAGCCATACAGGTTCATGGGCTTAGACAACTGGGGAAACACAGCCTGCAATCAACCATTGTTAGCCATGCAGGTTCATGAGCTTAGACAACTGGGGAAACACAGGATGCTATCAACCATTGTTAGCCATACAGGTTAATGGGCTTAGACAACTGGGGGAAACACAGGCTGCAATCAACCATTGTTAGCCATTCAGGTTTATGAGCTTAGACAATTGGGGAATCAACGCTGCTATCAACCATTGTTAGCCATGCAGGTTCATGAGCTTAGACAACTGGGGAAAACAGGCTGCTATCAACCATTGTTAGCCATACAGGTTCATGGGCTTAGACAACTGGGGAAACACTGGCTGCAATCAACCATTGTTAGCCATGCAGGTTCATGAGCTTAGACAACTGGGGAAACACAGGCTGCTATCAACCATTGTTAGCCATACAGGTTCATGGGCTTAGACAACTGGGGAAACACAGGATGCTATCAACCATTGTTAGCCATACAGGTTAATGGGCTTAGACAACTGGGGGAAACACAGGCTGCAATCAACCATTGTTAGCCATTCAGGTTTATGAGCTTAGACAATTGGGGAATCAACGCTGCTATCAACCATTGTTAGCCAT
This sequence comes from Lucinisca nassula, assembly GCA_963580285.1. Classification (NCBI taxonomy): domain Eukaryota; kingdom Metazoa; phylum Mollusca; class Bivalvia; order Lucinida; family Lucinidae; genus Lucinisca; species Lucinisca nassula. The sequence goes on from OY757018.1 coordinate 25,702,181, forward strand.
GCAGGTTCATGAGCTTAGACAACTGGGGAAAACAGGCTGCTATCAACCATTGTTAGCCACTTAGACAACTGGGGAAACACAGGCTGCAATCAACCATTGTTAGCCATACGGGTTCAGGAGCTTAGACAACTTGGGAAACCCAGGCTGCTTTCAGCCATTGTTAGCCATACAGGTTCAAGAGCTTAGACAACTGGTGAAACACAGGCTGCTATCAATCATTGTTACCCATGCAGGTTCATGAGCCTTAGTTAACTGGGGAAACACGGGCTGCTTACAAAGAGCTGAACAGCGTTGACGTCGCCAATGCCCAACCAGATCGTAGAGAATCAAGGTTTAGACTGACGTCACTGAAAATTATGTGACTCGATGCGTTCATGGAAGTATGAACTACTAACGCCCCAGTCAACACTATTTAGGTCATATCGAACCAATCTCTTTACTTAGTCACACTTTTCCTGGGCAGGTTTATACATGTACATGTACATTATAAGCGCTTTACCAACACCGTGTATATACGTTCGTCAGAAACTGACAACTGCACTTCTTGGATCAGTTTGTTTTGTTTTTGTTTGTTTGATTTGATGTTTATCGTCCCGGTCAACACTGTATAGGTCATTTTGGAGAAGTTAAATCCAATATCCGACATTGAGATGAGATGATCTGTCGCCCAATGAAATCAATGGAGTTTATATGCATGGACGGGCCGACTTGCACCACTTTTCCTGGGCAGACTTAGAACCACTAAGCGGTTTACCAGTACACATACATGTGCGGTCGGTTTCAGCTATGCGTGGAAACATCATGCAGCCAAATCTATTTCTTCAAGCCCGGATGAGCGGGGTGATCGACGAATGGAAGAGAATGACCGTTCAAAATGGTAATCGGTAAGAACAAATAACGCAAGTCAAAATCTAAGCAATAAAAGAATTCTGTTTTTCTCTCTTTCACAGCAGGTAGCGTAAGCGACAAATTCTGAATAAAATATACAGTGAAATTTCGCGTTTAAGACCACCTAAAATTTGGGTTAATTCTGCTTTAAATACCTTATTTAGTAAGCTGGTTAATCCTTGTGTTTTCTGCATACAGTGTCTCCTGGTCAGCGACCACCGTTAGGACTGTTCAAAAGTGGTCTTAAAGACCACTTTTGAACAGTACCAAAGCTGGTCTTAATATAGCAATAGTTTTTGGGTGCCCGTTAGAACCACTTCACTGAGGCGGTTCTAACGAATGTCTTGGAGCGGAAATAAGAAAATAATGTATACCCCATAAACCCCAGTTTTCACTATATAAAGTGTGGTTTAGGGGCGTGTTCATTTCACGCTCTTGTTCACATGATACTATCGCACTTTAATTCACTTTGTACTGAATGTAATCCTCTGCCTCATATATATAGCAGGGTCCCAATTTGATAATTAGGAATATCAGGCTGTGTCACTTTTATCAAGGCTGATCCTTTACAAATAGTGGAGGCCCTGATCAGACACCGGATCCTGCGGCGTCTGATCTTGGTCTGCAATGGTGGTCAGTGTCCTATTATGGCGTTTTCTGTAGAAATGGGATATGATGAACTGTTTTGATCACTATCAAGTTATTTTTAATCCAACACAAAATTTAATGTTTAGTCTTTTAAAACAACAACAACAACAAAAAAAAACACATTCGTGTTAGGCCCCCCGCCCATCGGGGCTTGAAGTAATAGATGGACTGAATGATGCTTCCACGCGGAGCAGAAACCGATCGCACACGAGTAGGCCTACTGGTAAACCGCTTAGAGGATCTAAGCCTGCCCAGGCAAAGCGGTGCGTGTCGGAACATACATGCTTATAAACCCTATTGGTTTCATTGGGTGACAGGGTTTGAGCTGTCATTTCTTCTCAATGTAGGGTTAAAAGCCCCATAAAATTGGAAGCAATGTCTTCAAAATGACCTATACAGTGATGAGGGGGCGTAACCTCAAATCAAACAAGTTAGTTTTCTCTATATAAAGTGGGGTTTACGGGGATCTTTATTTCACCGACTTGATATCATGATGAAACCTGTGTTTATTAATCTCACAGCCGATGTCCATCTCTGTATTCTATGAAATCAGACTTCTTGAAGAGTAGGTAATTCACATCGCCATCATCTGTAAAATGATCATATAGCAGGGGTGTTAGAAAGGACCCTTGGCATAAACCATCTTTGTTTTAAAAGACGCCCGTAGTGTGAAATGTAAATGTATATTTACTGCAAATGGCAAAATGTTCACGAGGCCATCTCATTTGCACCCCCGCCACACACACACACACACACACACACACACACACACACACACACACACACACACACACACACACACACACACATGAACATGTACAATATGCAATGGTCCATTTCATGTGTCTTTAAATATCATTATTAAGTTGATAAGCTATAACATTTTTATTGTGTGCACTTCAGTAACGAATACCCCCAACAATACACAATTATGTGCATCAGGATAAGGAAAATCATCTACACTCCTGAAAACTTATGTTGCTCTACATAAGGTGGAGTTTGTTGCATTATTCAATCCAAGAATTTAAAATCAGTTTCTGTGCCAGTCATTTACAAAACAAACAAACCATAAAATAAAGGCATGTCATGTTTCAAAGAAGAGACAACACCAATTTTCATCGCACCCTTGCATACAGATCTTCCCGTTCCTCCGCTGTTACAACTTTGCATAAGTTAATCACACATGATGGATTGAAACCAATTTTGGTGTCAGAATATACAAGAAGTTTTCAAACGACGCAGTTTTGGGAGAATTTGGTAGATATCCTATGTACATTGAAATTCTATTTAATACATGTATGCAAGTATTTTCAGAGATTAGCAACACCGGATTCAAAATTATTGAAATGTGCATTTAATGAAAGTTGTAGTCTTGCAGATGATAAAAAATGAGGCGGGTTTCTTGTGTGGAGTTCTTATTAAAGCAGAATGGTGTGCCTTCCAGTCGATTATAAAATTAAATGGACAAGTTCATTGGCGGAATGCAGAGCGAAAAACCAAGGCAAATTAAGAATATATGCAATATTCAAATCAGTATTCCAAAAAGAAAAGTATTTATCAATTATTGATAAGGTTGACATCCGGCAGTGTTTCATGTCATTTCGCATAATAGCTCATAAACTTGAGATAGAAGTAGGCCGATACAAAAAGTTACAAGCTAAAGAAAGAGTTCGTAAAGTATGTATGTCTGGTGAGGTGGAAGATGAGCGGCATTTCCTTTTCGGCTGTTCAGCTTACACTTTATTACGACAGACATTCATGGCGAAAATAGACAGATTGTGCAAACACTTTTCCACTCCATCCCAAGATGGCCAACTCATATGGTTGATGAGTAACGAGTCTGAAAATGTCATTTCCATATTTTCATCTTATATTTACGACTGTTTTGAATTGAGGAAAAAGAAAACATAAACTTACACAAATATTCATATATGTCATTTCGTGCCCAGGGCGGATCGCTACCTCCAGTCATTTAATTCTGGTACCAGGCCAGTCGAATAAGTGAGTGCGTGGATGAGCCTGTGCAAAGAGCATAAATTATCCTTGAGATGCAACTTTTGTCGGCTCAAAGCTCTGATTTGTCGGTTTCTTTAGCCGATAGGGGTTGTATTTCTTGTTGGGTGCAGTACATTGGGCTCATGCCTCATCATGCACATTCGGAAGTGACTGGCACTGTGTACAATGAACAACAAATTAACTTGCGGATGTTGTTTTATTCATCTACTTATTTTTCTGACACTGTGAATTATAAATGAAAACACGTTATCACCGAAAGTTTTCCTGCCACTTTTTTTTGCCATAACATCATAAAAATTGGGACAATAATGCATGCGCAGATGATGCAAACCCTCGAATGTTGGTAGGTTTATTTACGCCTGTGGAGTTTATACCTTAAGTGTCATTTTGTCTGAATTGATGTCCTAAGTTTTAGGATCAGTATGGTTATTGCGTGTGTGGAATGTGTGTTAATAATGAATGTGTTCAATAAATATGTACTTTGTTAATTAACTATTAAAGACTATTATGCTTTGTTCATTGATTTGTATATTTTGAATGCCAGAGATGGCCCATGATTGGATTAATAAACATATTATATTCTACAGATTTGTTCAGTAAAGTATCGCAGACTGCTTTTGAGACAGTGCTCTATACAAGCATATAGTTATCAGCATTTGAATTATCTGAATTTGCCATATTTTCATTTTGTAATTGGTGCATTATTTTATTTGTCGAAACGTTTCCTTGTAGTCAAAAGCTGTTTCTTACACAACCGCCATCTGTGGCAATACTTCTTTGTAATCTATATACTTTTAGAATCCCTCATTAAAGCTTGGTGTAATTGAGCATACATATAGTGACCAAAGAAATTTTGTTGTAAATTTAAATACCTACAGTGGCCAAAGAAAGCAGCAGTAGCAGAGCAGGTACTCTCTGCAGAGTTTTGCGTCTCAAACACAAAATCTATTACATTTGTAAATCTACCAGGTGGCGATTCTTCCTCTAAAACAGCCACATTATCAAATCTCCCATACATCTTTGTACAAGACTCGGTATCACCAGTGTCAAAGGTGAGATCTATTACAGCTTTACTGTTCATTTTGTCTTCAGCATGCTTTTGACCTTTCCTTGACTCCTCCAGACTCACTTCATTTTCAGTGTCGTCTGTGGTGAGATCTATTACATCTTGACTGTTCCCCTCGTTCTGTTCAGACACAGCGTTTTCTACAGCAACGCCTGTTTTCGGTCGTTTTTCATCAACTTCCCGGTCACTTTCTCTTCTTGGGTACTCATTGTCAAGAGGTTTCCCAACAACATCAATGGTTTTCTGACTGTCTAATAAAATTTCTTCTACTGTTGCAGGTTTTTCCGGCTTGCTTTCGTGCTTTACAACCTTGTTTTCACATTGGAGTTTGCAGGAACTGGTAACTGTTTAACTGTGATTTAAAATTGTCATCTCTACAACTTGTAAAACGCTGATTCCTGATATCAATCTTTAAAATGTCTGCAACGCAATAATCTGATTAAAATATGCATTCAAGATCAAGCATATAAATTCCTTGTTATTCAATGGTGTAACGTCATTATGCAATACCTCGTAGCAACGTTGCGAAACGTTATCACTCCGTCCGTGACAACGTACTTATTAAGCCATAAAACACCAATCTCGACAGTTGTCGTCTGCATTGCCGTCTGCCGGTTACCTTAAACGTATTTTTTTGCAAACAGTGTGCACCCAGATGAGACATTTTCAGATGTAGTTTTTCTCGGCGTCTTAAGGGTTAACATAAATACTAAGCCAAAAATGGGCATATATATATTTATCATATGACGTCGCGTCTGAGAGTGTAATAACGCCATGTAATATTTTCGATAATCCACTAGTGGATTAAATATGCAAATTAGCCACATACGTCCCGTAACGTTACATGTACGACGTCGCGTTTACTATCGGCGGAATAGTGACATTTTTGTAAACAATCGTGAATACAATGCGTTTTAAATGTCATATGATAAATAGAATCTTGCATTCGTCCTCATGTATTATTGAATTTATTAAACTCGTTGAGGAAAAGGGATAAAATGCTCGGCAAAGCCTCGCATTTTACCCCTTTTCCTCAACTCGTTTAATAAATAAAATAATACATGAGCACTCATGTAAGATCCTCTATATACTGACCGGAAATAGAAACTATACACTTTTAAATTGGCTCTCCTGACAAAACAAGTAGACAATTCAGTTAAAACTTACCGATTAAGGATTTGACTAACTATAAACATGAATCCTGTAACAATTTAAAGAAAATCTGGTGTTCAAAATAAAAGTTTTTGGGGAAAATGTAGAAAAGTGCATTTTTCACAAAATCTGTTTGTAATCGAATTTTGACTTCCAACATTTTTGCGTATAGGTAGCAAGAGAAAAGCAAGGAATGAAAAAATTACGTAACATCTAAAAATTAAAGAGAATTCTAACACAGCGCGCCTATATAGGCAATGGAAAATAAATGTGTTTTATTCTGCAACAAATCACAGCTCGGAAGAGCATGACGAGTGACGTCATTAAAACTGCAAATTTATGAGGTCACTTGTCGATTTCCTTGACGTTACACGGTGTAACGTCATATTCTCGCATCGAAAACGATAGAAAAGGATATAAATGCGTGTGTTCCAGTCGGTAATTTTAGCGGGATTTCTTCTAACAATGGCGAAAAGTTGGGAGATTTTGACAGAAACAACAACATTATTGCCGATTTTCAGCGTGTTAGAATCGAAATATATCAGCTCTAGTTTGTGATTTGTTAAGCAATAAATCACAGTTTGTCGGTCAGTTGTAAGTAGACAAATCACGCGCGCTACGCGCTTGTGATTTGTCTACTTTTCAACTGACCTCCAAACTGTGATTTATTACTCAACAAATCACAGTTAGAGCTGATCTATTTCTTAAACAAACTTTTATTGAAATCTCAAAAAACTGCTTTTTTCAACGAAATTTTCAAAATTATGTTTCAAGCCAAAACTCGACCCAAAAGTGCCTTCAACCATTTTAGCACCCTCAGCTGTGTCTTAAATATTGATAAAAACAAACATCGCGATCAGAAATGCCATACTTCCGGTGGTTTGGTCCAATATTTAAACGTCGATAACATTTCAGCCATTGTGAAAATTTTCATATTGTAACCAATATTCCCAACGTTAGATGAGCCGTAATCACTGGTAAAAATGGGATACACATTCGCGACACAAAATGTTTGACTCAATGGAAACTAAACAGCAAAATCTGGACCCTTGCTTTGAACATGTAGCTGGACCCGTTAAATCGTAGCTATCATTGGTTTAAACAATATTTTATTTCGATCTTTGATACATTTACAATACACATACATTAGTACGATATGGCTAAAGGATCTGACAGTAAGCCTTGTGGCTTAAAGACGTCATCTCCTGGAAACAACATAGTGTACGACATAATTGAGTAGCAAGAGTGAAAATATTGAGACAGAATAAATATGCGTGACCGACAGAGAGAGAGAGAGAGAGGGAGAGAGAGAGAGAGAGAGGGAGAGAGAGAGAGAGAGAGGGAGAGAGAGAGATTTGACTGGACACCTGCATGAAATTTGCACAGGAAAATAAGTAAAGGACTAATATAGGAGTTGAGTTTAATTGCAATTAATGTTGGCTAGGCAGGCTTAAATCTTCCGGATTTGACAATGAAGTCTTGCACTTGTAGGAATAGCGCTTGGTTCTCATGTGGTGAAAGGGTGGTTTTCCCAAACAATAGATCATTGAGAGTAAAATTGTGTAAGTCACGTGGTAAGTATCTTTCCCTGGCAACTGAGTAGTTAGCACATGAAAATAGGAAATGTTTTGCACTTTCAAACTCTCCACACTGACAAGATGGGCTTGGAACAATGTTTTTACGATACAGATCAGAATTTAGAGAGCTGCATCCCATTCTCAGTCTAGCATGGAGAATCTGACCAATGCGTGTACCAGCATTAAAATGTTTAGGAGGCACTATGGTGTTACTGTTTAATGCGTGTTTGAAAGCTGCTACAGACGTTGCTTCTTTCACTTCGTTAGGAAGACTGTTCCAGGCACGTATAGTCGAAGGGAAAAAAGAATCAAGAAATAAATTTGTATTGGCTCTAAAGTTCTGGATATGATCTGAATTTCAGAGATTATATCTAGAAGTTTCTTGAACAGTGGCAGGGACCAGGTCAAAAAGATATTCTGGTGTAAGACCATGTAATGCTTTGTAAAATACTACCAATTTATGCTTGTTCCGACGACTTTGAAGAGACTCCCAACCGAGATCTGAGAAGAGTTTTTCTATATTGCATAATTTGGTTGCTCCATTTATTATTCGGGCAGCTTCAACGTGAATTGCATCCAGCTGTTTTTTGGTTTCAAGTGAGCAGTTATCCCAAACGACGTCGCTGTACTCTAGAAGGGGTCGGACAAAGGCCATGTACATTTTTTCTAAAGCTTTTCTGCTGACTCTAAACTTGAGTGCTCTTAGGAGGTTAAGACGTGTACTAGCTTTTTCAGATATATTTTTCACATGTGTATTCCAGTTGCATGAGTCGGAAAATGTGAGGCCAAGATGTTTGTGGTTGGAGGTTTCCTGTATTATAGTGTCGTTTAAGAACAAGGATGGGTGGTTGGGGGTGGGGGGTTTGATTTTCTTGATATGGTCATTGTCATTGTTTTCTGTGCATGAAATTCTACCAGCCATAAGTCAGCCCAGTTAGAAATGGTTTGTAGGTCACCGTTTAGCAATCTAGCCGCCTGGTCAGGGTGGTCAACAATGATGTATAGACTGGTATCATCAGCAAAGAGGCGAATGGAACAGCTAATGTCTTTTACTATGTCGTTTATATAAACGAGAAACAGGAGTGGGCCCAATATTGAACCCTGAGGCACACCGGCTTCAACCGAAGCCCAGCCAGAACTCTTGCCGTTAATAACTACACGTTGTCTTCGCTCGGAAAGATAGCTTGTAAACCACCTTAAAACAAGATCGGAACATCCTATGTTCTTAAGTTTGTGGAGCAAACCCTTGTGCCAGACTCTGTCGAAGGTTTTTGTTATGTCGCAGAAAACTGCCCGTATCTCTTTACCACTGTCTACAGCCTCACAGAAGGTGTGGTATGTATGAAGTTGGTAGGTGGTGGAGTCGCCTTGTACAAAGCCCGACTGAAATGGAGTTATCATCTGATGCGATCTAATATAATTATATAGGTGCTTATGCACACAGCGCTCCATGGTTTTGCCTACTGGACTCAAGAGAGATATGGGTCTGTAATTGCCAGGGAGGGCCTTTTCATCTTTTTTATGAATTGGAGAAATGTTAGCGTCCTTCCAAGGGGGTGGAACGTATCCTATAGCAAGGGATTTATTAAAGATAATTGAGTAGGGACGTGCTAGGTAATCAGCACCTTCTCTTAAAAGTCTTGGGCTGATCAAGTCGGGGCCACAGGCTTTGCTGACGTCCAAGTGTTTGAATACATCAAGGACATCCTGCGATGAGATTGTAATTGAATGTAAGGTGTGCTGAACAGGCTCGAGATTTGGTAGAGTCTTATTTGTGTCATTAACCTTTGGGCAGAAAAATATGTATTTAACATTTCTGCTTTCTGTTCGTCTGTTTCGGCCACTTCATGGTTCATAGTAAGTACTGGAATGTTGCTAGAGGAGCGCCCAAGATTCAGAAGTTGCTTAGAGGTTTTCCAGAATAGTTTGGGTTCACAGTTATCTGAAGACAGAAGTTGGTCGAGTTTATCGAAATACTGTTTTTTGGAGAGCCTAACTGCAGTGTTGATTTTGTTCCTAAGGTGCTTGTATTTATTCCAAAAATAGTTGTTGTTAGTCTTCTTGAATTGCCTGTACATGCGCTGTCGTTTCCTTATCATATTTTTTATTGTGCAAGTTATCCAAGGATGGTCATTAGGTCTTATCGTTACTAGTTTGTTTGGTATTGATTGTTTTGCAGCTGCAAATATGATATCAGTGATGTCCTTGATATTACGGTCAATATTCCCTTCGCGTTCAACTTTCTCTGTAATATTGGACTCAGACAGCAAGTTCCTATATTTGTCATAGTCAGCTAATTTATAATTCCATATCTATCTTTTAAAGGATGGGTAAATTTGAGTAGAACAACTACTGGACAGTGATACCTAGTGTAATCTGTCATAAAGGGGTCAATAGTGCCGCTTGTTAGGACGTTGCTGTTATTACGTACTAGAATCAAGTCTATGAGTGAAGATGAGTTTTCCGTGAAATGCGTGGGTTCAGTAATAAGCTGTTTCAGGCTGTACTCAAGCAGAAAGTCTTTCATTTTAATATTGCTGTTATGGGTCATGTCAATGTTGAAGTCATCTGTAATAATGATGTCTGTTAAGTTCGTGTTGTATGCCCTATCAACGCTTTCCTTGATAAGATCAAAATATGCTGGACTACTATTAGGAGGCCTGTAAATTCCACCTACTAGAATCCTTTTCGACTTGACTTGGATCTCTACCCAGGTAGCTTCCAAGCCCTGTAATTCCAGGTCGGGTCTTCGCTTACAGAATAGTGTGTCGCGGACATAGATGATCACACCTCCACCAGGACGACCTAGCCTATCAGTCCTGAAAGGTGACGTGAAGTGATCGATCTGTATTGTACTAGTGTTAATGTTAGAGTTTAACCAGCTTTCAGAAAAAACAATGACATCGTATGCTTCGGCTTCACTGCGTATTATGTCTATTTTAGGCACAAGGCTTTGAACATTTGCATGAATTATACTTAAGTGATTATGAAGCAGTTCAAAAGATGTTGTTGACAGATCATCGCTGGATGAGGTACTTGCATCGACAGAGTCTGGTCCAGGGTTGGTCTCTATATCGCCACAAGTGAGTAACAACGAGAGTAGCCAAAGGGTCAGGTCAGTTACGATAAGGAAAGAGAACAATTTACGACAGAAGGAGGTGTTTCGGTGCGGTATGCAAAAATACGAGCGAATGTTTACATTTCTCTCAACATTGTTTCTTCTTTTTGCATATTCATCATTTTGTAGATACAGCAAAACTTCAATGGCTCGAACACCCATGGCTCGTTTACCATGGATGTCTCGAACCCGTTCTTGTGTCTCGAGGTAATTTCTCCACATAAGAAAAAGTGAGAGTAATTAAGGAAATGTCCTCCCATTCTCTTGTAAATGTATGTTATGTGCACTCATTAGAATCGCCCCTATGAGGCGACTCTAATGAGTACACACAGCATACATTTTTAATATAGAATACCGAAAAGACGTCCCAAAATTAACCCCGTTACATGATGTATGCCTCCTGACAGTAACCTCAGAGGCTTGTACTACCCTTGTCTCGAACAGATTTTCGTGGTCCCAAAGGAACCCTGATGTCTTTGTACACCTCGTTGCTTCGCTGGATAGCTATCGTCATACTAAAGGCTTGAATGTTACGGCTATTTGGTATGCATAGCAGCGCTACCGCCATAGTAAATAGAAGTAAATGGAATTTGTTATGCGTTATTCTCTTCTTCGTGCCTAGCATTAAGGATAAAGAAACACCGAACGTGCCACCAAGCCCGTCTGATTTAAGTTGGTTGACCTTCAGGAACTGTAGGAATACCAACACGAGCATTGAAGGCAGGCCTGGTGAGTCTTGGGTTAAGTACGTACTCGTAGCTTTAGACAAGGACATCGGCTGTGGATTCATTAAGGCAGGGTGTTCAGTCAAGGATACAGATTGAAAGTTATAGAGAAAGGAACAAAATACAGCAAAAAGGAACATAAATAATACAATATAAAAGTGAAAAAGCGACTGTGGTGAAGAAGAAAGTTCAAAGCAGAGATAAATCTACAATCGAACTTCAATGGCTCGAGCATCTTTGGGACCACGAAAATCTGTTCGAGACAAGGGTAGTACAAGCCTCTGAGGTTACTGTCAGGAGGCATACATCATGTAACGGGGTTAATTTTGGGACGTCTTTTCGGTATTCTATATTAAAAATGTATGCTGTGTGTACTCATTAGAGTCGCCTCATAGGGGCGATTCTAATGAGTGCACATAACATACATTTACAAGAGAATGGGAGGACATTTCCTTAATTACTCTCACTTTTTCTTATGTGGAGAAATTACCTCGAGACACAAGAACGGGTTCGAGACATCCATGGTAAACGAGCCATGGGTGTTCGAGCCATTGAAGTTTTGCTGTATCTACAAAATGATGAATATGCAAAAAGAAGAAACAATGTTGAGAGAAATGTAAACATTTCAGAGGATGCACGCAGGAGTGGGGCCGAACCGAGGCCGATTCGACGTCTCGGTGTCGAACGGACTCCGATACGGCGCAACACCAATACCGCGCTTTATTATATACCCAGAAAATGTCCCGTTTACTTTGTACAGAAGATACCGGTCAATATTTTTCCATATTGCCCGTAGTCAAGTTGATATTGCCCGGAGATAAGGAGTCTCGTGCATAATAGGACTACTTTCAAATTTCCTAGTTTTGAATCATGGCACTCGGCAGCCATCTTGTCGTGCGAATCGACTGAGAGAACGAAGAAATAAAACGAATGCAGGCTGTGACACAGAGCACAAAGCGCATTTTATGGTAACAAATATGACCTACCTGCAATCTGTAAAGATTTACAAAACTTTCTTTCAGTAAATCAGGAGTACTTTGAAAGAAACTAAACGGAAACTCCGGAAAAAATGGCGTTCTGCGTTGGCAAACGTCGATGTTTTTAATGACGTCACATCAAACGACGTTAACGTCATATTGACTTTGGCGCCATTGGGCGTGGTTTTGCAATGTGTAGGAAGACATCAAACGAGCTGCATTATTTTCTATTTTAAGCTACTTAAAAGTATATATTATCATTTTACATTCAGATTTCTATGCCAGGCAGCCCTGAGTTTTAAAAGAGTTAAAGTTTTGGATATATAATAAAAAGGTTATTGACTTTATATTGTGAAATATTCGGCCCTCGTTCATATGGCGGAGACGCACTCGCAAGCTCGTGCGTCCTTCGCCATATGAACTTGGGCCGAATATTTCACAATATAAAGTCAATAACCTATAATTATTATATACCCAGAAAATGTCCCGTTTACTTTGTACAGAAGTTACCGGTCAATATTTTTCCATATTGCCCGTAGTCAAGTTCATATTGCCCGTAGATAAGCAGTCACGTTCAAAATAGAACTACTTTCATATTTGTCCACTTCAAATACAAAAAAATCGGCAGCCATCTTGTCGTGCGTATCGACTGAAATAACCTAAAACAAAATGAATATATGCTGTGACAAGGTGCATAAAGCGCATTTTATGCTAGCAACTATGACCTACCTGCAATCTGTTCAGATATTCAATAATTTCTTTTGGGAAATCAAGAGTATTTGAAAGAAACAAAACTAACATTTCGGTAAACATGGCGTCCTGCGTAGGGAAACGTTGATGTTTTTAATGACGTCACGTCAACCGACGTTAACGTCGTCTTCACTTTGGCGCCATTGGGCGTGGTTTTTCATAGTGCAGGAAGACACCTAACGACGTGCATTATTTTCCATTTCAAAGCTCTTAAAGATGTCTAACCTCATTTTACGTTCAAATTTCCATGCCAGGCAATCCTGAATTCTGGCACAGAGTCCAAGTTTGGGTATATAATAAAAAGGTTATTGACTTTATATTGTGAAATATTCGGCACTCGTTCATATGGCGAAGACGCACTCGCAAGCTCTTGCGTCCTTCGCCATATGAACTCGTGCCGAATATTTCACAATATAAAGTCAATAACCTATAATTCTAACCAGATTATTTTTGTAAGTACAATGTTTCTTGCATAAATACCTATGCGCATGGCTGTTCGAAACAATTGTCAAATGGACCGAAAGCCGTGCTAAAACAGCAAAATCCATGTCCAAATAATGAAATTCGCGTGCTGTTTGAACACGGATTTTGAGCATTTGATGTCACAAGACGGGCATTGCTTTGTTTACGTCACGTTGAGCGACGTAACGTTATCGTCCTGAATGTAGCGTTTTAGGATTCTATGATGACGTCCGAGGGTTACTGCATTACAACATCATTGTAAACGACCTTCTGAACTGGCTGCCATTTTGTTTTGCCTGTCGCGTTTGAAAAGTTTATATGGAATTTATATGGAGCTTTGGGCGTTATCGTCAAAATTTGCGGTCGGATTCATAAGTTATGCAAGAACAACGATCATTCATGGTCACCGCTTTGCGCTAACATCCGCCTGATCCCTCGGAAGATACCCGAACATCGGCCTAATGACCTCATGTTCAAACAGCTTCCTCGGGATCCAGCAAGTGTCAACGATCCCTGCACTCTTGCATAAATATTTAAGCGCATGGCTGTTTGAAGCCATTGTCAAGTGGACCGAAAGCAATGCTCAAACAGCAAAAAACATGTTCAAATCATGAAACTGGCGTCAAGGTGCTGTTTGATCATAGATTTTGAACTTTTGATATCACACGACTGGCCTTGCTTTGTTTATTTACGTTGAACGACGCAGCGTTAACGCCCTGAACTTCTATGATGACGTCAGCTGGTTACTGCGTGACAACGCCATTGTAAACAACATTCTGAACTGTTGGTTCGCCGGTCGCATTTGAAGAGTTTATATGGAGTTGATATGGAGCTTTTAGACATTCTCGTCAAAATTTGCTGTCGGAATCGTAAGTTATGCAAGAACAACGATATCATCCATGGTCTTCCCACCCCACGAACACCCGCCGGATCCCTCGGAAGGTACTTGAACATTCGGCGTGGCAGCCTCATGTTCAAACAACTTCCGAGGGACCCGGCGAATGCCAATGCATGAAAGAACATGGTCGATTCCTATATTACATATACACATACGCACATATACACACATAGATATACATACATATTTACACACATATATGCACACATATAAATATTTACATTTCAGTGTAAGGTCTAATGTAAGCCTTTAGAAGACAATGTGGTTCATAATTCCATGAAGTCACCATTGAGTCACACGATTTTTAGTGACGTCAGCTGACGTCACTCTAAACCATGGTTGTCTACGGGCGTGGTGACGTCAACGCTGATCGTTCCTGTAGTGGAAAAACAGCGTGTAAATGTTTTGCAACTTTAAGTTTGCCCTATATGCATTTTTTTCGCCAAGTGATGAAAGGCAAAAAAAATATAAGTAGCAAACATAAACTCAATTCCTCTGCTCCTCATGAAAGTATGTTGTGGGCTGCAAGCAAAGATTACGTGAACCCCTTCGGGTTTCATTTACACTATATGCTACCCACCGCGTTCACACTCTCATGAACAGCAGAAAAACAAAATTCACCTCTTGAATTTATACATATAAATACACATCATCACACAACTATACATTTACATATATGGAGCTATGATAGAGCAAGATAGGACGTCAAACTTCATAAGGTGGCTGTGTATACACAGTTTTGTGCATTAAGTAGGACGCCAAACACCGCTATCACGTGTGACGTCTGGAAGAATTGTGACAGTAGGCTGGATTCCCAGACCTACTGGGGTACGACGTCGACAAGCAAACACATCGTCGCGTAAAACAACCCTTTCACCCATCACGTCATGAATAGCCGTTGACGTCCCACCCCGCGGGTTAATAACAACAACAACAACAACAACATAAAACAACTCCTAAACGGCATTTAGTGCGTACCTGTATGTTTGAAACGGAACCCGAGGTACTAAGACGATTTAAGAACTCTTTAATTTTGACGTGTTAATAACGTAGAAGATTAGAAGGGCATTAGCATTCAAGACCAAAACTTGCCTGCGGAGAAATAACTGCGGTTTGACATAATTAAAAGTTATGTGTTTGAATCTTGTCTCTGGGGTAGCATGGGGTCTAAAAGATGCAATATTGTTTGTTAGATTTGAGGTTCAACGTCCCCGTCAACGCTGTACAGGTTATTTTGGAGACGCGATGCTGTATATTGGTGTACGTACATGTATATATATATTAATGGAGTTGTCCCAAGGAATGGTCCGGGTCTGTACGTGAGGTAGTCGTGTACGGCACATGGCTATGTTTGGGGGCGTGTGAAGAGAATGTAATGCGTTTGTGTGTACGTTTGTGGAACGCTACGATGACTTTAAGTGTGCAGATGTGTGCAGATGTGTGCTTTCCAAATCTGAAGTGTAACAGGTACATGTAGGAACCGTGACACAACACAATGGTACTTATCCTCCATGTTCTAATCCACCTACAACAGCTCTGGGGAAACGCGCAGTCTCGACTTAGCCTTTGCTGGTAGGGTATTCATGTGATTGTTCAATCATCATTATCAGAGAACCTGACCGTGTTGGCCCGCACCAAGGGAGACAAGATCTCAAAACAAACCAACATTATGCTAGTTCACTATTACAAAAGTTCAGTTTAAGTTTCTCCACAAGACACATCATGAGACGACTCGTCAAAGCAGTAGCTATCATTAAACATTTTATTCGATAAATCAGACATGCCACTGATGATAATTTATATAACTGGAATTCAAATTTCATTAAAATGTTTTGCCAGTGACAACTTAAAAATGAGTGTATAGTTTCTATTTCCGCTGAGTATATATGAAAAAATATTTTCAAGCTCGTTTTTTTTCTACTTCTTCTTCTTCTTCTTATGAAATTTATTAATCGAGGCCATGAGTGCGAGATCAAAGATCCGGGCCCATGACCTCTTTGGGTGGCTAGACATGCGCGCGTTTGAAATTCGATACCACGAATATTTCACTTGACGGGGATCATATATTGCACGACCCGCAGAAAAAGCGACCGACTGAAGTCGGTTGATTTTCTAAGAGTGCCCTAAAATCACCGTGTCATTCTGTCATTCGGTCAATCGGTCAGTCTGTCAGTCTGTCTGTCCGTCCGTAACCCGTTTGTGAAAATTGGTGATAGTGACTTAACCGCTTGGAATATTTAAACAATTTTTGGTATACTGATAGATATCAATGAGATCTAACCAATGAAATTGCGAAATATTACATTCCATTTAGTATAGCCTTGCCGAGGCGAAAAATGTAAAAAATTTCGAACTGCTACTCCTCGGAAACCGTTGGGCCAATTGAAGTCAAATTTCATATGGAGCCTCTATGGGATGGGGGGAACCAAACTTTGCTCATGGGGTCCAGGTCACACGACCAAAATGGCCGCCAAGCCATATATGGTCTGTCTGTCCGTCCGTAACCCGTTTGTGAAAATTGGTGATAGTGACTTAACCGCTAGGAATATTTAAACAATTTTTGGCACACTGATAGATATCAATAAGATCTAACCATCAAACTTGCGAAATATTACATTCCATTTAGTAAAGCCCCGCCGAGACGAAAAATGTGAAAATTTTCGAACTGCTTCTCCTCGGAAACCGGTGGGCCGATTGAAGTCAAATTTCATATGGAGCCTCTATGGGATAGGGGAAACCAAAATTTGCTCATGGGGTCCAGGTCACATGACCAAAATGGCCGCCAAGCAATATATGGTCTGTCTGTCCGTCCGTAACCCGTTTGTGAAAATTGGTGATAGTGACTTAACCGCTTGGAATATTTAAACAATTTTTGGCATACTGATAGATATCAATGAGATCTAACCAATGAACTTGCGAAATATTACATTGCATTTAGTATAGTTTCGCCGAGGCGAAAAATCCGTAACCCGTTTGTGAAAATTGACGATAGTGACTAAACCTCTCGGAATATTTAAACAATTCTTGGCATACTGATAGATATCAATGAGATCTAACCAATGAACTTGCGAAATATTACATTCCATTTAGTATAACCTCGCCGAGGCGAAAAATTTTGAAATTTTCGAACTGCTTCTCCTCGAAAACCGTTGGGCTGATTGAAGTCAAATTTCATATGGAACCTCTATGGGATGGGGCTAACCAAAATTTGCTCAAGGGGTCCAGCTCACATGACCAAAATGGCCGCCCAGCCATATATGGTGTGTCTGTCTGTCCGTCCGTAACCCGTTTGTGGAAATTGGTGATAGTGACTTAACCGCTTGGAATATTTAATCAATTTTTGGCATACTGATTAATATCAATGAGATCTAACCAATGAACTTGGAAATATTACATTCCATTTAGTATAGCCTCGCAGAGGCGAAAAATGTGAAAATTTTTGAACTGCTTCTCCTCGGAAACCGTTGGGCCGATTGAAGTCAAATTTCATATGGAGCCTCTATGGGATGGGGGAAACCAAAATTTGCTCATGGGGTCCAGGTCACACGACCAAAATGGCCGCCAAGCCATATATGGTAAAAACCCTTCAAAAATAGTCTTCTCCAGAACCACTGGGCAGATTTCCACGAAACTTGATAAATGGCATCTGGGACGTAGGCCCATCCTAAATTGCTAAAATGGTGACCCTGGGTTGACCTTGACCTTCTTTGTGCCTAGGTCAAACTTTGACACATATTCTTTTGTATTGGAAAATGTGAGAATGCATGTTATCCTGCAAATGATTCAGAATACAGTACTAAAGTATAAGATATATTTTTGCTCCTTACGATAAGGCGCATTTAGTGGGGGAACCGTTTTAGGTCCAGGTCACATGACCAAAATGGCCGCCATACCCATATATGGTGACACTCTTAAAGCTAAAAGCATCCGGCGGGTCGTGCACTTCAGCTGAAGCACTGGTTGTTCATATATTTAAGTGCCGTATATGAGAGTGACAGGTTAATATAAGTTGCAGTGTGTTTTGTGAAAGTGTTTCTGTTACATTTCTGGAGCGCTGTGGTGCAGTGGTAAAGCATCGGATTTGAGATCGGGAGGTACCGGGTTCGATCCCCACGAGCGGCATGTGTTGTTTCCTTGAGCAAGAGACTTTATCAACCTTGCTTAGTACTGGTTCCTACCCAGGAAAAGAGGGCCACATGGAAGATTAGTACTAGTACTAAATGTGTTACCCTCTATAAATAAGGTCGATTATTATGATTACATTCGTTGGCATGATTATATTTGAATATACATGTATATTTTGTTTTGCAGAGGGCCCCGAGGAAGGTTGGTTCGCCAATTGAGCCACCCTCTTGAAACAAAGTCTTTACTTATACTTCTATATATTCTGCTTTCTTAAAAATGCAGGAACTGAATGGCTTATAACCACTGTATAAACATGTTTTAAAAAATTTAACCAACAGGCCAAAAGCTAAAGAAGAGTTGTGCCACCAAGAAGACTCAAATCAGCTTGAACATTAACCATTATCCTGCTGAATGAATTATTTAAACCCACCCATTTCTGACTATCAACCAATCACATTACTTGATATATAGTCCTCATTCAAATGTGAAAACTGAATGATAAACAGTGTAGATCCTGACCGGATGGCTTGTTTGGAAGCCATTTGATCTCGATCTACTTTGTTTGCAAGGACAGGGGTTGTCGTGTTCAACGGGATCAGGGTTAAGTTAGTCTGTTCACAGTCTACGATTGTTGTTCTTTGGATAACCTGGATACTACTTAAGGGGAATCGGAACATCTGGCAGACTTTTCCGCCAGTTTTCAATGGGAGACAACTTTCGGGACTTCCTGTTTGCTTTTCTATAAGCCCTATCCCAATGAAAAAGGGGTCTACTCTTAAAGGAAAGAATTTTCTTACATGTACCTTTAAGAGTTGATCCCTATTGACATGGGAGACAAAAATACGTTTGCAGGAGTTGCCTCCCCTGAAGGTGACCCCATTTCCCTTAAGATCGATGTAAACACTGAAGATTCTACCAGACTGAGGGGATGCATAGTCTAATCTGTCTTCACTGGTAGATCAGTTTTTCTGGTTAGTTTTGACGTGCGCCGGCTCAAATATGTATTATTGGCACTGAAATTTGGGTTGTTGAATTTATATGACATTTGATTGTGTTGAGGCTTTACGTCTCCTTCAACACTATTTAGGACATTTCGGAAGCACCATGCAGCCCAGGTTATTTCTCCAAACCCCGATGTGCGGACGGAGATTTAAATGCCGTAAAGTAGACATCACGAAAACACGCCTATATAATTCTGACCCCCTTGAACCCCACTTTTATATAGTAAAACTGGGGTTTGCAGGGGTAAACATTATTTTTCTTATTTCTGGTCTAAATATAGATAGTGGGTACTCGTTAGAACCGCCTCAATGAGGCTGGCGGTTCTAACGTGTATCCACAATCTATATATTGAGCAGAAATAAGAGAAATATCAAAAATTTTCATCTTAAAATTTTCCTTTTTTCCGGCGATAAAATTTACAATGTATTTTTATAGGCATGTTTTCATAATTGTTCCGCTATCAAAATCATCCGATATTAAGACCCCTCCACCATTAAAGTATCAAATTTGATTTCTATATAGAAGACTCCTGTATGTCGCAAAGGCGATTTATCAGTATAATTCCGCTATTGCATGGAAGTCCACTTAAATTAAGACAAATTATGCTTTTAAAAGCATATTAAGACGGTTTCAGGTACATTTTCTTTGTGTTTTTTACATCCAGTGTGCTCTAGTGGTAGACCTCCTTTGGGACAGTTCAAAAGTGGTCTTTAAGACCACTTTTTAACAGTCCCAAAGATGGTCTTAATATAGGAATTTTGCAGAAGTTGCTTTCGGTTTTAGGCGCCCTCCTCGCACCCACAGTTGTGAAAACACTACATGTAACCTCTCTTCCTCTCAGAATCAGAATTGTTACTGGTGAGACGTCAAATGACATTCATACACCAGGAATCTCTGGACTACAGATGTGAGAAGACTAAAGCTCGACCACATCTATAAGTAGACAGGAGAATTGAAAAAGTTCAGAGTAGAGCTGCTAGATTTATAACAAGCACATTTTACTGCTTTGATAATGGGAGCATGACTGGAATACTAGGAAAAATAAGATGTAAGTCTCCCATCATCTACAAAGCGCCAAAATTACAGACCGCCTGTGCAACAACAGCTTCTTCAGAACTTTGAAGAAGGGCAGTACATTAGAGACTAGATTAAAGATTTGGCGTTTGAAATGCGCAGACGGAAGCGCCGCGTTTCTCTTCCGGTGTTAGTTACGTTACTAGGAAACGACGTTTATTGCGCCATTTGCAATTCTGAGATTTGCAACGCTTTCTGTAGCTCTCACAATTATTCATTTTTAAAGCTTTATTGTTTGCTAAACAGACGCATAATTGGTACAGCGGAGAAGATGAATGGTAAGTTTTTAAAAATTGTCGTTTTTAAAAATATATATGCATTCCCAAATATTTGATACGTATGCAATTTATTTGCATTTTATACGAACTGCACTAAGTAGGTGTGTGTATGGGGTGGGGGAGGGGGGTGGGGGGATGGGGGTTGGAGGGACATGTTTTTATTGTTTTGTTTGTCTGTCCTTCAAATCTCACAGTGCCAGGGCCGTGGAAACACATGACCCGTCTTGTCCAACTTGTCGCCATGGACAAGGGAAAATTTAGTCGATTTGTCGTGAGAAAAGTACAAGGACAATATTTATTGGGGGCTCCGGACATAGAGGCTTGGAGAAATAGATTGGGCTACATGCTGCTTCCGCACAGAGATGAAACCAACTATCTATATATCTGTCATATATACTGAGGCGGTCACTTGGCCATTACCTTAGTAATTGTAAATTGGTTTATCGCTTAGACTATAAGCATTCCCAAAGTGATTCGAGTCGAACCGCTCTTAGTTATAAACCCTAACGATTGCTTTTGGCGGCGGGGCATGAGGTGGCATTTCATCTTAATGCCGGGTAAAAGTCCCCCCCCCCCCACCAAACAAAATAAAATCGGAACAGCATCTGAAAAATAGCATAGATAGTATTGTTTATTTGTTAAATGTGTGGTTTAACGTTCCCGTCAACACTGTAAAGGTCATTTTGGAGACGTTGCTTCCAATTTTGTGGGGCATTTACTCCACATTGTGATGAAATGACATCTCAAGCCTAATGAAACCACTAGGGTTTATAAGCATGTACGGTCCGACTCACATCGCTTTCTGGGTGTGTTCTCTACACAGGTGTAGGCAGGATCAAATCAGTGGTATAGCCAGAAAGAAATTATTGTTACGCCCAAGAATGGAAATAAAGAAAGGAAATTTTTCTTCGAAAGCGGCGCTACTCTATAAGGAAAGCATTTGCCCCTGCGGGGCGCAAATTCTCTCCCTTCATAGCAACCCAATGATTTGGTAGGAAAATGTTTAGATGCCGAGGAAAAATTACATCTGAAAATGTTGTGTACTTCTGTTGTCTGCTGAATCTTTTTGCAAACTTTTTATAAATATTTTTGTATACAGGCAAACAGAGTGGACCCTGGTCTGGGTCCACACCGTCTGCAAAACTGACTTTTAAAGCAACCGGCAGACGACAAAACAGGTGACAATTTTCGTGATTGGAATTTTATGGGTTAGCTATCTCTATCTATCTTTGATACTGCGTCGGTCACATTTGACAATTACCGCAGGTGTATATTACATACACTCCAGGATTTGCAGGATGAAAGCCTACACAGTAATCATGTAATTACGGTAGGGATCTTTAACTTGCACAGGGGATGGTTCTCCCTGCACAGGGGGCCTCCAGTTAACGTCCCGATCCGAAGGACGGTGCACTTTATGACATTCATCCCTGCAAATGATGCCAATGGAGCGTGTTCGGACACCGAAATTTTATCGCCGCTGCCGGGGATCGAACCCGGGACCTCTAGCATCAGAGGCAAGTGCACTAACCACTGAGCTATCACGCTCCATTAAAGTGACAGTGTTAAAGTGATTTCTCTTTACGGAACTGCAAATACTTCTCATTACCCACATTGCGTGAAATGCGTAATGGGTGCTACGCCTATCTTTTCGATAACACATGAATACAGTGTAAAAACTAAAATTTTAGAATGAAAAATTGTGATATTTTCCTTATTTCTGCTCAAAAATATAGATTGTGGTACTCGTTAGAACCGCCTCGTCAAGGCGGTTCTAACGAATACCCACAATCTATATATTAGAGCAGAAATAAGAAGAATAAGGTATACCCCTGTTAACCCCAGTTTTACCATATAAAAGTGGGGTTCAAGGGGGTTAAACTTATATAGGCATGTTTTCGTGATGTGATTACTTTTCTGATGAAACTTCGTGATATGTTGCTATATTTATACTGCAAAGGTTGTGGGTGCTTGTTAGAACCACCTCAATGAGTACCCACATTATATGTCTTGGTAATGGATCCTGTTTTCGTGATGTGATTACTTTTCTGATGAAAATCCGTGATATTTTTTCTTATTTTTACTGCAAATGTAGGTGGTGGGTGCTTGTAAGAACCGCCTCCATGAGTACCCACAACCTATTTCTTGGTAATGGAGCAGAAATAAGAAAAATAATGTGTACCCCTGTAAAACCCTTGTTTTCTTTATAATGTTGGGTTTAAAGGGGTGTTCATTACACGGGCTTGTTAACATGATGTAAAATTAACCATTCGCATGGACAATTCTTGGGGGAAAATGATCTCTTTCGAAATGGAATCAGTCTTAACCACACAAGAGATATCGCCCTGCTCGCTACCATAATAATTATTGTGAGATCTAGTAAGAAAAGGTCTCGGAGGAATGGCCACAATCAAGAAAAGGCCACGGAGGAATGGCCACAATCAACGAACGCAACCATCTCAAATCATCTAAAGAAAGTAAGTTACATGGAGGCACACGCAAAAACAGATCTACATAAATTTAACCCTCCTTAAATCCCACTTTTATATACGATAAAACTGTGGTTTGCAGGGGTATACATTATTTTTCTTATTTCTGCTCAAACACATAGATTATGGGTACTCGTTAGAACCGCCTCATCGAGGCGGTTCTAAGGAGTATTCACAATCTATGTTTTGAGCAGAAATAAGAAAAATATCGATTGATGTCATCTGAAAGTTTTCATTTTTCGGTGGCAGTATTTACAAAGTATTTGTATAGGCGTGTTTCGTAAGGACAACATGAACAAACCGTACAAAGCCATTTAACAAATAAGACACTGCAAAAGACAAAAGGTGGGCGCTATCCTCGGGACCACAGTTCTGAGGAGACTAATCCACACTCCTCGGGACCACAATTCTGAGAACACTAGAGACCAGGGTTCTCTTCGCTTTCAAAATTGTTTAAAAACAGATGCACACGCTCTCTTCGCGACCACACTTGTGGGAACACTACGGATCAGCGCTATCCGTGCGACCACAAATGTGAGGACATTAAAGATCAGCGCTCTCCTCGCAACCACAGTTGTGAGAACAGTAGAGATCATAGTGTTTCAAGACGACTACAGATACATGTAGGCGCTCACCTCGCGACCACAGCTGCGACGAGACTAGAAATGAGCGTTCTCGTCGCGACCACGATTGTGAAGAGGCTATTAGGAGTTTCACCCCCACCCGCGACCACAACTGTAACAACACTAGAGATAGGCGCTCTCATCGAGACCACACTTGTGAGGAAACTAGAGATAACCACAATTGTGAGAACACTAGAAATCATCGCTTTCTTCGAGACCAAAGGTGTGAGAACACTAGATATCAGCGCTCTCCTCGCAGCCACAACAATTAGAACACTGGAGGTTGGTGCTCACCTCGCTACCAAAGTTGTGCATGAGAACGCTAGAGGTAAGCGCTCTCCTCCCGACTACAGTGCTGAGAACACTTTAGATTAACGCTCTCCTCACGACCACAATTGTGAAGACAAAAGAGATCAGCGCTCTCATCGACCACAACTGTGAGAACACTAGTGCTCTCTTCGCAAAAACAATTGTGTGAAAGTAGAGGACAGCACTCTCGTCGCGACCACAGTTGTGAAAACAATAGAGATAGGCGCTTTCTTCTCAGCCAAAGTTGTGAGTAGACCAGAAATCCTTTCCTTGCGACTACAAATGTGAGAAGACGGGAGAACAGTGCTCTCCTCCCGGCCTAGGTTGTGAGAGATGAACATTAGAGACCCTAGCTGCCCTCGCGGCTATAGTTTTGAGAAGGCTAGAGATCAGCGCTCTCACTGTGACCATTATTGTGAGAAGACTAGAGAACAGCGCTCTCCTCGCGGACAAAGTTGTGATAACACTAAAGATAAGCGCTCTCCTTGCGACGACAAGTATGGACACTAGAGATATTAGTTGTACTCGCGACCACACTTTTGAGAAGACTAGAGATCAGCGCTCTCCCTGCGACGATAGTTGTGAAAACATCAGAGATCAGCGCTGTCCTGACAACATTGCTGTGCAAACACTGCAAATAAGCGCTCTCCTCGCGACCACAGTTGGGAGAAGCCTAGAAATCCGCACCCTCCCTGCGACAACGCTAGTGTGTGTTTGAGATTCGCGTCCCGCTAATAACTAGGTCAAATGGAGACTGGACCTCCGTTTAAAGACTCATCCGAAAGTCTGAACTCGACCAAGGTTGTATGAACACGGAGAGACAGGCGCTTCCCTCGCAATCACAATAGGAGACTGTAGTCATCAGCGCTCTCATGATTAGAGAGAATTATATAGATAGTCCCTCCCAGGGTCCACAGTTGTACGAACAATTGGGATAAGCGTTCTCCTCATTACCACAACTGTGAGACTAGTGTTTGGCTGCTCTCAGTTGTAAAGGGAGTACCAAGCGACAACTCTTGTGAGAACACTAGGAGTAGACGCTCTTCTCACGACCAAAAGTTTGAGAACACTTCAGACAGGCACTCGCCCCGCTGCCACAAGAGATAAGACACTCTCTTCACTACCACAATTGTGAGAACACTATAAACCAACGCTCTTCTCGCGATCACAATTGTGAGTGAACTAGAAATCAGCGCTCTGAGATAAGCTCTCAGCGCGATCACATTTGTGAGAAGACGAGAAATAGGCGCTCTCCTCTCAATTGTGAGAACACTAGAGATAGGCGCGTTTATCGCGACCCCAGCTGTAAGAAGACTGGAGAAAAGCTATTTCCTCGTGTCTACAACAGTGAGTATAGGTGATGCAACCTTTTATTCAAATACTCTACAAAGCACCAAAAGTCAACTTTAGACTGTCTGAGGAGTGAGAACCTATCAGGTTTGTCAATGTACATGTATTCTATCGTAATCTTCAGAAGGTTGAAGGACGCTAGAACAAGTAGAGATAAGAGAAATAGCGGAAGCCTAAGATATGGCCTTATGCAATGCGCAGAACAGAAGCGACGCAGTTGAGTGACTTCCGGTGTTAGTTACGTTACTAGGATACGACGTCTAAGGCGCCATTTTCAATTCAGAGACTGCAACGCTTTCTAAATCTATCACAGTTATTCATTTTAAACCTTCATTTGTGAACATTATAGCGGCAAAAGTAGTGCAATGGAGAAGATGAACGGTAGGTTTACTATGCTGTTGTTTTAAAGAGATATTTATTCCAAATGTTGTTGCTGTTTATCTACAAAGCATTTTAACGCTGCTTATGAACACTGTTCCAAATATTTAATAGTTATACGAAGTGCATTCAGGAGCGGGTCATGTTTTGCAGATAAACAACAACAACAACAACATGTTTTTTTCTTAAATCTCATTTTCTTTTGTGTTCTCTGCTTTATCTTTCTTTCTCTATATACTGCAACACCCTCTCACGAGGATTGCGTGCAGGTGTACATTAAATACACTCCTGGGGCCAGTTGTTCAAAGCATCGTTAGCTTAACGAGCTCGTTAGTGGTCATATTGTTAACTGTTCTAGCAAGTTTAATACTTAAAATTTTGGTATTTTTGCTGAAAAACTGTGAGCAGCTTTTGCAAATGCAAAAGCTGCTCACATTTTTTCAGCAAAAATGTTAGCATACTTTCCTTAATAAATGATCAAATTTTTAACAATACGCTACCTAACAACGTCGTTAGTTTTAAACAACTGGCCCCAGGTTTGCAGGATGAAAGCCTACACAGTATTCATGTAATTACGGTAGGAATCTTTTTCCTGCGCAGGTAACAGGGGACCTCCAGAAAACGCCCCGTTCCGAGGGACGGTGTACTTTGTGGCATTCATCCTTGCAAATGATGCCAGTGGGGATTGTTCGGACAACCCGATTTTCTTACCGCTGCCGGGAATTGAACCGGGGGCCTTTAGCATGATAGGCAAGTACACTGACACTAAGCTACCACGCTGCTGAGTAAGAGTGTAACAGTATGAAATAAAATTTAGCACGGGCGTATTCGGACAGAACCAGATGTTTAGCCAGAAGAAAAATATTGTTAAAGGAAGGACATTATTTTTTTCTCCGAAAGTTTGTTCAGAGTTTAATAACCTAGTCAACACTATTTAGGTTATATCGATCTACCAAACTAAACCCTTTCCGGGGCAAGCTTATACATTTTGGTTGACCAGAACATTCCACATTCTTTTGCCAGAAACTGGCAATGACTCTTCTTGAGAAAGCGGCAAGAAATAATGACTGTAGCACAGATTTCATGATCAATCTCCAAAAACCCATTATGCCGGTCTGGCAGTTATAGGACCAACGTCTTCTTGATCACCAGTCTGGGCTGGCGAGACCGGCTATCTCCGAAAGAGGGCTACTCTAATATAGAGGAATTTGCTAATTCCTATCTTTTAGAGCAGCCCCGATGACATTGAGTGAGTGAGTTTTAGTTTTACGTCCCACCAACAGCTAAGGTCATACGGAGACGGGACCTCGGTTTAAAGACTCATCCGAAAGTCTGGAGAAGCCCGGAATCGATCCTGCGATCCCTGGTTTACAAGGCGAGTAGCGTAACCACTGCACCACGGAGGCTTCTAATCCGATGACATTGAAGGAATGATGCTTATATTAAAGTAATTCCTCCTAACAGAGCTGTACATATATCTCATTGCGCAAAGGCGTAATATTCGTCATTACGTAAATGCGTAAAAAGCGTCACCGGCTCTACGCCAATGAACAGTGATTAAACCTACAGTATATAATTGCAACACGCAGCACTATGACCTTGTCCGGAACAGTCCTTCGTGGGCGCATACTGTCCGTGTTGGGGACATTGCAGTTACACTTATAGAATATCAACATTGCAGCCTGAATCGCTCACCTGACGTCAATCATTGATATGAGGCATTGTTGATATAAGGCATCGTTAATATGAGGCGTCGTTGATATAAGACAACGGTGATACGAGGCATCAGTGATATGAGGCATCAGTGATATGAGGCAGTGATGATATGGATGATGAGTATAGAATGCTGTTAAGGGGTTTATGTGTCCCCCACCCCTGTTATTACATTTTATTCGGCAGTGAGCAGCTATAGATGTAATCGCCACGGTATAACACAGAGGCAAAAACTGGTTGGTGAAACAGTCATTACTGTGAATATACTGGTTAATATAAAGTTTATATAAAACATTATGGTGCCATAAACACTCATCAGGTCCTTATCATCAACAGGAAGGGAGAAAGAACATTATGTTAAGTATGTGAGGGTGTGAATGAGTGTGTGTACTTCATGTGTCATTCAAGTGTGATTCAAGTGTATTCCACTTGTATTAAGACAGAAATTTAATTGGACCCAGACTAATTTTCATTCTGTCTTAACCTAAGTGGAATAGATTGCGAGTCAACTGTCCCTTTAAGTTTGTCTTTGTAAAATTATGTAACCAGTGTTGTTTATAATAATTAGACTTATTCCATATAAATATTGTAAATGATTCTAAGTATCTTAGAATTTCCTTT
The DNA here is from genome assembly GCA_963580285.1 of Lucinisca nassula. Lineage (NCBI taxonomy): Eukaryota > Metazoa > Mollusca > Bivalvia > Lucinida > Lucinidae > Lucinisca > Lucinisca nassula. The sequence goes on from OY757018.1 coordinate 25,730,420, forward strand.
GCGTTAATGCCCCACAAGTGGACATAGATTCTTGGTTCACTCGTGTTGTCCCGTAACATATACGTTTTGCCAGCCCCCGACATATGAAACAAGTGTCTTTGGTGGGAACAGTGTATTGAACATAGCTTCAGAAACTGTCCGTGCTGGGAACAGTCTATTAAACATACCTACAGAAGTGAACGTGCTGGGAACAGTCTATAAATCATTGCTCCAGAAAGTTTCCGTCATGGGAACAGTCTAATTGACATAGGTTCAGACAGTGTCCTTGGTGGGAACAGTCTATTAAACATACCTACAGGGGTGTCCGTCCGTCTATAGAACATACCTTCAGAAGTGTCCGTGCTGGGAAGAAACTAATATTCATAGCTACAGAAAGTATCCTTGTCGGGAACAGTCTATTAAACATAATTACAGAAAGTGTTCTTGGTGCCAACAGTCTATTAAACATGGCTACAGAAAGTGTCCTTGGTGGGGACATTCTATTAAACATAGCTACAGAAAGTGTCCTTGGTGGGAACAGTTTATTAAACATAGGTATAGAAAGAGTCCTGGTCGAAAACAGTCTATTAAACATATATACAGAAGTGTCCGTGCTGGAAACAGCCTATTAAACATAGCTACAAAAGGTGTCCATTCTGGGAACAGTCTATTAAACATAGCTACATGAAGTGTCCTTGGTGGGAACAGTCTGTTAAAAACGGCTACAGAAAGTGTCCTTGGTGGGGACATGCTATTAAACATAGCTACAGAAAGTGTCCTTGGTGGGAACAGTTTATTAAACATACGTATAGAAAGAGTCCTTGTTGGAAACAGTCTATTAAACATATATACAGAAGTGTCCGTGCTGGAAACAGGCTATTAAATATAGCTACCAATAGTGTCCATGCTGGGAACAGTCTATTAAACATAGGTACATGAAGTGCCCTTGGTGGGAACAGTCTGTTAAAAATGGCTACAGAAAGTGTCCTTGGTGTGAACATTCTATTAAACATAGCTACAAAAAGTGTCCATGCTGGGAACAGTCTATTAAACATAGCTACATGAAGTGTCCTTGGTGGGAACAGTCTGTTAAAAACGGCTACAGAAAGTGTCCTTGGTGGGGACATTCTATTAAACATAGCTACAGAAAGTGTCCTTGGTGAGAACATTCTATTAAACATAGCTACAAAAAGTGTCCATGCTGGGAACAGTCTATTACACATAGCTACATGAAGTGTCCTTGGTGGGAACAGTCTGTTAAAAACGGCTACAGAAAGTGTCCTTGGTGGGGACATTCTATTAAACGTAGCTACAGAAAGTGTCCTTGGTGGGAACATTCTATTAAACATAGCTACAAAAAGTGTCCATGCTGGGAACAGTCTATTAAACATAGCTACATGAAGTGTCCTTGGTGGGAACAGTCTGTTAAAAACGGATACAGAAAGTGTCCTTGGTGGGGACATTCTATTAAACATAGCTACAGAAAGTGTCCTTGGTGGGAACAGTTTATTAAACATACGTATAGAAAGAGTCCTTGTTGAAAACAGTCTATTAAACATATATACAGAAGTGTCCGTGCTGGAAACAGCCTATTAAACATTGCTACAAAAGGTGTCCATGCTCGGAACAGTCTATTAAACATAGCTACATGAAGTGTCCTTGGTGGGAACAGTCTGTTAAAAACGGCTACAGAAAGTGTCCTTGGTGGGGACATTCTATTGAACATAGCTACAGAAAGTGTCCTTGGTGGGAACAGTTTATTAAACATACGTATAGAAAGAGTCCTTGTTGGAAACAGTCTATTAAACATATATACAGAAGTGTCCGTGCTGGAAACAGCCTATTAAACATACGTACCAATAGTGTCCATGCTGGGAACAATCTATTAAGCATAGCTACATGAAGTGTCCTTGGTGGGAACAGTCTGTTAAAATGGCTACAGAAAGTGTCCTTGGTGGGAACATTCTATTAAAACATAGCTACAAAAAGTGTCCATGCTGGGAACAGTCTATTAAGCATAGCTACATGAAGTGTCCTTGGTGGGAACAGTCAGTTAAAAAATGGCTACAGAAAGTGTCCTTGGTGGGAACATTCTATTAAAAATAGCTACAAAAAGTGTCCATGCTGGGAACAATCTACTAAACATACGTATAGAAAGAGTCCTTGTTGGAAACAGTCTATTAAACATATATACAGAAGTGTCCGTGCTGGAAACAGCCTATTAAACATTGCTACAAAAGGTGTCCATGCTCGGAACAGTCTATTAAACATAGCTACATGAAGTGTCCTTGGTGGGAACAGTCTGTTAAAAACGGCTACAGAAAGTGTCCTTGGTGGGGACATTCTATTGAACATAGCTACAGAAAGTGTCCTTGGTGGGAACAGTTTATTAAACATACGTATAGAAAGAGTCCTTGTTGGAAACAGTCTATTAAACATATATACAGAAGTGTCCGTGCTGGAAACAGCCTATTAAACATACCTACCAATAGTGTCCATGCTGGGAACAGTCTATTAAGCATAGCTACATGAAGTGTCCTTGGTGGGAACAGTCTGTTAAATTGGCTACAGAAAGTGTCCTTGGTGGGAACATTCTATTAAAACATAGCTACAAAAAGTGTCCATGCTGGGAACAGTCTATTAAGCATAGCTACATGAAGTGTCCTTGGTGGGAACAGTCAGTTAAAAATGGCTACAGAAAGTGTCCTTGGTGGGAACATTCTATTAAACATAGCTACAAAAAGTGTCCATGCTGGGAACAGACTATGAAGCGTATTACAGAAAGTGTCCGTGGTGGGAACAGTCTTTTAAATATACCTACAGAAAGTGTCCATGCTGGGACCAGTCTTTTAATGATAGCTTTAGAAAGTGTCCGTGCTGGAAAATGTCTACTAACCATAACTACGAAAAGTGTCCTTGGTGGGAACAGTCTATTTAACATACCTATATAATTGTCCGGGCTGGGAACAGTCTATAAACATACCTACAGAAGTGTCTATGCTTGGAACAGTCTATAGAACATACCTACAGAAAGTGTCCTTGGTGGGAACAGTCTATTAAACATACCTATTTAAATCGTCCTTGCTGGGAACAATCTATTAAAGGAGTCCATGTATAGAATCCACCAATCGCTAAAAACAATTGCAGGAAATTGTTCAAATGTCTAGTTTGCTTTAAATCATGTGTATTAAATAAGGCTAAAAGGGATGCCCTTTGAGAACCATGAACCATGAACGCATTCAAAAACGAAAATAGCAGAATCCATTTGTTGTTTGGGCCAGACAAGCTTGTTTCGGCCATCAAGGCCTCATCAGTAGCCCTAAAAGAAATGCTGAAAACGAGTATCAGCGGTTACGAGTATCAGCGTAAAACGTGGAAAATGACGTTGAAAGTTGACGTTACGTCAGAATGAATTTCCAGTTTAATTTAACGTCATGCGGCAAATTTTGATTACGGATTATTTTGCTCCAGACAAGTGGAAAGTGCATGGATTTGTATGCGGTTTGTAGCCTGCTTCCACAATAGAATAATTTTTGTCTTTTAGTCAGAATGTTTCTTTTGTAAGGACTAATTGATTCTTAATTAGCTGGGTTAAATGCTTCTTTAAATGGACATTTTATTGACTCCTTTGATATTCATTTGGGATCACGATACAATAAAAAACATCCCTTCGAATTCAACGTTGTTCTTCTTCTTTGTCCTGATGCAAAATAAATAGATGACTGACGGATGTTTTTAAGGTAACCGGGCGCCAAGGGCACATAGGGGCTACCCCCAGTTCGCCAGCTGGGATTAGTTGTAGGTACTGCTCTTTTCCCTAGGCTGCCAATATGCTGACTCCTGTCTGCTTGACAGATATCAGCTAGCCGATTGGGAATTAGGTGACTTCTTTCGCGGCTGATTGACGGTTGTTTTTAAGGTAACCCGGCGCCATGGGCACATAGGGGCTACCCCCAGTTCGCCATCTGGGATCAGTTGTAGGTACTGCTCTTTTCCCTAGGCTGCCAATATGCTGACTCCTGTCTGCTTGACAGTTATCAGCTAGCCGATTGGGAGTTAGGTGACTTCTTTCGCGGAGGATGTGAGAAGTAGGTCAATCCCACCTCCCACATCCCCCGCTCAAGATGTCATGTAGGCACAGAACGCACCCAATGTTAAGCGTTTGTCCTGTAAAATGGGCAGTCCTCTGGCGGGGTTCGAATTTTGAATGCAGATGCAGACCAATGGTCGGGCTGTAGAATGTTGCCAATTCCGGCTGCAAAATGTGTCAGTACACAGCCCTTGTCTGACCGAGGAAAAAAGCTTCTCATGCATTATCGGTTTTGGCTTCCATTAGACTCTACCCCCACCCCTGCCGTGGTAGAGAAAACGCCTATGGACACGGTGCTTGTTAAAGGGTGATGATGCATTTAATTTTGAATTTTGAACGGCGGCCAAAAGTGAGCCAGGAATGGTTACTATTAGACCAGCCAATTTCGGCTATTGCAAAATGTCCTAGTACCCGTGCTCTACCACCTTGTGATCACGCCTATGCTGTGTCGCCACCCCCAGGTCTCTACAAGGATAATCTTGGTAGTACCATGTACTACTGGCCCCTAGTTTCGTCGCGTTGGGATGTCATATGTTGGTGTTTTGGTTGTTGCTTTTCTCTTAGTTTGTAGTTAATCCAGCCAATCAGTGTGCAGTTGGTGACTTCTATCGCGGAGGATGCGAAAGGAGGTCAATCCTATTTTGCTTCTTAGCTTTTCAGTTTCTGAAAAGGTGATGCTTTCATCGACGTAGGATGTCGAGTTCTTATAAATTCGTAAGTGGGTCAATTGGGACCGGACCGCCATATTTGCATATCATTATCTCATCTTACGTGAAGGAGGATATCATATTGGGGATATATGGATTGTAATACATTATGGATTAGTTCTGATTGTATGTGGAAGTGTTGTAACCCTCTTTTGTTCAGGATCAGTGTGGTTAGAATTAAAACGTTTACACATAGGCGTGTCTTTTTAGTGGTGAAAAGTTATGTGGTTTGGCAAAGGCGAGTATGTGGCTAACCAGCCATTGTGCAATTTCGCTTTTATTTCATTTTGAACGGTCGGTCTAAAAGGCTTTTTAAGGGTCTTCCTGTGTCCAAATCCCTATCAAATTTGGTCATTACCGTTGCCCCGCCTATTAAATTGTTCTGTATTTGACCTACTCCAGAAATGTATGCTCCGTTCTGACAGCATGCTGTCTTCGCTTCGCACATTTCCGGGTTTCATCAGGAGGGTGTCCCCAAGGTGGCCTCTACGAGGCAGCCTTCTGGGTACCCAGCTGATGACTTCTCGGTAGGTATCCTACACGAGGTATGGTGGGTTTCCCCGTCAAGGATCCCCGTGTACCTGCAAGAGAAATTATGTTTAGTGTATATTGGAGTTAGGGTTAGGGTTAGGGCTAGGGTTAGGGTTACATAAGCCTAAGTTTAGACTTGTCTATCGCCGATATGTTACGTCGGCGGAGCACTCATAAGTGCAAAGCAAATGAGCCGCAACCACAGCGCCACGCTTCAGCTCAACCGGCTCTAGTCCAAGTCATGTAGGGTAGGGTCTGTAAGGGATAGAAGCAGAGCTCATGTAACCACTATGTAACCACTATGTAAGCATGTGTGGGTTTTGTGTTCCCCCCGCACCCATGTAACCAAGGACCCCGGACCACCGCCCCGGGAACGGTCAGTCCGCCCAAGGTGGGGGATTCTTTCGCGGAGGACGCAACTTACTATTAGTATCAAAATAATTTCAACTTTGAAAAGGTTTATTACCAGCAAATATTTTGTCACCAATACAAACTGGAATAGATTCATAAAACTTTATGTTAGGCATATTTTTATGTATTTTTTAATTGAAATCCTTTAATCAAAATTAAAGTGATTAACCAAATTATTGAAAAATATGCAGAGTGTTGAATTTTGTGTTTGTTTTGATTTGTTACGCCCCTTGAAAGTCTTATAAATAACTTAGTATGACACGCCAACTATTCAACAAAAATGCGAGGCGTTATCAAATTTCATAACAGTCATAAAAATAAATAACTTTTAATAAACGACGACTGTTATTCGTTTGACCCAAATGAAGAGAATAGAACACGATACATTTAAATTAATATGCAAAGATAACCCAAATTTTATGGTTTTCTGTATCTACAACTGCTAATTTCCAGTGTCCCCACCACGGACACTTTGTTCCGGCGAACGACTGCTCCCACAAGCGACATCATGTTGTGTGTTGCAAATATACCCTACTCGATTAAACGCAGAATTTCAAAAAAGATACAACTACAACACTGAGAAACTTAGAGAACTGTACTATCCTCGCAGCCACAACATTGAAAAACCTGGAAATCTGAGCTGTCCTTGCGGCCACAACTATGTGAAACGTAGAGTTCATAGCTCTCCTCGTGACCATAATGTTGAGAAACCTAGGGGCAAAGTTTTCTCGCACCCATAACAGTAAAGGAAAGCGTTATCTGAAGATCAGGGCCCAGTTGTTCAAAGCATCGTTAGCTTAACGAGCTCGTTAGTGGTCATATTGTTAACTGTTCCAGCCAGTTCAATATCTAAAATTTTGGTATTTTTGCTGAAAAAATGTGACACTTTTTCAGCAAAAATATCAGCATATTTGCCATAATAAATCATCAAAGTTTTAACGATACGTTAACTAACGATGCCGTTAGTTTTGAACAACTGGCCCCAGGGCTCTCCCCACGGTCGCAACAGCGAGAAACCTGGAGATCAGAATCTTCTTAGCGACCACAACAGTAAGAAACTTGAAGATCTGCGCTCACCTCGTAGCTACCACATTGAAAACCCTGGAGACCGCTCTCTGCGTGGTTAAAACAGTGAGAAATCTGGTGATGGAGCAAACCAATCAGCGCACTCTTCGCGGACACACCAGTGAGAATTTCAGCTATCCCTTAGAGATCACAACAGTAAGCATGGCAACAACGGTAAGATGCCTAGATATCAGCTTTGTGCTGATGCGACAACAACTAAGAAGGTTAGAGCCTCAGCGCTGTCATCGCCACCCCACAAAGCCCCCCCACCCCCCCCCCCCCCACCCCACCCCCCCCCCCCCCCCCTCGACCACACATCCACCCACCACTATGAGAAACCTAGACTTCAACGCTTTCCTCGTGACCACAACCATGGTCGCCTAAAGATCAATTCTCTCCTAGCAATTTCATTACCTCCTGGCAGCCAAAACAATAACGCCAATTACAATACAGTCGAGATAGCAACGCTCTCTTCGAGGCCACACAATGCTGAACCCCCTAGGGATCAGCAGCACTCTCCTCTCGACCAGTAACGTGAAAAACCTAGAAAGCTAAACACTAGCCCACTCAGCACCAGTGTGAAACAGAGAGACTAGACTTCCCATGATGGCCACAATAGCGAGCTGCCTAATGGTAAGAGTTGTACAGTAAGACTCAATATATTAAGACCGCATTTGGGACTGTTCAAAAGTGGTCTTTAAGACCACTTTTGAACAGTTCCAAAGGTGGTCTATCGATAAGAGACACCAGGTGTAGAAAACACAAAGAAGAATAACTGAAACCGTCTCAGTAAGCTTTTAAAACACAAAGAATAAAAAAACTGAAACCGTCTCAGTAAGCTTTTAAAACACAAAGAATAAAAAAACTGAAACCGTCTCAGTAAGCTTTTAAAAGCAGATTTAGTCTTCATTTTAGGTGGTCTTAATAGCGGAATTTACTGTACTTGTGACGGCCCCCGCCCCTCGTGGCTTGAAGAAATAGATGGGCTGCTCGATGCTTCCACGCAGAGCTGAAACTGACTGCACACGGGCACTGGTAAACGGCTTAGAGGATCTAAGCCTGCGCAGGCAAAGCGCTGCGAGTCAGACCACCCATGCTTATAAACCTTATTGGTTTGATTGGGCGACAGAGCTTGAAATGTCATTTCGTCTCATTGTCGTGTAAAAGTCTCACAGAATTGGAAGCAACGTCTCTAAAATGACCTATACAGTGTCGAGGGGAACGTTAAACCACAAATCAAACAAATAAACCAATTACCGAGCTATCATCGCGACTACAACAGACTCTGCTCGCGATAAAAAAAAAAAAAAGTGAAAAGCCTGAGAATCAGTGCTGTCGAGCAATAGTTATGGCGCTCGCCTCGCGCTCATGACAGTGAGAGGCCTAGCGATCACTACTGTCGTGCAGCAACAACAGTAAGAAACCGAGAGACCAGCACTCACCTTGCACTCAAAACAGTTAGAAGGCTTGAGATCAGTGTTGTCGCGCAGAGACAACAGTAAGAAACCTAGGGACCTGCGCTCGTATCGCGCTCATAACAGTAAAGACATTTGAGATCAGTTATGTCGCATCAACATAAGTGAGAAATCCGGAGACTTGCGCTCTCATCTCGCCTAGAGCAGAGAGAAGCCAAGAGATCAGTGCTGTCGCGCACCAGCATAACGAAAGATGCGGAGACTTGCGCTCGCATCTCGCCTATAGCAGTGAAAAGCCAAAAGATCAGTGTTCTCGCGCAACAACATAAGAAAGAAGCCTAGAGACCATCGCTCTCTCATCGCGCTTAACACAGTGAGGAGCATGGGGATCACCCGTGTCGAGCAAAAGTAAAAGCGCTCGCCTGGCGCTCATGACAGTGAGAGGCCTAGCGATCAGTACTCTCGTGCAGTAACAACAGTAAGAAACCTAAAGATCAGCACTCTCCTTGCGCTCAAAACAGTTAGAAGGCTTGAGATGAGTGCTGTGGCGCAGCAACAACAGTAAGGAGCCCAGGGACCTCTCGTATCACGATCAATGTTGTCGCGCAGCAAGATAGGTGACAAATGTGGAGACTTGCTTTCGCATAGCGCTCATTGCCGTGAGAAACCAGGAGATAAGGTCTGTCGCGCAACAACAAAAGGAAGAAGTCTAGCGACTAGCGCTCTCATCGCCATCGCGCTCATAACAGCGAGAAGCCGATAGAGATCAGTGCTATCGCGCAGCAACAACTGTAAGAAACATAAAGACCAGCGCTCTTCTCGCACATAATAGAGGTAAGCATAGAGATCAGTGCTGTCGCGCAGCAACAACAGTAAGAATTCTAGAGACCAGGGCGCTCCTCGCGCTCATAGCGGTGCGATCAATAGAGATCAGTGTTGTCTTGCAGCAACAGAGACCAGCGTTCTCCTCGCGCTCATAACAGCGAGATCCCTAGATATCCGCTCTGTCGCGCAGAGGCCTAGAGACCAGCGCTCTCCTCGCACAGTAGATCACTAGAGATCAGTACTGTTGCTCAGCAACAACAGTTAGAAGCCTAGAGACCAGCGCTCTCTTCGCACACATAACGGTAGATCCCTAGAGATCAGTGCTGTCACGAAGCAACAACTGTTAGAAGGCTACAGACAAGTGCTCTCCTCGCGCTCATAACAGTGAGATCTCTAGAGATCAAAGCTGTCGCCCAGCAACAACAGTTAGAGGCCTAGAGACCAGCGCCCTCATCGCACTCATAACTGTGAGATCCCTGGAGATCAATTCACTAGAAAGAAGCTTTGAGACCAGCGCTCTCGTCCGGGATGAAATGTCATAAAGTGCAACGTCCTTCGGATCTGGATGTTAATTGGAGACACCTTGTGTAGTGAGAGTCATACCCTGTGAATGTACCCCTCTAGGCGTAGGCAATTCGGGGTGTATACAATATACACTGCTGATGTCCTCCACGGAGGTTACCCCTTAAAATGCAAATCATTACATTTGTCGTCTGCTGGTTACTTTTTACAAACAGTGTGGACCCAGGTCAGACTTCTCCTCTAAGAGCAGCCTGATCAGGATCCACACTCTTTGTCTGTATGCAAAAATATTTTTAAAAAGTTCGCAAAAAGATTCAGCAGACGACATAAGAAGACGACATTTTCATATGTATTTTTTTTCTAGGCGTTTTGCCTGGAGACAAATGAAAAATGAAAGGCCGCAGGCCAAGTGTCCCCCGACGTATGAAATGTCAGTATGTGGTGAATATGTCTACAACATATATGTTGTTAACCATGTTTTGGAATTTTAAAATCCTTTAAACCTGCTCATTTTTTTAAATTTTATTAAAGTTGTAAGGAACGATTTATGGAAAAAAGTGGCCTCCAAAACCGTAAATGATGATTTTTTAAGATGAATGGGGAGCTGCAACATTCATGTGGACAATAGCTGAAAGGTTTCGTCAAATTGAAAACTGCAATAATAGTTGCAGGGCCAACAGTTCTTTTGGAAAAAAAAGAGATAATTCTGGTAAACATCAGTACAGCATGACTAAAATCAGATATTATCAACTTCAAATCATGGGAACAAAAACTGTAAAGTTTCACCAAAATCCCTTGAAAAATTGATGGAGGAGTTGTGGAGACAAGAAGTTATTGTTGACAGAATGGTAACAACTGACCAAGGGCCAAAACGAAAGTTCAGTAACCCGTTGAGCATGACCTGGAGAAAATATGATCATCTTCAGGTCATGTGAACAATAACCAGAAAATTTCATGAAAGTCCCTTGAAAACTTTAGGAGGAGTTGCGGAGACAAGAACTTCTGATGATAAAATGGCTAAAAGCGACAAAGGGTCATAACTCTGGTAAAAACACTCAAGCGTAACCTCGGTATTATGTAACGGGAAGGTTTCACTTAAATCCAATGAAAACCTCAAAAGGAATTGCAGAGGCAATACTTACTGTTGGAAAATGGCCAAAGTGCCATAACTCTGGTAAAAATCAGTCGAGCATGACTTGATGAAATATTATTATCTTCAGATCATGGGAACAACAACTGCACATTGTCATCAAACTCCCTTGAAAACTGTAGGAGGAGTTGCGGAGACAATATTTTGCCTTGGACGGACTGATACGACGGACGGACGGAAGGCAGGATGGACGGACGGACGGAAGAACGGACCCATTACTATAGTCCTTTTCGACTAACGTCGGAGAACTAAAATAAGTTTTGAATAGTCAGGAGTTAAAGAGTTGACCACTTTTTTCCGTGGGATATAGCTTGTAGAAAAGCGAACAGGAAGTTCCGAAAGTTGCCTCCCTTCGAAAAATGGCGGAAAATCTGCCAGCTGTTTCCATTCCCCTTAAAACATATTGTCTCCCTCGTCATTAAGAAACGGTACTGGCTCCGGAGTCTAAACCTTATCGCGACGTCATGTAATGCGTTACGGAAGCGACGTTGTTGACTTCCGGTGATAGTTGCGTTACTAGGTTACGACGTCCAAGACGCCATTTGCAATTCTGCGATAGCAACGCTTTACAGAGCTCTCCAAATAACTCATTTTAAAGCTTATTTCTAAGAAGAAACTGCGGTTTAATTAGTATAGATAGCAACATGAATGGTGAGTTTACTTGATGGTTATGTTTAAAGTTAATATTTACTCGAAATGTATGATTTGTTAACTGTTTGTTTGCAGATTTAAAAATGAGACTTGGTGGGTGAGGTAATGTTTTTTTTTTTAAATCTCAAACCGCGCTACTTGCATTGTTTAAGAAACAAAACAACACGAAATAATAATAATAAAAAATAACAAGATGATGTTTGAGATGCTCGTATACTATCTTATGATGCCAGTCTTAGGAGTTTTAAATTGTAGAGCAGGACAAACAACTCAACTGACAAGCATTATTTTTGTTTTATTTTTATAACGCTACAGGCTATGGAAAACCAGAATAATTTCGGTTTCTCATCAAAACGAATGATCGGAGCACATGTCAATGACTCTCTGATGTTCAAAAAGTCCATATGGAATAATAAGCAAGTAAAGCTTGCTGCTCGTTCCGCGTATGGGCATTTTCGACTACAATAACGCTCTTCTAGTGACTAGTGTAAGACCTTGGTAACTCGAAGATCCGTGCTCTCCTCGCGACCAAAACTGAGAGAAACTTGCACATCAGTGGTTTCCGCGCGACAAACAGTAAATATCCTACAAAACAGCACTCAGCTGGCAATACAACGGTAAATTTCTATGAAAATTGCGCGCTACTTATCGGCACAGCGCTTCTTGTCCGACCATTAATATGATGAGCAAAGAGACTAGCGCTCTGCGCGCTACCAAAACAGATCAGTCTAGAAAATAGCGAATATAACAGTGTGAACCCTACAGATCACAACTTTGCTAAACCAGAACATTCGCGTACAACTCCATGCGATCACAATGAGAACCCAAGGGACCAGCGTCACCCCGACAGTAAGTATCACAGAGGTCAGCACTCTCGGCCAGGCCACAAAAATGAGAAGCCCTTAATTAAGCGCCCACCTCTCATCACGATGATGAGACGCCCAAAACTCACCCGTCGATCCGTGGTCACAACGGGAAGCGCTCTCCGCGTCACATTGAACATGAACCTACAAACTAGTGCTCTCTGTTTGACCATAACCGGCCAGCGGGAGAGCTTGTACACAGCTCGGAGGCCCTTCTCTCTATCTCCCCCTCTCCCTCCCTCTCTCTTTCTCTTTCTGCGCAAGTACAGAGTACAACGCTATCAACACTACCTGTTTGACCGTAGCGGAATAGCGCTCTTCGTATATGTACAGTTGTCTGTTGAGGCCAGAACGTTGAGAAGCTGAGTTCGGCGGTTTCCACTACTGCTAACTAAAATCAGTCACTCCATTCAGTTGTAGATGCGTACCCGAGTTAAACTGTGTCGCGAAATGCGCAAATTTGTCTTCTTGGTTGTGAGCTATGCAAACACACTTGTCAGCCTACTAAATGTTTTGGGACGATTGTTTATCAATCGACCATAATTTATAAAGCACAAGTAAATGTTCAGCGTTAAAGTTCACGTGGCAATCACTGATTTGTTGGAAATCCAGGTAATTTATTTATAAAAAAAAAAATAGCAGCATCAATTTTATCGCAGTGAGGTCAGTGTGTTGCGTAATAGGGTTATTCATAGAATCTGGGCTGGAAGTATGGGTTTGCCTTGACATACACTATATACCCAGATCAGACGACGCAAAACGCGGCGTCTGATCAGGGTCTTCACTGTTTGTTAACGTACAGGAATTTAAGAAAAGACACCGCAAAAAGTCTGATCAGGGTCTGCACATTTTGCTTAAAAACTCAAGTCTAAGGGGTTCATACACAAAACTGTTAGGTCTCAGTCCAGGACTATTTTCCCAGCCTACTCAGAGTCTACCAGTACTCTCAGTGCTTTGATAAGTTCGAATGCAGCCTACCCGGACTGCATGAAAAGGTTTTTGGTGATCGGATATCTAAATAGCGCACAGTGACGCTGATCTTAATATTTGCTTTACGCACCTGCTCAAATGTAGAGGCCAAATAAAAGCCAGCGAAAACAGCGGGCAGGACCAAAGCGTTAAAGACTCGCTGACTGTGTTGGTCAGAGACATAAAACATATATGAAGGAAGAAATATTTGGAAGAGACCTCGAAAATGATATCTCAGGCACGTTTTCAGTTTGTTTAAGTCTCATGCGAGGTTATGCCTAGCATGAAACTTAAACAACCTGAAAACGGGCCTGAGATTTCATTGTTGTGGTCCCACCCCCATCATTGATTTTTTCACCTACCAACTTAAAGAATGTGCCGCAAATAATCAAAATGCTTCGAAAGCTATTGCCATAAGACGAACACAGAAAGTCAATATATCCCTTAACACAAATGTAACAAAGCAAGAAGCCCATAAGGGCTTGAAGAAATATATGGGCTGCATGATGCTTCCACGCAGAGCTGAATCCGGCCCGCACACTAGTACTGGTAAACCGCTTAGAGGATCTAAGCCTGTCCAGGAACCGCGGTGCGAGGCGGACCGTCCATGCTAATAAACCCTATTGGTTTCATTGGGCGACAGGGCTTGAGATGTCATTTCATCTCAATGTCGGGTAAAAGTCCCACAAAATTGGAAGCAACGTCTCCAAAATGACCTTTACAGTATTGACGGGGACATTAAACCTCAAATCAAACAAAAACAAAACATAGCAAGAAAGTTAGAGCCTTTAATATACTTACCTTCCAAAGAAAGTGAGAAGCCTCCGTGGTGCTGTTGATACGCTACTCGCCTTATAAACCAGGGTTTTTGGATTCGATCCCAGGCTTCTCCGGACTTTCGGATGAGTCTTTAAACCGAGGCCCGTCTCCGCATAATCTTAGCTGTTGGTGGGACGTAAAACTCAAACACACTCACTGCAACGAAAGCTGTTGGAACACGTTTCCGTTGAGCTGCTCGAATCCATTTTAACCCTTTTTGTACCAGAAACCCCAAAATGGGTAACTGTCAAACAGTGCAGGACCAGATCAGATGCCTCAGAACGTGGCGTCTGATCAGGGCCTACACTGTTTGCAAGTTTGCAGAAAATTCAACCTGACACCCCAAAACTTTGAAATGGATTCCCGCTATATATAAGGAGGAAAACAAAAGGGTTAAATACATACCAAAGATTGATGCATGCTTAATATCCATTTCATTGGCAGTTGATTAAGAATATGATATTGTAGCTGACTGTTTGGATGGGGAAAACACGCAGTAGGAGACAGTTTTGAAAAAAGGGGTTCATGTTATCCTATACAAACATCACGTGAACAAGTCCGTGAAATGAAGACCCCCTAACCCCCCCCCCCCCCCCCCCCCAATTATATGGAGAAAACTGGGTTTACGGGGTATATATTATTTTTCATATTTCTGCTCATAGGTTTTTCGTATTTCTGCTCCAAGACATATGTTGTGAGTACCCGTTAGAACCGCCTCAATGAGGCGGTTCTAACGATATTTGGAGTAACAATAAGAACAAGAGCTGTCACTATAAGTGAGCAATACCCCGTGGGAGTCAATTTGAGGAAAAAATAGTGCGGACTAACCCACAAACCCACACACAAACCCACAAACAAACGGACAGTGCAAAATCTATATGCCCTTCTACGGGGGCATAAAAAATTAACAAAATTGTCGAAGAAATGTGGAAGTAGTTCGCGTCACAAGGTTTAAGAACGCGTTTTTAAGAAAATAAAGGGCCGTAACTCCTTCGCAGATGTTAGGATCAACGTGAACATTGTATTAGGCACCCCTTTACCTCACATGGAATGCATGTGCAAAGTTTCAGCTCAATCGGTGAAGAAATGTGGAAGTAGTTCGCCTCACAAGGTTTTCGAACGCGTTTTTCAGAAAATCAAGGACTTCGTCGCAGGTGATAGGATCAACTTGAAAATTGTGTTAGACAGCTCTTCACCTCACAAGGAATGCATGTGCAAAGTTTTAGCTCAATCGGTGAAGAAATGTGGAGGTAGTTTGCGTCACAAGAATTTTAACGCATTTTTGAGAAAATCAAGGGCCATAACTCCAAAACTCTCCATCCGAGCAGAATGAATTTTGTGTAAGGCACATCTACATATCATTGCAAATGTATATGCAAAAATGTAACAAAATTGTCGGAGAAATGTGGAAGTAGTTCGCGTCACAAGGTTAAAGAACGCGCTTTACAGACTATAAATGGCCGTAACTCCTTCGCAGATGATAGGATCAACGTGAAAATTGTATTAGGTACCCCTTTACCTCACAAGGAATTCATGTGCAAAGTTTCAGCTCGAACGGTGAAGAAATGTGGAAGTAGTTCGCGTTACAAAGTTTTCGAACGCGTTTTTCAGAAAATCAAGGGCCGTAACCCGTCACAGATGATAGGATCAACGTGCAAATTGTGTTAGGCACCCCTTCGCCTCACAGGGAATGTAAAGTTTCAGCTGAATCAGTGAAGAAATGTTGAAGAAGTTCGCATCACAAGGTTTGTAGCACATTTTTTTAGAAAATAAAGGGCCGTAACTCCTTCGAAAGGCAGCGACAGCAGTTTTTTAGACAAAGAAATCACACACTGCCATACAAAGGGATGTACATCTCATTGGTTTTTGGGTCATGTAATAGTCTCCATTTTATTTTGCTAGTATAGAGGCGCTTATTGGATTAGTCGACCAAAAGTAAAGTTATATAAACATCATTTGATGGGTAACAACAGCACGTATAAATGATGATGTTCACCTGACTCTCACTGACTTCTTTTTCTTTTCTTTTCTTTTTCTTTACAATAAGGGGAACTGTTAACCTCAAAGATATGAACCCTTTAAAGATATTTTGTCTACTTCATCAGTCAGGTTTCTTTTTCTTTTTGCTAAATTCTAAATTCAGCGCACCATGGCCAAGTATGACCGACTCAGTATATGACAGATATATAGATAAGGAAAGGTATTGGCCCTTGAGTCTACACCTTATCGCGACGTCATGTAATGCGCAACGGAAGCGACGTTGTTGACTTCCGGTGATAGTTACGTTACTAGGCTACGACGTCCAAGGCGCCATTTGCAATTCTGAGATAGCAACGCTGTCTAAAGCTCTCCAAATAGTTCATTTTAAAGCTTATTTCTAAGAAGACACTGCGATTTAATTAGGATAGAAATCAACATGAATGGTGAGTTTACTTGATGGTTATGTTCAAAATTAATAATTACTCGAAAATTATGATTTGTTAACTGTTTGTTTGCAGATTTAAAAATGAGACTTGGTGGGTGAGGTAATGTTTAAAAAACATAATTCGCAAACCGCGCTAAATGAATTGTTTAAGAAACAAAACAACATGAAATAAAAATTTTAACAAGTCGATATTTCCATTATTATATACATGTAGTTATAGCTTACAAAATGTGAATAAAAGGAAACGCGAATAATGCTACGGTTGTCCAGAAACTGCATGGATCATAGCATCGTAGCATCTTTTTTTTATTTTTATTTATTTATTTATTTTTATTTATTTATTTATTTATTTATTTTTATTTAGTTTTTTTTTAGTTCAGCTGTATGAAAATGGAATTTATACTGCTATTTGATACTTTTTTGCATTTTTGCTAAGGCTGTCCACTTAGGGTTATTGCATACTTATATCGGCATAAATGATGTTATCGATGTTCGTATACTATCTTATGATGTCAGTCTTAGGATGTTTATATTGTAGAGCGGGACAAACAAATCGACTGAGGAGCATATTTTTTTTATAACGCTTAAGACTGTGGAAAACCAGAAAAAATTCGGTTTCTCATCAAAACGAATGACTTCAGAAGGATGTGTCACTTATTTTTCTTTTTTTTTTTCACAAATTCTGTTGCGAATCTCGGAACACATGTCAATGACTCCGATCTCAAAAAGTCCATAAGCGAAGCATGCTGCTAGCTCCGCTAGCCTATTTGTATGTATGGCCAAAATGGGCGTATTGGCATTCTCGTCTACAACAACGCTATTCTCGTGACTAGTATACAACTTTGGTAACTAGGAAATCCGTGCTCTCCTCGCGACCACAACTGAGAGAGACTTGCAGACCAGCGGTTTCCGCACGACAAACAGTAAATATTCTACAAAACAGCGCTCACCTGGCAAATCATCAGTAAACTTTCTAGGAAACAGCGCTTTCCTCGCCGTCACAACTGTGAGATTCATAATGTTTAGTGCTCTCCTATAGACACCTCACTTCGCGCGCTCATTATTGTCAAATTCTAGAGTACAGCGCTTTCTGTGCGACCATAAATGTTATAAGTCAAGAACCTAGCGCTCTGCGCGCTACCAACACTAATTAGTCTAGAAAATAGCGACTATAACAGTAAGCATCCTACAGATCATAACTTTGCTGAACCAGGGGCCAGTTGTTCTAAACTAACGACGTCGTTAGTGAACGTATCGTTAAAACTTTGATCATTAAATATAGCAAATATGCTGAAATTTTTGCTGAAAAAATGTGAGCAGCTTTTGCATCCGCAAAAGCTTCTCACATTTTTTTAGCAAAAATACTATTTTTTTATATTGTACTTGCTGGAGGAGTTAACAATATGACCACTAACTAGTTGTTAAGCTAATGATGCTTTGAACAACTGTCCCCAGAACAATAGCGCTCTCCATTCGGTCACAATGAGAAACATATTGACCAGCGTCACCCCGACTATAACAGTAAGAATTCTAGAGGTCAGCACTCACCGCAAGGCCACAAAATTGAGAAGCCCTGAAATAAGCGCTCGTCTCGCATCACGATGTTTAGACGCCTAAAACTCATCCCTCGATCCGTGGTCACAACGGGTATCGCTCTCCATCTACGCCACAATGAACAGGAACCTACAAACCAGTGCCCTCTGTTTGACCATAACCGACAAGCGGGAGAGCTTGTACACAGCTCGGAGGCCTCTCTGGCTCTGGCTCTCTCTCTCTCTCTCTCTCTGCGCAAGTATTGAGTACAACGTTAGGGAACCCAATATCAACTCTTTCTGTTTGACCATAACGGAATAGCGCTCTCCGTATGTCTACAGTTGCCGAAGCTCGGAGCTTGGAGATCACCTCTGTTGTGGCCAGAATGTTGAGAAGCGGGGTTCGGCGGTTTCCACTACTGCTAACTAAAAGCCTGTCTGTCCATTCATTTGTAGATTTGTACCCGAGTTAAATCATGTCGTGACAAGCGCAGATTTGTCTTCTTGGATGTGAGCTCAGCAAACAGTCTTATCAGCCTAGTAAACTTTTTGGGTCGAGTGTTTATCAATCGACCCAAAGTTATAAAGCACAAGTAGCTGTCCAGTGACAATCACTGATTTGTTGGAAATCCAGGTAATTTATTTATAGAAAATAGCAGCATTAATTTTATCGCAGGGAGGTCAGCGTGTTGCGTAATAGGGTACTCCAGGACTATTGGTTTGGCTTGGCAAATAGTGTAGACCCAGATCACACGCCGCAGAACGCGGCGTCTGATCAGGTCTACACTTCATTCTTTAAGTACAAGGATTTAAGCGGCCCCCGCGTCAAAATAGCCCATATCGAATATTCTATAGCTTCTGATACGCATCAAAGATACGAAACCCTTTAAAAACATTTTGTCTCCCTCGGCAGTAAGATACGGTAATGGGTCCGGTGTCTACACCTAATCGCTTAGGAAGCGACGTTGTTGACTTCCGGTAATAGTAACGTAACTAGGCAACGGCGTTCAAGACGCCATTTGCAAAACTTTGCGACAGCAACGTTTTCTAAAGCTCTCGAAAATAATTCATTTTAAAGCTTATTTCTATGAAGATACTGCAATTTAATTAGTACAGATAGCAACATGAATGGTGAGTTTGCTTGATGATTATTTATAAATTGATATTTACTCGAAAGTTGTTTGTTTGCAGAGTTAAAAACGAGACTTGGTGGGTGAGGTAATGTTTAACAGTATTTTAAAGAATTCTCAAGCCGCGTTGCTTGCATTGTTTGAGTGACAAGTTTAAACTTCCAATATATCGGTATAGCTCACGAAATGTGGATAAAAGGAACAACAAATTGATTACGGGTCTTCGGATTTCGAGAAACTGGAACATAGGATCCCAACAATTGTGATTATTATTATTTTGCTTTTTTTTGCTAAGGCTGTCCATTTAGCGGTTTTGCTAAACATATGGGCATAATTGATGTTTGTGATGTTCGTATATCTTATAATGCCAGGCAAAAGTTTTTTCATCCTCAACTCAACTGAGCATGAAAGTAATGCTCATAGCTTACAAAATACAAACACATCAGGCAGTCTCCTTGCACAGATTAGCACAGAATGCCATTTATCCTGCTCATAAATTTTAAAATGCCAACATTTGTTGGCATTTTAAAATTTATGAGCAGAATAAATTTCATGCTTTTTGACCTGAGCATGAAAAAAAGCTTTATAACCTCGGGGCCAGTCTAAGGATTTATATATTGCAGAGCAGGATAAACAACTGAGCTGACGAGCATAATGTTGTATTTTTTTAATTTTCATAACGTTTAAGGCTATGGACAACCACAATAATTTCGGTTTCTCATCAAAACGAATGACTTCAGAAGGATGTGTCGATTATTTATTTATTTTTTTTTTCACAAATTTTGATCGGAATCTCGGAGCACATGTCAGTGACTCTCCGATCAAAAAATTCCATATGGAATATTAAGTAAGCGATGCTTGCTGCTAGCTCGCTAGCCTATTTGTATGTATGGCAAAACATGGGCTTATGAGCATACTCGACTACAACAACGCTCTTCTCGTGACTAGTGTACAACTTTGGTAACTAGGAGATCCGTGCTCTCCTCGCGACTACAACCGAAAGAAACTTGCAGATCAGCGGTTTTCGCGCGACAAACAGTAAACATCCTACAAAAAGCGCACACCTGGCAATTCTAGAAAACAGCGCTTTTCTCTCGATCACAACCTTGAGATTCCTAAAAATAAGCGCTCTCCTATAGACCACTATCTTCGAGCGCTCGTTATCGTCAAATTCTAGTGCCCAGCGCTTTCTGTGCGACCATAAATGTGATAAGCCAAAAGACTAGCGCTTTGCGCGCAACCAAAACAGATCAATCTAGAAAATATAGACCAGCGTGCCCCCGACTACAACAGCAAGAAACCTAGAGGACAACACTCTCCGCCAGGCCACAAAAATGAGAAGCCCTGAAATAAGCGCCCATCTTGCATCTCGATGATGAGACGCGTAAAACTCACCCCTCGCTCCGTGGTCACACGGGAAGCGCACTCCACGCCACAATGAACGGGAAACTAACAGTTCGGAGCCTTTCTCTCTTTCTCTCTCTCTCTCTCTCTCTCTCTCTCTCTCTCTCTCTCTCTCTCTCTCTCTCTCTCTCTCTCTCTCTCTCTCTCTCTCTCTCTACAGAGTACAACGTTAGGGCAGCCAGGGATCAACAGTTACTGCTTGACCGCAACGATATAGCGCTCTCCGTTTGTCTACAGTTGTTTGAAGCTTTGAGCATGGAGATCACCTCTGTTGTGGCCAGAACGTCGAGAAGGTAGAGTCTGTTCATGCGTACCCGAGTTAAACTGTGTCGCGACAAGCGCAGGTTTGTCTACTTGGATGTGAGCCCAGTAAACACTCTTACCAGCCTACTAAACGGTTTTGGTCGATTGTTTATCAATCGACCAAAGTTATGAAGCACAAGTAGCTGTTCAGTTGTCCACGTGACAATCACTGATTTGTGAGAAATCCAGGTAATTTATTTATAGAAAATAGCAACATTAATTTTATCGCAGTGAGGTCAGCGTGATGCGTAATAGGGTTATCTGTATACGAATCTGGACTGGAATTTGGAGTCGGCTTGGCAAACAGTATAGACTTGGCGTCTGATCAGGGTCTACACTTAATGATTAAGGTAAAGGAATTTAAGGGTCAGACGCCGCAAAATGTCTGATCAGGATCTACACCTTTTGCTTAAAAACTGGATGTAAGTTTTAATAAACGCAGAAATATTTTCCCAGCCAACCCTGAGACAATCGACCCACCAGTACTTTCAGTGCTTTGATAAGTTCGAATGCAGCCGACGCGGACTGCATCAAAAGGTTTTTGATGATAATTTAAAAGACAGTAGCGAAAACAGGCTTCCCTTTATTTTTTTATTTTTTTTGGTTTCCAAGGGTTTTA
The DNA here is from genome assembly GCA_963580285.1 of Lucinisca nassula. Lineage (NCBI taxonomy): Eukaryota > Metazoa > Mollusca > Bivalvia > Lucinida > Lucinidae > Lucinisca > Lucinisca nassula. Next base: position 25,751,830 of record OY757018.1, read on the forward strand.
CGGCCCTTTCAAGATTATTCCACTCATATCGAGCCGATCGTTAATCATAGGTGGGCGAAAACCGGAGTACCCGGAGAAAAACCACCTGACCTTCCGTTGCAGAACTTGGCGTCTCACACGTGACCCGAGCGAGGCTCGAACTCACGGCGGTGAGAGACCTAATGGGTAAGAGTCAGCGCTCTTATCCATTAGGCCACGGAGGCCCGTAGGCTTCCCTTTAAGACTCGCTGACTGTGCTAGTTTGAGACATGTAAAATATATGCTGTGGACGAGACCTCGATAATGATATCTCAGGCACGTTTTCAGTGTGTTTAAGTCTCATGCGAGGTTATGCCGAGCAAGAAACTTAACCACTGTACACTAGTAGACTCTTCCATTGCTATATGTTGGACAAGTCCATTTTGTCATATAAGGGGTATCAGACCTATTTTTTTTTTTCGTTTCCATTCTATTTTTGTAAGTAAAACTCTTTTAGCAAATAGTACAGGCCCTGATCAGACGCCGCGTTCTACGGCGTCTGATCTGAGCCTGCACTTTTTTCCAAGGTACGCCTTTAGGGGTCTCGTGCATGCAATGCGTTAAACAAAATGAAAACGACCCTGAGATTTCATAGTTGTGGTCCAACCCCCATCACTGATTTTTTTTTCACCTACCAACTTAAAGAATGTGCTGCAAATAATCAAAATGCTTCGAAAGCTCTTGCCATCAAACTGGCCAAGAACACAGAAAGACAATATATCCCTTTACACAATGTAACTCGGCTTATAAACCAGGGTTTCTGGGTTCGATCACGGGCTTCTCCAGACGTTCAGATGGGCCTTTAAACCGAGGCCCCGTCTCCGTATGACCTTAGCTGTTGGTGGGACATAAAACTCAAACACACTCACTCCAAAGAAAAAGTAGAAGTAAAACAAAGATAAGGAATCGATTCAATTAACTTACTCCACCCATCAAAGACACCAAAGGGAAAGAAACACAAACATGAAGCGACCAGACCATAATGGAAACCTAAACAAAGGAAGACCATAAGGACAGTTACTTTCCCACAAAATTGCCAAATGACCATCCAAAATAAAAAGACACAAGTGATACACACAATAAGTAACAAACAACAACACAAATAAACCGCCACAGAAGAACCGACTTGGAACGGTCAGTGGAAAGAATTCCACTGGGGGCTTAAATCGATTTTACATGGCCATAATCCTCGACCTTACCTCTGTCGCGGTATACACTAATTTTGTTTAGTCCGCATGAAGGCTTCCTAACGCATCAGTGTAACATCTCCGAAAACATACAAATAAAAAAAACTACAGAGATGAAACAAGGTTGAGGACTCGACAGCATACAACAACAGAATTGCTGGAGCAAACGAAAACCAACAGTTAGACTCCGAACAAGTTTGAACAAGTTTCCGTTGAGCTGCTCGAATCCATTTTAACCCTTTTTGTACCAGAAACCCCAAAACGGGTAACTGGCAAACAGTGCAGGCCCAGATCAGACGCCGCAGAACGCGGCGTCTGATCAGGGCCTACACTGTTTGCAAAACGTTTAGCCATTTTCCAAATAAATTTTGAAGAAATTCAACCTGACACCCCAAACTTTTGAAATGGAGTCCTGCTATAAGGAGGAAGATTCAATTTGGTACCAACAGGGTTAAACACATAACACAGATTAATGTCCATTTCATTGGAAGTTGGTCAAGAATATGATATTATGGCTGACTGTTTGGATGGGTAAAAAGACGTGCTGCACGACACAGTTTTGAAAAAAAAAAGGTTCATGTTATCCTATATAAACGATACTTGTCTGATACAGCTAATAAATACGGGGACGTTAAACCTCAAATCAAACAAACAAAAACAGCTAATAAATCCAAGGCAGAGACAGCAGTTTTATAGACATAGAAATCGCACACACTGCTATACAAAGGGATGTAAATCTCATTGGTTCAAATTTGGGTCATGCAATATTCACCATTCTATTTTGCTAGCATAGATCAGTCGACCCGGCCTGCCTCGGTAGCTCAGTCGGATGCGCGTCTGACTGGTGACCAGGAGGACGCGGGTTCGATACCTGCCGGGGTCGGCAGCATTCTTTCGTGGAGATTTATCATGAAATCGTTTCTACGGTCATTCTCTCCCTTCCGCTGATTCAACAAGGGCAGTTGTCAGTTTCTGGCGACGATGTACACTGTACTGGTTAACCGCTTACGTATAAGTCTGTCCAGGAAAAGTGTGGATAGGTAAACTGACCGGCTCAAAAATGACCTAAAATAGTGTTGACTGGGCCGTTAAACTCCAATACAATCAAAGATCAGGCGACCCGGTGTAAAGTTACATAAAGAGGGCCTCAAGGAAGATTGTTTCGACAATTGAGTCACCCTCTTTAAATAAAGTCTTTACTTACATAAACACCATTTGATGGGTAACAACAGCACGTATACAACTGACTTCTTTTATGAACAAAAATTAAGTAGAACTGGTACACCTCAAAGATATGAACCTTTTAAAGATATTTTGTCTCCCTCGTCAGAAAGGAACGGTATTGGCTCTGGAGTCTACGTCTACACCATATCGCGAAGTCATGCAATGCGCTACGGAAGCGATGTTGTTGACTTCCGGTGATAGTTACGTTACTAGGCTACGACGTCCGAGGCGCCATTTTCAATTCTGCGATAGCAACGCTTTCTAGAGCTCTCCAAATAATTCATTTTAAAGCTTATTGCTAAGAAGATACTGCGATTTAATTAGAACAGATAGCAACATGAATGGTGAGTTTACTTAATGGTTATGTTCAAAATTGATAATTACTCGAAAATTAGGTAAGATCTAATTATCTCTTTGTTTGCAGAGTTTAAAACGAGACTTTGTGGGTGAGGTAATGTTTAACAGAATTTTTAAGAATTCTCAAACCGCGTTGCTTACATTGTTTGAGAAAGAAAACAATTTTAACAAGTGTATACTTCCATTATATCGGTAAAGCTTATGAAATGTGGATAAAAGGAAAAACAATATGATCCTACGAATTTCGAGAAATGAATCATAGGATCGCAACAGTATGATTATTATGATGCTTTTTTTTTTTTTGCTAAGGAAGTCCATTTAGCGGTTTTGCTAAACATATCGGCATAATTGATGTTTGTGATGTTCGTTTATCTTATAATGCCAGATAAAACTTTTTTCATCCCAACTCAACTGAGCTTGAAATTTGTAATTCTCATAGCTATCAAAATACAAACAAATCAGGCAATTTTATTGCACAAATCAGCACAGAATGTCATTTATCCTGCTCATAAATATTAAAATGCCAACATCTGAAATATATGAGCAGAATAAATTTCATGCTCAAGTGTGTTGAGCATGAAAAACGTTTTATAACCTCGGAACCAGTCTTAGGATTGTTTTTATTGTTGAGCTGGACAACAACTCAGCTGACCTGAGCTTATACTTTTTATTTTTATAACGCTACAGGCTATGGAAAACCCAGAATAATTTCTGTTAATGACTTCAGAAGGATGTGTCGCGTTAAGTTTTTCACAAATTCTGATAGGAATCTCGGAGCGCATGTCAATGACTCCGAGACCTCAAAAGCCCATAAGGCAAAATAAGCAAGCGAAGCTTGCTGAGCTAGCGGAGCTAACCTGTCTGTTAGTATGGGTAAATCTGGGTGTTTGGGCATTTTGTATTCCCAGTAAATTACACAAAGTCAATGTTCTGTGCTCGGATACACTATTAAAGATTATGATAGCATATCCCTTCGCTATAATCAGTGTGTGTGTGTGTGTGTGTGTGTGAATTCGGGTTTAACGTCGCTTTCAACAATTTTTCAGTCATATTGAACACGACGGTGTCTGGTTGCGACAGGGAGCTCAATGCTCACTTTTATAGTGCTGCCTCACTGAAGTATCATGTCCCAGACACATTACATGATACCACACCCAGTCACATTATGCTGACACTGGGTCGACCAGTCCTAGCTCTACCCCGTAAATCTGAGTGCCAAGCGAGGAGCAGCTAGTACCATTTTTAACGACTTTGGTATGTCGCGGCCCGGGATCGAACCCGTGACCTCCCGTTCCCCGGAGCGGACACTCTACCAACTGAGCTATCGGGCCCGGTTCGCTATAATCAGATAATGACGTCTTTTATATCTTAAGATCTAGCATTTTACAGAGGAAAATGTTCAATATTTGTCTTATTTCTAGTCAAAATATAGATTATTGGTGCTCGTTAGTACCGCATCAATGAGGCGGTTCTAACGAGTACCCACAATCTATGTTTTGCGCTAAAACAAGGAAAATAATGAACACGCCCATAAACCCCATTTTTTCACTATGTAATGTAGGGTTTAGAGGATTATTCATTTCATGGACGTGTTAGCGCGATGTTTGAATACGAATGCGCTAACTAGAAGCTGGAAATACATGTTCAGTCCCTTTTGAGATACAATGAATCTCGTAACCGTTACGTTGCAACTAACCGTTATCTTATCCAGATTTCAATTTATGGGTACGTTCTTCAAAAATTTATATCTTTTGGGGTACCTGTTCTTTCTGTGCACTATAGTTGTTAAATCTGTCGTAATCACATAGATTCAGTTTGTCAAACTAATGACATCGTTGGTTTAGATATCGTTCAAACTTTGGTTATTTTAAAACTATATAGCAAATATGCTTATATTATACCGAAAAAAATATGGGTAGTTTTTGCAAACTATGCAAACGCAACTAACTTTTATTTCAGCCAATATACCAGGGCGTTATATAATTGTATTTGCTAAAGCATCTAACAATTTGACACTTCACGAACTCTTAATGGAATGGGAACACCTTCAGGGGAGGCACCTCCTGCAAAAGTATTCTTGTCTCCCATGTCAATAGGGGTCTACTCTTAAAGAAAAGAATTTGCTCCTAAGGAGCAAATTCTTTCCTTTAAGAGTACACCCCCTTTTCAGCGGGACAGGGCTTATAGAAAAGTCGACCGGAAGTTCCGAAAGTTGTCTCCTTTTGAAACATGGCGGAAAGAAGTTAGTTCCGAAAGTTGCCTCCCTTAGAAAAATGGCGGAAAAATCTGCCAGGCGTTCCCATTCCCCTTAAATCTACAGATCTTTGAACACCTGGGTCTGAAACACGAAAGCTTGTCCAGGCAAAGTTTACAATCCTTGTTCGTTGGTTTGTATTTGTCTTCTTAAAAATCATCCATCTTTTCAATCTTTATTTTTCCTTTCTTCTCTCTCTCTCCAGACAACTATCTTTCATGGACAGATCTCTCTCCAGCTTCAGCAGACTCTCAATATAAGGTAGTTTTCTCCATCCACCTGTATTTGAGCCTTCCTTTGACATTCTCGGACTTAAATTAATAAACCTGGGCACAGAATTGCCTTCAATTTTCATGTGCGCCCCGCGAAAAATCTGATCAGCCTGTGCATCCATATAGTTTGACTAGAGACTTCTTTTTCTGCATGAAGGAGCATTGGTCACTTAGCTATCCTTAGAGCACACAAAGAAGACACTGATCAGACTGTGCTGATGCACAGGCTGATCTGAGTCTTCGCTGGGCGAATATGTAAATTGTAGGAAATGCTGTGCTCCGCCCCAGTTTTCTCCAAAGGCCCGTCTTCGGCCGACAGGTTGACGTATTGCTTGGAGCTACTCCAGTGTCACCTCTTTATTCTGGGAACAGCAAAGACTCTGGCGAGACGGCGCTTGCGCGCAGACTTGCCTGAGCCTTTGCTGTTCGCCTTTGAGATAAACATCTTTTTCTCATGCCCCGCAAATTAAAACGTTGCGGGGTATTATGTTATACCCTCCGACATTTTGAGTGTCCGTCCGTCCGTCAGCACCTTAATTTTCTTGTCCAGTCCATAACTATGATATCACTTGAGATATTTTCACGAAACTTCACAGATATGTAGAGCACCATTTGGCAATATGGAGAACATATGAACCGTAATTCTATTCTGATTTTCCCATTTTGGAGTTATTGGCCTTTGAATATATAACTATCATAGTTGCGTGTCCGCTCCACAACTCTGATACTGTTTGAGATATTTTCACGAAACGTCATAGACATGTGGAGCACCAAGAGGCAATATGGAGAACATATGAACCATAAGTCTGATTTTCCTAGTTTTTTTTAGTTTTCCCCTTTGAAAATTGAACAGCCATTTGTATCATAGTTTCATGTCCACGCTAAAGGGTTTCGACTACCGACTACCGGCCCCGATAGCTCAGTTGGTAAAGTATCCGCTCCGGGGAACGGGAGGTCACGGGTTCGATCCCGGGCCGCGACATATCAAAGTCGTTAAAAATGGTACTAGCTGCTCCTCGCTTGGCACTCAGATTTACGGGGTAGAGCTAGGACTGGTCGACCCAGTGTCAGGATAATGTGACTGGGTGTGGTATCATGTAATGTGTCTGGGACATGATACTTCAGTGAGGCAGCACTATAAAAGTGAGCATTGAGCTCCCTGTCGCAACCAGACACCGTCGTGATATGACTGAAAAATTGTTGAAAGCGACGTTAAACCCGAATTCACACACTCACTCACACACACCCATGTTCACGCCATAACTCTGATACCATTGGCGATATTTTCAAGAAACTCCAAAGATATGTATAGCAGTATAAGAAGTCATGCAGAACATATGAGCCGTAACTTTGGTTTTCCTAATTTTGGAGTTATTTAAGAAATGAAATTTATTTTTCTGCAGTTCATGGCAGTATGAACGCAGTGGGTCGCGTGCAAAGTAAATGAGCCCCGAAGGGGTTCATGTAAACTTTGCTAGCGACCCACTGTCGTTCATACTTTCATGAAAAGCAGAAAAATTAAGTTTATTTTTTATATTTACATTATTTGCCCCTCATCACTGGGCGAAAAAATGCTTGTAGTGCAAACTTTTAAAGCTGAAAAACATTTACACGCTGTTTTACAACAATGAGCGGAGCAGCGTTGACGTCATCAACGCCCGTAGAGAAGAATGGTTTAGAATGACGTCACTTAACGTCACCGAAAATCGTATGATTCGATGCGTTCATGCAAGTATGAACGCAATTGTTTTCTATAGGTTTACATTAGACTTTACACTGGAAATGTAAATATTGCCCCTTAAACATTGAACATAGCCTTTTCTATCATAGTGTTTGAAGTACTATATCTCCTGAACCTTATTGATTGATTCTGACTAAACTTGCATGGTTACATTATAAATAAGATAGTGGAAAACACCCCTTAGGTTTTGATGACTATGACCTTATTTTCAATGGAACAGCCACTCCCCACCCATCCCCCCCACCCCCCAAAAAACTGTCAATTTTGTGCTAAATATGCCATGTCTGTACCCCATCTCAAGAACAACCGCTGAAATTTGGTCAAACCTGGTACAATATATCATTGCAACCTACCAATATGGGGTGCCGTTTTACTATTTAATACGTATTTATAGATATGTGACCCGTCACGCGAAAAGGGACCTTCTGGGAATTTTTGGCGAAATTGAGTTATAACTGATTTCAGATATATTGGTATTTGGGAAACAATTTGACACCAACATGAATGAAATACTCCTAAAGGTTTCATATTTACAGTATTTTAAACATTGGTACCCTAAACGTTATAACGTTACGGAATACCAATTCGACGTCATGGGTTACGTCAACAAACTGTTGAAAGTAAAGACGCGGGTAATATTGCAAGGAAACACCTGAAAGGCATATCAAAACACTCAAACATTCGTTTCCTTAATAATGTTTAATTATTAAGATTTCTTTGAGAAATCTGACAAATTAACGATTCGCCCCCGACCATCTAGTTTGACTGCATGACGCTTCAACGCAGAGCTGAAACCGACCGCACACGAGTACTGAGAAACCTACCTAGGCAACGCGGTGCGAGTCGGATCGTCCATGCTTATAAATCAATTGGTTTCATTATGCGGCAGGGCTTGAAATGTCATTTCATCTCAATGTCGGGTAAAAGTCCCACAACATTGGAAGCAACGTCTTCAAATGGCCTATAGTGTTGATGTGGACGTTAAACAAAAAATCAAACAAACAAACAAACATATTAACGATAGCGAACACTTTTTTTTTTTTTACACATTAGTATCACAAGAAAACCTGATATTTGCATGTGTGAACAAATGCGAAGATCAGCCTGCGCATTAGCATAGACTGAGCAGCGTATATAATGCAAGCCTTAGGCAGCTGTATGTAAAACATCAAGTCACCTAAGGCCTCTCACAGCTGTGGGTTCGAGGCCGGCTCGGGTCACTTGTGAGACGCCAAGGTCTGCAACGGAAGGTCAGGTGGTTTTTCTCAGGTACTCCGCTTTTCGCCCACCTATCATTAAAGATCGGCTCGATATGATTGACATGATTTTGAAAGGGCCGCAAATTGACCTAAAGCGCGGGTCAAAAGTGAGACGACATGTTCGGCAAAGGAAGGTCATTGTTTTCTCGGTATACATACTCTGGTTATTGCCAACTTCTGATTAATGATAGGCTTGAAATAAGTGAAAAAATATTGAAATGGTTGTAAAACAAAAAAAACAAAAATATGTATATAAGTAAATACTAAATGAAAAACAGGGTGGGGTTGGGGTGGGTTTGCAGAGGTATATATTATTTTTCACTTTCCTTATTTCTACTCCAATACATAGGTTCTGGATACTCGTTAGAAAACACCTCTATGAGGCGGTTCTAACAGCACCCTTGACCTTACATATTTCCATCACCTTTTTGAGATTTGAAAGAATGTACTTTGTCACACGGATGTGTTATGGTAATGAGAACTCGCTTTCATGTCTCAAAAATTTGTATAAAGATACAAAGCTTTATAGGCCCGTACTGACTTTTCAACAACGCGGGCGCCTGCCGAGCGCTCGCCTGCCTCTTTAACGCAAGCATATTTGCGCATGAGTTCACGATATTCATGTTATTTCGGTAGGGATTTTTAACCTGCACAGAAGATGATTTTCCCTGCATATGGGGCCCCCAGTTATCGTCCCGATCGGAAGGACAGTGCACTTTGGGGCATTCATCCCTGCAAATGATGTCAGTGGAGCATGTTCGGACATCGCATTTTTTTTACCGCTGTCAGGAATCGAACTGGAGGCTTTTACATCAAAGGCCACTAACCGCTCATCTACTAATGTAATCACACCGACATGTTCTATTGCCGTCAAATTATAAATTTTCGTGAGTCTTCTATTTTTCAGCTGTCACATAAACTGTGGTATTTGTTAAGAAAATAAAATGAATGAAGAGAACTATTAAATATAGCTATGTTTTTTTTTTATTTCAATAGCTACACCGCTTTGGACCTCATCTCCAGATTTTTGGATGAGTCGTATGTAACAGGTCGACCGTGTGGCTTGGTAGCTAAGTCGATAGCGTGTTCGCACGGTATGCGAGAGGCCCTGGGTTCGGGTCCCATCGAGACATATTCTTTTTCCACCCCTGTGTCATTTGGTGCCCAGTGTGGTCCAGCACCGCGTCTGAGGGCATGGAAGAGTATGAAAAATAAGTTTCGCAGCCGGCCTGGATAGGACTCAGAGATTCGGACGAATCTCAATCTCAAAAGGAGAGATTCGGGACGAATCTAATTAGGCACGGGGGAAATGTAATAGGTCGACCGTGTGGCTCGGTAGCTCAGTCGGTAGAGTGTTTCCACGGTATGCGAGAGGCCCTGGGTTCGAGTCCAGGTCGAGACATGTTCTTTTTCCACCCCTGTGACACATAAAACAGAGGTTCTGCAGGGGTGATGCAGTATAGATATAGATAGATATATGTTGGTGGAATGTTACACCCCCCCCCCCAACCGCCAACACACACCCACTCCACTCTGGACCAAATATGTCGCACGGTATGGCAATTGTAAACGACTGCTTGGTGTCTGAATTTAAACCCTCCATTGTTCTCTAACAATGGCACTGGACAACAACATTGACCTATTTATTTTTATTTTATTTTTTTTTTTTTTGGGGGGGGGGGGGGGGGGGGGCATCAGTTGTCACAGTAGAGATTCAGATGAGTTGTCAGAATTAATTAGATCTACTCAATCTCATTCGCCGGTAAGCCCAGCCTCATCAAGATGTTATTTAAGTTGTTTTGGTAATTGTTTGGAGCAAATTTCAAACAGACAACATTATTAGGGGAGTTTTAAAATACAGTAGTCTCGTTATCTCAATTTGATATCTCAAACAATGGCTTAAGTCAAACCAAATTTTGTGCTGCTGGTTTCAGTGGCTTATACTATGCTATTTATAAACCCTGTATATTGATTAACTTATGACGTAGGAGTTAGACGTCACCAACATCCACTGTCTGTGAACTGGTTGACCTTATCGTTTGAAATGAGGTTTAACGCCATGTCAATACTATGTCACTTCTAGTTTTGTGGGACTTTTACCCGACACTGAAATGACATCTCAAGCCATCTTGCCCAATGAAAAACAAAATGAAAAACAAAATGCTTATATGCATTGGGCGGTCTCACTCACATCACTTTGCCTGGTCCTTCTAAACGGTTTACAAGTCAGCTTCAGCTCTGCGTGGAAGCACCATACAACCCAATCTATTTCTCCAAGCCCCGATGGGCACCTTTTCGCCCTAGTTGAATATACCTACTGGGCCTGGTTGGTTGACCTTACCCAGATGGAAAAAAATCGTTGTCCGGATCAGACATGTAACCTGAAAACGCTGTTAAATTCAGTCCATCCATCGTCTGCAAAATGGTTCAGAAAACTGTGGCGTTTACGGCTAAAACAAGGAACAGTGAAAATCGGACTTCAAAAAAAGTCATTTCACCATATTTAAGGAGCATTGTGAGTCCAATTAAGACAGCATAATCAAATTATCAGCAAATGACGTTAACGTGAACTTTATGTTCGAACGTCATTTACGCTAAATGATGTAACTTCCCAGAAGGTCCCTTTTCGCGTGACGGGTCACATATCCATAAATCGAAATATGGATATCCATAATTCGATTTATGGATATCCATTAATCAGACTATCGAATTATGGATATCCATAATTCGATTAATGGATATCATTAATTCAAATCTTGATTTATGGATATCCATAATTCGATTTAGGTATATCCATAATTCGATTTATGGATATCCATTATTACTCTGATTTATGGATATCCATAATTAGAATTATGGATATCCATAATTCGATTTATGGATATCCATAATTCAGATCGATTTTTGGATATCCATAATTCGAATGATGGATATCCATAAATCACCGCCAAAGCTTTTAGTTTTATGATGTCTCCCTAAGACACACGTGATTGTTCATTGTAAAAATCTTAAAAATCTTCAAGGTCTTCATCATCGCTGGAAGATGATGGCCAGTCAAAGGAACCTCTCTGCCGTGCAGCCTTTTCAGCCGGTAAGGCTTCCAAAGCAACGGACGCCAGACGCTGAACGCCCGCCATGTGTGCAGTTAAATATTGGGACCAGCCGTAAGATATGGAAATTCCGGCCAACGCTTCCGGTCTGTCTGGAATCACCTCTATGAGGACTGCGCACCTAAGGACACTCAAAGTCGGACGTAAGATTATAATGATCCAAACGGGGGATCCATGCATGCTTTCTGGAGAAAAATGCACATGGTATTTATATCTAGTCTTATCATATATCCATATAATACTGTACTCGAGATGTATGGAGTACCACGCAGATTCAGATATATTTCCTGCCCCCCCCCCCCCCCCCCCCCGCTCATTGGGGCTTGGAGAAATAGATTTGGCTGGACGAATCAACACTAGTCAACACTAATTAAGTCATTTTTGAGCCGGTCAGTTTACCTATCCACACTTTTCCTGTGCAGGCTTATACGTAAGCAGTTAACCAGTACAGTGCACATTATTTCGCCATTGTTTTGTTACTGCCCTTCTTGAATCAGCTTAAGGGAGAGAATGACCGTAGAAACGATTTCACGATCAATCTCTGCTAGTCTAATAATTAAAGTCTGATCAGTTTTAGTATTTTTTATTATATTAAAAAATTATCACCTTCTTTATAATGGCAAGTCTATTTGGTAGAATCTCCAAACTTAGCAATCTCAAAATTAAGCCAGAGAGACTAGACTTGCTAAACGTTTATACACTATTCATTTTAATGCAAAAGGTGATTTTCATTTCATAATATCCATTTTAACGCCTAGTTGCTAGGCTAGGTGTAAGTGGGTATTCATTTCACAGACTTGTGAAAGTGATGTGTAAATTTTTTGTTGACTCCGAAACAAAACTGCCCTTCTTAATTCAGCGGAAGGGAGAGAATGACCGTAGAAAAGATTGCATGATACGTCTTCACGAAAGAAGCCTACCCTACATTACCCCCACCTCCATCCCGGCTTTTTTTACACACCTAATTCGGAAACCTAACGGGAATAGTCGATTTTTTTTGCAAAGGGAGCAGTAATTAAAATTCATTAGGTTTATTTGCAGACGAGAATTATGGATATCCATAATTCGATTTATGGATATCCATAAATCAGCCGAATAATGGATATAATTCGAATTAAGGATACCCATAATTCGATTTACGGATATCCATATTTCGATCTGAATTAATGATATCCATAAATCGATTGATGGATATCCATAATTCGATTTATGGATATCCATAATTTGATTTATGGATATCCATAAATCAGCCGAATAATGGATATCCATAATTCGATTTATGGATATCAATAAATCGAATAATGGATATCCATTATTCGATTTATGGATATCAATAATTCAGCTCGATTTATGGATATCCATAATTCGAATTATGGATAGCCATAATTCGAATTATGGATATCCATAAATAATTAGTTATATCCATAAATAATAATGGATATCCATAATTTGAATTAATGATATCCATAAATAATTATTGATATCCATAAATACAGATTAAATAGTAATACGGCGCCCCATACACTAAAGAGTTCATTAGAGTTTGGTGACCTTGACCTTATTTACAAGGACGCATGCCCCCAAAACTGTCAATTTTGGCTTGTTTGCATCCTGTCTCTTGAATAAATAGATAGCACTTGGTCAAACTTTGTACAATATATCACTGCAACCTACCAAAGATTTGTTTTTCTGATGCTGGCCTTGACTTCATTTTCAAGGTTACAGGCCCCCAGAAACTGTCAATTTTGGACCAGAAATAGCTTGTCCGCACGTTTTTACATAAACGAATTGTGATATTATAAGAATCTTATAATGATCTTATAAACGAGGCTTGCCGAGTGATGCCGGACAGTGATCCCGAGGGACGGATTTTTCTATCCACCCCTCACATCCATATTGGATTCTTTTTCTTGCATACCTTTCCATTCTATTGCGAATTTTTAATGCTGCTGTCACTTCGGTTACCGACGTCCGCCATTTTGTGATGACACAACAGGATTTTGTGATGACACAACAGGAATGTTTAGTGACGTCACGCATGACGACGCCGCGCATGTGGTTGTAATCAACCAGTGCATTTATCAAACACGCGATTGTGGGCACTTTCATTATAAATTAGAAAAAAAACAGTCTCACAGGGTGCTTGAAAAAAGTACCCTCCCAGAGTGTTTTCCCTTATTCTATTCAACTGTACATACCTTGAATTGTATAGGAAAAAAACAGAACTGGTTCCCATTAGGCTTATTAAAAAAAAATCATGGTTTTAAATCAAAAGTATCTTTTTTAAAAAAAAGTGCAATGTTTCATTTTTCAGGCTGCCAAAAAGCATGCGATGATATGTTGCTTAAGAAACCATTTCATATTGGTGGAATGGGGTGGTATAAGTGACTTGAAGTACCCAAAACCTTTCATTCAAAAAGATTTTGGATACCTTACAAGTGTCCTTTTGGGACCTGTCTTAAAAATTTGATTTACCCTTTCATTAATTGTATTTTCAATCATGGGCACAGCAAATCTGCTGTGTTTAGTAAACATGCAAGTTATGTTGGTTTAAACATGCTCACAAAGTTTTATTTAGGTACCTACTGTGATTTTGATGCTGGTAGATGTCCCAAATATATGTCCTCTACAGAACAATGTTCTGGAGAGGACATTAGAAAAGGGACACTATATTAAACAGCAAACACACAGGATTTAGGTCAAAACAGAAGTTTATCCTCAAATGTGAATCTAAACAGTAAAAATAAACTTTATTAAAACTAGTATATATATCAAAGTGGCTAGTTTTCCAGCTAAATCAGTTACTGGTAAATACTATAAACACTGCTGAAATAGAATATATATATATCTTCCTACATAAGCTTTCAGTCACATGCAAAACTCGTGTATATTAATGTCTGTGTATCAATCTAACAAATGCATAATGGCTTGGTTCTTTTCTTTACAGCAGTGTCAATTATCCTAAATAATTAGTTCTGTAGGGGACATATTTTTGGGACATCATAGTAAAACTCTGAGAATTCAATAGCATAAGTGCAAATTGTCATATTCTTTCAGTTTATATCTATTAGAAAAACTAACACGAAAATCTTACGAAACCAAAACAAGTATTCTTCCCAGCAAAGAGTTACAAAGAGATGAAATAAGTATAGGATCGTGTAAAATTCTGAACACAACTAACAGCTAGTAAAAATAAAAGTAAGGTTACCAAGTGAATTGTTATTAGTTAGAACACTAGTAGTATACAGGTGATTGTGAAAAACAGACTTAAAGTAAGACAGTTTAATGCTGACATACTTATTTACTAAAATAACATATCCCAAAAATATGTCCCCTACAGAACATAAATTTTTGAGCCACATCAATGTAAAAAAAAAAACAAATTTGCAACAAAGCAGTGTCAGAAATATTAGAGGTTATTTAGCCCAGCGTTCATAATTATAATAAAATTGTGGGCAGTTTCCTCCTAAATTACAGAAACGAAATATGAGCATACATGTCTAAAACTTTATATTTTCGGTTGTAGTATGTTTCAAATAAAATATTTGGTTGTTAAATGTGCTACAGGCTACCCTTTTACAACTGCTTGTATAAGTTTGTGGTGAATATGCCCATTGGTTCTGTCAGCATTTTGGGATTAAAAGGCAGTCTCTGAATAGAATATCATTTATATCTAATGTTAAGCATGTTGCCACGGTATATCTGTGATGAATGTTTTAATGAGTTTGTGGTAATTGTTCTTAATTCTTGAATGTCTAAATTATAGGGTATAAAAGAAGAAGAACTCTTGCTAAACTTATTGCAAAACAAAGACTTGGCCACATTTTCAAGGCCACATATCTTATTGGCCCATATGCTATTTATGCTGGTGGGATTTAGTTTTCTTCTGAAAACATTTTTAAATTTCTTAAATGTGTTACAAATATGGATTATTTGTCTTATAACTGTGTCAATGAGGCAGTTTTTCAGCAGAAGTTGTTATAATAAAATGTCCTGGTGATATGTGCCTAAAAAGCTGGTATCAAGAGAACTTCTGATAGTTACAGTAGTAACTGACCTTTTCCACAAAGCTCAAAAGCATTCTTGACGGACAAGTTAATTGGCCAGTGTCAGATTTCTTACTTTACTAAAGAGGGCACATTTTACTGCAGATCTCAAACAATTATCGAAAATCAATATGATAACTTTAATTTTTTAGGTGTGTCAGTCAACAAACTGACAAAAGTACAGGAATAAATAATTTCTGAATTTCCTAATTTTACTGTACAGATGAATCTGTTGAAAGACCAATCTCTGAAAGGACTGACAATTTACTGAAGGGTTAGATCGATCCTCAGATCTGTTTAAAATATATACAGCTCGAACAGCCTGCCTTGTCATCTATCCGAAGATAGAAGTAGTCTTGTCTGCCTACCAAGTCTTACATAGCAAAAGACAATATGTTTCAGCTTAATGAACCTCATATAGGACAGTTTAATCATCTCTAGATAGCAATTATCCTGAATATTGCATGTATGATCTATCCAAACAAACTGCAGCGGATAAACCAACCAAACTGCAATGGGCATGACAATACTTTATGGTTGAGTAATTTTGCTTCATACAATTTGTATCTCTGTCTGATACTGGGAAAGTTGAATGAGGCAAAGGTGGTCGATTTCAGCTCTGCGCGGAAGCATCATGCAGCCCATCTATTTCTTCAAACCCTGATGGGCGGGGGCGTCTGATTGGTTGTACACCTGACAAATGATCTTCAGTGTTCTTACAAATGATCAAGTTTCACTGCTGATGAGGAATGGATAGCATACAAGGATTAGGGCTTAGGGTTC
Organism: Lucinisca nassula; assembly: GCA_963580285.1. Classification (NCBI taxonomy): domain Eukaryota; kingdom Metazoa; phylum Mollusca; class Bivalvia; order Lucinida; family Lucinidae; genus Lucinisca; species Lucinisca nassula. The sequence continues at coordinate 25,768,081 of OY757018.1, forward strand.
AATGTACATGTTTTATGCAGCTAGGCACACTGGCAGGGTATAGTTTATCTCTGGATAGCTGTACGCCTGAATTTGCAGTTATGTCACACCCAAACAAAACTCAGGGTTGGCTAGGTGGAAAACAGGTACATGTATCTCATCTTGCCAACTCTTATTACACAATCCCAGTATCTGATAAAATACTCTGTATCCCATATGCCCTAAAATAAATGATTTCTTACCACTCGGCCCAATTTGCAAATATGACAGGTCCCCAGAGGGGAATTTGAGATATTAAAATTTTCTGTAGAAAAAAAAAAAATCACGAAATAAATAGTGTTTTTAAGAAGCGTAGAAAGAAGGGAACACATATAATGTGACAGAAGAATTTGTTCAGACTTACGCAAGTAGAAATAATGAGGCAGGGCTGGTAATAGGGGACTATGGTCTCTTGTCCTTAGATTTTACATGAGTACAGGTTAGTCGCTTAGAGGATCTCAGCCTGCTCAGGCAGAGCGGTGTGAGTCCTACAATCCATGCATATTAACCCTACTGGTTTCATTTGGCAACAGGGCTTGAGAAGTCATTTCATTTCTTCTCATTGTCGGGTAAAACTCCCACAAAATTGGAAGCAATGTGTCCAAAATGACCTGTGCAGTGTTGATTGGGATATTAAACCTCAAAACAAACAAACAAACAAACATATCAGCAACGTTTCAATGTTAACTTGAGGGGGCTGTTTAATTTATTAATGTAAACAATTGTAATCTTCTGTTGAACATTAATGACAAAGGTTTTATAATGTGCTGAAGGAAGAAAATATTTATGGAATAATAGAAAAATTAGCACAGACAAAAATAGAGGAAACAGGACAGAAAAATTAGCATACATGTAGATATTCAAAAATAGAGGAAACAGGAAGGGAGATAAGATACCGTCCATGTATAATTATGATGACATAATTCAGAAAATGCTCTATTTGGGACTTCTGAAAGTTGTCCCAAAAATATGTCTTCTACAGAACAATATGTACTTGTCTTCACAGGTGGAATATTTTGGAATCCATGCTATACCAGGTAGCTAAAGAAGAATCAAATTTGGAAAATATGGCCAGGAGAGTATTATTATGGAAAAATATTCAACACTTTGTGGATAATTCTAACTTCTGTTTTGATTCCCCAACTAGACTGTACATATGTCAAGCATCAAATCTGTGAATTCACTAAAACGTGAAAGTCATAAGCATAATGCAATGCGATATTTAGGGACAAAAATCATTCTTGGTGGAACACCTGATAAAATTGGGGTGTGTGAATGAGCAATGTTAAGAGTATAGTGAAGATGTCAAAATCAATAATTAACGTTCTGTAGAGGACATTTGCTATTTTCTTGTATTTGGTTTTATTTCCACTGAAATGTCAGCTTTTATCTTTCTAAAATCCTCTATAGGTATAGATAATCTACTAATGCATGCTCTAAAACAACCTTTTTCCATCATAGAAAGTACAGAACAGAAAAAAATGCAATTCTGTAGAGGACATTTTTTTTGGGACAAATGAATGTGCACCACTTTGGATTGACACAATACATTAGATATGGTATTAACCTGAACGGAAGGTGTTTTATTCACTTATTTAGATTTTTTTGAAGTTGTTTTTTAAATCAAAATCCTGTCCTAATAACATACAGAAGTTGATTTTTTATGGCTATGTTCTGTAGGGGACATTTTTTGGGACAAATTCAAGGTTATCATCTTTTGATGATTTTTTCTGAATTATAGAACGGACGATTATAATTTTTACACACTATAATTTTGGCATATGAGCATTTACAAAAACACAAATCGTTTTGAAAAATCACCACAGATTTAGAGTAGCAGCGTGCTTAACATTGAATATTCCATAGTGAGACTGCCTTTTTGTCCAAAAATATTGACATATTTACGTATTGTAAAAGAAACAGTGGGCACATTTACCTCAAATTTTCACAGAAAATTGTTGCTACCCAGTGGCACATTTTACAACCAAATATTTTGCTTTAAACATACAGCTACCAAAAATATTTATACCTGTATGCTCATATTTTGTTTTTCTAATTTATAATGAAAGTGCCCTTATATTCGATTTGGGGTCGGAACACCAGGGTCAGAACATAAATTTCTATCCTAGGGTTAAATCACGGATTTCCTTGTCTGGTGTGCAAGAAACTTATACCTACTCTGTACACAGGAGATATGTTCCGTAAACTTCACACAGGTTTAGCACCATGAGGGGTTCAGAAGAAACTAAGAACTGTAATTCTGGTTTACTTTCTTTTGAAGCTATGGCCCATTGAACATTTAAGGGGAATGGGAACACCTTCAAGGGAGGCAACTACTGCAAAAGTATTTTTGTCTCCTCTGTTAATAGGGGTCAACTCTTAAAGGAAAGAATTTGCTCCTGAGGAGCAAATTCTTTCCTTTAAGAGATGATCCCTTTTTCAGTGGGACAGGGCTTATAGAAAAGAGAACAGGAAGTCCCGAAAGTTGCCTCCCTTTGAAAAATGGCAGAAAAATCTGCCAGGTGTTCCCATTCCCCTTAAAATAGTCATTTCAGTCATGTATTCATATCAACATTATTTAGGGCAAGACTAATGCAACTTCACTTTGTATTCCTTTTTGACAGTGTTATGGCACTTGCTTGATGTAAATGTAGTGGCAGGGCATGATGCGGTGCTTGCAGCGCTTTTATTGCTTCTGCTTTACAACTCGATTATGTCTCCCTTTTTATGGTATGTCCATGTTTCGGTTTCATGTAAGGTGATATACGCCAACAGCATACCCTGTTCAGCCTATGCAAGCAGACATTGTCTTCAGTGTTTTCTAAATGAGTAGCCTAGGAGCCCGGGTTGGCTCACGCGAACAGTTAAGAGTCTGATCAGCACCACACAATACTCCACCCAACTGAGCTTGCAAATTATGCTTCTGCCTTAACCAACCAACCTGTCTCCTACTCTAAACCCAGCCATTGTTACTCCTGTGTATGTAAAGCTGGTACACCTGTGCAACCAGGAAGGCCAGCGTCCTTGCTTATAGATCTTTAGACAGCTCAGATGCCGCGGTAGCTTCATGCTTTGGCTGAAGTGCATCTGGACCTGGGTTTCCTTGAGCGTCTTTGCCCAGTTTGTGTCTTACCTGGTCGAAAACGATGTCTTCTCTTGATTGGACCCATAGCCCTGCAATGATACATTAATTCAGATATTACACTAATATTGAGTCGGTGCATGCGAAAACCTACAATAGAACCTTGCGGCCAGTAATGATTCAGTCCAGTATGATATGGGTTTTCGTTTACCTCTCTTTGGATAAACCAGAGATCAATGCAGAATGCTGGTACGCTGAGCCAAGACCCTTATGCGGAGGCTGTTTGAGTTTTTAGTGGTTGAGCTCGCTACATATCCACGGCAAACCAAATCAAACGGCTGTATTTATCATCCAGTAACATGCCCTTATTCAGCCCACCTTTTGACCTGTTCAAAAGTGGTCTTGGTGGTCTTTTGACCACTTTTGAACAGTTCCAAAGGTGGTATTTACTAGAGGACAGTGGATATAGAAAACACAAAGAAAACATTAACTGAAACGTTTTGAATATGTTCTTGAAAACAGAATTTTCTTAGTTTTAACTGTCTTAATACAGGAATTTCACGTTTCTTTACAAATTCTCATCTTCCAGAGATACTTGAGAACTCTGCGACAGGTACAAAACAGAAGAACAGCAATTGTAGAGAATTTGCGAGATCAAGCCAATGCGGAGCCAGCTGACTTTGATAGGCAAGGAGTCAAGGAACCTCTTAAAGAGGTTAGTAAATCTCAAGGAACAAGTTTTTTATTCGTATTTACCAAAATATTCGAACACCCAAAAGTGATAAAATAAGCCTCAGCACACAATGTAGGTCCAGTCGCCGGGACTGCTCCTTGTGGATGAACAGTCTAGTTAGGATCTTCATTGTCTGCCTCTGAAAAAACTGTTTGCGGCCGAAATGTAAACAAAAATAGATTTATCATTAAAAACTCTCTGAATATTGGAACCGAGAGTAATGTTTGAATAAACTCCAGGCTTGAAGCCCAAGCGGACAGTCCCAAAGCCACCATTCCTTCGAATAAATAGATGGGTGTGTTGGTTCACCTCTTATTTTGCACTTTGTATGTGTTGTCATGTAACTAGCTCCCTAGATTTTGTTGGGTTCAGCCTGGTTAACCTTTTCTTTCCAGTTTTAGTACAGAGGACCCTCTTTGTACGCTCGTATCTACAGTATTTGTTCCCTGATAATGTACCTTTATAAAGAGGATGTTACATGAGTGTTCATGCATTATTGAATTTATTAAACGAGTTTGGGAAAAGGGATAAAATGCAAGGCTTTGCCGAGCATTTTATCCCTTTTCCTCATTGAGTGTAATAAATTCAATAATACTTGGGCACGAAAGCAAGATTCTATTTAACATATATGACATTTAAAACGCATTTTATTCACGATTGTTTACAAAAATGTCAATTTTCCGCCAATAGTAAACGCGACGCCGTTAAGGACGTTGTACCTGTAACGTTACGGGACGTATCTAGCTAATTTGCATATTTAATCCACTAGTGGATTATCGAAAATATTGCATGGCGTTATAACACTCTTAGACGCGAAGTCATATGATAAAAAGCGTTTGTCGTTATTAAGAATCCGAGTCGCCGGCCTCGGTAGCTCAGTCGGATGCGCATCTGACTGGTGATCAGCAGGGCGCAGGTTCGATACCTGCCGGGCCCTGCAAGATTCTTTGGTGGAGATTGATCATGAAATCTTTTCTACCGTGATTCTCTCCCCTCCGCTGATTCAAGAAGGGCCGTCGTCGGGTTAACATCTTGAGTATAAACTTGCACAGGAAAAGTGTGGATAGGTAAACGGACCGGCTCAAAAATGACCTAAATAGTATAGTGTTGACTGGGCCGTTAATCTCCAATACAAACAAAGTATCCGAGTCACGAGTATGATAAAGGGAATTTTCCCCTTCATTGCTCCGGGAAACAAATGTTGTAGACATTTGTTAGAATCACCCCAGCCATTGATTCGTTCCCTGAAATTGTATTTCTTAATAACGAGTGTCGGTATAAAGAGGGTTGACTGTGTATATCACAAAGACGTCTTAAACTACACTGATTCAAGAAATGAGAAGGTGAAAACCTGATCAAATATAGTATCTTTATTATAATAGTCTCCGAGATATTACAATTGGAGGTGTGAAATATGTCTTGAAAAAAAAACAAAACAAAAAAAACAAACTTCCAACTGCATCATTAATATTCATAAGGTATTCTGTGATGCCATAGATACACACTAAGATTTTTAAACTTTTAAATATGAAATATCATGTGTTTTATAGCACTCAGGTACTGTTTAGTCAACTATTTGGATTATTGAAACTGATCTCAACTGATATGCCAACCCAGTTTCCTCCTATTTTCAATCACATACCTTAAATTCAAAATTTAAATGAGTTTATTAAGAATATTTTAATTCCAGTTTCTGTGTTTTAATTATATAAAATAGCATACATTTACCGCTCTGTTTAAAAGGCATGTAAAGCCAATTACCTCAACTAGTCTTAAGACAATTTTGAATTAAAATCTAGTTTTAAACATTAAACCACTTAAAATTTAAATATTAGTTTGGATTTTGAAATTAAACTTCTTATTTATATCCTAAATTATGAAGAGCATGCACAGTAATCAAAGGTCACGAGAAACATGTATTGGATTAGTGCAAAATGGAAGATATGATAGGGACAAAATACTTTAAAAAGGATATCACAGAATATTGCATTGCGGGTCAAAAATCAAAGAACATTCAAAGGAGGTTACTATTAGAGGAAATTAGGTATGATTCAGATATAAATGCGCATAACTTTAGAATGTTATTTATTTTATTTTTTAACTAAAACGTTTTCAATAAAGTGACCCTCTTTGTATCTGCACCCTGCTTAATACCAAGAATATTGAAAAGGTGTTTATAGTTGCCCTTTAAGTGATTTACTTCATATAATCCCTTGTTTCAGGCAAACTTCCTCATTCCATTTCATAAGACTCAGAATAGTGACGTCACTTGTTGTGTGGTAAAACCCAAGCCCAGACCTGTTGGCGTAGTGAGACCTGTACAGTACTCTGAGGTGAGGCTGTGCAAATGATACTTCGATACATCAGTGTAGTTTACATGTATATACGATGTATTATTGTCCTTTTGGACAATTGATTCCATAGTGGAGTTTTTAGAACTGATGAGACCTGGTTGGTCGAAGCTGGCTAGTCTGGCCAAGAAAAACATGTAAATTTCATGCATTTTTCGTTTCTACGGTTTGTCCCCTTGCATACAAAGTATAACCCTTTTATAGAATATATTTATCCAATAAGTCAGGTTGTTTCTTTAGTATGCAATAATGCAAAAACTTCGTTTGGGTACCGCCCTTCAGCGTGTATTTATTTCCTGATATTCTGGTATTCAGAACTCTTTCGAAGCCACTTCCAGGAGTTCAATGTCCCTTTATTCCTTAATTCTATTGTTCTTAAAATAACTTTCAAAATGTCGAGGTTCCCTATTTCTCCCAAAAAACTTTTAAACCTTTTTTCCCATACAATATTTGACAATTTCCCCTTAATGCCTGAAAATAAATATGCATGGTCCTTGTTCCACAAGGCCCGCCAACACGCAAAGCACTTTACCACATGGAGTTATCTGAGTAACAATATGGATTTTCAGAACTTTTCCTTTTTGCACTGAGGAGTTATACCAAACGTTACAGAAGCCGAATACCTAGTGCGTTTAAAGGGGAATGGGGACGGCCCATCGCCAATTGGGGCTTGAAGAAATAGATGGGCTGCATGATGCTTCCACGCAAAGCTGACACCGACTGCACATGAGTACTGGTAAACCGCCTAAAGGAGCTTAGCCTGTCCAGGCAAAGCGGTACGAGTCAGACCGTCCATGCATGTATACCCTATTGGTTTCATTGGGCGATAGGGCTTGAGATGTCATGCTATCTCAAGTCGGGTAAAAGTCCCACTAAACTGGAAGCAACGTCTTCAAAATGACCTAAACAATGTTGACGGGGACCTTAAACCTCAAATTAAACAAAACAAAACAAAGGGGAATGGGAACACCTGGTAGATTTTTTCGCATTTTTCAAAGGGATACAACTTTTGGGACTTCCTGTTCGCTTTTCTTGAAGCCATGTTCCACTAAAAAAGGGGTCGTCTGTTAAAGGAAAGAATTTGTCATACCTGAGTAAAGCAAAATACAGATTCTCTGGTGAGATACTTAATAAACTTTACTGTTCATATATACGCCCGCTGCTCGAATACGCAAGTGAAGTCTGAGACGGTTGCACCTAAACAGATGCTAACCGACTAGAACGTGTCAAACTAACGACTGCAAGAATCGTTACCGGCCTTTCTGTTTTTGCATCACGGAATTCGTCGAATTTAGTAACAAGTTTGGAAACCCTGGCAGAGCGACGCAAACAAAAAAGACTATCATTATTGTATAAAATTGTTAATAACGAAGCGCCTTCTTACTTGATCGATCGCGACGAATCAGCGAGCAATTACAACTTACGAAATAGAGATAACTTTGAAATCTCTTTTAAAAGAGTGTGCTCTTTCGAATCATCATTTTTCCTGTCAACTATGAGACTTTGGAACGAATTAGGTGAAACGTCCAGAAATATACCAACTCTTTCTCAATTTAAAAGAACCTGAAAAAAACACATGCATTTTTAACGAGCAAACAAAACTTGAGTTTATTTTGACTCGTTTTAGACGCAATTGTAGTAATCTTAACGGAGACCTATATCGCATTAACATAGCGACAAGCCCTCAGTGCAGCTGTGGTTCAGAAATCGAAGACGCCCACCACTATTTCTTTGCTTGTCCGAGTTATTCAGACCAAAGAAACTGCCGTACAGCTTCTCTCAGCTTTGTGGCTAATCTTAATATAGTTATGTTAACTTGTGGAAACTTTGAATTAGACACGTACACTATTACAAAGATAAAGATGCAGTGTTGAAATATATTAAGGATACCAAAAGGTTTACGTGAATTATACATGGGCAACATGGTCTGGCCGTGCGGGGCGATGTGATGTCGTGTGTTGTCGTTGGTTGGGAGAACATGCGGAAAGTTGAATAATAATGTTTTAACATGTTTTTTACATCCACTGTTGTACCATCAGCAGTTATTAGTTATATGTATAGGGAGAGGACTACCTAATGTTGATGTAACTTGTGTCTAATCCCTATGTATGAAATGATACACTATACTATATTTAAGCTAATCTCAAGAGTTGACCCTATTGAAATGGGAGACAAAAGCACTTTTGAAGGAGATGCCTCCCTGAAGGTGTACCCATCCCTTTATTGTAATCGAAATTGGCCTATATTTTTTAATTCTCCGTGTGGCAGAATTCACCGGCTTGAAGTAGTGAATTGCTCTCTACTGGAGTCAGACATTGACTTTGGCTCACCATAGTCTTCAGGAGCATTGTGAGTCAAGGCTAAAGGGGTTTACTTTTGAGACCTTGCATAGAAGTAACTCAATTATGCAAAATATTTGTTGTTAAAAGAAATCACCAAGTACATGCCAGCATTTTCTATAACTTGATGTAATCGCCACACTAAAAGAAAATAATGTGCCACCCCAAACCGTCCCCCCACCCAACCCCCTCCGGAAGATCAAGTTCTTTGATTTAAGAGTTGCCTCAATCATGGAGATAAAAAGAAAGATCATTTTAATTATATTGTCCTCTTGTTATGCGCAATAATATTTTTTCTGTCTTCGACACTGCCTTATAGGCGATTCAGCTGTGCCGGCTTGACTATTTGAGTGGGAAAATTAGCATGCACGTTTCATTACGAAAACACGCCCATTCAAATATATTTAAAATTTTATCACCAAAAAATGAAAAATATTCAGATGAAAATTTTGTTTACTTATTTCTGCCCAGAATATAGACTGTTGGTTGTCGTTTGAACCGCCTTCTCGAGGCGGTTCTAACGAGTTCTCACATTCAATGCTGTTAAGCACAAATAAGATTAATAATGCATACCCCCCCCCCCATTTTACTATACAAAAATGGGATTTAAGGGGGTCAAAATTATATAGGTGTGTTTTCGTTATGTTTTTGTATACAGACCAATTAAATGAAATATCTTTTCTAGGCCCATTCCCTGCAGCTTCCACCAGGAAGTAGTCCGGTTGTTCGCTCTGATACTTGGCAGCTTCCACCTAAGAAAAGACGATATATTCCTGTACCGGAAGATGCTTCACCAGTGCCAAAGGTAGGTTGAAAGAGAATATGAAAGAAGACATAACGCTCACTGACCACATGTGTTTAGGTTTGTTTGTTCAATTTACGGTTTAACGTCCTCGTCAACACTATTTAGGTCATTTTGGAGACGTTTCTTCCAATTTTGCGGGACCCGACATTGAGATGACATGACGTCTCAAGACCTGCCGCTTTATGAAACAAAAAGCCTTACAGGCACTTTACATTCTGACTCATATCGCTTTGCCCGAGCAGGCTTAGTCCTTCTAAGGGGTTTACCAGTACTCGTGTGCTGTCAGTTTCAGCTCTGCTAAGAAGCACAATGTAGCTCAATCTCCAAGTTCCGATGGGCGGCGCGAACATGTGTTTAAGTATGTTGAAGCGAATCGTTTTAACTTCATGACTTCTAATAAATCACAAGCGTGTCAAAGTTCCTTAAATTGTCAGCATAGGTAGTATTCCAATAGGGACATCAAAGTTACACCGGCCCTATATGGCTTACTAAAATGCTCATTTTAAGCTTGAGAAATTATTCTCTTAAAGATGAAACATAATAAAGACTAAACATGGCATTATCTTAAGTCTAAATAGGATTACGTCTGTTGTAGAGGAAGCATTGAAAGTCATTTCAAAGCCATACAAATGTTGTAGTCATGCGCAAAAGCTCGAATTAAATTATTCGAAAATATTTTCATTTCCAGTTTAAAGCCCAATGAAAACCTTTAGAAAACAATGTAGTTCAATCTTCCATGAACGCATCGAGTCACATGATTTTCAGTGACGTCAAGAGACGTCAGTCAAAACCATGGTTCTCTGCGGGCTTTGGTGGCGTCAACACTGTTCCGCTCTTTGTAGAAAAACAACGTGTAAATGTTTTTCAGCTTTAAAAGTTTGCCCTATAAGCATTTTTTTTTCTCCCAGTGATGAGGGACAAAGAATGTAAATATAAGAAATAAACTTAATTTTTCTGCTTTTCATGAAAGTATGAATGACAGCGGGTCGCTAGCAAAGTTTACATGAACGGGAGTTCAGTTACTTTGCACGCGACCCACTGCGTTCATACCTTACCTTCATGAACAACAGAAAAATAAAATTCATTTCTTAAATAATTTAGTGGTTATGTTCCTTGTTTTCAGGTTCAGAGTGACCCATTCCTACATGTGGCACAATCTATGTACTTCACCCCAGCGCAAAGAACTGAGAACAGTGACGTCATAGATTGTGTTGTTAAACCCAAGGTCAGACGTGTTAGCTTAGTGGCGCCTGTACAGTATCATGGACGCAAAATCTGCCATTCAGTGGTAAGATAACTCACATATTAAAATATAGCAAAACAGTATACAAAGATTTTGCTTAAATTGGAGTTTAACGGCCCAGTCAACACTGTTTTAGGTCATTTTTGAGCCTGCCAGTTTACCTATCCACACTTTTCTTGGACAGACTGATACGTAATATGTCATGTATTTAGTTTATACCGCAATTCAAAACAATCAAGGGGTTAAGCAATAATTTAGCAATTTAAGCGAAAAAGACTGCAGACAGTGTGACATGTTAAATGACATTCAGTGTCATGGCGCGCACACGTAATATAACGTGACGTCAACGAGTGCAAAGTTTCTGACGTCTCCGCGCCACACAGACGTAGGAAACAACATGGACGCTCGAATGAAAGTTCCTCAGCGCTTTACATTATGTATGAAAATCTGCAAATAAATAGTTTATTTTAGCTTTAGATATTATTTTCGAGGTTGAGATGCAACCCCATTAGCAGTGCGCAATCATTCATTATGAAGATTCGTTTCATTTTATCTTAAAATGTATGTTGTGTGTACTCATTAGAATCGCCTCAATGAGGCGATTCTAATGAGTACACATAACATTCTTTTATACACACAACTCACAAGAACTAATTAGTATACACAACATTCCTTTATTTTATATAAAGTCGAAAATATATTCTTTAGTCATCCCCATTATTCCATATGTGCTAGTTTATGACTACCCCTATCTCGAACAAATTTACATTGTCCGGAAGGAATTTGAGCTAATGATGTTTCACTGTATTGTCTACAGCTTTCGTGGCTGCATGTTGTTCTGTAAAATGGATTGCTTTATTTTTCAGTCCCCAGCCTTGCGCCGCCAACCAGGAAGTAGTCCGGCTGTTCATACTGACACTCTGCGGCTTCCGCCTAAGAAAAGACGCTATATTCCTACACCAGAAGATGTTACACCAGTGCCAAAGGTGAGTTATTAACAAAAAGTGCTAGTTGTCATGTACAAGTAGCTAACAGGATTGTATGTTCGTATACACGTCTCGCCCCCGCCCATCGGGTTTTGGCTGCATGGTGCTTCCACCCAAAACTGAATCCGACTGAACTTGAGTACTGGTAAACTGTTTAGGTCTAAGTCTGCCCAGGATGCGAGTCGGACTGCTCCTTAAACCCTAGCAGTTTCTATGGGCGGTACGGCTTAAGATGCCATTTCATCTCAAGGTCGGGTAATATCCCACAAAATCGGAAACGATGTCTCCAAAATGACCTCCATAGTGTTGACGGGGACGTCAAACCTCAACTCAAACAAAACAAGCAAATACAAATCCTTCAATAAAGTGACTGCCAGAACGACAAATAAATTCACCCTTGTAAGACGTTTTAAAGTTGCCTTTGGCAAAGAATATTCCAGTTAACACCACAGTGTAAAATCAAAAAGCTTTATCAAGTTTGACTCAATCATAACATGTTTTGTGGAACACAATTCCATCGGATAAAGAACTCGTCAACGTTTAATATTTTCATAAAGAACATGGTTGAATGTATACGAAAGGAATAACTCATTTCATAAACGAACATGCTCTTGATGATTATTACTGAATCATCACGAAAACACGCCTATTAAATACTGACCCCCTTAACACCCCCACTTCATATTGTTAAACTGAGGTTTACAGGGGTATACGTTATTTTTCTTATTTCTGCTTAAAACATAGATTGTTGGTACTCGTAAGAACTGTCTCATTGTGGCGGTTCTAACGGGTACCCACAATCTATGTTTTGCTAATATAGAGAAATGAGAAATATCGCATTTTCATTCTGATTTTTGTTCTTTTTTTTTGGTGGTGGTAAAATTTTCAATATATTTGAAAAGGCGCGTTTTCTTAATGAAAATACTTTCCTTTATAGAAAGTGTAAAGTATGGTTTAAAGCTACATAAAATTTTAACATACACAAAGCATAGCACACAAAAGTTGAAGTATACATACAGTTCAGTGCCATCTCGAAAAGACGTCTCTATAATTTTGACCCCCTTAATTCCAACTTTTTTAACATAAAACTGGGGTTTACAGGGGTAAACCTTATTTTTCTGTTCTGGAATATACATTGTGGGCACCCGTTAGAACTGCCTCAACGAGGCGGTTCTAACGTGTACAAACAATCAATAAATTAAACAGAAATAAGAAAAATATCACAATTTTTCATCTGACAATTTTCATTATTACAAGGGTAAAATTTACAATGTATTTGAATAGGAGTTTTTACGTAATGGCGTCGTTTTTGGGTCTATTGTTTCAAAAGCTATTCGGTAATAATGTCCAAGTGACTATAACTGATTTATAAGAAATGCAGGTTATGGTTATTTATAGAAAATAGCCCACTATTTTATCACTGTGGGTTAAGAGGGTTGCGTAAAGGGTAATCTATAAAATCTGGACAAGAAACACATTACGTTTAGCAAACAGTGTACACACGATCCAGATCGGACGCTGCTTAATTGACAATCAGTGTAGACGTGGCGTCTGTTCAGGGTCTACACTATTTGCTTACAGTACAGGAATTTAAGTGTTAAACAAAATAGTGTACGTCCCCGTTCAGGACCATTTTCCCATTCTACACTCAGAGACAATCGACACACCAGTGCTGCCAGTGCTTTGATTTAATCCTTTTCCTGTTGAATAATTCAGTTAGCCCCACCCATTTCTGACTTTGAACCAATCAGGCTACTTGATGTAATATATTCCTACAAATTCGAGAACTGAATCTCAAACAGTGTAGATCCTGATCAGATGGCTTCTGAAGAAGCCATCTGACCTGGATCTACACTGTTTGCAAAGGTAGGGGTTGCCGTAAACAGCACGAAAAGGGTTAAAAGTAATTGTTGTATGCAAGTATTGGTTATATTGGGGCTGTATACATGTATTTTACAGGTTGCAAAGATGACAGTTCTCAATCATAGTGAGACGTCCGCGTTCATTCCTTACCATCCGCCGAATGACTGGGGCACCTGCTTCAAGAATGCACATCATGACACAAAACTGGCCATATCAGTGGAAAATATTTCAGCTGGTGAGAAAAGCTGCACTGCTACTGGGAAGCAAGATGCAATAAATCTCACAACTGATGGTAGAGAAGATGTTCTGAAGCCACCTATGAACAACCAAGGGCTGGTGGAGTTGAAGAAGATCGTCTCCGAAAACAGTGATGTCCAGGCTAGCCATTTAAAGTTCGATAACACGACTGCCAAGAATGAATCACCGGGCAATAACTTTCCAAACATAACAGTTGGTGACGTTGAAAGAGACAATTCCAGAGAGACAGTCCAGGCTGGAAGTGCTACTTTTATAAGCGCCTGTAAGTATAAATCAAAGCAATGACCCATTACGAAAACACGCCTATACAAATACATTGTAAACTTTACCACCGAAAAAACGAAAATTTTAAGATGAAAAATTTGTGATATTTTTCTTATTTATGCTCAAAATGTAGATTGTAGGTATTCGTTAGAAGAGTACCCACAATCTATATTTTAAAGCAGAAATAAGAAAAGTAAGGCTTAGCCCTGTAAACCCCATTTTACTATATACAAGTAGGGTTCAAGGGAGTCAAAGTTTTAGAGGCGTGTCTTCGTGATGCGTACTGGTGGGACGAATATCTCTGAATGTATGCTGGAGAAATGATCCTGAACCAGGGCATAGACTGTTTTGTTTAAAAATCAAATTCCGGGTCCCAGTTGTTCAGAGCATCGTTAGCTTAACAAGCACGTTATTTGTCAATTATTAACTGCTCTGCCAAGTACAATGTCTAAAATTCTGGATTTTTGCTGAAAAAAAGCTACTCACATTTTTTTAGCGAAAATATTAGCATATTTGCCATGTTAAATCATCAAAGTTTTAACAGCAGGTTTACTAACAACGTCGTTTTTTTTAACACATCGCCCCAATACTTTACACAAACACTGCATATCCGGGTCTGATCTGGGTCTACATTGTTTGCCGATGTCTAATGTATCGGACCCAACTTAAAGGTTAAGCAATTAAAATTGAAAAACCCTTCTTGGTACTTACTGCGTTCTGTCTATTAAACAATACACAAAAAATCATTTTTCGTGCGATTTAGATTTATTGGCCAGTGTTAATAACGTGGGCAAAAGCAATGAAGCTGCTGAACATGTAGTATTATTTACCGTTAAAATCACTGAATTAAATAGATTTGGGCAGGCCTCGGTAGATCGCAAAATGATTTTTCAGTCAACCTGATGGTTGTATAAAAATCTTTTGGGTTAAAAAGTTGCGTTTCTTTTTCGGTTCAGTAACATACAAACAAATACATTTGGCATAGCCACTAAGACAATATGGAAAACTTGTAATATCTTGTGTACTTATTACCGCTGTCTCACAAGCATAGTGGCAGCTTACTGTCCTAAAAATATCGCATAAATATTTTTCCAGTCGGCCGTCGTGTGTCGACCGACCTCTACGAGTTACACAGGGAAACGTCTAAGTCTGCCCAGGCAATGCGCTGCGCGTCGGACCGTCCCTGCATAATAAACCCTGTTGGTTTGCTTGGGCGGCAGGACTTGAGTTGTCATTTTATCTCAAGTCGGGTAAAGTCCCACAAAATAGTAAGCAGCGTCTCCAAAATACCATGAATAGTGTTGACGGGGACGTTAAACCTAATAATAAATAAATATCCGTCATGTTCATGAGTTCGCTAAATTGAGATATCACGTTTTTCTATTAGTTCGATTGAGCAATTATGGAGATAATTAGTTTTTTAGTTGAAACACTTAAGAGCCGGCGTTGTTGTCGTCATTTCCAAATACTTAACCTAGCCTTTAACTTAAAAAGTGTTTGACCTGGCTACAAGAGCTACATTCTTTCCAAGGACAATAACTGTATTGTTGATTTTGGCTGAATAACCTTCCCTTTATCTATTTTTGTTTTCTGAAACATAGTTAACCCCCATTTCAATACTATTTATAACAGCGCCTTCAAACTTCACATGGATGTTAAATGGGACAAGACCTTTCCAATGATACCAAACCTTTTGACCTTTGGTCTTGAGCTATGAACTTTGACTTATTTTTCGAAAGTTTAACCGAAAACTTTAAGAATCAATCTTGAAACTTGACCATATTTCCAAAAGTATTTGGCCTACCATCATGAAACTTGATACACATACGCACCATCACAAGGACTACTTTTTCTCCAGGTTCCATAACTCTTTCATGCAATTGGACTGAGTTATGTCCCTTTTCTCTTTTTTAAGTTAAAAAACCGTTTTGAAACTTATTATAGCAGCACTAATAATACAGCCTTCAAGCATCACATAGATGTGTTTTGGGAAAAGACCAAGGTTTTTGACCTTTGGTCTTGAACTTTGATTTTTGACCTATTTTTCAAAAATGTAATCAAAAATTTAACCTTGGCCGTATTTCCAAAAGTATTTGCCCTAGCCTCATGCAACTTGACACCGATCTCTATGATCACAAGAGCTACATTCTTACCAAGTTTCGTAACTATCAAGCAATTAAACTGTTTTATCTCCCTTTGTGGTATACGAAAAATTGCCCGTTTCAAGAGAACGTTTTTGCCTCTCATTTTAATACCACGAATAATACAGCTTTCAAAATTCAAATGTGAGTTACTTTGGGCAAGTCCTTTCCACTGATATCAAACTTTTTGACCTGTGAGCTTGAACTCTGAACTTTGATATATTTTTCGAAAATTTAACAAAAAACTTTATCCTTGGCCATATTTCGTAAACGTATTTGGCCCAGCCTCATGGAACTTGACACATATTATATATTCTGACCAAGTCCAATAACTCTATCATGCAATTTGACTGATTTATCATCCTTTGTGACATACAGAAAAAAGACGGAGATGGCATCCCCTTGCTTGCAGTGCTCTTGTTTTCACAAACGTTTAATGTTCTAGTCACTATGATTATCGAGTCCATTGCTGGTGTGGACAGTAATTGAGAATCACTGATGAGGCTTAGTACGTAGTATGACCCATCTTCTTTCTTACGAATGTTTTTATTGCTCTTAAAGGAACTCATTTTTGATTTTTATTTACTTGGTCGAAACATCCTATTCTGATACATGGTTATATAATTTAATTCTTATGATTCTGCTTGCTTTCTTGTTCTTGTTCTTCTTTTTGGTCTTGTTCTTCTTCTTCTTCATGCCATGGATTATTTCTAATCACATTGCTTTTCTGTTGTTTTTCAGGTACACGTAATGGCGATGTGAAATCTGATCTCATTACAAAGCATACAGAACCGGACAAGTGCTATGAAAGTGATATTGATAATAACGATGTTTTGTTAGATTACAAGTGGCATACTAAAAACGTTACATTAACATGAAAGTGCAATTTACATTGATACCACACTTTACTGTGTTCTTAGGCGCATTTTGCCATGTTTTATACAGTCAGACTTTACATGTTATCATATTTTTTATTATTACGTTATTATTTACTTTACATGGTGTGATACAGAGAAGTATTATATTCTTTGCTTCTTTTTAAATTTATTTTATCTTCTTTCTTTCTTTCTTTTCTTGCTACCCTTAATAAAAAACGCAGAGTCTTCTGATTTGCTTGTTTTCATAATATAACTTATAATCCTTTTGTCGTGATATATGATTTATAAATCGAGGGATGTAAAAACAATCCGATAAAAAAACGAGTTTATAGGACGAGTTTCTTTAAAGGATAAAGGATAACTGCCTGGTTCTAACGAGTACCCACAATCTATATTTTGGAACAAAAATAAGAAAAATAAGGTTCACCCCTGTAAACCCCAGTTTTACTATTTAAAGTGCTCTTCAAGGGGTCAAAATTAAATAGGCTGGAAATGTTTGAGCTTCTTCGACAATAAAACTCGATTTAAAATCGTTATACGATGAACTCGTTGTCATTTCATACGAATTTTATGAAACTCGCCGGACAGACATGTCTGAGAAACAGTGTAGACCCAGATAAGATGCCACAAATGCGACATTCCATCAGTGTTTACACTGTTTGCCACTCATCCAGCTATTTGCAATCAGATTGTACTTGTTCAAATTTTAGATCAAATTTTAGAACAAGTACGGTAAGAGGTTAAAACCTCCGAATGGTGGTTTACCCACTGTAAGCAAGAGGAAGTAGTGATTGCAAATACAATGTACAAAAGGGTCTATATCAAACCCCTCTTTACGCACATTAGGTATGAAAATAGTGATATCGCATGGTTTTTCGTGCATAAAAACATTTGCCGCGACCAGTGGAAACTGTTTGATCAGGAGGCGGCCGAGTGGTCAAATATCTGCTGAGGTTCAAGGCAAATGTTACTGCAATGAAATAATCATGGGTGATCGTTATTCTTGCATAACGTACGATTCCAACGGCAAATTGTGACGAAAACGCCCCCAAACTCCATATAAACTATCAAAATTAAATGCGACCGTAAAACCAACATAGCGACTAGTTTAGAACGTTCTTAACAATGGTGTCAGTTGGCAATGACGTGCAGGTGTCATCATAAAATTTTAAAATGCAATTCCCATCTTGTGATATCGGAAGGTCAAAAATCTGTCAGCACGTAAGATGATTTTTACAGCTATGTTCGTAGGATTTTATCCAAGAATTATAGATTATCTATCACATTTTCCATTTTCGTCACTGGAACGTCATCTAGACTATCTGGTATACCATGAACGTTGGACAAAAACAAGGACTGGCGAAGACCTCGATCATACCCGTGTTTGTGACCCCAGAATGTATTCAACACAAACGAATTTGTGTGTCGCTTATATCTTTTTGTTTTTGATAACCCATTTGCCGTTTTGTGGGAAAGTGGCTGTTCTTTTGGCTTTCCGCTATTGATGTTTCCATTAGGGTGTAGTTATTATGTCTCCCCCGAATTTTTTTTTCGGAGAGACATATTGTTTTTCCCCGGGCGTCTGTCTGTGCGTCTGTCACAAAATCGCTCTATAACATGAAAACCGTTAAAGCTATCTTCACGAAACTTCATATAATTATTAATCAATATTAGACGACGTGCAGAGCGCAAGATCTATAACTCCCGCATTTATGCTTTTTGAGTTATCTCCCTTGGAAGTATGTCGGTATGTATGTATGTTTGGGCAAATCGTGTCCGGTCAATAACTTTCTTATTTTTTGATGGATTTTGAAATTATTTGGCAAATATATTAACCGCCATGAGACGATGTGTTGCGCGCATGACGCAGGTCTGTACCTCAAAGGTCACGGTCAAACTTAGAGGTCAAAGGTAAAAAAAGGGTCCATTTTTCGTGTTTGGTCAATACTTTTCTTATTTTTAGATGAATTTCGGAATTACATGGCAGAAATGTTAACCACCATGAGACGATGTGTTGCGCGCATGACGCAGGTCGGTACCCCAAAGGTCAAAGTCATACTTAGAGCTCAAAGGTAAAAAAAGGGCCTTTTTTCGTGTTTGGTCATTAACTTTCTTATTTTTAAATGGATTTTGAAATTACTTGGCAGAAATGTTAACTACCATGAGGCGATGTGTTGCACATATGATTCAGTTTGGTGCCTCAAAGGTCAAGGTCATACATAGAGGTCAAAGGTAAAATAGGGGCCTTTTTTCGTATTTGGTCAATAATTTTCTTATTTTTAGATGGATTTTGAAATTGCTTAAGAGACGTTAACCACCATGAGGCGATATGTTGCGCACATGACCCAGTTAAAGGTCAAGGTCATACATAGAGGTCAAATGTAAAAAAGGGGCCTTTTTGTGTTCGGTCAATAACTGTCTTATTTTAAGATGGATTTTGAAATCACTTGCAGAAATATTAACCACTATGAGAGAATGTGTTGCGTGCATGACCCAGGTTGGTACCTCAAAGGTCAAGGTCATACTTAGAGGTCAAAGCTAAAAAAAGGGGCCTTTTTTCGTGTTTTGTCAATAACTTTCTTATTTTTAGATGGAGTTTGGAACTACTTGGCAGAAATGTTAACCATCATGAGACGATGTGTTGCGCGCTAGACCCAGGTCAGTACCTCCAAGGTCTAGGTCGTACTAAGAGGTCCAAGGTCCAAAAAAGTTTTTTTTTGTGTCCATTCAATAACGTTTTTATTTCTGGATGGACTTTTTAAAGTAACCTTACAGAAATGTTCACCTTCATTAGACGATGTGTCCATTCAATGACGTTTTTATTTCTGGATGGACTTTTTAAAGTAACCTTACAGAAATGTTCACCTTCATTAGTCGTGTGCAAGACCAAGGTCCATACCTCCAATGTCAAGGTCATACCTAGAGGTCAAAAGTAAAAAAGTTTTTTCTTGTGTACAGTCAATAACTTTCTTATTCTTTGATGGATTATGAAATTGCTTGGCAGAAATGTTTACCATCATGAGACGATGTGTTGTACCCCAAAGGTCAAGGCCCTACTTAGGGGTCAAAGGTAAAAAAGGGGCATTTTTGTGTACGGTCAATAACTTTCTTATTTCTCTCTGAACATTTAAATGTATTTTGCAGAAATGTGTTGCAAACAAGACCCAGGTCAATACCTCCAATGACAAGGTCATACCTTAGAGGTTAAAAAGGGGGAGACATCTTTGTTTCTGTAGAAAAACAAATTCTAGTTTCATGTTTGTGTTTCTTTCGCTTTGGTGTCTCGGATTGGAGTTGTGGGTTAATTGTACTGATTACTGGTCATTGCCTTCACTTCTATATAACTTGAGAATAAGCATTGCACCAATACTAGTGTCCGTAAAACTCTGCTCAAGAAGATGTCAACAATGTCCGGGGCACTCAACAAGTGTATATAATTGGACACAAAAACGTTGAGTCTTCAAACAACTATCATTCCCCAAGTGAAATCACAAAATGGCAATTTCATACATAGTATCAAAGACAGCTTCATGTGCTAGAAATGTTGCTCTACCATCAACAGCTTAATCCGATCCGATGTCAATCTGTTCAGCCACATTCCAGGGAGATTCTACCATACTTTTAGGGGTCATATATATAATCGGTGTCCCAAAATTCATGTTCGCTTGCAGTACTAGGAACTGCAACATCACAATCAATATTAATCTCTATAGTTCACCAGTTAATCCAAAACGGAGGAGAATATCATGTTTGACTAATTCTGACTGATTTGAAAACGAACACATGCTTAACTTTAGTGGCCTGTTAACAGTGTTTCTCCGCACTTAAAACAGTTCCCTAACTGCTTACTATTGATTTGAAGCTTTATTTGCAATAAACTTTATGAACAGCTTGAAAGATGTTTTCGAAGCAAGGCACTGCTCAATTTTGCTTATTTGTTTGTCTACTTATTTGATTAAACTTTGGTTTCTCCTACGCAGATGACGTAAGCTCTGAGTGCGTTAAACACCAAACGCAACATATACATTTGTGTAATTGGGGGTCGAATTTTCGGCACACACTTAAGAGTACGTACTGTTCAAAGGCTGTATTTTTCCCTGTACCAAATCTGAAGACGGACAATACATGGATAAAAAGTTGATTTATTTTTCATTCTGTCGCTTTTAACCTCAAAAAGAAGAGACAAATAATCCATTAATGTAGGATAGGGAATGTTACCAGCTGGGTCTGAATTCCAACCAGGAACTCGGCGATGCTTCGTCCCTGGTTGAGATTCAGAGCCCTTGGATGAGATGTCCCTATCCATAACGGTCATGATGGATTCATATAGTCTCCTCTCAGTTCACTATTCCGCATTTTGATATTAGGGTAGCCAAAGAAAAGACTGGTCCCAAAGGAGTTCGAATCATCATCATCATAATCATCACCACTCACGTCATTGCCTGTAGGATCCCTAGACGTCCGACATCCCTAACTGTCCGACAAACAGTAAGTTTTTTGGGAAGCTGTTGAAAACGGTAGGGAATGATCAATGATGCCAAATTAAATGAAACTATCGCGAAAACTAGAAATGCGTCCATAGGACACGGATGCCCCCGCCTGAAAATATGTCTATGTTCGTATTAATCCATAGAATGTCATTGACGGTGTTTAAGTTTTGGACCCTCTTTTACACAGTTGACCTCTTAGTAAGACCTTGACCTTGGAGGTAAAGACCTTGGTTTTGTGTGAGGCAAATCGTCTCATGATGGCCAACATTTCTGCCAATGTATTTTAAAATCCATCCAGACATCAGAAAGTAATTGACTGCGCTTTAGTTTCGGACCCTTTTTTGAACTTTGACCTCTAAGTATGACCTTGACCTTGGAGGTACGGACCTGGATTTTGCATGTGACACATTGTTTCATGATAGTTAATATTTCTACAAAGTAATTTCAAAATCCATCCAGAAATAAGAAAGTAATTGACTGCGTTTTAAGTTTCGGACCCTTTTTCGGACATTTGACCTCTGAGTATGACATTGACGTTGGGGGTATGGACCTGGGTTTTCTACGTGACACATCGTCACATGATGTTTAAAATTTCTACAAAGTAATTTTAAAATCCATCCAGAAATAAGAAAGTTATTAACTGCGTTTAAGTTTCGGACGGACGGACGAACGAACGAATGGACGGACGAACGGACGGACAGGGGCAACGCTATATGCCCTTCCATCATTCTTCGAATGGTGGGGGCATAAAAAGAAAGAAAGTGTCCGACAAGAAAAAAACATCAAATTAATTTTGAATATTTTACAAGAATTCCTTTTTGCAAAATTTTCACTAAATATGTCATAATTGATCATTCCCCACCTTTTTCAACAGCTTCACCAAAAACGTAAGAGTTTGTCGGACACTAAGGGATGTCGGACGTTTAGGGATCCTACAGTCGTCGTCGTCATCAACACTTAACCATCAATCTACATGTATCAAATTCAGCAGTTATTAAAACAGATGTGTGGTGCATTCATTTATGGATCTTGGTCAACACTGTTTTCTAATGTCCCTGTTTGGACTTTTGACATATATGGATTCATGATTTACCCATAATTGTTTTTCGGCAATCAATGTGTTTAGGATCCTGCTTTTGGGACATTGGCAAGCAGTGTAGACAGAGATCGGATGTACAGTACGCGGCGTCTGCACTGGGATTTCATCGTTCTGTTAAATTACAGAAATGTGGGGGTTACACGATACATTTCATTCCTGAAAGATTGTTTCCATTTTAAATGACGAGCACAACTTGCTACATCAATTCGATAAAATGAGGCAAAACGTTCGAAGAAATAGAGGATATGAATACCAAAACTATTTCATCGAGTGTGTTGAAAATTCTGATGTTTTTTAACACACTTTGATATTGATGTTTTCAACAAACTTTTGATATTGATATGTTTTCAACACACTTTTGATATTTATCGAAAAAAAAAAAAAAAAAAAAAAAAGAAGTAAATTTTCTTTTTATTTTATAATATTTTAGGACACTGTAATTAAGGCGTAACAATGCCAAATTTAGTGACACACAGGTCTTTCTGATACTTAAATCTTCATCAGTGTGTCTCAACCCCAAAGTTTTGAAACCGAAACGGATGACGGACAAGACCCGGCAAACACAGCACATCCCCCCTCCGAGCACACACCGACGTAGCTCATGAGACAGGTGAACTGGAGGCATCAGGCAAGAGACGCCCACCCGCGGACTTATAGGCGTCCCCAACCGAGCCAAAATCAGCAAACATGGCCCACACTCCACGGAAGTCCCGGGCATCTGGAAGGAGATGTCCAAAGTAGCGAGACTTGCAAAATTTTTAGAATATTACAAAAAGTGGCAACCAAATCCGCTAAGATACATGTCCCACCTGACAAGTCAGTCTTAGTTTTACAAAAATTAGAAATTTATACTGCAAAAATTAAAGATATAATATAGTTATTTAAATCAGTACGTGAGTACTGACGTCAATACCGCAGTATCAACCTCAGCACTAAGGAACTGATACTGAGCTGATGATACCCTCGGGGACGAACGAATCATCCACCAGCAGAGATACCGACCCAGTGGTTGCAATTAAGGCGTAACTATATAACTGTAACGGATCAATCTGATCTTACGTCAAAATTTTTGACTTGGCTATGACGTCAAAACCAACAGTTTCAAAACATATCGCCATTTCGAATACAACATTTTACAGTACAAATAGTGTTATTTTATACACTGCGAAAATATCATTTATATTTTCACACTGTGAAAATTCACATATTTTTGTTTTAGATTTGCATTAATTTCACTGCTATGTATAAAATAAAAGTATATATACTGGTTTAACGGGTTACCGGTGCATTGAGTTTGTATCCGGTTTATGATGAGATAGGAGGCCTTCATGCGGACTGAACAAATTATTTGTCTTAATCGCGACGGAAGTAAAGGCGAGGATTGTGGCCACGTAAAATCGATTTAAGCCCCCCCCCCACCCCCACCCCAAGTGAAATTCGTTTCCGCTGACCGTTCCAAGGCGGTTCTTTTGTCACGGTTTATTTTTGTTATGGTTTGGCTTTGGGTGTTTATGTCGCTTATATTATTTTATTTTGGATAGCCTATTGGCCATTTTGTAGGAAAGTAACTGTCCTTTTGGCTTTCCGTTATTGATGTTTCCATTAGGGTCTGTTGTTTCATGTTTGTGTTTCTTTCCCTTTGGTGTCTCTGATGGGAACTGTGGGTTAATTGTATGGAATCCTCATCATTGCCTCCGCTTCTAATTTACCCGAGTTAATCAATAATTCCTTCCTCTTTCATATCACTCTAGGTTTTCAAAAACCTTTTGCCTCAGTAATTAGCATATTTTTAATTTGATTGTATTCGTTCTAGTAGGTGAATTATCTGTAAAAATTGCCTTGGAATGGCTTTTCGACTGCATGTGTATGAGCGAGTTCGATCATTAACCGGACTGTGGTACCGGAAGTCAAACTGCGCATGTTCCTTCACAGGTGTGGTCGAACAACCTCTGGTAGACCTTTTGCAAACAAACATGACAGCCCCATGGCACGATTGGTATTTTTAGGACGAAGAAGATCACCATTCTGAACACTGCAGAAATAGCAGTGCCGATTCTTTCCTACATACTATGTACATTTTACATCTTTTCTTAGACTTTCGGATGAGTCTTTAAACCGAGCTCCCGTCTCCGTATGGCCTTAGTTGTTGGTGGGACATAAAACTCAAACAGTCACTCACTTTACATCTTTTCTTACAAATAAACATAATATATGTATTTTCTCTTGTACCAACTTTTCGCCGCAATCTTGTACACTGTTGTATCGGAGAAACCAACGCTTTGGTCTGGTTGCACTAGAGTGACGTCACGACTTTCTCGCCGTTGAACCAGAGGTCGTACGCTCAAAGTTTGGTTACCACATGACCAGAAATGAAGATCAAGAACGACAACCCCAATTATTGGCCGAATTAATCATCCGATAAGAAGGAACCGCGAGCGGAAAATAGCTATTTTTGATTCGGTCTCTAGACTATTCTCAAAAAAAAAAAAAAAAAAAAATACCTAACTTATTTTTTCTAGTAGAAATATGAAATAGTACTATTTCACTTTATATGATGTATGAGACACTGTGCGTTTATATAAAAACAAAATTTTGTTTTCACCAGTTTTTAGACCCAGTGTCACGTTTTTAAAGCAATTTCCACATAGTAACTAATAGAAAGAGGGGTTGGTAGTTTGTCTACAAAAATGACCTCACTTTTTTTCAACGGAATCTTATGAAAAATACATTTTTTTAAAGTAGAGGAATTGTAGATTCAGGAATGATGAGAAAGTAAACGATAATTCGATATTTTAAACGTAACATTAAATGGGAAAATAATTTGTCCCATACCAGCCCATTATAAACTGAGCGTGTTACCTATCCAAATATCGACAACTTACCTGGGTAAATGCGATCATTTCTGGGAATGATAGGTTAACTACGGTTAACCGTGACTGGTGATTGAACTCGCTCTATAAATTATAAGACCGGTATATTGGTAATTATATCTCCTGAAAAGTTTTCTGATGTTAGTTTTGCTTTTATTTTTCAAAACCTAAATAAAGCAAGATTAAGAATTTAAGATGAACCAAAATAAAAGTAAAAAAAAAAAAAAAAATGATTAAAGCCAAATATTTATTTTGTAACGTGTTTTAAAACCAATGTGATATAATTTTCCACATTTTTGTTTAAAAATGCAACAATGATCCTTCAATAAAAGTGGTGCGTGTCGGACCGTCCGTACATATAAACGCTTTTGATTTCTTTGGTCGGCAGGGCTTGAGATGTCATTTCATCTCAATGTCGGTAAAAGTCTTAAAATGGAAGCAACGTCTCCAAAATGATCTAAATAGTGTTGACAGAGAACGTTAAACCTAACACCGAACAATCATTCTTTTGGCTAAAAATCACGTTTTGTATACCATTCATGTTATATATATGTATAATTATGCAAGAGGGTAGTTTTGGTTGTTATTACAATGGGTGCGCCAAATGGGATGGTTTCGGAAAGGCATGATTTAAAGCAGGATACATCTACAATGGTGTTATTTTGCATCAACACATTTTTTCCTCCCATGGCGATAAGGTAAATTGAATTAGCAAACGCGATTGCAAGCATTTGCCTGAGAAAATACGGAAAATTTGCTGATGCAAGCAGAAACCAGAAACAGGATATGTGTTTTTTATGTTTTATTGTTTATTTATAAAGAAATGCTGAACTTTCCCGTAGAAAAGACAATTTCCACAAAGTTCTGTAATCGTTGTGAAGAGATGCTCAAAATTCTCTTAAAAACAGAATGGGGAAACCCTAATAACAACATCGAACGCGACAACAATAACACCCGCCAAGTGTATATAACGCCCGTCAATTGTATCCACCGGTCATACATATACTAAGAATACACGATGTAAAAATGAGAATGAATAGATCTAGGGAATGTGTGTAGTGTAGTTTATACTTATAGTCTATTGGAACCACTGGTTCCAACTGTGGGGGTTTAATATTTAAATGTATGGGCCTCTTATGAGGCCGATTTACAAATGATGTACCACAGGGATCTATTCTAGGTCCCTTGTTATCCTTGATTTTCATAATTGATCTGCCCCTACATTTAGAAGATTAAGCTCGTTCTGTAAAATGATATGCTGACGATACAACATTGTATGATATTAGTATTGATACAAATGTGGTTGAAAATAATCTCCAATAAGCTTACGATAGATATAGTGGGTGGTGTCTAGAGAAGGGTATGGTAATAAATATTGACAAAACAAAAATGATTCCTGTATCGTGCCGACAAAAGATACGTAATATGAAGATGCTAATTTTAAACTTGTTTTAATGCCTTTGAACTGCAAGAAACACGGTGTAAAACAGTTTGGATGACAACTTAACACGTATGTTGTAATTTGAAGAATTATATTTACTCAGCAAAGCTAAGGTAAGGCTTAAGGTTACTCATGGAAACTAAAGCAACGTTTTCAAAATGACCTAAACAGTGTTGATGGGGACGTAAAAGTGCAACTCAAACAAAATCGAACATACCGGAAATATCACAATAAGTATCTTAGAAAATTTTATGTTTTGGAAATATGTATTTTCATACTAATGTTCAAGAAACAGGAACTCAACAGACATGTAGGGTTAGGGTGATGAATAACGTAAGTTAACAGAAAATAGAATCTTCCAGCTAACAGTAAGGACAGGTCCATTTAAATAAAGTGACTAAATCTCAGGTCGGATTATGGTGGTAAATAATCTGTTAACGCTCTGCATGCTGGGGATTTATTTTTTCAGTAGACGACATTTTTTAAATATTTTTCTTTTTTTCTCCAGAAAATTTCGTACAATCATTCTTCGATATAATTGGTTTGGGTACAACATAAATGTTATACGGCGGACTGCGTGCATGGTACTTACCCGATTCCCTCTTTAACTGCACGCCGGTGGGTCACGCCTCAGATTCTATCCGTTTCCAGCGTAACGGCTTATTGAGAATTTGAGATAATTAAATTTGATGCTCTGTCTCTGGTCGGGCCAATCGGCGTCAAACTGCTCGTTTTCTTTTGCTAAGCATTTCGGTGGTTTCTTGCCGTCGAGTCCTCACCGTTGTTTCATCTCTGTGGTTGTTTGATTTTTGTGTTCTCGGAGATGTTTCACTGATGAGTTGGAGGCCTTCATGTGGACTGAACAATTTATTTATCTCAATCGCGACGAAAGCAAGGGCGAGGATTGCGGACACGTAAAATCGATATCGATTTAAGCCCCCCCCCCCCCCCCCCCCCCCACACACACACACCCTACTCCCTCCCCCGCGTAGAATTCGTTTCACGTTTCACTGACCTTTCCAAGTGGGTTCGTCTGTCGCGGTTTATTGTTGTTGTTTTTTTTGTTGTCTTAGGGTGTGTGTCGCTTATAGTTTTTTTTTGTTTTGGATAGCCAAATGGCCATTTTGTTGGAAAGTAACTGTCCTTTTGGCTTTTCGCTTTTGGTGTTTCCATTGGGTCCAGTTATTTCATATTTGTGTTTCTTTCCCTTTGGTGTCTTTGATGGGAGCTGTTGGTTAATTGTATCGACTCCTGATCATTGCCTTCACAATTTGCATGAAATATCAAAACCTGCTTTCAGGCAAAAAAATCATCAATTTGTCGCCTGTTTAGTGGTAAAGGTTAACCTGTTTTTCCTTTGAAACCTGTTAAAGGGACAGAGGCAAACAGTGCAGACAAGGATCAGACGCCACTGCATAATGCAGTGTGTGAGTTTGTCAACAATTTTTTTCCGCCACAAAAATAGATTAAAAACAAAATAAAAGACCCAACATCCCTTTTAAATAATAAATAGGCTTGTCAAACACATAACAATAGAAGAGTTCACAAGTAACAATGAGATAATGCAAAATAGACTCTTCCAGCTGGGACTGGGCCATATAAATATTAGGATTCATGACCGGTGAAGACTGCTCGGGTAAGATGATTGTTATAATTACTTATAAATGCAAAATAAAATCTTCCTACTAACGGTTAGGACTGATTCGTGTGAAATTTAGGGGTCAAAATATATATAAAATTCTGTTCACTCGTGACAACTACTCAACATAGGATTATTGTTTCGTTTTGTTTGTTTGATTTGAGGTTTAACGTCCCCGTCAATACTGTAAAGGTTATTTTGGAGACGTTGCTTCCAATTTTGTGGGACTTTTACCCGACATTGAGATGAAATGACATCTCAAGCCCTGTCGCCCAACGGAACCAATAGGGTTTATTAGCATGGATGGTCCCGCCTCGCACCGCGGTTCCTCGACAGGCTTAGATCCTCTAAGCGGTTTACCAGTACTAGTGTGCAGGCCGGATTCAGCTCTGCGTGGAAGCATCATGCAGCCCATATATTTCTTCACGCCCCTATGGGCGGGGGCGGTCATAGGATTATTGTAATAATAACTTATAAATGCAAAATAGAATCTTCCAACTAACAGTATGGACTGGTCCACATGAATTTTAGGGGTCAATATAAAATTTATAAAATTCTGTTCACCCACGACAACTACTCAAGTCAGTTTATAGTTGTTAATGCAAACAAGAATCTTCCAACTAATAGTTAGGATGGGTCCATATGAATTTTTAGGGGTCAGAATATTCTATTAACCAGTGACAACTGCTCCAGTTGGATAATAGTAAAATAACTGTTTAATGCAAAATAGACAGTTACAATTAAGGCGAAACTATACCAAATTTAGTGACACAGAGGACTTTCTGATATTTAGCAGTAAGGACAGGTCACTATATGAATATTAGGGGTAAAAATTTAATTCTGTTTATCAGTGACAAATTATGGTATTTGATAACCCGTTGATGCAAAACAGAATCTTCTGACCGCTCGGTTATGAAAGGTTTATTGGTTTGGTCGCCATGAGGCGGGCAAACCGGGTCTAATGACCAGATTGTAACTGTTCCATGGAGGGGCACGTGACGCGATCAACCAATCAGCTTTAACGATGATGCAATACTATACTGCAATTACAGGAAACAGCCTGTCTGAATAGCGAAACAGACCGAAAAGCAAGCGTTTTAACTCCAACAATAAATATCTTAAGGGAAATGGATACACCTGGCAGGTGTGGCAGTTAGTCTACCATTTTTGGCTTCCAATTTCGATTGGAAGTCATTTAGACTTGATTTGTGATACCCCAGTTTATTTCTAACCGTCTTATGACCAAACTAGGAAAGCCCTACAGATATAATTTACGCAGTGAAAAAGCGTTCGGAATAAACAGGAATGCAGCGCCCGTCCATGTCTATTTAGAAAGCGTTTCCAGATATCTATTTATAAAGCGTTTCCAAGAAGTCAAACCAAAGAAAAAAAGTTACAGTAGAAACAGGTCCTACTTTCAGTTTCGTCCTTTTGATGTAACCTCATAATTAACCCATAGGTGCCAAAAATATTCCATTTTTATAAGCCTGGAGTGGTCATTTTCTAAGCATGGGGATGCCATTTTTTGTGGTAAGTTTTACAAAAATGCATGTACGTTGAGCAAACAGTTTAGATCTTGATCAGATGCGGCGTCTGATCTGGGTCTACACTATTTGCCAATGTCTCAAAAAGGGTCGCTAGGCATATATGGGTTAATTCGTCAATGAACTTGATTCCAGTTGGCCTACCCCGTGCAAGGTGAAATTATCTTAACTGCCTTTTTCGACTGTTGTGACTCGAAACTAACCCTATGGTCTGTATAACCCGTCTTCTGCATTGGGATCTTTATAAAACATCAACATGTATGTGCTAAAATCTCATGAACTAGCATTTTCAGTTCCTTACGAAAACACGCCTTTTCAAATATATACAGAATTTTGCTACCCAAATGAAAATTGTCCTATAAAAAAATTCAGATTTGTTCATATTTCTGCTCTAATATTATTAGAGCAGAAATATTATTAGAGCAGAAATATGAAACAAATCTGAATTTTTTATAGGACAATTTTTTAAATATAGATTGTGGGTACTGCTTAGAACCGCCTCGATGACGAGGTTCTAACGACTACCCACTGTCTCTAGAGAGGTCAAGATTAGGTAGGCGTGTTTTCGTGATGTGAGAAAATATTCTTTTTTTTTCTAGTCCAAATATAGAGTGTCGGTGCACGGTGTTCTAATCCCCCTAAAAAGGAAAATAATGTACCCCTGTGCACTCAACTTTCTCTATATAAAGTTGGGTTTATAGGGTTGTTCAGTACTTATGCGGTAGCCTGAAAGTGCTTAGTTTATACTAATTTATTTTAGTTCGATTGCGATGAAAGCTTCAAGCTTATTGAATCGCTCTCGAACATTCCGGGTGTTTTCACGTGCGCGCGAGAGAGAGGCAGTGGCTTTTACACCACTGCTACCCATTTACACCTGGGTGGAGTGGGGAAGTGTCATTACGTGTCTTGCCCAAGGACACACCTCGATACCGGTGGCTGGATTCGAACTCACAACCTCTCGATCATAAGTCGAACGCGCTAACCACTGCGCTATCGAGGCTGACAAAGTGCTTCTAGTGCCTGGTTACCTCCGTTGTTCAGTGCACGGACTTGTTGATGTAATGCTTTTCTTTTCTTAAGGATTTGTAAAAGTGAAGAGAAAAAACAGTTTTAAACCATGATTGCAGAACTTGTCTCGATCGTGCCTCGAACTCAGGGAGAAAGAGACCTCATATCCTACCAACATGGTCAATTTTACAAAACATGCCATTGTTCATCGCATGTCAAACGAGCAATTTAAAAGCTTAACATCTACATGGACAAATTTTCTACCAGCATAAAGCCTGTGCGAGTGAGCAGCTCGCAACATTCAGCCTTCTCTGTTCATAAATGCCGATTTTTTAACCATTACAGTTAGATGCGCACCGACGTTGCGGTTTTGCTCCTCGCCGGGTCCGTGAATATGTTTCTACGTA
Organism: Lucinisca nassula; assembly: GCA_963580285.1. Taxonomy (NCBI): domain Eukaryota; kingdom Metazoa; phylum Mollusca; class Bivalvia; order Lucinida; family Lucinidae; genus Lucinisca; species Lucinisca nassula. The sequence goes on from OY757018.1 coordinate 25,799,540, forward strand.
CATTGTCCTCCTTTCAATGGTTTAAGACGGACAGCTAACACTGAAACAGTTTCCTTAAAAGCCTTACCAGGAATCTCGTGCTTATTTAGAGCGACAACGTCGATGCAACGTCAAGACGTGGCATCGGCTTCATGGGCATGACATGGGTCTTTCACAAAGGCGACCAGCACTGGCTTAAACGAGCCTGCGAGTACGCGCAGCCTTACCACGGCCTTTGCTGATCTCGGATATGTAGAAGAGAAGATGCGTTTCAGTTGGCTACGCACATGCATTTGACAAAATATATGATTATAAGGGAGGTAATACAGAAGAAATGATTAACTATTTCAGCCCCAAAACCTGGGAAATCGAGTGAAAAAGAATGTGAAAAATATTGGTATTTTTTTTTTTTTCCAGTTGATAACTTTTCTTGAAAATAAATTTGTAAAACAGCACAAATGATTGCTTGCAGATAAACTTCAACCAAATGCGGACACCGATGCTATACGCCGACGCCGGACGCCGGGGGTATGGCAATAGCTCCCCCTTACTTTCGAAAGGCGAGCAGATTTTCAACTTTACAAACTAGGGAAGCCTTCCCTTTTAAAAGGAAACTTTATTACCGTATTTCGAAACACACCTATACAAATACATTGTCATTTTTTTGGCCAAAGAAAAAGAAATTTTAAAAAGAAAAAATGGAATATTTGCCTTTTTTGCTCAAAACATAGATTGCGGAGAGTCGACAGAAACGCCTCGACGAGGCGATTCTATCGAGTACCCACAATCTAGTGTCTCAGAGCATGAATACGGAAATTAATGTATACCCCTGCAAACCTGTGCTTTACTATATGAAAGTGAAGATTATATTTTCTTGTCCTTTGGGATCATTGTGGAATTTTGAAAATATCTGAGAGTCACTGAGTAGGCCTAATTGGCCGAAACTAGCTAGTCTGGCCCAGAAAACATGTACCCTCCATATTTTTCAGTTCTGTGGTGTATTCCTTGCTTCCAAAGGATAGCCCTTTTATAGAACGTATTTAACTTCACTTCAACTGGTGTATTGGAATGTGTGGCGGCGGTAAAACGTCTCCCTGCCTTACATCATAGTGTAGATTATATTTTCTTGCCCTTTGAGATCATTGATTCCGTTGTGGAATTTTGATAATATCTTAGGGTCACTGATGAGGCCTACTCGGCCGAAACTAGCTAGTCTGGCCCAGAAAACATGTGCACACCATATTTTTCAGTTCTGTGGTGTATTCCTTGCTTCCAAAGGATAACCCTTTTATAGAACATATTAAAGGGGATCACAATTCTATAGGCATGATTTCGTGATGGAAGTACAACTTTAAGGACCTTATGGTTGCTTCTCTGTTGGCTCTGTCCAACTGAAAAAGGGGTCTTCTCTAAAAGGGGAAGAATTTGCTGCTCAAGGGGTCTACTCTAAAAGGGAAGAATTTGCTCCCAAGGAGCAAATTCTTTCCTTTAAGAGTATATCCCTTAGACATATCCAAAGAGAAACTACTTTTGCAGGAGTAGCTCCTACCTTTTAAGGCGTATCTATTTCCCTTATGGGGAACTTATAATAGCCGCAGTCATTTTCGCAAATTTTACGTCATGCAATTCCATTATGGAGTAAGTCCATGGGGCCATGGAAACGAAAAACAACAGAACATAACTACTACTACTCACAAAGTGTGGCTGGCTGCGGTAGCTCAGTCGGATGCAGTCTGACTGGTGATAAGGAAGACTCGGGTTCGATACCTACCGGGGTCGGCAACATTCTTTCGTGGAGATTGATTGTGAAATCTTTTCTATGGTCATTCTCTCCCTTCCGCTGATTCAGGAAGGGCAGGGGTCAGTTTTGGGCGACAGAATGTGCACTGAACTGGTAAACCGCTTACGGATAAGCCTGCTCATGAAAAGCGTGGATAGGTACACTGACAGGCCCAAACATGACCCAAATCAGTATTGACTGGGCCGTTAAATAAAAAAAAAAACTTGCAAAGTTTACTTCACACAGATAGGAACAGATTTATATATTCTGAACAGCTTTCGGTACTCTAATAGCTCTAATAATACGTATTAATGGATTAATGGAAAAATGGATGAATATAAATATATAAGAAACAAAGTCTCCAGTATGATAGATGAAGCAAAAAATGAAGTGTACAAAAAAAAAAGATAGAAGATGGCAAGGATGACCCTCGTTCAATATGGAAAATATTTAGACAATTTGGAACAAGCAAAAAAGAAAACGTAAAAGATGATATCAAAATTAAAGCTGATGATAAGATAATTTCAAATGATCAAGATATAGCAAACATTTTTAACGAATTTTTCGTGAATATCGCAGCAAATTTAAGGGAGCCATTAAAACATTCTGACTTCGAAGAATTAAAACATCATATTGACTCTAAGCTAAGCAGAGATGTACGTTTTGATATCCCACTAACAAGTTGTTCATTTGTTTGTAAATATTTGTCAACGCTAGATGTAACAAAAGCAACAGGACTGGACTGTATAGGACCAAGGTTGCTTAAAATAGCACCACAAATTCTAGCACCAGGCCTAACATATGTTATAAACAAAAGTTTAACGACGGGTAAATTTCCTTCTTTATGGAAACAAGGCAAAGTGAATTCCATATTTAAGACAGGTTCGAAACAGGATGTAAACAACTACAGACCAATATCCATATTGCCCACTTTATCCAAAATTATTGAAAAATGGGTAAACAAAAATCTTATGAAGTATCTAAACCAGCATGATTTGCTGCATCAAAGACAGAGCGGTTTCAGGTCCTGTCATTCAACTGAAACGGCTTTGATAGCACTTGCAGATTCTTGGCTACGTGCACTCAACGAAGGTGAATTAGTTGGATGCGTTTTGGTCGACTTTCGCAAAGCGTTCGATTTAGTTTATCATAAACTCCTTCTTGAAAAACTTCGCCTTTATAAGTTAGGCAATTTATGTTTATCTTGGTTTAAATCGTATTTAACAAATCGTAGTCAACAGGTAGTTATAAATGGAAATAGCTCTAAAAGTGATGACGTACTTTATGGAGTACCCCAGGGGTCTATTTTAGGACCCCTTTTATTCTTAATGTTTATTAATGATTTGCCTTTGACCTTAAAACATGCAAATGTATCTGTAGATTTATATGCAGACGACACGACGATTCACTGTAACGAGAAAGACAAGGCATTACTTGAAATGAAACTTCAACAAGCATTAGATGCTCTTAAAATGTGGTGTCTAGAAAATGGCATGATTATCAATCTTGAGAAAACTCATCTAATGTTTATCATGAGTAGACAAAAACGAAACACATTAACAGATAATTCATTGTCACTGGCACTAAATGGGTTAAATTTACAAATGACTAGTAATGAAAAAATCTAAGGTGTTCATTTTGACGAAAATCTGATTTGGAACAACCATTTTAAGCATGTTTCTAGTAAGATATCATCATATTTATGGCTTTTATATCAAATTCGGTCATTTCTAAGTGTAGAGCACAGGCTGCTATTTTATAATGCATACATCAAACCTCATTTAGAGTATTGTTGTGTGGTATGGGGTAATTCTTCCAATTATAATATTCAACTAATGAAAAAACTCCAAAGGAGAGCCTGTAAAACCATTCTTGGAAAAGACTATTCAACTTTGGATAATGCCAGAAATCAATTAAATATGCTATCTTTTGAAGAAATGGTTTTTATGAACAAAGCAAAGTTAATGTACAAAATAGCAACTAACACTGCACCAATTTATTTGGTAGATTTATTTCAAATGCGCATGAACGAAACAAGCTCGGAAAATTCTCAACTGAATTTACGATCGGTAGCTAACAAGAACATGCTGATACCTAAACCGAAAAATAACCTTTTCAAGAGTAGTATTTCGTATTCCGGTGCTCTTGTTTGGAACAGTATTCCTCTGGATATCAAAAATTCAAATACGATAGAATCATTTACAAGAAGATGCATAACATGGATGAAAGGTGATCATGATTCTTAAGACTTTTATTGTGATGACCTCCATCCCCATTTCACATTATACGTATAGTATGTTGAATTAATTTGCACAATAACATTTTCAAATTATTCTCAAATTAGCATTTCTCCTGAGTTTTCATTTTCTATAGATCACTATTGCTTCATTAATAATGTTTTTCATTGTATTATATCATTTTGTATGTCCGTATGTATTATGTATTCATGTTGGAGGGCCTCAGGGAAGATTGGTTCCGGCCAACTGAGTAACCCTCGGTAAATAAAGTACTTACTTACTTACTTACTTACTTACTTACTTACTTACTATATGTAAATGTTTGAAAGACAGCGGAACGTTATTTTTCCTCATTTATAAAGATCGCTGGGTGTAACGGGCCTCCGTGGCCTAGTGGATAAGAGTGCTGACTCTTAATCATTAGGTCTCTCAACGCTGTAGGTTTGAGCATGGCTCAGGTCACATAATGAGAAGTTCTGCAACGGAAGGTCAGGAGGTTTTTCATCGGGTACTCCAGTTTTCGCTCACCTCTGATTAACGATCGGCTTGATGTGAGTGAAATAATCTTGAACGGATCGTAAAACGAAACATAAAAAAGATCGCTGGGTGTGTAAAAACATGTTCATGTCTTTGCTATTAGAATTAACGTCAGTGCCAAGGTAGAACCTTCTAACTCTTCCAAATATATAAAATATTTAGGGAGCGAAACAGTCATAACGCTGATGGGTTTCTGTACAAAAACTTCATGACTGCTAAGTGACCTGCCACCAGTCACAGACCGAGTTGTTAAAAGATTTTTTGGCGCATTCGATGGGAGCTATTGTATCGGATAACCACTCAATACTTGACGTTTTACTAATCAGTTTCTTTTACAATTAAGTTGTGATCCAGAAAGATATTCAAAAGGATTGCAAATTTCAGGTTTTTGCGGAGGTACCGCTCAAAGAAACTGCCGAGGTTTAAAGGCATTTATTCTGTAACAGTAAAACACACCGTGTGTTCATAATTGTTTTATTGCCCCCTGTGGTATACTATCTATAGCAGATCAAAGTCGGCCCCTAATAGGGTGATTAGTAGCTCTTGTTGAATCCCCTGACTGAGGTACATAAGGGGAAAATCAATCATGTACACTCCAGTCAACAGCTAGTAAATTATTAATTTTCCCCAAGAATAAACTACGGAACCCGGGAAGGGACATGGTTTTTTATTTTTATTATGTTGTGCGAACAAGATAATATCTTGAGCGGACAAGATATTATCTTGTTTGGACAACATATTATCTTGTGCGGACAAGATATTATCTTGTGCGGACAAGATATGATCTTGTTCGCACAACATAATATCTTGTGCGCACAAGATATTATCTTGTTCGCACAACATATTATCTTGTTTGCACAACATAGATCTTGGGAAGTTGTGTGGACAAGATATTATCTTGTGCGGACAAGATAATATCTTGTGCGGACAAGATCTATGTTGTGCAGACAAGATATTATCTTGTGCGGACAAGATAATATCTTGTTCGCACAACTTAATATCTTGTGCGGACAAGATAATATCTTGTCTGCACAAGATAATATGTTGTCTGCACAAGATAATATCTTGTGCGGACAAGATATTATGTTGTGCGGACAAGATATTATCTTGTCCGCACAAGATAATATCTTGTCCGCACAAGATGCATACTCCTTTGTCATATGTACACTTTTGAAGCAAAATACAGCTTCAGAACTTTGTCAAAATGGTCGTTTTCATTCGTGTTTACCCTTCGCTCTGAAGATGTGTTCGGAATTTCTGTTCTAAAAATAAATCTGTCATTTTACACATGCATGGCGACAGTATCGTCCCTGAGTGTCGTTACTTATGGCATGGTATTCAGCATCATATTTTTTCCCGATTCAGGCATGGCCTAAGCAAACAAGGCAAAAAATGAACGTCGCATAACGTCATATTTGGGGATTCTATTTTTGTCACGAACTAAAAATATATCTAACTAGTGTTCGAAACCTAGTTAGGGAATCCCTCTCAAACTCGTTTATCTGTCATCATAAATGTTCGCATTTTTGCATAAAATGCATTCATTTGTATCGTTTTAAAGAAAAATACCGGCTATATGTATTTTATTTTTGGAAGCATTTTTTCCGGATAGCTCAACAATGCACCTTTAACAAAAAATGAAATAGATAACCAAGGCCCTATAGAAGGCATGATGATCTAGGAAAAATCTTTTTATATACCCGTTTGAAAACCAAAAACAACAACAACAAAAACGGTCGTATTAAGTTATGCTAGGGTTGGTGTCCGTCCGTCCGTTCGTAAACTTTTTTTTCGTTTCCGTATAACTCCTACTATACAGTTTTCATCCGATTAAGCCTAAAATGTGTATGTAGTAAGGCTAAGATGTGAAGATATGCCTTAACTTTCGAGAATTACTGTCCACCAAATATTAACAGAGTTATGGCCTTTGAAAAATTCGGTTTACATTTTCGTTTGGTTAAGTTTTGTGTTTTACATGTGTAAACCATATGTAAGTTACATTTAATTTATACTTGCCATGGCGTTAAACAATTTACCACAGAATACTTATCACTACCTACCCCTCCTGATACCAAGGTCACAGACTTCGACATTTTATATACACGTTTTGTATTAAAAAATAGAAGTGGAGGCAATGATCAGGAATCGTTACAATCAACCCACAGCTCCCATCAGAGACACCAAAGGGAAAGACACACAAACATGAAACAACAGACTCTAATGGAAACACCAACAGCGGAAAGCCAAAAGGACAGTTACTTTCCAATAAAATGGCCAAAAGGCTATCCAAAATAAAATAATATAAGCGACACAAACAACCATAACAAAAACAAACCGCGACAGAAGAACCGCCTTGGAACGGTCAGCGGAAACGAATTCCACTGGGGGTGGGGTGGAGGGCTTAAATTGATTTTACGTGGCCACAATCCTCGCCCTTACTTCCGTCGCGAGTTAGACAAATAATTTTCTCAGTCCGCATGAAGGCCTCCGAACTTCAGACAAACCATAACAAAAATATACCGCGACAGAAGAACCGCCTTGGAACGTTTAAAGTTTATTATTTTTATTCAAAAAATGCATTAAGTGGGATAATGATATCAGAATGTAGACTGACAAGACCAAACCTATTGGATGCTTTTTGAAAGCAGCCAACTTGTTTGAAATAGGGGTATCAAATAGTGACAAATACTCAGGTAGGATTATGGTGAGAAATAATCCATTGATACAAACAAAAAATAAGATGGGAATAGTAGTGGAGCGCTTTGGTGCAGTGGTAGCGCATCGGAATTGTGTTCGAGAAGTTGCGGGTTCGAGCCTCACGCTGACCAAGGCACGTCATCCACCTTGAGCAAGGCACTTCATCCACATTGCTTAAAAAGTACTGGTTACAACCCAGGAAGTCCTGCTTGTAATGCTCAGATGTGAGCGAGTAGCAGTAATAGGAATATGTAATTATATTGACCAGTGACAAATACTCAGGATTTAGATGTTAATGCAAAATAGAATCTTCAAGCTAAAGAGTAAGGACAGGTCCATTCTCAGAAACGTGAATAATTCTCAGGTGAGATTATGGTGTTAACCCATTTAGTACCAGAAACCCCAAAACGGTTATCCTGGCAAACAGTGCAGGCCCAGATCAGACGCCGCAGAACGCTGCGTCTGATCAGGGCCTCTACTGTTTCCTAAAAGTTCAGTCATTTCCAAATTAATTTTAATGAAAACACAACCTGACACCCCTAAATTTTGAAATGAAGTCCTGCTATATACAAGGAGGAAGATTTCATTTGGTACAAAAAGGGTTAAATAACTTATTCACTGGGGTTGGTTGGGTGCGGTGATGTCACCAGGGCACCCAACTGAAACTGGCTTTCAGTTAGGCAGGGTTTACTGTCCTTGCAGCAGGTAAGGGAAAAGCCTGGGAAAAGCTGTTATTTCTTCCACTCTTATTCTCTTTTTCCACTTTCCATTCTCTTTCATCTACTCTACTATCTCTTCTATCTCTTTTCTCCCTTTTTCTTGGAGATGATACAAAATATGTTGACGTGTCATTACATCATGATAACAAGTCCGTGAAATGAACACGCCCTCTAACTGTCTAAGCTCCACTTTATATGAAGAAAACTGCGACTTTATCTTTTTTTTCTTTTATTTAAAAAAAATAATAAGGGGAACTGATACACCTCAAAGATATGAACCACTTTAAAGATAGATTGTTTCCCTCGTCAGTCAGTTTTTTTTTTTACATCTTTTTGGCAAAATTCTAAATTTAGCGCACCACATAACTCAGGTTTTTGTTTGTTTTTGTTTGATTTGAGGTTTAACGTCCCCGTCACTACTGTAAAGGTCATTTTGGAGACGTTGCTTCCAATTTTGTGGGACTTTTACCCGACATTGAGATGAAATGACATGTCAAGCCCTGTCGCCCAATGAAACCAATAGGGTTTATTAGCATGGACGGTCCGCCTCGCACCGCAGTTCCTGGACAGGCTTAGATCCTCTAAGCGGTTTACCAGTACTAGTGTGCGGGCCGGATTCAGCTCTGCGTGGAAGCATCATGCAGCCGATATATTTCTTCAAGCCCCGATGGGCGGGGGCTCACATAACTCAGGTAATGGCCTATATGACCGACTCAGTATATGACAGAGAGAGCTCTGGAGTCTACACCTTATCGCGATGTCATGTAATGCGCTACGGAAGCGACGTTGTTGACTTCCGGTGATAGTTGCGTTACTAGGTTACGACGTCCAAGACGCCATTTGCAATTCTGCGATAGCAACGCTTTCCAGAGCTCTCCAAATAACTCATTTTAAAGCTTATTTCTAAGATACTGCGGTTTAATTAGTACAGATAGCAACATGAATGGTGAGTTTACTTGATGGTTATGTTTAAAATTGATATTTACTCGAAATGTATGATTTGCTAACTGTTTGTTTGCAGATTTAAAAATGAGACTTGGTGGGTGAGGTAATGTTTAAAAAAAAAAATCTCAAACCGCGCTTCTTGCATTGTTTAAGAAACAAAACAACATGAAATAAATAAAAATAATAATAAGATGATGTTTGTGATGCTCGTATACTATCTTAGGATGCCAGTCCTAGGAGTTTTGAATTATAGAGAAGGACAAACAACTCAACTGACGAGCATTATTTTTGTTTTATTTTTATAACGCTACAGGCGATGGAAAACCAGAATAATTTCGATTTCTCATCAAAACGAATGATCGGAGCACATGTCAATGACTCTCCGATGTTCAAAAAGTCCATGTGGAATAATAAGCAAGCAAAGCTTGCTGCTAGTTCCGCGTATGGGCATTTTCGACTACAATAACGCTCTTCTCGTGACTAGTGTAAGACCTTGGTAACGCGAAGATCTGTGCTCTCCTCGCGACCACAGCTGAGAGAAACTTGCAGACCAGCGGTTTCCGCGCGACAAACAGTAAATATCCTACAAAACAGCACTCAGCTGGCAATACAACAGTAAATTTCTAGAAAATAGCGCGCTCATTATCGTCACAGCGCTTCTTGTCCGACCATTAATATGATAAGCAAAGAGACTAGCGCTCTGCGCGCTACCAAAACAGATCAGTCTAGAAAATAGCGAATATAACAGTAAGAACCCTACAGATCACAACTTTGCTAAACCAGAACATTAGCGTACAACTCCATGCGGTCACAATGAGAAACCAAGGGACCAGCGTCACCCCGACAGTAAGTATCCTAGAGGTCAGCACTCTCGGACAGGCCACAAAAATAGGGAGCCCTTAAATAAGCGCCCAACTCTCATCACGGTGATGAGACGCCCAAAACTCATCCGTCGATCCGTGGTCACAACGGGAAGCGCCCTCCGCGCCACATTGAACATGAACCTACAAACTAGTGCTCCTTTTTGACCATAACCGGCCAGCGGGAGAGCTTGTACACAGTGCGGAGGCCTCTCTCATTATCTCCTCCTCTCCTCTCTCTCTCTCTCTCTCTCTCTCTCTCTCTCTCTCTCTCTCTCTCTCTCTCTCTCTCTCTCTCTCTCTCTCTGCGCAAGTACAGAGTACAATGCTATCAACACTTTCTGTTTGATCGTAGCGGAATAGCGCTCTTCGTATATGAACAGTTGTCTGGAGATCACCTCTGTTGAGGCCAGAACGTTTAGAACCTGAGTTCAGCGGTTTCCTCTACTGCTAACTAAAAACCTGTCACTCCATTCAGTTGTAGATGCGTACCCGAGTTAAACTGTGTCGCGACATGCGCAGATTTGTCTTCTTGGTTGTGAGCTATGCAAACATTCTTATCAGCCTACTAAATGTTTTGGATCGATTGTTTATCAATCGACCATAAGTTATAAAGCACAAGTAGCTGTTCAGCGCTAAAGTTCACGTGACAATCACTGATTTGTTGGAAATCCAGGTAATTTATTTATAGAAAATAGCAGCATCAATTTTATCGCAGTGAGGTCAGTGTGTTGCGTAATAGGGTTATTCATAGAATCTGGGCTCGAAGTATGGGTTTGGCTTGACATACACTTTATACCCAGATCAGACGCCACAGAACGCGGCGTCATATCAGGGTCTACACGGTTTGTTAACGTACAGGAATTTAAGAACAGACGCCGCAAAAGTCTGATCAGGGTCTGCACATTTTGCTTAAAAACTCAAGTCTAAGGGGTTCATAAACAAAACTGTTAGGTCTCAGTCCAGGACTATTTTCCCAGCCTACTCAGAGCATACCAGTACTCTCAGTGCTTTGATAAGTTCGAATGCAGTCTACCCGGACAGCATGAAAAGGTTTTTGGTGATCGGATACCTAAATAGCGCACAATGACGCTGATCTTAATATTTGCTTTAAACGCACCTGCTCGAATGTCGAGGTCAAATAAAAGCCAGCGAAAACAGCGGGCAGGACCAAAGCGTTAAAGACTCGCTGACTGTGTTGGTCAGAGACATAAAAAAAATATGAAGGAAGAAATATGTGGAAGACACCTCGACAATGATATCTCAGGCACGTTTTCAGTTTGTTTAAGTCTCATGCGAGGTTATGCCGAGCATGAAATTTAAACTAACTGAAAACGGGCCTGAGATTTCATTGTTGTGGTCCCACTCCCATCACTGATTTTTTCACCTACCAATTTAAAGAATGTGCTGTAAATAATCAAAATGCTTCGAAACCTTTTGCCCAAGAACACAGAAAGACAATATATCCCTTAACACAAATGTAACAAAGCAAGAAAGTTAGAGCCTTTAATATTCTCACCTTCCAAAGAAAGTGAGAAGCCTCCGTGGTGCTGTGGATAAGCTACTCGCCTTATAAACCAGAGTTTCTGGATTCGATCCCAGGCTTCTCCGGACTTTCGGATGAGTCTTTAAACCGAGGCCCCGTCTCCGCATAATCTTAGCTGTTGGTGGGACGTAAAACTCAAACACACTCACTGCAACGAAAGCTGTTGGAACACGTTTCCGTTGAGCTGCTCGAATCCATTTTAACCATTTTTTGTACCAGAAACCCCAAAACGGGTAACAGTGCAGGACCAGATCAGAGGTCTCAGAACGTGGCGTCTGATCAGGGCCTACACTGTTTGCAAGTTTGAAGAAAATTCAACCTGACACCCCAAAACTTTGAAATGGATTCCTGCTATATATAAGGAGGAAAACAAAAGGGTTAAAGACATACCAAAGATTGATGCATGCTTAATATCCATTTCATTGGAAGTTGATCAAGAATATGATATTGTAGCTGACTGTTTGGGGGAAACACGCAGTAGGAGACAATTTTGAAAAAAAGGGGTTAATGATATCCTATATAAACATCACGTGAACAAGTCCGTGAAATGAAGACCCCCTAAACCCCACCATTATATGGTGAAAACTGGGTTTACGGGGTATATATTATTTTTCATATTTCTGCTCATAGGTTTTTCGTATTTCTGCTCCAAGACATAGGTTGTGGGTACTCGTTAGAACCGCCTCAATGAGGCGGTTCTAACGATGTTTGGAGTAACAATAAGAACAAGAGCTGTCACAATAAGTGAGCAATACACCTAGGGAGCCAATTTGAGGAAAAAATAGTGCGGACTAACACACAAACCCACACACAAACCCACAAACAAACGGACAGTGCAAAAGCTTTATCCTCTTCTACGGGGGCATAAAAAATTAACAAAATTGTCGAAGAAATGTGGAAGTAGTTCGCGTCACAAGGTTTAAGAACGCGTTTTTAAGAAAATAAAGGGCCGTAACTCCTTCGCAGATGATAGGATCAACGTAAATGTTGTATTAGGCACCCCTTTACCTCACAAGGAATGCATGTGCAAAGTTTCAGCTCAATCGGTGAAGAAATGTGGAGGTAGTACGCCTCACAAGGTTTTCGAACGCGTTTTTCAGAAAATCAAGGACTTCGTCGCAGGTGATAGGATCAACTTGAAAATTGTGTAAGACACCTGCCTCTTCACCTCACAAGGAATGCATGTACAAAGTTTTAACTCAATCGGTGAAGAAATGTGGAGGTAGTTTGCGTCACAAAAATTTTAACGCATTTTTGAGAAAATCAAGGGCCATAACTCCAAAACTATCCACCCGAGCAGAATGAACTTTGTGTTAGGCAAATCTACATATCATGGCAAATGTATATGCAAAAATTTAACAAAATTGTCGGAGAAATGTGGAAGCAGTTCACGTCACAAGGTTAAAGAACGCGCTTTACAGACTATAAAGGGCCGTAACTCCTTCGCAGATGATAGGATCAACGTGAAAATTGTATTAGGCACCCCTTTACCTCACAAGGAATTCATGTGCAAAGTTTCAGCTCAAACGGTGAAGAAATGTGGAAGTAGTTCGCGTTACAAAGTTTTCGAACGCGTTTTTCAGAAAATCAAGGGCCGTAACCCGTCGCAGATGATAGGATCAACGTGCAAATTGTGTTAGGCACTCCTTCGCCTCACAGGGAATGTAAAGTTTCAGCTGAATCAGTGAAGAAATGTTGAAGAAGTTCGCATCACAAGGTTTGTAGCACATTTTTTAGAAAATAAAGGGCCGTAACTCCTTCGAAAGGCAGAGACAGCAGTTTTTTAGACAATGAAATCACACACTGCCACACAAAGGAATGTACATCTCATTGGTTTTTGGGTCATGTAATAGTCTCCATTTTATTTTGCTAGTATAGAGGCGCTTATTGGATTAGTCGACCAAAAGTAAAGTTATATAAACATCATTTGATGGGTAACAACAGCACGTATAAATGATGATGTTCACATGACGTCCACTGACTTCTTTTTTCTTTTCTTTTCTTTTTCTTTACAATAAGGGGAACTGTTAACCTCAAAGATATGAACCCTTTAAAGATATTTTGTCTCCTTCATCAGTCAGGTTTCTTTTTTTTTTTTTTTTTTGCTAAATTCTAAATTCAGCGCACCATGGCCAAGTATGACCGACTCAGTATATGACAGATATATAGATAAGGAAAGGTATTGGCCCTTGAGTCTACACCTTATCGCGACGTCATGTAATGCGCTACGGAAGCGACGTTGTTGACTTCCGGTGACAGTTACGTTACTAGGCAACGAAGTCCAAGGCGTCATTTGCAATTTTACGCTAGCAACGCTTTCTAAAGCTCTCCAAATAATTCATTTTAAAGTTTATTTTTAAGAAGACACTGTGATTCAATTAGTACAGATAGCAACATGAATGGTGAGTTTATTTGATTGTTATGTTTAAAATTGATAATTACTCGAAAGTTATGGTTTGTTAACTGTTTGTTTGCAGATTTTAAAATGAGACCTGGTGGGTGAGGTACTGTTTAAAAAAAGAATTCTCAAACCGCGATACTTTATTTGTTTAAGAAACAAAACAACATGAAAAAAAACTTTAATAAGTGGATATTTTAACCATTATATAGGTATAGCTTACAAAATGTGAATAAAAGGAAAAGCGAATAATGCAACGTTTTTTCCAGAAACTTGATCGTAGCATCGTAACATTTTCTATTTTTATTTATTGATTGATTGATTTATTTATTTATTTATTTATTTTTATTTTTTTATTTATTTAGTTTGTTTTTGAGTTCAGCTAAATGAAAATGGTTGGTTGGTTGGTTGGTTGTGTCTAGGTCCCAATTGATCGAAGTAGTCTCGCTGTATTGTATCACTGTATCTTTTGTCTGCAGAAGGTGCAGATGACTCCATCTCTAGATTCACCACCCGTGTGAGGTCTAGGGTCTAGTTCTGTTGGTCGAAGGTCCTGGTGAAGGATTGTCTAAGGACGTGTCACCAGTAAACAATTCGGATTCTGATTCTGATCACTCTTTCTTTCTCTTTCTCCTATTACAGCTAGTCTCTCACATCTGAGCATTACACGCAGGATTTCCTGGGTGGTAACCAGTATTTTTTTTTAAGAAATGTGGAGTTTTTATTTATATTTGAAGACTTCACTAAACACTTTATTCCAGAGTTTCTCTTGAATTTATCAATCCAGATCCGGGTTCACAATTCTATTGTCCTATGTCTGTGTTCCTTACAACTGTTTTTGTCCAGCTTCCTGGAATAACAGAAAGTTCATTAAATACCTATTGGCCTTCTATCTACTGCCTAACAGATCAATCATCATTCTAAGGGTTAGTAGTCAACTAAATGTCTTTGGGTTAGTAATATCTACTTGTGTTATTATGTACTGATGACACTACTCCTGACATGCTTATTATGTTCAGTGGTAGGTTTAAGTGTAGAAGGAATTCCATATATCTTTCTAACTTGTAGAGTCTTTCCTCTTAACAAAGTATTGTAAATGCCTTGAATGCATAGCCCATTCTAGCAGAGCTACCATTTGTACCACAATGTCACATTGTGGCGGTGGCAAGTTAACGTCTAAAGTTTACATTAACAGACATGATGTACTTTTGTTGGCAGTAAGCACTGATATGTACAATGGTACCTGCACTACCAATGTGTGAGATGGAATTCTTAACTTATTTTTAACCAACAATAACTATAAAAAAATGACGGGGTGATGTCAGGATGAAGACTGAATTGTAATGAATGTATGCTAAATGAATGATGATGATGAGATGTTTCAATGCACAAGATGGATGATAGATGAACACTAAATTCAACACTTTGAACCACAAGAACACCAACCACAGGGTGACCCCAGTCCAAGAAACTCTCTCAAGAATTGGTGGCCTCGAGAGCATCTTATATATAATTATAGCTACATGGATATTCTTACTTCAGTTCAATAGCTGCTAATAAGGGACTTAATTCCCTGTCTAAACAATATATATAATATAGTTGATCAGTTATCAATTTTCAGTGCAACAGTTCCAAGTTTTGATCAGGGTCTGCAAATGAAATACAAATGAAATTCATACTGCTCCTTGATACTTTTGCATTTTTGCTAAGGCTGTCCACTTAGGGTTTTTGCATACAATGATGTTTGTGATGTTCGTATACTATCTTATGATGTCAGTCTTTTATATTGTAGTGCAGGACAAATAAATCAACAGTTATTGTGTTTTAGTTTCATAACGTTTAGGGCTATAGAAAACCAGAATAATTTTTGTTTGTCATTAAAACGAAAGACTTCAGGAGGATGTGTCGCTTATTTGTTCACAAATTCTGTTGGGAATCTCGGAGCACATGTCAATGACACTCCGACCTCAAAAAGTCCATATAGAAGTCCAGCGCTTTGTGTTCGACCATAAATCTGAAAAGCCAAGAGACTAGCGCCCTGTGTGCTGCCTAAGCAGATCAAAGTCTAGAAAATAGCGTTTATAACAGTAAGAATCCTACGGATCACAACTTTGCTGAACCAGAACATTAACGTACAACTCCATGCGGTCACAATTTTGGAACATACAGAATAGCGTCACCATGACTATAACAGTAAGAATTCTAGAGATCAGCACTCATCGTCAGGCCACAAAATTGAGAAGCCCTGAAATAAGCGCTCATCTCGCATTCAAATGTACATGTATGAAACACTTAAAACTCATCCCTCTATCCGTGGTCACAACGGGAAGCGCTCTCCACGCCACAATGAAAAGGAACCTACAAACTAGTGCTCTCTGTTTGACCATAACCGACAAGCGGGAGAACTTGTACACAGCTTGGAGGCCTCTCTCGCTCTCGCTCTCTCTCTCTCTCTCTCTCTCTCTCTGCGCAAGTATTGAGTACAACGTTAGGGCACCCAGGGATCAACTCTTTTTGTTTGACAGTAACGGAATAGCGCTCTCCGTATGTCTACAGTTGTCTGAAGCTCGGAGCTTGGTGATCACCTCTGTTGTGGCCAGAATGTTGAGAAGCGGGGTTCAGCGGTTTCCACTACTGCTAACTAAAAACCTGTCTGTCCATTCAATTGTAGATGCGTACCCGAGTTAAACTGTGTAGCGACAAGTGCAGATTTGTCGTCTTGGATGTGAGCTCAGCAGACTCTCTTATCAGCCTACTGAACTTTTGGGTCGATTGCTTATCTATCGACCCAAAGTTATAATGCACAATTCCATGTGACAATCACTGATTTGTTGGAAATCCAGGTAATTTATTTATAGAAAATAGCAGCATTAATTTTATCGCAGTGAGGTCAGCGTGTTGCGTAAAAGGGTTATCTATAGAATTTGGGCTGGAATTATGGGTTTAGCTTGGCAAACAGTACAGACCCAGATCAGACGCCGCGCTGATATGGGTCTACACTTTATGCTTAAAGTACAGGAACTTAAGGGTCAGACGCCGCAAAACACCTGATCAGGGTCTTCCTTTTTTGATTAAAACCTGAACTTTAAGGATTTCATAAACGAAACAGTTAGTACTCAGTCCAGGACTATTTTCGCAGCCTTCCCAGAGCCTACCAGTACTCTCAGTGCTTTGATAAGTTCGAATGCCGCCGACCCGGTTTTTGGTGATTGGATATCTGAATAGTGCACAGTGACGCTTATCTTAATATTTGCTTTACGCATGCTCGAATGCGGCCCCCGCCTATCGGGGCTTGTAAAATATAGTTGTGCTGCATGATGATTTCCCGCAGAGCTGAAACCGACCGCACACGAGTACTGGTAAACCGCTTAGAGGATCTCAGCCTGCCCAGGCAAAGCGGTGCGAGTCGGATCGTCCATGCTTATAAACCCTACTGGTTTAATTTGACGACAGGGCTTGAGACGTCATTTCATCTCAGTGTCTGGTACAAGTCGCCCAACCGGCCCCGATAGCTCAGTTGGTAGAGTGTCCGCTCCGGGGAACGGGAGGTATCGGGTTCGATCCCGGGCCGCGACATACCAAAGTCGTTAAAAATGGTACTAGCTGTTCCTCGCTTGGCGCTCAGATTTACGGGGTAGAGCTAGGACTGGTCGATCCAGTGTCAGGATAATGTGACTGGGTGTGGTATCATGTAATGTGTCTGGGACATGATACTTCAGTGAGGCAGCACTATAAACGTGAGCATTGATCATGAGCTCCCTGTCGCAACCAGACACCGTCGTGATATGACTGAAAATTGTTGAAAGCGACGTTAAACCCGAATTCACACACACACAAGTCGCACAAAATTGGAAGCAACGTCTCAAAAGTGACCTTTACAGTGTTGACGGGGACATTAAACCACAAATCAAACAAACAAACAAACAAACAAACAAACAAAACATGCTGCAATGTCGAGGCCAAATAAAAGCCAGAGAAAACAGCGGATAGGACCAAAGCTTCCATATGCTGTGTTGAAGACTCAATGACTGTGCTAGTCTGAGACATATAAAATCTATGATGTGGGCGAGACCTCGACAATGATATCTCAGGCACGTTTTCAGTTTGTTTAAGTCTCATGCGAGGTTATGCCGAGCTTGAAACTTAACCCATTGTATACTAGTGGATTCTTCCATTGCTATATGTTGGACAAGTTCATTTGTCACATGAGGGGTAGCAGACCTATTTTTCGTTTTTATTCTTTTTCTGAAGAAAATTCTCTTAGGCAATAGTGCAGACCCTGATCAGACGCCGCGTTCTGCGGCGTCTTATCTGGGCCTGCACTGTTTGCCAAGGTACCTCTTTAGGGGTCTCCCGCATGCAATTGGTTAAACACACTGAAAAAGAGCCTGAGATTTCATAGTTGATGTCCCACACCATCACTGATTTGTTCACCTACCAACTTAAAGAATGTCGGCCCCCGCCCATAGGGGCTTGAAGAAATATATGGGCTGCATGATGCTTCCACGCAGAGCTGAATCCGGCCCGCACACTAGTACTGGTAAACCGCTTAGAGGATCTAAGCCTGTCCAGGAACCGCGGTGCGAGGCGGACCGTCCATGCTAATAAACCCTATTGGTTTCATTGGGCGACAGGGCTTGAGATGTCATTTCATCTCAATGCCGGGTAAAAGTCCCACAAAATTGGAAGCAACGTCTCCAAAATGACCTTTAGAGTGTTGACGGGGACGTTAAACCTCAAATCAAACAAAAAACTTAAAGAATGTGCTGTAAATAATCAAAATGCTTCGAAAGCTACGCGGGATGTTCGAAACGATATGCTTATTTCCATCCATCAAGATATCTCAAAAGCGCTTATTTCATGCCCGCGAAGTACTCCCCGTGGCTAAAAGTGCAACGTTTCAGTCGATGTATCCACTTCTTGAAGGCGTCACGGTACGCTGATTCGGGCACAGTAATAAGGTACTAATGAATGACAGATCCAAGTGCCTGTCGGGACTGGTAACGAATGATTTCAATTTCGGAAACAACAAGTCATCTCATGGGGCAAGGTCTGGGGAATACGGTGAGGGGGGTGGGGGTTGGGGGGTGAGACAAAACAGTTACTTTTTCTTTCTTCAAAAAAAAACGCCGTAGCTATTGCGGAGGTATGAGCGGTTGCATTGTCATGTAGAAGGTGGACATGTTTAAAACCAGTTGCAGGGCGTCGTTTCTGATAATACTTTTTCAGTTTCTTCAGTACTTCGTCTTTATGGTACTTTCCAGTGATGCTTTTGCCCTTTTTTACCGGCACCTTTATTGAAACTCCTTCAACAGAGAATAGGATTGCATACAAAACTTCCTTTTCAATGCACACAGTGCACATGATACATCATGCTATCAACTGAAGTACTCTCTCTCTCTCTCACACTCTCTCTCTCTCTCTCTCTCTCTCTCTCTCTCTCTCTCTCTCTCTCTCTCTCTCTCTCTCTGCGCATCAGTCTTCAGTCTTAAGCCTCTTAAGCCCCATCCATAACTTGCCCAGGAAAGACACGCTTCCCCTATATATCATTAGCTAAAGCCAAACTGGGGCATGCTGATACACTCCATCAACTTGCCACATGCTTAGTGCATCAACTTGCCCCAACCATGCCCCGCGTGACATTCAGCAAGGTAGACAGCTAATACACAATGCTTTCTTTCAAAAGAGCATATGGTTTCGAAGATGAAATATTTGTCTACTTGTATGCAAAACTGAATCACGAATTATCGGAAACAGATGCATGCTAAACGAAAAGTTACAAAATATCGAAAAATTGACATACACATGTCAAAATCAAACTTCAATTCACCAAAATCTCATTTGTTGTCCGACATTCACAAAACTTACGTAGGAGATGGGGGCTGTCAAGGGCTTTTAAAATTCGCAATTGCTGACATGATACATGACTTTATGGTCTCTTTATTTCGAATGCAACAAATTGCCCCGTGCATCAACTATCCCCGGTCTCCCCTACTCAAAGAAAGTTTTGCACATTATTGGGCGTTTGCTGTGTTTAGAGGCCCAGACCTTATTACTAACCTTTCTGACAGGCTCAAAATAATGGACCTACATGTAGGTTTCATCACAAGTGACGACATTGGCATACTGTTTTTGTCATATTTTGGAAACATTTGAAGCAGCTTTTTGGCCTTTTTAACCCGATGCCTCTTTTGCTGGGCAGTCAACAGATGTAACACCCATCTAGCAGAAATCTTTCTGACTTTCAATGCTTCTTCAAAATAAGGTGAACCGTTGATAGTGATTTGTCTATCTTTCGTGCAATATCATCAACTGTAAATCTGGCATCTCCATCAACGATTTCCTCTATTTTAGAAACAATTTCTTTACGAGATGCAGATTTTGGCCTACCTGATTTCCGTGCATTTTTGATGGCCTCTACAACAGACTCAAATTTCTTTTTCCACCAAAACTGTGCCATAAGACACACAAGAAGGCCCAAAAGCACTATATATTTTTCAAAGAACAGCCAAGTTTTTAGCTAGCTTTGGTGTAAGCCCGTATTACAACTTTTTAATGGCCCCGCCTATAGGGGCTTGAAGAAATATATGGGCTGCATGATGCTTCCACGCAGAGCTGATTCTGGCCTGCACACTAGTACTGGTAAACCGTTTAGAGGATCTAAGCCTGTCCAGGAACCGCCGTGCAAGACAGACTGTCCATGCTTATAAACCCTATTGGTTTCATTGGGCGACAGGGCTTGAGATGTCATTTCATCTCAATGTCGGGTAAAAGTCCCACAAAATTGGAAGCAACGTCTCCAAAATGACCTTAACAGTGTTGACGGGGACGTTAAACCTCAAATCAAACAAACAAACAAACAAAACAACTTTTTAGTCGACGCTTCTACCAACCAATTTTACTGCAGTGGTCAATGACTGCGTATATTCAAATGGCAAATTTTATGTCCCTCACTCAGTCTAACAGGTACATTTATACACCATTGTGTAGATATTGAACATTTGAATAGCCCTACACAAGTATGTATTGGTTTTGATCGTGTCCCACGTGGATATCGAGCTAGAGGCCAATAAGCAATTCTTTTCGAGCATCCCTCGTATTGCCATTAGTCTGCCTAAGAACACAGAAAGACAAAATATCCCTTTACACAATGTAACAAAGCAAGAAAGTTAGAGCCCCTACTCATCGGGGCTTGAAGAAATAGATGGGCTGCATGATGCTTCTACGCAGAGCTGAAACCGACCCGCACACGAGTACTGGTAAACCGCTTAGAGGATCTTAGCCTGTCCAGGCAAAGCGGACCTCCCATACTTATAAACCCTATTGGTTTCATTGGGTGGTAGGGCTTGAGATGTCATTTCATTTCACTGTCGGGCAAAAGTCCCTCAAATTGGAAGCAACGTCTCCAAAATGACCTTTACAGTGTTGACGGGGACGTTAAACTTCAAATCAAACAAACAAAAGCAAGAGCGTTTATTATTCGTACCTTTCAAAGAAAGCCTGCTACTCACCTTATAAACCAGGGTTCCTGGGTTCGATCCGAGGCTTCTCCAGACTTTCGGATGAGTCTTGAAACAGAGGCCTCGTCTCCGTATGACCTTAGCTGTTGGTGGAACATAAAACTCAAACACAACCACTCCAAAGAAAGCTTTTTGAACACGTTTCCGGTGAGCTGCTCAAATCCATTTTAACCCTTTTTGTACCAGAAACCACCAAAACGGGTAACTGGCAAACAGTGCAGGCCCAGATCAGACGCCGCAGAAGCGGCGTCAGATCAGGGACTACACTGTTTGCAAATCGAATCAGCCATTTTTCAACCTGGCACCCAAAAATTTTGAAATCGAGTCCTGCTTTATATAAGGAGGAAGACAAAAGGGTTGAAGACATGACATGCCTTTATTGGAAGTTGATCAAGTGTGTGTGAGTTCGGGTTTAACGTCGCTTTCAACAATTTTTCAGTCATATCAGGACGGTGTCTGGTTGCGACAGGGGGCTCAATGCTCACTTTTATAGTGCTGCCTCACTGAAATATCATGTCCCAGACACATTACATGATACCACACCCAGTCACATTATCCTGACACTGGGTCGACCAGTCCTAGCTCTACCCCGTAAATCTGAGTGCCAAGCGAGGAGCAGCTAGTTCCATTGTTAACGACTTTGGTATGTCGCGGCCCGGGATCGAACCCGTGACCTCCCGTTCCCCGGAGCGGACACTCTACCAAATGAGCTATCGGGGCCGGTAGGAAGTTGATCAAGAATATGATATTGTGGCCGACCGTTCGAATGGGAAAATAACACGCAGCAGGACACAGTTTTGAAAAAGGGGTTCATTTAATCCTATATTAACATCACGTGAACAAGTCCGTGAAAAGAACAGCCCTAAACCCCACTTTATATAGAGAAAACTGGAGTTTACGGGGGTTTATATTATTTTTCGTATTTCTTCCCCAAGACATAGATTGTGGGTAGTCCATGAGGCGGTTCTAACGAGCACCAATAATCTATGTTTGGAGTAAAAATTAGAAAAAATGTCACAAATTTTCATCATAAAAATGTCCGTTTCTGAGATATGAAAAAATGTAATATGCCTTACTTGTTTGTGTTATCGTAATGAACATTAATTGTCTGATGAAGCTTATAAATCCTACCTAGAGACACAAAGAAGTCATACACTGCCTTACAAATGGATGTACATCTCATTGTTTTAAATTTGGGTCATGTAATATTCTCCATTCTGTTTTGCTTGTATAGATCAGTCGACCAAAGTAAAGGTACACAAACATCATTTGATGGGTAACAACAGCATGTATACTGATGATGTTCACCTGACTCTCACTGACTTCTTCTTCTTTTTGGTAAAAATATGAATCCTTTAAAAATATTTCGACTCCCTCGTCAGTAAGGAACGGCATTGGCTCCGGAGTCAACACCTAATCGCGACGTCGTGTAATGCGCCACGGAAGCGACGTTGTTGACTTCCGGTGATAGTTACGTTACTAGGCTACGATGTCCAAGACGCCATTTGCAGTTCTGCGATAGCAACACTTTCCAAAGCTCTCCAAATATTTCATTTTAAAGCTTATTTCTATGAAGATACTGCGATTTAATTAGTACAGATAGCAACATGAATGGTGAGTTTACTTGATGGTTATGTTCAAAATTGATAATTACTCGAAAGTTATGATTTGTTAACTGTTTGTTTGCAGATTTTAAAATGATACTTGGTTGGTGAGGTAATGTTTTTTTTTTTTAAATAAAAAAATCTCAAACCGCGCTACTTGCATTGTTTAAGAAACAAAACAACATGAAATAATAATCAAAAAAAAAAAAAAAAAAAATATAAGATGGTGTTTGTGATGCTCGTATACTATCTTATGATGCCAGTCTTAGGAGTTTTAAATTGTAGAGCAGGACAAACAACTCAACTGACGAGCATTATTTTTGTTTTATTTTTATAACGCTACAGGCTGTGGAAAACCAGAATAATTTCGGTTTCTCAGCAAAACGAATGATCGGAGTACATGTCAATGATTCTCCGATGTTCAAAAAGTCCACATGGAATAATAAGCAAGCAAAGCATGCTGCTAGTTCCGCGTATGGGCATTTTCGACTACAATAACGCTCTTCTCGTGACTAGTGTAAGACCTTGGTAACGCGAAGATCTGTGCTCTCCTCGCGACCACAGCTGAGAGAAACTTGCAGACCAGCGGTTTCCGCGCGACAAACAGTAAATATCCTACAAAACAGCACTCAGCTGGCAATACAACAGTAAATTTCTAGAAAATAGCGCGCTCATTATCGTCACAGCGCTTCTTGTCCGACCATTAATATGATAAGCAAAGAGACTAGCGCTCTGCGAGCTACCAAAACAGATCACTCTAGAAAATAGCGAATATAACAGTAAGAACCCTACAGATCACAACTTTGCTAAACCAGAACATTAGCGTACCACTCCATGCGGTCACAATTAGAAACCAAGGGACCAGCGTCACCCCGACAGTAAGTATCCTAGAGGTCAGCACTCTCGGCCAGGCCACAAAAATGGGAAGCCCTTAAATAAGCGCCCATCTCTCATCACGATGATAAGACGCCCAAAACTCATCCGTCGATCCGTGGTCACAACGGGAAGCGCACCACATTGAACATGAACCTACAAACTAGTGCTATCTGTTTGACCATAACCGGCCAGCGGGAGAGATTGTACACAGCTCGGAGGCCTCTGTCGTGATCTCCCCCTCTCCCTCTCTCTCTCTCTCTCTCTTTCTCTTTCTGCGCAAGTACAGAATACAACGCTATCAACACTTTCTGCTTGACCGTAGCGGAATAGCGCTCTTCGTATATGTACAGTTGTCTGGAGATCACCTCTGTTGAGGCCAGAACGTTGAGAAGCTGAGTTCGGCGGTTTCCTCTACTGCTAACTAAAAACCTGTCACTCCATTCAGTTGTAGATGCGTACCCGAGTTAAACTGTGTCGCGACATGCGCAGATTTGTCTTCTTGGTTGTGAGCTATGCAAACACTCTTATCAGCCTACTAAATGTTTTGGGTCGATTGTTTATCAATCGACCATAAGTTATAAAGCACAAGTAGCTGTTCAGCGCTAAAGTTCACGTGACAATCACTGATTTGTTGGAAATCCAGGTAATTTATTTATAGAAAATAGCAGCATCAATTTTATCGCAGTGAGTTCATTGTGTTGGGTAATTCATAGAATCTGGGCTGGAAGTATGGGTTTGGCTTGACATACAGTATATACCCAGATCAGACGCCGCAGAACGCGGCGTCTGATCAGGGTCTGCAGGAATTTAAGAACAGACGCCACAAAACGTCTGATCAGGGTCTGCACATTTTGCTTAAAAATTCAAGTCTAAGAGGTTCATAAACAAAACAGTTTGTTCTCAGTCCAGGACTATTTTTCCAGCCTACCCAGAGCATACCAGTACTCTCAGTGCTTTGATAAGTTCGAATGCAGCCGAACCGGACCGCATCAAACTGTTTTTGGTGATCGGATATCTGAATAGTGCACAGTGACGCTTATCTTAATATTTGCTTTGTGCACATGCTTGAATTCGGCCCTCGCCCATCGGGGCTTGTAGAAATATAAGGGCTGCATGATGCTTCCTCGCAGAGCTGAAAGCGACCGCACACGAGTACTGGTAAACCGCTTAGAGGATCTCAGCCTGCCCAGGCAAAGCGGCGCGAGTCGGATGGTCCATGCTTATGAACTCTACTGGTTTCATATGACAACAGGGCTTGAGACGTCATTTCATCTCAATGTCGGGTACAAAGCCCACAAAATTGGATGCAACGTCTCAAAAGTGACCTTTACAGTGTTGACGGGGACGTTAAACCTCAAATCAAACAAACAAACAAAACATGCTTCAATGTCGAGGCCAAAATAAAAGCCAGCGAAAACAGCGAATAGGACAAGCTTCCATATGCTGTGTTGAAGCTAGTCTGAGACATATAAAATCTATGATGTGGGCGAGACCTCGACAATGATATCTCAGGCACGTTTTCAGTTTGTTTAAGTCTCATGCGAGGTTATGACTCGTACCGCTTTGTAGCAGGCTTAGATCCTTTAAGCGGTTTACCAATACTCGTATGCGGGTCAGTTTCAGCTATGCGTGGAAGCATCGTGCAACCCATCTATTTCTTCAAGCCCCGATGGGCGGGGGCCTGACATGTTTAATATCCATTTCATTGACCAAGAATATGATATTGTGGCTGACTGTAAACATGCAGCAGGAGTCTGTTTTGAAAAAAGTGGTTCATGTTATCCTTTATAAACATCACGTGAACAAGTCCGTGAAATGAACACCCACTAAACCCCAATTTATATAGAGAAAACTGGGGTTTACGGGGGTATATATTATTTTTCGTAATTCTGCTCCCAGATGTAGGTTGTGGGTACTCGTTAGAACCGCCTCAATGAGGCGGTTCTAACGAGCACCCATAACCTATGTTTGGAGTAACAATTAGAAAATTTTCACAAACTTTCATCATAAAAATGTCCGTTTCTGAGATATGAAAAAATGCACTATGCCTTACGGGGGAACAATAATTGTCTGATGCAGCTAATAAATCCTAGGCAGAGACAGAAGTTTTATAGACATACAAATCACACACTGTCATACAAAGGGATGTAAATCTCATTCGTTCAAATTGCGGTCATGTAATATTCTCCATTCTGTTTTGCTTGTATAGATCAGTCGACCCAAAGTAAAGGTACATAAACATCATTTGATGGGTAACAACAGCATGTATACTGATGATGTTCATCTGACTACCACTGACTTCTTCTTTTTTTTTTCTTTCTTTTTTTTTTAAAAAAAATAAAGGGGAACTGATACTCCTCAAAGATATGAACCCTTTTAAAGACATTTTGTCTCCGTCGTCAGTCAGTCAGTCAGATGTTTTTTGGCTAAATTCTAAATTCAGTGCATCACATAACTGAGGTAATGGCCAAGTATGACCGACTCAGTATATGACAGATAGATAGATAAGGAAAGATATTGGCCCTTGAGTCTACACCTAATCGCGACGTCATGTAATGCGCTACGGAAGCGACGTTGTTGACTTCCGGTGATAGTAACGTTACTAGGCTACGACGTCCAAGACGCCATTTGCAATTTTGCGATAGCACCGCTTTCTAAAGCTCTCCAAATAGTTCATTTTAAAGCTTATTTCTAAGAAGATACTGCAGATTAATTAGTATAAATAGCAACATGAATGGTGAGTTTACTTCATGGTTATGTTCAAAATTGATTATTACTCGAAAGTTATGATTTACTGAGGTAATGGCCAGATATGACCAACTCAGTATAAGAAGATAGACAGATAGATTAGATCTAGTTAACTCTTTGTTTGCAGCGTTAAAAACGAGACGTTGTGGGTGAGGTAATGTTTAACAGAATTGTAAAGAATTCTCAAACCTCAAACTGCGTTGCTTGTGATAATCAAAGCGCCAAAGGCACTGAAATGACAGATTCTATGAGAAAATCAAAACACTGTGAAAACTTACAGACAGCCTTTCTAAAAAGATCTTAAAATTAAAATAAAATAGTTCTGCAAATTCCATTGTATATGTTTGCAGATTCTATACACCGGTGGTATCATGAAATGTCATTCGATGTTTCAAATTTTGGAAAGAAACGATTTACGTTTTCAAAACCAAACATTAAAATTCAAGTTTTAACAATACTACTGTCAATTAAGTACATTTTTGTTTGGTCGGTTGTGGATACCTCCCCCCAAAAGAGTCTCTATTTTTCACAAAGAGATCGAAGGAGAAAGACTGGTCAGTCCAGTACATGAATTCCATTGGCTTGAAGACATTTTTGAGTAAGAACAGCACTATAAACCCGCGCGTAATCCTGCTGGATTAGATATCCCGGATTCTGAGCGTAAACAAATAAATGGAACCACGTGAGGCCGACGCACTTGATTGATGTAACGTCTCGCTGTCCAGTTAACGTCTCAGCCATGATCTTGAATGTTCTTAATGTCGCTAGCTACATGCAATAGCTCGACATACCATTTCGCTTATTCCATCCGATATGTCATGCTCTATCACGCACGCGTCGCCTCGGCATACCTTACACCTATATGTCGAAACATCCCGAAACGACAATCGGCATATTCACGCTGAAGTGCGATGTGTCACTGTAACGCATATCACGCGAGTCGCTTAGACGCCAATATACATGTACGTATTTCATGCACCAGCGTAAGTGTTCCGTGCTGTGTCGACGTCTTAATTTTGGTCACGACAGGGACGTCTAGCTATCAAAAGTGCATCGCATATGGGCGACGAACAGTGTCAGTGCTTATTAGTCGGTAGTTGAAACTCTTTGTTTATCTACAGATACAGTGTAGCAGATGCCGGCGGAAATCTGCTTCGCGGCATATGCGTCTGTCGGATTAATCGATCTGGACGTACTGACGTGGGTCTTCCGCTACGTCGACGTCCACTAGCGTCTTCTTTTGATAGTAAGATGTCGCTCCAACAGACAAATAGATCACACACATTTGGCACCCAAAATCAGAGTCAACGCCATCCGCTTTCCGACCAGCTTCTAATTGTCCATTAGAAGCCTCCTTGGTGTAGTGGTTATGCTACTCGCCTTGTAAACCAGGGATCGCAGGATCGATCCCGGAATTCTCCAGACTTTCGGATGTGTCGTTAAACCGAGGTACCGTCTTGTGTCTTTAAACCGAGGTATCGTCTCCGTATGACCTTAGCTGTTGGTGGGACATAAAACTCAAACACTCACTCACTCACTCTAACTGTCCAGGGTTTAATGAAAAATGTTGCAATACGTTCTCACTTGATGCTTTTTGAGAACAAAATACAATTTCTTCTTTTCTAGGCACGACCTTGCATCACACATCAAACGTTTGATCATGAACGTGTGGTTTCTATCAGTGCTGGTGTGAAGGTGGTACACAGGATCGTTGGCCCCCGCC
The DNA here is from genome assembly GCA_963580285.1 of Lucinisca nassula. Classification (NCBI taxonomy): domain Eukaryota; kingdom Metazoa; phylum Mollusca; class Bivalvia; order Lucinida; family Lucinidae; genus Lucinisca; species Lucinisca nassula. Next base: position 25,827,709 of record OY757018.1, read on the forward strand.
CATCGGGGCTTAAAGAAATAGATGGGCTGCATGATGCTTCCACGCAGAGCTGAAACCGACCCGCACACGAGTACTGGTAATCTGCTTAGAGGATCTAAGCCTGCCGAAACAAAGAGGTGCGAGTCGGACCGTCCATGCATATAAACCCTATTGGTTTCATTGGGCGGCAGGGCTTGAGATGTCATTTCATCTCAGTGTCGGGTAAAAGTCCCACAAAATTGGAAGCAACGTCTCCAAAATGACCTATACAATGTTGACGGGGACGTTAAACCTCAAATCAAACAAAACAAAACACAGGATCGTGGCCGGACTGGTAACCATACGTCACGGTTGATTGATTTAACCTGTTTAGCTAAAGGGCATGGTGCCTAAGCGTGTTGTAATCATGCAATCGTTTTGTTTCAAAATCAAAGCACCGAAAGTGTTGGTGGGATGTAGGTTGGGGTAAAAGTCCTGGGCTGAGATTAAACTGTTTAATTTAACTCTGAAATTCCAAACAAATAGTGAAGATTTTGATAATAAGCGCGTTCTGCAGCGTCCGAACTTGGTCTACTCTGTTTGCCAAGCTCACCCTATGATTCCAGGATGACCCTCTTCAGTCTTATGGAATACCCTGATCTCACTGCGACTATTTTCTGCAAGAAAAAGGTTATTAAGAGAAGTCAGTGATAGTCACGTAGACGCTAGCTCTGAATCGCTTTTTTATTAGTAACTTTGGGTCGAATGCCAAACAATCAACCCAAACATAGCCGGGTCGTTTGTCAGTCTTGGGTGCATGTAAGTGTTATCTGTAAAATCTGCACTTGAATAAAATGTTCGATCTGGCAAACAATGTAGACTAAGATCAAACGCCACAGAACAAGGTGCTGATCTTGTTCTACATTTTATGCATCAGTTACTAACATCCGTTAAGTTTAAACGGATCAGTCCAAGTCCTCGTTCATGACCAGCCTGCATTTAGAGACAATCGGCATGAGTGTTGTCAGTGCTTTGATTTATTCACTGCCTTGAGTTTCTGGAGTGTACTCTTCCATCACTGAAGTTGGGCTCGTCCATTCTGCTATATATGGCACCTAGAATTATATCACAGGACCTACACTGTTTGCATAAGTATCTGTACCATATTCCAGGGTTGAAAGGGACAGCCTTTCTCGCAAAGTCTGATATACACCTAGTTGTAACTGACCTAGACTTGACCTCGAATGTCGGAAAACCCATTGATATTCTGGTCTGCAGCTGATCGGCTGGTCTTTAAGGATTAAATATTGACAGCACTGTTAGAAAACAGTGTAAAACCTGAGCAGACGTCTGAGCAGGTGCCGCATTGATCTAGGTATACAGTCTCGCATGATGCAACAGATTCATATGAAATGCTGAATCTATTCTCTGAAAGGTAAGATAAAATCGTCAAGTCGTCTGCTTCAAAAGTTTGTATTGCGATTATAGGATGTACAATTTTGATAACTGTGCTTAACCGGACTACATTTTTGTGCGGACTCATATTTGTTTGGCGGTCAAAGCCGGAAGAAAGTCGTAAGAAAGCCGGAACTACTTTACAACACGCAGGACAGCTAGAAATGACAGAATGAATCTGTCATTAAAAACCAATTTTAACAAGCGTATATTTCACATATATCGGTAAAGCTTATGACATATGGATAAAAGGATAAGCAAAATGATCCTACGAATTTCGAGAAATTAGATCATAGGATCGTAACATTATTATTATTATTATTATTATTATTATTATTATTATTATTATAATTATTTTGCTAAGGCTGTCCACTTAGGTTATTGAATACACATATCGGCATAATTGATGTTTGTGATATATTATAATGCCCGGCCCAGGTTATAAAACGTTTTAAATGCTCAACTCAACTGAGCATGAAACTTATAATGCTCATAGCTATCAAAATACAGACAAATCAGAATTTACTTTACCGGTCCCCCACGCTCAATTTTACTGCGCATGTGCGAATATATTAATGTGTTGCTAAGTGGGCGGAGCTTACGAATTTGTGTAAACAATGGAAGGCGGCCATTTTGGATTTTACGGGTGACGAGAACCAACAATACTGCCAACAAACGTACAACAAAAGTGCATAAAATGACGATTGGAAATCTTACCTTACTGAAAATCATCCAAACTGTCATTCATATTTGTGATATCCTGCAGTTTTCGTTTCCTTTCTGTTTTTTCTTTCGGCTGTTTTGGTAAAGCACAAATGACCTCAACTTTTCTTTTGTTGACGTCATACACAGACTTGATCAGGTCAATGAATGTCATAAATTTATCGGGCGAGTCCTATGGAACAGGATTTAGGTAAAAACTCAATTATGCAACATTGAGATTGCAATATGCAATTTTGATATTCTGTTATGCTATATTCAGTTACAATTGTGCAACATTGTATTATGATATTCATTTTTGTAGTCTGCTTTTGGAATTTGTGTAGTTTTCATTCTGTTTCTCGTCCTATTTTGCAACTTGAAATTCCGCTTCTGCTTCTTCTAGTTCCCATTATTCTCGTTAAGTGGCGCTGTGATCGTTTTTCCGTAAACGTCCGCCTGTATTCGGCAGATACCAAAAAAATCTGCAAGCGTATTGGTGACACGGAGGAGTGAAAGAAACGAGAGAACTATATTTTTGGCATAAAACGGACGATTTGGGGACACTACACCCTTCCCGATAAAATCATTTACACATAATTTTTATTTTATATGTCAAACCAGGAATCAGCTTTGCTGTATTTGTTTTGTGTCCAAGTTTTATCTAAATATATCGCAAATGTGTTCAGGCCATTGCACCTCTAAAATAAAAATTTGTTGTGAATACTTATAATAATTTTGTATGGCACAGTAAGGTACCTGTCCAATGCCATGTAGACCTTGGTGAGACTGCTCCTTTATGATCACCTGAAAGCAAACATAGTTGCAACTATCTTTTGTGAAAGTGCTTTCAGATGAGAAACGACTTACATTCCCTCTAACATTTATTTCTGATTTAGGGTATATCCAACGGAATTCTAAAACTAGGCATTTTGGTTCTGTTGTTTGAGATGATGTTTATTTTTATTTTGTTTTGGTTTGGGTTTTACGGCCCATTCAAGATTATTTCACTCATATCGAGCCGATCGTTAATCATATGTGGGCGAAAACCGGAGTACCCGGAGAAAAACCACCTGACCTTCCGTTGCAGAACTTGGCGTCTCACACGTGACCCGAGCGAGGCTCGAACCCACGGCGGTATTTGATGTTTAACGTCACCGTCAACACAGTATAGGTCATTTTGGAGACGTTGCTTCCACTTTTGTGGGACTTTTACCCGACACTGAGATGAAATGACATCTCAAAGCCCTGTCGCCCAATGAAACCAATAGGGTTTGTAAGAACCGCTTTGGCTCGGTAGACTTAGATCCTCTAAGCGGTTTACCAGTACTGGTGTGCGGGTCGGTTTCAGTTCATGCAGCCCATCTATTTCTTCAAGCCCCGATGGCCGGGGGTCTGATTGCCTGTTTGTTTTGTCACATGTTTATATAGATGTTCGTAACTGTTTGTGGTAAATGCATTCATTAATTTATAAGAAAATAGAAAACTATCTGACTTTTTATACTAGATTTTTAGCTTCAAGTGACAAAACGCAAAGGTTTCCACTTTTTTTTTTAGAAAAACACAACGCGCAGCAAATTCTTTCATACCGGAGTGCAGGTGGAAAACCCGCACCTGCTACAATGTAACATATCAAGCGCTGGAAGCCTCTGTGGTGTAGTGGTTATGCTACTCGCCTCATTAACTAGCGATCGCAGGATCGAACCCGGCTTCTCCAGAATTTCGGATGAGTCTTTAAACCCATGTCCTATGTCCGTATGACCTTAGCTGTTGTCGAGACATAAAACTAAAAACGCACTCACATACCAAGCGCATCCCACCATAAAAACACATCTTTATAATTCTTACCCCCCCCCCCCCCCCAGCCCCCAGCCCCCCCCCCCCCCCCCCACACACACACACTTGATCCCCACTTTTATAGGGTAAAACTGGGATTTACAGGAGTAAACATTATTTTTCTCATTTCTACTCCAAAATATAGATTGTGGGTACTCGTTAAAACCGCATCGAAGAGGCGCTTCTAACGTGAACCCAAAATGTATATTTTAAGTAACAGTCAGAAAAATATCATCACGACTTTTCATCTTACAATTTTTGTTGTTGTATTTTTCGGCGGTAAAATGTACAAATCTAATGCATCAAAAACATTTTTTTTCGAGATTCTGTAAACTTAAAAAATAAGTAAATAAATAAATAAATAACATCGTTAAGTTCCGCCAGGTAAACCTGGGTACGCTGTACGCGGTCTTACTGTAATAAAACAAGAAGAAAAAAAAACTTTGGTGTAGACCTAATACATGGAAATACATGTAAGTACAAAATGGTTTGGATTCAGCCACTCCATTTGCCAAATCGTTACATGTAGAACTACAATACAATACAATACAATACAATATCTTTATTGTTTCATCCCTACATTTGGGATATTCACAACATATTCTATAAAACAATGCAATATGGGATCCAATAATTACGCAATGTAACGATATTTACTTCATGGGCACACAGCGCCGAAACGTCGAATCAACGCTAATTCGGCGTCGCGACAACGAATCAGCACCAATTCCACTACGCCTACACGTCCGAGAAATGAAAACCCCTTCAAACCCCACCCTTAGAGAAAACTGGGTATACGTTAGACTTGTTATCTTCGCCCAAAAAACACCAGCCATGGGTACTCGTTAGAACCGCCTCAATGACGCGGCCCAAACGAGCATCACTGCCCAAATTCCATGCAAAGGAAGAAAATCAGCGCATATTTTATCTACAAACCAGTCTTTTTGGGAGCATGAGAACTTGAAGAAATATGTAGTAGGCTGGTTAAGATAGTCGCGACACTAGCTCAGCAAGGTTTTGCTGGCTGAAGACAGACGGACGGGTAGACGAACTGACAGACGACGAGCTAATTTTTTCGCGTTGTGATTCTGTTGGATGAAAGCTATCCTGCCCCAGTCTAACTTATGAAGCCAGACAGACGGACATATGAATAGGACAGCTGTCATTGTGACCACAGTTGCTTTTGTATGGTTGTGGGTCGGGGCTGAGAATGAGTAAGTACTGTTCATTTTAATGGATGAAGTATTTACATCAGAATAACAATGGGAATTGGTCCAAATTCCCCGTGTGGTTAGCTGGTGGGATCCGAGGGAACGAATCCATGCGGCACTACACCGTGGCACTTCGGTGGTAACCCTATTCCCCGTTGCCGGTGAACAGAGAGACAACCACCCGACCACGCCCTGTGCGGACATATACATACTTCTATAATATCCAAACATTTTAGTTTTGAGTGAGGTTGCAATTAGTAAATAATATCTTTAAAAGTAACACCTAAGAAGGATCAGATTTATGAAAATTGTATGAATTAATCAATTTTAACAATAATTGCTCATTTCAAATCCACGGATTCGGCACAAACTAATCCCTCATGGTAATTTATTTTAGTAAATGTTCAACGATAGAGTATTTTCCCCTTCGTCAAACAAGTATTAACTTTTAAATAAAAATCCTGTTTCTCATAAATATATAAATAAGGAAACGCGCGGTAAAATTTATTTTAAAGATGCAAACGTACACATTATTGTAAATATCCGAATTATTAAATAGCTTGATAAAATTTATCGCTGCTGGCTTGAATTTGGCCCCTGGAAAAGCGAATGCGATCTTCTCAAACGGACGCTTGTCATCGGAAAAAATACGGCAAATCCACGGACATTACCGAACGTTACCGTCGCCTCAATGACTGGTACCCCGTCTAACCACAGCAGAATCGAAACTGAATAATGCAAAATAGGACGTCCAAATGCCATAATTAAATACAAAGGTCTCAAATTAGAATGTGTATGTTGCATATTCGAATAAAGTAGTAAGATATGGAAAGGTTCATAATGCAAAGTGCGGTTTCAACAATTCATATTGTAATTGCACTTTGCAAAATTGAGTTTTTACCTTAATACTGTTCCATAGAGTCCACTAGATATTTCTTTCCTACACAATACTGTGCAAAATAAGTGTCATACATTGATTTAACCGTGCCGTGTTTGGGTAATGATTTCTTCAACGCTCTCCAAGTGCTTTCAATGGTGTTGGTATGAGCTCCAGAGTCAGGGTCCACGAAATTAACCGAGTGATTCACAGTCAAGTGTTTGTATCCCTCTTCAGACAGTGAATTGTAAGCCCTCCAACAATCAGATATTATGGTAGTGCCAGGTTTTACATGCTGCTTTATGATAGCTACCAATGTGTCCGCAGTTCTATTCTCTACCGTCGCAAAAAAACACTTCTTACTGTCTCTTTCTATGCCTCCAAAAACCCACTGTCCCTCCACATGATGCCCTTTATGATATTTACGCTTACCGAACTTTCTCTCGTCTATTTCCACTATGATTCCAGGTCCACCGATCTGTTCACTTTCCTTTTCTAACACACATATACAAACTTCCCTGGCAAAGTTGTACCAGTCGACTATCGTTCGGTTGGAAACTTCTACCTCATGTTTCACAAACTCCTGATCTGCGCGATAAATCCAGAAATAGGTGATAAGAACAATCTGTTCAAGGGTCAAATTATGATTCTCAAACCAAGATCCAGCACGAACTGACACTTTCTTGTTGCATTTTTGTTTGAACATCTCCAACAACACAGATCACTTGAATAAGACTCGTCTTTTCGGAGGCCAAAAACACCTTCTTCACACTTTTGGCAAACACATCCACGTATATCTATCAGGAGACCTAACTCTGTCAACCAAAAGATTAAATTTTCCTTACTACTGCATTTAATAAACAAATCCTTCAGTTTTATCGGCATCACAACGAAATTTTGACAGCCATTTGTTTGTGACGTCACATGCGTTTGCCTCGACTGCGGCGACTCCAGCTAATTAATATTCATATCCACGAACCGGTGCGCGTGACGTTCTTAGTTACGGAAGTGCAACAAACAGCTGTCTTTCCAGCAAAACATTAGGTGAAAATGGTTGTTTCTCGAAATTCTAAGTTAAAAACGGTGTTCAAAAACACCGTTTTTAACCAAAACTTACCTCGTAGATTCCGATTTTTATGCTTTTAATGCTCAAAAATGCGTATTTTGAGATTTTTAATTCCCGTCGCGCGACTTTCTTATAGGACACTGTCACGTGTTTTTTACCACGATGAAAATAGGGACCGGTAAAGTAAATGTGTTCCACAATTGTCTTGCACAGATCAACACAGAATGTCATTTATTCTGCTCATAAATTTAAAAATGCCAACATTTGTTGGCATTTTAAAATTTATGAGCAGGATAAATTTCATGCTTATTTGACCTGAGCATGAAAAAAGCTGTATAACTTCGGGGAGAGACTAAGGGTTTTTATATTGTTGTACATGTACAGGACAAACAATTCAACTTTTATGACTATGGAAAAAAGAAAAATTTGGTTTCTCATCAAAACGAATGACTTCAGAAGGATGTGTCGCCTATGTGTTTCACAAATTCTGATGGGAATCTCAGAACACATGTCACTGGCTTGCAGACCTCAAAAAGCTCGTATGGAATAATAAGCAAGCGAAGCTTACTGAGCTAGCGGAGCTAACCTATTTGTATGTATTGGTAAAACTGGGTGTTTGGGCATTTTTATTCCAAGTAAATTATACAGAAACAATGTTCCGTGCTCGGAGACGGTACTTAACATTATGATAACATATCCGAGCGCTATAATGGCGTCTTTTATATATATCTCTAGAGCTTGCATTTTGCAGAAAAAAATGTTCGATATTTTTCTTGAACCGCCTCATTTGTCAAAATAATATTCGTTGGTGCTCGTTTGAACCGCCTCATTAGTCACAATATAGACTGCTAGTGCTCGTTCTAACGAATACCCACAATCTATGTTTTTGCGCAAAAACAAGGAAAATATACACCCCCTTTAACCCCGGTTTTTCTCTATCTAAGGTGGGGTTTTGTGGGGTATTCATTTCAAGGATTGTTGTTTAAATGCGAAGGCGCTAGAAGCTGTGAATACATTTGTAACACAAAGAGACAGTTGTCGGCCGCGTACTCTTTCGTTGCACGTAATCGCTATCATTTCCATTGTTATTGCCAGAAATTTCAATGTAGGTGTACTTTCTTCCAAAAATATTATTTTGGGGTGCCTGCATGCTCTTTCTGAGTACTATAGTTGTTAAATCTGTCGTTATCACATAGATCCATGCAGCTGATCAAAACTAATGGTATTACGTTGGTTTAGCTATCGTCCATACTTTGGTTAGCTAATAAAGAAAATATGCTAATATATTGGCGAACACGAGCAGTTTTTGGAAATTATACAAACGCAACTAACTTTTATTTCAGCCAATATACCAGGGCGTTAGATAATTGTATTTGCTAAAGCATCTAACAATTTGACAGTTCACGAACTCTTAATGGGAATGGGAACACCTTCAGGGGAGGCAACTCCTGCAAAAGTATTTTTGTCTCCCATGTCAATAGGGGTCTACTCTTAAAGAAAAGAATTTGCTCTTGAGGAGCAAATTTTTTCCTTTAAGAGTACACCCTTTTTTCAGCGGGACAGGGCTTATAGAAAGGTCGACCGGAAGTTCCGAAAGTTGTCTCCCTTTGAAAAATGGCGGAAAGAAGTAAGTTCCGAAAGTTGCCTCCCTTAGAAAAATGGCAGAAAAATCTGCCAGGCGTTCCCATCCCTCTTAAAGCTACAGATCTTTGAACACCTGGGTCTACGTAGAACACGAAAGCTTGTACAGGCAAAGTTTACAATCCTTGTCCGCTTATTTGTATTTTTCTTCTTCAAAATCATCCATCTTTTCAATCTTTATTTTTCCTCTCTTCTCTCTCTCTCCAGACAACTATCTTTCAAGGACAGATCTCTCTCAGGCTTCAGCAGACTCTCAATATAAGGTAGTTTCTCCATCCACCTATATTTGAGCCTTCCTTTCACATTTTCGGCACAGTATTTCCTACCATTTAAATGTGCGCCCCGCGAAAAATCAGATCAGCCTGAGCATCCATATAGTTTGACTAGAGACTTCTCTTTCTGCATGAAGGAGCATTGGTCACTTAGCTATCCTTAGAACACACAACGAAGACTCTGATCAGACTGTGTGGATTCACAGGCTGATCTGAGTCTTCGCTGGGCGAACTTGTAAATTGTAGGAAATTCTGTGTTCCGTCCCAGTTTTCTCCAAGGGCCCGTCTTTGGCCGGCAGGTTGAAGTATTCCTAGGAGCTAATCCAGTGTCACCTCTTTATTCTGGGGACAGCAAAGATTCTGGCGAGACGGCGCTTGCGCGCAGACTTGCCTGAGCCTTTGCTGTCCGCCTTTGAGATAAACATCTTTTTTTTCATGAACTGGCCTTTTTATGCCCCGCAAATTAAAACGTGGCGGGGTATTATGTTATACCCTCCGACATTTTGAGTGTCCGTCCGTTCGTCAGCACCTCATATTTTCTTTTCCAGTCAATAACTTTGATACCATTTGAGATATTTTCACGAAACTTCACAGATATGTAGAGCACCATTAGGCAATATGGAGAACATATGAACCGTAATTCTATTCTGATTTTCCTACTTATGGAGTTATTGTCCTTTGAACATTTAACTTTCATAGTTTCGTGTCCGCTCCATAACTCTAATACTGTTTGAGATATTTTCACGAAACTTCATAGACATGTAGAGCACCAAGAGACAACATGGATAACCCATGAGCCGTAAGTCTGATTTTCCTAGTTTTGGATTTTTGCCCTTTGAACATTGAACAGCCATTTGTATCATAGTTTCGTGTTCACGTCATAACTCTGATACCATTGGCGATATTTTCAAGAAACTCCAACGATATGTTGAGCAGTATAAGACGTTATGGAGAACATATGAGCCGTAACTTTGGTATTCCTAATTTTGGAGTAATTGCCCCTTAAACATTGAACATAGCCTTTTCTATCATGTAATCTGTTTGAAGCACAATATCTCCTGAACCTATGGATTCTGACTAAATTTGCATGGTTACATCAATACGATAGGGGGAAAAACCCTTAGGTTTTGATGACTATGACCTTATTTTCAATGGCACAGTCCCCCCCACCCTCCAACTGTCAATTTTGGGCCAAAAATGCCATGTCTGCACCCCATCTCATGAACAACCGATGAAATTTGGTCAAACCTGGTACAATATATCATTGCAACCCACCAAAGAGGTTATTAGAGTTTGGTGACCTTGACCTTATTTATAAAGACGCAGGCCCCCAAAACTGTTAATTTTGGCTAGTCTGCACCCTATCTCTTGAATAAGTTGATGGCATTTGGTCAAACTTTGTACAATATATCATTGCAACCTACCAAAGATTTTTTTTTTGCTTTTGCTGGCCTTGACTTCATTTTCAAGGTCACAGGCCCACAGAAACTGTCAATTTTGGACCAGAAATAGCTTGTCTGCACCTTTTTCACATGAACGAATTGTGATCTACTCTATATACAGGAGATATTTTTCGTAAACGTCACATAAAGGTTAAGCACCTTGAGGGGTTCTGCAGAAAATAAGAACTGTAATTCTGGTTTACTTTCTTTTGAAGCTATGGCCCTTTGAACATTTAAAATAGTCATTTCGGTCATGTATTCATGTCAACTTCATTTAGGGCAAAACTAATGCACCTTCACTTTGTATTCCTTTTTAACAGTGTTATGGCACTTGCCTGATGTAAATGTAATGGCGGGGAATGATGCGGTGCTTGCAGCGCTTTTATTGCTTCTGCTTTACAACTCGATTACTTCTCCCTTTTTATGGCATGTCCTTGTTTCGGTTTCATGTAAGGTGATTCACGCCAACAGCTATTCTGTTCAGCCTATGCAAGCAGACATTGTAGTCACTGTTTTCTAAATGAGTAGCCTAGGAGCCCGGATTGGCTCACGTTAAAGCGAAGACTACGACCAGCAGCACACAATACTCCACCAAATTGAACTTGCAAATTATTCTTCTAGCTCAAAAAAGTAATCTGTCTCCCACCCATTAATACTATCACTCTAAACCAAACCATTTCCTTTCTTCTGTATTAAAGCTGGTAAAACAAGACCAGGAAATCTAGCAAGTCCGGCCAGAGTCCATCCTTGTAGATCCCACGGTAGCCTCATGCTTAATATAAAGACCCCGGCCAGACTGCTCTGATATGCATCTGGGCCTGAGTTTATTTGGGGATCTTAGCCCAGTTTGTGTCTTTCCTGGATGAAAACAATGTCTTCTCTTGATTGGGCCCACAGCGCTGTAATGATACACTAATTTATTTAGTTATTACACTTATTCTGAGTCGGTGCATGACAAGACCTACAACAATACATTATGATATGAGTTTTCGTTTACCTCTCTTCGGATAAACTAGAGATTGATGCAGAATGCTTGTACGCTCAGCGAAGACCCTTATGCGGATGCTGTCGTGAGTCATCGCTGGGTTAGCTTGCTATATGTACATATGCACAGGCTCAAACTAAGGCAAACCAAATCATAAACCCTTTGTTTATCATTCAGTAACATTCCTTTATTCAGCCCACCTGTTGAACTGTTCAAAAGTGGTCTTTTGACCACTTTTGAACAGTCCATAAGGTGATATTTACTAGAGGACAGTGGATATAGAAAACACAAAGAAAAAGTTAACTGAAACTTTTTGAATATATTCTTGATTGGATATGTTGGTGAAAACAGAATAGTCTTAGTTTTAACTGGTCTTAATAGTGGAATTTCAGGTTTCTTTACGAATTCTCATCTTACAGAGATACTTGAGAACTCTGAGACAGGTACAAAAGAGAAGAACAGCAATTGTACAGAATTTGCGAGTTCAAGCCAATGCGGAGCCAGCTGACTTTAATAGCCAAGGAGTCAAGGAACCTCTTAAAGAGGTTAGTAAATCTTAAGGAAAACGTCTTACCGCATTTACCAAATTATTCGGATACCCAAAAGTAATAAAAATAAGCCTCAGCGCACACTGTAGATCCAGCTCAGACTGCTCCTTGAGGATGAACAGTCTAGTCTGGATCTTTATTGTCTGCTACTAAACAAAAGTGTTAGTGGCCAGAATATAAAATAAATGATTTATCATTAAAAAGTGTCCTAATATTGGAACCGAGAGTGATGGTGAAATAAACTTCTGGCTTGAAGCCCAAAGTATCTTTGCTGCTCACAGTCCCAAAGCAGCCGTTCCTTCGATTTATTGGATGGGTGTGGTTGCTCACTTTTGTTTTGTATTTTGTATGTGTTGTCATGTAACTAGCTCTTTCTTTTTAGGTGTCTAGATATTGCTACGTTCAGTTTTCTTGGCCTTGCCCGGTTAACATATTCTTTCCAGTTTGAGTACAGAGAACCCTTGTTTCGTTATATATATACTATTGTGCCTTTATAAAGCATTTGTCGTTATTAAGAATCCGAAACCGGAGTATGATAAAGGGCCTTTTCCCCTTCATTGCTCCATGAAACACATGCTGTAGACATTTGTTAGAATCGCCTCGGTGAGGCGATTCCGACAAATGTCTATAACATTTGTTTCTTGGAGTATCAGATTTCAAGAATCTTTCATGACTATATATTCGATAGTGGCGTTTCCAACCTGATGGACGCCCTCTCCGATCGGAACCGATGCAGAGAGTTTAGTTATTTGTTCCATTGAAATTTTGTCTTTATAACGAATGTCGATTTAAAGAGGGTTGACTCCTGAAATGTCATATACAAAGGTATGGAAATCATTAAGTTAAAAACACATTGATTCAAGGAATCAAAAAGCGAAAACCGGGTCAACTCCGAGATATTGCAATTTAATTGTGAAATATTTCAAACTGCCTCCTTTATATTCATGAGGTATTCTGTGATGTCAGATACACATGATTTTTTTTTTTAACTTTTCAAATATGAAATATCATGTGTTATATTACTCAGGTACTGTTTAGTCCACTATTTGAGTTATTAAAATTATTTTAATTCCAGTTTCTGTGTTTATAGTTAGATAAAATAACATACAGAACTTACCCATCATGTAAAATCACTTACCTCAACTAGTCTTAAAAAAATTTTGAATTTAAGGTAGTTCTAAAAATCAAAAATACTTAAAATTTAAATGTTAGTTTGGATTTTGAAATCAAACTTCTCATTAATATCCGAAATTATGAAGAGCATACACAGTAATCAAAGGTCACTAGAAAAATTTGATTAGGCAACTGCAAAATGGAAGATATGGTAGTTTAAAAATATATTTAAACAGTTTAAATCAACCATGACATCACAGAATATTGCATTGTGGGTCTAATGGGTCTAAACCAAAGAAAATTCAAGGAAGGTTACTCTGAGAGGAAATTTAGTTTTGTATCAGATATAAATGCGCATAACTTTAGAATGTTTTTTTTCTATAAAATGATTTCAATAAAGTGACCCTCTTTGTGTCTGCACCCTGCTGAATACTAAGAATATTGAAAAAGTCTTTATAGTTGCCATTCAAGTGATTTAGTTCATATAATCACTTGTTTCAGGCAAATTTTATCACGCCCTTTCATAAGACTCAGAATAGTGACGTCACTTGTGTGGTAAAACCCAAGCCCAGACCTGTTGGCGTAGTGAGACCTGTACAATACTCTGAGGTGAGGCTGTGCAAATGATTCTCCGTTACATCATATAGTGTAGTTTATATATTCTTGTCCTTTTGGATCATTGATTCCATTAGGGAGCTTTTAAAATATTTGAGGGTCTCTGATGAGGCCTGGTTGGCCGAACCTGGCTAATCTGGCACAGCAGAACTTGTAAATTCCATGCTTTTTCGGGTCTACGGTGTGTTCCTTGCATCCAAAGGATAGCACTTTTGTTGAAAATATTTAACCAATCAGTCAGGTTGTTTTTAGTTTGCAAAAACGTCGTTTTAGTTATTCAGATACCGTCCATCGGCTTGTATTTATTCTCTGATGCTGGTATTCAGAATAACCCTTTCGAAGACAATTACATGGGTTCAATGATCCTTTATTCCTTAAAAAATAGTTGTTCAGGTTCTCTTGTTACCTGTAAATAATTTTCAAAACGTCGAGGTTCCCTATTTCCCAAAAATAACTTTTAAACCATTGTTTCCTCCCAATATTTGTCAATTTCCTCTTGATGCCTGAAAACAAATGCGCATGGTCCTTGTCCGCAAGAACCTGGATACCTCCAACATCCAAAGCACACCCTCTTTACCATATGCAGTTTTCAGAGAAACAATATGTAATTTTTGTTTGCTCTTCGGGGGTATTCGAAACGTTACAGAAGCCGAATACATAATGTGTTTTAAGACTTTTATACTAATTGACATTGGATGGTTTAGAACTGACACATATTTCAAATTCTGCGTGTGGCCTTATGCTTCATAAATCAGCTTCTGGCTTGTATTAGCGTGTTGCTTTTTACATTACGGCACATCATAGTCTTCAGGAGCTTTGTGACTCAAGGCTAAGGGTGTTCACTTTTAAGATAACAAACATCGTACCTTGCATAGAAGTAGCGCCAGTCACTCATATAAAGCTAAGTCTTTGCAGTTAAAAGAAATCACCTAAATGATAACTCAGTCGGATGCGCGTCTAACTGGTGATCAGGAGGACGCGGGATCGATACCTGCCGGGGTCGGAAACATTGTTTCATGGAGATTGATCATGAGAATTTTTCTACGATCATTCTCTCCCTCTGATTCAAGAATGGCAGTTGCCAGTTTCTGGCGAAAAAAAATTGAACTGTACTGGTTAACCGCTTATGTATAAGCCGGCTCAGGAAAAGTGTGGGTAGGTAAACTGACCGGCTAAAATGACCTATATAGTGTTGACTTGGCCGTTACGCTCCAACAAATAACTTTTTATAAGCGCCGCTCTTAAAAGAAAGAATGTGCTCCCCACCGGAGGAGAAAAGTTCTTTCTTTGAAAAGTTGCCTAAATCACGGAGATAAAAAACATTAAATATTTTCCTGGTTATGCGCAATTAAACTTTGCCGGTTTGACTGTTTGGGTGGGAAAATCATTACGAAAACACGCCTATTGAAATATGTTGAAACTTTTAGCACCAACAACATTCAGATGAGAAATTGTAATATTTTTCTTATTTCTGCCCAAAACATAGATTATGGATACCCCAATCTATGTTTTTGAGCTGAAACAAGATTAACAATGTATACTCTTGTAAACCCTTGTTTTAAAAGTGGGGTTTAAGGGGGTCAAAATGATATAAATGTTTTCGTGATAAAGTTTGTATACAGACCTATTAAATGAAGTATTTTTTTCTAGGCCCATTCCCTGCGGCTCCAACCAGGAAGCAGTCCGTCTGTTCACTCTGATACATTACAGCTTCCGCCTAAGAAAAGACGATATATTCCAATACCGGAAGATGCTTCACCAGCGCCAAAGGTAGGTTGTTAGTGAATATTGGTGGCATCTGAGCAGAAACGTATGAAAGAAGACATAACCTCCAATGACCACATGTGTTTAGTATACCGAAGCGAATGTCGCCCCCGCCCATCGGGGCTTGGGGAAATGGATTGGACTGCATGAGCTGAAACTGACCCCGCATGAGTACTAGTAAACCGCTTAGAAGGACTAAGCCTGCCCAGGCAAAGTGGTCTGTTTCAGACCCTCCAGTGCAAATACTTCTTCAGGTTTCATTGGGCGGCAGGGCTTGAGATGTCATTTCATCTCAATGTAGGGTAAACGTCCCACAAAATTGGAAGCAACGTCACCAAAATGACCTAAATAGTGTTGATCAGTACTTTAAACCTCAATTCAAACCAAACAAAAAGCTAACACGTAACATTTTAACTTCAAGACTTCGCATAAATCACAAGACTGTAACAGTGCCTTTAATTGCCAGCATACTCATTATTCTAAAAAAGGACACCAAAGTCACATCGGCCCCTAAATTTTTCTAAGAATATCCCTATTAGCTTCAGAAATAATACTCGTAAACCTAAAACATAACAAAGGCGAAACATGGTCTGAATAGAATTGCGTCTGAGGTTGGGTAAGCATTGAAAATCATTTCAAAACCATTCAAATGTTGTAGACATATACAAAAACTCGAATTAAATTATCCAAAATAATTTAATGGGTACAGGTACGCTTGCGATTATCTTGTCAGCGCACACTCACTTGTCTCGCGTTTGTAACTCGTGAGATACGCACGCGAAGTTCACGCGTTCCAACTGCGAATTACATTTTAGCCAATGAATTTGCTTTATGAAAAACGCGATACTGCGCATAAATCGCGATTTCCGATCAGCCAATCAGGCCTGCGTGTCGATAACGCAGATACAACCCTCTCTGCGTGTCCAAAGCAACCAATCAATACCGCGAAACTATTTCGGCATTATCTTTTCTTCCAATTTAGGTTGTTTAAGTTTTTGGTTTGGTCGCCATGAGGCGGGCAAACCGGGTATAATGACCAGATTGTAACTGTTCCATGGAGGGGCACGTGACGCGATCAACCAATCAGCTTTAACGGTGATGCAATCAATCAGCTTTAACGATGATGCAATACTATACTGCATTTACAGGAAACAGCCTGTCTGAATAGCGAAACAGACCGAAAAGCAAGCGTTTCAACTCCAACAATAAATATCTTAAGGGAAATGGATACACCTGGCAGGCTTGGCAGTTAGTCTACCATTTTTCCGTATTTCGGAACACACCGATACAAATACATTATCAATTTTTTGCCAAAGAAAAAGAAATTTTAAAAAGAAAAATTGGAATATTTGCCTTTTTGCTCAAAATATAGATTGCGGGGAGTCGACAGAAACGCCTCGATGAGGCGATTCTATCGAGTACCCACAATCTTGTGTCTCAGAGCATGAATACGGAAATTAATGTATACCCCTGCAAACCCGAGCTTTACTATAAAAAAGCGAAGATTATATTTTCTTATCCTTTGGGATCATTGATTCCATTGTGGGGAATTTTGAAAATATCTGAGGGTCACTGATGAGGCCTAATTGGTCGAAACTAGCTAGTCTGGCCAAGAAAACATGTGCACTCCATATTTTTCAGTTCTGTGGTGTATTCCTTGCTTCAAAAGGATAGCCCTTTTATAGAACATATTTAACTTCACTTCAACTGGTGTATGGGTATGTGTGGCGGCGGTAAACGTCTCCCTGTCCTACATCATAGTGTAGATTATATTTTCTTGTCCTTTGGGATCATTGGTTCCATTGTGGAATTTTGATAATATCTTAGGGTACTGATGAGGCCTAATTGGCCGAAACTAGCTAGTCTGGCCCAGAAAACATGTGCGCACCATATTTTGTAGTTCCGTGGTGTATTCCTTGCTTTCAAAGGATAACCCATCTTATAGAACATATAAAAGGGGATCACAACTCTATAGGCATAATTTTGTGATGGAAATACAACTTTAAGGACCTTTGGTTGCTACTCTGTTGGCTCTGTCCAACTGAAAAAGGGGTCTACTCTAAAAGGGGAAGAATTTGCTCCTCAAGGGGTCAACTCTAAAAGGGAAGAATTTGCTCCCCAGGAGCAAATTCTTTCCTTTAAGAGTATACCCCTTAGACATATTCAGAGAGAAACTACTTTTGTAGGAGTAGCCCCACCCCCTGAAGGCGTATCTATTTCCCTTATGGCGTACGTATGACAGCCGCAGTCATTTTCGCAAATTTTACGTCTTGCAATGCCATTATGGAGTAATGGAAACGGAAAACAACAGAACATAACTACTACTACTCACAAAGTGTGGCTGGCTGAGGTAGCTCAGTCGGATGCAGTCTGACTGGTGAAAAGGAAGACTCGGGTTCGATACCTACCGGGGTCGGCAACATTCTTTCGTGGAGATTGATTATGAAATCTTTTTATGGCCATTCTATCCCTTCCGCTGATTCAGGAAGGGCAGGGGTCAGTTTTTGGCGACAGAATATGCACTGAACTGGTAAAGCCTGCTCTGGAAAAGCGTGGATAGGTACACGGACATCCCAAACATGACCCAAATCAGTGTTGACTGGGCCGTTAAATACAAATAAACAAAACTTGCAAAGTTTACTTCACACAGGTAGGAAAAGATTTATATATCCTGGGCCCAGGATTACAATCGTTACTTAAGTTAAGGTCGACTTAACGATTTAAGGAGGAATTCTTATCTTAGTAAAGTATTTCCTTAAAAAGTGCATTCAAAAGCCGCCTATTTCATTTACTTAACTAAGTATTTAACTTCGGATGAAGTCGTAATTTTGATGGAAATTTTCACGAAGATTAGCACGTAAATTTCAATTATAAATTGATGTAGGCGGCCCACAATTTTCCCGCAATCTGTCAAAAATCACTTCTTCTGCTTGATGGAATGGAGACAATAGAAAATATGATGGTTTAGTTTCCATTTCACCACATAAAACATGAAAAATGTTGTTTTACACTATAAAACGTGTTTCATTGAAGGATCACACTCGATCTCGATTTGTGCGGACAAACATTGGTCACAATGTAGCACCACGACATATTCAAATCGCTGTTTCTACGGAGTCCCTTTAGAAGCAAGAAATCATACAATATTTGAATATGCAAAACTCGGTTTTATGGAGTCTTTTTGAATTGAGGTTTAATGTCCACGTCAACACTATGTAGGTCATTTTGGAGACGTTGCTTCCAATTTTGTGGGACTTTTACCCGACACTGAGATGAAATGACGTCTCAAGCCCTGTCGCCCATTGAAACCAAAATGCATACATGCAGTGGACGGTCTGACGCACGCCACTTTGCCTGGGCAGGCTTAGTCCTTTTGTGCTCGTGGCAGTGGGGTCAGTTTCAGCTCTGCATGGAAGCACCATGCAGCCAAATCTGTTTCTTCAAGCCCCGATGGGCGGGGCGGAATCGGTTTTATGGAGTCTGTCCATGAGTGAACCCTTCTCAAGCCGTTAGGCGTATTGCATAATATTCAAAACAATCTGGTAGAGTCGATAATTAAGAAAATAAATATAGTCTGCGCTATGGTGAAGAACAGGGAAGACTCCCGCAGAAATCAGCCCACACTTAACCCCAGCTACAATATTGTTTTCGGATGTCATTATTATACATGTATGTAGTTGATATAGTCATTTAGGACATGATCAAACATCGTGCAGACAAACACGGAGAAAACCGTAGCTCCAGTCAGAGTTGAAAAAAAGAGATATAAAATCACTGTACATTCGATCTTGGATTTTCCCGTCTCTTTTGAGTGAGGTCCTTATCTGCGAATAACCTTACAGTTGGTGAAACATAAAGCGCTCACTCACTCACCTCACAAACACACTCAATCACTCACATGCACGAGCTTACAAGGGAGGTGGTACGCCTCAAATTTATTTTTCATTGAGCATTTCAAGGCAGTGAGAAGAAGCATATGACTGGTTGTGGCCAATATCAGTTGGACGCCCTACACGTCACCTTTGCCTCACCCAACCAGCACAAGCCGACCACACGCGACCTCCAGTAAACCACTTAGAAGGTCTAAGCCTGCCCAGGAAAAGAGGTGCAAGTCGGGCCGTCCATTCATATAATCCATTGGCCGACAGGGCTTGAGGTGTAATTTCATCTCAATGCCGGGTAAAAGTCCGATAAAATTGGAAGCAACACTTCCAAAATCAAACCTAAATAGTGTTGCGAGGGCGTTAAATCTCAAATCAATCCAAAAAAAAAAAACTTCTTTGTATTCCATAAATTTTGATATCGAGAATCTTGCACAAATGGTCCTTTCATATGAAAGTTACGAAACGGGCCTTCGAATTGGATTTTAAATTGGATTTTATTGCCTTTATCGTGACCATTTGCCCAGCAAATGTACATCGTTGACATGCGTTACAGTTGTTCACGCCAAAATAGTTATTATTTACATTTCAAGTGTAAAGCCTAATATAAACCTATAGAAAACAATGCTGTTCATATTTCCATGAACGGATCGAGTCACATGATTTTCAATGGCATCAAGTGACGCCAGTCTAAACCATGGTTCTCTATGATCTCATTGGGCGTTGACGACGACAGTACTGTTCCGCTCTTTATAGAAAAACAGCGTGTAAATGTTTTTCTCAGCTTTAGCAGTTTGCCTTATAAGCATTTTTTTTCGCCCAGTGATGAGGAAAAAAAATGTAAATATAAGAAATATTTTTTCGATGTTCATGAAGGTATGAACGACAGCTGGTCGCTAGCAAAGTTTATATGAACCCCTTCGGAGTTCATTTACTTTGCAGGTGACCATGTTCGTTCATACTTTCATGAACAGCAAAAAATAAAAGTCATTTCTTAAATGCACGTGGCGTCATACTATTTCATGACACTGAATATAAAGACGGCATATGAACGTTGTGAACATTGTATGCGTAAAAGTAGCAGGACATGCATAAGCGTAGTAACATGGATCCGATGTGCCACAGGATCATTTTTTAAATAACAGACAAAAGTGATATACGCCAGCCTCCCTCCCCACACCCACCCACACACCTGTCGACCCCCGCCCACCCATCAGGGCTTGAAGAAATAAATGGGCTGCATGACGCTTCCACGCAGAGCTGAATCCGACCGCACACGAGAACTGGTTACCCACTTAGAGGATCTAAGCCTGCCGAGGCATAGCGGAGCGAGTCGGACCGTCCATGCTTATAAACCCTATTAGTTTCATTGGGCGACAGGGCTTGAGATGTCATTTCATCTCATTGTCGGGTAAAAGTCCCACAAGATAGGAGCAACGTCTCCAAAATGACCTGTATAGAGTTGACGGGGACGATAAACATCAAGTCAATCAATCAAACATACACACCTACCCTGACAAAACAACCAAGTCCTTTCAGATTTAAGTCCTTTAAGTTTTTATACAACTCTATTTGTCGAAAACTTTGACACACCAAGGGAGAAATACACCCAAGTAGTATAATACCTCATCGCCAAGTCGACTTGCGCCACAGGGAGGAAAAAAATTGGCTCGACCGGGACCCGAACCCAGGGCCTCTCGCATATGATGCAAAAATCTACCGTCTGAGCTACCGAGCATGACTGGTGATATCGACCAAATAAAAGCTCTCATGTTTGCCGTTGTTGATATATACATTCATGTATCAAGGTCAAATCTTAAAAGTTAAGGTACATACCTGGGTTACCTTAAATATTTAAGTATTTTCTTTGGTTAAGTATCGACTTAAACGAAAGAAATTCTTTGTAATTCATTTTATACGACAGTTAAGTAAATACTTAGTTTAAGTAGGTACTTAAAATTTAAGTACGCATTGTAATCCTGGGCCCTGAACATCTCTCGGTACGCTGATAGCTCTAATAAAACGCATATGTAAATGTTGGAAAGACAGAGAACGTTATTTTTCTTCATTTATAAAGATCGCTGGGTGTAACGGGCCTCCGTGGCCTAGTGGATAAGAGTGCTGACTCTTAACCATTAGGTCTCTCAACGCTGTAGGTTTGAACATGGCTCAGGTCACATAATGAGAAGTTCTGTAACGGAAGGTCAGGAGGTTTTTCATCGGGTGCTCCAGTTTTCGCTCACCTCTGATTAACGATCGGCTTGATGTGAAATAATCTTGAAAGGATCGTAAAACCAAACATAAAAAGATCGCTGGGTCTGTAAAAACATTTTAATGTCTTTGCTACTAGAATTAACATCAGTGCCAAGGTCGAAGGTTCTAACTCTTCCAAATATATAAAATATTTAGGGAGCGAAACAAAGTCATAACGTTTATTGTTCTTGTTGTTCTTGAGCCCAGCACAGATAGCAATAGTTTCTGTTCAAAAACTTCATGACTACTAAGTGACCTGCCACCAGTTACAGAATCAGTTGTTAAAAGACTTTTTGGCGCATTCGATTGGAGCTATTGTATCTGATAAGCCGAGAGTGGTGTTCTTTATTTCCACTCAATACTTGATGTTTAACTAAGCAGTTTCTTTTACAATTAAATTCTGATCCAGAAAGATATACAAAAGGATCGCAAATTTCAGGTTTTTGCGGAGGTACCGCTCAAAGAAACTGCCGAGGTTTAAGATACAGTCTGATTCGCAGCACTTTGTCTGGGCAGGCTTAGATCTTCCTAGGCGGTTCAGCAATACTTCAAAGTTCGGTCGGTTTCAGCTCATGCAGTCCAATATATTGCCCAAAGGTATGATCGGCCCCCGTCCATCGGGAATTGAAGAAATAGTTTCGGCTGCATGATGCTTCCACGCAGAGCTGATACCGGCCGCACATGAGTAGTGTTAAATCGCCTAGAAGTTGCAAGCCTGCCCAGGAAAAGTGGCTCGAGACGGACCGTTCATGCATTTCAACCATTTAGTTTCATTGGGCGACAGATTGGAAGCAGTGTCTAAAAAAAACTCATACAGTGTTAAAAGGGACGTTAACAACAAATGAAATAGATAACCAAGGCCCTATAGAAGGCCTGATGACTAAGGAAATATATACCCGTTTGAAAAACAACAACAACAACAAAACGGTCCTATTGAGTTATGGGGTTGGTGTCCGTCCGTCCGTTCGTGAACTTTGTTTTTTCGTTTCCGTATAACTCCTACTATACAGTTTTCATCCGATCAAGCCTAAAATGTGTATGTAGTAAGGCTAAGATGTGAAGATGTGCCTTAAGTTTCGAGAATTACTGTCCACCAAATATTATGACCTTTGAAATAATCGGTTTACATTTTCGTTTGGTTAAGTTTTGTGCTATACATGTGTAAACCATATGTAAGTTACATTTAGTTTATACTTGCCATGGCGTTAAACAATTTACCACAGAATACTCATCACTACCTACCCCTCCTGATACCAAGGTCACAGACTTCGAAATTTTATATACACGTTTTGTATTAAAAATAGATGTGGAGGCAATGATCAGGAATCGTTACAATCAACCCACAGCTCCCATCAGAGACACCAAAGGGAAAGACACACAAACATGAAACAACAGACCCTAATGGAAACACCAACAGCGGAAAGCCAAAAGGACAGTTACTTTCCCATAAAATGGCCAATAGGCTATCCAAAATAAAATAACATAAGCGACACAAACATCCAAAGACAAACCATAGCAAAAACAAACCGTGACAGAAGAACCACCTTGGAACGGTCAGCGGAAACGAATTCCACTGGGGGGCTTAAATCGATTTTACGTTGCCACAATCCTCGCCCTTACTTCCGTCGCGATTTAGACAAATAATGTGCTCAGTTCGCATGAAGGCCTCCAAACTTCAGACAAACCATAACAAAATATACTGCGACAGAAGAACCGCCTTGGAGCGTTTAAAGTTTATTATTTTTATTAAAAAAATGCATTAAGTGGGATAATGATATCAGCTGGCTCAAATCAGAATGTAGACTGACAAGACCAAACCTATTGGATGCTTTTTGAAAGCAGCCAACTTGTTTTTTATTATTATCTGATTACTTCCAAAACCATAAACAGAATAAATTGAAACAGAGAAAATAAAGGTAAATGGGCAAGACATTTATTCAGTTGCAGTAAAACTGTTTGCCTCGGGGTAAATGGTAAAATATAGGTACAGCATAGTGATTGAAGTTGACGAAGTTGACTGCCAAAATGCAGGATGTTTATTGATCAACAGTTTTATGACACCCAGGTGCACCTGGGAGCTATAAAGCTAGTTATTTAACCCATTGAATGCTAGTGGACTCTTCCATTGCTATATGTTGGACAATACCATTTTTGATATAAGGGGTGTCAGGCCCATTTTACGTTTTTATTCAATTTTTGATTGAAAATTATGTTAGCAAATAGTGCAGGCCCTGATCAGACTCCGCGTTCTGTGGCGTCTGATCTGGGCCTGCACTGTTTGCCAAGGTACCCATTTAGTGGTTTCCCGCATACAATGGGTTAAAATAAAACCTCATTATCATCACTTATTCAAGATGTCAAGACCAGAAATAAACATTTTTCATTCACTCACTCACTCACAGAAGGGCTCATTTATTTATTTATTTATTTATTTATTTATATATATATTTATTTATTTATTGTAATTTATTTATTTATTGCCTTTTTCTTAATTTATTTTCCATCTGGTCAACAAATCTATTAATGAACACCCTCTAAACCCCACTTTATTTAGAGAAAAGTTGGGTTTACGGGGTATTGAACACGGAAACACGTCCATGAACGAAAACCCGCCTATACAAATACAGTGTAAACTTTTCCACCGGAAACACGAAAATTTTAAGATGAAAAATTGTGATAGTTTTCTTATTTCTGCTCAAAAAAAAAAGATTGATGGTACTCGTTAGAACCACCTCGAGTAAGCAAAATAAAGATTGTTGGTACTCGTTAGAACCGCCTCATCGAGGCGGTTCTAACGAGTACCCACAATCTGTATTTAGAGCAGAAATAAGAAAAAAAGATATACCCCAGTAAACCCCAGTTTTCCTATATAAAGTTGGGGTTCAAGGGGTCAAAATTATATAGGCATGTTTGCGTGATGTTAACCCCACTTTTATATCGTAAAACTGGGGCTTACAAGGGTATGTATAATTTTTCTTATTTTTGCTCAAAACATAGAGTCTTGATACTGGTTAGAGGCGGTTATAACGAGTACCCAAATATTTGTTTTGAGCATAGATATGAAAAATATAAGATTCTTGATCTGAAAATTTTCAGTTTTTTTTTTTTTTTTTTTTTTTTTTAATTTAAGAAATTTCAATATATCTGAATAGGCGTGCTTCTGTGATGCCCGTCCATGCGCATGATCTAAATGGCACTTTTCCAGTCGAGCTATGTATGCAGTCTGATGGAACATTCTGATGACAGCTCTTAATGTGATGCCAGCATATGCGAGTTGATTTCCATATTTATTCAGGTGAAATGTCCCAGATTTATAATGCATCGCAAAGCAAGGGTCGTTGAATCGATTCCCGGCTTCTCCAGACTTTCAAATGAGTACTTACACCGAGGTCCCGTCTCCATATGACCTCAGTTGCTAATGGGACGTAAAAGTAACTCTCACACACGCAGTTTTATAGAAAGTGAACAAAATCACTCGGACCACATGTGAACTGCAACAACGAGTCAGGTGGATTTTTTTTCTCAGGGTACTACTCCTCTCAATCAAGATCGGCCCGAAATAAGGGAAATAATCCTGAAAGGTAATTAAAAAAAAAAACATAGAAAAAAAACAACTTACTTTGTTAAGAATTTTCGAGTACTGGCCAGTGGTAAATAAGGAATTTTGTTGCAAAACGTTTAGTGTGACCTTACTATTGCCCCCCTACCCCCCCACCCCACCACCACACACACACGCCTAGGGGCCTGGCCGAAGTGGCTGGTGCTATGGATAACATTGTATACTAAATAAGTATGACAAGTGTGCGTCGAGATATTAACTTTCACCCATATATATTCCTAGCGGCCCTTTTTGAGACATTGACAAACAGTGTAGACCCAGATGAGACGTCTCGAACGTGGCGTCTGATCTGAGTCTACACTGTTTGCTCAAAGAACATACATTTTGGTACAACTTACATCAAACAGCACATACTTGAAACCCTATAATTGAAATTGAACCACTCCAAACGTGTAAGGTAGAAGATTACATTGTCATATGGGTTTAAAAAATGTGTTTTTCAGGCGTCTACAATATTTTTCCTATTCTGCCCCAAACATAGATTGTGGGTACTAGTTAGAAACAGCCATCAACACCATGACAAGGCGGTTCTGATGAGTCGCCATTAACCAGTAAATAGCGGTGGCTTGTAAATTACATATCCCAGGGTAAATAATTACCCTCACCTGGTCCCCTACCTGTATGACATTCTTCAGAATACCCCCAAGTGAGTTTTATCTCTAAAGGTGTTATGCAATCCAAAATGTAGGTGTGTTTGTGTATCCGAAGGAATCACAACTGATAAGACATACCAATTTATAAACTGTCATTAATTCACGAACGAATTAAAAAAAACCAAAACAAAAAAAAAAAAAAAAAAAAAAAAGAAACACATAAGGGTAAACATACAAGCAACGAGGATTTTGATTGGCCCGTGTTCTCTCGCAATCACTCGTTTTATCGTCACATACCTGTTTTATTCTCATTGGTTGAAATTCTCTCGCACAGAAACGCGTATAGAATTTACCTAACGCGTTTCGAATGATCACTTTTATTGGCTGATATTTAACGCGTTGAAATCGCGTATGAACGCGATGAACCGCGCATTGAAACGCGATAATTTCACACGCACGCAATGCGCGTGTGTCACGCGGACAATACGCGTAAATGGACAAGTTTATCGCAATCTTAACTGTATGTTTCCTTGTTTTCAGGTTCACAGTGAGCCAAATAGATCCATACATGTGGCACAATCTTTGTACTTCACCCCAGCTCAAAGGACCGAGAACAGTGACATCATAGATTGTGTTGTTAAACCCAAGGCGAGACGTGTTAGCTTGGTGGCGCCTGTACAGTACCATGGACGAACAATCAGCCATTCTGTGGTAAGACAACTCATATGTTAAAATATAACAGAAATTTTACACAAAGATAAAAGTTTATAAGAATGCCTCTTTGGTTTGGATAACCGAAGTAACTTCTGGCATCCACGAAATAGAAGTCTCTACATACATTCATACAGCTGGCCGAAAAACTGTAATTTATTACTCAACAAATCACACAAAAGAGCTGATGTATTATGATTTTACCACACTAAAACTGATAATGATTTTGTTGTATCCTTCGTATTCTCCAAAATTCGGGACTTGAAGAAATAGATTGGGCTGCAGGATGCTTCCACGCAGAGCCGAATTCCATCGCACATGAATACTGGCAAACTGCTTACAGGTTCTAAGCCTGTCCAGGAAAGGTGGTGCGAGTCGGACTCTCCAGCCATATAAACTCTATTGGTTTCCTTGGGCGGCAGGGCTAGACATGTCATTTCTTCCCAATGTAGGGTAAAGTCTCACAAAATTGGAAGCAACGTCTCCAAAATGACCTATGCACTGTTGACGGGGAGGTTACACTTTAAATCAAACAAATAAGTCCACAGCTTTCTTAGCTGGATGTTGATCTGTAAAAGGGATTGCTTTATTTTCAGGCCCCAGCCTTGCGACGCCAACCAGGAAGTAGTCCGGCTGTTCATACTGACTCTCCACACCTTCCGCCTAAGAAAAGACGCTATATATGTATTACAACACCGGAAGATGTTTCACCAGTGCCGAAGGTGAGTTATTAACAGATAAATGTCTACCTATAATGTACTAGTAGCTAACATGATTGTATGTGCATGAACTAAAGACAAATACAATTCTCGCCCCCGCCAATCGGGGCTTGGAGAAAAAGATTGGGCTGCAAGGTCCATCCGTCCAAAGTAGAAGTAAAACAAAGATCAGGAATCGATACAATTAACTTACCCCACCCATCAAAGACACCAAAGGGAAAGAAACACAAACATGAAGCGACCAGACCATAATGGAAACCGAAACAAAAGAAGGTCATAAGGACAGTTACTTTCCCACAAAATGGCCAACTGGCCATCCAAAATAAAAAGACATATAGTGATACACACAGTAAGTAACAAACAACAACATAAATAAACCGCCACAGAAGAACCGCCTTGGAACGGTCAGTGGAAATAATTCCACGGGGGTGGGGGGGGGGGCTTAAATCAATTTTACATGGCAATAATCCTCGCCCTTACCTCTGTCGCGGTATACACTAATTTTGTTTAGTCCGCATGAAGGCCCCCTCACTCATCAGTGTAACATCTCCGAGAACATACAAAACAAAACACTACAGAGATGAAACAAGGTTGAGGACTCGACATCATACAACAACAGAATTGCTGGAGCAAAAGAAAACCAACAGTTAGACTCCGAGGGGCTCGACCAAAGACGGAGCATCAGGCGCCAACCAACATAAAGAATACTAAAATAAAATTCCATTTATGTTTTTACGCTGGAACCGTCATATAATCTTAGGCCCGACCCACCGGTGTGCAATCAAAGAGGGAAGCAAAGTTGCCAACCGTGATTGGGTTAACCACCATGCATGCAGGCTGAAACCGACCCAACTTGAGTACTGGTAAACCATTTTGGCCTTAGCCTGCCCAGGATGCGAGTCGGCCTGCTCCTTAAGCCTATTGGTTTCTATGGGCGGTAGGTTTTGAGATGTCATTTCATCTCAATGTCGGGTAAATGTCCCACAAAATCGGAAGCAATGTGTCCAAAATGATCTAAAAAGTGATGATGGGGACGTTGAACCTCAACTCAAACAAAAACAAACAAATACAAGTGACTGCGAGAAGGACAAATATAATCAGCCATTTAAGGCGTTTTAAAGTTGCCTTGGACAAAACCCCACAGTGTAAAATCAAACTGCTTTATCAAGTTTGACTTAATCATAACATGTTTACTGCCATGCTGATCTAAAACTATTTTAAAAGGCCCGCAAATTTCATATGGAATAACCACTCGTGTAAGGTCCTCTATTTACTCCAGGGCTGCTAACAAAAGGCTGTCAGTGAAACTATACCAGGAACAAATATGCTCGAGACGACAGTTGTTGAATCATCACGAAAACACGCCTATAAAATTTGATCCCCTTAAACCCCGCCTTCATATTGTAAAACTGAGGTTTACAGGGGGTTTCCATTATTTTTCTTATTTCTGCTTAGAACCGTCTCACTATGGCGGTTTTAACGGGTACCTACAGTATGTCTTGTAAATACCACATTTTTTATTTATTTTTTTTTTCAGTTTTTTGGTGGTAAAATTCTCAACATATTTGAATATTCATTTAAACTCGGAGCTTTATTGAAACTGTAACGTATCATTTAAAGCATACATAAGTACTCATGTATTATTGAATTTATTATACATAAGTGCTCATGTATTATTGAATTTATTAAACGAGTTGAGGAAAAGGGATAAAATGCGAGGCTTCGCCGAACATTGTAACCGATTTCTTCTACTGGTTTAATAAATTTAATAATACATGTGCACGAATGCAAGACTCTGTTTTTCATATGACATTTAAAACGCATTTTGTTCACGATTTGTTAACAAAATGTTAATATTTCGCCATCAGTAAACGCAACGTCGTTAAGGACTTCGTACCTGTAGCGTTACGGATGTATCTAACTAATTTGCATATTTAATCATCGAATTTATTACAGTCTCTGACCACAGGAGCTTGAAGTTCTGTCCACAAGTAGTTCATAAGGTTCATGATCAAAAGTGAAACTAAGGCAGAGAAATTGCAGCAGAATCCTTATTTTTGGACATTTTCAATTCGTTTTGATGGAACAAACTTCAAGCGCCTGTGCTCTGACGCGACGTCATATGATAAATAAAATTTAAACATAAACAAGCAAAGCACACAAAAGTTTAAGTATACATAAAGTTCAGGGCGTCCTTTTGGGGTCAGTTGTTTCAAAAGCTATTCAGTACTGACATCCGAATGACTATCACTGACTTATATGAAATCCAGGTAATGGTTATTTATAGAAATAGCCTAACTATTCTTATCACCTTGAAGTCAGAGTGTTACGTGAAAGGGTAAACTATAAAATCTGGACTAGAATCACGTGTTAGGTCTGGCAAACTTTAGATCCAGATCAGACAACGCTGAATTGACAATCAGTGTAGATGCTCCGTCTGATCAGGGCCCATACAGTTTGCTAACAGTACAGGAATTTAAGGGTTTAACAAATCAGTTTAATCCCGGCTCAGCCTACCCTCAGACAATCGACCCACCAGTGCTCTCAGTGCTTTGATGTGACCCTCATATCGCTGAATAATTAAGTTACCCACTCCCATTTCTGACTTTGAACCAATCAGATTACTTGCTGTAATTTATTTCTACAAATTCGCAAACTGAATGTCAAACAGTGTAGATCCTGATCAGATGGCTTCTTCAGAAGCCATCTGATCTGGATTTACACTGTTAGATCCTGATCAGATGACCTCTTCAGAAGCCATCTGATCTGGATCTACACGGTTTGCAATGGTAGGGGTTGTCCTGAACAGCAGGATAAGTATTTAAAGTAAATATCACTGTTATACGCATGTATCGGTTTTATTGGGGCTATATATTTTACAGGTTGCAAAGATGAATGTCCTCAATCATAGTGAGACATCCGCGTTCATTCCTTACCGTCCCCCGAATGACTGGGGCATCTACTTCAAAAATACACATCATGGCACAAAACCGGCCGCATCAGTGGAAACTATTTCAGCTGGTGAGAAAAGCAGTACTGCTGGTGGGAAACAAGATACAATTAATCTCACTATGTATGGTAGTGCGATGTTCTGAAGCCACCTGTGGACAACCAAGGGCTGGTGGAGTTGGAGAAGCTCGTCTCCGAAAACAGTGATGTCCAGCCTGGTCATCGGAAGTTTGATAACACGACTGTTAAGATTGAATCATCTGGCATTAACTTTCCAAACATAGTTGGTGACGTTGAAAAAGGCACTTCCAGAGAGACAGTCCAGGCTGGAACTGCTACTTTATATGGCTGCTGTAAGTATAAATCAAAGCACTGACAGTACTGGTGGGTCGATTATCTCTGAGTGTATGCTGGAGAAATGATCCTGAACAAGGGCAAAGACTGTTCTGTTTAAAATTAAATTCCTGGGCCCAATTGTTCGGAGCATCATTAGCTTGACTAGCAAGTTATTGGTCAAATTATATAAACTGTTCTGCCAAGTGGAATATCTAAAATTCTGGGGCCAGTTGTACAAAGCTAATGTTAAAATTTTCATCATTTAATATGGCAAATACACTAATAACTTTGCTGAAAAAAAAAATGAGAGCAGCTTTTGCTTTCTCATTTTTTTTTTCAGCAAAAGCACACTATATTAAGTATCTAACTTGCTAGAACAGTTAACAATATGACCATTAAAAAAGGTACTCACATTTTTTTTTCAGCAATATATTAGCATATTTACCACATAAAATCATCAAATTTTTAACAATGCGTTAATTAACAACGTCGTTGGTTTTGAACAACTGGCCCCAGGACTTTACGCAAACGCTGCATATCTGGGTGGGTCTGATCTGGGTCTTCGATGTTGTTGATGCCCCATGTTTGGGACCCAACCCATTTAATGGTTAAGCAATTAAACTTTGTACTTGCAGGCTGTTTTTCTAATGCGTTCTCAGTTCTGTCTATTAAACAATACAAAAAATCTTAAGTTATCACGCGATTTAAACGTATTGGCCAGTGTTAATCACGTGGGCAAAAGCAATGAAGCTGCTGCAATATTATTTACCATTTAAATTACTCAATTAAATGGATCAGGTCTCGATAGCTCATGCAGATGTCTGTCTCACTGATGATTAGGAGTCAGCGACAAAATTTCCTCGTGGATGTTGATCGTGAAATTCTCTCCCTTCGACTGATTAAGTCAGTTTCTAGCGAAATGCACTGCATTGGTTAACAAGTTAAGTACACACCTGCCAATGAAAATATGGTTAGGAAAACTGACTGGCTCAATATGACCTACATAGTATTTGCTGTGTCCTTAAACTACAAAACAAAACATACAAACAGATGTATTTGGCATATCCACTAAGACACTACGGACATATTGTAATATCTTGTGTGCTTATTATTACCGCTGTCTCATACGCATATTGACAGCTTACTGTCCTAAACTAGGTAATCGGGATTTAAAAATGTCACATCAATATTTTCCAGTCCACCGTCGTGTGTGTACCGATCGCACACGCGTACTAGGAAACGTCTAAGCCTGTTCAGGCTAAGTATTGCAAGTCAGACCATCCCTGCATTATAAACCCTGTTGGTTTATTTGGATGGAAGGGCTTGAGATGTCATTTCATCTCATTGTCGGGTAAAATCCCACAAAACAGTAAGCAATTTCTCCAAAATGACACAAACATTGTTGACGGGGACGTTAAGCCCCAAAGCAGAGAAACAACCGTCATGTACACGTGTTTGCTAAATTAAGATATCAGTTTTGTTTGGGTTTGATTGAGGAGATAATAAGTTTTTTGCTCGTCTGTTTTTCGAAGAAAAACTTATGAGCCGGCATCTGCGATGTCATTGTTGTCGCCGTTGTTGCCATTACAAACCTTGGCTATGATTTCAGTAGTATTCGACCTAGCTTCATGAAACTTCATACGAACTCTCACTATCATGAAAGCTACTGTCTGACCAAGGGCAATAGCTGTATTGTTTATTTTGTCTGAAATGTCTCCCCCTTTTTCTATTTGTTTTAACAACAGAGCATGGATGTGTCATGGGACAAGACATTTCCAATGATACCAAACTTTTTGATCTTTGGCCTTGACCTGTGAACTTTGACTTATATTTCGAAAATCTAACCAAAAACGTTAACTTGGCCATAATTCCAAAGGTATTTTTGGCCTACCTTCATGAAACTTTACACATACGCACAATCACAAGAGCTACTTTCTGTCCAGGCTCCATAACTCTTTTATTCAACTGGACTGAATTATGTCCCTTTTCTCTCCGTTAAAGAAAACAAAAAATAAAACAACGTTTTTGACACCGATTATAATACCACTAATAATACTACCATTATGAAATTACGCCTATACAAATATATGGTACATTTTACCACCGAAAACAGAAAATTTTCAGATGAAAAATTGTGATATTTTTCTTATTTCTGCTCAAAACATAGATTGAAGATACTCGTAAGAACCGCCTCAACGAGGCGGTTCTAACGAGTACCTACAATCTAACCGCCTTATCGAGGCGGTTCTAACGAGTACCTACAATCTATGTTTTTGAGCAGAAATACGAAAAAAATTTATACACCTACAAAACCCTAGTTTTACTATATAAAAGTGGGGTTTTTGAGCGTCAAATTTATATACTAGGCGTGTTTTCGTGATGCCACTTGGATGTTTCTTGGGAAAAGACCCAGTTAAGATACCACAAAGCTTTTTGACCTATGACTTTGACTTTTGAACTTTTATGACCTACGAAAATGTAATCAAAAACTTTAATCTTGGTCATTTTTCAAAAACTATTTGCCCTAGCCATATGCAACTTGACACATACCTTTACGATCACAAGAGCTACATTATAGCCTAATTCCATAACTCTATCATGCAAATTGACTGTTTTATCAACCTTTGTGGCATACGAAAAAAAGCCAGCTTCAAGAAAACGTTTTGGTCTCACATTTTAATACCACAAATAATACAAATGACAAACTTCACATGTGTATTACTTTGGGCAAGACCTTTCCACAGATATCAAACTTTTTTATCTGTGACCTTGAACTTTAATCTTTCTTTCGAAACTGTAGTAAAAAAACTTCATCCTTGGTCATTATAATCATTGAATCCATTTCTGGCGTGGATAGTAATTGATCACTAATGAGACTTACGTGGTCGAAACGTGCTATTCTGATCCATAATATATGATTATATAACTTAAGTCTTTTGATTCTGCTTGCTTTCTCGTCATGTTCTTGTTCTTCTACCTCTTCATGTCATGGGTTATTTCTAATTCCATTACTTTTTGTTGTTTTTTTTTCAGGTACATGTAATGGCGATATGAAGTCTGATCTCATTACAAAGAATACAAAACCGGACAAGTGCTATG
Organism: Lucinisca nassula; assembly: GCA_963580285.1. Classification (NCBI taxonomy): domain Eukaryota; kingdom Metazoa; phylum Mollusca; class Bivalvia; order Lucinida; family Lucinidae; genus Lucinisca; species Lucinisca nassula. Next base: position 25,861,351 of record OY757018.1, read on the forward strand.
AAATTGATATTGATAATAACGATGGTGTGTTGGATTAAAAGTGGCATACCAAAAACGTTACCTTCACATGAAAGTGCCATTTACATTGATACCATTCTTTACTGTGTTGTTTGGCGCATTTTGCCATTTTTTACATAGTCAGACTTTACTTGTTTTCATTTTTTTATTTATTTTATAATTTACTTTACATGGTGTGATACAGAGAAGCATTATTTTCTATACTTCTTTTTAAAATTATTGCATTTTCGTTCTTTATTTCTGTCTGTCTTTCTATTTGTCTGTCTTTCTTTCTTTCTTTCTTGCTTTCTTTCTCTCTTTCTTTCTTTCTTTCTTTCTTTCTTTCTTTCTTTCTTTCTTTCTTTCTTTCTTTCTTTCTTTGAAACTCATAATACCCATAATAATAAAAAGAAAGCGCAGAGTCGTCTGATTTGCTTGTTTTCATTGTTTAACTTTTATACCTTTTGTCGTGATAAATGGTTTATAGAGCGGGTTAGGGTATTTGTGAACCATAGGGTATTAGTAAACCATTATTTTTTTCATACGAAATGTGCTACTTTAAAGCATATTCCTCACTAAATTGAATATTCTACAGCTCTGCAACATTTTTAATTAGCACTGGAGAACTTATAAGCTAAGGTTTATATTTTTTCAATAATATGTTAATTTTACAATAAATATTAGCTGTTTGGTTAAGAGACCGGATGACATGGTGAAATAGTGCGACCTCTCGAATGTCATGCAGCCAAACTTATTTGACAAGAAATTACATCAGTGAGGATGCCACTCCCTCTTGCATGTCGATTCTTGAAAATAACTGTACTCCTTTAGTTTTATTCAGTGGTTGATAAATGTCCGGTAATATTTTGCATGGGGGCTGTTAGTGAACTATCTTGCTGAAAGTATATCTAAGTGTTTCAGATGTTTAATTTTAACAAAATATATAAAATTATTCTTAAACTGAAACACAGAAGCGATTTTGCCAGAAAGATACAAAATCTGAAACATTTTATTCTCTATTATATTTTATCCCCACAAAAATGCTCATTTGTCAGGCGTGTAATAGGGTAACAAAATAGAAGTGGAGGGAATGATCAGGAAACGATACAATCTGTTATCAACCCACAGCTCCAATCAGAGACACCAAAGGGAAAGACACACAAACATGAAACAACAGACCCTAATGGAAACACCAACAGCGGAAAGCCAAAAGGACAGTTACTGTCCCACAAAAACATGAAACAACAGACCCTAATGGAAACACCAACAGCGGAAAGCCAAAAGGACAGTTACTGTCCCACAAAATGGCCAATAGGCTATCTAAAATAAAAAAAACACAAGCGACACAAACATCCAAAGACAAACCATAACAAAAATAAACCGCGACAGAAAAATCGCCTTGGAACGGTCAGCGGAAACGAATTCCACAGGGGGGGGGGGGGGGGCTTAAATCGATTTTAAGTGGCCACAATCCTCGCCCTTACTTCCGTCGCGATTAAGACAAATAATTTGTTCAGACCGCATGAAGGCCTCCTAACTCATCAGGGCGACATCTCCGTGAACACAAAACTCAAACAACCACAGAGATGAAACAACAGTGAGGACTCGACAGCAAGAAACCACTGAAATGCTGGAGCAAAAGAAAAACAACAGTCGGACTCCGACGGGCCCGACCAGAGACAGGGCATCAGGTACCAACCACATAAGCCCCACCGCTGGAACTGTCATAGAATCTGAGGCCTGACCCACCAGCGTACAACCAAAGAGGGAACTGCGACCGGGCCAACCACCACGCACGCAGCCCGCCGCACAACACCCATGTTGCACCCAATCTTTTTTCATCGAAGAACGATTTCACGAAACTGGGCGGCGAAGTCACCGCGGCCACACATCTTTCTGAATTTATACACCAAGCTACCACAAAAACCTGGCCCCGACAGACCCTACCGCAGAAGAGACCCAAGACCAATATTAAACTTTGAAACCTAACCAGAACGACATCCACAAAACCCCGAAAAGGTTTTTCGTAGTTTATGGCACCGACAACCCCGATTAAGAAGTCCAGCAGCCAACAATCCACCACGAGCGCTAAACAAGCCTCCTTTGGTTATACAATGCAATAATCTGGTGCATCGACAAATAGTGTCCAAATATGATAGCTTGTGTGTTATTTTCTCTGAAAAACATGTTGATTTCCATATATACTGCAGAAATTATGTTGTTTTTATTGTCAAAAAGTGTCCACTAACACCCTCCAGTATGTACACTAATAACCGACTGGTTCACTAATTGCCTCCAATGTGTATGCATGAAACTCATAGACTAGACTGGTTATCTTATAGAATCTAACTACTCTGTCCACTAAATACCGATGCTAAATCAGTAAATCTTCACATAATGCGTCCAATTAAGAGCTAAAACAATAGAAACTCGGTCATATGGAAATGGCCTAAAGTGTCCACGAAAACCCTCACCCGCACTGTATCGAGGGAGGTAAAAAAAAATCCGATAAAGAAACGAGTGTGAAGCACGAGTTTCTTCTCAGGATATTTTAACATTCCGGGATTTATAAATACTATATGTAAAATACGAGATAATGAATACACTGTGTACATGCACTTCCATATACTTTTAGGATTGACGGCCTCGGTAGCTCAGTCGGATGCGCGCGTCTGACTGGTGATCAGGAGGACGCGGGTTCGATACCTACCCGGGTCGGCAACATTATTTCGTGTAGATTGATCATGAAATCTTTTCTAAGGTCATTCTCTCCCTTCCGCTGATTCAAGAAGGGCAGTTGTCATTTTCTGGCAGAAGAATGTGCACTGTACTGGTTAACCGCTTATTTATAAGCCTGCCCAGGAGAAGTGAAAATAGGTAAACTGACCGGCAAAAAATGACCTACTATAGTGTTAATTGGGCCGTAAAACTCCAATACAAGCAAACAAAACAAACTTTCAGGATCATTTCGGATCTTGGATTTGGCTCGGAATTTTGGTAACGCTGTCATTCCGTCCCCTAAACAAAAACACGCCTATATAATTTTGACCCCCTTGAACCCCACTTTTATATAGTAAAACTGGGGTTTACAGGAGTAAACCTTATTTTTCTTATTTCTACTCTAAACATAGATTGTGGGAACTCGTTAGAACCGCCTCGATGAGGCGGTTCTAACGAGTGCCCACAATCTATGTTTAAGAGCAGCAATAAAAAAATATCGCAATTATTCATCTTAAAATGTTTTTTTTTTTTTTTTTCGACGGTAAAATTTTCACTGTACAGTAAAATTCCGTTATTAAAATTAGGGCTAATTCCGCTTTGAAAAGCTTATTTAGAAGGGTGAAGTTTTTCTTGCTGTTTTGTGCTTTCTACACGCAATGTCTTCTGATCAGGGACCACCTTTGGGACTTTCAAAAGTGGTCTTAAAGACCATTATTGAACAGTCTCAAAGGTGGTCTTAATATAGGAATTTTGCTGTATTTTTATAGGGGTGTTTTGGTAATGCATAGCAATCCTATATGTTTTCATTGAACTGTTTGAGCTTTTTCGGCAATAAAATCCGATTTAAAATCTCTATATGATTAACTCACGAATTTTATTAAACTCACCGGACAGACATGTCTGAGTAAACAGTGTAGACCCAGATTAGATGGCACAAAACGCGACACTCCATCAAGGTCTACACTGTTTGCCAGTCATCCAGCTTTTTGTAATCAGACGCCCATAGGGGCCTGAAGAAATATATGGGCTGCAAGATGCTTCCACGCAGAGCTGAATCCGGCCCGCACACTAGTACTGGTAAACCGCTTAGAGGATCTAAGCCTGTCCAGGAACCGCGGTGCGAGGCGGACTATCCATGCTAATAAACCCTATTGGTTTCATTGGGCGACAGGGCTTGAGATGTCATTTCATCTCAATGTCGGGTTAAAGTCCTACAAAATTGGAAGCAACGCCTCCAAAATGACCTTTACAGTGTTGACAGGGACATAAACCTCAAATCAAACAAACAATTTGTAATCAGATTGTACTTGATCAAGTTTTAGATCGGATTTTAGAGTGAGTGAGTGTTTCAGTTTTACGTCCCACCAACAGCTAAGGTCATACGGAGACGGGACCTCGGTTTAAAGACTCATCCGAAAGTCTGGAAAAGCCCGGGATCGAACCTGCGACCCCTGGTTTACAAGGCGAGTAGCGTAACCACTTGACCACGGAGGCTTCTAATCGGATTTTAGAACAAAAATTTAAAAGAAAGACCCAGGGAGCGCCACAATCACAAGACACATCCCACTCTCGACACCAAGAGAAAGAGGAAACCTACAGAAAACAAGAAAAATTGCAAGGACATAATTTTTTTTTTAAATATGTTGTGCGAACAAGATATTATCTTGTGCGCACAAGATAATATGTTGTGCGGACAAGATATTATCTTGTGCGGACAACATATTGTCTTGTGCGGACAAGATAATATCATGTTTACACAACTTAATATCTTTTGCGGACAAGATATTATCTTGTTCGCACAACATATTATCTTGTTTGCACAAAATAGAGCTTGGGAAGTTGTGCGAACAAGATATTATCTTGTGCGGACAAGATATTATCTTGCTCGCACAACATATTATCTTGTGCGGACAAGATATTAAGTTGTACGAACAAGATAATATCTTGTGCGGACAAGATATTATCTTGTGCGCACAAGATAGATATAATCTTGTCTGCACAAGATCTATTTTGTGCGGCCAAGATATTATCTTGTGCGCACAAGATAATATCTTGTTCCCACAACTTAATATCTTGTGCGCATAAGATAATATGTTGTGCGAACAAGATATTATGTTGTCCGCACAAGATAATATTTTGTCCACACAAGATATGTTGTCTGAACATGATAATATGTTCTCCGAACAAGATAATATCTTGTCCGCTCAAGATATTATCTTGTTCGCACAACATAATAAAAATAAAAAAAGTCATGTCCCTTCCCGGGTTCCGTAGGGAAGGGACATGATTTTTTTTTATTTTATAAGTTGTGCCCACAAGATATTATCTTGTGCGGAAAAGATATTATCTTGTTCGGACAAGATATTATCTTGTGTGCACAAGATATTATCTTGTGCGGACAACATATTATCTACACACAAGATATTATCTTGTGCGGACAACATATTATCTTGTCTGCACAATATATTTTCTTGTGCGGACAACATATTATCTTGTGCAGACAAATTAAGTTGTGCGAAAAAGATATTATCTTGTCCGCACAAGATAATATCTTGTCTGCACAACATAGATCTTGTGCGGACAAGATATTATCTTGTTTGCACAACAAAATATCTTGTGTGCACAAGATATTATTTTGTCCGCACAAGATATTATCTTGTCCGCACAAGATAATATCTTGTACGCACAAGATAATATGTTGTGCGAACAAGATAATATCTTGTGCGCACAAGATAATATCTTGTTCGCACAACTGCCCAAGATCAATGTTACGCAAACAAGATAATATGTTGTGCGAAAAAGATAATATCTTGTGCGGACAAGATATTAAGTTGTCCGCACAAGATAAATTAGGTTGTCCGCACAAGATAATATCTTGTGCGGACAACATATTATCTTGTCCACACAAGATATTATCTTGTTCGCACAACTTAATATCTTGTTCGCACAACATATTAAAAAAAATTCATGTCCCTTCCCGGGTTCCGTATACTCGCGAGAAAATTCGATTTTTACCTTGACCAGGGTTAGAACAGAATTTCTATCCCAAGATAAAACCATGGATTTCCTTATCTGGTGTGCAAGATATTACGTTCCCTTGTTCCCTAAATTAAAACCATGTTCCTCAGAGTCATATTCCTTCGTTCCCTAGAGGATATTTCCTTTTTAAATTTCCATGCCTCAGGTTCACAAACCCTTTGTTCTTTTAAATATCTCTTTGTTCCCTGCATGCTCACACTCACAGACACCACCCCCACTACCCAGAAAAAAGCCATAGATATATATAGCTCCCAATCTGCGATCAAACATCAACCCTGTGCCTATCAGACTGGACTAGCACATACTTAAACTTCTATTGTCAACTCAAATTATACCCGTCCCTGACTGGTCCTGAGCCACGTGTTCCGGACTGATCTGTTTCGACCCGGATTCTATAACGTTCTTTGCTGGGCACACATTTTGTTTGTTTGTTTGTTTACTTTCCTTTCACAACATTACTCGCCTCAGTTAAGCCATATTTCCAATAGAATCTTCCCTCTTTAATATTGCTTGGAGCCGGTAAATTTTTCAGTTTTATGGGTGTGCGTTTTGTTTTGTTTGTGATAAGTTTTGCAAACACGTCTTCCCATTAAGCAAGCAGTAAAGGCCCAAATCATATTAAGCAAGCAGTGAAGGCGGAACGCGGCGTCTAATCTGGGTCTTCACAGCTTGCCAACGCCCAATGTTTTGCGACGCCAGGCACACAGGAGTTAATGACTACATCCTATTTGATTCTTACCACAATTTTCCATGGTCAAAGTAATTTGTATCCGTTCTATTATCTCTATTATCCCTGTCATCAGCTCAACATCATTATAGGCTGCCTTGTTGACATCAGATCCTGATTCATGAAACTGTTTTCGATCATTTACCCTTTTAGTACCAAATGGAGTCCATTTCAAAATTTAGGGGTGTCAGGTTGTGTTTTTCTCAAAATTTATTTTGAAAATGACTGAACTTTTAGCTAACAGTGATGGTCCTGATCAGACGCCGCATTCTGCGGCGTCTGATCTGGGCCTCCACTGTTTGCCAAGGTACCCCTTTAGGGGTTTCTGGTACTGAATGGGTTAATCGATTTGAGGATGAGAAGAAATCTTTGACAGACTAGTTGATTTTTTTGTTTGGTTTGAGGTTTAACGTCCCCGTCGACACTAAATATGTCATTTTGGAGACGTTGCTAGTGATTTTGTGGGACTTTATACGACATTGAGACGAAATGACATCTCAAGCCCTAGTTTTTGATTTGACAGACTAGTTGATTTTTTTTTTTTTGTTGTTGTTTTGTTTGATTTGAGGTTTAACGTCCCCGTCCACACTTAATAGGTCATATTGGAGACGTTGCTTCCGATTTTGTGGAACTTTTACCCGACACTGAGATGAACTGGCATCTCAAGCCCTGCTGCCCAGTGAAACCAATATACGGTCCGACTTGCACCACTTTGCCTGGGCAGGCTTACCAGTTTACCAGTTTTTACCAGCGGTTTACCAGTTCTCATGTGCGGTTTCAGCTCTGGGCGAAAACATCATGCAGCCTAATCTGTTTCTACAACCCCCGATGTGCAGGGGCGGTAACAGGCAAGTCGATTTGTTTGTTGGTTTGATGTGAGGTTTAACGTTCCCGTCAACACTAAAAAGGTCATTTTGGAGACGTTGCTTCCGATTTTATGGGACTTTAACCCGATTTTGAGATGAAATGACATCTCAAGCCCTGCTTCCCAATGAAACCAATAGTGTTGATTAGCATGGACGGTCCGACTCGCACCGCTTTGCCTGTGCAGGCTTAGATCCTCTAAGCGGTTTACCAGTACTTGGGTGCAGTCGGTTTCAGCTCTGCGTGGAAGCATCATCCAACCCATCTATCTCTTCAAGCCCCGATGGTTGGGGGCTGCCCTTGTGTTGGTATGGTATATTTTAGCATTACGGTAGCACACCCGTTCAACACTGTGCATTCTCTCACACCTCCAAACTGGTTAATTTTCTGATTAAAAAAAAATGCGATATTTCTCTAATTATAACCTGAACATATACCGGCCCAGATAGCTCAGTTGGTAGAGTGTCCGCTCCGGGGAACGGGAGGTCACGAGTTCGATCCCGGGCCTCGACATACCAAAGTCGTTAAAAATGATACTAGCTGCTCCTCGCTTGGCACTCAGATTTACAGGGTAGAGCTAGGACTGGTCGACCCAGTGTCAGGATAATGTGACTGGGTGTGGTATCATGTAATGTGTCTGGGACATGATACGCCAGTGAGGCAGCACTATAAAAGTGAGCATTGAGCTCCCTGTCACAACCAGACACCGTCGTGATTTGACTGAAAAATTGTTGAAAGCGACGTTAAACCCTAATTCACACACACATTTACCTGAACATAGGTTGTGGGTGCTCGTTAGAACCGCCTCGTAACGAGTACTCACAACCTTTGTACTTGAGCAGAAGTAAGAAAAATAATCTATACCCCCGTAACCCCCAGTTTTCTGTTTATAATATCGGGTGTAGGCCTCGTTGGTGCCATAACGTCGTCATCGTCCAATCGTATTGAAGAGAACCGTTATTTATTTCGACGTCATTGAGACGCTTGTGTCAGTCCAAGTAGTAAACGATAGGGATTTTCTGTAAATGCACGGAAAATGTAAAGATAGAGTGGGCGAGCGTTATAAAGGCAGTGTTTTGTGCCTTTACACTTTTACGTTATAACGAATTTGCCGCTGTGGAGAATCCCAACAGTATTTAATAGGTTAATGTGTATTGCAGGGCCTTTCCCCTCAGTTATTAAAACAAACAAAAAACAAAACAAAAACAAAAAAAAACAATGTTCTAGCAATTTGTAAGAATTGTCTCGCCGAGGCGATTATAACAAATATCCACAACAATGTTCTAGACATTTGTTAGAATTGGCTCGCTGAGGCGATTCTAACAAATATACACAACATTGTTTTCTCGGAGTGAAAAATACAATATCTCTATTAACCCTCACCATCTTGGGCTTAGGATTTGGTCGTGGTATATACATGTATATATGAAGGGTCTGTATAAAGAATGTTATCTGTAGTAGTGTTATATCATAACATTGTAAATCGTAGGATCGATCCCGGGCTTCTTCAGACTTTCGGATGAGTCTTTAAACCGAGGTCCCGTCTCCGTATGACCTTAGCTGTTGGTGGGACGTAAAACTCAAACACTCACTCACTCATTACATTGTGCGATAAAACACCTGTGCGACATACTATAGGGCATTTTCTTCACATCTCCAAAATGGCTACTTTTCTGATGAATTCTTATTTATACTGCAAATATAGGTTGCGAATGCTCGCACCCAAAACCTATATCTTGGAGCAGAAATAAGTAAAATAGCGCATAACCCTAGTTTTCTCTATATAAAGTGAGGTTAGTTTCATACACAATTCAGTTGTTAACCTTTTTTGAACCAAATGGAATCTTCCTCCTTATATACAGCACGAATCCATTTCAGCATTTAGGGGTGTTCAGGTTGTGTTTTCTTCAAAATTTGTTTGGAAAATGTTTATTTTTTTCAAACAGTGTAGGCCCATATGGCGCCTGATCTGGGCCCGGACTGTTTTCCAATTACCCGTTTGGGCTGTTCTGGTACAAAATTGGTTATTCCGTAGAGCTGTCCATCAATATACCGGAAATCAGCCGCAAGAAAAACGATGCCATTATGATCTATGACATGGCACAAATCATTCATTCGAATTATTTGGCACTAGACAAATTATTATTAAACACAATTGCACTAAAGATAACCCAACGGCCCCCGCCCATAGGGGCTTGAAGAAATATATGGGCTGCATGATGCTTCCACGCAGAGCTGAATCCGGCCCGCACACTAGTGCTGGTAAACCGCTTAGAGGATCTAAGCCTGTCCAGGAACCGCGAACCGCGGTCCATGCTTATTAACCTCATTGGTTTTATTGGGCGACAGGGCTTGAGATGTCATTTCATCTCAATGTCGGGTAAAAGTCCCACAAAATTGGAAGCAACGTCTCCAAAAAGGACCTTTACAGTGTTGACGGGGACGTTAAACCTCAACAAAAGATAACTCAAGATATTACTACAATTGTACACGTGTGTGTTTGAGTTTTACGTCCCACCAATGTCATACGGAGACGGGACCTCGGTTTAAAGACGCAAACGAAAGTCTAGAATTGCACATGTTGATAACGGGTTTATCCATTAAGATTACATATCTTTACGTCATTATTGGTTCTTCCGTAATTTTACATTTTGTTGCGCCTCGCCCATCCGGGCTTGGAGGAAACGATTGAAATCGATCAGCAGTCGATACAATTGCCTTAAACCTAACGTAAAAATGGGTTTAATGGGGAATGGAAACACCTGGCAGATTGTTTCGCCATTTTTCAAAGGGAGACAACTTTCGGAACTTACTGTTCGCTTTTCTATAAGCCCTGTCCAACTGAAAAAAGGGTCTTCTCTTAAAAGACGCCAATTCGTTCCTTTAAGAGTTGATCCCTATTTACATGACATGTTCTCGACCAATCAGAATTCTTGAATAACTCATGAATATTAATGAGGAATACTAATGTTCATTTTCTTATTCAACATTGGCAACAAAGTCAAAAACTATAATTGGGTTCCGTAGTGTAGTGGTTATCACGCTCGCTTCACACGCGAGAGGTCCTGGGTTCGAGCCCCAGCGGGACCAATATATAGTTTGTTATATAGAACCTTTTTTTCTACAACTATATTTTGTCTTTTTCCACATCCTGGTTTGGTTGCACAGTAAATCTAGCTACGCACTCTTCCATCAGCCCATTCTGTTGAAGCTGTCAACCGTGATTTGGGCAATTAGTTACCATGCAAGACGTCGGTCGCAGATTTCCAATTACCAAGTGTTAAACGTCAAAATATGTTTCTGTCTTTTACGAACAAGGAAGACGTAGATCGACTGCGCATCCGCGAAGCCTGATCATCATCTTCGTGTTCCATGCCGGGCGAGCCAGGTATCACATCTCTCGTTTCTAAAATTTCAAGACTTACACCAGTCTGTGTTGCTGAGCAGGATGGTTTGTATCGAACCATTACGATGACATACTCATGTGATAACAATGGCGTCTTTCTTATCTCTAGAAGATAAATTGGAAATAAAAATAATTAGTTAATAAGTTGTTCTCTGAACTTTTTAAATCATTCATTATATCTATAACTATTATTTTTCCGATGAAAAAAATTGACATTTTCCTATTTCTAATCCAACTACAGATTGTGGGCACCCGTTAGATCCGCCTCAGTAGTAGTAGTAATGAGTGAGTGAGTTTTAGTTTTACGTCCCACCAACAGGTAAAGTCATACGGAGACGGGGCCTCGGTTTAAAGACTCATCCGAAAGTCTGAAGTAGTAGTAGTAGAAGAAGTAGTAGTAGTATAGGTTTATATGCAGAACTGACAAAAACTATCCTTCAATTATCACAAAATACGAACCTTCCTTCTGTTGCTCTGCTTGCAAACAGTGCAGGCCCATATAAGACGTCCAAGCATACGAGGGCCTCCACGGTTTGCAAATAATCCGGTCACTTTTCAAATCGATTTCTACTCAACCTCGCCCCCCCCCCCCCCCCCAAAGTATAAAGAATGACCCAGAACCGGGTTCCGTAGTGTAGTGGTTATCACGCTCGCTACACACGCGAGAGGACCTGGGTTCGAGCCCCAGCGGAACAATTCATTTTGTTGTAATAGTACTTTTTTGCTACAAACATAGAGTTTGTTTCTCTTTCACAGCCTGTTTTGGTTGCACAGTCAATTAAGCCAGTGATTCTATCCATCAGAAATGACGTTTTCTCAGGAAAAAGGCTTGTCGTGTAATTTTCACCCATTCTCTTGAAGCTGTCAACAGTGATTTTGGCAATTAGGTAGCATGCAAGGCGTCGGTCGCAGATTTACAACTACCATGTGTAAAACCGTCAAAATATGTTTCTGTCTTTTACAAACAACGAAGGTACAAATCAGCCTGCGCATCCGCGAAGCCTGATCATCGTCTTCGTTTTCCCTGTTGGACTAGTATCACATCTCTCGTTTCTAGAATTTCCAGACTTACACCAGTCTGTGTTGCTGGGAAAGATGGTTTGTATCCATCACGTGAACTAGTCCGTGAAATAAAGACCCCCTAAACCCCAAACTGGGGTTTACGGGGGTTTACATTATCTGCCTTATTTTTGCTCAAAAACATAGATTGTGGGTACTCGTTAGAACCGCCTCAATGAGGCGGTTCTAACGAGCACCCATGATCTATGTTGGAAAGCAGAAATAAGAAAGAAGTTATCATTTTTACCCATATTTTGTCACTTCTGACACCATGTTGGACGCCATTATTGCATACGGACATGTTTTCCTAATGTCTAACCATTACCATAACACACCCCTGTGCTAAAATGGCGTCTTTCATTATCTTTAGAAGATAAAATGGAAGTAAAAATAATAAGTTAATAAGTTGTTCTCTGAACTTTTTGGTTTGGTCGCCATGAGGCGGGCAAACCGGGTATAATGACCAGATTGTAGCTGTTCCATGGAGGGGCACGTGACGCGATCAACCAATCAGCTTAAACGATGATGCAATACTATACTGCAATTACAGGAAACAGCCTGTCTGAATAGCGAAACAGACCGAAAAGCAAGCGTTTCAACTCCAACAATAAAAATATCTTAAGGGAAATTGATACACCTGGCAGGTGTGGTAGTTAGTCTACCAGTTTTACCGTATTTCGAAACACACCTTTTCAAATACATTGTCATTTTTTGGCCAAAGAAAAAGAAATTTTAAAAAGAAAAATTGGAATATTTGCCTTTCTTGCTCAAAACATAGATTGTGGGGAGTCGACAGAAACGCCTCGACGAGGCGATTCTATCGAGTACCCACAATCCAGTATACGGAAATTAATGTATACCCCTGCAAACCCGAGCTTTACTATATAAAAGTGTAGATTATATTTGGATCATTGATTCCATTGTGGAATTTTGACAATATCTGAGGGTAACTGATGAGGCCTAATTGGCCAAAACTAGCTAGTCTGGCCCAGAAAAACATGTACACTCCATATTTTTCAGTTCTGTGGTGTATTCCTTGCTTCCAAAGGATAACCCTTTTAGAGAACATACTGTAAGTGACCAAGTAATTCGAACAGTAAAAAAATAAATACTGATCCGGGTGTTGGAATTATTAGAAAATATCAGATTGGAAATTTATCAGTGCAGTGTTAGAACTGTTTGATCTGAAAGAATTCCATACATTGGATCAGGCTGTGTTCAATATTTTATACAACTACGTTTTTTTTCCCGTGGCCCTGTCAATCCGCACGTGAATAGAAGTTATAAATATCACTTATGCAGTGCAGAAAAGTTTGATCTATGAATAAGTCAGTGTGTGCAGGGGGTCTTTGAATGCGATACACATTGTCATTAATGACATTTACACCTATTGAACTATCACTATTCCCTTTTAAAATGGGCGAGTCAATTTGTGATCTCAGGAAAAACAGAAATTGATTTGTTTGGAGCAAATTCTTTTCTTAAGAGTAGCCCATATCGAGGAAAAAGAGGATTTTTCAAAGAATTTCCTTATAGTCTGTAATATTTGTTTTGTTCCGGCTACACCGCAGCAGACAAAGTCCAGCTACATGTATATATGGGATGGGATTTTTAAACCCGCACGTGCAGCTACCCAGTGGAGCTAGGCGCATAGATACTTCACACCCCCCACCCCCACCTATATTGTTTAAGCGCGTAGTGAAGCCTCAGGCGAGACCGCGCAGCCTTGTTTGTGTGTTCTGTTTACTAATAAGCAGTCTCAAATCAGCGTAAGCCGGGGGCATGTAGCACTTCAATGCCCAATCGAAGTAGTCCGGTGAAGACTGATTAGACTGTGCGGATGCAAAACCATCATGTTTTCTCCCCGTTCCATAGAACGATGTTCATTTCATGCTTTCCCCACACAACACAATGCCCTAGCGTTGTGTCCTAAACTTTCCGCCCACAAAAATGTTCACACGACATTATTCGCAATATGCCTTACTTGTAATTGCATTTGCTCATATGTCACATTTGTGATCTGAGCATTCTACAAAATGTAATAAAGTGCTAGTTGAGTTGAGTTGTGTTGTTATTTAGATAGGCAAGTAACAAGAAAAAGAAAATGCGGACATCATACACAAATTTGATCTTCACTTTATGCGCGTTGAAACATTTCAAACCTCTTGAACATTGAAGACACAGTCCCGATTGCACAACTGTGCAGACTTATCAGTCTTTTCTGTACGCACATGCGCAATAAGTATTTTACTCGGGATAGGAGATCTGAACAGACTGACCCTTGCACTTGGTAGCTTAGGATGTGTTTGTAACGTCGCAAGCAGATTGGGCCGGTCAAATATACACGCCGTCGTTTTAAGCCGGCGCACGGCGAAAAAAAAAGGTTTCAAACAAAGGACCAGATTAGCCTGCGCATCTAGCCAATGTGGCCATAGTTTTCACCTGTTGTTCTTTGATTAGCACAGAGGCCATGGTAGGCACATACGAACAACGAAGACTATTCAGACTGCATGAATGTGCAGGCTGACCTGAGTCTTCCCCCCACACCGAATATGACTTATTGGTTTGGTCGCCATGAGGCGGGCAAACCGGGTATAATGACCAGATTGTAGCTGTTCCGTGGAGGGGCACGTGACGCGATCAACCAATCAGCTTAAACGATGATGCAATACTATACTGCAATTACAGGAAACAGCCTGTCTGAATAGCGAAACAGACCGAAAAGCAAGCATTTCAACTCCAATTAAGGGAAATGGATACACCTGGCAGGTGTGGCAGTGAGTCTACCAGTTTTACCGTATTTCGAAACACACCTATTCAAATACATTGCCATTTTTTGGCCAAAGAAAAAGAAATTTTAAAAAGAAAAATTGGAATATTTGCCTTTTTTGCTCAAAACATAGATTGCGGGGAGTCGACAGAAACGCCTCGACGAGGCGATTCTATCGAGTACCCACAATCCAGTGTCTCAGAGCATGAATACGGAAATTAATGTATACCCCTGCAAACCCGAGCTTTACTATATAAAAGTGTAGATTATATTTTCTTGTCCTTTGGGATCATTGATTCCATTGTGGAATTTTGACAATATCTGAGGGTAACTGATGAGGCCTAATTGGCCGAAACTAGCTAGTCTGGCCCAGAAAACATGTACACTCCATATTTTTCAGTTCTATGGTGTATTCCTTGCTTCCAAAGGATAACCCTTTTATAGAACACATACTGTAAATGGCCAATTAATTCGAACAGTAAAAAAAATAAATACTGATCCGGGTGTTGGAATTATTAGAAAATATCAGATTGGTTATCAGTGTTAGAACTGTTTGATCTGATAGAATTCCATAAATTGGATCAGACTGTGTTCAATATTTTATACAACTACGTTTTTTTCCCGTGGCCCTGTCAATCCGCACGTGATTAGAAGTTATAAATATCACTTATGCAGTGCAGAAAAGTTTGATCTATAAATAAGTCAGTGTGTGCAGGGGGTCTTTGAATGCGATACACATTGTCATTAATGACATTTACACCTATTGAACTATCACTATTCCCTTTAAAATGGGCGAGTCAATTTGTGATCTCAGGAATAACAGAAATTGATTTGTTTGGAGCAAATTCTTTTCTTAAGAGTAGCCCATATCTAGGAAAAAGAGGATGCAGCAGACAAAGTCCAGCTACATGTATATATATGGGATGGGATATTGAAACCCGCACGTGCAGCTACCCAGTGGAGCTAGGCGCATAGATACTTCACCCCCCACCCCCACCTATATTGTTTAAGCGCATAGTGAAGCCTCAGGCGAGACTGCGCAGCCTTGTTTGTGTATTCTCTGTTTACTAATAAGCAGTCTCAAATCAGCTTGAGCCGGGGGGCATGTAGCAATTCAATGCCCATCGAAGTAGTCCGGTGAAGACTGATTAGACTGTGCGGATGCAAAACCATGTTATTTAGATAGGCAAGTAATAAGAAAAAGAAAATGCGGACATCATACACTTTGATCTTCACTTTATGCGCGATGAAACATTTCAAAACTCTTGAACATTGAAGACACAATCCCGATTGGACAACTGTGCAGACTTATCAGTCTTTTCTGTACGCACATGCGCAATAAGTATTTTACTCGAGATAGGAGATCTGAAGACTGATCCTTGCACTTGGTAGCTTAGGATGTGTTTGTAACGTCGCAAGCAGATTGGGCCGGTCAAATGTACACGCCGTCGTTTTAAGCCGGCGCACGGCGAAAAAAAAAAAAGGTTTCAAACGAAGTCCCAGATTAGCCTGCGCATCTAGCCAATGTGGCCATAGTTTTCACCTGTTGTTCTTTGAATAGCACAGAGGCCATGGTAGGCACATACGAACAACGAAGACTATTCAGACTGCATGAATGTGCAGGCTGACCTGAGTCTTCCCACCACACCGAATATGACTTATTTTCTAATCATGTTCCCCGAAATTACTTCCAATAAAACCTTGTCATCGTGAAATAAATGGGCATCTTCATTTGCTCCTCAGAAAACCAGGGTAGCCCAACCAGGTAACCTGAATTAAACTACCTTTTTTGCATGCAACAACCATGAATTTCACTCGCACGTGCGAAAAGACGTTCTGTGGAAAAAGGCGGGAAACTCTCAATTAATATTAAAGGGGCGCTTCTGCTATCAAAGAGGCATTGAATCAATGCCCCAGCACATGGAAAAAGGGTAACACTGTCACACAAGTAATAATGAAAGCTGAAGCTACGCTCCAAGTCTGAGAGCAAAGCGAAAATACTGAACCCTTAAATCTTACGAAGTCACAAGGCTAAGTGAAACCCTTTGCCTTGCATACCGGTTGTGGGTGCGCATGTTCAGTGTTTGCAGGTCGTTGAGAAACCAGCGAAGACACATCTTAGCGTACTCATTCATGCAATCCGATTAGAGTCTTCGCTGATCGCATGAGCCTGATGCAGACGATGGGATTTTCACAACATAAATAAGCGAAACTCCTGTGGCTCATCAAGGTTGATCTAAGCACTTGCAGCCTGCGTTTCTCGCAGTCTAATCAGTATTCGGTGAGGGTATGAACCTTCCACTACCACAGGGCTATCGAAAGTGAGAGAAGCGAAAACCATTTGCCTTACAGAGTGCATGTTAATCCGAGTCTTTGGAAGTCGCACACATTTCATGCTAAGTTTTCTTTTTTTTCGTGCGCTAGATCATATACGACCAGTACGATGTTGTAATGATAAACTCGGGAACGGTCCGAAATGCTTGTTCTGGATGCATTTTTCGGCATTTTTTTGTGTGTTCGAAGTATTAAAAATTCTGATTTCTGAAAAATTTGGGCGTTCGAATTAAATGAGAAAGTTTTCAGCCACAAATTCGAAATAATTTTGGGTATTCGAACTGCTAGGGTGTTCCAATTAATTGGTCACCTACCGTATTTTACTTCACTACAACTGGTGTGTGGGAATGTGTGGCGGCGGTAAAACGTCTCCCTGCCCTACATCATAGTGTAGATTATAATTTCTTGTCCTTTGGGATTATTGATTCCATTGTGGAATTTGGAAAATATCTTAGGGTCACTGTTGAGGCCTAATTGGCCGAAACTAGCTAGTCTGGCTCAGAAAACATGTGCACACAATATTTTTCAGTTCTGTGGTGTATTCTTTGCTTCCAAAGGATAACCCTTTTATAGAACATATTAGAGGGGATCACAATTCTATAGGCATGATTTCGTTATGGAAATACAATTTTAAGGACCTTATAGTTGCTACTCTGTTGGCTCTGTCCAACTGAAAAAGGGGTCTACTCTAAAAGGGGAAGAATTTGCTTCTCAAGGGGTCTACTCTAAAAGGGGAAAATTTGCTCCCCAGGAGCAGGGAGCAAATTCTTTCCTTTAAGAGTATACCCTTTAGACATATCCAAAGAGAAAGTACTTTTGCAGGAGTAGCAGTCATTTTTGCAAATTTTACGTCTTGTAATGCCATAATGGAGTAAGTCCATGGGGCCATGGAAACGAAAAACAACAGAACATAACTACTACTACTCACAAAGTGTGGCTGGCTATGGTAGCTCAGTCGGATGCAGTCTGACTGGCGATAAGGAAGACTCGGGTTCGATACCTACCGGGGTCGGCAACATTCTTTCGTGGAAATTATGAAATCTTTTCTATGGTCATCCTCTCCCTTCCGCTGATTCAGGAAGGGCAGGGGTCAGTTTTTGGCGACAGAATGTGCACTGAACTGGTAAACCGCTTACGGATAAGCCTGCTCAGGAAAAGCGTCGATAGGTACACTGACATGCTCATAAAAGACCCAAAATCAGTGTTGACTGGGCCGTTAAATACAAATAAACAAAACTTGCAAAGTTTACTTCACACAGATAGGAACAGATTTATATATTCTGAACATCTTTCGGTACCCTCTAATAATAAGTATATGTAAATGTTGGAAAGACAGAACGTTATTTTTCCTCATTTATAAAGATCGCTGGGTGTAACGGGCCTCCGTGGCCTAGTGGATACGAGTGCTGACTCTTAATCATTATGTCTCTCAACGGTGTATGTTTGAGCATGGCTCATGTCACATAGTGAGAAGTTCTGCAACGGAAGGTCAGATGGTTTTTCATCGCGTACTCTAGTTTTCACTCACCTCCGATTAACGATCGGCTTGACGTGAGTGAAATAATCTTGAAATGATCGTAAAACCAAACATAAAAAGATCGCTGGGTGTGTAAAAACAATTTCATGTCTTGCTACTAGAATTAACGTCAGTGCCAAGGTCGAAGGTTCTAACTCTTCCAAATATATAAAATATTTAGGGAGCGAAACAAAGTCATAACGTTGATGGGTCGCTGTTTATTGTTCTTGAGCCCAGCACAGATAGCAATAGTTTCTTTTCAAAAACTTCATGACTACTAAGTGACCTGCCACCAGTTACAGACTGAGTTGTTAAAAGACTTTTTGGCGCATTCGATGGGAGCTATTGTATCTGATAAGCCGAGAGTGGTGTTCTTTATTTCCACTCAATACTTGACGTTTTACTAATCAGTTTCTTTTACAATTAAACTCAGATCCAGAAAGATATACAAAAGGATAGCAAATTTCAGGTTTTTGCGGAGGTACCGCTCAAAGAAACTGCCGAGGTTTAAGATACAGTCTGATTCGCAGCACTTTGCCTGGGCAGGCTTAGATCTTCCTAGGCGGTTCAGCAATACTTCAAAGTTCGGTCGGTTTCAGCTCAATCAGTCCAATATATTGCCCCAAGGTCTGATCGGCCCCCGTCCATCGAGGATTGAAGAAATAGATTGGGCTGCATGATGCTTCCACGCAGAGCTGATACCGGCCGCACATGAGTAGTAATAAATCGCCTAGAAAGTCTAAGCCTGCCCAGGAAAAGTGGCTCGAGTCGGACCGTTCATGCATTTCAACCATTTAGTTTCATTGGGTGACAGGGCTTGAGAAGGAGTTTTATCTGCCCGTTTTATCTCAGTACTGAGTAAAAGTCCCACAACATTTGAAGCAATGTCTCAAAAAAGACCCATACAGTGTTTACAGGGACGTTAACAACAAATGAAATAGATAACCAAGGCCCTACAGAAGGCCTGATGACTTAGGAAAAATCTTTTCATATGCCCGTTTGAAAAACAACAATAACAAGAAAAAAAAACAAAAAAAAAACGGTCGTATTAAGTTACCGGGTTGGTGTCCGTCCGTCCGTTCGTAAACTTTTTTTCGTTTCCGTATAAATCCTACTATACAGTTTTCATCCGATCAAGCTTAAAATGTGTATGTAGTAAGGCTAAGATGTGAAGATATGCCACAAAATATTAACAGAGTTATGACCCTTTGAAAAATTCGGTTTACATTTTCGTTTGGTTAAGTTTTGTGCTATACATGTGCAAACCATATGTAGGTTACATTTAGTTTATACATGTACTTGTCATGGCGTTAAACACTTTACCACAGAATACTCATCACTACCTACCCTTCCTGATACCAAGGTCACAGACTTCGAAATTTTATATACACGTTTTGTATTAAAGTTTATTTTTTTTTGTATTCAAAAAATGCACTAATCGGGATAATGATATCAGCTGGCTCAAATCAGAATGTAGACTGACAAGACCAAACCTATTGGATGCTTTTTGAAAGCAGCCAACTTGTTTTCTTAATCATGTTCCCAATAAAACCTTGTCACCGTGACATTTAGGGCATCTCCACTTGCTCCTCAGAAAACCAGGGTAGCCCAACCAGGTAACCTGAATTAAACTACCTTTTTGTATGCAACAACCATGAATTTCACTCCACGTGCTAAAAGACGTTCTGTGGAAAAAGGCGGGAATCTCTCAATTAATATTAAAGGGGCGCTTCTGCTATCAAAGAGGCATTGAATCAATGCCACAGCACATGGAAAAAGGGTAACACTGTCACACAAATAATAATGAAAGCTTAAGCTACGCTCCAAAGAGTCTGAGAGCAAAGCGAAAACACTTGCATATGCATGGTGATCCAAGCCTTTGTAGGCCACAATGCTACATCACCGACTAGGATCAGCCTGAACATCGATGCAATGTGATCAGTCTTTACTGAACCCTTAAATCTTACGAAGTCACAAGGCTAAGTGAAACCCTTTGCCTTGTATACCGGTAGTGGGTGCGCATGTTCAGTGTTTGCAGGTCGTTGAGAAACCAGCGAAGACACATCTAAGCGTACTCATTCATGCAATCCGATTAGAGTCTTCGCTGATCGCATGAGCCTGATGCAGACGATGGAATTTTCACAACATAAATAAGCGAAACTCCTGTGGCTCATCAAGGTTGATCTAAGCACTTGCAGCCTGCGTTTCTCGCAGTCTGATCAGTATTCGGTGAGGGTATGAACCTTCCACTACCACAGAGCTATCCAAAGTGAGAGAAGCGAAAACCATTTGCCTTACAGAGTGCATGTTAATCCGAGTCTTTGGAAGTCGCACACATTTCATGCTAAGTTTTCTTTTTTTTCGTGCGCTAGCTCATATACGACCAGTACGATGTTGTAATGATAAACCCGGGAGCGGTCCGAAATGCTTGTTCTGGATGCATTTTTCGGCATTTTTTTGTGTGTTCGAAGTATTAAAAATTCTGATTTCTGAAAAATTTGGGAGTTCGAATTAAATGAGAAAGTTTTCAGCCACAAATTCGAAATAATTTTGGGTGTTCGAACTGCTAGGGTGTTCCAATTAATTGGTCACCTACCGTATTTAACTTCACTACAACTGGTGTGTGGGAATGTGTGGCGGCGGTAAAACGTCTCCCTGCCCTACATCATAGTGTAGATTATATTTTCTTGTCCTTTGGGATCATTGATTCCATTGTGGAATTTGGAAAATATCTTAGGGTCACTGATGAGGCCTAATTGGCCGAAACTAGCTAGTCGGGCTCAGAAAACATGTGCACACCATATTTTTCAGTTCTGTGGTGTATTCTTTGCTTCCAAAGGATAACCCTTTTATAGAACATATTAAAGGGGATCACAATTCTATAGGCATGATTTCGTTATGGAAATACAATTTTAAGGACCTTATGGTTGCTGCTCTGTTGGCTCTGTCCAACTGAAAAAGGGGTCTACTCTAAAAGGGGAAGAATTTGCTTCTCAAGGGGTCTACTCTAAAAGGGGAGAATTTGCTCCCCAGGAGCAAATCCTTTTCTTTAAGAGTATACCCCTTAGACATATCCAAAGATAAACTACTTTTGCAGGAGTAGCAGTCATTTTCGCAAATTTTACGTCTTGCAATGCCATTATGGAGTAAGTCCATGGGGCCATGGAAACGAAAAACAACAGAACATAACTACTACTACTCACAAAGTGTGGCTGGCTGTGCACTAGCTCAGTTGGATGCAGTCTGACTGGCGATAAGGAAGACTCGGGTTCGATACCTACCGGGGTCGGCAACATTCTTTCGTGGAGATTATGAAATCTTTTCTATGGTCATTCTCTCCCTTCCGCTGATTCAGGAAGGGCAGGGGTCAGTTTTGGGCGACAAAATGTGCACTGAACTGGTAAACCGCTTACGGAAAAGCCTGCTCAGGAAAAGCGTGGATAGGTACACTGACATGCTCAAAAAAGACCCAAATCAGTGTTGACTGCGCCGTTAAATACAAATAAACAAAACTTGCAAAGTTTACTTTACACAGATAGGAACAGATTTATATATTCTGAACATCTTTCGGTACGCTCTAATAATATGTAAATGTTGGAAAGACAGAGACCGTTATTTTTCCTCATTTATAAAGATCGCTGGGTGTAACGGGCCTCCGTGGCCTAGTGGATAAGAGTGCTGACTCTTAATCATTAGGTCTCTCAACGGTGTATGTTTGAGCATGGCATAGGTCACATAATGAGAAGTTCTGCAACGGAAGGTCAGGAGGTTTTTCATCGGGTACTCTAGTTTTCACTCACCTCCGATTAACGATCGGCTTGATGTGAGTGAAATAATCTTGAAAGGATCGTAAAACCAAACATAAAAAAAGATCGCTGGTTGTGTAAAAACATTTTCATGTCTTTGCTACTAGAATTAACGTCAGTGCCAAGGTCGAAGGTTCTAACTCTTCCAAATATATAAAATATTTAGGGAGCGAAACAAAGTCATAACGTTGATGGGTCGCTGTTTATTGTTCTTGAGCCCAGTAGAAGCCTCCGTGGTGCAGTGGTTACGCTACTCGCCTTGTAAACCAGGGATCGCAGGATCGATCCCGGCTTCTCCAGACTTTCGGATGAGTCTTTAAACCGAGGTCCCGTCTCTATATGACCTTAGCTGTTGGTGGGACGTAAAACTAAAACTCACTCACTCACTCTTGAGCCCAGCACAGATAGCAATAGTTTCTTTTCAAAAACTTCATGACTACTTAGTGACCTGCCACCAGTTACAGACTGAGTTGTTAAAAGACTTTTTGACGCATTCGATGGGAGCTATTGTATCTGATAAGCCGAGAGTGGTGTTCTTTATTTCCACTCAATACTTGACATTTTACTAATCAGTTTCTTTTACAATTAAATTGTGATCCAGAAAGATATACAAAAGGATAGCAAATTTCAGGTTTTTGCGGAGGTACCGCTCAAAGAAACTGCCGAGGTTTAAGATACAGTCTGATTCGCAGCACTTTGTCTGGGCAGGCTTAGATCTTCCTAGGCGGTTCAGCAATACTTCAAAGTTCGGTCGGTTTCAGCTCATGCAGTCCAATATATTGCCCCAAGGTCTGATCGGCCCCCGTCCATCGAGGATTGAAGAAATTGATTGGGCTGCATGATGCTTCCACGCAGAGCTGATACCGGCCGCACATGAGTAGTGTTAAATCGCCTAGAAAGTCTAAGCCTGCTCAGGAAAAGTGGCTCGAGTCGGACCGTTCATGCATTTCAACCATTTAGTTTCATTGGGTGACAGGGCTTGAGAAGGAGTTTTATCTGCCCGTTTTATCTCAGTACTGAGTAAAAGTCCCACAACATTGGAAGCAATGCCTCAAAAAGACTCATACAGTGTTAACAGGGACGTTAACAACAAATGAAATCGATAACCAAGGCCCTACAGAAGACCTGATCACTTAGGAAAAATCTTTTTTCATATGCCCGTTTGAAAAACAACAATAACAAAAAAAAAACAAAAAAAAAAAAAAAACGTCGTATTAAGTTACGGGGTTGGTGTCCGTCCGTCCGTCCGTTCGTAAACTTTTTTTCGTTTCCGTATAAATCCTACTATACAGTTTCATCCGATCAAGCCTAAAATGTGTATGTAGTAAGGCTAAGATGTGAAGATATGCCACCAAATATTAACAGAGTTATGACCCTTTGAAAAAATCGGTTTACATTTTCGTTTGGTTAAGTTTTGTGCTATACATGTGCAAACCATATGTAAGTTACATTTAGTTTATACTTGTCATGGCGTTAAACAATTTACCACAGAATACTCATCACTTCCTACCCCTCCTGATACCAAGGTCACAGACTTCGAAATTTTATATACACGTTTTGTATTAAAGTTTAATTTTTGTATTCAAAAAATGCACTAAGTGGGATAATGATATCAGCTGGCTCAAATCAGAATGTAGACTGACAAGACCAAACCTATTGGATGCTTTTTGAAAGCAGCCAACTTGCTTCATCATTCATTATCTCTAGACCTAGCATTTTTCCGCTGAAAAAGTTGACATTTTCCTATTTCTAGTCAAAGTACAGATTGTGGGCACTGTTTTTTTTATTTTGGTTTTACGAAGATTATTTCATCCATACCGAGCCGATCGTTAATCAGAGGTGGGCGAAAACCGGAGTACCCGGAGAAAAACCACATGACCATCCGTTGCAGAACTTGACGTCTCGCATATGACCCAAGCGAGGCTCGAACCTACAGTGGTGAGAGACCTAATGATTAAGAGTCAGCGCTCTTATCCACTAGTCCACGGAGGCCCCTTTTAGGGCACCCGTTAGAACCGCCTCAGTAGTAGTAGTAGTAGTAGTAGTAGTAGAAGTAGTAGTAAGAGCAGTATAACATAGGTTTATATGCAGAACTGACAAAAACTTTCCTTCAATTATCACAAAATACGAACCTTCCTTCTGTTGCTCTGCTTGCAAACAGTGCAGGCCCATATAAGACGCCCAAGCATACGGCCTCTGATCAGGGACTCCACGGTTTGCAAATAATTCGGCCACTTTTCAGATCGATTTCTACTCAACCTCGTCCCCCTATATTTCCAGTTTTTCTCTTCCAATCACCCCTTTTTCAAAGGACAGACAAACTGAGTAATGGACAAGCTGTGTTTCTTACATTTAATTATTCTTCGCCCTCTGGCCATATTATCTGCTCGGATGAACAAAAAGTCATGTTCCCCTTTCACAAGGGCAACAAGTATTTTATAAAACCGATTTCTTTTTTTTTTGTAGTACGCGACTACGGGGATCAGCCCCCGCCCATAGGGGCTTGAAGAAATACATGGGCTGCATGATGGTTCCACGCAGAGCTGAATCCGGCCCGCACACTAGTACTGGTAAATCGCTTAGAGGATCTAAGCCTGTCCAGGAACCGCGGTGCGAGGCGGACCGTCCATGCTAATAAACCCTATTGGTTTCATTGGGCGACAGGGCTTGAGATGTCATTTCATCTCAATGTCGGGTAAAAGTCCCACAAAATTGGAAGCAACGTCTCCAAAATGACCTTTACAGTGTTGACGGGGACGTTAAACCTCAAACAAACAAACAAACGCGACTACGGGTGCACTTGTGCTTTAGAGGACATGATGTTTTATCGCTCAGCGCGTGGCATGCTCTCGACCAATCAGAGTTATTGAAGAAAAAGCTCATGAATATTAATGAGGAATAATAATATTCATTATCTTAAGCAACAATGGCAACAAAGTGTAAAGAAATCGAACTGGGTTCTGTAGTGTAGTGGTTATCACGATCGCCTCACACGCCCTGGTCCTGGGTTCGAGCCCCAGCAAAACCTATCATTTTGTTGTAATAGTACTTTTTTTGCTGCAAACAGATTTTGTTTCTTTTTCACAGCCTGGTTTGGTTGCACAGTAAATTTAGATAGGGATCCTTTCCATCAGAAAGGACGTGCTTTAGTTCTTTTGGTTAGTTATCCTGCAAATTACTCGAGGGTTGGACTTTCAACCAGGAAAAAGGCTTGTAGAGTAATTTTCACCCACTCTGTTGAAACTCAACCGTGATTTGGGCAATTAGGTTCGGGCGCAGATTTACAATTACCAAGTGTTAAACGTCAAAATATGTATCTGTCTTTTACGAACAACATAGGTGCAGATTAGCCTGCGCATCCGCGAAACCTGATCATCTTCACATTCCCTGCTGGGCTCGTATCACATCTCTAGTTTCTAAAATTTCAAGACTTACTCCAACATATAACAATGGAAAAGTCCACTAATATACAATGGTTAAGGCTGTGTCCCGATGCTTTCATGGTTAGGTCCCAGCTGGGTGTATTGTCATTATTTCCTATTTCAGACATAACACATAACATTGTTATCGCCTTTTCGGTGAAGACAGAGATGGTTGCTAAGCGTTCCCTTGCGTGCATTTTCTTTCTTTTCTTTATAAGCACTGTTTTGTTTGCTCTGTCAATGGTAGCCAGTGTTTTGTGGTTGCGCGATTCCTAGCTCTTATCCTTCTTTTTCTTCTCTGCTTTTGCCACTTCTTTACTACTACTACTACTTCTACTACTACTACTACTACTACTACTACTACTACTACTACTACTACTACTACTACTACTACTACGGCTACTATTACTACAACAACTACTACTACTACTACTACTACTACTACTACTACTACTACTACTACTACTACTACTACTACGGCTACTATTACTACAACTACTACTACTACTACTACTACGGCTACTATTACTACTACTACTACTACTACTACTACTACTACTACTACTACTACTACTACTACTTCTACTACCGGCCCCGATAGCTCAGTTGGTAGAGTGTCCGCTCCGGGGAACGGGAGGTCTCGGGTTCGATCCCGGGCCGCGACATACCAAAGTCGTTAAAAATGGTACTAGTTGCTCCTCGTTCGGCACTCAGATTTACGGGGTAGAGCTAGGACTGGTCGATCCAGTGTCAGGGTAATGTGACTGGGTGTGGTATCATGTAATGTGTCTGGGACATGATACTTCAGTGAGGCAGCACTATAAACGTGAAAGCGACGTTAAACCCGAATTCACACACACACACACACGCTTCTTGCAGAACGCGATTACTAGTGCTTTGATCAGAGGGGAATTTAGCGGGATATGATGTTTTGTCGCCTTGTGCGTGGTATGCTCTCGACAAATCAGAATTCTTGAATAGCTCATTAATATTAACATGGAATAATATAGTTCCTTATCTTATTTAAAATCGGCTACAAATTATAAAGAATGACACATAACCGGGTTCCGTAGTGTAGTGGTTATCACGCTCGCTTCACACGCGAGAGGTCCTGGGTTCGAGCCCCAGCGGAACCATTAATTATTGATGTAATAGTACTTTTTTTTTGCTACAAACATAATTTATTTCTTTTTTACATCCTGTTTTGGTTGCACAGTAAATTTAGCTAGGGACTCTTTCCATCAGAAAGGACATGTTTTAGTTGTTTTGGTTATTTATTCTCAGGAAAAAGGCTTGTCGAGTAATTTTCACCTATTCTGTTGAAGCTGTCAACAGTGATTTTGGCAATTAGGTACCACGCAAGACTTAGGCGGCATATTTACAATTACCATGTGTTAAACGTCAAAATATGTTTCTGTCTTTTACGAACAACGATGGTACAGATCAGCCTGTGTGGCGATGCCTGATCATCATCTTCGTGTTCCCTGCTGGGTTAGTATCACATCTCTCGTTTCTAGAATTTCCAGACTTACACCCGTCTGTGTTGCTGGGCAGGATGATTTGTATCTGACCATTACCATTACACACCCCTGTGCTAAAATGGCGTCTTTCTTATCTTTAGAAGATAAAATGGAAATAAAAATAATTATATGATAAGTTGTTCTTCTTTTTTTTTCATTATTCATTGTCTCTAGAATTAGCATTTTTCCGCTGAAAAAGTTTGACATTTTCCTATTTGTAGTCCAACTACAAATTGTTGGCACTCGTTTTTTTTCTTTTGGTTTTACGACCCTTTCAATATTATTTCACTCATACCGAGCCGATCGTTAATCAGAGGTGGGCGAAAACCGGAGTACTCGGGGAAAAAACATCTGACCATCCGTTGCAGAACTTGGCGTCTCGCATATGACCCGAGCGAGGCTCGAACCCACAGCGGTGAGGGACCTAATGATTAATCATGAGTCAGCGCTCTTATCCATTAGGCCACGGAGGCCCCTTTTAATGCACCCGTTAGAACCGCCTCAGTAGTAGTACTAGTAGAAAGAGTAGTAAGAGCAGTATATAGTTCGAACAAATTGACCTGAGTCTAGTGAACTCAATTAACATAATTTCACACCCGACTGAATGCATGTATTTATCTTCGCCGTCTCCCGAAAATGGCGAAATTGTTATTCAATACATAGAGTTGGTAAATGGGTCGCAACTCACGGGATGCCGGAAATTCACGAGAAATTTACGAAAGCCGACTTATTCTATCTATCTATCTTCATATACTGAGTCGGTCAAACTTGGCCATTACCTCAGTTGGGTAAGTGCGTTAAATTTAGAATTTAGCAACGCACACCTCTGGATCCCAATCTACAACATGCGGGCTTTGAACTTCTCTGCAGTATTAGGCGGTAACATTGACTAATTTATTCCTTGCATAAAGGTCAGTCTCAGGTCAATTTGTTCGAACTATAACATAGGTTTATATGGAGAACTGATAAAACTATCCTTCAGTTATCACAAATACGAACCTTCCTTCTGTTGCTCTGCTTGCAAACAGTTCAGGCCCATATATGACGTCCTGGCATACGGCCTCTGATCAGGGCCTCCACTGTTTGCAAATAATTCGGTCACTTTTCAAATCGATTTCTACTCAACCTCGTCCCCCTATATTTCCAATCACCCCTTTTCAAAGGACAGAATAAACTGCGTTATGGTCAAGCTATGTTTCTTACATTACTCTTCGTCCTCTGGCCATATTACCTGCTTGGGTGAACAAATAATCATGTTCCCCTTTCACAAGGGCAACATGCATTTTGCATGGACAGGCTTAGACCCTTTAAGCGGTTTACCAGTACTCATGTGTGGTCGCTTTTAGCTCTGCGTGGAAACATTATGGAGCACATTTTATTTCTGCAAACCCCGATGGGCAGGGGCCCATATAGTAGTAGTTTAATTATTTTCATAATCGTTTTCATTATTAACATTATTATCAGTAGTTGTAGAAATAGTAGTCGGTGTTGTTGTGATATTATTACTATTATTAATATTATTATTATTATTCCTACAAACAATATTGGCTATTTTTTTTTTTTTTTTTTTACAAATTTCGTTTTCATCACGCAGACATGCTCTTGTAGTGCCCTTATAAATCCGATTTTATCTTATTTACATTATTTTGACAATATTTAAATTAAATTGTTACAGAAATGCAATTTTTACAGTCACGAAACACAACATCTGATTATTATGGCTGAATTGTAAATATGTTTTCTGCGTGGACAGCTTTATATTATTTTTGTGACTAAAGTGCTTATAGCAGTTATGCGTCTTCTAAGGGAGCATATCCACAACTTTCCATACAAAGTGTCCACTAAGTTACTTACGCAACCTTATAATATTTATCAACTGATCTTTTTATATGGTACTCAAGTATGTAAAATAATCAAGTTCTATCTTTGTCCTATTAACTCTTATCTTGATGTTCACGACAACCGTTATCTTTGCAAACAGTGTAGCGGATCCAGATCAGATGGCCATCTGATCAGGACTGACTGACTGACAGATGTTTTTAAGGTAACCGGGCGCCATGGGCACATAGGGGCTACCCCCAGTTCGCCATCTGGGATTAGTTGTAGGTACTGCTCTTTTCCCTAGGCTGCCAATATGCTGACTCCTGTCTGCTTGACAGTTATCAGCTAGCCGATTGGGAGGCGGGTGACTTCTTTCGCGGGGGATGTGAGAAGTAGGTCAATCCCACCTCCCACATCCCCCGCTCAAGATGTCATGTAGGCACAGAACGCACCCAATGTTAAGCGTTTGTCCTGTAAAATGGGCAGTCCTCTGGCGGGGTTCGAATTTTGAATGCAGATGCAGACCAATGGTCGGGCTCTAGAATGTGGTGACACGTTGCCAATTCCGGCTGCAAAATGTGTCAGTACACAGCCCTTGTCTGACCGAGGAAAAAAGCTACTCATGCATTATCGGTTTTGGCTTCCATTAGTCTCTACCCCCACCCCTGCCGTGGTAGAGAAAACGCCTTGGACACGGTGCTTGTTAAAGGGTGATAATGCATGTAATTTTGAATTTTGAACGGCGGCCAAAAGTGAGCCAGGAAGGGTTACTATTAGACCAGCCAATTTCGGCTATTGCAAAATGTCCTAGTACCCGTGCTCTACCACCTTGAGAACACGCCTATGCTGTGTCGCTACCCCCCAGGTCTCTACAAAGATAATCTTGGTAGTACCATGTACTACTGGCCCCTACTTTCGTCGCGTTGGAGTGTCATATGTTGATGTTTTGGTTGTTGCTTTTCTCTTAATTTGTAGTTAATTCAGCCAATCAGTGTGCAGTTGTTGACTTCTATCGCGGAGGATGCGAAAGGAGGTCAATCCTATTTTGCTTCTTAGCTTTCCAGTTTCTGAAAAGGTGATGCTTTCATCGACGTAGGATGTCGAGTTCTTATAAATTCGTAAATTGGGACCAGACCGCCATATTTGCATATCATTATCTCATCCTCCGTGAAGGAAGATATCATATTGGGGATATATGGATTGTAATACAATATGGATCAGTACTGATTGTATGTGGTAGTGTTGTAACCCTCTTTTGTTCAGGATCAGTGTGGTTAGAATTATAATGTTTACACATAGGCGTGTCTTTTAGTGGTGAAAAGTTATGTGGTTTGGCAAAGGCGAGTATGTGGCTAACCAGCCATTGTGCAATTTCGCTTTTATATCGTTTTGAACGGTCGGTCTGAAAGGCTTTTTTAAGGGTCTTCCTGTGTCCAAATCCCTATCAAATTTGGTCATTACCGTTGCCCCGCCTATTAAATTGTTCTGTATTTGACCTACTCCAGAGATGTATGCTCCGTTCTGACAGCATGCTGTCTTCGCTTCGCACATTTCTGGGTTTCATCAGGAGGGTGTCCCCAAGGGGGCCTCTACGAGGCAGCCTTCTGGGCACCCAGCTGATGACTTCTCGGTAGCTGTCCTACACGAGGTATGGTCGGATTCCCCGTCAAGGATCCCAATGTACCTGCAAAAGAAATTATGATTAGTATGTATTGGAGTTAGGGTTAGGGTTAGGGTTAGGGCTAGGGTTAGGGTTAGGGTTACATAAGCCTAAGTTTAGACTTGTCTATCACCGATGTGTTGCGTCGGCGGAGCACTCATAAGTGCAAAGCAAATGAGCCGCAACCACAGCGCCCCGCTTCGGTTCAACCGGCTCTAGTCCAAGTCATGTAGGGTAGGGTCTGTAAGAGGTAGAAGCAGTGCTTATGTAACCACTGTATAAGAGTGTGTGGGTTTTGTGTTCCCCCCCCCCGCACCCATGCAACCGGGGACCCAGGGCCACCGCCCCGGGAACGGCCAGTCCGCCCAAAGTGGGGGAATCATGTCCCCAGGGGCACCAGCCCGGGGCCCCCAGGTGCACGGAGAGGCAGAAATATGAGAATGGGGCCTATATCTATGGGTTGGGCAGCATAAGCAGCACTGTTAAATTCTTAATAAAAACAATTCACCTGTTCGCGACGGCGCAGGCCAGAAGCACAACACGGTCACGGTCTGATTGGGATAACCCCCACCTAGGTTGCAACCAGCCCATGCCCCAGCAAGCACGTGATCACGACCAGGCGCAATTTTTTGTTTAAATGATTTGTTTAGAGAGAAAATTATATGCTACTTCAGTTGATTCTCCCGACCCAGGCACACAGATGAGACTGTCTGCCAAAATCGAGAGAACCAATGAGTATGAGTCATTTTCCGGCACACACAGCCATAGCGACCAGTGCGCCTGAACAGGAATATATAGGTTCACAAATCCGCACACGCCAAACTACATACAAGCACTTTTGGCATATACGGATGTGCAAACCTAATGCATTCAGGATGTCCTGAACACAGTTCTGGGCATCTACATGTAATTAAAGACTGGTTATGGAACAAGGCACAGGGAACCAGATTGCCTCCCGCAGTCAGTAACCTAACGTTAGCAGCATTGGTTGGCTCTCTGATCGAAACCTAGAAACCTTAGTCCCACGCCCAGCATAATTAGATTGAGAGATTCATATTGCTTTATGATCTAATCTCCCCTCGAGTCCCTGGGGGCAAGGATATATGGTGTTATTGGTTTGGGGCCAGGTGGTTATTGGAGGCTGTGTCTGTAATAGAAAGAAACATGCAGTATTAATGATCGCTGCATGAAAGGATTCCAGCGCTGGAAGAGAAATAAACTTGGATTAGTATTACATGGTTACTCTTTTATACTGCAGCTGTCTATATTTTATCGAATAACTCGGTGTCCTTCAAAAATGTAATGATTGCCTCGACTATCTGAGGCATAATGTTGCGTGGGGGGTTAAGTAGATCTTGTTCATCAAAAGTGTTGTATCCCAATATAAACAGTGCAGCTTTTAATTCCTGTCTGGGTTCTATATTTCCTTCACAGTGAAAAAGGATATGTTTGATGTTATTTTGTTCATCTTTATCACATCTATTACATTTGATGTGGTTTTGATTAAATACACAGTGGGTACCCAGCCCACTGTGGTTCAGTCGTAAACGCGTGTAAACCGCGTCATACCTTCGTCTACCGCTGTAATGGGTAGAAGTATTTTTAACCTTAGGTTCTAGTCTATGATAGAAGCGACCTTTACTTTGTGGGTTGTCCCATAATTTCTGCCATTTTGTCATAATGGCCTGGTTAATTGCCGGGTATATTTCTGTTTTGGTCGGTAAGGTCTGATCGTTTTTACCGTTTGTCATTGCTGATTTGGCACTTGAGTCTGCCATTTCATTACCTGGGATATCTACATGGGAAGGAATCCATTCCAGGTAGATATTGTTGCCTTTGTCTTTGGCTGAGTCTAAGAGTAGTAGTATTTTGTTTATTTTATCTGGTCTTGTTTTTGATTGGCCAGATTGTAGGGCTTGTATTGAGCTGAGGGAGTCTGTAAGTATGACTGCCTCCGGGATGTTATTATCGATGATCCATTTAATGGCATGTTCTATTGCTATTAGTTCAATAGTAAATATAGACAGGCTCGGATTGGTTTTGAGTTCGATATTCACGTTTTCATCAGGGACCGAAACTGCTGCTCCTGCTGTATGTTTTTCAATATCTTTGCTGCCATCAGTATATATCTGTAATCTACCCCTATGTTCCCTTTCTATATAGTTTATACTAGTTTGTTTCATAAATGTTATGTCATTTTCCCCTTTTTTCCCAATGATGTCCTTGATTGCACAGGAGGGGGGGTTGTGCTTTAAGTCACACTTGTTTCTATAATGGGGTGGTTCGATATCCTTAGGTATGTTCAGCTCAGCTATGAGCTTCTGAACTGTAACGGAATATGGTCGGTATTGGTGTGCCTTTTTAGTAGTTTGGCACCCATGTTCCCCAATGAGGTCATTTACAGGCAGATTTTTACCCAAAGGCGAGGAACGTGCCCAATATTTTAGGATTAGTTCCTCTCTTCTTAAATGGAGTGGTTTTATGCCACATTCTACTTCGAGTGCATTAATCGGGGTGGATATAAATGCCCTTGTTGCAATGCGAAGGGCTTGGTTTTGTATTGTGTCGAGCTTTTTAAGTTGGGCTTGTGAGGCAGAGTTATAGGCTTGTGCGCCATAATCTAGTTTACTTAGGATGAGAGCTTTGTACAGGTTGATAAGGGTATTTTTATCGGCACCAAAAGTTGTGCCCGTGACCAAACGAAGAATGTTCAGGTCCTTCTTACATTTCTGGATGAGCTGTTTTATGTGCTCATCCCATCTAAGTGCTTTATCAAGGATCATCCCTAGAAAGTTTACATTGTCCACAAATTCAAGTTTTTTGCCAAAAAGTTTGAGATCGAATTTGGAGGTGTCGATATTTTTCTTACGTCTAAAAAGTATGGCTTTAGTTTTAGTGTTGGACACCTTAAACCCCCACGCCTCAGCCCAAAATTCGATCTTTTTGAGTGCTTTTTGAAGGGCATCTACGGCGCAACTGGGTGAATAATGTTTTCTCCATATTGCGCTATCGTCTGCAAATTGCGACAGCTGCAGTCTTTCTTCAGGGTCGAGATTCTCTTTTAGTGAAACCATGATTATATTGAAGAGGATGGGACTAATAACACTGCCCTGGGGACAGCCATTTTCTAAATTGTGCTGATTTGATGTTTCTTGTCCCACCCTTACTTGAATTTTTCGATTGTGGAGGAAATTGTGTATCCATTTGAGCATGTTTCCGTTTATGCCAAATTGTTTCAGTTTACAGATGGTTCCTGTTGACCACATGAGGTCAAAGGCTTTTTCCAGGTCTAGAAAGACGGCAGCTACTATCTTATTTTCCATAAAGGCCATATTTATCTCAGAGTCTAATCTAGTTAGTTGATCAGTGGTAGATCTGTTGGGTCTAAAACCGGATTGAGTGTCAGCCAGGTGCCCTTTGTTTTCCAAATGGGCCGTCAATCGTTTAGCAATCATGGTTTCCATTGTTTTACATATACACGATGTAAGTGATATAGGTCTGTATGACCCTGGTTCCAGTTTATTTTTGTTTGGTTTCATAATAGGTATGATGGTGGCAAGTTTCCATTCAGGTGGGAGTTCTCCTCTTTGATAGGAGATATTCATAAGTTTTAATAGTTCCATTTTGGAGTTATCGGGTAGTTGTTTGAGCATTTCATAATGGATTGTGTCCGCTCCTGGTGTTGATTCCTTTTTGGATGATAGTGCAGTTCCCAGTTCAAAAAATGTGAAGGGTCGGTTTAAGTCCGAGTTATTTTCTGTTGCCTGAGGTTCCGGGATGTGACCAAGTCCCCTATCTTCCATAATTATTTTAATAGCTTGAAATTTGGGCATATGATTTGACGATTTCGACATAATGTCATAATGTTGTGCTAGAGCATTAGCTTTTTCTTTTTCATCGGTAATGATTGTTTTGTTTACCTCTAGACAGGTAATATGGTCTGTAGGTTTACCCCGGAAGCGGTTAATCATATTCCATACTGTTTTGGAGTTTGCCTTATGGTCTAGTTTAGATACAAAATCACGCCATGAATTGATCTGTTTGTCCCTTTTAATGTCTCTTGCTTCATTTTTTAACCTGTTATAGTTTCGTTTTTGTTCTGGATTTTTATTTTTAAGGTATTTCTTTCTAGCTTGTTCACGTTTTTTGATAGCTATAGTAATTTCCTGATCCCACCAGGGCGGTCGGAGTGATTTTACTTTTGGTTTTGTTTTAGGAATAGTTTTTTGACAGATTTGTTGGAGGGATTCTACAAAGTCTGTTGCTATTTCCTGTGTTGGATTGTTTTCGTTTATTTTTAATGTTTCTGCGCACAGAATTTTGAACTTTTCCCAATCAGCTCTTTGTAAGTTCCATTTTGGATTGTGGGCCGTCCCCAGTGCATTGAATTTTGAAAGAAATCGGAGGTAGATGGGGAGGTGATCGCTTCCACAAGTGTTGCCCAGGGTTTCCCAGATTGTACCTATGCTCAGGGCTGGAGTGGCTATTGACAGGTCAGGCGATGTAGTATATTCGGCCATCGTGGCTTCATCATTCTCATTGAGTATAATAAGGCAGTTATTTATGACGAGGTCAAGTAAAGTTTTTCCCCTTGTGTTTGATTTGGAGCTCCATAAGGAGTCATGGGCATTAAGGTCGCCTACAAGGATGAAATTTTTGGTAGGGATAAGGTCAAGGACCTTTTGATATTCATCAGCTGTGGACCCGCTTTCAGGAGGGTCATAGCAATTAAGAATGGTTATTTTGTCTTTTTCTAAATATATGGTGGTGGCACAGTATTCAAGGTTGGGTTGCTCAATTTTAAGGTCTAAGTTTGTGAAGGGTAAATCGTTTCGAATATATGTTAGGACTCCGCCTCCTCTGTCTATTCTATGTTTGAAGGAGGCGACTTTGTAATTGGGTATGTGGGGTATTTTATTTTTCAACCACGTTTCTTGTAGGCAAAGTAGATGGGGCTTAAGTTTTTTATCTTCCAGTTGTGACCTCAGTTCGGAGATATTGCCCATGCTACGGATGTTCCATTGAACCAAGGTCAGAAGCTGTTGTTACAGCCGCGTGTGTGAAGCCGTTGCTGTAGTCGTGGGGCAATGGCGGGGGTATTAGTGTCTACCGGAGGTCTCTTGTGATAGTAACGTATAAATGTTGTTACTATGGTACGTTGCCTTAGGGATGGAGTTATTTGGTCGTCTGGTTTTTTGCTGGGCAACCATTGTGTTGGCATTTGTATTTATAGGATCGGGCCTAACTTGGTTGGATGAGGCAGTTCCTGTATTTTGAGGAGCATACCTCGGCACATTTGGTTTAAAGGGAACTGGGGGCAGGTTATGGGTCTGTATGAGGGGGGAGTGTTGTCCCTTTCATCCACATGCTTCTCTATGATGTTTGATACTACCCTTTCTTTCTGCTTTTTACTCATATTGGATGTGTTTGTGTGTAAGATATCTGTTAATATGTGTTTTAATTGTAGTAGTGTAATGGTTTTCGTCATGTCAGGTCCGGTTGCTGGTTGTTCGGCATTTTTAGTTTTATTTATTTTCGGAAAGTCCGTTTCTAAATTAAAAAGGGAGGGGGGTTTAATCATCATGAGGGGGGCTAGTTTTTTATCGGTCCTATGTGTTGTTGGATCTTTCCTTCTTTTTGACCATTCTATGTAGGTTATATTATTTTTCCTATCAATGGCAGATCAGGACACTGTTTGACACACAATTTATTATAGAAATAAATTACATCAAGTAATCTGATTGGTTCAAAGTCAGAGATGGGTGTGACTAAAATGAATATTCAGCGAGAGAAGGGTTAATAAAATGTGATGTGCAACCTTTTCTTGCTGAACAGCTAGAAGATCATGTAAAACCTTCATGTAAGAATTGCTGCATTTCAAGAACTAATTGTGTAAAAAATGTGTAAGAATTGCCGTGTTGAAGTCTTAAACTCTATTAGTAACATATGAACAGTCTAGGCCAATCAACAGTTTCAGGTCACAAAAATATAATAACGCCGTTTAACAACTGGGGACCTCTCTTACAGGAAAGAATTTGTTCCCTTTAAGGAGCACATTCTTTCCTGTAAGTGCGGCCTCCGTGGCAAAGGAGAAAACTATGCTAGCTATTCTAACACAGCGCGCCTATATAGGCAATGGAAAATAACTTTGTTTTATTCTACAACAAATCACGGCAAGGAAGAGCGTGACGAGTGACGTCATTAAAACTGCAAATTTATGACGTCACTAGTCGATTTTCTTGACGTTAGACGGTGTAACGCCATTTTCTCGCATCGAAAACGTTGGAATAGGAAATAAATGCATGTGTTTCAGTCGATAATTTTAGCGGGATTTCTTCTAACAATGGGGAAAAGTTGTGAGATTGTGAAGGAAACAACAGCATTATTGCCGATTTTCAGCCTGTTAGAATCGAAAAAGATCAGCTCTAGTTTGTGATTTGTTGCATAATAAATCACAGTTTGTCTGTCAGTTGTAATCAGACAAATCACACGCGTACGCGCTCATGATTTGTCTACTTTATAATTGACCTCCAAACTGTGATTTATTACTCAACAAATCACAGTTAGAGCTGATCTATTTCTTAAATAAATAGTGTTGCGTATATCCTAGACACATACAGTTTTTCTTCTTCTTCTTCTTCTCTCTGCTTTTTTTTCTTCCTCTCCATTTTCTTCTTTTTCTTCTATGTCTATGTTTACGTTGATAATGTGTACGCAAGTGC
Organism: Lucinisca nassula; assembly: GCA_963580285.1. Lineage (NCBI taxonomy): Eukaryota > Metazoa > Mollusca > Bivalvia > Lucinida > Lucinidae > Lucinisca > Lucinisca nassula. The sequence goes on from OY757018.1 coordinate 25,898,735, forward strand.
GTGTCTGCGTACAGGTGGATATGCCCCTGCTATTGGTGTCATTGTCGGGTATAAGTCCCACAAAATTGGAAGTTAGTCTCTAAAATGGCCTATACAGAGCTAACAATTGTTTTTTTTTTTTACCCAATTCTAATTTATTGCAGAACGCGACAACCAGTGCACTAGTGCTTCAGAGGGAAATATATGCGGGACATGATGTTTTGTCGCCCTGCGCGTGGCATGCTCTCGACCAATAAGAATTCTTGAATAGCTCCTGCATTTTAATATTATCTGAATCAACATTGGCAACACAGTGTAAATAAAATCGGATAACTAGGTTCCGTAGTGTAGTGGTTATCACGCTCGCTTCACACGCGAGAGGTCCTGGGTTCGAGCCCCAGCGGAACCAATTATTTTGTCTGTAATACTACCTTTTTGATACAAACATTCTTTTTTTTTCACAGCCTGATTTAGTTGTACAGTAAATTGTGCTACGGACTCTTCCCTCAGAAAGGATGTGTTTAAGTTGGTTGCTAAGCGTCCCCTCGTGTGCATTGTTATGCACCCCCCCCTCTATTCGAAGAATAGCGGAATGGCATTAAGTGTTACCCCTGTCCGCGAGTCCGTAAGTAAGCCCCGTCCGTACGCCCGTCCCACTTCATGTCCGGGCCATAACTCCTAATCCGTATGTAATACGTTTATGAAACTTTACAGGTGCATGCACGGCATGGAGACGATGTGTCATGTACAAGGAAGACAAACTCTTGCTTTTTTGTTTTTGAATTATCTGCCCTTGACTTAGTTCTCTATAGTTAACAGTGTCCGGCCATAACTCCTAAACAGTATGGTATATATTTATGAAACTTTACAGGTGCATGCATGGCATTGAGACGATGTGTCATGAACAAAGAAGACAACTCTTGCTTTTTCGGTTTTTGAATTACATGTATCTGCAATTGACTTAGTTCCTTATAGTAAACTGTGTCTGATACGATGTGTCATGAACAAAGAAGACAACTCTTGCTTTTTTGGTTTTAGAATTTTCTTCCCTTGACTTATTTCCTTACAGTAAACTGTGTCCGGGCCATAACTCCTAAACCTTATGGAATATATTTATGAAACTTTACAGGTGCATGCATGGCATTGAGACGATGTGTCATGAACACGGAAACAGCACTTGCTTTTTCGGTTTTTAAAATTATCTGCCCTTGACGTAGTTCCTTATAGTAAACTGTGTCCGGGCCATAACTCCTAAACCGCGTGGAATGTATTTATGAAACTTTACAGGTGCATGCATGGCATTGATACGATGTGCCATGAACAAGGAAGACAAGTCTTGCTTTTTTGGTCTTTGAATTATCTGACTTTGACTTAGTTCCTGATAGTAAACTGTGTCCGGACCATAACTACAAAACCATATGTTATATATTTATTAACTTTACAGATGCTGCATGGTAATTAGACGATGTGTCATGAACAAGGGAGTCAACTCTTGCTTTTTGGGTTTTTGAATTATCTGCCCTTGACTTAGTTCCCTATAGCAAACTGTGTCCGGGCCATAACTCCTAAACCGTATGGAATATATTTATGAAACTTTACAGGTACATGCATGGCATTGAGATGATGTGTCAAGAACAAGGAAGACAACTCTTGTTCTCTTGAAAACGATATATACCTTAATAATAACTTAATGTTTTACCTTTTACAATTACATATAAACCTTTTTTTCTGAATGACATTTTGGCGGGGGCATCCGTGTCTTATGGACACTTTTTCTAGTTTTGTTTCTTTATACGCATCGTTCTGTTTGCTCTGTCTATTGTAGCCTGGGTGTGTGTTGGTTGCGGCACTTCCTAGTCCTGGGGCCAGTTGTTCAAAGCATCGTTAGCTTAACGAGCTCGTTAGTGGTCATATTGTTAAGTGCTCTAGCAAGTTTAATATTTAAAATTTTGGTATTTTGCTGAAAAAATGTGAGCAGCTTTTGCAAATGCAAAGGCTGCTCACATTTTTTTCAGCAAAAATATTAGCATATTTGCCATATTAAATGATCAAAGATTTAACAATACGTTAACTAATGACGTCGTTAGTTTTGAACAACTGGCCCCTGCTCTTATTTACTAGTGGTAGTAGTATTACAACAAAGGTTTCGGCCCCGCCCATCGGGGCTTAAAGAAATAACTTAGCTGCAGGATGCTTCCACGCAAAGCTGAAACCGACGGCGCACATTAGCACTGGTAAACCACTTAGAGGCTCTAAGCCTGCCAAGGCAAAATAGTGCGATATAAACATGCATATAAACCCTTCTGGTTTCGCCTTCTACTACAACGCTAGTAGAAGCTTGTCTTCAAAAATAAAAAAATACGAACCTTCCTTCTCTTGCTCTGCTTGCAAACAGTGCAGGCCCATATCAGACGCCCTGGAATACGGCCTCTGATCAGGGCCTCCACTTTTTGCTAAAAAAATAGCCACCTTTAAAATCGATTTCTATTCAACATGGTTCCACATATTATCCAATCACCCCTATGGCCGCCGCCAAATGTTTGGCCAAAAATTAGAAGTTTTAAGATGAGGCGGTTATAACGATTACCCAACATCTTTAATTTAGAGCAGAAATAAGAAAAATAAGGTATACCCCGGAAACCCCAGTTTTACTATATAAAATTGGGGTTCAAGGGGGTGAAAATTATATAGGCATGTTTTCGTGTTGTGTTTTATTATACCGAATTCTAATTTATTGCAGAACGCAACAACCGGTGCACTAGTACTCTTCAGATGTTTTGTCGCCCCGCGCGTGGTACGCTCTCGACCAATAAGAATTCTTGGATAGCTCATGCATATTAATATTATCTAAATCAAAATTGGCAACAAAGTGTAACAGATACATGTAACTGGGTTCCGTAATGTAGTGGTTATCACGCTCGCTTCACACGCAATAGGTCCTGGGTTCGAGCCCCAGCGGAACCAATTATTTTTAATACTATCTTTTTTATATAAACATACTTTCATTCTTTTTCTCAGCCTGGTTTCGTTGTACATGTACAGTAAATTGTGCCACGGACTCTTCCCTCAGAAAGAAGTATCTGTGCCTCTGTGTACACTCTTTAATAGATCTTTTAGAGAAGGCAAGTTTGCAGAGATCTATAAATATTCAAATGTTATACATTTACCTAAAAAAGTTGCCCCCGCCCATAGGGGCTTGAAGAAATATATGGGCTGCATGATGCTTCCACGCAGAGCTGAATCCGGCCCGCACACTAGTACTGGTAAACCGCTTAGAGGATCTAAGCCTGTCCAGGAACCGCGGTGCGAGGCGGACCGCCCATGCTAATAAACCCTATTGGTTTCATTGGGCGACAGGGCTTGAAATCTCATTTCATCTCAATGTCAGGTAAAAGTCCCACAAAATAGGAAGCAACGTCTCCAAAATGACATTTACAGTGTTGACGGGGACGTTAAACCCCAAATCAAACAAACAATTACACAAAAAGGGAGATAGTTCTGATCCTACGACATTTCGACCTGTTTCTCACTTAAGTAACGTTGGCACACTTCAAGAAAGATTAGCTTTTAAACACATCTATAACTTTTTATATGAAAATGATTTACTTTATAAATACCAGTCTGGTTTTTTACCACACCATTCAACAACCTTTTAACTTATAGACATCTATCATCACATCTGCCATACTTTTGATAATAACCAATTTTCTTGTATGGTTTTCTTAGAAGCTTCTAAAGCTTCCGACAGAGTGTGGCATAAGGGACTTGTTTTTAAATTAAAACAAAATGGCATAGACGGTGAAGTATTGGACTGGATTACTGACTACCTCAATGATAGGAAGCAAAAAGTCGTTATAAGAAACAGTTCTTCAACCTCAAGGAGAGTAAATGCCGGCGTTCCTCAAGGGTCTGTTCTAGGCCCCCTTTTATTTTAAGTTTACATCAATGATATATCTGATTCTCTGCCTAGCCTTACTAGATTATTTGCCGACGATAGCTCCCTGTTCCGCGCTGCAGCTACTCTAAATGACATTGAGGGTATCATTAACCATGATTTGCGATGCTAGTAAATTGGGCATCTCAGTGGTTGATAAAATTTAACCCATTTAAAACAGAAGCAATGCTTTTCACCTTAAAACTTATTGAATCACTTCCTAATATAATATTTGATGAAACTCCCGTAAAATTTGTTACAGATCATAAACATTTAGGCATAACCTTCAGCAGTAACGGTAAATGACATTCCCATATTGAGAATATTAAAAACAGTGCATCAAAAGTTATTGGCATAATGAGAAAACTGAAATATACATTTAGTCGTGTTGCATTAAATCAAATTTATTTATCGTACTTGTTGCCTATTGTCGAATATTCATGTGTTGTGTGGGATGGCTATACTGTAGAGGATATTAACTCGCTTCAAAATCTTTAGAATGAAGCTGCCCGCATAGTTACAGGCTTACCCAGATCAGTTTCTCTGGACAAGCTATACAGAGAATGTGGCTAGGGGTCACTTTTTGAACGTCGCAGACAGCTAAAACGTGTATTTATGTATAAATCAATAAACGGTTCGTTCCTACATATAAATATTATCCGATCTAATTCCTCCTTTAGTGGGAGAAGCAAATGCTTACAATCTCCGAAATCAAGCAGACGTTACCGCTCCTTACGGCAGGACTGAAATCTCTCGCACATCTTATATTCCATCCTCAATTTTAGCATGCAATTCTCTTGACGTAGAATTACGTAATTCACCGTCTCTGGCAAGTTTTAAGTATCAATTGAAAAGGCATCAAAACAACCCGAAAGTCCCATTACACTATAGAACTGGTAACAGATATGTGTCTGCTTTACACGCAAGAATTAAACATAATTGTAGTAATTTACGTCTTGACTTATATATAAATCGCTTATTACCTAATTCCTCTTGTAGTTGCTCTGACGAAGCGGAAGATGCTGCTCATTATTTATTTAGCTGCTCACATTACACTAACGAAAGAGTAATTCTTTTCCAATCAACCAGAGCTTTTCATCCACTCAATATTAATATTCTTTTATTTGGAGATGTTAGTCTGTCAATAGAAGATAACACTCTCATCTTTACAGCCGTACAAACATTTATTAAAGATACTAGAAGATTCGCCAACTAGGCTGCTGCTCACTAAGGCCAGCATGACATTTCATTCCTTTTTCATCTCGTTATTTTTTTATCACACTTCTTTTCTTTATTTAATTATTCATTATACATCTTATACATTTTTTCTCACCATTTTTTCTTTTTCTCATCATCTTTGGAAAATGTGATATATGCTTATTTATTATATCACTCCATATGAAGTATTCAAAATGTCTCTGTATTTGCCACTATCGTGTGCATGTATATTACTGTAATACTGTTTTGCAGGGTTTTAACTAATGTTGGCAGAACTTGTGGCCCGACCCTGTTGCTTGATTTATGATGCAATAAAATATGTTTATACTATATTCTCATCATCTTTGGAAAATGTGATATATGCTTATTTATTATATCACTCCATATGAAGTATTCAAAATGTCTCTGTATTTGCCACTATCATGTGCATGTATATTACTGTAATACTGTTTTGTAGGGTTTTAACTAATGTTGGCAGAACTTGTGGCCCGACCCTGTTGCTTGATTTATGATGCAATAAAATATGTTTATACTATACTATACTAAAGGATGTGTTTAAGTTGGTTGCTAAGTGCCCCCTTGCGTGCAATGTTTTTTTTTTCTTTATACGCAGTGTTTTGTTTGCTCTGTCTATTGAAGCCTGGGTTTGTTGGTTCCGGCACTTCCTTCTCCTATTAACTAGTAGTAGTAGTATTACAACAAAGGTTTCGGCCCCCGCCCATCGGGGCTTGAAGAAATAGATGGGCTGCATAATGCTTCCACGCAGAGCTGAAACCGACGGCACACATCAGTTCTGGTTTGTTTGTTTGTTTGATTTGAGGTTTAACGTCCCCGCCAACACTGTAAAGGTCATTTTGGAGACCTTGCTTCCAATTTTGTTGGACTTTTACCCGACATTGAGATGAAATGACATCTCAAGCCCTGTCGCCCAATGAAACCAATAGGGTTTATTAGCACGGACGGTCCGCCTCGCACCGCGGTTCCTGGACAGGCTTAGATCCTCTAATCTGTTTAGCAGTACTAGTGTGCGGGCCGGATTCAGCTCTGCGTGGAAGCATCGTGCCGCCCATATATTTCTTCAAGCCCCTATGGGCGGGGGCGAAAACATCAATTCTGGTAGACCGCCTAGAGGCTCTAATCCTGACAGGCAAAATGGTGCGAGTCGGACCGTCCATGCATATAAACCCCTTCTGGTTTCATTTTGCAGCAGGGCTTGAGATGTCATTTCATTTCAAAGTCGGGTAAAGTCCCACAAACTGTAAGGCTCGTCTCCAAAATGACCTAAATTGTGTTAATGGGGACGTTAAACCCAAAATCAATCCAAGTTCTTCACCTTTTTCGTCTTCTTCACTACTACTACTACTACTACTACTACTACTACTAGCAGTAGTCGTAGTAGTAGTGGTAGTAGTAGTACACCATAAGTTTATATGGAGAACTGACAAAAACTATACTTCAATGATCACAAAACACGAACCTTCCTTCCCTTCTCTTGCTCTGCTTGCACACAGTGCATGCCCATATCAGCCGCCCTGGAATACGACCTCTGATCAGGGCCCCCACTGTTTGCCAAACATTTAGCCAGATTTGAAATCGGTCTATTGACCTTATTTGCATTATTTTCTGGTTCCTAGTCTGAGGATTATCAGTGTTGGGAAAACAGGTAACCAGACCCCCCCCCCCCCTGACCTTTCAAGGTCAGGGGGTCTGGTTACCTGTTTTTCCAATATTGACTATGTGCAAGCTGGGAGCCAGCAACTAATGCAAATATGGTGAATTCAACCTAGTTCCCCCATATTTCCCCTTTGCTTCATCCAATTATCCCAACGGCCCCCGCCCATCGGGGTTGGGAGAAATAGATGGGTTGCATGATGCTTCCACGCAGAGCTGAAACCGAACGCACACGAGTACTAGTAAACCGCTCATAGAATCTAAGCCTGCCCAGCCAAGGCGGTTGGAGTCAGACCGTCCATACTTATAAAACCTATTGGTTTCATTGGGTGACCGGGCTTGAAAAATCATTTTATCTCAATGTCGGGTAAAAGTTCCCAAAAATTGGAAGTACGTCTCCAGAATGACCTACATAGAGCTAACGGGGACGTTAAACCTCAAATCAAACATACAGAACAAACACTCACCCTAACAAACTGAGTTATGCACAAGCTGTGTTCCTTTCACTGTGCACCAACACTATTCTTCGCCCTCGGGCAATATTACCTGCTCCGGTAAACAATTCGTCATATTCCCCTTCCACAAGGGCAGCAACTGTTTTATTACACCGAATTCTAGTTTATTGCAGAACGCGACAACCAGTGAAAAAGTGCTTCAGAGGTGAATATCGGCGGCGGAACATGTTTTGTTGCTCAGCGCGTGCCATGCTCTCGACCAATAAGAATTCTTGAATAGCGCATGTATTTTAACATTAACTGAATCGAAATTGGCAACAAAGTGAATTCAAAAGAAGTAACATGCTTCCGTAGTGTAGTGGTTATCACGCTCGCTTCACACGCGAGAGGTCCTGGGTTCGAGCCCCAGCGGAACCAATTACTTTGTTTGTAAGACTATCTTTTTGATACAAACATACTTTGTTTCTTTTTCACATGAGTGAGTGAGTGAGTTTTAGTTTTACGTCCCACCAACAGCTAAGGTCATACGGAGACGGGACCTCGGTTTAAAGACTCATCCGAAAGTCTGGAGAAGCCCGGGATCGATCCTGCGATCCCTGGTTTACAAGGCGAGTAGCGTACCCACTGCACCACGGAGGCTTCTCTTTTTCACATTAACAGTAAATAGTGCTACGGGGACTCTTCCCTCAGAATGGATGTGTTTTAATTGGTTGCTAAGCGTCCCCTTGCGTGCATTGTTTTTTTTTTCTTTATACACAGTGTTTTGTTTGCTCTGTCTATTGTAGCCTGGGTTTTTGGTTGCGGCACTTCCTGGTCCTTCTCCTTTTTACTAGTAGTAGTTGTAATACAACATAGGTTTCGACCCTCGCCCATCGGGGATTGAAGAAATAGATGGGCTGCAGGATGCTTCCACGTCGAGCTGAAACCGACTGCGTACGGGACTACTGGTAAACCGCTTAGAGGCTTTAAGCCTGCCTGGGCAAAATGGTGCCAGTCGGCCCGTCCATGCATATAAACCTTCTGGTTTCATTACTACTACAACGCTACGGCTACTACTACTAGAAGAAGTCGTAGTAGTAGTGGAAGTAGTAGCACAACATGTTTTTATATGGACAGCTGACAAAAACTATTCTTCAGTTATCACCAAACACGAACCTGCCTTCTCTTGCTCTGCTTGCAAACTGCATGCCCATACGCCCTGGAATACGGCCTCTGATCAGGGCCTCCACTGTTCACGAAAAAAATAGCCACTTTTAGAATCGATTTCTAGTCAACCTGGTTCCCCCATATATCCCTTTTCTCTCATCCAATCATCCCAACGGCCCCGCCCATCGGGGTTGGAGAAATACATGGGCTGCATGATGCTTCCACGCAGAGCTGAAACCGACCGCACACGAGTACTGGTAAACCGCTCAGAGAATCTAAGCCTGCCCAGCCAATGCGGTGCGAGTCGGACATGCTTATAAACCCTATTGGTTTCATTGGGCGACCGGGCTTAAACTGTCATTTCATCTCAATGTCCGGTAAAAGTCCCACAAAATTGGAAGTAGCGTCTCCAAAATGGTCCATACAGAGCTAACGGGGACGTTTAACCTCAAATCAAACATACAGAACAATTACCCCTATCAAACGGAGTTTTGCACAAGCTGTGTTCCTTTCACTGTGCACCAACAATATTCTTCGCCCTCGGGCAATATTACCTGCTCGGGTAAATAAATCGTCATATTCTCCGGCCACAAGGGCAACACATGTTTTATTATACCCAATTCTAATTTATTGTAGAACGCGACAACCAGTGCACTAGTGCTTCAGAGGGGAATATCAGCGGGACATGATGTCTTGTCGCCCTGCGCGTGGCAGTTTTTCGACCAATAAGAATTCTTGAATAGCTCATGCATATTACTATTATCTGACTCAACATTGGCAACACAGTGTAAATAAACACGTAACTGGGTTCCGTAGTGTAGTGGTTATCACGCTCGCTTCACACGCGAGCGGTCCTGTGTTCGAGCCCCAGCGGAACAAATTATTTTGTTTCTAATAGTATTTTGCTACAACATATTTTGCTTCTTTTTCACTGCCTGCTTTGATTGCACGCGGACTGTTCCATCAGAAAGGACGTGCTTTAGTACTTTGGGTGGGACTTTCAACCAGGAACAAGAATAATATAACATGTTTTGTTTGGTTTGTTTGACTCCCGTTAACACTGTGTTAGTAATTTCTGAGACGTTGCTTCCAATTGTTGTGGGCATTTTACCCGACATTGAGATGAAATGACATCTCAAGCCCTGTCGCCTAATGAAACAAATAGGGTTTTTGATAGCCTATTGGCCGTTTTGTGGGATAGTAAATGTCCTTTTGGCTTTCCGCTATTGATGTTTCCATTAGGGTCTGTTGTTTCATGTTTGTGTCTCTTTCCCTTTGATGGGAGCTGTGGGTTTATTGTATCGATTCCTGATCATTGCCTCCACTTCTATTTTTTATAAACATGGTCGATCCGACTCGCACCGCTTTGCCTGGGCAGGCTTAGATCCTCTAAGCGGTTTACCAGTACTCGTGTGTGGTCGGCTTCAGCTCTGTGTGGATGCATCATGCTTCTGTGTTTTCAAGCCACTATGTGCGAGGAACTAACATGTTTTATGACATGTTATAATAGGCGGTACATGTATCTTTAATGATGGGGTATTTGAAAGAAAAACATGCAGTATGAAATACATTCTAATTTATATTTTTTTTTTCAAAAAAGAAATATAACGGTGCCATGTTTTTTCTATGTTATATCTGTCTCATTCATTGAAGAAATGCAGGTTTTATATCTCTTTTTTCAATATCGTCCGCCCGTTCGTTCAGATTTAGGCCTTGTATGTCTACCATGGTCAAGCGGACAGAACTCTATAGTTCCACTTTCTGTTACTAATGACATAATTTGAATTACATGTACTCCTGTTGTCCAGGTGACAATCACGGATTTGGGGAAACCCAGGTTATGATTATTAAAACCGCTCCCGCCCATAGGGGCTTGAAGAAATATATGGGCTGCACGATGCTTCCACGCAGAGCTGAATCCGGCCCGCACACTAGTACTGGTAAACCGCTTAGAGGATCTAAGCCTGTCCAGGAACCGCGGTGCGAGATGGGCCGTCCAAGCTCATAAACCCTATTGGTTTCATTGGGCGACAGGGCGTGAATGTCATTTCATCTCAATGTCGAGTAAAAGTCCCACAAAATTGGAAGCAACGTCTCCAAAATGACCTATACAGTGTTGACGGGGACGTTAAACCTCAAATCAAACAAACAAACAAACAATGATTATTAAAAGAAAATATTCGCGCTATTTTTATCGATGATACCTGTAGGCCAGTGTTGTGTGTTGTTGGACACGTTAGCAAACACTGTATGCCAAGATCAGACGCCGCGAAATGCGGAGTCTGTTCAGCCGGCTGCTCAGGGTCTACAGTATTTGCTTCAAATGCTGGTATTTAAGGTATAAGGCTCAGCTGTCAATTTAATGAAATATCCATCACTAAAATGCCTTTTCTTTAATCGAAAGGGTGCACGGTTTTGATGATTGTTTTGATTTCAGTTCGTACAGTCCTGGTATTTCATTGTGGTATTTTCTCAAAAATGATATTCAGTGTTTAAAATAGATGACGGTTATGTCCAGTATGTTTGAAATATATGACAGTATTCCTACATAGAATGTACAATCTACGGTTTCAAATTCTCCCTTTCTATTCCAATGTACATGTGAGTTACTGTATAATAATTAAGCAACAACAAAGATTATCGCTTTCAGCCCTAAAATCCGGTACAGATTCTTATGCAAACAGAGTAGATCCTGGTCTGATGGCTATGAGCCATCTTATCGACTTATTAGCTAGTCGAACGGGCGTACCCAATTTCAGCGATGGAATAGAGCACGTCAGAAACTCAAAGGTGAGAGGGGTTTGAAGGTAAATAAATCAAAACACTGACAACACTCACTGGCTGGTTGTCTCTGAGTGCAGGCTGAGAAAACCGTCATGAACGTGGACTTGGACTGTTTCGGTTTACCCTTGAGTTCTTGTACATAACGCAAACAGTGAAGACCCTGATCAGACGCCGCATCCAGCGGCATCTGATCTGGAGCTACAGTGTTTGCCATATCCAACATATGATTCCAGTCCAAAATTTTCAGGAAACTTTCTCACATGTACGCAACACTCTGGTCTCAGAGTAGAACAAATAACATGGCTAATTTTGGGTCGATTGTCAATCGACCTAAAGTTACTAAGCAGAAAATCTTTTCAGTGCTAATACACGTTACCATCACTGACTCATCGGGATAACTTTTTTGTTATAGAATATAGCCGAAGTGAGGTCAGAGTGTTACGTAATAGGATTATTTTGGAATCATAGGTTGGGCTCAGCAGATAGTGTAGATCCAGATCAGATGCCACAGAACGTGGGGTCCAATCAATTTCTACACTATTTGCTTAAAAAGCCGTATTTTAGGATTAAACGAAAGAGTTTAAATCACAGTCCAGGACTATTCTTTGACCTTCACTCAGAGACAGTCGATCCACCAGTACTCTCGGTGCTTTGATTTTGTTGTTTTCGCAATATTGATCATCTCTATATCACGGGTGGTAATCAGGGGAACTTGCTCGAAAATGAGTCAATGGAAATTTGTTCCCTCGACACACCCGGGAACACTCGAGCTAGCTTTATCACCAAGAAACTCGTAAACAAAGGTTGGTCTCGAAGAGTTTTATCACCATTTTTTTCTTTGTAAGCTATTTATAAAACAATCCGGCAATGCAGTGCCACATAGAAATGATTTAACTTTGTACCCCGCTTGAATTTGCCATGGAAATTTGACGCGCTTGAGTATGAATGAAAGAAAACTTTTTTCACGGATCTGAAAAATTGTCAATTTATGTCATCACGGAGATTTTAGCCGACGATTTTTCATTTCCTTCAAAAGTACGCACTTCACACCCACAGAAGCAACATCCCTGGTGAAATGAAACATGGAAAGTTTGAAATAAGCAATATAAATTTGGCCGTTATTACGTAAATTGCGAATTATGACGAAATTACAGTCCGAGCTAGTCTTCTCGACAAGGAGCTAGTTCACTCGATATTTAGATAGTGCCCTCCAAAAACGAAGATGAAGCATTCATCAGATGACTGGGGCCGGATATGATGTCTTTCTATGGACCCACCCAGTGTATCCAACGGGTTTCTTTACCTCTGGCTAGTGGGCCTGGTGGTTAAGATTTGACTTTTGAGCAGGAGTTTCAAATATATTATTCTTTCTTTGAAACATTTATAACATAAGATGAACATGTGTTCTGAGATAAACTGCTTAGTAATGACTTGCATGGGTCTCCTATGTTGGCATTTTTGACACCCATGTTTGCTTATAAAATTCATAGCTCTAAGATTGGATTCTGTGCGGGTTGAAGAAATCTTGATTATGTTATATGAAGACATGCCAACTCTACGCCCGCAGACTATTTCCACACCTATATGCAATGGCACAACAAAGTCTATTTTACCAAGTGTTGAGTGAGTGAGTGAGTGTTTGTTTGTTTGTAAGTCATAAGTCATAAGTCGCAAGTTTCGTAATCACGGCAAAATTTATTTTGCTTATTTTAAAATTTCCATTTTAAACTTTCCATGTTTAATTTCACCACGGATGATGCTTCTGTGGGTATGAAGGGCGTAATTTTGACGGAAAATGAAAAATCATCGGCCATTCCTTTCATTCATACTCCAGCGCTGCAAATTTCCATGACAAATTCTAGCGGAGTACAGAGTTAAATCATTTCTATGTGGCACTGTGGTGCCGATTTTTTTAAATAGCTTACAAAGAATAAAATGATCATAGAACTCTTCGAGACCTACCTTTGTTTACGAGTTTTTTGGTGATGGAGCTAGCTCGAGTGTTCCCGGGTGTGTCGAGGGAACAGATTTCCATTGACTCATTTTCGAGCAAGTTCCCCTGATTACCACCCGTGTATATCGAGCGCGATAACTCAGTGATTAGTGCACTTGCTTCTTATGCTAGAGGCACCCGGTTCGATCCCCGGCGGCAGTGATTATTTCGGTGTCCGAACACGCTAAAAAAGTACACCGTCCTTCGGTTCGGGGTGTTAACTGGAGGCCTCCTTTGCAGGGAGAATCATGCCCTGTGCAGGTTATTTAAGGACTCATACCGTTATTACATGATTACTGTGTTGGCTTTCTTCATGCAAACCTAGTATGAACGTAATGTATACCTGCGAGTAATTGTCAAATGTGACCGATCGCAGTATAAATAGATAGATCTACGAAAAGTCATGTTATTCAGGGGTCTTTTGCTAATTAATGTGAGTTCGCTTGTGTAAAAACGTGCTTGTTAATTTATTTGTTTATATTACACATTTCCGACTTAATCCGAGTTTAATTCCGATGCCGATAATGGTTAATAGTTGGCCATCCAAACCACGAAAAAATACTTCTGATGGCAAAATTGAGTAGAGTATGGCATCCATGCCAATAGTGTTCTTTAGTGTCATGCAAAAGTGATAGGGGTGGATGCCACTTCTGAAAATGCCCCTGAGCCTCAGAATTAGGTCAAAGGTCAAATGAGTGCAAAAATACAATAAAATTTGTATATGCTGGTATTTGTACCCTCTCTCTATCTAAGTAGACCAAATAAAGTTAATTCAAACACCAGCAATGTATTTAGGACATTGTTTATGTATCATATGTGATAAAAGAAGTTGTATCATAGATTTGGCCAGGGTCAAAGGTCATTTAAGTACAACTTTTCTTTAAATATGCATCAATATTTATTGTACAAAGGGGATCTAGTATGTCAACTGAAACAAAGCCAAATAAGTTGCCATTTCCTTATCTAGGAAGCATAAAACCCACACATTATACAAGCAGCATAATGGCCAACCTAATCGGCCTTAGGTCAAAGGTCATTTAGTACATATTTGGCAAAATGTGTTTATTTTGCAAAATATGTTGATTATTCACATGCCATCCATTATTATAAGCAACATTCCAAATCGTCTTCTGAGTTCTTACTAAACGTCACAATGACATATCAAGGATATAGTATATGATGAAGATATATCTAATAACAACACAAGTGGGTCATCATCAGAGGTCACGTGCAGCTACTGTCAAACACTTATATTTGGCGGTCATTTTATTTTGGCGCTATTTGCAGTCAAGGAAAAAAAACGCCAAAATAAAAATCCGCCGATGAAGCAAAAAGAATGCAAGAGAAGAAACTTCATTTTACACATCACAACTATAATGTGCCAATAGGTCATAGGCATCATCGGTGACAAAAGAAAAAGTGTATTTACTTCTTTAGAAGCCGAAATAAAGAAAGACAATGTTCTAGTCATAAGACACCTCAAAACGGCTGAATGAAAACAAACACACCTTGAGAGTTATTGCCAAAATTGTGGATGTAATTAGTATTTGATTGATGGCTTTAACTGTGAGCTCAATATGATGGGTAAACCAATCAGATAAGAGGAAAGTGACACACCTCAAGACAGACATTATGATTATCAAGGTAGCACATTGGGTTAATAATGCGATGAACACAAAACATTAACTAATTACTACAGTTTTTGCATGACACTGTTGATGACCAACTCCGATGATTTTTTTGTCATCTTACATGGCTTTGTTGATTCGACTGATTGTTTTTCTTCGGAAATCGAAAATCCGCCAAAATGTAAATCTGCAAAAAGGTATACACATAAAAAGCGCCAAAATTTGCTGCTGCTTAATGTAAGTGTTTAACAGTCTTCAAAGTTTGTATTTTACAAGATGCCACTTCATTTTAAGAGCCGTTTAGATCACTACAATATAAAGGGCAACAGCTAATATGTATTCGCGATTGCGCCCAAATGATTTAATGATTTTACTTCAAAATGAACAAGTCTATGCAATGTAAACCAAATGGGGGTTTCTCCGATATCACAGATACGAGCTTTCTTCCGCATAATCTGAAATGATAGACTTGGTCATATATAAATAACAAGCAATTTTAACTTCATATCTCGACTTCTAGATATTTGGGTGGTTTATTAAATATTAACAATACCTATTTCGATGGTTTGATCAGTCAGATTTACCCCCAGAACTCCAGTTAAATAAAGCAAAATCTTCTGATACCGAGGCCCCGTTTTTAGATTTACATCTGTCTATTGTAGATGGGGTTTTTTTCCTGAAAAATTTATGATAACCGTGATGATTTTGACTTAGAGACTGTAAATTTCCCTTTGTTGGATGGTGATGCATCCTATGGCATCGTGCGGCATCCTATGGCGTTTACATTTCGCAATTAATTCGATTTGCCAGAGTGTCTAGTCATGTAACTGACTTCAACACTCGATATAAATTGTTAACTGACTTCAACACTCGATATAAATTGTTAACTGCTAAACTTCTTAATCAGGGCTATCGGTATCATAAACTACACAAAGCCTTTTCAAAATTTTGAAGACGTCATTCCGATTTAATTCCAAAATCTAATGTTTGTCTTAAAAGGTCTATCGGAACCCGAAATTTATGGTGACTTTGTGGCGGCCGTAAAACGTCTCCCCGTACATCAACCATAGTGCAGTTTATATTTTACTTTTGGTCCTTTGAGATCAGCGTGAATATTCTGAGAAATCAGAAATAAATTATTGGTTTAGACTCATATTCTAGACAGGTTTTTAATTATTTGGATCCCATTTTGATTTTTATCATTCTTTGAATCGACTGCCTATTCGAAATTCGCAAAATTGCAGTATGTATCCTCCGGCTTTCGTTGTCGGATCATTACAGGGTCACTGATGAGGCCTTATTAGCCGAAACTACGTAGTATGATCCATCTTCTTTCTTATGAATGTTTTCATTGCTCTTAAAGGAACTCATTTTTCATTTTTATTTGTATACAAATTCAGATAATATATATATAATTCAATGACTTCAGCACCCAATTTTAGAATCATTTAGAATCATTCTTCGATATAAAAAATGGGTACAACATAAAGGTTATACGAAAGACTGCATGCATGGTAGTTAACCCAAGCACAGTTGACAACTTTGCTTCCCTCTTTAATTGCACGCCGGTGGGTCAGGCCTTAGATTCTACGACGGTCCCAGTGAAATGGCTTGCTGAGAATTAGAGAGAATTAAGTTTTATGTAATATTGGTTGGTGTGTGATGCTCTGTCTCTGGTCGGGCCCATCGGAGTACAAGTTTTGGTTTTCTTTTGCTCCAGCAATGTAGTGGTTTCTTGCTGTCCTCACCGTTGTTTCATCTCTGTGGTTGTTTTGATTTTTGTGTTCTTCGAGATGTTGCACTGATGAGTTATGAGGCTTTCATGCGGACTGAACAAATGATTTGTCCAAATCCCGACGGAAGTAAGGGCGAGGATTACAGCTGCATAAAATCGATTTAAGACCGCACCCCCCCCCCCCCAGCGGAATTCGCTTCACTGAGCGTTTCAAGGCCGTTCTTCTGTCGTGGTTCATTTTGTTGTGTTACGGTTTGTCTTTGAATATGTGTATCGCTTATATTATTTTGTTTTGGATAGCCAATTGGCCATTTTGTGGAAAAGTAACTGTCCTTTTGTGTTTCCGCTATTGATGTTTCCATTAGGGTCTAGTTATTTCATTTTTGTGTTTCTTACCCTTTGGTGTCCTTGATTGGAGCTGTGGGTTAATTGTATCGATTCCTGATCATTGCCTTCACTTCGATACAATACACGTAACAAATGTATTTTTTGATAATAAATACTTTTCATCAACACATACTTGTGTTAAATATGACAAAATTTGATTAGAGAACATCAATTTTTTACGAGTTTTGTAACCCCTGACATGTAAGACTGACATACTTAGAGGGTACATTTAAAATAATATTCCATTGTTCACTGCACCTGGATAGTTTTATGGGGATTTTAAGCAAGCAATTTCCCCAAATATATGTTAAAATAGAATTATGAGTAGTTTCGTGTTTATTTTGCACGCATTTGACCTTTGACCTTCTTCTTGGCCTCAGACACATTTCCAGACGTGGCACCTACCCCTATGATTGTTGACACACATCAAGGACTACATTGAGCATGGGTGCCATACTCTAGTCAATTTTGTCATCAAACGTAAAAATATCAAGCTTTTTGCACCTGCTTAGTTAGTCACGCATAAAGGATGTTTTTTATGAGTTGTTAATTAGTTAATCTGTTATTGCCAGTTATCCGAGATGCGACATTTTAATTAAGGGGATAAGTTTAAAGTTTGATGTTTAATTGTCTTGCACAAAGAAAGTGTTAAAATCGGTCCTGCTCATAATAGAGTAACATTTTAGTTAAAAATATTTAATGATTGTAAAACCATTTTATATCGCCTTTTCTGTTTTAGAAATGGCACAGTGTTGTATTCTGTCTATGTTGTGATAAAAACCGGCCTGGCAACCCGGTTCAGTCAGCTGGTGGGTTCTGACTAATAAAACCTGTTGTCGGACAGGCTACCTCAACGGAAGTCGCGATTTGACTTACGGTAGTTGCGTAAAGGCAATGTTACAGACCTATAACAGAAACAAAGTCTCAAAGAAAGAATCCAGTGCTTTATGAATATCGGGGATCATCAGTGATTCAAGTCTGTAACATAAGTATCCCTTTTTATTCCATTTAACCCATATCCATGCAAACAAGCAGATTTTCTAATCAAATACACGTTACAAATGTATTTTTTTTAATATTTTGACAACTAGAGAAAGCGACCAGTGGGTCACATATACACCCCCTTCCCCCTCCCCCCCCACCCCCCCCCCAGCGCCACCCTGATTTATCTTTCGAGCTTGTATGAAGAAGTCAAAAAGCTATGAGAATTTATAAATGTGCTTGTAAAAGCTAAACCAAACATAAAATTTCTAAATGGACCAAGAGTGTGAGGGCATCAAACTTACTGAAGGGGTGGGGGCATCAATATTACTGAAGCAGGTGGGGTGTGCATCAATGAAATCTTTGGACTGGTATACAACATCGATGCAAATTTCAATTGAATTTGTCTTAGAGTTTAGAACATACAGACATCTATAAAGTTTGTCATAAAATTTTAACCAAATGTAAATGTCTAAGTCTGTTACCTTGAGGTCAAGGTCACAATGGATGGGAGAAGGGACATGCAGCACAAAATCTTTGGACTGGTATGCAACATGGATGCAAGTATCAAATGAATTTGTCTTAGAGTTTAGAACATACAGGCATCTATAAACTCTGTCATAAAACTTTCGCCAAATGTAAAATTTCTTAGTCTGTGACCTTGACCTCAAGGTCACTGTGGGTGGTGGGACATGCATCAATGAAATCTTTAGACCAGTATGTAACTTCAGTGTAAGTATCAACTAAATCTATCAAAGGGTTCAGAAGATACAATGTCTTAGAAACTTTAACGCAAAACTTTAACCAAAATGTTAATGGATGGATGGACGGACGGAAGGACGGACATATGGACAGACGGACGGATGAACGACAGAACGAAAACTGTATACCACCATAGCATACTTCGTATGGCGGGGGTATAATAAATACTGGTCAGCAACACATCCGTATGCTAAATATAACAAAATGTGTTCAGAAAACATCCGTTTTTCACGAGCTTTGCACTTAAATGACCCCTGACCTATAAGACTGACATACTTTGAGGGAACATCTATAATGATTTTCCATTGTTCACTGCACCTGAATAGTTTATGGTGATTTTAAGCAAACATTTTCCCCAAATATGTGTTAAAAGAGAGTTATAAGTAGTTTCATGTTTATTTTGCACTCATTTGACCTTTGACCTACTTCTGAGCCTCAGACGCATTTCCAGACGTGGCATCCACCCCTATGGTTGTAGACACACATCAAGGATTACATTTAGCATGGGTGCCATACTCTACTCAATTTTACCATCAAAAGTAAAAATATCAATCTTTTTGGGGATTGGATGGCCAACTGTTTTCACATTACGAAAACACGCCTATTCAAATACATTGTAAACTTTACCGCCGAAAAACGTCACTTTTAAGATGAAAAATTGTGATATTTTTCTTATTTCTGCTCAAAATATAGATTGTGGGCACTCGTTAGAACCGCCTCGATTGCTCAAAATATACATTGTGGGTACTCGTTAGAACCGCCTCATCGAGGCGGTTCTAACGAGTACCCACAATCTATATTTAGAGCAGAAAGAAGAAAATAAGGTTTACCTTTATAAACCCCAGTTTTATTATATAAAAGTGGGGTTCAAGGGGGTCAAAATTATATAGGCGTGTTTCCGTGATGATTTGAACCCATTTTGTCTTCGTAAATTCTCTCTTCCTAAGCAATTTAATGAATTGTTAGTATTTATAGTGCGAACAAATTGACCTGAGACTAACCTTTATGCAAAGAATAAATTAGTCAATTTGATCGCCTAATACGTCGGCTTTCGTAAACTTCTCGTGAATTTTCGGCATCCCGTGAACCGACCCCTATGTATTGTATAACAATATCGCCATCTTCGGAAAACGACGAAGAAAAATTCATGCATTCAGTCAGGTGGGAAATTATGTTAATAAAGTTCACCAGTCTCAGGTCAATTTGTTCGAGCTATAGTATACTTATATATTGTTTTCTTTATGCAAACAATGCAGAGCATGATACTTTCTTGTTCTGTGTCGGCACTGCATTGTTATGTGGAGGGGCAGTACCTAACTATGTTAAGGCCAATAGAAATAAAACTTCGTTTCATGTATTTGTCTGTTTGTTTGTTTGTTTGAATTGGGGTTTTACGTCACCGTAAATGGTAGTTAAGTGATTTTGGTGATTTTGCTGCCAATTTTCTGGAACCTTTGCCCAACATTGAGATAAAATGACATCTACAGCCCTGTCTCCCAAACAAACCAGACGGTTTCTATGTAGGGACGGTCTTTGCTTGGGCAGACTTACACCAAGGGTTCATTTGAGGTTTAACACCCTCGTCAACAATGTAAAGTATATTTTGGAGACGTTGCTTCCAACTTTGTGGGACTTTTACCAGACAGTTAGATGAATTGACATCTCAAGTCCTGTCAACCAATGAAACCAATAGGGTTTATATGCATGGACGGTCCGACTCGCACCGCTTTGCCTTGGCAGACTTAGATCCTCTAAGCAGTTTACCAGTACTCGTGTGCGGTCGGTTTCAGCTCTGCATGGAAGCATCATGCAGCCCATCTATTTCTTCAAGCCCCGATGGGGATGGGGGTGAGGTATTGTAAGCGGTTTGCCACTTCTTTTTTGCGGTCGGTTTCAGCTCTGCATGGAAGCATCATCATATATCCCAATCTATTTCACCTAGGCCCACATATTCTTGCATAACACGTTAACCTCCAGAGCGTCTTCGGCCACCTAAATTCCAACACGTGTACATGTATCATCATTTAGCGACAAATCCATCGATTATTAATAATAATGATAATAATGTTATTATTATTATTGTTGTTGTTGTTTTTGTCGTTACATAAGAAAAATATCACAATTTTTCATCTCAAAATTTTCATTTTTTTCGGCGGTGAACTTTACAATGTATTTGTATAGGCATGTTTTCGTAATGCATGGTCATGCGTTATGGCTCTTACTTTTCTGTGGCATAGCTTGTGGTTTGAACAAATTGTAGAAATAGAAGAGATCAACACCTCCCATCAGAGACACCAAAGGAAAGACATACAAACATGAAATAACTAGACCCTAATGAAAACATCACAAGCGGAAAGTCAAAATGACAGTAACTTTCCAACAAAATGACCGGACGGCTATAAATAATAATAATAATAATAATAATAATAATAATAATAATAATAATAATAATAATATAAGCAATACATACTATAACAATAACAAGTATTAGGTTACACAAAAAGTTTGAGTCTAGGCTGAGCACATATTACTAAAATGATTAAACTTACCATGCGTATGTTGTAATATGTCAGTTAATATGTAAGTGTACAACACTCACAGATTACAAATAAGGATTTCTAAATGTTCTTTCCATTTCGACGGTTTCTTTTATTTCGCATTTCAGGTAAACCTTTTTATTTGACATTCAAGGTTAACCTTATGAAAAATAAAAATAATCTTCCGTATCATCAACCACCCTATAAAGTGAAAAGAATTAAGACCCTTTACAAGCCAAGATGATAGGGCTCAAATGGTTAGTCTATGGGTTGCTTAAAATACGAAATGACCACCTACCAGTGCGGTTATTTTTTCTTTTTATCATGAATAGAGTTCTGCCTTTTCTATGATGTCCTTTTAAATCGAAATTTATATCCTACGTGTTTTTTTAGGTCACAATTTTTATTATATTTTTAATCTTTTTTTTTTCTTATGATTTTATAATGACGACGCTGGTTCGATATGGTTCGATATGTGTCTTGTGTTGGCAACATTCTTTCGTGGAGATTGATCTTGAAATCTTTGCTACGCTCATTCTCCCCTTCCACTGATTCAGGACGGGCAGTTGTCAGTTTCTGTATAGGTTATCCGCTTATGTTGGGAAAGTGTGGATATGTAAACTGACTAGTAGTTGGCCATCCAAACCACGAAAAAATACTTCTGATGGCAAAATTGAGTAGAGTATTGCTAATAGTGTTCTTTAGTGTCATGCAAAAGTGATAGGGGTGGATGCCACTTCTGAAAATGCCCCTGAGCCTCAGAATTAGGTCAAAGGTCAAATGAGTGCAAAAATTCAATAAAATTTGTATATGCTGGTATGTGTACCCTCTCTCTAAGTAGACCAAATAAAGTTAATTCAAACACCAGCAATGTACTAAGGCCATTGTTTATGTATCATATGTGAGAAAAGGAAGTTGTATCATAGATCTGACCAGGGTCAAAGGTCATTTAAGTACAAATTTTCTTTAAATTTGCATCAATATTTATTGTACAAAGTGTTATTTAGTATGTCAACTGAGACAAAGCCAAATGAGTTGCCATTTCCTTATCTAGGAAGCATAAAACCCACACATTATACAAACAGCATAATGGCCAACCTAATCGGCCTTAGGTCAAAGGTCATTTAAGTACATATTTGGCAAAATATGTTTATTTTGCAAAATATGTTGTTTATTCACATGCCATCCATTATTATAAGCAGCATTCCAAATCGTCTTCTGAGTTCTTCCTAAACGTCACAATGACATATCAAGGATATAGTATATGATGAAGATATATCTAATAACAACACAAGTGGGTCATCATCAAAGGTCACGTGCAGCTACTGTAAAACACTTATATTTGGCGGTCATTTTATTTTGGCGCTATTTGCAGTCAAGGAAAAAAAACGCCAAAATAAAAATCCGCCAATAAAGCAAAAAGAATGCAAGAGAATAAACTTTATTCTACACATCACAGTTATAATGTGTCAATAGGTCATAGGCATCATCGGTGACAAAAGAAAAAGTGTATTTACTTCTTTAGAAGCCGAAACAAAGAAAGACAATGTTCTAGTCATAAAAGACAGTTCAAAACGGCTGAATGAAAACAAACACACCTTGAGATTTATTGGAAAAATTGTGGATGTAATTAGTTATTGATTGATGGCTTTAACTGTGAGCTCACCAATCAGATAAGAGGAAAGTGACACACCTCAAGACAGACATTTGGATTATCAAGGTAGCACATTGGGTTAATCATGCGGTGAACACAAAAATTTAACTAATTACTACAGTTTTTGCATGACACTGTTGATGACCAACTCCGATGATTTTTTTGTCATTTTACATGGCTTTGTAGATTCGACCGATTCTTTTTCTTCGGAAACCGAAAATCCGCCAAAATATAAATCCGCAAAAAGGTATACTCATAAAAAGCGCCAAAATTTGCTGCGGCTTAATGTAAGTGTTTAACAGTCTTCAAAGTTTGTATTTTACAAGATGCCACTTCATTTTAAGAGCCGTTTAGATCACTACAATATAAAGGGTAACAGCTAATATGTATTCGCGATTGCGCCCATATGATATAATGATTTTACTTTAACATTGACAAGTCTATGCAATGCAAACCAAATAGGGGTTTCTCCGATATCACAGATACGAGCTTTCTTCCACATAATCTGAAATGATAGACATAGTCATATATAAATAACAAACAATTTTAACTTCATATCTCGACTTCTAAATATTTGGGTGGTTTATTAAATATTAACAATACCTATTTCGATGGTTTGATCAGTCAGATTTACCCCCAGAACTTCAGTTAAATAAAGCAAATTCTTCTGATACCGAGGCCCCGTTTTTAGATTTAAATCTGTCTATTGTAGATGGGTTTGTTTCCTGGAAAATTTATGATAAACGTGATGATTTTGACTTAGAGATTGTAAATTTTCCTTTGTTGGATGGTGATGTTCCTCGTGCGGCATCCTATGGCGTTTACATTTCGCAATAAATTCGATTTGCCAGAGTGTCTAGTCATGTAACTGACTTCAACACTCGATATAAATTGTTAACTGCTAAACTTCTTAATCAGGGCTATCGGTATCATAAACTACACAAAGCCTTTTCAAAATTTTGAAGACGTCATTCCGATTTAATTCTAAAATCCAATGTTGGTCTTAAAAGGTCTATCGGAACCCGAAATTTATGGTGACTTTGTATACAAATTCAGAAAATGTATATATATAATTCAATGACTTCAGCACCCAATTTCGTAGAATCATTCTTCGATATAAAAAATGGGTACAACATAAAGGTTATACGACAGACTGCATGCATGGTAGTTAACCAAAGCACAGTTGACAACTTTGCTTCCCTCTTTAATTGCACGCCGGTGGGTCAGGCCTTAGATTCTACGACGGTCCCAGCGTAATGACTTGCTGAGAATAAGAGAGAATTTAGTTTTATGTAATATTGGTTGGTGCCTAATGCTCTGTCTCTGGTCGGGACCATCGGAGTACAAGTTTTGGTTTTCTTTTGCTACAGCATTTTAGTGATTTCTTGCAGTCCTCATCGTTGTTTCATCTTTGTTGTTGTTTTGATTTTTGTGTTCTGTGAGATGTTGCATTGATGAGTTAGGAGGCTTTCATGCGGACTGAACAAATGATTTGTCCAAATCGCGTCGGAGGTAAGGGCGAGGATTACAGCTGCATAAATCGATTTAAGACCGCACCCCCCCCCCCCCCCCCACCAAGCGGAATTCGCTTCACTGACCGGTCCAAGGCCGTTCTTCTGTCGCGGTTTATTTAGTTGTGTTATGGTTTGTCTTTGAATATGTGTATCGCTTATTTTGGTTTGGATAGCCAATTGGCCATTTTGTGGAAAAGTAAGTGTCCTTTTGTCTTTCCGCTATTGATGTTTCCATTAGGGTCTAGTTATTTCATTTTTGTGTTTCTTACCCTTTGGTGCCCTTGATTGGAGCTGTGGGTTAATTGTATCGATTCCTGATCATTGCCTTTACTTCGATCAAATACACGTAACAAATGTATTTTTTGATAACAAATACTTGTCATCAACATATCCTTGTGTTAAATATGAAAAAAATTGATTAGAGAGCATCTATATTTTACGAGTTTAGATTTAAATAACCCCTGACCTATAAGACTGACATACTTAGAGGGTACCTTTAAAATAATTTTCCATTGTTCACTGCACCTGGATAGTTTTATGGTGATTTTAAGCAAGCAATTTCCCCAAATATATGTTAAAGAGAGTTATGAGTAGTTTCGTGTTTATTTTGCACTAATTTGACCTTTGACCTTCTTCTTGGCCTCAGACGCATTTCCAGACGTGGCACCTACCCCTGTGATTGTTGACACACTTCAAGGATTACATTTAGCATGGGTGCCATACACTTGTCAATTTTGTTATCAAACGTAAAAATATCAAGCTTTTTTGCACCTGCTTAGTCATGCATAAAGGATGTTTTTATGTCTTGTTAATTGGTTAATCTATTATTGCCAGTTATCCGAGATGCGACATTTTAATTAAGGGGATAAGGTTAAAGTTTGATGTTGAATTGTCTTACACAAAGAAAGTGTTAAAATCGGTCCTGCTCATAATAGAGTAACATTTTATTTGAAAATAGTTAATGCTTGTAAAACCATTTTATATCGCCTTTTCTGTTTTAGAAATGGCACATTGTTGTATTCTGTCTATGTTGTGATGAAAACCGGCCTGGCAACCCGGTTCAGTCAGCTGGTGGGTTGTGACTAATAAAACCTGTTGTCGGACAGGCTAGCTCAACGGAAGTCGCGATTTGACTTACGGTAGTTGCGCAAAGGCAATGTTTCAGACCCATAACAGAAACAAAATCACAAAGAAAGAATCCAGTGCTTTATGAATATCGGGGATCATCAGTGATTCAAGTCTGTAACATTAGTATCCCTTTTTATTCCATTTAATCCATATCCATGTAAACAAGCAGATTTTCTAATCAAATACACTTTACAAATGTATTTTCTTTTAATATTTTGATAACTAGGGAAAGCGACCAGTGGGTCACGTATACCCGCACCCCCCACAGCGCCACCCTCTGATTTATCTTTCGAGCTTGTATGAAGAAGTCAAAAAGCTATAAGAATTTATAAATGTGTTTGTAAAAGCTAAACCAAACATAAAATTTCTAAATGGACCAAGGGTGTGAGGCCATCAAACGTACTGAAGGGGTAGGGGCATCAAAGTTACTGAAGGGGTGGGGGCATCAAACTTACTGAAGGGGTGGGGGCATCAAACTTACTGAAGCAGGTGGGGTGTGTATCAATGAAATCTTTGGACTGGTATACAACATCGATGCAAATTTCAATTGAATTTGTCTTAAAGTTTAGAACATACAGGCATCTATAAAGTTTGTCATAAAATTTTAACCAATTGTAAATGTCTAAGTCTGTTACCTTGAGGTCAAGGTCACAATGGTTGGGAGAAGGGACATGCAGCACAAAATCTTTGGACTGGTATGCAACATTGATGCAAGTATCAACTGAATTTGTCTAAGAGTTTAGAACATACAGGCATCTATAAACTCTGTCATAAAACTTTCGCCAAATGTAAAATTTCTTAGTCTGTGACCTTGACCTCAAGGTCACTGTGGGTGGTGGGACATGCATCAATGAAATCTTTAGACCAGTATGTAACTTCAGTGTAAGTATCAACTAAATCTATCAAAGGGTTCAGAAGATACAATGTTCTAGAAATTTTAACGCAAAACTTTAACCAAAATGTTAATGGACGGACGGAAGGACGGACACATGGACAGACGGACGGTCGAACGGCAGAACGAAAACTGTATACCCCCATAGCATACTTCGTATGGCGGGGGTATAATAAATACTGGTCAGCAACACATCCTTATGCTAAATATAACAAAATGTGTTCAGAAAATATCCGTTTTTCACGAGCTTTGCATTTACATGACCCCTGACCTATAAGACTGACATACTTTGAGGGAACATTTATAATGATTTTCCATTGTTCACTGCACCTGAATAGTTTATGGTGATTTTAAGCAAACATTTTCCCCAAATATGTGTTAAAAGAGAGTTATAAGTAGTTTCATGTTTATTTTGCACTCATTTGACCTTTGACCTACTTCTGAGCCTCAGACGCATTTCCAGACGTGGCATCCACCCCTATGATTGTTGACACACATAAAGGATTACATTTAGCATGGGTGCCATACTCTACTCAATTTTGCCATCAAAAGTAAAAATATCAATCTTTTAGGGGATTGGATGGCCAACTATAGCTCAAAAAATGACCTAAATATTTTGACGTCGGTTGCTTTCAGCTGTGTCCTGGATGGTTTGTTTGTTTGATTTAAAGTTTAAAGTCCCCATCAACACTGTAAAGGTCATTTTGGAGATGTTACTCCCAATTTCGTGGGACTTTTATCCGACATTAAGATGAAAGGACATCTCAAGCCCTGTCGTCCAATGCAACGAATAGGGTCTATATGCATGGATGGTCCGACTCGCACCGCTTTGCCTGGGCAGGCTTAGATCCTCTAAGCGGTTTACAAGTACTCGTGTGTGGGTTTTGTTTGTTTGTTTGATTTGAGGTTAAACGTCCCCGTCAACACTATATAGGTCATTTTGGAGACGTTGATTCCAATTTTGTGGGACTTGTACCCAACACTGAGATGAAATGACATCTCAAGCCCAGTTGCCCAATGGAACCAATAGGGTTTATAAGCTTGGACTCGCACCGCTTTGCCTGGGCTGGCTTAGGTCCTCTAAGCGGTTTACCAGTTCTCGTGTGCGGGTCGGTTTCAGCTCTGCGCGGAAGCATCATGCAGCCCATCTGTTTCTTCAAGTCCCGATGGGCGGGGGCCTACTCGTGTGCGGGTCGGTTTCAGCTCTGCGTGTAAGCATCATGCAGCCCATCTATTTCCCCAAGTCCCGATGGGATGGAGTCTTAAGAAATTATATCAGCAGACATTATCATTGAAACATGAGACAGACGTTTATATCTTTGTGAGAATGTTAAACTTTGATTTTTGGAAACCTGCATGAATCTAATGAAATCCGTGAAAGAAGTTCGTGTAGTAGCTCGTCAACAGCTTCGTGACATTGTTTCGTGTTTCTTAGAAAAGGGCATTGCAATATTTTAATCAATAAAAAGTATAATGTAATATTTTTGGAATGAAAAAGAAAAACCGTAATAGTGAGACTCGAACCCACAACTATAAAATACAAAATATTTGACGGGCTATTAGTCAACCGTGTTTCCACTGCGCCAGGTTGAATGTCTAACAAGTATACAACACAATTGCATTATATTGAATATTACCAACGCTTAGTTACCTTTCCACCACGGTGGACTATGCTCAATAACAAAAACATTCGCTGACCTCACTGTCAACGTATCCTCCGACAACAGTACATCAATATACTGCCATACGCCCTCGCGGACATTCTAGACATGTGTACATTACATACACCCAAGCACTGAAAGCGTACATAGTAACCATGCAATTACGGCAGGGATATTTTACCTGCACAGGAGATGAATCTGCCTGCACAGGGGGGGGGGGGGGGGCTCCAGTTAACGTCCCGTCTCCGAAAAACGGTAAACTTTGTGGCATTCATTCTTGCAAATGATACCAATGGAGCATGTTCGGATAACAAAATTTAATTACCGCTGCCGGGAATCGAACCGGGGGCCTCTGCACTAACCACTGAGCTACCACGCTCCGTTTCGTTCCGGGCAACGTTCCGATGTTAATTCGCAAGGGGTGTTGCAGTGTAACTCACATTTAGTTGTCCTGGGGGAAATCATATGGACAAAAAAGTCCTGTATGTTAAAAGTGAAGTAAATGCCTATCCTCAAGATAGTCTACGCCCGTAGACAATGAACCGCAACAGAAGAACCGCATCGGAACGGACAGTAGAAAGAATTTCACTGGGGAGCTTAAATAGATTTTACGTGGCCACAATCCTCGCCCTTGGTTCTACAAATAATTTGTTCAGTCCACATGAAGGCTTCCTAACTCATCCGTGCTACATCTCCGAGAACAAAACAAAAATCTAACGACTACGATGAGGACTCGACAGCATGAAATAACTGATGTGCTGGAGAAAAACAAACCGGTTGGCCCGACCAGTGACAGAGCATCAGGTACCAACCGACATTACCTAAAAAATTAAGTACATATAAGCCTTTATACTGGAGCTGTCATACAATCTGATCAAAGAGGCGTATGGGTACTCATTATAAGAGCTCAGTGCATGACGAAAACGCCTATTCAAATATATTGAAAGTTTTACCACAAAACAAAAATAAAACAAATCTGACCTTTTTTTTTTATCAAATTCTGCGAAACAGAAATTGTGGGAACTCGTTACAAGCGCCTCAGCGAGGCACTTGTAACGAATACCGACAATCTATGTTTTGAGCAGAAATATGAAAAAATAATTTATGCCCCTGCAAAACTCAGATATTCCTGTATAAAAGTAGGGATTAAGGGGTCAAAATTGTATAGCCGTGTTTTTATGGGGTGCCGTTTTACTATTTAATCCGTATTTATAGATATCAATAATCGAACTGAATTAATGATATCCATAAATCGAATAATGGATATCCATTATTCCATTAATTGATATCCATAAATCGAATTATGGATATCCATTATTCGGCTGATTTATGGATATCCATAAATCAAAATTTATGGATATCCATAAATCGAATTATGGATATCCATAAATCGAATTATGGATATCCATAAATCGATTTATGGATATCCTTAATTCAGATCGAATTATGAATATCCATAAATCGAATTATGGATATCCTTAATTCGATTTATAGATATCTATAAATACGGATTAAATAGTAAAACGGCGCCCTATATGTTTTTGTGATCAGTACCGACAATATAGGTTTTGAACCAAAAAATTCAATTACGACTGTCACCTTCTCCAAATAAAAAAGAACATTTCTAAAACATTAATAAGATACAAATGCCTATATTCCACGTGGGTGTGTTATCATGCTATTAATACAGTTTGTTTGTTTGATTTGAGGTTTAACGTCCCCGTCAACACTGCAAAGGTCATTTTGGAGACGTTGCTTCCAATTTTGTGGGACTTTTACCCAACATTGAGATGAAATGACAACTCAAACCCTGTCACCCAATGAAACCAATAGGGTTCCTGGACAGGCTTAGATCCTCTAAGCGGTTTAACAGTACTAGTGTGCGGGCCGGATTCAGCTCTGCGTGGAAGCATCATGCAGCCCATATATTTCTTCAAGCCCCTATGGGCGGGGGCTATATTAATACAGTGATATTCCGCTATTAAGACCACCTAAAATTAGGACTAATTCGGCTTAAAAACTTATTTTGAAGTGTACACTTATTTTTTCTTTGTATTTTCTGCCTACAATGTCCTCTGGTCAGGGACCACCTCAGCGAGGCAAAGGTGGTCTTAATATAGAAATTTTACTGTATTTTAATATTACGAAAACATGCCAATTCAAATACATTGTAAACTTAACTGCCGAAAACCAAAAACCCCGAAAATTTTAAGATGAAACATTGTGCTCTTTTTCTTACTTCTGCTCAAAATATAAATTGTTGGTACTCGTTAGAACGAGGCGGTTCTAACGAGCACCCACAATCCATATTTTAGAGCAGACATAGGAAAAATAATGTTTACCCCTGTAAATCCCAGTTTTACTATATAAAAGTGGGGTTCAGAAAAGGGGTCAGAATTATATAGGCGCGTTTTCGTAGTTGCAGTAGCAGTTGTTGTTGTAGTACTGCCACTAATACTATTAGTAGTACCACTTGTAACAACAGCAGCGATGACAACGACGACGATGACAATGTCTCTGTGTAGAATATATTCTAATCGAGAGACAGCGATTGCCCAATGCTTTGAGAAACA
Source organism: Lucinisca nassula (assembly GCA_963580285.1). NCBI lineage: Eukaryota > Metazoa > Mollusca > Bivalvia > Lucinida > Lucinidae > Lucinisca > Lucinisca nassula. The sequence goes on from OY757018.1 coordinate 25,929,367, forward strand.
TAAACAAAATAAAAGCTTTCCAATTAGTTCAACACTCTCCGAGGTGAAGAAAATTGTCTGAAATGCCGAGAATGCCTCGAGGTTTCTCTTGTAATTATAAACAGTCATTAAGGAGTGTATTATTATGAATCTATTCGAAGTACAGTGAAATTTCGCTATTAAACCACCTAAAATTAAGACTAGTTCTGCTATAAAAAGCTTATTTTGAAGGGTGCGCTCAAACGTTCTTTGTGTGTTCTGCCCACAGTGTCCTCTGTTCAGGGACCACCTCTTGGACTGTTCAAAAGTGGTCTTAAAGACCACTTTTGAACAGTCCCAAAGGTGGTCTTAGTATAGGAATTTCACTGTACATTCATTACAATGATGAAGTGCATTCTTTCAGATTTCCAAAACGGTTATTGTTTCGGTTTTGTTTTTTTCCTGATGAAATTTATAATCCTCCGTGGTGCAGTGGTTACGCTACTGGCCTTGTAAACCAGGGGTCGCAGGATCGATCCCGGGCTTCTCCAGACTTTCGGATGAGTCTTTAAACCGAGGTCCCGTCTCCGTTTGACCTTAGCTGTTGGTGGGGCGTAAAACTCAAACACTCACTCAAAACCACCGCGTTAACAAGTCCGTGAAATGAACCACAACGGTAACACACCCGTGCTACATAATGCATTTTTTTCACATCTCCAAAATGGCTACTTTTCTCATGAAACTCCGTGATATTTTTCTTAATTCTACTGAAAATAGGTTGTGGGTTCTCGTTAGAACCGCCTCATTGAGGCGGTTCTAACGAGTACCCACACCCTATGTCTTGGAATAGAAATAAGAAAAATATGTATACCCCCGTAAACCCCATTTTTCCTATATAAAGTGGGGTTTAGTGGGGTGTTCATTTCACGGACTTGTTAACGTGATGACCCCCACAACCCCAAATCCCACATTATCAAATCCCCGGAAAATCCCCAAATCCTCAGAAAACTTGGGTTTACGGGGGTATAAATTATTTTTCGTATTTCTGCTCCAAGACATAAGTTTTGGGCAGTCGCTAGAACCGACCCAATGAGGCGGTTCTAACGAGCACCCACAACCTATGTTTGGAGTATATATAAGAAAAATATCACGGATTTTCATGAGAAAAGTAGCAATTATGGAGATGAGAAAAAATTGTTTGATTTTTGTTTGATTTGAGGTTTAACATCCCCGTCAACACTGTAAAGGTCATTTTGGAGACGTTGCTTCCAATTTTGTGGGACTTTTACCCGACATTGAGATGAAATGACATCTCAAGCCCTGTCGCCCATTGAAACCAATAGGGCTTATTAGCATGGACGGTCCGCCTCGCACCACGGTTTCTGGACAGGCTTAGATCCTCTAAGCGGCTTACCAGTACTAGTGTGCGGGCCGGATTCAGTTCTGTGTTAAAGCATCATGCAGTCCATATTTTTCTTCAAGCCCCTATTGGCGGGGGCGGAAGATGAGAAAAAATGAACTATGTTATCATGATGTATCCAAACAAAAGGTTGTGGTTCCCTTGTTAGTACAGCATGAATCGTATAGTTTGTTGGTGCATGTAAAGAGTGCCCACAATCTTTGTCTTGAATAAGAAATAAAAGCAAATGTTGAATACCCCTACAAACCCCTGTTTTCTCTGTATTAAGTGGGGTTTACAGGGGTTATCGTTACAAACCGCTATTTTGACTAGGAAGCAATTTTATGTTTTGCGCTATTTGTAGCTGAAAGAATGTTCGTTGTGTAAAAGGCATTTTTTTTTAAACTATTTTTAGCCAAAACTCACATGTTTACTTTGTTTCTCGGCCCCCGCCCATAGGGGCTTGAAGAAATATATGGGCTGCATGATGCTTCCACGCAGAGCTGAATCCGGCCTGCACACTATAGTACTGGTAAACCGTTTAGAGGATCTAAGCCTGTCCAGGAACCGCGGTGCGATGCGGACCGTCCATGCTCATAAACCCTATTGGTTTCATTGGGCGACAGGGCTTGAGATGTCGTTTCATCTCAATGTCGGACAAAAGGCCCACAATATTGGAAGCAACGTCTCCAAAATGACCTTTACAGTGTTGACGGGGACGTTAAACATCAAATAAAACAAAGATTAATAAAAAAATAAAAAGCCAACTATGCTTTGTTTTTTTACCTAAAACATTGCTTTGTTTTTATGAGGGATTTTAATATAAAACCACGACTCAAAAATTTTGAAAGGACACAGTTTGGAAATATGCATGGTAGGTTTCAGCACATATGGATAATATAGAAATTTTCAAGTCATAACACATATCCACTACGATAACACATCAATGAAGCACAGTGCATTTTTTTCCTATCTCAAAAAAGGACATGCGCTGAATAAAGTTGTGATAATTTTCTCATTCAAACTTACGACATAGGTTATGTGTGCTCGTTAGAACCGCCTCATTGGGGCGGTTCTAAAGAGTACCCACAACCTATGCATTGGAGCAGAAATAAGCAAACTAATGTATACCAGTGCAAACCAGTTTTCTCTATATAAAGTGCGGTTTAGAGGCGGCTGGGGATCCATAGACTTGTCAACATAATGTCAGCCCTCGACCCATGTCAGCCCTCGGGTTGATATGCGAATCTACAGATATGTAAAAAATGGCATATGATAATCTCTATTTTAATTTACTGAAAAATATTGCCCTTCGCCAATAGATCAGCCTGCCATATCCCTCCACGCAGAGCTGAAACCGACCGCACATGAGTATTGGTACTCTGCTTAGAGGGTCTTAGCCTGCCAAGGCAAAGTGGTGGGATTCGGACCGTCCATGCATATAAACCCTACCTTTTTCATCGTGCGGTACGGCTTGAGTTGTCATTTCATCATAATAATCGGGTAAAATACCCACAAAATTGGAAGCAACATCTCCAAAATGACCTATTCAGTGTTCACGGGGACGTTAAACCTCAAATCAAACAAACAAATTATTTGATTGATAACATTATAATATTGCGCTCCGACAGGAGCAAGCTCGCGTCCTTTATTTATATCCTTAATATGAGGCGCATTCCAATGAGTAACCACAACCTATGAGTACACAATAATTCCACCGAAGGCTATGTCGCGCCTCTGGTGGCGCAAACTCAATAGGTCAAGGTCAAACATAGATGCTTGCATAAAAGTTGCCATTCTTAAATGCAGGCTTGTACTAAGTATCATTAATGAAGCTCTAATAATTCTTGAGAAATGAACTTAACCATTGGTGTGAATGCTAGGGTAGTTGCAATATTTTACAAAGTCAGTGAACCATAAAATGTAGGTCAATGTCAAATATGGATGCTTGCATTTACATTTCCATCTCCAGATAAGTTTGTACCAAGTATCATTAATGCAGCTCTTATAGTTCTTGAGAAATTAACTTGGCCATTTGGGTGAAGGCTAGGGTGGTCGCGATATTTTATAAAGTGAACCATAAAATGTAGGTCAAGGTCAAATATGGATGCTTGCATTTAAGTTGCCAACCCCAGATATAAGTCTGTACCAAGTATCATTAATGAAGCTCTAATAGTTCTTGAGAAATAAACTTGACCATTAGGGTGAACGCTAGGGTGGTCGCAATATTTTACAACTTCAGTGAACCATGAAATGTAGGTCAAGGTCAAATATGGATGCTTGCATTTAAGTTGCCATCCCCAGATGCAGTGTTGTACTAAGTATCATTAATGAAGCTCATATAGTTCTTGAGAAATTAACTTGACTATAAGGGTAAACGTTAGGGTGGTCGCAATATTTTACCAAGTCAGTGAACCATAAAATGTAGGTCAAGGTCAAATATGGTTGCTTGCATTTAAGTTGCAATTTCCAGATACAAGTTTGTACCGAGTATCATTAATTAAACTCTTATAGTTCCTGAGAAATAAACTTGACCATTAGGGTGAACGCTAGGGTGGTCGCAATATTTTACAACGTCAGTGAACCATAAAATGTAGGTCAAGGTCAAATATGGATGCTTGCACATTTAAGTTGCCATCCCCAGATACAAGTTTGTACCAAGTATCATAAATGAAGCTCTTATAGTTCTTGAGAAATAAATTTGACCATTAGGATGAAGGCTAGGGTGGTCGCAAATGTTGACGCCTTGACAAACGGATGGACGAACGAACGAACGAACGAACGGAAAACCGAACACCTATATCGCGCCATGTTAATAGCAGGCACGACAATAAAACGAAAATTAACCGTTTTGGGGAATATGAAAGAACCCATAATTACCAATACTGGATAAACAGCAGCAACCGGGTTCCGTAGTGTAGTGGTTATCACGCTCGCTTCACACGCGAGAGGTCCTGGGTTCGAGCCCCAGCGGAACCAAACCGTTTTTCTTTGCTTCTTTACAATGTTTTGTTTCTTTTTCGCAACCTGGTTTAATTCACATGACTCTTCCATTAGAAAGGACGTGTTTTTCAGCGGTGGTCTGGTTCTTTTGGTTATTCATTACTACATATATAATGTACACTGAGTACATGCAAATTACCCAGGAACAAGAGTGATTACATGTATGACACATACTGTTGAAATTCTTAAATCCATATCCTATATTAGCCTATACATCGTGGAATGTCTTTAATCGTTATCTCAGTTGAACAGACTCACATTCGGCCCCCGCCAATCGGGGCTTGGAGAAATAGATTAGGCTGCATGATGCTTCCACGCAGAGCTGAAGCCGGCCGCACATGAGTACTGGTAAACGGCTTAGAAAGTCTAAGCCTGCCCAGGCAAAGTGGTGCGAGTCGGACCGTCCTTGCATATAAACCTTATTGGTTTCATTGGGCGGAAGGGGTTGAGATGTCATTTCATTCCAATGTCGGGTAAAAGTCCCACAAAACTGGAAGTAACGTCTCCAAAATGACCAAAATAATGTTGATGGGGACGTTAAATCTCAAATCAAACAAAACAAAACAAAGGCTAAAACTAAATATAGGTTCGCCTTGTTATCCTTCCAGAGTCGATTGTTTACCAATTGAACCAAACAAGACAACAATACTACCGGGCGTACACTGCTATTGTTCATTTGATAAAATTAAACCGCGCGCAAAATAAAAAATATACAAATCACAATGAAAATAAGGGACATTTCTTTGGTTTTCGTTTTACGGCCCTTTCAAGATTTTTCACTCATATCCAGCCGATCATCACTCAGAGGTGGACGAAAACCGGGGTACATGGAGGAAACCCATCTGGCCTTCCGTTGCAGTTCTGGGCGTCTCACATGTGAACCGCACAAGGCTCTAACATACATCGCTCTTATCCACTAGGCCACGGAGAACCGTAAATAAAAGCGGATCTAACGGGTACCCATACTCTATATATTTAGAGCAGAAAAAAAAACAATAAGGTTTACCCATGTAAACCCTAGTTTTAGTAGTTCAAGGGAGGGGGGGGGGGCAAAATTATATAGGCGTGTTTTCGAGATGGAGTGCTCCAAACCTTGTTACTACGTCAGGGATTAAGTTTTATCATACCCTTGTGATACGGGTTTTGATGTATCAGTATGACATGATGAGCGAACATCTCAACTAACGTGATTAGGTGGCGGGTGTCACGTTTGTATCACATATTCAATGACGATTTAGTAGGCCAAAATATATGATAATAGGTGTACCATATATTTACTATAAAATACATTGTCTTTGAATATGCGACACGAATGTCGAATCCGTGCGCGTTTCAAGTTATCTGAGGCGTTAGCATGTGATGCCGTATCACATGCCCATATCGCACCCCATATCGTATCACATGCCCATATCGCACCCCAAATCCATATCACAAACCCTCGGAACACTCGACTGTCTTCCTTTGACACCACAATGTCCGCAAATAGTGAAGGTCCTGATCAAATATCACATTCTGAAGCGCCTGACCTGTGCCATGTAAACGTATATCTTTCTTTTTTTAAATTTATAAACAACCTTATTTATTGTTGGTTCCGATTAATACATGTACGTACACCATAAAATGCATTTTATTTAGAAAAATATAATTTGTTTTCTTTGATTTCAGGTTAAAGTCCCCGTCAACACTATATATGTCATTTTGGAGACGTTGCTTCAAATTGTGTGGGACTTTCACCCGACACTGAAATGAAATGGCATCTCACGCCCTGCCGCCATATGGAAGCAATATGGTTTATATGCATAGATGGTCCTACTGGCACCACTTAGACCCTCTAATCGGTGTACCAGTACTCATGTTCGCTCGATTTTAGCTTTGCGTAGAAACACCAATCTACTTCTCCGTCCCGATGGGCGGGACCCTAGGTAAAGTATTAACAAAACTTTTGCTTTGTTTTTCACGTAAAACTTTTGTTTGTTTTCAAAACAGCTTGGAACATAAAACCATAACTCACTAATTTTTTAAAAGGACAAAGGTTGGGAAATATATGATAAATAGAGGATATTTACTATTTTGAGGTGGATACCAAAAATATTTCATCGAGTGTGTTGAAAACATCATAATTTTCACGAGTGCGAAGCACGAGTGAATATTCGGATGTTTTCAACACACGAGTTGAAATATTTTTGGTATCCGTCGAAAAAAAGTTAATGTTCTTTTTATTTTATAATTTATTGGGACACTTACGGTAATTATTGATCGACCAGAGGCGGTGACGTCACGATTTTGACCTGGCTACATGACGTCACAACTGTCAGTTTCAAAGCATAAACAAGTCGCCATTTTGGATTCAGCATTTCTAGTTCAAAAAATGCTTTTCAAGGTATGTTACTGAATGCGTTGTGCTTATTTGAAGTTCATATTATTATTAAAGGCTCTACGTGACATGCAACCAGCCACTGTATAACCGACTTCATGTGTAGCAGTCGGTCGCGGGCGGTTTTTCACGTTGGAAAAAAATACACAAAACACGCTGATTTGAGCCCATAGTTCCTCGCACAAACTCTTACTGAGCTATTCAGTGAACTGGTACGCCTTGTAGACCATTTGTAACAAGACAGCTAAGCCTAAATCTTAGAGGGAGCATTTAAATTGTGACCGAGATGTGTGTCGGCAAAAATCACAGCGCTGCTGTTGTCAAATATGGCACCTGTTTATCCAGTTTTAATGCCACTCTTCTGTTTTCAAACGTCAAAATATATTCTAGCGACATAAGGAGTTATTATTCTTAGTAAATAAAAGGAAAATTAACCCTTTTTTCGACCAATACGTAAACCAAAAAGTAGTTCCGGCACGCTACAGTGAAATGATATAAATGGTATCAGTCACATGTGAAATGATACGATATCATTTCACTTGTGAATGATATCATTTTTATTTGTTTCAGATATGCATTGATTTCACTGCTAAGTGTAAAATAAATAGATTATATCACATTTTACATATCATATCCCACATCAATCTATATCAGTCCTCGGGCTGATATGGGGTATGTATGGAAGCGTATTGGTACCCTTCTTAAGATTTTTTCGCGACACAAATTTATATCGAGAAACACAATAATAACACGATATGTTGACATAGTTTGTCGACAAATCATGACAAATCATGATGATAATGATATAAGTTATCGTGTTCGCTGCATCTTTGTATTCACCATATTTGCATTATTTGCTGGCTCCCAGCTTGCACATTGTCAATATTCGAAAAACAGGTAACCAGACCCCCTGACCTTTCAAGGTCAGGGGGGTCTGGTTACCTGTTTTTCCAACACTTATAACCTTCAGACTAGAAACCAGCAGATAATGCAAATAAGGTGAATATTGATGCTGATATGGCATTTTCATATCATACCCCATATCAGCCCGAGACTCCCATATCAGTCCGAAGGCCGAAGGCTGATATGGGGTGTGATATGAAAAATGTCATATCATAATCTATTTATCATACATTTCACTTTTAAAAAAAATGTTCAAAATAAATTGTATTAATTGCATCTGCCTGTTACCAAACTTACAATGCAAATTGCAAATGGCGTCCTGAACAACAAATGCGAAATGCCGCAAAAGGAAGAACGCCGCGTGTTCCCAACAGGGTGACGTCAGAGGTATAATAATGGCTTAGGGGTGCGATAAAGGGTTGTGATATGGATTTTTGGGGTATGATAAAGCCCATGCGATATGGCAGCACGTGCAAGCATGATACGGGCATTGTTGTAACGTTCGTATCGCATATTCAAAAACTAAGTATTTTATAGTAAATGTTTGATAAAAGTAATTACATAAATTATGACGTTCTATAAATTGCGTGGAATTTTTATAACGAAGATTGTTTTTTTTTCGGCATTCTTCATAAAAATCACGATGTCGTCTTATTTTGCTGTAATATACAATTTATTTCACTGTCGCGAACACTTTTGTCGTCATAAGGAATATCGGCGAGTGACGTCACACAGTCGGACACAATAATGGCGGCTCATCAACAACAACGAGAAATCGGCCATGAGTCTAGAAATTTTAGTAAATTTCAAAATCTTCCAGCAATAAATCTATAAAGTTTTCAACACGCCTTTTGAAATCTTATTGATATTGGCTCTCCAGTGGGGCAAGGCCTGCTGTCTTTGCAGCAGGTTAGGGTAGAGGGGAATATTTTTCTTTCTTCACTTTCTTATTTTATTTACGGAATGTCTATTGCCAGACGTCTGTCAATAGCAGAAAGTATGTAAAATGCTATTGCCAGACGTCTGTCAATTGCAGAAAGTCGGTAAAAATGCTATTGCCAGACGTCTGTCAATAGCAGAAAGTCGGTAAAAATGCTATTGCCAGACGTCTGTCAACAGCAAATACTCGATAAAAATGCCAGACGTCTGGCTGTAGGAGAAAATGCTATTGACAGACGCCTGAGTTTTATGTAGTGATCTGTGCGGAAATGTATGAGTTTGACCAAAGAATATGTAAATGTCGCTGCTTTACGGTCAGTCTTTCATAGTAGAAATTGTTGTTGTTGTTCGAGTAACTTGTTCTTTCTTTTCTGACAAACACCGAATATATTAGATTCTTTTTAACATGTTTTTCTTATATCACATTTTATTTATTTATTTATTTTTCATATTTCTTCCCTGTCCCTCTCTTTCATCTCCTTTAATATTTCTTCTGTCTTTTTTTATCTCCCTTTCTCTGGAAAACAAAACAGAATGACCCATTAGGGTTGACATGTCGCTTAATCCAATACAATCAATCGCAATAGATTGATGTAAAAGAAGAAAAGAGACATTAATTAAGTTTTTTTTTTTCAGTTTTTTCTCTCAAAAGAGGTTTGTAGTATGGTAGGTAGGTGGGTAGGTAGTAGGCAGGTCTGTTTGAGTTTGTGCCCCACCAACAACTGTGGTTATATTCAGGCGGGACCGCGGTTTAAGAATCATCCGGACGTCTGGAGAAGCCCCGAATCGATCCCACGATATCTGGTTTACAAATGGAATATGAATAGATGGCTGAATGGATGGAGGAGGCCATTTTCTGCTACCGAAAGCATGCACGACACCAGTCCCGCCAATTCCTATCGTTCACATTAGAGATTACGACTTAGATATCTTGAATATTAAGGTATCCATTTCGCTTTCTGCAATAACTTTCCACATTTTGCCGTGAAATTAAGGCGCGATAATACAATACTGGATGTTTGCACAACGCATTACACCATATAAGTTTTACGATATTAAAATATAACAAGATTTTTTATAACGAGATGACATATATAACGGAATAAATATAACGTTATTTGATAATTATCAAATAATTGCGGCTTACATTTTGTTTTATCATATGACGTCGCGTCTGAGAGTGTAATAACGCCATGTATTATTTTCGATAATCCACTAGTGGATTAAATATGCGAATTAGCTAGATACGTCCCGTAACGTTACATGTACGACGTCCTTAACGACGTCGCGTTTACTTATGGCGGAATATTGACATTTTTGTAAACAATCGTGAATAAAATGCGTTTTAAATGTCTTTTGATAAATAGAATCTTGCATTCGTGCTGATTACAGCAGAAGGTGAGCTCGGTAAAATATTGCTGCCCAAGAAAGATGGTTTAGAGAGAGTAGAGTGTAAAGCCTCGCATTTTATCCCTTTTCCTCAACTCGTTCAATAAATTCTATAATACATGAATACTCATGTAAGATCATCTTTGTAATAAACTGATCTTTACACAGTTTTACGACAAAAAATGAATACCGAGAAAACAAGATAAGGGGTGTGTGTGGGGGTTGGGGGGGGGGGGGGGTACCAATACGCTTCCATAGGTAGGTCTGAAACATGCCATATGATAAACTCTACATATTAGCCAAGTAGTTGTATATTACATATATCAGCTTAATAGGTCAGTAACTAGCCCAGTTTGAAAATCATCACGAAAACATGCCTATATAATTGACCCCCTTGAACCCCAACCTTTATACAGTAAAACTGGAATTTATAAGGGTAAACCTTATTGTTTTTATTTCTGCTCCAAAATATAGGTTGTGGGCACTCGTTAAGGCGGTTTTAACGAGTACCCACAATCTATATTTTGAGCAGAAATAAGAAAATATATCCGATGACAATTTTCCATTTTTAAAATTTTTTTTTTTTTTTTTGGCGGTGGAGTTTACAATGTATCTGTTGCCATAATAAATAAGAAAAATATCTCAATTTTTCATCTTAAATTTTTTTTCGGTAGTAAAGTTTACATTGCATTTGTATAGGCATGTTTTGTAATGGAGCAGATTTTTTGTGCTGTGGCAACCACAATACGTGTGCAATCACGTTATCTGTTGTCAATACACTCTACTCTCTCTAAACCATCTTTCTTGGGCAGCAATATTTTACCGAGCTCACCTTCTGCTGTAATCAGCTGGACGTTGTTATCAGCTGCAGAGCAGACTAGGATGATGTCTTTTTTGTCTCCACATTCAATCCATGGGGTCTCTTCATACTTTCATCTCTATACTGATACAGAAGCCTCCGTAGAGTAGTGGTTATGCCACTCTTGTTAACCAGGAGTCGCAGGATTGATCCCGGGCTTCTCCGGACTTTCGGATGTGTCTTTAAACCGAGGTTCCGTCTCCGTACGACCTTAGCTATTTATGAGACGTAAAACTCAAACACTCGCTCGCTCGATCTATACTGATATACCAGTCAACAGTTAGGCATGATGCACTTTGGGTACTATTCTATGTAAAATAAGTTTAGCAATATCTAATACATTTCAAGAAATAAATTCTAAAGTAGAAGAAAGATATCAATTTATTTTAAACATAACTTGAACATCTTGGTCAAAAGAAATCCCATTTTGAAGAAGGCAACATGTCTTTGCAAGGCAGTATTTGCACCAACGAGAAAGCGGTCTCCATTTGAAAATAACAACCTATTCAAAACAATGTTTTAATGTCCTCCCTTAGTTAAATGTTTTCGTCTTTTAATTTATAATATTGCATAACTTTACTGTGTTGTTACGAAGGCTGTTCAAACGCAAAAAGAAATGTACATTATGTTTGACGTCAAAGACGCCCATATCACGTTATTAATTTGTATATGCAATTATTACAGTGTTTAACTGCAATAAAAAGGAATGTCTTCATGCTGATATAAAAAAGTGGTTGAAGTACGCACATTGTCAAGGAAAACTAAAACCGCGGTTCGTCTACGTTGCGGCGTTAAGATGACGACAAAGCCCCATTTTAGCTGGCTATAAGGACCAAATGAAAATTCCCTTCGAAACAATATTTGTTTTGGTTATTTAAACTGAAATACTGTAATTCAATAAAATATTTCAGAAACGCCATTTTAAGACACAGCGTAAAATTGAGAAAAAACGTCAAATTAATGACGACATTTAGCAAAAAATGACTCCTGCCAGTGTGAACTTTTTTTATTCTGGCTCTCGAACTTAAGATTCAGTATGGTTTTGACGTTTTTGGATGATCACGCAGGCGAGTTTGTTTATGACGGGTGCCAGAAAACGACGTTACGCTATATTGGCCATGCTATTTGGCCAATTTTAAAATTGTTTACTAGGGCTTAATCTCTAACGTCTACCATGTACCTTAAAATGTTTCAGATAAGTTGTAAATTCTAGCACATGAAAGACGTCTCTTTGAAAAATGTTGCTAAACATTTGTGACCTAGTATATAGTCGGAAACAATATATTCATTGTTAAAACACTAACGGTTAGATAATTTGGCACCCTCCGTGTCTCCTATATTCATTCCATTGATTATATAAACCCTGATATCACACTCAACAAATTTATTACAACAAATAAACAAGAGACCATGGACCTATATGCTCACCAGAGCTCAGAGTGGCAGCCATCTTTTTCAACATATGATTTTAAACTACCGATTATAACGTCTCCCAAACGAACCCCATACCCAAATGAGCACCCATGTGGACTCTGGAAATATTCAGCATTTCATGAGGTGGAGGGGTGGGGCATGAACCCCAGGGCGACCTGCTTGGTATCACTGAATACGCCAAAGCATAAGGAACAAGAATAAATATGGTTTAGGGTTTTTGGGATCTGTATGGTTCCTGAGATATAGGGCCTTTTCGGCAGTGGAGGGGTCGGGGCATGGCCCTGTCGGACCAAGGAAAGCCCGGGGTTGTTGTCACTGAATGTGTCCCAAAAGTATATATGGTTTGTGGGTGGAGATCTGAATTGTTTCTGAGTTATGCAGCCATTAATGAAATGGAGGGGAGAGAAACAGCCCCTGTGGACCCCACAAGTTTGTGACTGAATGTGTAAGAAACAAGAATATATATGATTATGGGGTGAGGATCTGAATGGTTTCTATGATATATGGCATTTTATGAAGTGGAGAGGCGGGGTATGGCATCGGCACATTGCCCCCAGCATAAAGAGACCCCAAGATTGGTTTGACTGAATGAGTCTTACCACAAGGAACAAGAAAATATATGGTGTAGGGGTGGAGATCTTAAAGATTCCTGATATATATATTTTACTTTTAATGAAGTGGAAGGGTGGGGTATGATCCTGGACATGACCCGGGGCAACCGGGGGGAGGGGGGCACGCTGATGTCACTGAATGCGTCATCATAAGAACATGAATATATGTGATTTAGGGTCGGGGCTCTAAACAGTTTCTCAGATATTGGGCCTTTTATGAAGTGGAGGGGCGGAGCATGGCAACGGCGCACCCGGAAAGACACCTAGGTTGGTATCACTGAATGTGTCGTATCATATGGAACAAGAGTATATATGGTTTAGTGGGTGGGGGGATGAACTTTTCTGAGATACTGGGTCTTTTACGAAGTGGAGGGGATGGGCACACCCAGAGGACCCCCACCCCACACACACACACATTCGTACAGTGGAATTCCGTTATTGAGACCACCTAAAGTTAAGAATGATTCTGCTTTAAAAAGCTAATTAAGGAGGGTGCAGTTACTCTGTCTTCGTTTTTTTCTGCTCACATTGTCCGCTTGTCAGGGACCACATTTGGGACTGTTTAAAAGTGGTCTTAAAGACCACGACTGACCACGACTGTTAAAAAGATTTGAACAGTCCCAAAGGCGGTCTTAATATAGGAATTGTACTGGTTATGATTTGGGGGTGGGGATCTGAATGGTTTCTAAGATATTTGGCCTTTTTTGAAATGGAGTGGTTGGGAATGGCCTTGGTCCGGGCACACACTGGGGGACCCCCAGGTTGGCATAAAAGCATATGGCTGAAAGAAGTTTACTCAAGGAACATTTCTATAAAAAAAAATTGCTAAAATATCTGCCAATGCCATTTTTCTATTTTCCTCATTATAAGTCTATACCAAGTTGCCATAGCAACCAAACTAATTAGCCGATTTTCATAAAAAACGTAAATTTTTAATCTCCCAGTACAAAGATGCTACAATGAAATTTGGGCCAAATCAGCCTTGTGGCTTCAGGGGAGATGTGGTTTGAAAGTTTTGGCACCAGACGACATACGCCAAACGACAGACGACGACATACACCAAACAACGGACAACTGTCTATCCTATAAGCCCCCCCCCCCCCCCCCCACTTCGATTCTGGTGAGCTAAATACCATAGCACTATATCAACAGTAATACCGCATCCAATGCTGAAGTCCGGGGACAGGTGAATGTCTTGTAGAGATTAAGTGCGGGAACTATGGCGTCACTGTCACCTACATGTACGGCTGTTTATCACGCAAACAAGTCTGTATAATTTTGACACCCTTGAACCACAATTGTATACAGTAAAACTGTGGTTTACTTATAAAATATAGATTGTGTGTACTCGTTAGACCCGCCTCAATGAAGCGGTTCCAACGAGTACGCACAATCTATATTTTAAGCAGAAAAAAAGAAAAGTATCTAAATTTTTCATCTTAAAATTTTCGTTTTTTTTTCGGTGGTTTAGTTTACAATGCATGTGTATAGGTGTTTTTTCATAATGGAGCAGATTGGTTGTGCAGTGACATTCACAATAAGAGTACGATCACTCGTCCTGTTGTCAATAAACAGAGGTCTCTCCAACCTATTTTTGCGGGACAGCAATATTTTACCGAGCTCACCTTCTACTGTAATCAGCAGGTGCAGAATAGACTAGGATGACATCTTCTTCAGCCCATCAAGTGAACAAGTCCGTGAAATGAACACCCCCTAAACCCCACTTTATATAGAGAAAACTGGGTTTAACGGGGGTCTACCTTATTTTCCATATTTCTGCTCCAAGACATAGGTTGTGGGTACTCGTTAGAACCGCCTCAATGAGGCGGTTCGAACGAGCACCCACAACCTATGTTTGCAGTATAAATAAGAAAAATATCACGGATTTTCTTCAGAAAAGTAGCCATTTTGGAAATGTGAAAAATACACTATGTCACACGGGTGTGTTATCGTAATGCCATGCTTCCATCTTTATACTGACTCACCAGTATACCATCAAAAGTCAGGCATGATACACGTTTGGTACCATACTCGGTAACAAATATACAGTCGACTCGCGTTATCTCAAACTCCAAGGAACTGTAATATTTGGTTTGAGGATACAGTAGTTCTACTGTATTCATTGATAGATAATTTGGTACCCTGAATAAACGCGAACAACTCTTAAAAACGGATTTTCCTGATTATCTAAACCCTGATACCACACTCAAAATATTTTTACAACAAATAAACAAGAGGGTCATGAAGGCTCTGGGTCGCTCACCTGATCCATATTGTACAAATGAAATTGTAGGTAATATAATGCTGAGTAGAGGGCTTCAGCAATTTTGGTTGACAGTGACCAAAGCAACTTTTCTGTTTTCAAAATCAGTACAGCTGTTTTGGAGAAGGATTCATGTTGAGGTTTGTAATTTGAGGTTTGAGACTTTTACCTCTGGGGGCGAGAAAAATATTTTGGGTAATTTTGTGAGAGGTTCAACCATGGAACAGTCCTACAAAATTGCTTCAATTTAGAAAAAGAAGTCTTTTAGAAGTTTTTTCTGTTTTAAACATTCACCTTTTGGTGTCTCTGATGGAAGCTGTGGGTTAATTGTATCGATTCCTGATCTTTTCCTTCACTTCTGTTTCGTAACCATCTTATTCGGCGGAAATGAACAATTTGAATAATTTAGACAGATGATCACCCCAAAACAATATCCTTGGAATCATTTATCCGAGTGAAACGGTTTAAGCAATTGTGGCTGGGGGTCAACAAAGGAACATTCCTGAGCAATAATTTCAAATTCCATCCACTGGTTAAGGAGGAGAAGTCGTTTGAATAATTTTTCCAATTTCAGCTCTGGCAGCCATCTTGTTCATCCGAGATGAACGGTTTGAGCAATTGTGGGAGAGGGTCAGTCTAGGAACATTCCTGTGAAATAATTTCAAAATCCACCCACTGGTTAAGGAGGTGTTGTTTAAATGATTTTCTATTTTTGCTCTGTTGGCCATCTTGTTCGAGTCTAACGGTTTGAGCAATGTTAGTGGAGGGTCATCGTACATTACTGTACAATTATTTTGAAATCCACCCACTGGTTAAGGAGGAGCAGTTGTTCAAAGATTTTTCTATTTCAGCTCTGGTGACCATTTTGTTCATCCGAGTGGAACGATTTGAGCAATTTTGCTAAAGGGTCACCCAAGGAACATTCCTGTTTGTTTGTTTGAATTGAGGTTTTATGTCCCCGTCAACACTATTTAGATCATTTTGGAGACCTTGCTTCCAATTTTGTGGGACTTTTACCCGACATTGAGATGAAATGACATCTCAAGCCATGTCGCCCTATGCAGCCAATAGGGTTCATAAGCATGGACGGTCCGACTCGCACCGCTTTGCCTGGGCAGGCGTAGATCCTCTAAGCGGCTTACCAGTACTCGTGTGCGGGTCGAATTTAGCTCAGCGTGGAAGCATCGTACAGCCCATACATTTCTTCAAGCCCGATGGGCGGGGGCCTTCAGGGGTGTGTATATTGTACGAAATGACACTCTTGCACAGTTGTAATATTTCTAGATATAAATGACTCGGCTTTGGAATTATGGGGATGGTTGATTATTCCAAAAATCTGGATTGATTTCCCAAGTAGATTGATCTATTAAATCTTATCCTGCTGTTCACGACAACCCCTAACGCCAAGTTCTGCAACGGAAAGTCAGGTGGTTTTTCTCCGGGTACTCCGGTTTTCGCCCACCTCTGAGTGAAATAATCAATAATCTTGAAAGGGCCGAAAAAAAAAAAAAAAAAACGACAACCCCTATCTTTGCAGACAGTGTAGATCCAGATCAGATGGCTTCTGAAGAAGCCATCTGATCAGGATCTACACTGTTTGACATACAGTTTATGAACTTGTAGGAATTAATAACATCATGTAATCTGATTGGTTCAAAGTCAGAGATGGGCGTGGCTAAATTGGATATTCAGCAGGACACTCCTTTTAAATGAAGGACTACAGAACAGAACTAAAACATGTACAGTCTACAAGTTATTTTTTTGGCCAGACCAGCTAGTTTAGGCAAATTTGGCATCATCTGTGACCCTCAGATAGTTTCAAAACTCCGCAGTAATAAAAATAATAATAATAACTTTATTTCAAGAGGATGACCATTACGATAACTCACCCGTGCGACATAGTGCATTTTTCACATCTCCAAAATGACTACTTTTCTGATGAAAATCCTTGATATTTTTCTTATAAAAACTGCAAACATAGGTTGTGGGTGCTCGTTAGAACCGCCTCATTGAGACGGTTCTAACGAGTACCCACAACCTATGTCTTGGAGCAAAAATTAGAAAAATAATGTATACCCCTGTGAACCCCAGTTTTCTCTATATAAAGTGGGGTTTAGTGGGGTCTTCATTTCACAGACCTGTTTACGTGATGCATCAATATTTTTTGAAACTCTGCAGTAATAATAATAATAATCATAATAATAATAACAACAACAATAATAATATAATAGTTTTATTTCAACAGGATGACATTTTGGCAGGTGAGCCAGTCTAACATATGATCCTCAATAAAACAATAACATGGATGTTTTACTGAAATTAAATCGGTCCCCTTTTGTTTAGTTTGTAAACAGACATGGTAAAGTTAAAATATATAGACAAATATGAACACAACTATACACAAATGTACACAGCATTTATGGAGAATGGGAACACCTGGCAGATTTTTCCACCATTTTTAAAAGGGAGACAACTTTCGGGACATCCTGTACGCTTTTCTGTAAGCTCTGTCCCACTGAAAAAGGGGCCTACTCTTAAAGGAAAGAATTTGCTCCTCAGGAGCAAATTCTTTCCTTTAAGAGTTGACCCCTACTGATCTGGGAGACAAAATACTTTTGCAAGATTTGCCTCTCATGAAGGTGCTCCCATTCCCCTTAAAAGAACCAGACATATGATAAAATGAATATCTAGAAACTGAAAGATAGAAGCTAAGAGGCAAATTCGAATATGTTGCTTTGTTTTTGATCGATTTGAGGATTAATGTCCTCGTCAACACTGTATAGGTGATTTTGGAAACGTTGCTTCCAATTGTGTGGACTTTTACCCGACATTGAGATGAAACGAGATCTCAAGCCTTGTCGCCCAATGAAACCAATAGGGTTATATGCATGGAGGATCCGACTCGCACCGCTTGGCTGGGCAGGCTTAGATCCACTAAGCGGTGTACCAGTGCTCTTGTGCGGTCGGTTTCAGCTACATGTATGCGTGCAGCCCATCTTATTCTTCAAGCTCAGATGGGCGAGGGCCACGAATATGTTTGTACGAGATAAAAATTTAAAATGTGTAAAAAATCATTTCACCTTGGCTTAATAAGACATCATGCTCTTTTAATAATGAAAATAATAAATATTAAAACATATTGATTCAGAAAACTCTTTTTATCACATGAATTGTCTACGTCAGTAAATATCACTGACTGTTGACGCATGTTGTCCTATATTTATCGATGGTCCCAAATGACTAGAAAATATAACCTGCTGTATGGTGAAGGGCCGGGAGATGTTTTCCGGTCACCACACATTCCCGTTAACCAGCTGTGGTAAAGTTGAATGAGCCAGCGCATGAAAAAACCTACAACAAGTCATGTGCGGCCAACGAAGACTCAGATCAGCCTGCGCGTCCGCGCAGTCTGATCAGAGTCTTCGTTGCGCGCTCTAAGGAAAGCTAAGGGCCCAATGCTTCTCCATGCCACAAGAGAGGTCTCTGGTTAGATTTTATGGATGCGCAGGCTGATCTTCGCTGGGCGCACTTGTCTTATTGTAGGTTTTGTCATGCGCTGGCTCAAATATGTTCCATAAAAGGGTAATCCTTTGGAAGCAAGGTAGTTTACCTAATGGCCATTCCTTTGCCTATTCGGCTTTGTAACATCACTGAACAAGCATTACGAAAACACATCCGTGCGATATAGTGCATTTTTCAATATCTCCAAAATGGCTACTTTTCTGTTGAACATCTGTGATTGTTTTCTTATTAATAGTGCAAAAATAGGTTGTTGGTACTCGTTCGAACCTCCTCAATTGATATTTTCTTGTTTCTGCTCCAAATCATAGGTTGTGGGTACTCGTTAGAACCGCCTAATTGAGGCGGTTCGAACGAGTACCCACAATCAATGTTTTGGAGCATATATCAATGAGGCGGTTCTAACGAGTACCCACAACCAATGTTTTGGAGCAGAAATCAATGAGGCGATTCTAACGAGTACCCACAAGCTATGTTTTGGAGCAGAAATAAGAAAAATATGAGGCGGTTTTAACGAGTACCCACAACCTATGTTTTGGAGCAGAAATAAGAAAAAATGTATACCCCGAAAACCCCAGTTTGCTCTTTATGAAGTGGGGTGTACGGAGGTGTTGATTTCACGGACGTGCTCACGTGATGGTCCGTGACATCAACACCCCACTAAATAAGTTCTGAAAAGCGGGGTCCTTTGGAAGCAAAGAATACACCAAATAAACGAAAATAGCAAACTCGGTTTTATTGAGTCTGTCCATGACTAGTGCTAAAATATGCAACACCGCCCGTCCTCTAGCACCGGCTTTAGCAGAACTCTATATTTTTTAATTATTCTAAATGAACTCAGTGATCTCAAAGTACCAGAAAATATAATTTGCACTATGATGATGTACGAGGAGACTTTATACGACCGCCACACAGCACAACGCATGACTTGCACCCCACGTTATAGAGATATAATTTGGGTTTACGGTGATATATATTATTTCTCTTATTTCTGCTCCAAGAAATAGGTCGTAGGTACTCGTTCGAACCGCCTCAATGACGCGGTTCTTACGAGCACACACAACTTATGTTCGGAGATAAATAAGAAAAATACGACAGATTTTCATCAGAAAAATAGCCCTTTTGAGGGTTGAAAAAAGGCACTATGTCGTACGGGTGTATAATCGTAATGTGTGTGTGTGTGTGTGTGTGTGTGTGTGTGTGTGTGTGTGTTAATTGGCTTGGTGCATTTGAGTTGGTGTGGTGGCTTGTAATGTCTAATGAGATTTCCTGCGTTACCGTTTCAGGGATGGCTGTGTTCGTCGGTCGTGGCTTGCCAAGAAAAACCTCACACCCGTGCGACATATTGCATTGTTTCATATCTCTAAAATGGCTACTGTGCTGCAAAAATCTGATATTTTTTTCTTATTTATACTGCAAACATAGGCTGAGGGTGCTCGTTAGAATCGCCTCATTGAGGCGGTTCTTTCGAGTACCCATAACCTATGTATTGGAGCAGAAATAAGAAAAATAATCTATACCCCTGTAAACCCCAGTTTTCTCTATTAGAATTGGCGTTTAGAAGGCGTTCATTTCACGGATTTGTTCATGTGATGAAACTTGCATTATGTGAAAATTATTCCGAACAATCATTTTTTGAAGTTGTTGTTTCTAAACAGTCGGTGTTTTTGTGTTGATGGTGTCTGGGTCAAGTTCGAATATGGATCATTCTACGCCACGTTAGCTCGTCCATGTAATTATGTCTGTTGTTAAACGTATACTAAAATATTTAAATGTCAGGTTAACAAGGGTATGTATTATTAATAGCCTTAGTTTTGCTTTTTAGCATAGATTCTGGGGAATTCTTTGAAACTGCTTCATTGCGTACCCAAAATCTATGTTAGAGGCAGAAAACAAGATCAGTACCGCTCATCTCCTTCAGAAAAACATACACTTTTGGAGATGTGTAATTATACACATTGTGTATACTTATGCACATTGTAAGCTAAAGACATATACATGCAATATCAAGGAAAACATATAAGAAGGCATACTTTTGTTACGAAAGCAGATGTCGAAAAACTTGGTTTGATTTATAAAGCTCAAACTTACTCCATTACGAAAACACGCCTATTCAAATACATTATAAATTTTACCACCGAAAAATTAAATTTTTCAGATGAAAAATTGTGATATTTTTCTTATTTCTACTCAAAGTATGGATTGTCGGTACTCGTTAGAACCGCCTCGGCGAGGCGGTTCTAACGAGTACCCACAATCTATATTTTTAAGCAGAAATAAGAAAAATGAATACAACCCATGTAAACCCCAGTTTTACTATATAAAAGTGTGGTTTGAGGAGGTCAAAATTATAAAGGCATTTTTTCGTGATATGCTTCATTGCGCACCCAACATTTATGTTAGAGGCAGAAAAAAATCAGTACCACTCATCTCCTTCAGAAAAACATACACTTTCGAGGATGTATAATTATACACATTGTAAATAATTACACATTGAAAGCTTAAGACATATACATGCAATATCAAGGAAAACATATAAGAAGGCATACTTTTGTTACGAAAGCAGATGCCAAAAAACTTTGATTTATAAAGCTCGAACTTACTCCATTACGAAAACACGCCTATACAAATACATTGTAAATTTTACCACCGAAAAATCAAATTTTTCATCTGAAAAATTGTGATATGTTTCTTATTTCTGTTCAAAATACAGATGATTGGCCTCACCGAGGCGGTTCTAACGAGTACCCGCAATCTATATTTTAGAGCAGAAATGAGAAAAATAAGGTTTACTCCTGTAAACCCCAGGTTTACTAAATAAAAGTGGGGTGCAAGGGGGTCAAATTTATATACATGCATAGGCGTGTTTTCGTGATGCCAATGCCCAGTAATTGGACCAAAATGACATCAAGAAGTATCATGAAAACGGTTCTTTGCAGTCAAACATTACACACAAAAACCCTTGTGATTAGTCTGGGAATAACTTCTGGGCATGAGAGCTATTTCAAGTTGAGTAATGGTTTAACAGCGACAAATAAACAGCCGTAAATGGGCCGCGGCAAGCGAAAATGTGTCTTTGAACATGTGCGCACCGCGAAGACTCTGATCAACCTGCACAACTGATCAGAGTCTTCGCTGTGCGCAAGATGGATGTTCCATTACGGAAACACGCCTATACGTACAAATACATTTGAAACTTTACCACCGAAAAGACGAAAGTTCTAAGATGAAAAATTGTGATTTTTTTCATATTTCCGCTCAAAATATAGATTGTTGGTACACGTTAGAACCGTCTTGTCAAAGCGGTTCTAACGAGTGCCCACAGTCTATATTTTAGAGCAGAAATAAGAAAGATAGGGTTCACCCCTGTGAACCCCAGTTTTAATGTATAAAAGTGGGATTCAATGGAGTCAATAGTATAGAGGCGTGTTTTCGTGATGTTTGACTGGATCCTATGCGTATTTACGCAGACAGAAAAGGCTGCATTTTGATTGAGTGGGTGATCAGGCTGCTTTTTATCTACAGCAGAGCGCATGCTCACAAACACATTTTTGATCGTAGCGATTCTAATTAATCTCTATTCTTTTCACTGTTTTACAATTGCAAAAACAACCGCCATAAATGCAAAACCAACAAAAGTGCATGATATTTTCTTTACATCCTTGTTTCCATCTAGTTCCTTGAATAGAATGTTTAGAAAAATAATGTAGAAAATGGTGCCCGTGGCTAAACTTTGTAAAATTGCGTTTGGTACATTGACATCCGTGTATAATTGGGCGCCCGCGGATATCGCGATACCGATGATAATTCCAACTGCACAAATAATTGAAAATGCACTGATGACAAATACTATAGTCGCTGGGCGCTCAAAGTTTCTGGAGTGTTGCAGGCCCATTCCAAAAGATAATATACTCCTATGAAGAGCAATCGCAATACACATTACCCAAACGTCTCCTTCAATGCTTTGCAAGCCAAGAGCCATTCCTTCAAAGACACCGTGGAATGAAAGAGCTGTTAAAAATAGCACCGATCTTATCTGACCTTTACCTTCTTCCCCGCGACTTAGTTCCGTAACTACTGTTTTCACCTCCATTTCTTGAAGAGGTGCAGGCTCTATTTCTGTTTCAATCCTCGTGGCATTTTCTCGCATGTCATGAATATGCATGTGCACATTGTCTTGGCTGTTGGCCAGCTGATCATTTGACAAAGATTTCAAACTTTTACACTCTATATCACAGCCATTGAAGACAGGGTCCTCTGTTGTTGGAATGTAATCTTGATCTAAACTATAACTATCCTGGTCATATGAAAACATACAACTATCTTCTTGGAATTTGTAATACAAAAATCTTATCACATGCTCTCCAAACGTTACTCCAAAGAATCCAGCTATGGTAAGAAGCTCTGCGACTGGATATTTTGACCTTGACCCCAACTGCTGCAAAACGGCATCCACTTTGTTCCTTGTTTCTGGAATAAGATGCAAGAAAACAGTTCCCAGGAAAACGCCACCAGCAAAACATTTAGCACCGCAAAGTATATAATCGTACGTCCGCTTTCGTTTTAGCATCGACTTGCCACAGTGCTGCATCATGCGACAGGGCATCAATCCACATAGAACTGTTAGACCAGTGATGATTAAAAGAGTTATTATCTTGGCAACCACAACATCCATGTCCACTTCTCCTGGTGTCATATGCGTCATTGGCGCACTGTTCAGCTGCAAGCCCAGATTTCCTGTCTTTATATATCTCTGAAGCACTTTATGTCTAGAATCACTATGTCAATCTGAAATCTGATTATTGAGAGAGGCTTGCAAGACACGCAGCTAATATGATGTCATTACAAGCAGGCACGCGCTTGATGGCTTGATGTACAGTAATAAAATTTGATACCGTAAGCTTCAGGGACTCTTTAAGGCTGCATCGCTCTTAATTCCACAGACTTATCTGATAAGATCAAAGAACGGTTTTACATGACTGCGACTGTCATCTTCGTAATGAGTTTCTTATATATCACGGTAAAATATAGATAGATATGAGAGAACCTATAAATTAAATCCGATTTGGGATAATTTTTATCCAAATCTGATAAGAAAAGCATTTTAGAATTGTCATTATCTGCATGATTTCCTATATTCCAATTAGCTGTTCAATATCAAGAAAGGTATCCTCAGATGTTAAGATTTGGATAGTGTTATTTTCTTGTTTCAGTGCATTTGTGCAATGTGAAACGTATTATGTCTCTTTCTAGACTAATGATTAGTTTCATATGGTAGTATCTATTTGGCTCATAATAATTGGATCAAACAGAACAGGATCAACTGATGGTTTCATTTAATGTCTGAGCCATTATACTCGAAGATAAATAGTTTTACGACAACATTTCCTTTCACCCCAATTAAAACGACAGAGGATTTTATGATCATGTCAGCTTAGAAATTCTCTTGAAATGTCAATTGATGGAGATGGAATCAGGATCATAAAAGTATAATACTATTTTCCGCCAGTATTCCGAGTAGGATGACAAAATCTTTACAAATTTTCTTCTATATCAATCTAGACGCAGATGGCCATAGATCAGATAAGCAATTATAATCCAATCATTATAAGAAAAAGTCAATAGTTGTCGTTTGTTTTGCAGATCATCTCCTTTTACGAATCTCCTGTTCTGCTTGAAGCGACATATATAACCATGTAATATATTGCAAATAGGAAAACATTTGCCAAATTAATTTTATATTGCAACTTTACAGCGTAATAGATATCTCCTAGCTACTTGTATTAGCCTTTTTAATAATAAAGACTTTCCAATGGTGCCGTGATATCTGAGAAGGCAACTCTCATTTGAAAACCAGGCAACTGTCATTTGAAAACCAACTACGGATTTTCATGAACATGTTTTTATCTCCATGTAACAAAGTTCTCGTCTGTTGACATGGCATCATGTTTTCTTTTCGAATAGAACGTCATCTAGAATGCACTGTCAGCTGAAACAAGCAAGCCCATTCCTTGATATAACTACGCTTCCCAAAATATGTTTCTGGAACATAAATAGACATTTGTCTATTATGTTTGGCAAGCAGTCCTTGTAAATGTAGATGTATGTTTATTTTATGTCTGTTCTTCCTTACGGAAAACGTCTCAAAAGGATGATTTTCATCGAACAGTTATTGTATATATGACAGGTTAATATACATCACTTAAGCACAGCGAATATAGTTTCCTGGTTTTTCTGTTTGTGGAACGTGCCGTTATTCGCTTAGAGCCCCAAGAGACATGTTACAATAGTTGAATGTAAAACTACTTCGTGGAACTTAACTCCCGTCTTAAATCAATGACAAACGCAAGAATCCGGGGAACTGTTAAATTATATTAGATCCAATCAATTGGAGTTCACTAACTGTTCCCGAACTTTCTTGATATGAGATAATTGTGTTTCCAACGATCAGCTTGTCTCTGAAATCTGGTATTCCCCGTAATGAAACGCGGATTGGTTTTGACACGTTTTCGTTTGCAAAAACTAACTCATTAGAATGTTTTGATTCTTTGATAATATCTTGGCTGTTTGAATATCTCGGAATACAGCTGCTCCCCAAGATGATTTTCACACTCTCAATGTCAATATGTCAACCTGAAATGTATACATATTTATTATGATGACACACGCTTGTGAAATAATACATTTTTCATATCTCCGAAACGGAAAGTTTGTTTATGAAAACTCGTGATATTTTTCTTACTAATCCTCAAAATATAGGTTGTGGGTGCTCGTTAGAACCGCCTCATTGAGGCGGTTCTAACGAGTGCCAACAACTAAGGTTTTGGAAAAGAAATATGGGAAAATTATGTTTAATCCCGCAAACCCCAGTTTTCTCTAGTTATCATATGACGCCGCGTCTGACAATGTAATAACGCCACGTAATACATTCGGTAATCCACTAGTGGATTAAATATGCGAATTAGCTAGATATGCCTCGTAAAGATAAATGTACGACGTTCTAAATGACGTCGCGTTTACTACATGTAATGGCGGAATATTGACATCGTGAATTAAATGCGTTTTAAATATCATATGATAAATAGAATCTTATATTCGTGCTCATGTTTTATTGAATTTAGTGAACGAGTTGTGGAAAATCCATAAAAAGCTCGGTCAAACCTCGCATTTTATCCATTTTCCTCAATTCGTTTAATAAATTCAATAATACATGGACACTCATGTAAGATCCTCTATATAACATGGGGTTAATAGGTGCCTTGTTATCGTGGTGAATATATTTGAGCCATTGTATGACAAAATCTACAAAATGACTTGTGCGCCAGCGAAGGCTCAGATCACCAGTCCGACCATTCTTCGGTTTCTTGTTGCGTCAATTCTCAAACGATCATGGCAATAGTGAAGTCTCTGATCAGGCGGCACAAATGTGCGGGCTTATCTGTGTTTTCGCTGGTTACGCAGAACTACTAGTTGGCCTGATACCCCGGTTCATTTGTTTGTTTTCTGTTGGAGACGTTGCTGACTTTTACCCGACTTTGAGATGAAATGACATTTGAAGCCCTACCGCCCAAAGAAACAGCTATAGTTTAAGGAGCGTCCGATTCGCACCACTTTTCCTGGACAGGCTAAGGCGGTTCTTCCAAGGCGGTTCTTCTGCCGCGGTTCATTTTTCTTATGGCTTGTCTTTGAGTGTGTGTCGCTACTACTATTTTGTTTTGGATAGCCAACTGCCATTTTGTGGGAAAGTAACTGTCCTATTGATGTTTCCGTTAGGGTCTAGTTGTTTCATGATTGTGTTTCTTTCCCTGTGGTGTCTCTGATGGGAGCTGTGGGTTAATTGTATCGATTCCTGATCAGTGTCTTCACTTCTATTTTTGTCCTTGTAAGCGGTTTGAATACCAGTTCTCAAGTTCGGTTGGCTTTCAGCTCTGCGCGGAAGCACCATGCAGCCCAAACTATTTCATCAAGCTCCGATGGGCGGGGGCGCTTGGCTCATTTGTAAATAGTTATTTTCTATACGTAAATGCGCTAAATACACATTTCATGTTTTCCGACTCCTTTCCAAAGAATTAATGTTTGGCTTCATAAAAACTAAGTCCATCCAAAATATTAAACAAAGCACTGAGGATACTTGTGGGTCGATTGTCTCTGTGTGTAGGATGAAAAAAAGGCCTGAACTGAGACTTAGGCTGTTTCACTTAACTCGGAGAAGAATTATAAGTAACCGTTAAATGGATTTTGTACATGATCAGCAATGGTCACGTGGAGAAGAGCAGACGGCAAGCTTTTGTACTTAGTAACGTTGTGTCGATTGACAAACAATCGACCCTAAAAGTATTGAACTTATTTGTTTTAAGAGTAGACCATTGATGGAAAGGGAGAAAAGCTGATTTTGAGAAGAGTAACATCCCTTGAATGTGTTACTATTTGTTGTAAAAATTATATTGTGGGTTTTCGTTAGAACCACCTTGACATGATCTTCACAGCAAGGTAGCTTCAAGAGAATGCCAGGAACAGAAGATGGACCTATACATGACCTTTGACAAGCGTAACAAAGCATTTGACACAATTAAACGTAAGGGTATTTGGAAAATCAAAAAAAAAAGTTCATAGCAATGGTGAGGCAGTTTCACGATGGTATGCCTGGGTCCAAAATGATGGTGAGCTTTCGGATCCTTTGCATGTGACAAACGGAGTCAAGCAAGGCTGTGTGTTAGCCCTAACACTGCTCAGCAGGTGGTTGTTTTTGCCATGCCCACAGATACTTTCGAGGATGGTGACAATGACATACTTATTAGGTATCGCTTTGATGGGAAGCTTTTCAATCTCAGAAGGTTGCAAGCCAAATCCAAGGTGCAGACAGAGGTGCTATCCAAGGTGCAGACAGAGGTGCTAGACGAGTTCCTCTTTGCTGATGACAGGACAAAAGGTGCTCCAACAGAAGAAAAGATGCAAAAAGGTATAGATCATTACCTGAATCATGTTATAGTTATGACCTCACGATCAGCATAAAAAACACTGAGGTAGTCTATCAACCAGCACCTGGAAAACCTTACAAAGAGTCTATCATCACAGTGCAAGGTCAAAGATTGCAAGTGGTAGACAAGTTCACCTATCTGGGAACACACTGTAAAGAGTCGTGCACATTGATGACGAAGTCAATGCCAGGATTGCCAAACCTAGTGCAGCATTTGGCCAACCACTTGGTTGTGTTTGGGGCCGAAGTGAATCACTGGAAATGTGTAAACACTAACATGGTGGTCAGAAGAAGCGCTACAAGGACACCCTCAAAATAGAAGTCAAGGCAATGATCAGTAATCGATACAATTAACCCACAGCTGCCATCAGAGACACCAAAGGGAAAGAAACACCAACCAGAAACAACTAGACCCTTATGGAAACATCAATAGCGGAAAGCCAAAAGGACTGTTACTTTCCCACAAAATGGCCAATTGGTTATCCAAAACAAAATTATAAAAGCGATACATGTACACACACTCAAAGACAAACGATAACAAAAATAAACCGCGACAGAAGAACCGCTTTGGAATGGTCAGTGAAACGAATTCCACTGGGGGCCTTAAATCGATTTTACGTGGCCACAATTCTCGCTTCTACTTCCGATTTAGACAAATAAGTGGTTCAGTCGGCATGAAGGCCTCCGAACTCATCAGTGCAACATCTCCGTGAACACAAAAATCAAACACCCTCCTTCAAAGCCACCTTCGAGGACTACAGCATACCAACGGAGTTGTGGGAACAAATTGCGACTTCAACATAACAACAGAGTCGTTGGAACAAATTTGAACAGGACAGAGCAAAGTGGCGAAGCCTCATCAACATGGGAGCTAGTGAATCAACGAAGCTGAGCAGAAACTCGCACAGCGCAAAGCCAGAGCTAAGGTATCATCAACATAGTTGTCTTCCTCTAGCCTCTGTTGCTTAAGATGTCATTTCATCTCAATGTCGGGTACAAGTCCCACAAAAGCAGCGTCTCTAAAATGACCTATACAGTGTTGACAGGGATGTTAAACATCAAATTAAACAATAAACAAATGATCGTTTATTTATTTTATATAATATCAAGAAATATTAAATACATGTACCTCTTAAATTAAGATAAGTATCCTCGTCATAAATATTGTAGGCAAATTTGATATTAAACAGCCATGGCACGTCAAAAAAAATCTACAATACGATCTAAGCGATCAGTAAATACTTAAATTGGGCTGCATATTGACCCAGTATAACAAAAGTATTCGTTTAATTCTCATTAAATAGACAAGGAACTGAAGAAGGCTCATGCGATCAGCGAAGACTCTGATCAGCCTGCGCGCATGCGCAGGATGATCAGAGTCTTCGCTTGTCGCCCAGGTCTTCCTGTAGATTTTAATATGCGCTGGCTCGCATTAGTTCCATCTACTACCTTGTCTTTGTTCGATTATATTGTAACAAAACAAAAACAATTTTACAGTGTGGCTGCACCCAAAAAAGATGTGTTTTACGACAATCTAAATAAGTGAATGATTTATGATTTAATCATGGGTTTGGGGGTATTTATCGTTGGACGTGGACAAAAGTCGATATAAACAACCGACGCAAATGCAAAGCCATTGTGTTCACATGGGTGTACATTTCATGTTTTCATGCGCAGTTGAAAATTGTGCGCCAGATTGCTTGCTGAGATATCGTTAGCCTTGTACAAAATTTAAGGCAAAAGTTTTGACTGATTGTAGTAATTGATGGAACTTTACTTTCGAGAAGGCATCCAAATGCATGTTCTAGTTCTATGAGGATGAAAAATTGGATGACATTGTTCCTTTCCAAATGCGAATGGGGTAGCGGGGACGGAATTGTTGTACATGTAGTTCCTGGACAAATAGTGAATTACTGCATTTCACAATTGAAACACGTTTTTTTTTCATTGGCTAGAAACGCATCACGTGCAAGCCGCATTTCTGTGGTAGATGCACAGCAGGCACTATCGCATTTTAATCCTACCCTATCTACCCGGGAGTCCAAGCCCTGGCCCGAGGGCAGTCCATAAACCTTCATAGTGCTATCAGCTTAGGTTGTTACTGCTTAAATAGTGCTCTCCGGGTCTCTACAGAGAAACTTGTGGCCGGCCTCGGTAGCTCAGTCTGATACGCGTCTGACTGGTGATCAGGAGGACGCGGGTTTGATACCTGCCGGGGTAGGCAACATTCTTTCGTGGAGATTGATCATGAAATCTTTTCTACGTTCATTCTCTCCCTTCGGCTGATTCAAGAAGGGCAGTTGTTAATTTCTGGCGAAAGAATGTGCACTATACTGGTTAACCGCTTACGTATAAGCCTGCCCAGGAAACTGCGAAGGTTCCAAATGACCTAAATAGAGTTGACTGGGCCTTTAAACTCCAATACAAACAAACAGAGAAACCTGTTGTGACGTCATTACCTTACACAAGAAGGGCAATTGCTAGTTTTGCGAAAGAATGTACACGGAATTGGTTAACCGCGTATGTCAGTGTTAACATACCAAGGGAAAGTGTGGTTAAGTTAACTAATCGGCTCGATATAAACAAATTAATAATGACTGGGCCGTTAAGAACCAAACAAACCTTATACAAACTTTTAAAATGTTTTAATGTTACCCGGAGATTTTCAAGTAGAGATTTCCTATTTTCCGACATGTACATGTAAGCAGCAATTGGCGGACTGTGGACTGTTTGTGCCAGAAAATACCTGCATTTGGAAATTTGTTTGTTTGAATTGAGATTTTAGGTCCTCGTCAACACTATTTAGGTCATTTTGGAGACGTTGCGTCCGATTTTATGGGGTTTTACTCGACATTGAGATGAAATGACTTAGTCCTTCTAAATGGTTTAGCAGTACTCATGTGCAGACAGTTTCAGCTCTGCGTGGAAGCATCATGGCTTTCAATTGATTGAGCATCCACCTTATTCACCGAATCCCGCTCCATCAGACTTTCATCTATTTCCAAAACTGAAAGCCGATATTTCAGGCACCCACTTTCAGTTCGATGATGACATCATATATGCAGTGGATGACTTTCTGAACAGCCTATAAAAGTGGCAAACACCGCTTCCAAAAGTGAATACATACTGAAAGGAATTATGTTAAAAATAATACAATATGTCCCACAAAATTCAAATCCTTCAATATGAGGCTCACAACATATCAATCAGCCCTCGACGGCCCTCCGGGGCCTAGTGGTTAAGAACGCTGACTCTTGATCATTAGATCTCTCACCGCTGTGGTTCGAGCCTCGCTCGGGTCACATGAGACGCCAAATTCTGCAACGGAAGGTCAGGTGGTTTTTCTCTGGGTACACCGTGTCTCTGATTAACGATCGGTTCGATATGAGTGAAATAATCTTGAAAGGGCCGTAAAACCAAAACCAAAAAAAAAAAAAAAAAAAAAAAAAAAAAAATCAATCAGCCCTCGTATGTTCATCTGATAAATACACTCGATGTGTTTAGATAGAACCTAAATTCATTGTAATAGTTGCGCAATTACCAATTCCGTGGAACCGATTTAATTATTCCTGCTGAGAAAAAAAAAACTCTCTAAACTTTTAAAACATTAAATAAATAGCTGTCTAGCAAATTACTTGCTTATTAGGTTTAACACGAAACAATGATTACGCTGAGACAGGTCGGATAACAAGCCCCCGCCCATAGGGGCTTGAAGAAATATATGGGCTGCATGATGCTTCCACGCAGAGCTGAATCCGGCCCGCACACTAGTACTGGTAAACCGCTTAGAGGATCTAAGCCTGTCCAGGAACCGCGGTGCGAGGCGGACCGTCCATGCTAATAAACCCTATTGGTTTCATTGGTCGACAGGGCTTGAGATGTCATTTCATCTCAATGTCGGGTAAAAGTCCCACAAAACTGGAAGCAACGTCTCCAAAATGACCTTTACAGTGTTGACGGGGACGTTAAACCTCAAATCAAACAAACAAACAGGTCGGATAACATCATGTCAACAAGTCCGTGTGTTGAACACCCCTGTTAACTCCATTTTATATGAAGAAAACATCATTTTTCTTTTAAGACTCCAATACACAGGTTGTGGGTACATGTACGCGTTAAAACCGCCTAATTGAGACGATTCTATCGAGCACCGTTACATTACAGACGGACGTACAGACTGACGGAGGGGGTATGTCATGAAAGGGATAGGTTTTGTGAAGTAGTTATCAGAATCGAATACTCAGAACATACATTTTCGAGATAAATACTAAATATCTCCCAACTGAAACCCAACATTTTATATAGCCAAACTGTGGTTTACAGGAGTACACATTACTTTTCTTATTTCTACTCAAAAACATAGATTGATGGTGCTCGCCGAAGCGGTTCTAACGAGTACCCATAATCTATGTTTTTGAACAGAAATGAGAGAAATAATATAAACTGTACCCCTGTAAACCCCGGCTTAAATGTATAAAGGTTAGTTTTGAGCGGGGGTGGGGGTGGGGGCAAAATAAATAAGCTAGTTTTCATGATACTATGCCATTATGATGACACACCAATGTGACATAAGGAAAACAATGTATACCTTACAATTTCAACATTTCTAATAAAGTGAGATTTACAAGGGTATCCGTCAGACGGATCTATTAACATGATCAGTGGTAATCGCATGTTTTTTTTTTTTTCAGGACTGCCACATAGCTTACCCCACCAGATGTGATGCCGACAGATCACATGAGAGCATTATATAGAGGATCTTACATGAGTGATCATGTATTATTGAATTTATTAAACGAGTTGAGGAAAAGGGATAAAATGCGAGGCTTTGCCGAGCATTTTATCCCTTTTTTCAACGAGTTTAATAAATTCAATAATACATGAGCACGAATGAAAATATTCTATTTATCATATGATATTTAAAATGACTTTTATTCACAATTGTTTTACAGAAATGTGAATATTCCGCCATTAGTAAACGCGACGTCGTTAAGGACGTTGTACATGTACATGTAATGTCACGGAGCGTATCTAACTAATTTGTATATTTAATCCACTAGTGGATTATCGAGTTTATTACATGGCGTTATTACATTCTCAGACGCGACGTCATATGATAAAAATATTTAAGTGGATTTCCTCATTTTGTAAGTTTAAAACAAAAGGACCAAATATGTTATTTTGTAAGGCTGTGCTCACACTTAAGATTTGTTCCGAACCAACTTAATCAGACGGCCCCCGCCCATCGGGGCTTGAAGAAATAGATGGGCTGCACGATGCTTCTACGCAGATCTGAAACCGACCACATTCGAGTACTGGTAAACCGCTTAAAAGATCTAAGCCTTCCCAGGCAAAGCGGTACGAGTCGGATCGTTCATGCTTATACATTCTATTGGTTTCATTGGGCGACAGGGCTTGAGAAGTCATTTCATCTCAGCGTCGGGTAAAAATCCCACAAAATTTAAAGCAATCTATGGTTTTGAGCAGGAATATGGAAAATATCAGACTTTTTTATCTGAAAAGTTTTCCTTTTTTGGTTGTAAAATTTATATACAGTGCAATTCCGCTATTTGAAGAAATATATGGGCTGCAGGCTTCCACGCAGAGCTGAATCCGGCCTGCACACTAGTAGTGGTAAACAGCTTAGAGGATCTAAGCCTGTCCAGGAACCGCGGTGCGAGGCGGACCGTCCATGCTAATAAACCCTATTGGTTTCATTGGGCGACAGGGCTTGAGATGTCATTTCATCCCAATGTCGGGTAAAAGTCCCACAAAATTGAAAGCAATCTATGTTTTGAGCAGAAATAAGAAAAATGTCAGATTATTTTTCATCTGAAAATTTTCATTTTTTGGTTGTAAAATTTATATACAGTACAATTCCGCTATAAAGACCACCCAAACTTAAGACTAAATCTGCTTTTAAATGATTTTTGAGAAGGTTTCAGTTACTCTTTCTGTGTGTTTTTAACGCCCAGTCTGTCCTAAGAAGAGACCACCTTTGGAACTGTTCGAAAGTAGTTCGAGATAAGGATGGTTTGAGCCACTGAGGGTTAGTTAAAGCGCCAAGTCAGAAAGAATAAACGGGATCATTGCGATTACACACCCTTGCGACATTTTTTTACATCTCCAAAATGGCTACTTCTCTGATGAAAATCCGTGATCTTTTGCTTATTTATACTGCAAACATAGGCTGTGGGTGCTCGTTAGAACCGCCTCATTGAGGCGGTTCTAACGAGTACCAACAACCTATGTCTTGGAGCAACTTGAAAAAAAGGAAACTAAGGTTTGCCCATGGAAACCACAGTTTTTCTATATAAAGTGGGGTAGAATGGGGTCTTCATTTCCCGGACTTGTTAGCATGATCTGATAGCCATTTTGATAAAGTATTTTATGTCTACTCATTAGAATCGCCTCATCGAGGCGGTTCTAATGAGTACACACAACATACCTTATTAAGAAGAATCGCCGCATCGAGGCGATTCTAGTGAGTACACACAACATACCTTTTCAAACTACTGTAAGGATGGCTGTCTCCCAAAATCCACTCAAGACGATTCCGATGAGTACATCCAAATATAATACGAAAGGCTCCCTACATTACCAAAAATGTGTTGATATTTGCCTGTATCTATCCTTTTTGGCGGAGTCTGATCAGGGCCTACGCTGTTTGCTAAACCCAACACATGAGTGCAGTCCAGATCGACCTCTTAAAACAACACTCTGGCCCCGAGGTTATAAAACTTTTTTTCATGCTCAACCCAACTGAGCATACAATTTGAAATGCTCACACGTGATAAAAAATACAAACAAATCGGACATTTTTACTGCTCAAATCATCAAAGAATGTTGTTTGCCCTGCTCATAAATTTTAAAATGTCAACAATTGTTGGCATTTTAAAATTTATGAGCATGGCAAATTTCATGCTCAAGTGAGTTGAGCACGAAACGAAAAAAATGATTTATAATTTCGAGGCCTGATCTTATAAGGATAATAATAGCGCAGATATACACTCATAATGAAAAATCGGCTATACAATTACATTGCAATATTTTCCTTGTTTCTGCTCAAAATAAAGATTGTGGGTACTCGTTAGGAGCAGGTTCTAACGAGTACCAACAATCTAAATTTTACAGCAGAAATAAACAAAATAAAGTTTACCCCTGCAGACCCCAATTTTACTATATACAAGTGGGGTTCAAGGGGGTCAAAATTATATAGGCGTGTTTTCGTGATGGTAAATACGTGTAGTCGTTCAATGGAAATGGATTTCGTACAAATCTGCTAAATGAATGACCATTTCACGTGGAAATCAGAACCGTTATGTAACTGCGCTTAGTAACTTTGGGTCGACGGACAAATAATCGAAAACAAAATGGCAGAAATATGCCAGGTCTATCGATTCATTTGAAAATATTATTATGCAGTATATCATATAGAACTTTTTGAAGCTATCATTAACCTGAGTTTACAAAGAATCTTGGTTAATTAAGCCAGACATTCATAGAAGTTATTACTTCTTTACACGTCACCATTTAATTAAAATCCGACAGCCCAAAAGTGTGTGCGTTACTGTTTTTTTTTTTGAAATTCAAAGTCAGAAATTTAATTACGTTTCTTAGTTCTGCTCTAACAAAGATTGCTTGTTAGAACTGCCTCATTATGGCTGTTCTTGCGAGAGTACCCAGGATTTATGGATTTGAGCAAAATAATAATTACCCCCCTGTAAACCCAACTTTTCTGATATAAAGTGTATTTTATAGAGGATCTTACATGAGTGTTCATGTATTATTGAATTTATTAAACGAGTTTAGGAAAAGGGATAAAATGCGAGGCTTTGCCGAGCATTTTATCACTTTTCCTCAACGAGTTTGATAAATTCAATAATACATAAGCACGAATGTAAGATTCTATTTATCATATGACATTTAGACGCATTTTATTCACGATTATTTTACAAAAATGCCAATTTTCCGCCATTAGTAAACGCGACGACGCTAAGGACGTCATACATGCAACGTTACGGGGCGTATCTAACTAATTTGCATATTTAATCCACTAGTGGATTATTGAAAATATTACATGGCGTTAGTACACTCTCAGACGCGACGTCATATGATAAACAAGGATAGTCAATACATGGACTCGTTCACGTGATGTACTGTCAATGGATGGCTTTTTCAAACCTAGGGCCTCGTTAGCTTAACGAGCTCGATAGTGGTCAAATATTTAACTGTTTCAGCAAGTATAGTAGTCGCAGATAAGATTGACTAGGCGGAGCTATTCAGGTGTTGTCAATATATGTCAAAGTCGCTGAGTCCACCAGAAGATTCCAGAAGATTCGGTAGAGTGCCTTTCGCACGCTTTCTACAAGCGGACGAAATGGTCATATACGCTACAGCTATGCCTGTGTTACAGTTGAATTCACACAATTGGGTGACTTGGTTTACCTTTTTGTTAATGGAATATTCCTAAGGCAGGTACAAACGATAGCTCCGCCTAGTCAATCTTATCTGCGATTACTATACACTATCTAAAATTTTGGCATTCTTGCTGAAAGAAAAATGTGAGCAGCTTTTGCATCACAGTTTTGTCAAGAGTTTGATTATTGCTCGCTGGACATCAACAAAATTTGAATGTACCCTCAAGTGAGTGCATCGGTCGTTCATTTAGCATGACTGTTAAGAACTTAATTTTGGGTCTCCGGGGATTTCTATTCATATCCCCAGCTAGAAGATATTTAAAGAATTTAAGTTTTATTTTTTTATTTATTTTTTATTTATTTTTTTTTTGTTCTTTTTAGTTGTTTTACCATGTGCATGGAATATTGTGTGTATTCATTAGAATCGCCTCGTTGAGGCGATTCTAATGAATACAAACAACATAGCTTTAATTTAATTTTTGTTATTGTGTTGACGTTTTGAGTCCCACCAACACTATTTATGTCATTTTGGAGACTTTTATCTGACCCGAGGAAAACAATGGCATCTGAAGTCCTACCGCCGAAACAAGGTGTCTCAATAAATCGCGGCTTGGAGAAATATATTGGGCTGCATTGGGCTTCTGCGCAAAGCACTAACTGGCCGAACATGAGAATTGGTAAACCGCTTAAAGGGGCCAAGCTTGCCCAGGCAAAGTTTTGCAAGTCCCTGCATATAAACCCTATGGATTGTTTGGACGGTAGGACTTGAGGAGTCATTTCACCTAAGTGTCGGGTAAAAGTCCCATAAAATTGGAAGCATCGTATCTAAAATGACCTAACAAGTGTTGACGGGGTCGTAAAACTTCAACACAAACAAAAACCACTCAAACAAACCGCAGCGACGGTCCGGTTCGTACAACTTTACTTAGTTAAACCTAGACCTTCTAAGCGGTTTACACGTCCTCATGTCCGGTCGGTTTAAGCTCTGTTTGGTAGCACGATGCAGCCCAATCTATTTCTCAAAGCCTCGATGGGCGGGGGCAGATGTTTTACAGGTAATAGCAAAGTTATTTTACAAATTACAATAAAGTTATCGCCCATTAATCAGTACTTGTAACAAAATATATACAGTAAAATTCCGCTATTAAGACCACCTAAAATTAAGACTAAATCTGCTTTTAAAAGCTTATTGAGAAGGTTTCAGTTATTCTTTCTTTGTCTTTTCAACACTCAGTGTCTCCGAATGAGAGACCACCTTTGCCGGGAACTGTTGAAAAGTGGTCGTAAAGACCACTTTTGAACAGTCCCGAAGGTGGGCTATATATAGGAATTTCACTGAAACTAGCACTCTGTGACTCGAACTACTCATATCTAGAACACCATTACGAAAACACGCCTATTCAAATATATTAAAATTTTTACTACCAAAAAAAAAAAAAAAAAAAAAGAAAAAAAAAAAAAAGAAGGAAATTCTCAGATAAAAAAATTCTGATATTTTGAATGTTTCTGCACAAAACATAGATTTGGGGTTAGAACCGCCCTGGTGTGGCCGGTTCTAACTAGTACTCACAATCTTTTTTTAGCGGAAATAAGAAAAATACAGTAAATTATTTATATTAAGACCACCTTTGGGACTGTTCAAAAGTGGTCTTTAAGACCACTTTTGAACAGTCCCAAATGCGGTCTACCTCTAGAGCACACTGGATGTAGACAACACCAAGAAAATGTACCTTAAACCTTCTAAATAGGCTTTCACATAATTTTGAAATTTGAAAATATCTGAGGGTCACTGATGAGGCCTAATTGGCCGAAACTAGCTAGTCTGGCCCAAAAAACATATACACTCCATATTATTCAGTTCTGTGGTGTATTCCTTGCTTCCAAAGGATAACCCTTTTATAGAACATATTTAACTTCACTACAGCTGGTGTTTGGTAATGTGTGCCGGCGGTAAAACGTCTCCCTGCCCTCATCATAGTGTAGATTATATTTTCTTGTCCTTTGGGATCATTGATTCCATTGTGGAATTTTGAAAATATCTGAGGGTCACTGATGAGGCCTAATTGGCCGAAACTAGCTAGTCTGGCCCAGAAAACATATACACTCCATATTATTCAGTTCTGTGGTGTATTCCTTGCTTCTAAAGGATAACCCTTTTTTATAGAACATATTTCATAATTTGCCTTCATTTTAAGGAATTTCACGGTAATGGATACCCCTGTAAACCCCCGTTTTATTATATAAATGTGGGGTTTAAGGGGGTAAACATTATATAGGCGTGTTTTCATGGTGCATTTTCAAGGCCCAAAGGCATACATGTTCTAGGCATTGATGTTCGACTGTTTACATAGCTCGATGTTTCAGACCAAAAGTAAACAGTTCGTGACATGCAATGGATCATACGGAATTATGTGAAAGGAATATTGAAATTATAAGCCGCGCCGCCATAATGTACTTAGAAATCAATTAACAGTACTACCTTGAAATATGAAAAATATGAAGCCGTTTCCATGGTAAAGTATTTAATTTCTGTAAAGGATTAAGTGGAATCGGTAAATCAATTTAATTTCATAAAGTATACTGCTGTTCTATAATCAGAACACTGACTGCCTTGGGTAACATCCACACAAAT
Source organism: Lucinisca nassula (assembly GCA_963580285.1). Classification (NCBI taxonomy): domain Eukaryota; kingdom Metazoa; phylum Mollusca; class Bivalvia; order Lucinida; family Lucinidae; genus Lucinisca; species Lucinisca nassula. The sequence goes on from OY757018.1 coordinate 25,968,047, forward strand.
ACATTTTTTTTGTTGTTATTGTTGTTGTTTGTTTGATTTGAGGTTCAACGTCCCCGTCGACACTACATGTATATAGGTCATTTTGGAGACGGTGCTTCAAATTTTGTGGGACTTCTTCTCCACATTGAGATGAAATGACATCTCAAGCCCTGTCGCCCAATGAAACCAATAGGGTTTATAAGCATGGACGGTCCACCTCGCACCGCGGTTCCTGGACAGGCTTAGATCCTCTTAAACGGTATACCAGTACTACTGTGCGGACGGTTTCAGCTCTGCGTGGAAGCATCATGCAGCCCATCTATTTCTCAAGCCCCGATGGGCGGGGGCGGGACGGCCTTGGGTGACATCTACACAAATACATTGTTTTTTTGTTGTTGTTTGTTTGTTTGTTTGAGGTTGAACGTCCCCGTCAACACTATATAGGTCATTTTGGAGACGGTGCTTCAAATTTTGTGGGACTTTTTCTCCACATTGAGATGAAATGACATCTCAAGCCCTGCCGCCCGATTAAACCAAAATACTGATATGCATTGGACGGTCGGACTCGCATCTGTTTTGTCCTTCTAAGCGGTTTACCAGTACTCATGTGTGGTCAGTTTTAGCTCTGCATGGAAGCACCATTCAACTCATCTATTTCTCCAAGCCCTGATGGGCGGGGTCAGACAAATACATTGTAAATTTTACCGCCAAAAATCTCTTTTAAGAAGTAATATTGCGATATTTTTCTTATTTCTGCTCTAAAATAAAGACTGTTGGTACTCGTTAGAACCGCCTCGATATTTTTCTTATTTCTACCCACAATCTATATTTTAGAGCAGAAATAAGAAAAATAATGTTTACCCCTGTATACCCCAGTTTCACTATATAAAAGTGGGGTTCAAGGGGTCACAGTTATATGGGCGTATTTTCGTAATGAGATCGCTCATTAATCATTATGATAACACACCAATGTGTTTAAATGGCGCCTGTCATTTCTCCAAATAAGCATTTTTCAGCAGAAAATGTGTGATAGTTTTCTTTTTTTCAGTCCAGATATAGATATTTGGCCCTCGTTTCATTGAAGTGTTTATAACGAGTCCATAATATTTTGTATATAAACTATATAAAATGGCGTTCTGTCATTGGTTTAAAGCGCAATTTGTGACGCCTGACATACATTGTACATGTATCTTTTTGTCCATCTAGTCGTGAGACATTAGTGCAATGTCAAAAGTGAAGGCCCATATCAATCCTGTAAACCCTAATTTTTCTGCAAAAGTGGGGTATATGGAGGTCATCTTATGACAGACTGATGTTGCTGAGGATACAACGAGAGATTACGCCCACTAGGCAATGTGATGTGGACAAGAGAATTCCAATATTGACCGATGCTAAGAGGAGGTCACTACTGGTATTCTCTTGTCGACATCACATTATGTCATATGGCTCAATAGTCAAGAACTGTTTTAGTATATAATCACAAAACAAAATGAATGATGTGGGCCTTCACTTTTTGCCATTGTACCCGCTCATGGTTTTCCGGTATAAAACGGGTGACCGTGTGTAATGGGATAGGATAGCATGGGACTCAGAAAACCTTTGTGATATTATATATATTTATATTATCCCGCATCATGATAACTTGTCCGTGAAATGAATACCCCTCTAAACCCCACCGTAAATAGGGAAAACTGGGGTTTATAGGGGTATACATTATTTATATTATTTTCGCTCTAAGACATAGGTTGTGGGTACTCGTTAAAACCGCCTCATTGGGGCGGTGATAACGAACAACCACAACCTATGTTTGCAGTATCAATAAGAAAATATCACAAATTTGCATCAGAAAAGTTGCCTTTTTGGAGAAATGAAAGAATGCACTATGTGGGGGCTATCCACTAAATGTTTTTCATAGGCGACCATAGTTACCTTTTACCTGCTCCAACAAAAACTACACATACAAAACTTTCAAACCTTACTTGTTTATAGAGCCATCCAATGAGAAAAAATCCACATGCTGATCTGCTCCTTTTCAAGTTACAGTCAACCATGTTTGTTTACCTACTAGAACGGAGTAAATACAAACCAGCACTTTTAAAGGAGGGGCGAGCAGATAAAATCAGCAAAAATTTCTTTGAGCTTGCAGATATATTTATAAAACATGCATCATTTTAGTCCCTTATACCTATCGTTTTCTCACATTGAAATAAAACATGGGATATATACCCAATGGAAGAAGTCTGGTATTTAGAACGCAACTAAAAGCTCGGTCCCAAAGTGATTAAACCCCGTACCTAACAGTATTTAGTGCAATGCTACCTATACCAAACCCTTATTTTCTTTATGATGCATCAAAAGAATTGCCAAATAGAAATTTAGGTCATATCTAATAATTTAATCATGCATAATAAAAGTTCAGTCACAAAGAATCTTTCTAGTTTGCGAAAAAGTTATCGCTTTCAGATTCAACAATGAAAGCCGAACAAACCATAGTTTTTGAAAAGCGCAAAGTGAATCTCTTTCTGGAATGGAACCCAGACACCGGCTTGGATCAGTTGTTCTTCTCCAATGTCTTTGGAACAATTCAATACTAAAATGCACAGAATTATGCATCAATACTCATTTTTATGGCTATATTCACACCTACACCCCCTATTTAAAGTAAAAAAACCCGGCATTTTGAGGATATTTTGAGAACAAAAATGCCAAGAAAATGTTTATAAATGCCTTAATGCCATGAGGAATAGCTGAATATATCTGTTCACATCCTTTTACATGAATACAATGTAATAGAACTTATAACGGATGTAAAAACTTATCCGGATATTGCAGCGGGCTGTTTCGGAGAGACAATTTTGAATGTTTGCTTTGGTTTGAGACAAAGTCCTAGTGCCATGAAACCATACTCCTATATTCCAGTTTGAGTAGATTCTTTCTTGTGTTTGTGCAAATACAGTTACTGCGAGTCTCCTTTCCAAACACATCAATAAAACGGATTTACATGGCTTTAAAGTACCCCCACCCCCTCTCCAAAGAACATAGATCAGAGGCAAAACAATTCATCAAATACACCCAGCTAGACCTAAATTAACGCTACCATCACATTTTTACAGTATCTATGGCAAAATACATGCCATGAAGATACATTTTATGAAACAGAATTGGACAGAAGCCACAAATGTGTGGAAATAGTATGTAATGACTGAAAACTGGACAGTGGTCTTATTTTGCTATAGGGAGCTTTCCACTAAATGTTTTCCATAGGCGACAATAGTAACCTTTTACCTGCTCCAACAAAACTACACATACAGAACTTTTCAAACCTCACTTGTTTATAGAGCCATCCTAGCCCAACAAGTTAATAAGAAAAAATGAGCATGTTATCTGCTCCTTTTCAAGTTAGCGTCAACCATGTTTGTTTACCTACTAGAACGGAGTAAATACAAACCATCATTTTTAAAGGAGGGGTGACCATATAAAATCAGCAAAAAAAGTTTTGAGCTTGCAGATATATTTATAAAACATGCATTATTTTAGTCCCTTATACCTATCATTGTTTTGACACTGAAATAAAACATGGGATATATATCCAATGGAAGCAAGTCTGGTATTTAGAACGCAACTGAAAGCTCGGCCCAATAGTGATAAAACCCGGTACCTCCCAGTATTTAGTGCAATGCTACCATGTAAAACGGGCGTGTTATCGTAACAGCAGGGAAATCTGGGTCAAACTAGAAGTTTGTTTGTGTCATTGTCAGGAAAAAGTAGGCCAAACTTCAACACTGCTGGTTCCCGTATTCGTAATGCAGATAAAAGAGCAGATCGAGGGCCAGCTACTGTTACATTGTTTAATTCCGGAATATAATTTCAGAAACGATGTAGCATTGGAAACTAATATCGTATGGAAAGATTGACGGTTTAAGCCAATGAAAGAACATCTATTTATAGATAGTATATAACCAAAATTTTACACCAATATTGCTGCAAACATAGATCATCCCGACTCAATCGCGTACCCAAAATTTATGTTGTTGTTTATTTGTTGTTGTTGTTTTAGCAAAGGATAAAAAACATAATGTTTATTCCCCCCCCCCCTTGTTTTACTTCAACTCTTTACCAAATTTTCGAGGGTCTCCCCTCTTCACCAGGGTTATATGGACACTGCACTCTACATTTTACATGACTTTCCAATATGGCCTTCCAATGTTTGAGACATCAATTCCATGACGTCATGACATCATGGCGTCAAAACGCCATGCAACCTTTGGCACGACGTCACAAACATTGGCAATTTCTTTCAAAGACACCAGAGGTACCTACCATATTACACTCCCCACAGGCCCCGCCCATCGGGGCTGGAAGAAATATATGGGTGCATGCTATGGGGGCCTGTGGGGAGTATCATATGGTAATTACCTCTGGTGTCTTTGAAAGACATTGCCAATGTTTGTGACGTCGTGCCAAAGGTTGCATGGCGTTTTGACGCCATGATGTCATGACGTCATGGAATTGATGTCTCAAACATTGGAAGGCCATATTGGAAAGCCATGTAAAATGTAGAGTGCAGTGCCCATAAATCCCTGATGAAAAGGGGAGACCCTCGAAAATTGCTAAAGAGTTGAAGTAAAACAAGTGGTTGGTTATTATTATTCCCTTATGGAAAAAAAAATCTACAATTGGATAATGTTTATTATTGTAAATCCGACTATTCCTGGTATAAGCTTGGTTTCTAAAGTTGTTGATTGCACGTTCTTGATACATGCAACGTGATGTTATAAATATATAAATAAATATAAAAAAGACAAATTTATATACAATTCCAATTAAAATGGCATTATGTGTCAAAGTGCTTTCTTTTGTTTCCAAAAGAAAGTTTTTTTTTTCTGAATTAACTTTGTGATATCTCATTCCTTATTTCTGCTGTAAACATTGCCTGCGGGTGCTCGTTCTAGCATGCACCCATAACTTATGTTTTTTGGTTTTTTTTTGTTTGGTTTTTTCGTTTTGTTGTCGGTTGTTTTTTATAATTAATAAGTTCATGTGAAAAAAAGAGAAATACTAATTCAACAATATTTTATAGCAAATGATATATGCAATATGATTGGGCTACAAATTCTCTCAAAATTATTTATGACAATCCCCATAAAATAATAAAAGTGGGGTTGACCAGGACATAAAGAATGACCTGGTAACCCACTTATCTCTATTGCAATGTGATGGTAAGTAAGACAAAAAAGAAAAAAAAATAATAATAATAACAATAATAATAATAATAAAAGAAGAAACGACTACAAAATCCTCACCTGAAATTTCATATTTCACAGCACATCTATCAATTACTGTCATATCAGAGCCACTGAAAGATGATCTAAGTCTATAATCAATGAATAATTTGTAAGCTGCTTGTCAAATTGACTTTGTCCATTAGGCTACAAACTTTCAATCCAATACCACATCGAGTGTTACACTATTGATACGTTTCGTCCGCTCCCAGGAATATTAGAGGCGGCTGCTCCTGCTTGACTCCGAGACCTGGTCAATACATGCAATTAGGTGAGAAAGTATTGAAGTTCTCAAAGGAATGTTAGAAGCGACCAGCATCGACTCATATCCGCGTTGAATAGCCATAGGGGCTTGAATAAAATGTTTTGAGGAAAAAAAGTATAATACTACAGTAAAATTCCGCTATTTAAGACCACCTAAATTTACAACTAAATTTGAGAGGCTTACTGAGAGGGTTTCACATCACGAAAACACACCTATATAATTTTGACCCCCTTGAACACCACTTTTATATAGTAAAACTAGGGTTAACTTCACTACAGCTGGTGTGTGGTAATGTGTGGCGGCGGTAAAACGTCTCCCTGCCCTACATCATAGTGTAGATTATTTTTTCTTGTCCTTTGGGATCATTGATTCCATTGTGGAATTTTGAAAATATCTGAGGATCACTGATGAGGCCGAATTGGCCGAAACTAGCTAGTCTGGCCCAGAAAACATGTACACTCCATATTTTGTCAGTTCTGTGGTGTATTCCTTGCTTCCAAAGGATAACCCTTTTTAGGCGAGGTACTTTAATTTTTATGGTCCAACTAATTCCTTGAGAAATTCTTTTAACACCAAAACACAGGGCTTTGTTATATTAATTACCAAAAAAAAGTCCTCAAAAAATATCCGTGCCAGTTCTGAGAAAATTAGGATTTAATCCGCAGAAAAAGCATTAAATAAATAATGGCCAGATAACCGCACCATACACTGTTTTACCGGCTGTAAAGCTCCTCACGCGCAAACAAATGACGTCATCAAAAACAAAACTCACGTCAGAAATTGATAAAGTACAGTCTTTCTACATTCTAATTTTTTAATACATGCCATTTATTTTTTCTTTGTATGCTATTGATAAACAAGATCTATGTTCAAGTTGTAAAAATAAACATTTTTTTTTTGGTCGGAAAATACAGTTGTCAATGTCTCATGACAAAATTTTAATGTATGGAAGCACATTTGTGCCATCAGAATCAAATGAATTAATATCGTAAATATGTGCATACGGTGTATTCCGGTAACATGGCGCACGTAAGATTTTGTTAGCTGTGTGTGACTTTGTGGAAGCAACCACTCAAAAATCACAATTGCAACACTGTTCTATCTACTTACTGCAATAGAAATTGGCCGCTGACTTTTTAACAGGCAGGAAAAATAATAGGGGTGTACCCTCTTGAAATTGATTTACAAATTTTGTCTCCCAATATTGCGCACAATAACTGTTTTGAGCTGACTGAACACAAAGGTTGACTCAAACAACCTTAAAAGGGGCGAAATACGGATGAGAAAAATATCTTTCAGATAATTTGCCATGAGGAATCCATATATGAAATTTAAAAACCCTGGCATACAAGGTTCTAAAGTTTTGCTATGCATCACAAAGCATATGCCTACAATGTACCCAAAGTGACAAAGGGCCATTAGCCACAAAGTATTTTTCGGAGTTTAGTCAAAATTTTATCAGGACATCTACTCGCCATCAACTTACAAGGATCTAGCTCCAATAGATTTTGAGATATTTTGCTGACAAGATTTTATAAAAAAATTCAAAGGGTAATAACTTTTGAAAGGGGCATTATCCGGATAAGAAGTCGACCTTATTTATTATTTATAGAGGGTAACACATTTAGTAAACTAGTACTAATCTTCCATGATGCCCTCTTTTCCTGGGAAGAAATCAGTACTACGCAATGTGGAGAAAGTCTCTTGCTCAAGGAAACAACACTTGCCGCTCGTGGGGATCGAACCCGGTACCTCTCGGTCCCGAGTCCGATACTTTACCACTGCGCCACAGCGCTCCACAGGAAAAAAAATACGCGTTAGCTAATTTTCCATGGAGAATCGATATATGAAATTTCAAAATCCTAGCATAAAAAACATAACGAAAACACGCATATTCAAATCTATTGGAAGATTTGATCAACCCCACCCACTCAAAAAAAAAAAAAAAAAAAAAAAAAAATCCGGAGAAAAAATCTGAGGTTTTTCTTATTCATCACGAAAACGAGACGTTGCTTCCAAGTTTGTGGGACTTTTACCTGACATTGAGATGAAATGACATCTCAATCCCTGCCGCCCAATGAATCCAAAAGGGTTTACATGCATGGACAAGCTGACTTGCAGAAACTTTTCTGGATATTCTCAGCGGTATAGCAGTACTCATATGCGGTCGGTATCAGTTCTGTGCGGAAGCATTAGCAGCCCAATCTATTACTCCAAGCCCAGATGGGTGGGGTCAAAAACACGCCTATATAGTTTTGACCCCTCGAACCTCACTTTTATATAGTACAGGGATAAATATTAAATTTCTTATAGCAGCTCAAAAACACAGATTGTGGGTACTCGGTAGAACCGCCAAGTTCAGGCGGTTCTGTCGAGCTCCGCAATCTATGTTTTGAGCAGAAATAAGAAAAACATCATTTTTTTATCTTAAAATTCCATTTTTGGGCTGAACAATTGACAAAGTTTTTGTTTAGGCTCAAAAGCATAGATTGTGGGTACTCGATAGAAACCCCCTCCTACTGGAGTTTTAGTTTATACTAATTTATTTTAGTTCGATTACGATGAAAGCCTCAAGCTTAATTAATCGCTCTCGAACACTCATTCCGGATGTTTTCATGCGCACGAGGGGGGGGGGGGGGGGGGGGGGCAGTGGACTTTTACACCACTGCTACCCATTTACACCTGGGTGATTAGGGCAGTGGGGAGTTTTAGGGGGTGTACATGTACAATATTTTTCTTATTTCTGCTAAAAGAAGCCTCCATGGTGTAGTGGACAAACTACTAGCCTCATAAACCAGGAGTCGTGGGTTCGATCCAAGGGCTTCGCCAGACTCTCAGATGAGTCATTAAACCGAGGTCCGGTCCCCGTATGCAGGGGTTTCATCAATAGACTTGTTGGTTGATTTGAGGTTTAACGTCCCCGTCAACACTGTAAAGGTCATTTTGGAGACGTTGCTTCCAATTTTGTGGGACTTTTACCCGACATTGAGATGAAATGACATCTCAAGCCCTGTCGCCCAATGAAACCAATAGGGTTTATTAGCATGGACGGTCCGCCTCGCACCGCGGTTCCTGGACAGGCTTAGATCCTCTAAGCGGTTTACCAGTACTAGTGTGCGGGCCGGATTCAGCTCTGCGTGGAAGCATCATGCAGCCCATATATTTCTTCAAGCCCCTATGGGCGGGGGCGTTCATCAATAGACTGGTACTGGTGATTTTACCTTTTACTTAGACATTATTCCCCTGCTTCGCTTGATAAATTTGTAAGGGCTTTATTCAGATAACATTGAAATCACACTCCTATCTTTCCTTGAAATCTAGATGCCGAAATGTTTTTGAAACCACTGCATATGACATTTGCTGTTGACGGGATGTAAACCTCAAACAAACACACTCACTCACTTATTTCTGCTCAAAACATAGATGAGGCAGTTCTATTGAGTATCAACAATCTCAGAAATTATGATTTTGAGCAGAAAAATATAACCCCTAAACGCCAAGTGTTTCAAGTACATGTATATAGATAAAAGTGGGTTAGTGGGGGTCACATTTATATAGGCATGTTTTCGTGATGTGTTTGCTTTTGCTTTTCCTTTTGTTCCCCTTTCCCTCATTTATTTAGGCGCACAGAAACTATCATTTATTTAATGATTTCATGAAGTTAAGTACCGATATGGATTTACTTTTAAGATATATGTCAGTGATATAATTTTTTCTTGTTTTAAGCGACTTTCCTTTATTGTCTACGCCCACGGGTGTAGACAATCTTAATGATAGTTTTTGCTCCGGAAGCATTTAATGAAAGGTCATGACTGGTATTCTGTTGACTGGTTCGACTTTTCATTTTCCATCTGGTTACCACAGGACACCCTGGTCATACTGGAACGCCCACTTGCATATTGAAACCCAGCAATTACCTGAAAGCTGTCTAAAGTTTATCACATGGATATGCACGATTGTTCTCACACTTGCAAAATGAACATATATTTGCCCTTATCTAGTTCTTCCCACATCCAATTCTTAATGTCCTCATTTCTAGGTGGCAATCTTGGCAGATTGTTTTTTTCATGACGTTAACCTAGAATGTAAAATGAAGGTTTAAACTAAAATGCGAAATGAAGAAACCGTAAATGTAGGCATGTAGTACAATTAGTTGTAATTGAAAGTTAAAAAAAAAAAAAAATAGGAAATTTTGTTTTATGTGACATTGGTGATAAGATTTGGAAATCCTCATTTGATATCTGTGACTTTTTTACACTTTGTGGTAACTGGCACATTTCAGTTCTACACAAATTAATGTGTGCTTAGCATAGACTCAAGCTTTTTTTATATAAAAGCTACTACTTGTTTTTCAAAAAAATATACAAAAAAAAAATAAAAATAAAAAAAGTAAAAGAAAACTTTTATCTTCAGAATTTTTAGTATTTTTCCCCCAGATAAAAAATATTCATTTTAGATGACTTAATGAAGTCAAGTATTAGTTGTTTAACATACGCCTGATTTTTGTGATTTTTCTTCATTTTTCGTATTTTTTTCACCCCCCCCCCCCCCCCCCCCCCCCCCCGAAAATACCCTTTCCCCTCGGATTTTTTTTGAGGACTTTTTTTCTATAAATCAGGACACCTTCCTGATACTAAAACTGCTGATAACATTTCTCAAGGAATTAGTTGTGGGTCAAGGGCCATTTCCGGCTAAATGTACTTGCCTATTTATAGAACATATTTACTGAGGTAAACCTATTTTTTCTTATTTTTGCTCTAAAATAAAGATTGTAGGCACTCATTAGAACCGCCTCGATGAGGCGGTTCTAACGAGTACCCACAATCTATATTTAGAGCAATAATAAGAAAAATATCACAATTTTTCATCTTAAAATTTTCCTTTTTTCTGGCGATAAAATTTACAATGTATTTGTATAGGCATGTTTTCGTAATGAGTGGTTCTCTCTTTGTGTTGTATACACCTAATGTCTCCTATTAAGGGACCACCTTTGGGACTGTTCAAAAGTGGTCTTGAAGACCACTTTTGAACAGTCCCAAAGGTGGTCTGAATAAAGGAATTTTACTGTATATTGAGATCTAATATAGTATCATCCTTTTCCTAAAAATGTGAGTTAAGTCCCTATGGAATAGCTAAGGCTTTTTTTGTCTTCAAATGGATGAGGCCGCATGGTGCTTCCGCGCCGGGCTGAAACCAGCCGAACACGCGTACTGGTTAATTGCTAAGAAGGTCCGAAGCTGGCCAAAGGTCATTTTACTGTGACGGCCCTTCCAAGATTATTTCACATCTTACGAGTGAATCGGTAATCAGAGGTGGGCGAAACCGACAACACATCCTTGCGACAAAGTGTATTATTTCAGATCTCCAATAATGAAAATTGGATAATTTTCTTATTTCTACTCAAATCATATAGGCTGTGTTGTCCATTGAGGTGGTTCTTACGAGTAATTCATTGATTGATTGTGGGACATTTTGTGGCGTCTCCCAGAGAAAGAGGGGTAAGAGATAGAAGAGGAGATGAAAGTGAAAGACAGATGAGAAAGAAGAAACTGAATGGAAGTGTAGAAAGAGTAGAAATATCAACCCATCTCTCTCTCTCTCTCTCTCTCTCTCTCTCTCTCTCTCTCTCTCTCTCTCTCTCTCTCTCTCTCTCTCTCTCTCTCTCTCTCTCTCTCTCTCTCTCTCTGGACAGCTGGCATAGCCCAAATGTAAGCCAGTATCAGCTGGACGCCCCAGTTGCACAAGATACACAACACCTTTGCCTCACCCAACCACCTGCGGTCCTAACGAGTTACCACAAACTTTGTCGTGGAGCAGAAATACGAAAATACTGTATACCCCTGTAAACGAAGTGGGATTTAGAGGTTTGTTCATCACACGGACTTGTCAACGTGAGTGTGTACATGCACCTTGTACAGGATCTGAGAAGCTGTGGAACTGGTAGCAAGTGCATTTTAATGTTCCTCTCTATGTCACGTCGCGTGAACAATTCCTTGAAAAGAACACCCCCTAAACCCCACTCTATATAGAGAAAACTGGGAGTTACAGGGGTACAAACTATTTTTCTTATTTCTGATCGAGGACATAAATTGTTGGTACTCTGGTGGGAGCTGTGGGTTACAATGTAATTGTATCGATTCCTGAACATTGCCTTCACTTCTATTTTGTTACACCAACATGGGCTTGTAAGAACGATGACTAGTAGAGTACCTTTGAATCGGTTGATTGCTCCCAGACATATCAGAACGGAGCTTCAATGAGGAACTGCGAATTTTCAGTGATGCACTAAAATTGTTTAATACTGAAAATAGCCACTAGGCACAATCACACTTTGATTACAATTATCACATTGGAGACAATAAATGGCAATTGGTTTTGTACAATAACAAAATCAGATAGCATAGCTGCATTTGGTGATACATGTAGTTTGTTTGTTTGTTTGCTTGATTTGAGATTTAACGTCCCCGTCAAAAATGTACAGTAAAATTCCTATATTAAGACCACCTTTGGGACTGTTCAAAAGTGGTCTGTAAGACCACTTTTGAACAGTCCCAAAGGTGGTCCTGACCAGAAGACACTGTTCTCAGAAACAAAAAAGAAAGAATAACTGCGCCTTCTAAATAAGCATTTTAAAGCAGAATTAGTCTAAATTTTAGGTGGTCTTAATAGCGGAATTTCACTGTATATGTCATTTTGGAGACGTTGCTTCCACTTTTGTGGGACTCTTACCCGACATTGGGATGAAATGACATCTTAAACCCTGTCGCCCAGGGTTTATAAGTATGGACGGTTCGACTCGCACCGGTTTGCCTGGGCAGGCTAAGCTCCTCTAAGCGGTTTATCAGTACTGGTGTGCGGGTCGGATTTAGCTCTGCATGCGTGGAAGCATTGTGCAGCCCATATATTTCTCCAAGCCCCGATGTGCGGGGCCCGGCATAGCTGCATTGGAACATGTATTTGGTGATACATGTAGTTAATTTGTTTGAAGGTTTCACGTCCCCGTCAACACTGTATAGTTCATTACAAAATTGGAAGCAACGCCTCCAAAATGACCTATACAATGTTGGCGGGGACATTAAACCTCAATTCAAACAAAATCTGTATTTGATATACCGGAGTCTGTAGAAGGTCAATGCGGTCAGCGAAGACGAAAATGAAATACAGTGAAACTTCGATAACTCGAACACGCCTGTCTAAATTACATGGGTTAAATCGTACTCGCCCTTGTGTCCTTCGAGAGTTCTTCCAACAGCTTCAGATATCCATACATTCTGGCTATACATTAAAATTCCTATATTAAGACCACCTTTGGGACTGTTCAAAAGTGGTTTGAAAGAGGAATTCACCTCAAATCAAATGGTCGTTTTAACGGAATTTTACTGTATTAGGGAGGTTTCCTGATTTTATTTTAATGGTACATGTATGTTGTGTGTATTCATTAGAATCGCCTCATTGTGGCGATCTTGAAATGGTATGTTGTGTGTACTCATTAGAATTGCAACTTCTTTCAGGCGATCTTTAGATGGTATGCTGTGTGTAATCATTAGAATCGCCTCATTGAGGCGATTTTTAAATCGTATGTTGTGTGTGCTCATTGGAATTGCGTCTGGGAGGCGATATTTAAATGACATGTTGTGTGTACTCATTAGAATTTCCTTTTGAGGCGATCTTAAAATAGTATGTTGTGTGTACTCATAAGAATTGCAACTTCTTTGAGGCGATCTTTAAATGGTATGCTGTGTGTAATCATTAGAAACGCATCATTGAGGCGATCTTTAAATCGTATGTTGTGTGTGCTCATTAGAATTGCCTCTTTGAGGAGATATTTAAATGACATGTTGTGTGTACTCATTAGAATTTCCTTTTTAAGGCGATTTTTTTAAATGGTATGTTGTGTGTATTCATTAGAATCGCCTCATTGTGGCGATCTTTAAATGGTATGTTGTGTGTACTCATTAGAATTGCAACTTCTTTGAGGCGATCTTTAAATGGTATGCTGTGTGTAATCATTAGAATCGCCTCATTGAGGCGATCTTTTAATCGTATGTTGTGTGTGCTCATTAGAATTGCCTCTTTGAGGCGATATTTAAATGACAAGTTGTGTGTACTCATTAGAATTTGCTTTTTAAGGCGATCTTTAAATGGTATGCTGTGTGTACTCATTAGAATTGCCTCTTTGAGGTCATATTAAAATGGTATGTTGTGTGTACTCATTAGGATCGCCTCATGGAGGCGATCTTAAAATGGTATGTTGTGTGTACTCATCAGAATTGCCTCACTGAGGCGATCTTTAAATGGTATGTTCTGTTTAATCATTAGAATTGCCTCTTTGATGCGATCCTTAAATTGTATGCTGCGTATACTCATTAGAATTGCCTCATTTAGTCGATCATTAAATGGTATGCTGTGTGATTTCATTAGAATTACCTCTTTGAGGCGATATTTAAATGGTATGTTGTGTGTACTCATTAGAATTGCCTCAGTGAGGCGATGCTAATGAGTACACACAACATGCCTTTATCTGTTAGAAGTTGTTTTAACCATCCTTAAGGGGAATGGGTACACCTTCAGGGGCCGGGGGGTGGGGGGGGGGGAGGCAACTCCTATAAATGAATTTTTATCTCCCATGTCAATAGGGGTCAACTCTTAAAGAAAAGAATTTGCTCCTGAGGAGCAAATTCTTTTCCTTAAGTGTAGACCCCTTTATCAGTGGTACGTAGCCTATAGAAAAGCTTACAGGAAGTCCCGAAAGTTGTCTCCCTTTAACAAAATGGCGGAAAATGTGCTAGGTGTTCCCATTCCCCTTAAGTTCCTTAAGTAATCCTCATTTTGCTTCATGAAAAGAAATTATTATTAAACCCCAGTAGTTCGAACAACAGTCGAACTTCAATGGCTCGAACATCTTTTGGACCTCGAAAATCTGTTCGAGACAGGGGTGGTTCGAGCCACTGAGGCTTACTGCCAGGAGGCATAACGAGGTACTTTTGGACATACTTTCGGTGTTCTGTAATGAAAATGTATGCTGTGTGTACTCATTAGAATCGCCTCATCGAGGCGATTCTAATGAGTATACACAGCATAGATTTGCAAGATAAAAGACGAAAATCTCCTTAATTATCTCGCACCATTTCTAATGTAGAGGACTTCTCTAGGGGCTCAAGAACGGGTTCGACTCAGCCATGGTAAACGAGCCATCGGTGTTCGAGCCATCGTCGTTCTACTGTATCCCTTTTTCGAACAAACTGTCATGACCCCGAAAGTGTTCGAGTTATCAAAGTTCGTCTGTATGAGCACATTCGCTGGTTGCACATGTCGTATTCTCGGTTTTGTCGTGCACTGGCTAAATTAATCATTTGCAGATAATTTTCAGATTTGGGCAATTATAGGACGTTTTACACTATACTGTTTTCTCACCCATGGGACAAGAATTGTTTTGTTGTTTTTGGGTTTACGGCACTTTCAAGATTATTTCAATCATATCGAGTCGATAGTTTATCGGAGGTGGGCGAAAACCGGTGTACCACCTGACCTTCTGTTGCAGAACTTGGCGTCTCAGATGTGACCCGTGCCAGGCTCGAACCACAGCGGTGAGAGAGCTAATGATTAAGTCAGCGATCTTATCCACTAGGCCACTAAAGCCGTTGGACAAGGATTGGCATCAGTTTAACAAGTCCGTGTTATAAACACCCCTCTGAACCCCACTGTATACAGAGAAAAATGGAATATACAATGTACGGGGGTATTCGTTATTTACCTTTTTTTTGCTCAAACGCACGGATTTTGGGTACTCGTTAGAACCGCCCTGATGAGGCGGTTCTAACGAACACCTATAATCTATGTTTAAAGTAAAATTAAGAGAAATCTCACAAATTTGTGCCAGAAAAATTGTAGCTCTGAAGATCTGAAAACATCACGAAAACACGCCTATATAATTCTGACCCCTTTGAACTCCACTTTTATATAGAAAAAAAAACTGGGGTTTACAGGGGGATACTTATTTTTCTTATTTCTGCTCTAAAATATAGATTGTGGGTATTCGTTAGAACCGCCTCATCGAGGCGGTTCTATCGAGTACAAACAATATATATTTTGAGCAGAAATAAGAAAAATATCACAGTTTTTCATCTTAAAATGTTCGTTTTTTTTTCGGCGGCGAAGTTTACAATATTTTTGTATAGGCGTGTTTTCGTAATGATACACATTCTTCACGGATGTGTTATCGTAATGAAACATTCGTGTTATCAACACCCCCGCTTAACCCCACTGTATAAAGAGGAGTTTGTTTGTTTGTTTGATTTGAGGTTTAACGTCCCCGTCAACACCGTGAAGGTCATTTTGGAGACGTTGCTTCCAATTTTTTGGGACTTTTACCCGACATTGAGATGAAATGACATCTCAAGCCCTGTCGCCCAATGAAACCAATAGGGTTTATTAGCATGGACGGTCCACCTCGCACCGCGGTTCCTGGACAGGCTTAGATCCTCTAAGCGGTTTACCAGTACTAGTGTGCGGGCCGGATTCAGCTCTGCGTGGAAGCATCATGCAGCCGTTATATTTCTTCAAGCCCCCATAGGCGGGGGCCGTTATATATGTAGAGGAGTTTACGACGGTATTCATTAGTTCTTTTTTTTTTTTTTTTTTGTTTTTGCTCAAAGAGAAAGATTGTAGGTACTCGTTAGAACTGCCTCACTGAGTCGGTTATTACAACACGCACCCTTAACATCACGTGAACAAGTCAGTGAAATGAAGACCTCGACCCCCTAAACCCCACTTCATATCGGTAAAACTAGGGTTTAAGGGGGTAAACATAATTTTTCTTATTTCTGCTCGAACACAAAGGTGGTGGGTACCGTTAGAACCGCCTAAATGAGTTGGTTCTAACGAGCACCCACAACCTTTGTTTTGAGCATTTATAAGAAAAATATCAGGGATTTTCATCAGAAAAGTAGCCATTTTGGAGCTGTAAAAATGTACTATGTCACACGGGTGAGTTATCATAATGATCTATCTATGGTGGGATTAGACTTGCCCAAGTCCCTACATTTACATTTTTTATTTTTAAATGAAAGCCCCTTTAAACAAAAAATATGTAAAAGTCTCTTTAGTCTTCATCTGTGAATGTAGGGACTTGTATACTCTGCAAAAGTTCCGACCAGCACACAGCTGGCATAAAACACTTATCTCCCACTTGTTGATAAGAGCATTAGCCTCTGCAGTCAATGTTTACTTAATAAATAACACCCACCTGCGTCTGTCAGTGAAAGAGAGGAAAATTCTAGTATTTTGGAGATTTTTGTTTTGCTTTGTTTGATTTGAGGTTAAATGCCCCTGTCAACACTGTATAGGTCATTTTGGGGATGTTGCTTCCTTTGTGTTGGGACCTAAAACTTGTTCGAGACAGTGGTAGTTCCTGCCATCGAGGGTTGAATTTACTGAGGATAATTTCGGCATTTCTTTCAGTCCTTTATTTGATTAATATATTTTGTGTGTGCTCATTAGAATCAACTCGTGAGTACACACAATATAATTTTTCCAGATGAAATACGCCAAATACCCATAACTATCCCTATTATTTGTCATGTGGATACATGTATGTGTGAAGAATTTCTTAGGTACTCAAGAACGAGTTCGAAAACAGTCATAGAAAACGAGCTATTGGTGTTCGAGCCATTGAGGTATCATTATACAGTCAAACCGGTCATAGTGGCCACCTCTATTAAGCAAGCAAGCAATCATTCAAATCCCAAAAAGGCGAATGCATTAATATCCACCTGTATTAAGCAAACACCTGTCTTAAGCAAGCACATTTTGATCATTCCTGAGGTGCTTGTTTAACACAGGTTGGACTGTAATTGTTTTTGCACTGGTTTTTATAGAAAAAAAAGCAAGCAGGCAGCATAATATCATTATCCTGGCATAATTACTTAGTTAATAAGATGTGTAATTGCAGAATCTTTTCAACATTATCTTAACAGGAGAAACCATTGAGAAAAGTGGCGTTTACAAGGGGTTGCATAATGTATTTATTTCTGCTCAGTAGTATAGATTGTGGGTACTCTTTAGAACCGCCTCTAACAAGCAACCGCAATCTATGTTTGAAGCAGAAATAAAGAAAAACGATACGAGGGCTACCAAAAATCTATGTTTTAGAGCAGAAATTACAAAATGACTAGCCTGGTAATTTGGTAAACCCTGCTTTACTCTATATAAAGTGGGGTTAACAAGGGTTTTCATTGTATGGACATGTTTAGGGGATGATCATGGTAATTGTGAATACTAGTGTCGTATGTCCATTAGAATCGCCTCATTGAGGCGGTTACACATAGATTGTGGGGACTTATTAGAACTGCCTCATTGAGTCGGTTGTAACGAGTTCCCACAATCTATGTTTTGAGCAGAAATAAGAACAATTCTGATTAACGTCATTGTATAGCATAGGCATGTTAAAAGATTAAAATTGAAACTTCTTTTTTTTAAAAACCCTTTGCCTTCATGTGGTTTTCCCCCACTTAATGTAAATAAATCATGGTAACAAGCTCTGGAGCCTGTCAGTGAAAAGTTATCTAAATAAACTTCTCACCCATATCTGACAATCATCTACAGGAAAGGTGAATGAGTTCTTTCAATGTTTACAAGTCTGTTAATTTCACAATTTTCATAAAAGACGGTATTGCTATTTCATTTACAATGTGTTTATTTTTTATTTTTGTAAACAATTATTTTTACAATGGACACCTAATTAACAGACTTGGGCAAGTCTATGGTGGGATGAGAAGTAAGAAAAATATCAAACATTATATCTGAAGAAATGAAAAAATGCTAGTCCTTGAGATATGAAAAACTATTTTAGCACACAGTTGGTTGTGCTTTCATAATGGTATGGACACGCTTTCTTGTCTACATTCTGTATCATTTATGTACTCGTATAAATACATGTACGAGAATTGTTGGGTCCTTGCCCATGGGGCCTTGGAGAAATAGGTTTGGCTGCTTGTTGCTTTCACGCACAGCTGAAACTGACCACACATGAGTACTGGTACCGCTTACAATGTCTATACCAGCCCAGGCAAATCGGGGCGTGTCGGACCGTCATTGCATATAAACCATATTGGTCTGTTTGGGCGGTAGCGCTTGAAATGTCATTTCATTATTGAGGTATCTTTATACAATCATGTTCGGTTAAAGTTCTGTATTAAGACCACCTTTGGGATTGTTCAACAATGGTCTTAAAGACCACTTTTGAACAGCCCAAAGGTGGTCCCTGGCAAGAGGGCATTGTCGTGCAGAACTCACAAAGACAGAATAACTGAACCCTTCTGAATAAGCTTTTTAAAGCAGAATTAGTCTGAATTTTAGGTTGTCTTAGTAGTGGAATTTTCCAGTAATTACAGTAGAACTTCGATGGCTCGAACACCGATGGCTCGTTTACCATGGCTGAGTCGAACCCATTCTTGAGCCCCTAGGGAAATCCTCCACATAATGAATAGTATGTGACAGTTTAGGAGATTTTCATCTTTTGTCTTGCAAATGTATGCTGTGTGTACTCTTTAGAATCGCCTCGATGAGGCGATTCTAATGAGTACACACAACATACATTTTCATTAAAGAACACCGAAAAGATGTACCCAAACTTATCTCGTTATGCCTCCTGGCAGTAGCCCTCAGTGGCTCGAACTACCCCTGTCCCGAACAGATTTTCGAGGTCCCACAGGTGTTCGAACCATTGAAGTTCGACTGTACATATCACCCATTTTGTCCGCCTATATCATGCCGTGCATCATCTCAGGTATTTCACTCAGCTAAACAGCCATCTCGTTTAAGGCAGCTCCTTTTGGAGTTTTTCTGGATGTCTGCTGAACGTAGTTATAACTGCATATGACTCTTAAATGTTTCATAGAATTATGGTCCCACGCTTACCTACTTTGTTCCCATTCGTGGTTGTCATCACAGCTGATTCCAATCGCAGCATCCCTGTCTTCGGAGGTATTCCGGTTTCTCTTAGAAAACGAAATCTACACCAAACGGATTGGTGGCCAGCAGAACGTGCAGTGTACCTTAATTGCTAATGTAAAAGCTTGACCAGGAATATATGAATTAAAAAGTGTCGACTGCGGAGTGCCCACAATATACGTTTGCAGCGGAATCACATCCTTTTTCCCCAATAAGAAATGTATAGGGCCCCCGCCCATAGGGGCTTGAAGAAATATATGGGCTGCATGATGCTTCCACGCAGAGCTGAATCCGGTCCGCACACAAATGCTGGTAAACCGCTTAGAGGATCTCAGCCTGTCCAGGAACCGCGGTGCGAGGCGGACCGTCCATGCTAATAAACCCTATTGGTTTCATTGGGCGACAGGGCTTGAGATGTCATTTCATCTCAATGTCGGGTAAAAGTCCCACAAAATGGGAAGCAATGTCTCCAAAATGACCTTTACAGTGTTGACGTGGACGTTAAACCTCAAATCAAACAAAATCAATAAGAACTGTTATTATTGGAACCATGAAAAAGATTCCGTGTCACACGGGTATCTTATCCTAATGCAAACAGTAGCTAACTCTTCTGTTATGAACGGCATGTTCGCTTCTGCCTGAGCATAGTATTATTTATGTTCTGGACATTACTTGTCAAACTTTAACAGTCGCCTCTCATAATGTCCGTCTGGCTCATTAGAGATACGTCTATATCAGGGAGTTTAATGATGATATCTCACGCAATTTATCTATTAGTTTTCGATATATCAGCCCAGTTGCTGTATGTCTTGAAAACAAGAATACTATTGGCATCACGTTCGTATGTCTGTGTACTAAATTCCCTTTAAAGCCCCTTTTTCATTACGACACCACGCCTATACAAATACATTGCCATTTTGGGGGCAAAAAATTAGAAATTTTAAGACGAAAAAAATGTGATATTTTTCTTATTTCTGCTCAAAATATAGATTGCGGGGGGTTCTATCGAGTACCCACAATCTATGTTTTTTGAGCAGAAATAAGAAAAATAATGTTTACCCCCTTAAAACCCAGTTTTACTATATAAAAGTGGGGTATGAGGGGGTCAAACTTATAAATGCGTGTTCTCATAATGGGTCGATAGCTAGATACTCACTACAGAAGCTTCCCGCCAGTTATTGTCCACGTGACTATGTACAAAACCAGGTTACGATTATTTATATATTACTCGTAGCAACGCTTCTTCAGGATCCCTATTACGCCAGAGCGCTTTATACAGTGTAGAGCCTGATCAGATGCGACAGAACGCGGCGTCAGACCAGGGTCTACTATTTTTGCTTAACATACTGTCATTTAAGTGTTAAATAAAACAGTGTACGAGGGATGTTCGTAAAGAATTGCTTATTTCTATCTGGAGACTTCAAATTTCAAGTTAGCCAAAAAATGCTCATTTCATCTCCTCGAAGTACTTCCCGTGGCTAGAAATGCAAAGTTTCAGCCGATGTACCCACTTCTTGAAGGCGTCACGGTACGCTGATTTGGGCACAGTAATAAGGTACTAATGGATGGCAGATCCAAGCGCCTGTCGGGACTGGTATTTCCGCCAAGCAAGGAACGGTTTCAATTTCGGAAACAAAAAGAAATCACATTGGGCAAGGTATGTGGAATACAGTGGGGGGGGGGGGGGGGGGGGGGGCGCAACTATTCCGGAGGTATGAGCGGTTGCATTGTCATGTAGAGGACGGACATGTTTAAAACCAGTGGCAGGGCGTCGTTTCTGATAATACTTTTTCAGTTTCTTCAGTACTACGCCTTTGTGGTACTTTCCGGTGATGCTTTTGCACTTTTTCTCCGGCATTTTTATTGCGATCCTTGACCAGAGAAGAAGATTGCATACACAACCTGAAAGTTTGGGAAATTATTTGGCGTTTGCTGTGTTTAGTGGCC